>CM050515.1:73832500-75107500 GCA_027563665.1 Antrozous pallidus | reverse complement strand
CTACTGGGAATTGAGCTCCCAACATGGGCATGTGCCTCTGACTGGAATTGAACCTGGGACCCTTCAGTCCATAGGCTGATGATGCTCTATCCACTGGGCCAAACCAGCTAAGGCACTAACAAAAGTTTTAATTATACATAGCTCACATTGTATGTCTACTGAACAGCACTATTCTCTGGTCATCTCAACCTTCTTGACCTCCCATTCCCATGATTTAAAACAATTTTAACATGTGCCCATAAATATATGTATGTATGTATGTATGTATGTGTATGAGTGTGTGTGTACACCACTGTGGTCAGTGCACTCCCACAGGGGGAGAGCTGCTCAGCCACAAGCCGGGCTTACAGCAAGCACAGTGGCGGTGGCATGCGCCTCTCCCACCTCCGAGGCAATCAGACAACCCCCAGGGGCTCCTGGACTGTGAGAGGACACACGCTGGACTGAGGGACCCCCTCTCTCTCACTCAGTGCACAAATTTCATGCACTGGACCTCTAGTACTACTGTATTTTACATAGAGAATAAACATAAGCAAAAATAAAAAAAATGAAAGGGTGAGAAAAATAAATAGTTCTAATATTTTTCATTTTGCAACCCAATGGACTATCATACATACTCCATATTGGAGGCCTAGAATGCCACCAGAGTGACTGATCAGGAAAAGACAAATCCAAGTAAAAGATTCACTAAAACTTTAATAATTGGTTAACTTATGAGTGCAAGGGAGAGGATACTAAGTATGAAATAATGGACAGCTACTATTTGCTACTCAGCATCCAGTAACCCCTGGATGTGAATTCACTTCTCCCAACATGCTGCTTAGGTAGCAATGACCTCATCCCCAGCTCCAGGGGTAAGCCCATGCTGGCTAAACCAAATAGATATTCATATTCTCAGTGAAAACATGTCAGAAACGTAATCCAAAGTCAATAAGATACAAGACATATGCTTGGGCTTCTGGAGAGAGAAACTATCTTCCAGAAGTGGCTCTTAAGCTGTGGCTCACAAACTCCCCACAAGGGGTTTGGGCATAGAATTCTGGGTATCTTTAAACTCAGATGAAGGGGAAAATATCTTTACTAACCTCCAACTGAAATTCAGCATTTCCTTCCATTGTGAAAAGACCACAATATTAGGAATATCTGTCACTGTCACCAATAGAAATCAGATATTTTCCTATCACATGATCTTCAGTTACACCTCCAAACAATGTTCATCACTACTTGGAATTTATTAAACTTATTTGGACTAATTTATTATTTAATAAAGAATATTATTTAATATTATTTGGACTAAAATATTATTTAATAAAGAAGCATATATTAATCTTATAATTTAAAAAATAATTTGGTTAACTATATTTTTCCTTTTTTTTACTATAAATCCAGAATTTTTTTTTATTAAAAATTTCAAAACACCTCAAAATGGTAAATATCATGACAAATCAAAGACAGTTCAATCATTAGGAATTTTCTCAAATGTTTTGTACACTAATAAATCAAAGGAGAAAAACAATATGGTTAAGGATGGCTCTCAGGTACTCGCGTCCTATAATAGACATGCAACTCACTGGCTCAGAAAAGGTCAACCATGGTAAGATCATGGGAAATCACGTAACACAGCAGGAGCCATCCTCCATGACCCAGATCTGCTTCTTGATTGTCTATCCTAGAAATTATTTGTGAAGCCCAACACTGGGCAAGAGTTCTAATTCATGATTGATCTGACATTCTGATCCTTTGTGTTATATTGGAGTATGGATTGGGATTTTTTAAAATAATTTTTTATTTTTCAATTATAGTTGACATACAATATTATATTAGTTTCAGGTATATACTCCAGTAATTATATAATTTACTAAGTGATCATCCCAATAAATCACATACCATCTAACACCATACAGTTATTAGAATATTGACTATATTCCCTATGCTGTACTTTATATTCCCATGACTATTCTGTAACTACCAATTTGTACTTCTTAATCCCTTCAACTTTTTCACCCATCCCAACCCCGTTCCCATATGGCAAGCATCAAAATGTTCTCTGTATCTATGAGTCTGTTTCTGTTCTGCTTGGTCATTTATTTTTTTTTATTCAATTGTTTATAGGAATGTATTTATTGCCATTTTATTGTTCATATTTTTTACATTATTATTATTCTTTAAAAAGACCCTACATTTAATGTAATGGTTTGATAGTGATAAACTTCTTCAACTTTTTCTTGTCTAGGAAGCTCTTTATCTGTCCTTCAATTCTAAATGATTGTCTTGGTGTGGACCTGTTGGGTTCATGTTGCTCAAAATCCTCTGCACTTCCTGGACTTGTTAGGGAAGTTTTCTGTCATTTTTTTCAAATAAATTTTCAATTTCTTGCTCTCTCTCTTCTCCTTCTGGTACACCCATGATATGAACGTTGGGACACTTGAATTTGATCCAGAAGCTCCTTACACTATCCTCATTCTTTTGGATTCTTTTTCCTTTTTGCTCTTCTCATTGTGTTTTTTGTTTGTTTGTTTGTTTCCCATATTCCAGATCGCTGACTTGATTCTTAGCCTCAGCTATTCTACTGTTGATTCCCTATAATATACTAATTTCAGTTAGTGTAGCCTTCATTTCTGACTAGCTCTTTTTTATGGTTTCCATGTCCTTTTTAAGGTCAGCCAAAACCCTGTTTTGCCTGGGGCCACCTACCATGAGTTAGAAAGCAAGCTGCAGATGCCCGCCACTTGTGCTGGGCTTGGAGGTGTCCAGATGAAGTAAAGCTTCCAAACAACGGAGGCTGCCACTAATAAAGACTATGAGAGGCTCACATATTTCAGAAGTTTGACAGCCCTAACCGGTTTGGCTCAGTGGATAGAGCGTCGGCCTGCAAATTGAAGGGTCCCAGGTTCGATTCAAGGGCATGTGCCTTGGTTGTGGGCACATCCCCAGTGGAGGAGGGTGCAGGAGGGAGCTGATCGGTGTTTCTCTTTCATCGATGTTTCTAATTCTCTAAAATATTTTTTTTAAAGAAAAAAAAAAAAAAGGATTGATGAAGAAGATATATACATGCCTCTGAGACTGAGATGTCTAGACTGTTCCTCTTCTCTCTACCTCCAATTTTAGACTGCATATATAGACTAGTTCTGGCCTTAAGTGCTTATGCTTGCCTCAAAGAAAGAGCTCATTCACTCAAACTCCATTTATCCAAGATAATTCAAATCCATGGATTCTAGATCCTTTGATAATCTGTTAGCTATTCTTTTTACCTGAGCTTTTAATCCATTCTTAAACCAGCCTTTAGACAAGACCTCTGGCCAACCTGGTATAATATAAAATGGTTTATCCTCTTGGTCCAATTCTAGCCCCTTAGAATCAGGGTCCTCCACAGCAAAGAAATGTTCAAACAAAATGTTCTTGCAGTAAGGACAATTCATGAGTGAACTGTAGCTGACACAGAGGTACTCAAAAAATGTTAGATGAACGAACCCCATGCCTGATAATATAAAACACATATGTAGCTTAGTTTCACACTTATACCCACCCACATTGTACTGAGGATAGTAAATGTATGTGCTAGGATCTGAAGGTAAAGACTTTCAAAGAAAAGATCTGGAGCCTCTTCAGTGGCGCTAAATAGAAGATGGAGCTGGAAATGAAAGTTTGATTTAAACTCTACTATCACTAAGAAACTCCTACATTTTAATCATTAGTACTCTCCCAGATAACACAGTAAGTTTATCAGCTTCAAAATACCGTAAGTATGAACTAAAGGAGAAGATAAATTATGCAAAGATAAGGATTGACAGGAATTCAATTTCCAAATGACCTAAATGCATTTGGAGCTAATCTGTTCTTTTTGTTGTTGTTTCCAAAGGACTGCAGATTATGCACTTGTTGAATTTTGCCTTTGTCACACATGACCTAACAAGGCAGGCATTCATTATACCCTAGTAGCTTCCCTCAAGTATCTGGTTCTGAACAGCTGCAAATTTTGGAAGATAACACCAAATGATGTCTCTAACGATTAGTACATTCTCTCCCCAAAAAATATTAAAACAAGTTCATTGTTGCTGTTAATATGTTTACTAGGATATCAAAACCATATTAATCTGGCTAAGCATAAAGTTTAAGCTTAGAAAATAAAATAGAAAGTTTGTATAAGAATTTCAATTCTGCATGTTAATAGAATAACTGATCCAATAAACATATCCAAAAGAATTTCTAAAATTTAGCACTTCATTTTGCATGATGTTTGTTTTTATCTGTCGGAAAAATGCTTTATTACTAATGACTATTTGATTTAGTCCCTTCAAATGCTGTAAACTGGATAATGACAAAATATTTTAAAATAATAATAAGCCCAGTCCTAAAGAAGTTTCCATTTATCAGTAAAAGCTGCTTCATAGACCTAAAACATTAAGGCCTGGGTGAAAAGCATCCTTCGGAAAAATGTTTTAGAAGAATTATGACTTGTTAAAAGGTTATGCAACTATATGCATAATCTGGCTTTTTTTAATAACTGTCACTGTTCCTCAGTCACATAGAATACACAGACATTCATTCTCTACCTATTAATTCATTTTCCATGAGGAAAAATAAAAGTTTCTCCTCCTTAGCAGTGCATAGTCCCCCTCTATCTGAAATGCACTGCCAGGGTGGAGCTATTTTATTATCATCATTTATTTACCTTTCAACTCCCATTTAGTTTGACTTCGTCCCTTCCCATTTACACCAGTACACTTAATTTACAGAGCCATGTAGCTTGGCACAAAAAGGCCACCCAAAAAAAGACACATGCACCTCTTTCAACTTCATTATATAATATCTTGCCATGATGCTTTCATCATAAAGAATAGATTAACACCCGCAGTATCAGCAGTACCTATCAGTCCCGAGGATCCAAACAAATATTGTCTTCAGAACCTTTGCTCAGCATTGTCACCATACAATTCCCAATTTCTTTAAAATAATAATAACTCTCAGGAGTACACACAATGCTGCTGAATTTTCAAGGTATGGTAAGGATCAAAATGAGATTTACAAGAAAGTTTTGTTTTGTGAACTTCCAGTCAAATCTAAGAGTAATTAATGAGGGTAAAATTTTGTTCTCGTTTCCTGAATTAATAGGTATAGCATAACTTTCCTCTACATGTTGATACAAAATCCAGAGAGATAATACATTATCAATAATTTATCAAGAGCCTGGAAGGAATATTAACCACAATAACAAAAAAACTACCTTACAAGTCAAGGTCAATGAATAAGGATTGAGGATTCCTATCCAAGCTTCCTATTGGAAATACGAAATGTAATTACGCTTTAATTTTAAGCCATCTACCTTTCAAACTAGGTTCTAATAAATGATTCTACAAGAGAGGAAGACAGAATGAAAGTATTGATAAGCTGATCCTGGAGTGAGTCAGTAATGGCAAATGACTAGCCTCTCTTCCACTCTGATCTCTTTTGAAAGCTCTGGAAGAAAACCAAGAAACTTTTTAAAAATTCTATAGTTTCCTATTTGAAAGCACCATTGACAAAAAGTTACATGTCCAGACAAGCAGTCCTGGGATATGATTACATATACTAGGGGCCCGGTGCACGAAATTCATGCACTGGAAGGGGGGTGGTCCCTCAACCCAACCTGCCCCCTCTCACATGCTGGGAGCCCTCAGGGGATGTCCAACTGATGGTTCACCCCCAGCCTGCTCAAGGCCTAAAGCCTTGGGCACCCAGCCATCGCCCTGCTCAGCTCAGCCCCAGCTGCCTGTGACCACCCAGCCCCGGGGGCTGGGTGCTCACCATCACTTCTGCTCAAAACCCCCAGGGGCCGGGCGCTCCCTGCCACCACCACTTCCATGAACAGTGCCTGGGGGGCTGGGTCTGCGTCCGGGCTGAAGCCTGCGCTGGCCACTTGGCCCCACCCCTGCTCCTTATTGGCTGGTAGCATAGCCAATCAGGAGCCAAGGTATGGTCAAATTTGCATGTTTCACTTTTTTTATATATATTTTATTGACTTATTTACAGAGAGGAAGGGAAAGGGATAGAAAGTCAGAAACATCAATGAGAGAGAAACATTAATCAGCCGCTTCCTGCAACGCCCCCGACTGGGGATGTGCCTGCAGCCAAGATACATGCCCTTGACCAGAATCGGACCTGGATCCCTTCGGTACACAGGCCGGTGCTCTATCCACTGAGCCAAACCGGTTTTGGCTGCATGTTTCTCTTTTATTATATAGGATGGTTATGGCCCAGCCTTAGTAAGAAAGCAAGAAAAAGGCTTATTGCTGAGCTCTAAACAGAGGAAACCCTCCATTATCCATGGTAGCCTGGGGCAGAGACAAGCTGGATGAGTTAAATCTTCAGGTAATTACTATTTAAGAATACTGGATTAATTAAAACACCCTTTTCCTTACAATAGGAAAGGATCATTTAAGATCTACTCTCAAGCAAAATAAACCAGAGAAAGGCAAGTATCAGATGATCGCACTCATATGTGGAATCTAAAGAACAAAATAAACTGATGATCAAAATAGATCCAGAGACATAGTAACAGCCAAATTTCAGAGGGAAGTCGGGGGTGGGTTGGTAGGACGAGATTAACCAAAGAACTCAGATGCGTGTATGCATAACCCATGGGGCACAGACAATAGTGTTGTGAAAGACTGGGGCGAGGGGAGCAGGCTTGGAAGGGGTCAATGGGAAGGTGGGAGGGAGAGAGGGGGAGCCGGGAATGGTACATCTGTATTACTTTCAACAATAAAGATAAATGTCCAAAATAAAAAACAGCAATAAAAAGGTCTGCTCTCGCCCTAACCAGTCTGGCTCAGTGGATAGTGTGGGCCTGTGGACTGAAGGGTCTCGGGTTCAATTCTGGCCAAGGGCCCGTGCCCAGGTTGCGGCTCGATCCCCGGTGGAGGGTGTGCAGGAGGCAGCTGATCAGTGGTTCTCTCTCATCATTGATGTTTCTATCTCTCCCTCTCCCTTCCTTTCTGAAATCAATAAAAATACATTGTTTAAAAAATTTTAAAAAAGATCTGCTCTCCCTCTTCCAGGCCATTCTCTAACAAAAAATTACAACTAGCAGATAGATGATCCCCAAACTGTCTAGCAAAAAGAGAGTAAGGCAACCGAATCACCAGCACTCAAATTCGTTCTATTCCCCGCCCCTCACAATTCCTATCAACAAACCATCAACCTATGAGTTCAGATTCCTGAAAGGCATTTACATTAAACACCCCCTCCTCACACACCCCCAAAAACCCTCCTGAAGCTGCTTCTAAATCAAATGTGTCTAATGCCGAAGTTGAAGAACTTGTCAACTATTACATTAACTAACATGGGGAAGGCAATGCTGGTATCCCAACAACTTTCGATTCAAACCCACTGCGGCTCCCGGCCACAGGAGCCTGAACTTCCTCTCTCCGCCCTCCGGAGCCTCCCGGAGCCACCCGGCCCTCCCCGGCCCTCCCGCGGCCAGGTCCCGACCGGGGCCTGCGGTGACATCACAATCCACCTCCCGGACGTCACAGGCACGCGGACCCTCAGCACTATGACCTCATCGCCGACGGGAGCCGACCCGCAGCCGACTTCCGCCAGCCCGGAGGCCAGAGAGCCCGAAAGGTGGAGGCCAGGCGCCAGCTCACCTGCGCTGGGACAGGAAGGGCAGGGTGGCCGAGCCCAAGCGGGCGCGACCGCGCGAGGCGACCCCCGCCCAGGGCCCGACTTCCTCACCGGCCGCCGGTCCCGGCGGTGGGAGAGCCGGTCCGCTGCCGCCCCACGGCCTATCCGCGATCTCCCAGGCTTCAGCCCGGACGCGGACCCCGCTCCCGCCCGCCGGTCCACCCGACCTCCGTGGCCCGCGGGGGCGCTCAGCGGCCGGCCCGCGTGCGGGTGGAGGCCGGCCCGGGAAGAGGTGCGGGCCGCCGACTCCGGCCCCAGAGACGCGCCTGCAGCGCCGCGCGCCCCGGACCCGCGGGCGCGCCCCCGCCCCCACCCGCCCCGCGTCCTGGGAGCGCAGACGAGCGGCGGGGAGGGGGCGGGGAACGGCCACGGTGGCCGTCGCTGAACCCCGACCGCGCTGCCCTAGCGCCACGCCACCCGGCCCCGACCCACCTGCGCTCCTGCCCCGGCCCGGGCCTGGCCCGGGGCTGCACACCCCGATGCGGCGGCGGCAGGAGGCCTGGCTCGCTCCCCACCGCTGAGGCGGACAGAGCGCCCAGCGCGGCGCGGCGAAGCTCAACGCTCGCCCCGAATCCTATTTGTTTGGCTACAACGGAGTGACGTCACGCGCCGGCCCAATCGACGGTTGGCCAAGGGAGGGGCTGTGGGGCCAGGTCATCGCAGCGCCCCCTGGCGGGCACTGTGTGGTACTTCGGCCGGTGAGGCGTGAGGAGTGGGGCGAAGCCTCTGCGGGCCCCAAGTGAATGCTCCAGCACGACCTGCAGGGAAAGCAATCAGCCCTTGGGGCTAACCGGAATGGCAGTAATGCCAGTGTTGAGTCAGTGAATGTGACAAGTTTATTAATACTCATGGGTGCACCTGGAGCTATAAATGGTATTAGATTACCACGTATTATAAATCGACTTAGCTTCCAATTTGGGTTCTGCACTAGCCTGGATGACTGGGCTTCTGACTTCTCATTTGTAAAATGAAGGAGTTGGGAGAGTCCCTCTGACTGTCATTCTTTTCTATGCAAATCATAGCAGAAACACCTTCCAGTACATACGTAAACTTTGAGATTAACAATAGACTTGCTCTACCGCTGGCCAGCAGGTCACACTTAGAATAGCATTGGTCTTTGAGAAAGAAGGTAAGACTATAAGGCAGTGAAACCACTTCAGACAAGGCCTTCCCTTGATTCTATTTCTCCGTTCACACATTGGGAATGATCCCAAGAAATGATGCCAGGAGGACCCACGCAGTGTGCATCAGGCCACAGGCCCTCAGGAGAGAGTCCCGGGTGGGGATGGTGTGGCACAGTGAGACCTTGAGACTCTAAGGAGCTGGAAGAGGGATGAGATTACGGTGGCCTGCTCCCACACACCCTGTAGCCTGAAGCCACTCATGTGAGAACACAAGGAAGGTCTCAGCTAGAGGTTGCAGCTTCTTAGAGGATTAGGAGGGCTAAGAGCTGTGCTTAAGAGACTGGAAGCCAAGACAGCAATACTGCCTTAAGAAACAAGGGGTGGAGAAGGGGGTGGATCACAAAAGGAGAACCAGGTTTGCATACCCCACTAACTGTTATGGCACAAAAAGAATTAAATCCAGCTGAGAATCTTACTGCATTCCAAGTACTAAAATATAACAGGCGAGGGAAAGCAGCTCATCACACACCATCCCCAAGCCCATCAATCCTTCTTCTTGTTCTTATCATAAAATCAGAATTCTTTACTATGACCCATTATAATCAGACCCATCCTCTTCTTTAATTTCTCCATTCTGCCCTTTGTCTTGGCCAAAAAGTTATCTCCTCAGGGAGCTTTCTAACTCTCCAATGTCGTATTTCAGCCTTGTCACTTTCCTTAGTCACCTAATTGGCACCCAATAAATATCTATTGAATTAAAAATATTCATACTTTTTCTCGCCAGACAATTTAATCCAGGATGCAAGTGTTCATCACCAGTGAATTGCTAATAAAAGTGACAAGAATAGAATATATATATTAGTATATTAGAAATAGGACATGAATAATGGGGGAATCTAAAGTATTGCTGCAAGAATCTGACCAAAAGTAGAAATATCTGAACTCAACCAGTCAGTCATGATTTTGGTGTTTCAACACAAAGTACCCATGATTAAATGTTCTAAATTACCAATTGGTTATAAGGATACATATATCAATTTGGCATTTAGACAGGAATTAGATTTCACTGAGTAATACCAGGTAACTAATTCTTATATTTTTTTATATATTTAATAAAGGCCTGGTCTGTTTGTTGAAAAATGGCAAGAAAGAAAATGAAATGGGGGAGTTACTACCCATTAGCTGTACATCAAATAGCAATTTCATGGAGTAAATGAATAATGACCTAAGCCAGTGGTTCTCAAAAGGGGGGTTGATTGGTTTTGTCCCCAAGGGGTAAGTGCTATTGGCATCAAATAAGGAGAGGCCAGGGATACTGCTCAATATTCTACAAGGTACATTTCAGTCCCCACAGCAAAAAATTATCCCTCCCCAAATGCCAATAGTGCCAAGGTTCAGAAACCTGGCTAATCAGTGTGGTCTTAATCTCCTCATCAGGGATTGGTTTAGGCACAGGTGTGTGATGTAAATCTCGCCAATAGAATGCAATGGAAGTCTACTGAGATACTTCCGGGAAAGGTTATTTTCTACCCTAAAGAAAGAAATTCATTTTCTGTTAAAATGCAGCACTTTTCTAAGTAAAATATTTACCAACAATGAGAAAGAAACACACAAGAAGAGACAGTCCCACCTGTGCTACTAGATGTCAGTGTGTCTGTGTGTGGTGTCTGGTGCTGAGACTGTCATCTCAGGACCTGGGAGCTGTTAGCTGAGGCGAGCATGAAAGGATGGTTAAGCACAGAGATGGAAGTAACCGGAATCTTTGATGATATCGTCAAACCTCTGATTTAACCAATCCATGAGATTTCTTGTTATATGGGATAATAAGTTATATTTCTATTTAAGTCATTTATAGGACTTTAAAAATTAGAAAGTAACTAAAAACACGCTGGGGTGTGTGTGTGTGTGTGTGTGTGTGTTTTCGAGGCTGTTGAATAGGAAGTAAAATGGGAGGGCAGATACTAACTCTGTTGAAGGCAAGCTCTACAATAGTTTAAATAATAAAATAATTTTGTTTTGCTATGCTTCCAGAATAATCTTTAACGAATGATACCAGAAGCTGATAAAATCAGTGGGAAAAGAACCGTTGTCTATAAATGCATAAATGAGTAGGAACTCATGTGACACTTGAAATATTTCAGGAAATGACATTTTCCAGCCATTAAAATTTAATGTGAGGGAGCCTGCAGCATTAGAATGAGACTAGCAAGTCTACCCTTGTTCTTCCTAAACTCTAGCACACCTAATTCACAGGCACTTGCTGTAGCAAAGGAGAGGCTGCAAGGCTAAAATATCCTAGTAACAACATCTTGCTAAAATAGTCCAGGGGGATGTATTTTGCTCAGAACTGAGTTCTTTAAAAAAAAAAAAAAAAAGCCACCAACGTATTCTACAGTTTTAGGATTTGCTGACATTTTCTGCAAGGCATAACTATGCTTGTAATGCCAAATCCAGCTTGGAAATACCAAAACCACTTTTCAAAAAAGTACAGGGCTTAATTACCAGCATTTCCTTGCAAAAAAGCACTTGTTTTATTAATTATCAAGGTACCCAAACGATACTTCCCGTGGGAGAGTGAACAATAAAGGTGCTGAGGATGCAGCACCCTCTGGACACTCTCGCCGCCGTGTTAGTTGAATGTAACTCTAGCAGAGAGGCCCAGGAATCTCTCACCACACCTCACCTCTGGCCCCATCCTACGACTGCTCAGCTACATGTAATCTTCGTGTGCCTTCAGCGAGAAAACATCTGTGTATTAGTTAAGTAAATTGAGCCTGTTTTGCTCTTCCTCTAGATCAGTGATTTTCAACCGGTGTGCCGCAAGAAGTTTTAGAACATGCAATACCTATTTACTAATAGTCAGGGACACTGATCTCTTTTCCCTTCGATTGGCAAATAAAAATATGGCAACAACCAACACAATAGCTGTATGGCATGAACTAATCAAAGATATACCTTTTTTTGTGGGGGGGGGCAGATTGACAAAAAGTTTTTTTTCCCAGTGTGCTGCTGAATTTTAGTAATTGCATGTGCCATGAGATGAAAAAGGTTGAGAATGGCTGCTCCAGATGCTCACTCCTCAGCTAAGCCAAGGTGTGCCTCCAAAGTGGCAGAAGGATGAACCTGTAAAAGGGTGAGAGCATCTGATTGCCTCTCCTTGTTTAAGCTACTCTGGTTTCCCTATATCTCAGAGCCAACATTTGCACACATTATATGCCCTCAGCCTCGTGATTCCTGTGGCTTTGCAGTCTGTAATCTTTACTGTAGTTGCACTTTTCTATCTTTCTGTATGTTTTCCTTCTCTCTTTGGGTTCTGTCCCGACTATATCTACCATATTCATTTAAAAAATATATGTTTTTTTAAATATGTTTGAACCCTGACCTGGGATCAAACCCAAAACCTTGGTATGTGCCCTGTCGGGAATCAAACCTTCAACCCGTCAGTACACTGGATGACTCTCAATCAACTGAGCCATACCAGCCAGGGCTCCCATATCTCTTGACTTTCTTGACAAATGGCTATGAATTTCATAGCCAAGAGGAAGACTCATGGTCCATTTCATTCCTGGTATCCCTCGAGTCTCCACATATGAGTGTATGGTGTGAATCCTCTCCTTTTCTCAGTATTTCCTTCATTCCCTGCTACTGAAGGGCTACTTTTGCATGGCTGCATGCATTTTCTTTTTTTACATTCCCAGTATTCGCAAAACTCTAGAGCTCCACTCTCTGAATAAAACCAATGTGTAATTAACATGTGTGGTAAGAGCCCCACATGTTAAATTCATTAAGTACTTCTTTAAATTGTCCTAAATATGTTTTCACATATGTGTTATTTTGTATATTGGCACATCGGATTCCTAATTTCCTGCTTTGAGGAAGAAATTGTGTTCTCATCATTCAAGCCCTATTGAAATATCACACACACACACACACACACACACACACACACAAACCCATATTTTTCAAGCTCCAAAATTACTGGCTAAACCACTCTTCCTTCAAAAGGTTATGTAAATCCTGCAATAAAAATGAACTGACAGGTCTGTTCCAACTGCAAAGACAGGCCAGAGATGGAAGACGCTGACGACACCTTGCCATGCTAACAGTCAGCAGCTGTGTGTCGCTGCTGGCGGCCCAGGACCAAACCAGAGGGGGTGGAACCTGCATTGCCACCACTTGTCCACCATCCAGATACCATTGCTGACATGTACACATAAGGAACTATTTGACATTGAAACTGGGACTCAGAACTGTTGGACACTGAAACTGAGACTCAAACATTTTTTGTTCTTATATGTTCATATTTAGTATACAGATGCAAGGTTTTTTTTAAAGAAAAGAAACAGGGGGGGGGGAGAGAAAGAAGCAAAGAAGCACTGAACAGACTGTCAAACTACAGTGGGAAGGCAGGGGAGGATGGGTGCGGGGACTGTGGGAGATCGACCAAAGGAGTTGTATGCAGGCAAATAAGCATAACCAATGGATACAAGACACTGTGGGGAGGGGGGGGGGGCATCTGCTGGGGGTAGGGGAGGCCAGGGGGAGGTTAACGGGGGGGGGGGGGGGAGAAACATATGTACTACTATTTGTAATACTTTAAAGAATTATATATTTATGAAAAAAGGTTATGTAAAGCATGAGATGATTGAATTAGCTTTCTTCATTTTTTAAAATATATTTTATTTACTTTTTACAGAGATGAAGGGAGAGGGATAGAAAGTCAGAAACATCGATGAGAGAGAAACATTGATCAGCTGCCTCTTGTACACCCCCTACTGGAGATGTGCCTGCAGCCAAGGTACATGCCCTTGACCGGAATCGAACCTGGGACCTTTCAGTCTGCAGGCCAACGCTCTATCCACTGAGCCAAACCGATTTTGGCAGCTTTCTTCATTTTTTAACCTTTTGTCATTGCTCTTACATTTGGGTGGCGATAAAGCTGCCCAGAAAAGAGACAAGAACTGTCACACACACACACACACACACACGTTATCTACCTACCGCAGTATCTTTGCCCTTGAATCCCTATACAAAGTGAGTCATCCCCATAATCTATGATCTCATGGCACTTTGTCCCACATTGGCTATTTCACTTACAACATTTCAATATAATTATAATTGAAATATAATTATCTATGCCTTGTCCCTTTGAGAGCTCTTTAAGGACATACACTACTGATTTGTTGAATCAGTGAACAGATGAATGATTTATGAGAACAATTTCATTGAATACATCAAAATATCCAGTGGAAAAAATACCTTTCTATTAAGTGCAACATTTAAATTGCAAATTTGTTGATTTTACATAAGTGGAACTATGGGCAAAGTTTTGTGTTTCTTCCCTGGGTAGATAACCAGTTTTCATGACTGGAATGCTGCTGGAGGGGATCATGTTGGCCTTTCCAAAGGCCCACGTTTTCTTTAGTGCTTCCTCAAGGGTGAAATGACTGACATGTTCTCTCAGAGAGTTTGATGCCATCAGCTAACAGACTGGGTCTTATCCTGGATGGGACCACAATTTGTTTATTGTTGTCAAAGGTAAATAATGTCAATCTCCCTAAAAATTATTAAATTACATTTAAATAAGTTTGTAGCAATGGTTTTTTTTATTTGTTGTTAAAGTACAATTTAATTGATCCAGGCAGCAATTGAACCAGCAAATTCAAAATTTTATTTCCCCTCCCTCTTTTCCCTGTCATTCTCGTAAATTGTCAGTCAAGTTTAAATCCATTGCAGAACTGGAAAGTACCTAGTGAAGAAGAAGGTGGAGGGGGAGGAGAAGGAGCAGGAGGAGGAGGAGGAAGAAGGGGGAGGGAGATGGGGAAAAGAAGGATCTGGACAAATAGGGGATAGGTGACTACATGGAGATATATTTGTACAATGGAATAAGAAACAGCATTTAAAATGAATCATCTAGATCCATGAACAACATGGATAATCTTAGAAAATATTTGGTTCAGTGTAAAAGAAAGTTTTATGTGGATACATACATACTATGTTACCATTTACACAAGTTTTAACACGCAAACAAAATAGACATGCAACAATGCCAGGTCTTGCTTATAGACAGCCTAAATGACAATAAATATAATGAAGACATGGTTGAGCAGGGTCCAAAACAACTTCAGAGTAACAGTTAACTTCTGGGGAGAAAGGGAGAATAGAAAAAGGCACAGACAAGAACTTCAATCATATTGGTAACATTTTATTTATTTAAGAAGGAAATATCTGAACCAAATAGAGCTGTTAACATGTTTTAAAATCCAAGTGGTGAATACATAGGTATTTGTAAAATTACTCTGAATTTTTTTTTGTATCTTAGTTGTATTTCATAAATGTAACAATTTCAATTCACTTGAAATTTTTAGAAGCAGTTGTGATGTGAAGAAAACCCTTGGGAAGAAAACCAATTATTATTATTTATTAATAATTTAATAATGTAGGAAGTGGGCCTCTGTGATCCATCTTCAGCATATTCAACTTTTAATGGAAATGATTGCTGAATTTCCCCAGGGCAAACAGAATGTAGGGAGGAGGGAAGAGGCTATAAGAACAAAGAACTGTGCCCTAGCCAATTTGACTCCGTAGATAGAGCATTGACCTATGGACTGAAAAGGTCCTGGGTTTGATTCCAGTCAAGGGCACATGCCCAGGTTGTGGGCTTGATCCTCAGGAGGGAGTGTGCAGGAGACAACCAATCAATGATTCTCTCTCATCATTGATGTTTCTTTCTCTCTCTTCCTCTCTGAAATCAATTAAAAAATATTTTTTTAAGAACAAAGAACTGAGCCAATATCTTGGTGGAAACTCCTTCCGGCCGCGCCCCCCCCCCCCCCCAAGGCACCTGCCTCAACTAGACTGGAGAAAACGGAAACAACTAGAAAAGGCCTCTGTCCATTTTTAAATGGCCCAATAGGAGACGAGACCCAGACAACATATGAGGAAACTATTAACCCCATAGTACTCAGCCAGTGGGGAACCGGAAGAGGGACTCACACCTACGGGGATAAATAGGTTGTGATTGCTACTCCATGTATGCCTATACAACTGGACACCCACTCTCAAAATGTATTAAAAGTCTCATTTTTGCCATACTTATGTCTCTGAGTTTGATATTTGAATTTGGACAGGTTAGCCTTTCTCACAAATAATTAAGCTTATTACCTGTAAGAAATATTGATGCAAAGCAACAAACAAATGAAACCACCTTAGATTCTATTTTCTCCTCTTATACCAAAGCATTTAGGAAACATAGACTTTATTTGCTAATCATGTAAAAGTCTTACTATACAAAAATGATACTTCTTTGTGAGTGGAGGAAGTGAAGCTAAAATTTCTGTCTCTCTTTGTCTGGAATTACTGCTTTAATTTTTCCAGTGAGAAGACAATAACAAAGCCCAGGCATTTATAAGCCACCTGGAATTTGAACTCTAGGGGCAAATGATTCCATAATGCTGTTGAATGCATACACAGAACCAGCAGGGAGACAATATCAAAGTTCTCATCCCTAAATCATCCCCCTATCAGATTTTTTCTCTGGTTGGTCCCACACCCTCCAGAGCTATACACAAAGAAAGCTCAGGAGTATCTGGCTAACCTAGTACAAAGCAGGACCACTCAACAGCTGAGCACAGTGAAAGATGTGTCTGTGGCCACCACCACCCCATCTAGGTGGCCAAATCTACTCCTGTGCTTCATGCAAAATACATTTCCAACATATTGTTAAGGATAAGGACACCTTTGCAAACTCTAAACAGGAAGCTGAATAATCATTAAACCTTTTACTTTTGCCTAAAAATCTTCTGAACAGAAGGAAAAGGCGCCAGTTACTTAAAATGTGTGAGTGCCAGAGACCTATGTGAAAAGCAGCCTAAAGAAACCATTTTGTGATAATAATGTTAGATACCTGGTAGGAAGGACAGCTAGCAACACCCAAGTGTTCTCAGGAGGGATTTCCAGCCTAGAAGAGCCTTAGGCTCTTCACAAACCATTCTTTACATGCCTCAGGGGAGAGAGGTCCCAGGGGATAAGAACTCAGAACTTGAAAAGATAGATTTGTTTTTCCTTTAAAAAAAAAAAAGCATTAGGGAAACATCTAAAGGTCTCCTTCACAATAAACAGATCAAAAGTTGAAAGTCTGTATTTACACACAGTGTTTCTGAACCTTGCCACACATTAGCCATCTAGGGAGCTTTTGAAAAGTAGGATGCCAAAATGTCATCCCAGAACAACTGAATTAGAATCTCTGGGAGGAGGAGCCCAGGCATTTGGGATTCTGATGCGGTGTTGGTTAACAATTACTGCATTGCTCTGGCAAGCGTGTTCAATGGTTAGAACATCGGACTGCACACCAAAGGGTCAATACCCGGTCAAGGGCACGTTCTAGGGTTATGGGCTCACTCCTCATCCCTGGTCAGGGTGTCTGTGGGCAGCAACCAATCCGATGTGTCTCCCTTACACTGGAGTTTCTCTCTCTCTCTCTCCCCCTCCCTCCCTCCTTTTCACTCTCTCTCTGTGAAGCAACAGAAAAAAATATCTTCAGGTGATATTTAGCCAGGGATATGCTGATAAAAGGGCTCTCACATATGGGAGTTCATTATTCCTGGGAGCTCTGATTTATAGTGTGAGACTATTTCTTGGTGTAAATACTCCCACCATGGCCAAGTTTAAGCTACTGATGTGCAGACCTTGAATGAGGGATTAGCAAGGGATGTGCATAAGCAGCACTCACGAGCTAAGGGCTAACTCCAGCACCCCACCTTTAGGGCCTTTTGATGATGAAATTATATACGGGGCAAGAAAGCAATGTATTGTTTGTTTGGTCCTTTTTACATAACACAGAACTTTGTCCGAGTTCAAGCTCTCTCAGTTTAAAGAATATAAGGAGAAGCTAGCATGAGATGATATAGTGCCCATACCATTTGTTTGTTCCACTCTATTTTTAAAGCCAAAACATATTTGAAAATATTACTGCTGTAAACACAATTATTTTCCTACTTTACCAATAATTAATATCTGAAATTAGCTTATTTATGCACTTATTTATGCATTCATTTGTTACTTCTTTTATGTAACCTGATTGGGAATAGAACCCACAGCCTTGGTGTATTGGGAACTGAGCTAACTGGCCAGGGCCTGAAAGCCAATTTTATTTTATTTTATTTTTTAAGTTTTTTTTAAGTGTTTACTTATTTTTTTCTTTATTGTTCAGTTTATTAATTACATTGTTTCCCCTTTTTTATCCCCCTATATCTCCCCTCCACCCTGTACCTATTCCACTCTCCACCCTCACTTCCCCTCCCCAATGTCCTCTCCCATTGTTGCAAGATTTTTGTCCAATCTCTTGCTGTACTTCCCACAACCCTTTTCTCCCCAAGAATTGTCAGTCCATTCCCTCTCTATGTCCATGTTTCTGTTATAGTCACCAGTTTATCCTGTTCATCAGCCTATCAATTCACTTGATTTTTATGTTCATTTGTTGATAGATGTGTATTTGTTGTTCATAATTTATATTTTTACCTTTTTCTTCTTCCTCTTCTTAAAGAATATCTTTCAGCATTTCATATAATATTGGTTTGGTGGTGATGAACTCCTTTAGCTTTTTCTTATCTGCAAAGCACTTTATCTGATCTTCAATTCTGAATGATAGCTTTGCTGGATAGAGTAATCTTGGTTGTAGATTCTTGCTCTTCATTATTTTGAATATTTCTTGCCACTCCCATCTGGCCTGCATCCTTTCTGTTGAGAAATCCGCTGACAGTTGTATGGGTGCTCCCCTGTAGGTAACCACCTGTTTTTCTCTTGCTGCTTTTAATATTCTCTCTTTATCTTTTGCTCTTGGCATTTTAATTATGACATGTCTTGGTGTGGTCCTCTTTAGATTCCTATATTTTGGGGTTCTGTGTACTTCTTGGGCTTTTAAGTCAGTTTCTTTCACCAGGTGGGGGAAGTTTTCAGTCACTATTTCTTCAAGTAGGTTTTCATTAACTTGCTCTCTCTCTTTTTCTGGCACCCCAATAATTTGGATGTTGGCATGCTTGAGGTTGTCCCAGAGGCCGCTTACGCTATCTTCAATTATCTGAATTCTTTTTGTTTCTTGCTTTTCCAGCCGAGTGGATTTTGCTTCTTTGTATTTCAAATTTTTGACCTGGTTCTTGTGGCCCTCTGGACTGCTTTTAGGACTTTGTGTAATATTTTTTATTTCAGTCTGTGTAAGCTTGATTTCTAGTTGGTCCTTTTTTTTTTATCCGTGAGGGTCTGGTTCGTATCCTCAGAAGCCTTGTTCATTTCGTTGAGGGTCTCATTCATTTGCTTGAGGTTCTCATTCATTTCCTTGTAATTCTCATTCATTTGCTGGTTGGTCTTGTTTATTTCCTGGTAATTCTCATTAAGTTGATCGGCCTTTTGTAGGAGCCTCTTGAAAAGCCTTATAACCGTGGTTTTGAACTCTATGTCTTGTTGTCTTTTCTCCTCCATTTCTTTCACACCTGATTTCTTTCCATGTCTCTGCATGGTGGCTGCTTTATGTGGTGGATATCCTCAAAGGGACAATGGCTCAGCCTCCCCAGTTACCTGAGGTGGGTGCTCTTACTGCAATCCTTTATGGGTTGTATTCAGTATTTTTGAATTTAAACCCAGCTTTTTGTTGTTAGCCCTAGGAGGGTTTGACCTCCAGGCCAATTGGCTGTGAAGGGAGACTGTGTTCAGGTTGGATGGGCGGAGTCTCTGAGCTGCGCAGGTAGCGTCAGCGTCAGCTGCGTCCTATGCATCGCTCGCACGCGCGGGTCTCTGTTGGATGGGGATGGCTGCAGACACCTCCAAGAGAAAGCCGCTAGTCTCTTCCCCTTGCCAGACCACTCTGCCTTTGCCCAAATGTGCCTGCACACCAAAAGTCTAGCCCAGGATTGTAAAAATAAATGGTTTCCAGAACGAGGAGACAAGTTTCCAGGGGGCAAGTTGCGGGTTTGCGAAACCCTTTCGCGGAAACTCGCAGTTCAGGAGCCTCTGCCACGCCACGCTTCCAGGGTGCGTCCCCCGGACCTCGGCAGGACCTCGCCTGGCGCTGGGGGATCCCGGCAGTGGGATGGACCTCGCCTGGCGCTGGGGAATCCGGGCAGTGGGACGGATCTTGCCTGGTGGTGGGGAATCCAGGCAGTGGGACGGGCGTTGCTGCTCCAGCCCCAGCCCGTGCGCGCGACCAGGACGGCTCCTAACCTGTTTCCGTCTGAAAGACTGTGCTCCCACCGCTTCTGAGTCTCAGTGTCCCACCTCCACTCCAGTTAGTGGAGTTTTCATTCAGCCAGCTTTCTGGTGATTCTGGGTGCTGTCTGTTCTGCTATTATGTTGTAGTTCCTAGATCGTTGCGCGGGGCAGAACAATAGGTGTTCACCTATGCCGCCGTCTTTGCTTCCCCTGAAAGCCAATTTTAAACAAACTACAGTTATAAAACATTATCCTGTGAATTATAATCCTATCAAGCTTATATGTTAGCAATTGTATAATCACTTAACTGAAAGAGAGTATTCAAAATCACTTCATAAAAGTGATTTTAAAATGCTGTTTCTAGATCAATAGAAGAGACTTGTTAAATAGCAATACAAAAACATGATATACTATCTAGAAATTAAATAAGATGGAAACAACTTATTAATAGAATTCACATTGTGTAGGGTACTGTTAGGAAATCTATCTTAGATTTATAATCCTAGTAAGTTTCCATTTGAGCTATTGTATAATCAGTTAAATAATAAAACCAAAAGAGAAAAAGATTATTTTAGAAGACAAAACATGTGTTTCTGAATTATTTTGATGAACTTATTAAGAAAAATACTCTTATACTATCTACAAATAAAATGGAAGCAATTAGTTTTCAAGGTTCACATTTTAAAAATGTACTATTGGAAAATTGGACAGATACATGCAAAAAAATAATGAGACAAGACCACCAACTTATACCATACACAAGAATAAACTCAAAATGACTAACTGTAAGTCATGAAACCATAAAAATCCTAGATGAAACCATAAGCAGCTTAATCTCAAACATCTCTCATAGCAATATGTTTATGGATACATCTCCTAGGACAAAGGAAACTAAGGAGAAAATAAACAAATGGGACTACATCAAAATAAAAAGCTTCTGCACAACAAAAGGAACCATCAACAAATTGAAAAGGGAGCCCACTCTATGGAGAACATATTTGGCAATGATACATCTGATAAAGAGTTAATATACAAAATATATAAGGAACTGATACAACTTAACAAAAGGAAGACAAATAATCCAATTAAAAAGTGGGCAAAGGACATAAATAGACACTTCTCTAAAGAGGACATATAGATGGCCAAGAGACATATGAAAAATGCTCAAATCACTGATTATCAGAGAGATGTAAATTAAAGTGAAAATGAGGTATCACCTCATACCTGTCAAAATGGCTACCATCAACAAATGAACAAATGATAAGTCCTGGTTAGGATATGAAGAAAAGGGAACCCTAGTACACAGCTGATAGGAATGCAGACTGCTGCAACCATTATGGAAAACAGTATGGAGTTTCCTAAAAAAAATTAAATATGGAACTGACATTTGACAGTCTAGGAATATTTCTTAAGAAACCCAAAGCACCAATCAGAAAGAATGTATGCGCCCCTATGTTCACAGCAGCACAATTTACTATAACTGAGATCTGGAAACAGCCCAAGTGCCCATCAGTAGATGAGTGAATAAAAAAGCTGTGGTGCATTTATACCATGAAATACTACGCAGCAGTAAAAAGAATCTCTTACCTTTGAGACAGCATGGAGGGACCTGGAGAGTATCATGCTAAGTGGAATAAGCCAGTCAGAGGAAGACAAATATCACATGATTGCATTCATATGTGGAATCTAATTAATAAAATAAACTGATGTACGGAGTGGATCCAGATACCTGGGATCATGGAACAGAATCTCAGAGGGAAGGCAGGTGAGGGTGGGTGGGTGAGAGGTAATCAACCAAAGACCTTGTATGTATATATATATGCATAACCCATGGACACAGACACTATGGTGCTGAAGGCCTGTTATGGGAGGGAGTCGGTGGGGAGAGGCAGGCTGGAGGGAATCAATGGGGGGAAAAGGGGACATACTAGTATGTAATACTTTCAACAATAAAGAATTGTAAAGAAAATTAAAAAGAAAAAATCTACTGTTGTAAAACATTATCTTAAAAGTTTATAATCCTATCAAGCTTCCATTTGAACCATTGTATAATCACTTAGTAGCAATAAAACTAAAAGCAAAAAAATCGAATTTACTGTAGTAGTGAAGGAAAAATCATAACCTGCTGTGGTCTTGGATCTTCAGAAATAGAATCATTGAGAAGAGAGATCAACTGGGAAAGTAATACACTGTTTTTAGGCCTTGTGGACAGGGACAGAGTCCAGCCTTGGGGTGCAGATATTTTTTGTTGCCAGTGGAGGATGTGTGGAGGTCAAGGAAGTGCCCCAGGGAAGGGTGGAAAGGACTCCTGGGAGCTTCAGCCTCCCTTTCCAGAATAATGGAAGACTCAAGGGACTTACTTCTCATAACTTGTTTTCTGTCTTCTCTGCAACATCTCACCCCTGAAAGGACAATGAGAGAGGAATTGCTTGGGTCAGAGGCTCCCATCCCAGTTCATGTGGGAAGCTGAACCAAAAAAAGATCCTTAGTGATGGTCAGTGTGAGAAGCAGCAGGACAATCTCTTTGCTGCTCATGTAGAGAAGGTCCACATCAAGATGGAATTAGCTTGTTGGAGGGATCCTCTTTCTGGGATCCCATACCTGTGGAAATGGCACCTGGTCCATATGGGACATTGGACCCTAGGTCTCCATGACATCTTAGGCTTCTGTCCAATATCCCATTTGGAATGTCAAAGGCACAAGGATCTTTTCCTAAAACCTCCCAATGCATGTATTTTTAAAAAATTATTAAAGTTTCAATGAACAGTGCTCTCAACCTATTATCATGAGCCTTTCTTTCAATGGGAATGAACTAGCTTTGATAATAACTAGCAGTTATTTTGAATTTTTCTGAAAGAATTTAGGTTTCTGTCTTATAGGTGGGTTCAGTTCTTCACATGCACAGCTAATCTTCATAGCCGCTCTGGGCAGGTCTCCTCTATCTTCACAGGGTAAATTCTCTCCAAATTGGTTATTAGGTAAAAATTCATTTTTTTTTATTGCAATTCAGGAAGAAGTTGAAGTTTCTGCCAGAACTCTGGCCTCTTTATGTGTTTTTTTCTAACTGCAATGACACTTATTTGGACACTTTTATTATGGTCTATAAGTGTATCAATTACTTTCTTCAGTTATTTTAGTGGTCATTTGGTTTCTTTTTCTTTGAGAGGTTTTAGGTAAGTATAAATACTTACTTAAAACTCAGCTGTATCAATCCGTTTCTTTAAAATTCCTGTTATTCATTTTCTAAGAGATGGCCTTTTTCTAAAGCATTTGTTATATCCACTTCCAAGTTCCCACCTTCTTTGTTGACGTCTCCAAGAACAGCAACCTGATCTCTTATCTTTAGCTCAAGCTCACCTGAGGCTTGCACTGACTTTATCATTTACCAGTAGAACTTGTTCCATGTGTACTTTAGCATTTCTTAACTTTTTTGTTGTTGTTGTTGGATTTATTTGGTCACTCTTGTTGTACAGTTTCTTGTGAGTACAGCTTTACATTTTCCTAAAAATCAGAATTCTCATTCAAAGTATTGTTTAGTGCTTCTGGAGTTGATTTTCATTCTTGTCGTGTATTTTGAAGGCTGTTTGGGTTGTAGCTGCTTGAAATATTATGTATTTTGATGTATCTTCTAAAGACTGAATCTATTTTAGACTGTCAATCATCAGCTCAAGTTGTTTTAATGTTTAGCTTTCTCTATTTTCAGTCCTTTCCTCAAACTATTTTAAACCCATGAAAAGAGTTGGAAGTTTCCAGCTCTTCATTAATGGCTTCCGGTGTTTATCTGATCATTTGTTCTCAATTGTGGCATTTATTAAAGATGGTTTAAGTCTCTAAATTATTTTCCTCTTCCTGAATTGTATCCATTATTTTGCTATAATAATATTACTGGAACAATTAAGTTTAGTGGTGCCCCAGGACTAGGTGGTATTATCAATGTTAATTTCCTGGTCTTGGTGATTATATTGCAACTAGAGGCCCTGGCTCCCAACTGCTCACCTGCCTGCCTTCCTGATTGCTCCTAACTGCTTCTGCCTGCTAGCCTGATCACCCCTAACCACTCCCCTGCCAGCCTGACTGATGCTCCCCTGCCAGCCTAATTGTCTCTAACTGCCCTCCCCTGCAGGCCTGGTCACCCCTAACTGCCCTCCCCTGCAGGCCTGGTCCCCCCCGCCCCCACTGCTCTCCCCTGCAGGCCTGGGTCCTCCCCCACAACTGCCCTTCCCTGCAGGCCCAGTCACCCCCAACTTCCCTCCTTTGTCAGCCTGGTCACCTCTAACTGCCATCCCCTGCAGGCTTGATTGCCTCCAACTGCCCTTCCTTGCAGGCTTTGTCCCTTCCAATTGCCCTCCCCTGCTGGCTATCTTGTGCACCCATCTTGTGTCCACATGGGGGCAGCCATCTTGTGTGTTGGAGTGATGATCAATTTGCATATTACTCTTTTATTAGATAGGATTATGCAGGAGAATATCCTACATACAACCTCTGAAGTATTTGAGGGTGTTTGGAGCATCAGGTTGGTAACTTAATCTCAAATGTGTTCATGATTAACGTTATCTGTACTATACTTGAAACTTTTCTGTACCTTTCAGATTGTTTTTCTTAATTAATAAACTTTATATTTATAGCAATGCTATTTTATTTTTTAATAAAATGGGCTTATTTATTTATTTTTATATAGTTATTTATTTCAGAGAGGAAGAAAGAGGGTGATATAGAAACATCAATGATGAGAGAGAATCATTTATCAGTTGCCTCCTGCATGCCCCCCCAATGGGGACCAAGCCCACAACCAGGGCATGTGCCCTGACCAGGAATCAAACCACGATCTCCTGGTGCATAGATCAATGCTCAACCAGTGAACCATGCTAGCCAGGCTATTTTTTAGAGCAATTTTAGGTTCACAGCCAAACTGAGCAGAAGATACAGAAAGTTCCTATATACCCCCTGTTCTCTAACACATGTAACTCCCACACACACTCATTATCAACCACCCTCACCAGAGTGATGCATTAATTATAATTAATGACTCTACATTGCCACGTCATTATCACCAAAGTCCAGAGTTTACATTAGGGTTTGCTCTTGGTGTTATGCATTCTATGGGTTTGGACAAATGGGGTAATGACACGTATCCACAATTGTAGTATCATTCAGAATAGTTTCATAGCTTTAAAAGTCCTCTGTGCTCCACTGATTCATCCCTTCTTCTCCCCACTCTGGCAACCACAATGTACAGTATCCATAGTTTTGCCTTTTGTAGAATGTCATGTACTCTCTTCTAAATTATTTTCAAACCAGGTAAAGCTTGTCAGAAACTTGATGTATTTTTTCAGAAGGGCAGTTCTTTGCCTCTATGTACATAAAGTAGGCTTTTAATAATTAGAAATACGACTATGGATATAATTACATAATTTTCCCAACAACCTATAAGGATCTGGCCCTGGCTTGCTCTTTGCTGTCTGTGCCTCCCCCACCTGGCAGTGTCTCCAGGACAGAATGTGACACAGAGCATCACAGCCATCATTTGAACCCTTCACGTTGCCAGGGCTCTCTGTGCTGCCCAGCTATATGTGCGTTAGGCTCTGCCCTGTCTCTCATCTTCCCCTGGAAGAGCAGGAAAGCCCAGTCATGTCTTCCCTTGGCAAAGGCAGAGGCACAAGCAAGCCTTTGCATGTTATAGTTCCCCTCAGCTGTAAGGCATTAACAATTGTGGTTTTTTTTAAATATATTTTTATAGATTTCAGAGAGGAAGGGAGAGGGAGAGATTGAAACATCAATGATGAGAGAGAATCATTGATTAGCTGTCTCTTGTCCACCCCCCACTGGGGACCAAACCTGCAACCAGGCATGTGCCCTTAACCAGAATTGAACCCGGGACCCTTCAGTTCCCAGGCCAATGCTCTATCTACTGAGCCAAACCGGCTAGGGCATTAACAACTGTTTTTGATGGCCTTTTCTTTCCTTTCCATAAAGTCCTCATCCTCAGGAAGACTAAAGGCTGTTTGGAGCTGGGAGATAGAGAAAGAGCATTGTGGATGCCCATTTCTTCTGTTGTTGCTATGGTTCACTTCACCAGCTCCAGAACCATCCCATCTTTGTTTGCCAGCAAAATGCATCCCCTGCACTCTCCTCTTTCCCCATATGACTCCATTTTGAAACAAAGTCTTGATTTGATTAACAGAATCTACATTACATGTCTGTGCCCTACCAAGAAGGAAAGCTGGAAAAAGGAAATTGGTTTTGAAGACTTGAGGCAGTCATGAATGGCAGATGCTCAGTACAGTTGCTCTATTTGTATCATGTGACCTGGCTTCTTAAGACATAAATTTTCATCTGTAGACTAACCATAAGGGAAATATTTACCCTTTGAGGTGGCTTGTGGGAGAACGCTATCTAATAAGAACAGAGAAGAACAAACTGACCCAATTGAACCCTCTCAGGACATATGAGAGACATACATAGAGGCAGCAGTTAGCAGACAGCAAAAAGTGGGGTTACAAGAATGGAGAGAGACAAGAGCATGAAGCAGAAAGCCACAGTCACCAGATTTCTTCATCTTGTAAAAGCCACTGTGGTGTCACTAGATTTACCACAGTGTCTGGACTAACATCCTACTTTTATATGGAGCCTGACGTAGAACTCACTTGGCAAGAGAGGACCTGAACATAATCTGCTCCTGCCATCCGAAACATGAAACCTGCTGCACCCACCAAAAGTATAGCAAACTCCGAGTGTCCAGTGGTGGACCACTAGATTTGAGCTCACAAAGGGACCAATTTTAATCAATTTCTGTATTATTCCCAAGCATCTAGTACTTACAGAAAACACTCATGATTCATCTGTTGAGATGGAAATGAGGGTATACACAGTAAGAGCTATGGGATTCAGAATAGAGAACAATTGCTGTTACAACCCCTGTATGCTAGGTGATCTGGGTTTGTCCCTTCACCACAGATTCACTATCTACTCTTCTCTGCCTTGCTCTGTGTCTTGGGAGGATGGCCTCCAAGGACTGCATGACCTATACTCCCTTATCTTGTGACTTTCCCATGGGGATGGCAAAGAGAAGTGCTGCTCCTGAGAATGGATGGGAGGGAGACAGATGGGAATTTATGTGTTCTTCAAGGGCTGTGGTACTGTACTATGGCCACAGCTACTGCCAGGCGTCTCTCTCCCACCGTTTCAGCTCTCAGGTCTTTGGTGGCAATGCTCACTTCTCTTGTCTCTTCAGGCCTTTGTTGTGTTCCTAAACCCTGCTCACACCTCTGAAAATAGTCCCTTTTTAAACCCTTCATATTCTAAAGAGATATTCATGTTCTAGAAAAAGGAGATACTATTGTCTTACCACTTGGAGACAGGTCAAGTTCACAAAGTCAGAAACAATATACAAAACAGTCTTTTACTTCTAGCATTGAAGATACAGGAGTGACTCCTCTGCTTTCTTCTATCAGTTCTACTCCCCAAGTTCTCTCACTGGGCCCAGATCTCAACCTCTCTCTCCCTCACCCCCAGAATCAGGGAAGCCTCCTTCTCTGTAGCTACAGATTCCTTTGTTTAGTTTTTAATCTCCCTTTCTCCTGGCTCCTGGCACTCATTGCTTCTTCTTCAGTTTGTCAGTCTTTTGACCTAGTCAAGTACTTTGCCAGATGGTGTTGGCATTTCTGACCCTGGAAGCTCAAGATCGAAAAAGGGGAAAAAAAAAAAGGCCTTTTTAATCTGCCCTCACATTGTGCTATCTGTAAAATATCAGATCGCTCACGAATAAGGTAAACTATCTTACTATCTTATAGTGTTTCCTGCACTTGCTGGGAGGTTTGCTAAAAGGCCAGACATCTTCTTTTAGGCTGGCCTGACGTGGTTCCGACTCTACGGCAAAATCAAATTTTCAAAATCATAATAAATTACATAAAGCAGTCAAAATTTCAAAATATATTGTTTTGTATAATGATTGGAATAAGTTAAAAAGAAGATCTCTCATCTGCTTTATGTTGTTTCCTTCTGTTTTGTACTGAAATTCAGTATCAACAGCTGCAAACATTAAAAATAAAAAACAGTGAAAACCAGTCTTTTTTTAAAAAGAACACAAAGGGATTGAATCTGAGCCTGATGAAGCCTCTGGATTCAGCTGCCAGTTTCTAGGAAACACGGAGGGCTCAGGGACATGCTGAACTAGATCAGGAGTGTGCAGTCGGCAAAATCCACGCTACAGGGTACTCTGTGTGCCAACCAGACTGAGCTCCACAACAGATAAAGTACAAGAAAGGATGGGGGAGAGCCTACATTAAAAGACATAACAACCGTTGCTTTTTTTTTTTTTTAAACAGGCAAGAGTGAACTACAGTGTAAAGCAGTAATTTTGGACCTTTTTCATCTTATGACCCACATAAACTGATTACTAGAATTTTGCAACACTCCAAGAGACTTGTTTTGCTAATCTGACAAAATCCTATGTAATAAACAACTAATATGCAGATCTCCCAAAGGGCTGAACAATCGGTTGCTATGACATGCACTGAAAACCAGGGGGCAGATGCTCATTGCAGGAGCTGCCCTCTGGTGGTCAGCGAACTCCCCCTGTGGCTCATGGCTGGTGAGCATAGCAGTGGTGGCAGGAGCCTCTCCCTCCTCCTCCACAGCACTAAAGACCCTTTGGGGGATGTCCGACTGCCGGCTTAGGCTGGCAGTCGAACATCCCCCAAGGGGTCCCAGACTGTGAGAGGGCACAGGCCAGGCTGAGGGGCCCCTCCCTCTCCAGTGCATGAATGTCATGCACCGGGCCTCTAGTAATAGATATAATGTTGATTCGTTTACATTAGATGGTTGTTGTTGTGTTGGCTGTTGTGTTTCTTTCTTTCTTTTATTGTTAATAAGAAAACAGCAGAGGACACCTTTTTCATTGATTTTCAGAGTGGAAAGGAGCGGGGTAGGGAGGAGAAAGAGGAAGAAGAGAAAGAGATATACCTATTGGTTGCCTGTAGCTCATGCTCCAACAGAGGCTGAGAATTGAACCAAGACCCTTTGATGCAAGGCCCAAGCTTCAACCACTGAGCCACACCAGCCAGAGTGCTGTTGTTATTTTTTTATTTGACTGTCTAAGGGAAAAGAGGTCAGTGCACTGACTGAACAGTCAGATATTGCATGTTTTAAAATTTTCAATGGGGCACACCCATTGAAAATCACTGGTCCAAACATTTGCCTTTGACCCCACACATCTGGGGAGGCAGTTAACTCATAATTAAGATCACAGGCTTTGGGGTTAGGCAGTGTCACCCCATTCTCCTCATTTCCTTCTATTCTTATAAGAGGAAAATCTTTTTTAAAAACAGAAAAAAATTTAACTAAATTTTATTGCTTTACCAAGAATATTCTTTAAAAAAAATATATATATATATATATATATATATAATTTTATTGACTTCAAAGAGGAAGGGAGAGAGAGAGAGATAGAAACAACAATGATGAGAGAGAATCATTGATCAACTGCCTCTTGCACACCTCACACTGGGAATGGAGCTCACAATCCAGGCATATGCCCTGACTGGAAACCTGGCTCATAGGTTGATGCTCAACTACTGAGCCACACCGCCAGGCTAGGAAGATATTTTAATACCACAACACACTATGCATCATATTAGAAAAAGAACCAGAGAATGTCAGTTGAGTTAGCATGTGAACCAGAAACTCTCCCACAGGGACTGTTGAGTTAGCATGTGAACCAGAAACTCTCCCACAGGGACTGTATTCCCATAGTGTCTCACTTTTCTATTTACTTCAGTTTGGCATTTTAACAGAAATTGTGATCTCATGCCTGGGTGGTATGGCTCAGTAATTGAGTGTTGATCCAGGAAGCAGGAGGGCACATTCAATTCCAGGTCAGGGCCCATGACCTGGTTGCAGGCTTGATCCCCAGTAGGGGGCATGCAGGAGGCAGCCAATGGATGATTCTCTTTCAATACTGATGTTTCTGTCTCTCTCTCCCTCTCTCCCTTCCTTTCTCTAAAATCAATTCTAAGAAATATTTTTTTTTATATTTTATTGATTTTTTACAGAGAGGAAGGGAGAGGGATAGAAAGTCAGAAACATCGATGAGAGAGAGACATCGATCAGCCGCCTCTTGCACGCCCCCTACTGGGGATGTGCCCGCAGCCAAGGTACATGCCCTTGCCGGAATCGAACCCGGGACCCTGCAGTCCGCAGTCCGCCGCTCTATCCACTGAGCCAAACCGGTCTCGGCCTAAGAAATATTTTTTTAAAAGTGATCTTATGAGTACAGCCTTGAACTAAAATTAGGGTACTATTTTTCATTTCCAGTACAACCTCTAATAACTTCTATTACCACAGACAAATTATTTAACTTAAATGCATTTATTTCTTCATCTATAGCAACAGCAAAATTCTGATTTTCAAGGAAGCAGATACAATGATAAAAATAGCATAATAGGCTATTTTTATCTCAGCATCTGAAGGAAGCAGCAGGGTGTGGAGGAAAGTGCAGTGGGCTAAAAGAAAATTTATACATCACTGGATGACTGGGTAGTCTTGTACACATTACTTAACCTCTGCGGATGAGAATCTAGCTGCTAAATAATCTCTAGGGTCCTTTCTAACTTAAAAAAAAAATTCTAAGATTCTAATCATTACTCTGTGAATGACTATATACATGTCTAAAAACGTTTCTGTAAATTGTTTATTGCCTCATGCTGGGGCCTTTGAGGGGACCAATAACTATCACCCATTTTCCCTGCCATAATTCTGAACCAACTAAAATATAATATAGAGTATAAGGCAGTAGGGGCTAGGAAAAGACAAAATATCACCTTTTTCCTATTTAATAAAATCCTAATATGCAACTTGTCCCCTTGACAGGGAGTTTGACTGGGAGTTTGGCCAACCACCCATGGCCCCTTCCCCAGCCGGCCCAGCCCAATCAGCCCTAATTGGAGTAGGCCAGCCGGACCTCACCCATGCACAAATTCGTGCATGGGGCCTCTAGTTAATAATAAAGACTAGAATGAAAAAATGGCATATACCTGTGAGCAAGTGGACTTCTTAAAACTGAACCCTGCACTTAGAAGACAGTCTCACACATCCAGGGTCCAGGCAGTGGACTATTCCGGACTTCCCTACATGGAATCAATTATAAACAAAATTTTTGGAATGGAAGAACTGATCACCCCCTAATCACTACCCTGCCAGCCTGTTTGCCCCCAACTTCTCTCCTCTGCCAGCCTGGTCACCCCTAGGAAAACTTCCCTCCCCTGCAGGCTTGATGGCCCAGAACTGCCCTCCAATGCAGGGCCTGGAACCTCCCAATGGCCCTCCCCTGCTGGCCATCTTGTGGTAGCCATCTAGTGTCCACATGAGGGCAGGATCTTTGAACATATGGGGGCAGCCATCTTATGTGTTGGACTGATGGTCAATCTGCATATTGTTCTTTTATTAGATAGGATAGAGGCCTGGTGCATGGGAGGGACCAGCTAGTTTGCCTTGAAGGGTGTCCCGGATCAGGGTTAGGGTTTCCTTGGGGTGTGGGGCATCTTGGGTGAGGGGCCTGTGGAGGTTTGCAGCCTGGCCACGCCCCCCAGCAACCTAAGCAAAGGCCCTGGGATCTGGGATTAATTTATGTTCTACAATTGAAACTTTGTAGCCTGGAGGGGAGCCAAGCCTTCTGCTTGCTCTATGGTGGCAGCAATTTCTGTTCGGATATTTACTTTCTATAATTAAAACTTTGTAGCCTAGAGTGGAGGCCTAGGTCGGCCAGAGCTGCAGAAGCTTGGCTTCCTCCATCGTCGGGGCAACCCTAGCCTTTGCTTTCTCCAGCTCTGTGGCTGCCGCCATTTCTGTTGAAATTATATATCTTCTATAATTGAAACTTTATAGCATTGCCGAAACCAGTTTGGCTCAGTGGATGGAGCGTTGGCCTGCGGACTGAAAGGTCCAAGGTTCGATTCCGGTCAAGGGCATGTACCATGATTGCGGATACATCCCCAGTGGAGAGTGTGCAAGAGGTGGCTGGTTGATGTTTCTCTCTCATCAACGTTTCTGACTTTCTATCCCTCTCCCTTCCTCTCTGTAAAAAAATCAATAAAATATATTAAAAAAAGAAAAGAAAAAGAAACTTTGTAGCATTGAGTGGAGACCTACGCCGGCAAGTGCAGGTGGAAAGTTTGGTTTCCTCCATTGCTAGGAAAACTCAAGCCTCCCTCCTGCTCTCAGTGACCGCAGCTATCATGGTTGGGGTTTATTTACATATTCACTCCTGATTGGCTTATGGGCGTGGCTTTGTGGATGTAGCAGGGGTATGGTCAATTTGCATATTATTCTTTTATTAGATAGGATTCATAAGAGATGTATTCTCTAATTTTCTTTGTTTTCTGTTGTCTTCAATTTTGGCATGGCCATTATAGAATAAGTTGAGAATTGTTCACTCCTCTTCTATATTTTAGAAGAGTTTGTGAAGAATTGGTATTAATTCTTCTTTAAATGTTTGATAAAACTCACCAGTGAAGGCAACTGGGCCTGGACTAAGCCCTCTTTTACAAGTCTTACAATTGATTAAGTCAGGGCCACCCAGGATAATCTCCTTTTTGATTAACTTACAGTCAACTGTTGAAACACCTTAATTACAACTATAAAATCTTTACCTAGGCCCAGCCTGTGTGGCTAAGTGGTTGAACATCAATTTATGAGCAAGGAGGTCATGGTTCAATTCCCGGTCTGGGCATATGATTAGGTTGTATGCTCAGTCCCCAGTGTGGGGCAGGCAGGAGGCAGCCAATGAATGATTCTCATCATTGATGTTTCTATCTCTCTCCTCCTTCATCCTTCCTCTCTGAAATCAATAAAAAATATTTTTAAAAATTTTATATATTTAAAAATCTTTACACAGTAACATCTAAATTGTTTGATTAAATAACTAGGCAAAGGTGTGTGCATGCTATGACATGGCTGCTGCATCCTTTTTCTTTTCTTTTTTTATTATTTTTTCTTTATTGATTAATATATTACATATGTGTTCTTATCCCCACATTGCCCCCCGCCCCGCGCCAATCATGCCCTCACCCCCCACCCCAGTGTCTGTGTCCATTGGTTAGTCTTATATACATGCATACAAGTCCTTTGGTTGATCTCTCCCCCTTACTCCCACCCTCCCATACCTTCCCTCTGAGACTTGATGGTCTGATGGATGCTTCTCTGTCTCTGGATCTGTTTTTGTTCATCAGTTTATATTGTTCATTATATTCCACAAATGAGTGGGATCATGTGACATTTATCTTTCTCTGACCGGCTTATTTCACTTAGCATAATGCTCTCCAGTTCCATCCATGCTGTTGCAAATGGTAAGAATTTCTTCTTTTTTACTGCAGTGTAGTATTCCATTGTGTAGATGTACCACAGGTTTTTGATCCACTCATCTGATGATGGGCACTCAGGCTGTTTCCAAATCTTAGCTATGGTAAATTGTGCTGGTATGAACAAATTGTGCTAGCCTAGCATATATCCTTTCTGACTAGTGTTTTTAGTTTCTTGGGATATATTCCTAGAATTGGGATCAGTGGGTCAAATATGAGTTCCATTTTTAGTTTTTTGAGGAAGCTCCATACTGTTCTCTATGGTGGCAGCTCTAGTCTGCATTCCCACCAGCAGTGCACAAAGGTTCCTTTTTCCTCGAATCCTCGCCAGCACTTGTCATTTATTTGCCAATGTTATCACCAATAAAGGTTTAATCTCCAACATTTACAGAGAACTCATACAACTTAACAAAAGGAAGATAAACAACCCAAGCAAAAAATGGGCAACAGACCTAAATAGATACTTTTCGAAAGAGGACATAAGAAGAGCCAGGAGACAAGTGAAAACCTTCTCAAAGTTACTAATCATCTGAGAGATGCAAATAAAAATGACAATGTGGTACCATCTCACACCTGTCAGAATGCCTCCTTTTTCTTCCCCAGTAATAACAAGAGAAGATCTCTTGTCTTTCATCCTAACAGGAAGCATACTGGAAAGGAAATACTGGGGACTAGCCAAGTTGACTAGCCATCAGTTTCCAAACTTACAACTGCATCATTATCATGATTTCTCTCTCACATCGATGTTTGCCTCTCTCTCCTTTTTCTCCCTCTGTCTCTCAGCTATAATAATAAAAGTGTAATAAGCAAATAGACCGAACGGCTGAATAGCAGAACAACTGTCTAGATAACCATGCTACAGGCGCCAGTCCAGCCAAGGTGGGTGCGATGCAATTGGTTGGGGCCCGGCCATTGCCCCATGATCATCCCACAGAGGAAGGCCTAGGCCACTGGCCAGTGGGGCAATCAAACATTGGGGTTCCATGATCACCCCAAAGAGGGAGGCCCAGGCTACTGGCCAGTGGGGCAATCAATCATTGGGGTTCTATGATCACCCCAAAGAGGGAGGCCCAGGCTACTGGCCAGTGGGGCAATCAAACATTGGGGTTCCATGATCACCCCAAAGAGGGAGGCCCAGGCTACCTGGCTGGAGGCACTGTGGTGAGTGGGAGGGGCCTCCTTTTGTAGGGTGATCAATTGCAGGGCTCCCAGACTGTGAGACCGCACAGGCCAGAATGAGTGAGGGTCCTCCCCAAACCCCTACCAATGCACAATTTTCGTGCACCAGACCTCTAATCAATAATAAATCAAAATACATACCAGCCAAATGCTATATGTAGACCTTATTTAGATTCTGAGTCAAACAAAATGATTATAACAAATTTTATGACATACTTCAGAGGCTAGAGCATTAGCCCATAGGTGGACTGAAGGGTTCTGGGTTTGATTCCAGTCAAGGGCATATGCCCAGGTTGTGGGCTCAATCCCCAGTAGGAGGCATTCAGTAGTCAGCTAATCAATGATTCTCTCTCACCATCGATGTTTCTGTCTCTCTCCCTTCCCCTCTGAAATTATTATATGATTTTTTTTCTTTCCCTGGTAAGTCGAGAACTCTTGCCTTTTCGCTTAAAGGAAGAACTTTATGGCTTCTCTTCTGCATATCCAGATTGTCAACATTACCACGCTGTGCTTTGGGGCCGTTACTCAGTAAAATAAAGGTGAGGCAGAGCCGGGCAGCATGAGATTTCATCACGCTGCTCAGGACAGCGCACAATTTAAAACTTACAAATGACTTATTTCTGGAATTTTCTATTTAATATTTTCGGACCATCAGGGTCTGAGAAGGCTTGTAAATTAGTGATATCTTTCCATGTGTCTTGAGCAAAGACTTATTTGTCTTCTTTAAATTAAAAACAAACAAACAAATGTATGTCTGGCCAAAAAGGGTGTAAAGGCTTTGTCACCTTCTAAAAATCATGAATATTGAAAAACAACATGACTTTCCATATGCAGGCTTTAAACTTTCCTGAAGTAATTGGGTTTTCCTCAAGGGAGGTTTCCCACATCCTTTGAAGGAATGTACATCTTGGGGCAAAAATCCTTCATTTAGGGACATTTAGATAGTGAAAGAAAGGAACCCCCTCTCCCCCGCCCCCACACACAGTGTATAAACAGTTGCTAGATTTTATGCTATTGTAAAACAATGTTTCATTAAAAAAAAATTGGGCATGTAATAAAAAAAGAAAATACTCCTGATTGTTCTGCATGAAGAAAAATGATCAGTTCATGTCAAAAAGCCATTCCTGATTATCATACTTGCTCCATGCCTTGCTCACTCTGCAATGTATTGCTTGTTTTTACAGGACAGCTCAGCAGATGTCACATCTGGTTATCCTGCAGGTTTGGAGCTCCAGTTTATTTTTAGTTGGGATGGCATGAGAAAGTTTAATACCTTGGGGAAGCTTACACCGCAAAAAATTTCAGCTTGAACTTTGTTACGTCTAGGATTTTCCTGAATCTTTAAGATTGGCCTGATAAGAAAGAGAAAGTGAGCACCATTCAATAGAAGTAGGACAAGGAAGGGCGGGGGGAGAAAGGTCAGGACTGAATGAACCCCTCCAGATTCACTCACTATTCACCCTGGACCCAATAGAGTTATTAATGCTGCATCAGATAACCCAGTTATGAGCAGTGAGCAAAACCTTTCAATGAAAAATGTCTGGCTATTCCATACAGTGTTTGGCCCAGTTTTCTGAGCTTAATTTAACTTTATTGTTAGTCCTTCATACTCTTTGGCAAGCAAAGTGCTGTCCAACCCGATAGAATCCTGCTGCGGAATTACCAGACTTCGGGACTATTAGCACTGTTCTCTTGTCATCTCACCTTTGAAAAACAAAATGAGCAACAAAACTTTTTTTGCACATTAAGCTGCAATAACTATTTACTACCAAAACTAAACATGACAAAATCCTCTAAACATGACAACACACATACACACACATAGACATACATACACGCATACATACACACACATATATAACATACATAGGCTAGAAGCCAGAAGGCAATGGTTTGGTAAATTATACTACTATCAAAATCATACAACTCCAAAACAAAATACTAGAGACAGAAAGAATATGGGTGAACAGGAATCCTCATTTACTGCTGGGATAAGTATAAGTTGTATGATACAACCATTTTGAAGAGCAATTTGGCAATATCCAGTAAAGAAGTGTGCAGGAATCACAACTTTCAGTCTCTCTTGTACATAGATACACTAGAGAAATTCTCAGACATGTGCACAAGGAGGTATGCTTGATGCAGCATTATTTTGACTAAAAGGAATAATCTAATGTTTATTAATTTTCAAGTAGAGTTTCCAAAAAGGAATACTATTCAGTAGTAAAAATGACATTCAACTTATAAGTATCAACATGGATAAATTTTGAAGTCACGCTGAATAAGCATGATGAATTGCAGAATGATTACTCAGAATTAAATTATATTATAGATATTTTTTTGTTAATCCTCACCTGAGGCTATTTTTCTATTGATTGTTAGAGAGGGTAAAAGGGAGGGGAAGAGACAAAGAGAGAGAAACATTGACATGAGAGACAGACATTGATTGGTTGCCTCCTGCACACACTCAACCCAGGCCAGGATCGAACCTGCAACTGAGTGAGGTACATGCCCTTAACTAGAATTTAACGATGGGTTGATGCTCTATCCACTTAGTCAAACCAGCTAGGGCAGTGGTTGGCAAACTCAGTAGTCAACAGAGCCAAATATCAACAGTACAATGATTGAATTTTTTTAAAGAGCCAAATTTTTAAAACTTAAACTTCTAATGCCACTTCTTCAAAATAGACTCGCCCAGGCCGTGGTATTGTGTGGAAGAGCCACCCTCAAGGGGCTAACGAGCCGCATGTGGCCTACGAGCCCCAGTTTGCGGACCACTGACCTAGGGCATTGTACATTTTAAAAGACACCTAGGCCTGTGAAAAAGTATGAAGACATAGAAGTTTACTGTTTAAGATGCTTGTCAAAAATCACAAGGGACTTCCTTGTTTAGACGAAGTCTAATTTGGGTTCTTTAAAAAACGAGGAATGAGCCCTGGCCACTGTGGCTGTTAGTTGGGCATCCCCTCATGCACCAAAAGGCTGTTGGTTCAATTCCAGGGGACATGCCCGGGTTGCAGGCTCAATCCCTGGTAGGGGGTGTGCAGGAGGCATCCCATAGATGTTTCACTCTTACATCCTTGGTTCTCTCTCTCTCTCCCTCTTTCTATAAAAGCCAATAAAAAATTTAAAAAATTAAATTAAATTAAGCAATGAAGTAGAAGTTTCAGAATATCAAAAGACCAGAGATTACTCAAAGATTTTTGCATCTTTTAATTCTTTCTGCAAAAATGTTCAGGCATGACCCCACTGGTTTCATCACTCTGCTTACGAAATTTCTTCATTTTTTAATATGTCCAAGCATATCTGAACATTCCCAGCCCCCATGACCATCACCTTTTATAGAGGCAGACACGAGGATTTTAAATCCAAGTAACGTATGCTTCCAAGTACAGAAAAAGGTATTATGGCCTTATAAAAATTAACTTCCCCTGGGGTCAAAAGAAATTATAATATAATAGCTAATTCAGATCTGATTATAACTCAGTGACCTCATTTGAAGCAAGTTTGATGGGCAGATTTTTCTCTGTCCTTCATTAGCAAAATTAATCTGAAGGCTGACCGCGTTTGTGAATAGTTTCTCACAGGAAATTTACAAGCCTTACTATTGCAATAACCTGAAATTAATCTCTCTCAGAAAGATGCTTGCGGGTCCTGGTGAGACTCCCTCAGGAACAACTGTTGACAGCCAATTTGTTATTGCTGTCTTTTCATTTCCTCTGAAAGACATAGGAAAATATTTAAACCTTTGGCTGGGGACGTTTCCAGGGATATAGAAAGGTCTCCAAAAAGAGATGCACATCCACCTTCAAGGTGGTGTTCACCTAGAGAGAGATGGAGACCAATGGAAACAGTGAAAGCATAGAAGAAGCTTCAATTGTATCTTTAACATTGTAGTCTTTTAAAATTAAAAATGTGAAGCAAATATTGAGAAATAGTTATATTTTTAACACCAGGTGGCAGACATATACTGGTATGTCCTCATTACACAATTCTCTCCCATTTTCTGTATTCTTGAATGTTTTAAAAGAAAAGAAATAAAACAATGCTGTCAGTGTGGCTCAGTGGTTGAGCGTTGACTGTGAACCAGGAGGTCATGGTTTGATTCCCAGTCAGGGCACATGCCCAGGTTGTGGGCTTGATCCCCAGTAGGAGGCAGCCAATCAATGATTCTCTATCAGCAGAATCTCTCTCTCTCTCTCTCTCTCTCTCTCTCTCTCTCTCTCTCTCCTTCTCCCTATCCCTCTGAAATCAATAAAAATATATTTTAAAAAATAAAGAGCAATTCCATTTCTAAGATGTTTTCTGTTGGATAGAGTTGCATAAACGCACAAAAATATATGTATAAACGTACTGCTGATCATAGTAAAAAATGAAGAAAGGTCATTTATATCTACGAAAGACAGATTAAATTGATGATGCTATGTCCAATTTACAGAATACTATGCATCAACAAATGAAGATGATCACAATATAACCTAAGTTCAAAAATGAGCAAGTGGTGGAACCTCATATACAATACAATTCTATTTGCACAAAAAGGCATGCATGTGCCTCTATGTGCAAACAAGTGTCTGAAAGAAATGCACAGTGATTATCTCTAGGAGATGAGAATGGAGCCTGGGAATGGTAAAGAAACACGTTATTTCTTCTGTGACTTTCATTACATCAGCTAGGACTCTGCTGCCAATGACAGAAAATGGAAATCTAACTGCCCTAAGAAACGAGTGAATACATTGCCTCAACTTAACGGAAAAATCTGGGGGTGGGGGTTGGGGGTTCAGGTTAATCAATTTATTTCCTGTTGCTACGTACAAGGTAGCCCTGTGCCTAAATTTTTGGACATGTGCCTCATACAGCCAGCTCTACATGATACTGGTTTGGGGGCTTTTGGCTGCCACCACGTGGTGAATATGCTGTACTGCTACTAGGTTCCCTTAAAGAAGGACTCAAGTAATTCGATTTCCAAAATGAAAAGTGGTAATACTACAGATTCTGATGCGACTAACAAAGCAGATGAATTAATGTTTCTGTTCAAATATTTCTCCTCCAAATGGAGGGTTTAAGATCAGGTATATAATGACTTCACATGCATTTATAGTTAAATTGAATATATTACTTTCTGCTTGTATGTATAGCATATAAAAAAATGACATTGCAAATATTATGAGTCAAAATGCCTTGAAGCTGGTAATGCATAAAAAGTATACGAATAAAATTACATGCCAGCTATTTATTCAAACTTTTAAACCTACTAATTTATTTTTTATTATTGTACTTTATTCTGAGTACAAATTGCTGTAATTTTCTTTGGAACTACACCATTCTACAATGGCTACATAACAGTAATATCTCCTAAATTACACTGAAATTTTGAATTCTCGGTAGAGATAAATCATTCAAATAGGCCTTTCCAGCATTTTACATTTGGGAGTGGAGAGAAAAAGAGAACACAAGCACTGAACATTTTCATGAAAATTAGAGGAAACGTGTAAATTAATGAGAAATTAAATGATTTTGTGTGTACACACAATGCACACAAAAGAGAGGGGAGCAGAAAAATGGATGGACTCTAAACAATGCTTTATTCTGCTAAATGTAAAGCTTGTTATTAAGAATATCTTATCGGAAAGGCTTCAGATCAAGGGGTAGACTGTGATACATAACTAATTCCACATCCTCCCACTGACATTCCAACACAGATATTTTTTAAAAAGTACAAACACTTTTAGAGTATCATCAGTGTACCAGAAATTTTGAAGACTACCTGGAAAATAGAAAGCAAATGGGGTTGAATTTCCTGAGAAAAATAAAAAGAGGAGAAATTGCATCTCAGGACACAAAGGCTACATAGGTTTTTTCTAAGAAGTCTCAGATAAGCTCCAGGCTCTCAGCAAATTCAAGAGAAGAGCTGACTGAGGAGAAACCATTGGTGTAGTTCATTAAAAATGCTTCCTGATGAGAGTGCTGGGGCCTGAGAGAAAAACCAAAGCCAGACTTTAGTAACGTCAGAATTTGCCCCGCCTCAAAAAAAGAAACTTTATAATATTAAAAGAGAATTCACAATGAAGACATAAAATCTATGCACCAAAAAACATAGCATCAATATTCATAAAGCAAAAACTCTAGAAGATACAAGGAAAATCAGAAACACAATAGAGGAAGAAACCTCAATTCACTTCCCTTAATCTATGTTGGAGCAAGTGAACAACAAGAATATAGAAGAAAAGGGAGTAATGTCTTCAAAGGCTTAAAAAAAATGTTGAGCTTAGCTTTATTATTAACTAATCACGAAGACAAAATAAAGGCATCTGGGAATTTACAAGTTTACCTACATGAAAAAAATGATCTGAACTTCAGCACACAAAAAAAAAGGGGATACAAGGCATCACATTTTACAATAATGGTGTCAACTAAGTGAACCAGAATGAATAAAGGAAATATTTAAGCAGTACAGTTTTAATGTCATAGGACTCCGTTTCCTTCTAAATCCAGTCATAATATTTGATTACAGTGATTAATCCTTATCTATATATATATAAAAGCCCAGCGACCAAACAGCAGAATGACCAGTCACTATGATGCACACTCACCACCAGGGGGCAGACACTCAATACAGGAGCTGCCTCGTGGTGGTGAGTGTGTTCCCACAGTGGGAGTGCAGCTTGCTGGTGGGGATGGCAGGAGCATCTATTAAAAGGGCAGGTCCACAGCCACTCAGGTCACCGGGATGAGTGGTGCTCCCACAGTGGGTTGATCCCACAGGCCACGCCCCACCAGTGTACAAATCTGTGCACCAGGCCTCTATTATAATTTTAATAACTACCATACATTTGGTTTTCACCTTTGAGTGTCAAATAATGCCCAAAGCATAGGAGAGTTAATCATTATATTACAGAGTAGCATGTAAATGTCTAAACCTTGAGAATTAAAAAAATTATGTGGCAGGGTATAAATGTCAGCCAAAAAACTGAAGTGTAGAAGAAATATCACTTTGTTTTCTACACTTCAATTTAATTTCTGCCTCTGATAAATGTCTCCTATCTCCTTCCACCACTCCATACAATCTGCAGGATGGGAAATACAACCACAGACATTCTGGGGGTTTCTCCACTCTCCCTGAATCCCATCAAGGTGCACAATTGCCAAAGCTTCAGAGAGAAGAGGGACCCTCCAGGTAACAAAGAGACTGGACAAATGATTGTTCCCAATGCAGCAGATTTCTGCTCTTTTGGGGTCCCATGAAGCAGGGGAGTCTTAGCCAAGGTTGAAAATCCTGTCTAGGGTCCCGCCTTTCCCAGCTATCTGACACTATTATCTCTTCTGAGGCTAGCTCCCTTCTCAGGACTCCTCCATGGAGCAGTGTTTGGGTCCCTTGTAGCTTCTCTCCACCACCCAACTCTCATGGAATCTCTGGGGAAGAAGGCTCTCCTCAGCTTCTGCTTCTCCTGGTCACCACATTTCCCTCCCTCAAATCCTGTGCTCCTCTGAGTTTAGCTTACGGAAAACAAAGCCAAGAAAAGTTTTACAGGCTAGTTTTGTTTTCCTCCCCAGCCTGAGGTGATAGAATTCAGAGCCCGTTACTTGCTTGAATGGAGAAATGCAATAGAAAAATAAAAACCAGTATCCGACAATGTTATTCAAACACATAGTAATATAATTAAGGAAAAATTGGGATGAAGATAGAAGTAGAAAGATTAGTATTCTCATTTTTCATTGTGGGTACTTAGTCCATATTAAACTGGATAAATCAAGAATTAAACATTTAAATGTATTATTTAAAGTCAATAAGGCAACCATTAGAAAATAAAATAATTAGATATTACTAATAAAGGTAAATAAAATAAAATAAAATAAAATAAAATGTAAGCAGAGATGGGAGGATAGTTCACAACAATCAATCTTTCACAGTGGACTATTAACAGATTCTGTATAACCTGATAAAACTTGAAATGAAAGAATATGATATTAAACTAAAAGCAGAACTGTTAACAGGGGTGATTTCTGGGAAATGAATTAGGGCTGGGGAGAAATGGAGAGTTAGAAAAGGGAGGGAGAATTTTATTTTTCATTTTAAGCATTCTTATTCTAATTTTTTATTATGTGCATGGAATTTATTTCTAACAAAATTATATTAATTCAAAATAAATAAAACTATTTTAACATATTGCTGCATTAATATAAATAATATATATTTAATAAAGAACTCATTAAAATATTCATATGGCATTAGACCTTTACTTTAAAAATTGACTATTAAATTCCTCACAATATTATGAACAGATGCTAGAAAATATACCAAAAGGACAAAAGCAAACTATAAAAGAGAAAAATATCAAAATTAAAAATTTTTAATTTTAAAAGTATACATATACATATATTATTAAATTGAAAATTCACATCAATAAACAAATTTCTTTAGCCTTATATAGATAAACAAATAATTTACCCAAAAAGAAACACTTGGAAACACCTAGAAGGAAAGAAACACTAACGAAAATGATCAAGAGTGACGAAGCAATGTTTATGAGCATGCAGTCTCTCATTCAAAACGTTTCGCTGTTGCCCTGGTTGGTGAGCTCAGTTGGCTAGGCATCACTTCACGCACCAAAAGATGGCTGGTTCAGTTCCCCGCCAAGGGCCATGCCCGGGTTATGGGCGGCGTCCCTGTAGGGGCCCTGCGGGAGGCAGCCAATCAATGTTATGCTTCCACATCAGTGTTTCTCTCTCCCTCTCTCTTCCACTCTTTCTAAAAATCAACAAACTATTCTTTTTAATAACTACCACACATTTGATTTCAGATAGGAAGGGAGAAGGAGAGAGCTATAGAAACATCAATGATGAGAGAGAATCATTGATTGGCTGCCTCCTGCATGTCCCTCCCTCCCCCCTCCCACTGTGGACCAGGTCCACAACCCAGGCACGTGCTCTGGAGGAATCACACCATGACCTCCTAGTTCATGGATTCCTGAGTTGCTTGCTGTTCAACCACTGAGCCACCGCAGCTGACAGATCTATTTTTTAAATAACAAAAATCTAACATTTGATTAGATCCTCAGGGACATATAGTTAGATTCAGCTATTTGCAAGAATTTTTAAGCTATTTAGTATACAAAACCCATTATTACAATGCTGGCAGATATTAAAACACAAAAAGTCTCAACAATTTTTTCATATCGTACAGTTCTTTCCAGGCTTTGTCAATATGAGTGCATAACTTAAATAATTGTAATTTGTCAACTCTTACACATATACAGAGATGATTTTACAGAGATTTTTAAAAAGTGTTTTCAATCATATTTTATGAATTCATAGCACCATAAAAAATTAAATATTTGTCATTTTACATAAAACCTCTATGTTACAAAAATGTCAATCAACATATGTATTGATTGCTATATTTTCTCAGATAGTTCTGAGAGAAGAATCATAAACAGATTTTAATTATTCCTGGAAGAGAGCAACAATCAGTGGATAAGAAAAGTTTGAATGAGTTCTACACTCTTTAAATTTCAAAATGAACCTTGGGGTAGGGGCAGAGGTAAAGTGTGGAATGCTGTAAGCAATGGCTTACAGAGTTATGAATTGTGTGAAACCTTAACCACCCTTTACACAAGTAAGACTGATTGGGGCATGAGTGGGGGTGTGGGGTAGGGGAACAATAGGGAGATAAGGACACATATGTAATACCTTAATCAATAAAGAAAAAAATCAGAGAAGAAATAAAAAGACTGTTTGGGAAACATCTCTTATGTTTATTTGCCAGAAAGTTTCTGACAGTTTATAGCGGTGACCAACTAATGTTAAATTTGGTCATTATTACTAATTTTTATAGTAATATCTCTTGCCCTTTATTTCTCAATATTTTAATTAAAAATGTACTTGGTTTCTATTGGTAGATTCAAAGATTTTGTTATTGTTATTGTTGTTGTTAGTATTTTAAAGTACCATTTATTGAACATTATTATTTACCAGATACTTTTATATAATTTATCTTTAGCTTAAAATCCATGGGAAAGATACTGTTATCAAACTGGAGGCTCGCTGCTCTAAAATGGCTCAACAGAGGACTGGAGGATCCTCTTTCAAGACAGCTTACTTGGACCTGGATGGCAGTTCAGTGGTTAGAGCTCGGCTCACACACTAAAGGGTTTGATTTCTGGTCAGGGGCATGTATCTGGGCTGCAGGTTGGATCCCTGGCACTGTCCAGTTGGGGTGTGTGCAGGAGGCCATAAGTGGTCTTTAACCTACGGAGTTAGAAAGTGGCAATTTGGGGATTTAAACTCAAGTCTGTGGGGCCCAAACCCACATTCTTTCCCTACTACTTTAATACTCTTCTCGGTAGCCTGCAAATCCAATTCCTGGTTTAAATGGATTGTGTCTCCTGGGCATTAAAATTTTATCAGGCATATAAAGTAAGAGCATCTTTAAAACATGGGGAAAAAGGTATGTGATTCCTTCATCCTTTAATTGCCATGGAGAATTTAGAGCCCTTTCACCCTCCTTTCAGCTTTAACTGTTACGGGCAAATGGATTGATTACATAATTAATTTGCCACCCAATCCCCACTACCTGCTTTGCTAGAAATAGGGCCAGTCCAGAGAACAGAGGACTTGGGCTTCATCTGAACTTTCTCCCTCTTGTGGTCATTCAGTGGTGATCACCATCTTCAAAGTGCTCATATATGCCAATGTCTGTGTTAAGCTCTTTAGATAGGTTATTTAATTCTGACAACAAGCTTAGGAAGTAGGTATTGATATTATCCCTGTCCAAGGTGATTTAAAATGGTTGGCGATTTAAAAACAGCAGCTCCAGGACGAGAGCCCAGGTGGGGTTGGACTCTAAAACTGCTCTCCACTCTTTAAATTATAAATTTTGCTTGAATCAGTCAATGATTCCACTTGTTTCTTCTTGGTAATCCATCAAGGATTCGCATATTACATTTGCTCTTTCTACCTGTGAATTGCCTACTTTCCCTTTGAAATTCCAGACTCTTGTCCCCCTTCTCCTTAATCCAGAATGATTTTAAACTTCAATGACCCAATACATCGTCAAGTGTCATATATATATATACACACACATACACACACACACACACACTAGGGGCCCGGTGCGCAAAATTTGTGCACTGGGGGTGGGTGGTCCCTCAGCCCAACCTGCCTCCTCTCACATACTGGGAGCCCTCAGGGGATGTCCTACTGACAGCTCACCTCCAGCCTGCCCAAGGCCCAAAGCCTCTGGCCGAGACTTTCCATCCTTGGGCAGGGGATCTCGGCCAGGGAACCCCAGCCAGCCATCGCCCTGTGATCAGGCCAATTGCTGCCTGGCCCCGCCCCCACCTTGGCCCAGCCTGCCCGAGGCCAGGGTCAAAAAGGCTGCTTGGCAAGGCCTTTTCACCCTTGGCCTGGGGCACCCAGTGAAGCGATCACTCTGGGATCCGGGCCGATAGCTATGTGGCCATGCCCCCAGCCTGCTTGACCTGGACTGCCATGGGTAGCAGCCATCTTGGTTGTGTGTTAATTTGCATATAGCTCCTGATTGGCTTATGGGTGTGGCTTTGTGGGCGTGGCTTATTTGGTGTAGCAAAGGTATGGCCAATTTGCATATTACTCTTTTATTAGATAGGATATTTATATACACATAATAGTGGCCCGGTGCACAAAATTCGTGCATGGAGGGGGGGTTCCCTCAGCCCAGCCTGCACCCTCTCCAATCAGGTACCCCTTCGGGGATGTCTGACTGTTGGCAGTCGGACATCCCTCTCACAATCTAGGAACACTGGCTCCTAACTGCTCACTGGCCTGCCTGACTGATCATCCCTAACCCCTCTGCCTGCCTGCATGATCGCCCCTAACCACCTCTGTCTGCCTGATCATCCCTGACCATCTCTGCCTGCCTGCCTGATCACCCCTAAGTGCTCCCCTGATGGCCTGATTGCCCTTAACTGCCTCTGCCTTACCCCACACCTGGGACCTAGGCTTCCCTCCCTCTGGCCAGCTATAGGCACCCAGGACCTGGGCCAGCTTCACTCAGGCTGGCTGCAGCCACAGGCAGCCTCAGGCACCCAGGACCACAGGGCATGCTGCCTAACCCCAGGGCTAGAAAGGGTCCCTGCTCCTTGAGCTGCCAACCCGCCCCTTGTGCACCACCGCCCCACCCCTGGCACTGCTGCCGCTTGTGCCACCACCCCGTTCTTTGTGCCGTCACACTTGTGCCGCCCGTTCCGTTGCAAAGCGGCCTGGGGAATGGATGTCGCATGCCGGTGGTCCCGGCTAGATCGTGGCACCCTCTCCATCCCCCCCACAGGGCCCCACAGAGCAGCCTGGGTAGCGGATGCCACACGCCGGTGGTCCCGCCCACACAGTGTGGCGCCCACTCTGCAGCAGCGGAAGTGTGAGGAGCGGGGTTGCACGGCACATGGCCTCGCCCCCCGCCCCTGATTGGCTGGTAGCGTAGCGAAGGTGCGGTCACATCAGTGTATTACTCTTTTATTACAGAGAATAATTGATTTCAAAGGGAGGATGGGAGAAGGAGAGAGAGAAATATCAACGCTGAGAGAGAATCGTCGATTGGCTGCCTCCTACACGCCCCCTACTGGGGATGAAGCCCACAACCAGGTTGTGTGCTGTGACCAGGAGTTGAACTGTGACCTTCTGGTTCATGGGCCAACTCTCAACCACTGAGCAAAACGGTCAGGCTGTGGGTCTCATATCCTAATAGCATTTCTGAATGTGCGTTCGTAATAAGTTTTTGACATTTTCTCCTGTTAATCTGACTCATGCTGATTTAATTATTAGCCCTGCCAAAAGAACTTTGAGAAGTGGGAGGAAAGTTATTTTTTGACCCCACACCTCTTATCTGAAGTCCTGGGTTGGCAGCTGAGGGTGCTTCTGTGTGCACAGATCTATTGAGTAGGGGTGAGATGGTCCCTTCTCCCTAGTATTTCAAATAGCAAAATTTCTTATAAACGAGGACAGCATTTTCTAATAGAAGTGTAATGTGAATTACACATGTAACTTAAAATTTCCTAATAGCCACAGGAAGAAGGGACAGGAAAAAATTCCGAGATATCCTAAATTAAAATACAACTAGGGGCCCAATGCAAGAAGTTCATGCAAGGGGCTCAGCCCTGGCTGCCTCAGCACTGACAACCTGGCCAAGGCCACCTGGTCTAATTAGCATATTAGTTCTTTATTACATAGGATAGGCCAAAGAATGAAAAGAAGAGACAACAGAGGTTGATCAGTTAACAACTGCAGGGCAAAACCAACAAAAGACTGCTCACATTTAAAAATATATATATTTTATTGATTTTTTTACAAAGAGGAAGGGAGAGGGATAGAGAGTTAGAAACATCAATGAGAGAGAAACATCGACCAGCTGTCTCCTGCACACCCCTCACTGGAGATGTGTCCGCAACCAAGGTTCATGTCCTTGACTGGAATCAAACCTGGGAACCTTCGTCCGCTGGCTGATGCTCTACCCACTGAACCAAACCAGTTAGGGCTTCTCACATTCTTCAATGTTACAATAACTTGGAGTTTTTTCCTCTCTGAGGCTCCTCTGAAGTTGATAATTCGACAGCATCTTGGTGGGCAGCAAAACTGGAACTGATCATTTCATTTAATCCTCCCAACATTCCTAAGAGATAGATAAGCAAAAGGATATCCAGAGAAGTGCAGAAAATTTGCCTCATATAAAGTGGCAATTTAAAATCACATCTATTTGGGGTAATCGCCGCCAGGCCCCCCTCCCCCTTCCCACCTTTTCCTCTAAACAAAATCAATAAAAAAATATTTAAAACAAAAACAAATCAGATACCATTTCACACCTACTAGAGTCGTGATGGCGAACCTATGACATGCGTTTCAGCACTGACATGCATAGCCATTTTCGATGACATGCGGTCGCATACAGAGAAGTATGGGGCTGCATGCCGAGAAGGACGTTTCATCCTTGGCTACTGCATGGTCAAGTGCAGTGGCCGAGGATGAAACATTTGCTGTAGTGGAGTGTAGACTGAAAGGGCAGAACAGGACTAACTCCACTTTGTACCGTGTCCTCCATCTTGTGTAACTGTGTCCCCTCTTACAGCTGCCATTTTGGACTGTGTGACTTGGCAGCCACCATGTTGGCCACATGGATGTAAGCTTACCTGGGAGCTGCCATCTTGAAATCACAAAGACTAGCCCCTCCCTTTGAGTTAGCCAATCGCAAAAGACTGTGCGCCTGAGCTCCAATCAAGAGCAAAGGACAGGTCACGTGCATCAGGGATTATTTGCGTCACTAGCTCCAGACCTCACCCAACCAATCAGAATATGCCCCACCTCCCAATTACTAGCCCTATAAAATCATTGCGCTTTTGAAACTCACTCTCTTTTGCATCCTGCCGCTGCGTGGGTGGAGGCAGAGAGCCAAGCTAGCTTGCATCGGACTTGGCTCCCTGGTGGTCTTTGGGGATCTTGAAATCTGGGCATAATATAGACACTGTGTGCTGGAGGTCTGTAGGCCAAAACAACAGAACTCTGGCATAGAGCGTCTAGTTCTGGGACTTCTGGTTAGCTCATTAAGGGATCTTTGACCTCACTTCCAGCCAGCAGAGCAGGGAGCAGTGTAATGCCACGGGGGATGCATTTCTGAGGGCCCTGTGATCACCATTACCAGCAACCACATAACCACAGCAACCATCATCCAATCTACTGTTCTGGGGTGTCCTGGATTTCTAATTGACCATCATTACTGAGATAAGTCAGGGGAGGCTGGGAGAGGCGAGGGCCTGTGCTATGGGTGCTATTTCCCACCTTTAGAAATAGCGGCAGCCATCTTAATTTATATAAAGAACGCCATTTTGCAGCATAGTGCAGACTCCATTTCACCACTATTACTATTGTGCATCCTTATTAACCCCTATTTCTGCTTATTAACCCTGCCGTTTCCTAAAAGACAGTTACATGTGCCATCTTGTGGTCAATTAGGCGTGTTAATCCCTAATTGTCTGCAGAGCTAACAGGCTATCTATAATTCTATCTTTTGTCACTGCTCCCCTGATGGAGAACCCAAAAAATAAAAAAAAAACAAGGTTATGTAAAGGAAGTGGTAGTAGCAGTAGCTGACCCTTTCAAGAGATATGGACCGAGATGTATGGCATTATAGAAAAAAATGGCAAATTATTTTGCATTTTATGTACTGAAACGGTAGTAAGCAGAATGTGGCATATAAATAGACATTTTGTAACTAATCATTCCCAGCTCTTGAAAAAAAGTGAGGATGAAAGGAAGGAATACATTTCCAGGCAGCTACACCTTTAGAAGAGCCAATCTAATTCCACCCTTAAATTTATAAAAGGCTCTACAAATTTAACATCTGCAAATCTGAGCATTGCTCACTCCATAGCTCAGCATGGAAAAGCTCTCAGTGAGGGCGAATTTATTAAAGAAACTCTCCTAAGATGTGCACCAGTTCTGTTTCACGATATGCAGAATAAAGATGCAATTATTAAGAGAATATCTGAGTTACCACTCAGTAGAAATATCATAAAAGACCGAATAATGAGACTGAACACAAACCTACACTATCAATTACAGAGAGACATAAGTAATTGTAAATATTTTTTTATCTCTCTTGATGAAACTACTGATGTCACATCACATGCTCAGTTGGACCATTATTGGTTGATATTCTGATGGTGTCACAATGAGAGAAGAGTTGATAAAGTTAGTATTAGTGCCAACAAGTACATCAGGAAGTGAACTATGGAAGGTTGTTATACAAACATTCTGTGACCTAAGCATTGATATCTCTAAAGTTGTGTCAGTGATGACAGATGGGGCACCAAACATGGTGGGGGGAAAAGTCGGATTTGTCAAATTGCTTATGGAAGCTATTGGACATCCAATTGTGCCTTTTCATTGTATTATCTATCCATTAGGAGGTTTTATGTGCCTAGGCAGGATTCACCGACTTAAATGACTTAATGTCAGTTGTTACAAAAATAGTTAATTTAATAGCTGCTCGTTCCCTTCACAAGCAAGAATTTTCTGCACTGTTACTGGAAGTTGATTCCACCTACAGTGGACTGCTGATATACAATAATGTAAGATGGCTGAGCCGAGGCAAAGTTCTTGAGCGCTTTGTAGAGTGCTTTGAAGAAATTAAGTTTTTGAGGATAAGGATCTGGGAAACTTTTCTCAGATCAGTGATGATAAGTGGGTCAACACCCTGATATTTTTTTACAGATCTCTCTGTTCATATTAATAAATTGAACTTAAAGTAACAAGGTTTTGGCAAAAGTGTTGATGTTATGTTTGGATACATAAAAGCTTTTGAAAGTAAACTTAAAAATTTTCAAGTGAGGAAGATGGCGGCATAAGCAAACACCTATTGTTCTGCCCCGCGCAACGATTTAAGAACTACAACATAACAGCAGAACAGACAAGCACCCAGAATCGCCAGAAAGCTGGCTGAATGTAAACTCCACTAATAGCAGCAGAGGAGGGACACAGACTCAGGACCGGCGGGAGCGCAGATTGAAACAGGTTAGGAGCCGCCCTGGTCGCGTGCGCGCGCGGGCTGGGGCTGGAGCAGGGACCGGACGGATTTCTCCGACGGGGCCCAGATTTCCCGAGCCGGGCGAGGTCCGAGATCCGGTGTACGAGAAGTCTCCCTGCACAGATTCCCCAGAACCGGCGAGGTCCGAGGTCCGGGGGACGCACCCTGGAAGCGGGGCGCGGCAGAAGCTCCTAGTCCCAAGGGACAGCAAACCCGCGACTTGCCCCCTGGAAACTTGTCTCCTGGTTCCAGAAACCATCTATTTTATAGCCCTGGGCTAGACTTTTGGTGTGCAGGCACATTTGGGGAAAGGCAGAGTTGTCTGGCAAGGGGAAGAGACTAGTGGCTTTCTCTTGGAAGAGTCTGCAGCCATCCCCACCCAGCACAGACCCAAGCCCGCGAGCGTTGCATAGGACCCAGCCGCCGCGCCGCCGCCGCCGCCGCCGCCGCCGCCACCGAGGCGTAGCCCAGAGACTCCGCCCATCCAACCTGAGCACAGCTGAGCTTCACAGCCAATTGGCCTGGAGGTCAAACCCTCCTAGGGCTAACAACAAAAAGCGGGGTTTAAATTCAAAAACACTGAATACAACCCATAAAGGATTGCAGTAAGAGTACCCACCTCAAGTAACTGGGGAGACTGAGCCACTGTCCCTTTGAGGATAGCCACCACATAAAGTAGCCACCATGCAGAGACATGGAAAGAAATCAGGTGTGAAAGAAATGGAGGAGAAAAGACGACAAGACATAGAGTTCAAAACCACGGTTATAAGGCTTTTCAAGAGGCTCCTACAAAAGGCCGATCAACTTAATGAGAATTACCAGGAAATAATCAAGACCAACCAGCAAATGAATGAGAATTACAAGGAGATGAATGAGACCCTCAGGGAAATGAACAAGACCTCTGAGGATACGAACCAGACCCTCACAGATAAAAAAAACGACCAACTAGAAATCAAGCATACACAGACTGAAATAAAAAATATTACACAAAGTCCTAAAAGCAGTCCAGAGGGCCACAAGAACCAAGTCAAAGATTTGAAATACAAAGAACCAAAATCCACTCAGCTGGAAAAGCAAGAAACAAAAAGAATTCAGATAATTGAAGATAGTGTAAGGGGCCTCTGGGACAACCTCAAGCATACCAACATCCGAATTATTGGGGTCCCAGAAAAAGAGAGAGAGCAAGTTAATGAAAACCTACTTGAAGAAATAGTGACTGAAAACTTTCCCCACCTGGTGAAAGAAACTGACTTAAAAGCCCAAGAAGTACACAGAACCCCAAAATATAGGAATCTAAAGAGGACCACACCAAGACATATCATAATTAAAATGCCAAGAGCAAAAGATAAAGAGAGAATATTAAAAGCAGCAAGAGAAAAACAGTTGGTTACCTACAGGGGAGCACCCATACGATTGTCAGCGGATTTCTCAACAGAAACGATGCAGGCCAGACGCGAGTGGCAAGAAATATTCAAAATAATGAACAGCAAGAATCTACAACCAAGATTACTCTATCCAGCAAAGCTATCATTCAGAATTGAGGATCAGATAAAGTGCTTCGCAGATAAGAAAAAGCTAAAGGAGTTCATCACCACCAAAACAGTATTATATGAAATGCTGAAAGATATTCTTTAAGATGAGGAAGAAGAAAAAGGTAAAAATATAAATTATGAACAACAAATACACATCTATCAACAAATGAACATAAAAATCAAGTGAACTGATAGGCTGATGAACAAGATAAACGGGTGAATATAACAGAAACATGGACATAGAGAGGGAATGGACTGACAATTCTTGGGGAGAAAAGGGTTGTTGGAAGTACAGCAAGAGATTGGACAAAAATCTTGCAACAATGGGAGAGGACATTGGGGAAGGGGAGGTGAGGGTGGGATAGGTACAGGGTGGAGGGAAGATATAGGGGGATAAAAAAGGGGAAACAATGTAATTAATAAACTGAACAATAAAAAAGAAAATTAAAAAAAAAAAAAAAGAAAACTAAAAAAAAAAAAAAAATTTCAAGTGAGATGAAGAAACTAAAACTTATAAGTATTTTTCTTGAGTAACAAAGTATTGAGAAGGCCAGTGCAGCTGTACAAAATGAAATACAATCCTTGCATATAAAATACCAGCATGTTTTAGGCTCCTTACTTGACCAGTTCAGTGATAGATTTAATCAATTTAGAAGCCTAGAACAGACTATAATTTATTATTTTTTATTTTTAGACTACTACATAAGTATCCTGATGTAGTAGTCTACAGTAGTTTGGAATTTAATGGTTTTCAATGGGTGCAAATTGATGATTTGGAGATGCAACTTGCAGAATTTCAAGACAGCATCTGGGCTCAGGTGTTTGTCGACTTGAGGTCAAAGCTTGAGAATCTGGAAAGGTGTCACTTGGAGAATCAAGAGGAGTGCCACTAGGAACAGGAAATGTGGAGTGCCTGGAACCAATTATCAGACACTTTTGGCACCCTGAAAAATATAGCAATGGCTTTACTCACAGTTTTTCCCTCTACGTACTTTTGTGAGACCTTATTCTCAGCGTTAAGTAATATCAAAACCAACAAAAGAAACAGATTGACAGATGAAGTTAATAGCGCTTGCTTGGGCTTGAAGTGCACAAAATACCAACCTTCAATTGAAAGTTTAGCCAATGAAATGCAGCAACAAAAAAGTCACTAATAGGCAGGTTAGTTAAAGAATTCCCCCTCCTCCTCACTAATCTTAGTTCATGGCACCCCACACAAGTTAAATAATATCAAGACCAACAAAAGAAACCGACTGACAGATGAACAAAGAAGTCACTAAACAGGTAAGTTAAATAATTAGTTTTTGGTTTATTAAATATTTACCTATTACAATTATACATTTTTGTTATTTAAACTATAAATATCACGAAATTATGGTTTTTCTCGAAGTGACACACCACCCGAGTTATGCTCGGTTTTTTGGCGAATTTTGACACACCAAGCTCAAAAGGTTGCCCATCACTGTACTAGAGGGTAAACCACTTTGGAAAACTGCTTGGCAATTTCTTATAAAATTAAGCATATACAGAATGACCCAGAAATTCCACTTCTATATTTCCCCAAGATAAACTGAACATGCCTACAACAATATTTACAGCAACTTGATTCATAACAGCTAAAAGCTGGAACAATCCAATGTCCATCATCAGGTAAGTGGATAAAGTATTCAATAGGATACCTTTCATTGAATAACTACTGCTTCATGCAACAGTAGAGATGAGTCTTAAAAACAATATGCTGTGAGAAAAATGACAGACACTAATGAGTACCTACCACCTTTATGTTTGAGATGATAGGAATCAGAGGAATGGTTGCTTAAGCCATATTGGAAAGGGGTGTAAGGGAACTGTTGGGTGATGGAATTGCTCCATATCCTGATTGGCTGGCAGTCACACCGCTGTTTACATTTAGCAAAACTGATCAAATCGTGTGTTAAAAAACTATGCTTCTTCACTGCATTTAAGTGTTACCTCAATTAAAAAAAAAGTGGACGGGGTGAGAAAAGACTGGCGACGTTAAAAAGTAACACTAAACCATCTAAGGAGAAGTTTGGTATGGGAAGCCCTTTTTAAAACAGACTGTTGAACCTCAGAGGGAAGGCAGGGGAGGAAGTGGGATAAGATCAACCAATGAACTTATACGCATATGTGTATAACCCGTGGAATAAGACAATGGAGTGGTGAGGAGCTGGAGGGAGAGGGACTGAGGTTAATTGGGGGAGAAGGGAGAGAAAGACCTATGTAATGCTTCCAACAAGAAAGATTTTTAAAAAAAGGAAAAACAAAGTCTAATAAGCTCTGCTGGACTTATGCAACCAAATAAGGACATTAAAAATCCCTGCACACTTTCTGAAGTTTGCATCTTTTCTGGCTACCCGTGAGCCCCTGGGAGGCCGGGGCGGATCCCGATGCGACCTCGGCAGCCGGGTTCCCGCTCCCTTCCCCACGGCCCCGCCCCCAGGCACCAGCGCGTGGCGGCCCCGCCCATCGATCCCGCTCACTCGCTTCCGAACAGTCCGTTCACCTTTCAATCCATTCAAATAGCGCAAGGAGCAAACCAATCGCAAGCTTGTTTCGAAGGGAAGAGGCGGGCATGTTTCCCGGAAGTGTTGGTTAAAATCCCTCCAATCAGAGGCTGGGCGTGGGAAGTTTGAATTTAGCTGGGGCCCGCGTTGGAGGCGTTCCTGCTTTCGGGGCACAGCGTTGGTTTCCAGACCCAGGGAGTTCTTTGCTCTTTGCTTGAGGTTTCACGCTAGACCTGCCTCAGGTAGGTGGGCGCTGGGGTGCTGGAGGGAGAGTGCTGGCCTGCTTCCTTCTGGAAGGTGTGGAAGGATCTGAGGACCTGCAGCTGCGAGCTGGCCGCGCCGCGTACAGGGGGAGGGTCCACTGGCATCACGGTACCTGCCCTTCCTGAAGCTGAAAACACAGCCTTTCGGATGAACTATTAGGGGCTTTGATCCAGGAAGCTGGCAGCGTGTCGCCCCCGGGGCGCAACCGGCCTGTGGAGCTGGCGGCTACTGAGCATCCCTGGCTCTGACAGCCCATTTCAGCGGCTCCTCTCCTGCCCTGGGACAGATGTAAACAACACCCGGGTTGAGAACGAGAAGGCAAGCGAGATAAGGCTTTGCAGAGTATGAAGCTGGGAGGAACTCCAGGCACCGGAGAAGAGAATTTTCATGTTTGTGAAGAGCCAGGCTGCCCGGCAGGGGATCCCAGCTGCCGCACTTTTTAGTTAATTTACCTCATTTGTTTAATGGCGAGAAGACCTCATCACCCTTGAGGGTTTAGGAGATCATTAAATATGCCTTTAGTACTAGTTCGCTCTCTTTGCTGTATACAGTGCTACGTTGTTTTTAAAACTAACGTATGTTTTATTTTTTTTTTAATATTTAGCAAATTAATGCTTGTGGGAGTGTTACAGGAAAAACGGGAGAAGAACCCAGCAATACTTAGAGAGATGCAGTTACATTTATTATTATTACGCGCGGGTCCAGAGGAAAATGTCTCTCAAATTCTGGGCCCCAACATGCAGGAATTTAACCTATTTTTTTTACCTTCTTTGTCTCCCAAATATGGGTGTTTCCGCCCCCTTTTGCAAGTTCTTAAAGAGCCCCTCTGTGCTGGGGCCTTGAGACCTCAACCAGAGGCCTGGCCCAGCGCTGATAACCTTGGAGTCTAATGGCCTCTCTGAAGTGGGAGTAGTCTTATTTTCCTTATTATTTAAGCAAGCAAGAATTTACAGAAGCCGAATAGTAGGGTTAAAATTTCTTTCTTACTTCCCCGGGGCTCCTAAAGGAGGCTGTTATTAGCATCAGGTTAGAAGAATTCCCATTTTTTTTAACACTCTTGTTGATTGCTTAAAAATCAGGCTACATTTGAATTTGTTGCATTTCTTGTGCGGGTTTTTCTTTCATTTGGAGTGTTCTAATGGACTTTCTTAGTTATTATTGTTGAAGAACATAGTGTGCTTATAACTTTTCAAACTTCCTAATTGCAGACCCCCCCTCTTTGCTCCACCCCCTTTTTCTTTTAAGCTGGCAGTAATTTTCTCTGGAAACCAGCCCTTTTTCTCCAGTTTGTCTTGGTGGTTCTCTTACCGGAAGCACAGGTGACTCCCTTAGACTTTCCACTGGCCTTTATTCTTTTGCCAGTTCTATCCGTGGTTTCTTGGAACCCATGGCATCCTCTTTCTTGTCCTTCTCCCTTGTATTGCTTTAATACTTTCTCCAAGAATCTTTCTTGAAAAGGGTATATGCCAACTAAACTATATAGTATCTTACATGGCCGAAAATCATTTTATTCTGCCTCCCCCCGCCCGAGGGCAAACTGATTTGATTATCCTTCTATGGCACCATGGTAATTCTTCTGAAAACCCTCCTTTTTCTTTTTCTTTTTAAATTAATTTTTATTGTTTAAAGTATTACAAATAGTAGTACATATGTTTCCTTTTTTTCCCCCTTGACACCCCCCCCCCCCCCCGCTTTCCCAACCCCCCCAGCACTTGCCCTCGCCTGCCCCCCCTCCCCCAAGTGTCTTGTGTCCTATGGTTATCCTTTTATGCATTCATACAAGTCCTTAGGTTGATCTACCCTCCTTTTTCTTAATCTCATATATTCAGTGCCTTCCTTGCTTGTCTACTAGGCATCTCATATGTTTTTTGTTTGTTTTGGCTTGGGTTTGCCTTGAGAAAAATATAGCAGGTTGCCTGCATTCATCACTAGGGGACGGTTAAGAAACTATCCTGTCCTATTATTATGGACTGTAGCTTCCTGAGCTTCACTCTATCTGTCAAGCAAGGTCCTGTTTAGAACTCCAAAATTGGTCGTACTGTTTTAATCTTTTGATTACCTCCTTCCCACTCTTCAGTGTCACATTCCATTTTGTATTTGAACATTTTTATTTCAGAAGGCTCTGAGGTTGGGACAGGAGGTGAACTGGAATCCTATTTTTAAATTTTTTTACATAATAAAATGAAAAACTCCAAGTTGGTCTGTCTGTCTGTTTTCCCTGACAGGATGGCTTCGTCACATTTTGCCAGTCGACGCAGAAAGGATTTAAGTACTGATATGATTAGAACTAAAATTGCTCATAGGAAATCTTTGTCTCAGAAAGAACACAGACATAAGGAATATGCACGAAATAGACACTTTGGCTTGAGAGATGTCAACATTCCAACCTTAGAAGGTACATACCTTCCTGAATTAGACGAGACATCTCAAGAGCTTGTTCCAGAAAAGGCCAGTGTCAAGCCAAGTAAGTAAAGGTTTATTATAATTGTAAGTGCTTTGAAGAGCGAAGAAAAATTGATTTAATAAGTGAGGTTAAAAAAATCCCTGACCAGAAGAATGGAGTTTGGTAACACCGTTTTGAATAACTTGATGTTTTCTACTGTCTATTTAACTAAGCTAAATCTATTTTAGCTAGGTTGGAGCCATTCACCTATGGAATATTATAACACTTTATTTTCTATATTGCCGTATAGGAATTCTAAAGTTCTTATTTCTGGAGCTTGGGTAAGATAAGTGTTGCCAAGATAAATTGAAAAGGGACATAAAATAGAACTGATTGAAGAATCTCTGAAATGAGATACTTTGCCAATGAAAATATTTCTTAGAAAGACAAGGAATTCTTCCTTGCAGTTTACCTAAAGGGTTCATCGGGAAGGAAAAAAAATCAACTGATAAAAAAAGAAATGATAGTATCTTAGAAGGCAAGGGATGCTATAGAGAAGAAAGAGAATGGGAAGGAACTTTTGCATTTAACTTGAGGAGTCACTGAACTCCTATATTGCCTTATAGGAATTCTAAAGTTCATCACATTTTGCCAGTCGACGCAGAAAGGATTTAAGTACTGATATGGTTAGAACTAAAATTAGTTGTATTCATATAGTATGCACTAGGAGCTAGTTACAGTTAAATAAAGCAAGGATAAATGAAGAAATGGCAGAAAGATATAAAGTCTTCTTAGGTGAATTATAGAGATAAATGAGATGTAAAGTTGTTTAAATGTTCACTGCTCCAAATCTATCATTTTCCAGGGCCAGTGTAATATGTGGAGCTTACAAGGCATTCAACATAGAGCATTTGAGATCTTGCTCCTTGGCATTGTCATCGATTTGGCTCAAATAAACTTATAAAAATAAAAAGACATCCAACATAATTGAGCGTAATTGATTTTATAAAAGCGGGTGTTAGGCTAAAACATTTCAGATATGTTTTTATGATTCAGAAAGAGCAAAAATTGGATAAATGCGTTTTAGGGTTCTTTGTTTTTGAGATGAGGTGATCAGTGCATGTTTGAAGGTCAAAGGAAGTGAGTTAGTTTTTGAGGGAGAGAGTAAAGAATAACAACCCGTAGGAGTTGGGAGGAAATAAAAACAGCCATAGAAGGATAAAGGATGACCTTTAAAGGTAGAGCTATATCTTTTTTTTTTTTTTTAAATATATTTTATTGATTTTTTACAGAGCAGAAGGGAGAGGGATAGAAAGTCAGAAACATCGATGAGAGAGAGACATCGATCAGCTGCCTCCTGCACGCCCCCCACCGGGGATGTGCCCGCAGCCAAGGTACATGCCCTTGCCGGAATCGAACCTGGGACCCTTCAGTCCGCAGTCCGACGCTCTATCCACTGAGCCAAACCGGTCTCGGCGCTATATCATTTTTTAAAAAATATATTTTATTGATTTTTCACAGAGCGGAAGGGAGAGGGATAGAAAGTCAGAAACATCGATGGGAGAAAAACATCCATCAGCCGCCTCTTGCACACCTCCAACTGGGGATGTGCCCGCAGCCAAGGTACATGCCCTTGACCGGAATCGAACCTGGGACCTTTCAGTCCACAGGCCGACTCTCTATCCACTGAGCCAAACCGGTTCGGCAAGCTTTATCATTTTTTGCCTGAGAAGATGTGATGATACTGCTTTCCAGGTTGGCTCCTTGCTTCTACTCGTGCCCTCTCAAATATTCAATTCCTTGACTAAAATCTCTCAAATAAAAGTCTAACCCTGTCAATATCTATTAAGATATCTTTTGTTTATTTGCTATTTGCAAAGGTCTAGAGGTGGGAGTGGGCCTGGTATGTTCCAGAGAAAGCAAGTAGGCGGGCATGGCTATGTGAGAAGGAACAAGGGGGTCCCTGTAAGAGCCCTGAGGGCCATCCTTATAAGGACTTTGGCTTTTACTCTGAGGAAAATGAGAAACCGTTGATGGATTATGGGAATTTATGTCATCTGGTTTACATTTTCAAAGTGTCACTTTGGCTGTTGTGTTGAGAATAGGTTGTGGGTGTCAAGCATTGGCCTCAGGGAGACCAGTTAGGTGACTACTGCAATAATTAGGTTGGTAGCTGATGGTTGACCAGATTGGTAGGAGCAAAGGTAGGGGGTTGCATTCGGGTATATTTTGAAGTTTGAACCAATGGGATTTCCTAATATGGTGGATTTAGGACTGATAAGAGGAGTCAGGATGATTTCAAGGTTTTTTAACTGAGCAATTAAAAATATGGAGTAGCCATTTACTAAATTGTAAAAGACGGGGAGAAACTGTGTTTGTGTGTGTGGCGGGGAGGATGATATGATTAAGTTTTGGATGCATTAAATTTGAGATGCCTATGAAGAAGGTTTGCTGGAAAGGTAGTTGGATATACAAGATGACTTCAGAGGAGAATTCTGAACTGGAGATAATACATTCAGGAGTTGTCAATGTATACACAGTGTGTGAAGCTTTAAGACTGGCTATAATTAAAGTTTTGGTGTGGAAAAAGAAGAGAAAAGGGATGAGCACTCCAACATTTAGAAGCTGAGGATATGAGGGGAAACTAGGAAAAACTGAGGAGCAATGCAAGTAAAATAAGAGTTCAACCAAAAGAGAGTGGCATTTTAGAAACCAAGTGAAACAAGCATGGCAAAGAGGATAGCCTGATTATGTCAGCACTTTGTGTTAGGCCAAGTAACATTAGAAGTGAGGACTTGCACCTCACTCTGGAGGTCACTGGTGATCTTGGTGAGTAGTTTTTGTAGAGTGAAGTTCAGGAGGTGGAAGCCAGATTGACATGAATCAAAAGAGAATGGTAGCATCACCTATGATGTATTCTTACCTCCAAAGTTGAACTAGACAATAATCAAATCCTTAGATATAATTTCCAGTTTATAGAAAACATACGAGGGCTAGAGGAATGAACAAGAAACAGGAGAAATCAAACAAATGCAGAGTGTAGGACATTCTCTAGGACTTGACTTTTATTAACAGGATAATTTCATGAAAAGAAGGACAGGGAGGAATGCCTTGATGAAGAGACTTAAAAGACAAACAGATACAATATATAGGTCTTGTTTGGTTTCTGACTTGAACAAACCAATGGTTTAAAAAAAAATAGACTCATTTGAAACAAATAGATCTAAATCTGCTCTCTGTAGTAGGTGGTAGCATGGAATTACTGCTAATTTTGTTAGGCATGTTAATGATATTGTGACTCTGAAAGAAAATGTCTTTAATTTCAGAGGTGTATACTGAAATATTTATGGATAAAGTTTTCTGAGTAGAATTTGTTTTCAAATACTTTAGAAGTAAAGCAAGTACAGCAAGTATTTGTGCTCGTTGCATCTGAATGATAGGTATATTATTATAGTCCACTGTGCGTATATTTGACTTTTTTCATGATTTTGAAAAAAGTGAGGGGGATGAAAGGAGAAGAATTGGAAATATGGATGTAATTAATTCTCTTGAAGAATTTTACCTTAAATTGAAATAAAGATATGAGGCAAGGAGCTAGGTGAGGATATGGGTTGGAAAGAATTACTGCATGTTTGTAACTTCATGAGGGCAACAATCCAGTATAAAGAGAAAAATAGATGAGTGAGAAGGTAAATTACTGGAAGAATGTCCTTGAGTAGGTGAGAAGGAATAGAATCTGGGGTATGTGGAAAGGTCGGCTTTTAATAGGGGCATATCTAGCTTATGTAGAAAAGAGGATGAAGTGTGTGGGCTCGGATACCAAAGTGGGGGCTTTGAATGTAGATGGGAGCGGAGCCATTTCAAATTTGAGGAGAGGATAATGTATGAAATAGTAATTGAGAATAAGAATAATGAAATGGGAAATGTAGGGTCCAGCTGAGGTTTATAGTCACAAATAGAGATGAAGTAGCATGCTTTTGTCTATTTTCCCCCACCCCATTCAGTTATGCATTGCCAAGTGAGAGATAAGCAGTTGGAATTTTGCCAGGGTACAGCGTAGTGAAAGGGGGGGTCAAAAGTTGAAGTAGTGATTGTGATGATGAATCATGGAATCTAAACTGGTTAAGAAGAAACTTGAGAACACGAGAGGTAAGAAACAGTAAAAAGATGATTGTAGAGCAGTAGAGTATGTAGGTCTTTGTGGAACCAAAGGATTGCTGGAAAGGTAAGCTATGGTAATCAGAGTGGATTGCTTGAAATTGAGCTTATGAAGGACATACAGTTATTCATTGGTAATAATGAAGTCTCAAGGGCCTAGCTGTCTCATAAATGAATACAGGTATGGTAATATATTGGTCTTCTCAGCCCTTGAAGTTTCTGGCATGGCCTGGGTTGGTCAGAGCTCTCTCTCTTTGACTAGTTTCATTTGATCACAAGCAGCCTCTCTCTGTTCTCCAGTGTGCTGTTTGAATGTTATCTTTTATGTTTGCTATAACATGAAAAAGGTTGAAATACTGGTATAGATGTGACCATGGAAATGGGTAGTTGAGGTACAGTAGAAGCAAGATCCTTGGAGGAAAGGAAGCCTAAGAATTGAGAGGCGAAGGTATTGGAGGGGTCATCAAGATTTGTGATGGAGACAGTGACAGTGAACTAGGAGCTAAAGCTTTTGATGAACAAGGGTGAAACCTGGAGGGTCTATAGATGACTAATTGTGGTACTTGACCTAATGACATGAACTGTGAAGCTGGGATCTTTTACGGAAGAGGAAGAAACAGTGGGAAGCAGTGATGAGGCACCTCCCCTGTTTAGGCCCAGCGATATTACCAGTGTGGGAGGGAAAAAAGTCAGACACTGGAGAGGACAGCTACAGAAGCAGGGTCTTCAAGGAGAGCCAGTTTTACTGAAATCAAAAGGTGAAGGGAACAGTCAGAGAAGTTGAGGACATAGGGGTTTGTTGTTGATTGACCACTTTATCATCTGACCTTTTGTATATTCTATTCTCTGCCTGGATTATCTTTTTAAAGCAACTTTATTGAGGTCTAATTTCCAGCATAAAATTCACCTATTTAAATATATACTTTTTTAAAGTAAATTTACTGAGTTGTGCAGGTATCTTTCTGGAATTTTTTTAACCTTTAGCCAGTGGCAAACATATACTCATTCTTCAGAACTCTTCTCAGGTAATCTCTCTTCTGAGAAGCCTTTCCTGATCTCCCAGACAGATTTGTACCAAGTCTCTATTGAATGTGTATTCTCCTATATGATCTGTGCTAAACTAAATTGAAACTGTGTTCATCTCTCTCTAATACTGTGGGAGCCCTTCAAGGGCAGAAATTCTCTTATTCTTCCTGCCTAAAATATCTGTCACATAGTAGCCACTCATTTTTCAAACCAGTTTAAATAAAAATGAGAATACCTTAAGTTAAGAATGATAAGTGGGAGAACTCATACAACTTAAAAAAGAAAGATAAACAATCCAATCAAAAAATGGGCAACAGACCTAAATAGATACTTTTCGAAAGAAGACAGAAGGAAGGCCCAGAGGCATATGAAAACATGCTCAAAGTCAGTAATCATCCAAGAGATGCAAATCAAAACAATGCGGTACCATCTCACTCCTGTCAGAATGGCTAACATCAACAAAACAACAAATGACAAGTGCTGGAGAGGATGTGGAGAAAAAGGAACCCTCTTGCAGTGCTGGTGGGACTGCAGATCCGTGCAGCCACTGTGGATAACAGTATGGAGTTTCCTCTAAAAAACAAAAAATGGAACTCCCATTTGACCCAGTGATCTCACTTCTAGGAATATAGAAACACCTTTCAGAAAGGATACATGCACCCCATATGTTCATAGCAGTACAATTCATGATAGCTACGATTTGGAAACAGCCTAAATGCCCATCAGCAGATGAGTGGATTAAAACCCATGGAACACCCTAACCGGCTTGGCTCAGTGGATAGAGCATCGGACTGTGAACTGAAGGGTCCCAGGTTTGATTCTGGTCAAGGGCATGTGCCTTGGTTGTGGGCACATCCCCATTAGGGGTGTGCAAGAGGCAGCTGATCGATGTTTCTCTCTCATCGATGTTTCTGACTTTCTATCCCTCTCCCTTTCTCTCTGTGAAAAATCAATAAAATATATTTTAAAAAATTAGACAAAATCATTTTTTTGACATTTGCATAACTTTGTTCTGAAATTTTTTATATACTGTGTTTGGTTGTTATTCCTGCTTAGAGTCAGTGAAAACTCTTCTACATGAGCAACGGAAACAAATGCTCCAGAAGTACAAAGAAGAAAAGCAACTTCAAAAATTGAAAGAGCAAAGAGAGAAAGCTAAACGAGGAGTGTTTAAAGTGGGTCTTTATAGACCTGATATGCCTTCATTTCTTTTTTCAAACCGGAATACTACAAAAGCTGAGCCAATAAAGGTAAATTTAGTATCCTAAGTAGATATAGAGGAATAGTTCCTTTTAACAGTTTCTTTATCTTTAAAAGATTATACTCTATTTTAGCCAAAATTCTGAGAAAAAATTATTTTAAGAGATTAAGTGACTAAAATTACCCATTCCCCTTAGTTCCTTTATTCACTCAACTAATTACTAGGAGGTGGGAATGAGAGTAGTAGCTCAAAAGATGAGAATCAGGTCTCCCATTGTAACTGTACGTAGATTGCAATAGGATAAAACAAGGAAAGCAAGTGGACTCAGGCTGGACAATGAATGTTATGCCAGAGGACTTGTGAGAGATGGAGAGTCAAAGAAGGCTTTTAAGTGAGGTTGTGTCATTATCAAATTAATAATGCAGGCCGGGCGTGTGTGGCCCAGTGATGAGCGTCTCCCTATTAACCAAGAGGTCATGGTTTGATTTCTGATCAGGGCACATGCCCAGGTTTTGGGCTTGATCCCCAGGAGAGGGTGTACAGGAGGCAGCCAATCAATGATATTTCTATGTCTCCCTCTTCCTTCCTCTCAAAGTCAATAAAAATATATTTTTTAAAAAGTTAATAATGCAGGAAGAGCCCTGTCCACTATGGCTTCATTGGAGCATTGTCCTGTACATCAAAAGGTGGCAGGTTCAGCTAACTTAAAGATCATTTAAATTAGGTCAGAACCAGAAAAAAATAGTAGTTTATGTTAGCAAGTATCTTTTTGACATAAATGACTACAGATAAAGTTTAACTTTAAAATGAGAACTTTATTTTATAATGAAACATGGAGGCAATTTTACAAGTTCATTAAAAATTTTTGTTATCTTGTTTCGATTGTTTTAAGGCTATTCCATCTTTTGTACGGATGACAAGGTCAAAGACCAAAGACCAAATGGAGCAAACTAAGGTAATAATTGATAATAGATAGTTGGTAATAGATAATTGTTACTAAAATGACAAATTATACTTTTCTTTTCTCAGAATAAGTAAATTTGTTTTTGATTTGCCAGCTTCAAGTATAGTGATTATTTTACTAGAGTTAATAGTACCAGAATCAGTTTTTACTTAATGCTAAGGAAATATTCTCTTAAAATAGTCTTTGCCTACCCAGTGTGGGGTGTGCAGGAGGCAGCCGATCAATGATTCTCTGTCATCATTGATGTTTCTATCTCTCACTTCCTCACTCTTCCTCTCTGAAATCAATAAAAAAATTTTAAAAAGTAGTCTTTGCCCAGACATCCCTTATGAAATCTATACCAAACTTTGTTTTTGAGTCACACTTTTTTTTTTTTTGATTGTTAGTTTGCTGGTATTCTATTATGTAATTCATGATACCATAAAATGCAGATAGGAATATATAGCATATCAGATGGGTGTTATAAAGTATGGATTTTCAAAGCACTGTGGTGGATAAAGTTACTAGGAAGATTACTAAAAGTAAAGTGAGGAAGGGGGAAGTAGCATGCTCTTTGTCAGGTGAAGAAGCTAACGTTCATGTTATCTAATACATTTTGAGTCACTACCATGTTCTTCTAGGCTCTAGGTAGGATATAATAGGGAACAAAATAATTCTCTTTTTATCTGAGGAGGGCAATAAGAAGGTAAGTACATATTATGTCAGATGGAATAAAAAAAGAAGGGAGATGATGGTTCTTGAATTAGGTAGAATTTTGATTGGGCCTCACTGAGATGGTAGCATTTTTTAAAATATATATATTTTATTGATTTTTTACAGAGCGGAAGGGAGTGGGATAGAAAGTCAGAGACATCGATGAGAGAGAGACATCGATCAGCTGCCTCTTGCACGCCCCCTACTGGGGATGTGCCCTCAGCCAAGGTACATGTCCTTGACTGGAATCGAACCCGGGACCCTTCAGTCCGCAGTCCGACCCTCTATCCACTGAGCTAAACTGGTCTCGACGACGATGGTAGCATTATTTTTTTTTAATATATTTTATTGATTTTTTACAGAGCAGAAGGGAGTGGGATAGAAAGTCAGAGACATCGATGAGAGAGAGACATCGATCAGCTGCCTCTTGCACGCCCCCTACTGGGGATGTGCCCGCAGCCAAGGTACATGCCCTTGCCGGAATCGAACCCGGGACCCTTCAGTCCGCAGTCCGACGCTCTATCCTCTGAGCCAAACCGGTCTCGGCAGATGGTAACATTTTTAATAAAGTCTTCAACGAAATAGAACAGTAAACTCTGGCAGTTTTCTATCTAGGAGAATGATTTTCTAGACAAAATTCAAAAGTCCTGAAGTAAACACATGCCTGGTATTTGTTTAAGCACTCTCAGACGGTTATAGTCAGTTCTTTATAATAGCTTTGATTGTGTTTAAAATTTAGAAAATGCTGAATTATTAGCATTTTCTCAATTTTAGGAATCAAAAAAAATAAGAAAATTTATAATGGAAAATTTTTTTCTTTATCCCATTTTATTTGAGGTAGTGGATATTTTGCTGGGTTATTTACAATAGTCAGATTTCAGATGAGGGGATCAGTTTACAGATTAGAAATGTGGTGGTTTGATTCATTATGCAATTAAATCACATAGCACCTAATCTTTTAAATAGATTACTATTGGGAATGATGTTCAAGCAACTCGACCTGGTCAAAGACAATCTTCTGACAAGAAACTGTTGAACAAAGAGAAAAAAGGTAGGAATATTAGCAATGACAAGCCCTGGTGTTGTCATAACAATAATTTGATAATTGCAGAAAGCATTTGTTTTGATTATTTTTCTCCACAGTTGAACAGCCTGAAATGCCCACATCAATAAGAATGACTCGATCAGCTACTCTGGCAGCAAAGCAGATGGCCAGAACAGTCTCATCTACCACAGCAAGAAAGCCAGTGACAAGAGCTACTAATGGTAAGAACTAAGAACAGTGTCTTGATCAATGACTAAACTAGAACCTTTTGGTCCTTGAGGTATTCATCATATACTCCCTTTAGTAGGAGAGGAGGAAATGAGAGATTCCAGTTACCTGAAGATAGGTTCTGTACCCCAACATCCAGTTAGCAGTGGGTGCTTGAACATGGGAATACCTCAATTGGTATAAGCAGTGCTTCAAAGTGAAGAATTAATAGCCCCAATAAATTACAGTCCATACATTTGGAAAATGGGTTGTGTAACATTTAAGAACAATGTGAAAAAAGGCTTAACATGGTTCATGGTATATTAAGTGGGGAAAGAGAAACAGGTCAAAAGGTGAACAGTATGAGCACAGTTATGAAATATGTATGTGAATATGTGAACATAGGAAACAACTGGAAAAATGTACCCTGAGCTCAACAGTGATTATTACTAACACAATGTTGGGTGATTGTTGTTTTGTGCTTTTTAAAAAATTTCCTAATGTTCTACCATATATATTTGATATTCAGAGGAAAAAGGTAAAGTACCTTAATACCTTTTTAAAATATATATATATATTTTTATTGATTTCAGAGAGGAAGAGAGCGGGAGAGACAGAAACATCAATTATGACAAAGAACCATTGATTGGCTGCCTCCTGCACACCCCTTATTGGGTATCGAACCCACAACCCCAGGCATGTCCCCTGACCAAGAAAGAATCAAACCCGGGATCCTTCAGTCCGCAGGCTGATGCTCTGTCCACTGAGGCAAAACAGGGCTTGTTTTGTTTTTAAAAACAGATGGCCTATACTTGGCATGAAATTTAATTTGTTTTTATTTTATTTTATAATGAGACTTTTAATCATTAAATTCTTTAACATATACATTCCTGTTGTTACCTTTTTTTTGTTTGTTTCCTTTCCCAAATGACCTACTGCTTTTTAAAAATATATATTTTATTGATTTTTTTACAGAGAGGAAGGGAGAAAGATAGTTAGAAACATCGATGAGAGACAAACATCCATCAGCTGCCTCCTGCACCCTCCCTACTGGGGATGTGCCCACAACCAAGGTACAAGCTCTTGACTGGAATCAAACCTGGGATCCTTGAGTCTGCAGGCTGATGTGCTATCCACTGAGCAAAACCGGCCAGGGCACCTACTGCTTTTTAAAAATATATATTTTTGGGGGGAAGGTCAATGGGGGAAGAAAAGGAGACATATGAACTACTATTTATAATACTTTAAACAATAAAATAAAATTTAAATTTTTTTATTGATTTCAGAGAGAAAGGGGGAGGGAGAAAGGGATGGAAACATTAATGATGAAAAAGAATCATTAATTGGCTGCCTCCTGCACCCCTCTACTGGGGATTGAGGCCGCAACCTGGGCATGTGCTCTGACTTGGAATTGAACTGTGACCTCTTGGTTCATAGGTCACCGCTCAATCACTGAGCTACGTTGGCCAGGCCCTAGTGCTTTAAAAGCAGCATTTTCTGTCTAGTCAAAATGAGTGACTTATTTTATTTTTATTTTAGATAATGAAGCAGAAAGAAAAGCAACAAACCAAGGAAGGCCTGCGAAAAATACAGAAACTAAAACTGACAAGGTAGTCTATAAACATCTGTTTATTTCTAGATACTTTGGAAACCTTATTGCTGCTTTCATAAGGTTGAAATTAAACATACAGAACTGCTCAAGAAGTTAGTCTACATGAATTTTAAAAACTCTTGAATCATAAAGAAGCATAAGAGGATTTACTGTTGTTTTCAGGTATCTTATCCTCAGTAGAGCTGCTTTTTTTTTTTTTAATATATTTTATTGATTATTTACAGAGAAGAAGGGAGAGGGATAGAAAGTCAGAAACATCGATGAGAGAGAGACATCGATCAGCTGCCTCTTGCACGCCCCCCACTGGGGATGTGCCCGCAGCCAAGGTACATGCCCTTGCCGGAATCGAACCCGGGACCCTTCAGTCCGCAGTCCGACGCTCTATCCACTGAGCCAAACCGGTCTCAGCAGTAGAGCTTTATAGGTAGAAAAAACATAATTTGGTTAACCGGACATAGAAAGAAAAAAGAACATGGTTGATAGAAACCTTCCTATTAGAATTAGCTTTGATGGAGAAGGCTGAAATGCATTTACTTTGGATTTAATTAAGCCTGGATTTGAATGTTGTCTCCATTCCCCAATTAATTATATAACCTCGGACAAGATAATGCATTTCGCTTCCCACGTCTAACGTAATATCTACATAGACTAGTATGAAGAATTAAATAACCTAACATTTCTGGTAACATCTAGCATAGGGACTAACTAGTAGAGTCTTCAAAAAAGCCCAGTTTTGAAGATCAATCCTTTGGTTTATAATTCATACTACAATTCCATAACCTTAAACACAAAACAGGAAAATGTTATGTCAAAGTATAAAATCTGGCTAGAGTCTACTGAAAATCAAACAGACCCTCCAGGAAGGCAATATAGGGCGAATCTTCAGAGACAAGCAGCTGTGCCTTAGAGCTCCTCCCTTCAGATTGATTTTCTTTTTAAGGATTATCACTAGTTTTCTTTTGTTATTGTATATTTTTTTTAATGTAGTGGGGGTGACATTGTTTTAATAAGATTATATAGGTTTCAATCGTACATTTCTATAATACATGATCCTTATATCACTCGTTTTTACTTTCATTCTCATGGTGGCCTCATGGACAGTGTTACTGTAAAACTCGTGTCCAGATTGAAATACTCTGGTTTCAGTTCACAATTGATTAAGCAGCAGACACATAGAAACCTCTAAAAATTATGTTTAAGTGGGTGAGTAAAAGTGGCCAAAGGTATAAACTTCCAATTATTAAATAAGTAAGTCTTGCAGATGTAATGTACAGCATGGTAACTATAGTTAACTAGAGGCCTGATGCACAGATTTATGCACTGGTGGGGTCCCTTGGCCTGAACTGCACCCTCTCACAATCCTGGACCTTTCGGGGGATGTCGGACTGTCGGTTTCGGCCCATTCCCTGCAGGCCAGGCCCAGGGACCCCACTGATGCATGAATCTGTGCACCAAGCCTCTAGTCTATACTAATAAAAGGGTAATATGCTAATTAGACCAGACATCTTCTGAACATTCATCCAGATGTCCTTCCAGACAAAGCCATGGTGGCGGGGGCTGAGGCAGAGGAGGTTAGGAATGACCAGGGCAGCAGGGGAGGGCAGTTAGGGGCAACCAGGCTGGCAGGCATAGAGGTTAGGGGCAATCAGGCAGGCAGGCAGAAGTGGTTAGGGGTGATCAGGCAGGCAGGGGAGCAGTTACAGGCATCAGGCAGAGTAATTAGGGGCAATCAGGCAGGCCGGCAGGTGAGCAGTTAGGAGTCAGCAGTCCTGGATTGCAAGAGAGATTAGGCCTAATCTGGCAATCGGACATCCCCCAACGGGTCCCGGATTGGAGAGGGTGCAGGCCAAGCTGAGGGACCCCCCTCCCATGCATGAATTTTGTGCACTGGGCCTCTAGTATGCATATAAGATCTTTGTCTTTGATTAATTTCTTCCAACCCTCCCTCTTCCCTCTGAGATTCATCAGTCTGTTCCATGTTTTCATGCCTGTCATTGAGCGTCTGCTCTCTGGTATTTTTTCAGTGTGCAGAATAGCTACTGGTTGGATGGTCACTTAGGCTTTTTTATATAGAGAGATAGATAGATATAGAGTATACTGCATTATATATTTGAAAATTACCAAGGCAATGGATCTTAAAAGTTCTCATCATACACACAAAAAATTGTAACTATGTGTGGTGATTATTTTGCAAAATACACAATTATAAAATTATTATGCTGTACACCTAAAACTAGTATAATATTAAATGTCAATTATATTACCAGTAAAAAAATCAATTAGCATTTAAGTTGACTTAGAAAAGAAATTATGCTTTACATTTTATATGGTTAATCTTTCTGTGTCATATTGAAAAATATTTTTGATCATGTGATAAAGGATTTGGTCCTTGACAATATTAGGCATCCAATAAATTTTGGATTTATGATACACCATTATAATGATCACTGTAATTAAAGTAAAAAGATATGTGTTTATTAGGTGAGTAAATTTTTCCACCTTAGTTTTCATACATTTCAATTTGTTGTAATACCTAAAACTTATTATTTAGTTCTTTTAATAGGATTGGTTCTCTCTCTTGATCATAGCAATGGTTTAGTGTAGCTGATTCTTTGATTCTTTGTATACATTTTGATGTATTTGTTTTTCACTCCTAAATTATGTACATAGCACATATATCTCAACTTTTACATTTTCAGGCCCGTAAAAATTGGCCAAATATATCCTCTGAAGAGAAATTCTTACTTTATTTTGTTTATTCACATCTAGGTCATTTCTTTTCAAGTTGATAGTGAAGAAGATCATTTGGATTTGCAAATCACTACAACAAATGATGGAGTCTTATCAAAAATGGAAAACTTACCTAACACAAATACTGCAAAAATGAAAGGAAAGAATTCCTTCGCACCTAAAGATTTTATGTTTCAGCCACTAGATGGTCTGAAGACCTATCAAGTCACACCTATGACTCCAAGAAGCGCCAATGCTTTCTTGACACCCAGTTATACCTGGACCCCTTTAAAAACAGAAGTGTAAGAATGTAATATTAATAGCAGATTTCTTGCTAAGATGGATAACAAATGCCTTTCTTGGATTTATCTTGTGCTTTTTGAAGTTGTTATTTAGTTAGTAAATGATGTAATTACAAATCATGAAAATTTAGTCTTTTAAAAAAATTCTTCAGAAGGCTACAATAATGTTTTACAGTTTTGATATTTCCTATGTATTCTTATTATCATTTTTATGATACAATTTGTAGTTTTTTTTGCATTTAAAAAGTGACTTTATTTTAATAGTTAGAAATAAATTTTTGGAAAGAAGAAGCTGCTATAATACTGTAGTTTAGACATCCTTTGGGTTTTTATTTGTATATTTTGTTGAGTATTACTTTAGAAAAACTAAAGAGACAAAAATGCTTGACTTGCAAGGGGATGGGTGGGAGGAAATGAGTTGTAATCTTTAAAAGAAAGGACAAGGTTGTTTTGCAAAGACTGGCTGGCAGCAAATTTACTAGAAACTGCCCAGCAGCATCCAAAACTACTAAGTGCTTATGTTTGATCCTCAGAATCTTTGGATCTCATTACATTTAGTAAAGATGGACATTCTCACTATGATCTTTAAGATTTTTCCCTGATAGATTAGACACATTTTCTACAAAAATAGAAACTAATTTCCATTTTATCACAGGTTTTTAAAAAGCAACATACTTTTGAGATCCTTTAATCAGATATATAGAGTTCATGTTTCATGAAGTATATTTTTGCTATTGTTTTTAGTGATAAGACTCAAGATACAACAAAAGAAATCTTGGCACAAAAATGTAAAATTGACTCTGACAAGACAGTACATCAAGATTCAAATAAATTACATTATCATCTGGATTCTCTAACAGTTTGGAATAAAGGTATGTGTGGTATTTCAATTAAATTTTTACTTCTCTGGATTTTTATTTACTACAAATTTGTCTTAGAGCCCCTTTTCACCATATAGTTCAGGGATGTGATCTCAGGGTCAATAGAGGTTAGCAAGCATAGGAAAAGGTCTGGAGAGAGGGACAGCTCATATAAGGAATACAGACTGAGAAGAGGGGGTATAAATTTAGATTTGAAGAGATGAAAATATTGAAAGACACTTCAGAGTGTGTTGAATGAAATTGAAGCAGAAATAAAGTTTTAAAATTCAACAGTGAAAAAAATTTGAAGAATTAAAATTTTTGTCTTCTGTGGGATGTCATTTTAGGAGTTGCTGCTTTGAAATTTATATGTAATATTTTCTTTAACCCGTAGAAAATATCTTAAATACAAATGATACTAATAAAAATTCAAGTGGTTTTCCAATAAAAGAAGTCCCATCACTTGAAATAAATGAAGATCAGTTGTCTCAGCCACAGCATGATGTGCCATATTTCAGGTTTGTCCATTTGTTCCTACTGCAAGAAATTTGTAATGTGTAGACATTTAAGACCAAAATTAAACTCTTTTCACCTTAATGTAATAGTTGATTTGGGGGAAACTGATTTGGGGTGATTTTCAAAAGGTAGAAAAAGATACACATGAGAAGTCTCCTTTCCCAACTCTATCTCCCAACCTCATAGTTAGAAACTTCCATGGAGGCAAATGTTATTTCTTCTGAATATTTCCAAAGATGGATAATGCATATGTAGACAAACAGAAACCTGTTTTTTTGTTTGTGTTTTTCAAATTATAAGAGAAAGTGTTTTTAGAAAGTTACAGAGGTAGTAGAAGTGAGCCAGCTGGGCTGCCAGGCTCAGAAAACAAGTTATAGAAACAAAAGAAGGGCCCTTGGAGCTTAGGAGAAGGGAAGACAAAGGTAACGTGCCTGTAGAAAAGAAGAGGGGAAACAGAATGGTGAGGATGTGCTTCAAAGAACAACCTTGTATGCTTTTCAGTTCTTTCACATAAAGATCTTCATTGCTATTCCCTCTAGCAATGTACGGGAATTTCTCTTTTCCCACTTGTTCCCCCCCATAAGAAACCAAGTTAGTCTTTACTTTATGAAAGACTGTGCATGAATCCATGCACCAGTAGCTTGCTGCTGCCCTCCTGTAGCTCTCCACCACCCACCTGTAGCTCACTGCCCCACCCTCCTGCTGATCCATGATCCGGTCCTTATGCGGTTGGTCGTTAGGCTTCAGGGTGCAATGATCATTTGCATATTCCATCTTTATTATATAGGATGGATGGTGGGAGATAGTAGGAAGCTCTTTGACCCACTAAATCATGAGATGGGATTGTTTTTCCAACTGGAAAGAGTGAAAATTAACAGAATTCATGTCATCTAAATCCCTTGGAAACAAATCAGAACACTGCAATTGGAGAAAGACCCTAGCATATCACATAGGAAATGGTTACATACTATTATTCTTGAGTGAAAATTCTAAAGCAATATTAATAAATTTTTGAGCTTTGCCAATTAAATAGATAGGAATAATATCTTGCTGTAGTTTTAATATTCGTTTGCTGTATGATGAATGAGTCATCTTTTTTTATATGTTTGAGAACCATTTTAACTGTTTTTATAACATAAGATTTTAGAATTGTAAATGATTTTAGAGACTACCTAATCCATTGTGTTGTTCAGCTGAGATGATAAGCAATGCCTCCAGACATTGCCAACTAAATAATGTCAGTTCTAAGCCAAGTCTCCTTCCTCATTAATTAAATTGTTCTCTTTTATGTCACATTCAATTTACCTAGGTCAGGGTTCTCAACCTTGGCATGTTGCCATTTTAGACTGGATAATTCTCTTTGGGTGTGTGTATGGGGAGGGGTCCTCCTCTACATATATCTTGCAGCTTCCCTGGCACTCCTTTAGTTCAAAACAAAACAAAACAGAAAGCCTTCTAAACATACACACACACGTACACACACCAGAACATTTCTCTAGACATCATCAGATGTCAGTGGTAAGGGGGATAAGGGTACAAAATTGACTCCAGTTGAGAACCACTGCCTTTGGACAGGCAAAGTTTAATAATCAGAGCATCTATAAGGCCCTATCACTGAAATTCCAGACTTAACAGTTTTTATCTTCAACTTACTCTTGGTAGTTGGATTGGTCTTAATTCCACAGATGATAACAGAAAACTAAGAACTATAGGATGTCTGATTCTTTCTGTTCAGCTTCTGAAAAATAAGACTAGAAAGATTAGCGTGAAAAGTAGGTTCTTGGCATTAATCATCCACATAAGTTTTAGATGTAGAAGGATGGACATATATTGTAGGATATGCATTTGTATTGTTTGGGGTTTAATATATATATACACATATATATCACAGTTCATAAAATCACCTCTGGGAAATTAATATTTTATAAGTGTCATAATGTTAATGCTTAAATATTAGTGTCAGAAACATTTGTACAAGTGAAATGTTTATCATAATTTTAGAAATATTCTCCAGTCAGAAACTGAGAAATTAACTTCTCACTGCCTCGAATGGGACAAGAAGCTTGAATTGGACATCCCAGATGATGGTGAGGGAACATTTATGTATTTTTTACATTTTAGTATTGTTCATCTTAATTTGGTTACATTGATCTGAAACTTTAAAGCTAGTTCAACTTTATACTTTACTCAGAAAAGCAAGAATTTTCATATCTCAATATATGTTCACTAACATCTGTCTCTGTACTAAAATGATATATGATTTAAAAGATGTAAATAATTAGAATATTTTTAAAACATTGTATTTTATTGATTTCAGAGAGGAAGAGAGAGATAGAAACATCAATAATGAGAGAGAATCATTGATTGGCTGCCTTTTGCACGCCCCACACTAGGGATTGAGCCCACAATCCAGGCTGACATCCTGGTTCATAGATCGACGCTCAGCCACTGAGCCAGCCAGCTGGGCTAGAATATTAATTGTCTTTCCTGAGAATTAGACATTTACCTTTTTTATTATCAGATTTCTTCATATGACTCAATGAGTGACATCCATATCTGGTATCGTTTAATTATATAAAAATATTTTCTGAATGAAAATTATCTAAATCAATATGGAACAGTAACACTTTGTAGAAGACATTTTTTGTTTTGCTTTAAGGTAAGAATTTGATTCTGCAAGCCCTAGGGTATTTGGGGTAAGGTCTTCTTATCAGTTGGTTGGCTTTGCAATAAAGGTCATGTTTTGTCCTTTAACTTTTAAAAACCTCCTATTTCCTTTAGCTAAAGATCTTATTCGAACAACAGTTGGTCAAACAAGACTCCTTATGAAAGAAAGGTTCAAACAGTTTGAAGGCCTAGTAGATGATTGTGAATATAAACGAGGTGAAAAGGAGACTACCTGTACAGATCTGGATGGATTTTGGGACATGGTTAGTTTCCAGGTATGTGGTCAAGTATTTTGAATACACTAACTTTGAGTCTGGCCTTTTCTTTTTTTCTTTAAGTGAGGTGACAGTAGTAAAATTGAGGTATTAGTAGCTGCTTAGATACCTATAATAGTAAATGAGATATTATAGAGCACTTTTATAAACTGTAAAGGACTGTCTATATTTTATGACTGCTGTCCTCCCCTCCCCATATTGTCAAGATAATTTCTATATGAGTTGGAAGTTGAGATTAGTCAACTGTTGAATAGTCTAAAATGATTCTACATGTGAGAAAATGAGTAACCTCTAGTCTTTAGTATTTCAGTCCATCTAGCCGTTGTCAAGTCCCTACTGTGCCAGGCATTGTACTAGGAGTTGTTAATAAGGCACGTTAGTGAGTCAGATACAATATGCAATTCCAGTCTAATGTAAAAAATGCTGTGATAGAGGGAATTACTAGGAAGATCATTAAAGGTGTGGAGGGGATGACACTTTCTAGCTTTTGAGCTTATTTCATAAATAAGCAGATAAAATACTCTTTCAATAACTCGTAGGTAGCAATCATTACTCATAATGTATTACTTTATTACCAGTTTTAATATATCAGTTTTCATAATAATTAATTTACTAGCATTCTTTAGTGATGACTATTTACATTTATTTTTAAGTGTCATTATTTCTGAATTTAAAGGTATTTGATATGTTTGCATTATTTATCCTTTTTATCATTTTTTTCAAATGTTATTTTTATTGTTGACACTATTACAGATATCTCCATTGTTCCTCACTTAGCCTGTCCCCACCCAGCCCTCTATAATTATTATCTTTACTGATACTCATTTTTCAGCTTTGGCCAGTGGGGGACCTCTTCAAGTTGGATCCTGGTATATCTATCTATCTATCTATCTATCTATCTATCTATCTATCTATCTATGTTTAAAGAGCTGTATTGAGGTACCATGTACATGTTATATAATTTTTTAAGGAGAGATTGTGAGTAGCTTTGTGTATCAATGCATAGTAAGGGGATTCAAAACATATTTACCAAGCTGTTGACGGTGACTGCCACTTTGGAGGAGACTGGAAATACCCGAAGAATGGGGATCATACATTCCCATCCTGCTGCTAGTACATCATTTGAACCTTTTTTAAAATGAGATTGTGTCAAGAGAATGAGAAAGCAAGCCACAGATTGGGAAAAAATCTTTATAAAAGACATATTTGATAAAGGACTGGTTTCCAAAATATACAAAGACCTCTTAAAAATCAACAATAAGCCAAAACTGGTTTGGCTCAGTGGATAGAGCGTCAGCCTGCGGACTGAAGGGTCCTAGGTTCGATTCTGGTCAGGGGCATGTACCTTGGTTGCAGGCACATCCCCAATAGGTGGTGTGCAAGAAGCAGTTGATCAATATTTCTCTCTCATCTATGTTTCTTACTCTACCCCTCTCCCTTCCTCTGTAAAAAATCAATAAAATATATTTTTAAATAAACAACAACAAAAAAAAACCCCTCAACAATAAGAAAACAAACAACCTGATTTAAAAACAGGCAAAAGACTTGAACAGAAACTTTACCCAAGAAGGTATATATGGTAGTCAGCATATCATTACAGAATTTTGAATTACAACTACAGTGAGATATCTCTATATACATACCTACTAGAATTATAAAAATCTAATCCACTACTAGCTGGTTTGGCTCAATGGATAGAGCATTGGCCTGCGGACTGAAGGGTCCTGGGTTCGATTCTGGTCAAGGCCACATGCCCAGGTTGCGGGCTTGATCCCCAATAGGGGGTGTGATTCTCCCTCATCATTGATGTTTCTATCTCTCTCCCTCTCTCTTCCTCTCTGAAATCAGTAAAAATATATTTAAAAAAAAATCTAAACCACTGATAGCACCAAATGCTGATGAGGATGGAGAGCAATAAGAACTCTTATTCATTGCGTGTGGAAACGCAAAATGGTACAGCCCCTTTAGAAGACAGGTTGGCAGTTTCTTACAAAACTAAACATACTCTTACCATAGGATTCAGCAATTATACTTCTTCATATTTACCCATAAGAGTTGAAAACATATGTCCACACGAAAACATGTACTCAGATGTTTATAGCAGCTTTAGTCTTAATTGCCCAAACTGGAAATTGTATATTATATATAGAGTGGGAGAATAGATAAACTGTTTAAACAGAGACAGTTATTTTGTTCACCTTGCATAACTTAGAATATATCTCTTACCGTTTTAGTGATCAAAAATAGTTTAGAGGAGTTATTCATATACTAGAGGCCCAGTGCATTAGGGAGTGGGGGGGCCTTCAGCCCAGTCTGCACCCTCTCAATCTGAGACCCCTCGAGGGATGTCTGACTGCCCGTAGGCGATCGGGCCTAAACGGGCAGTCAGACATCCTTCTCACAATCCAGGACTGCTAGTTCCAAACTGCTCGCCTGCCTGCCTGCCTGCCTCCCTGATTGTCCCTAACCACTTCTGCCTGCCAGCCTGATCACCCCTTAACCACTACCCTGCAGCCTAACTGATGTCTAACTGCTCCCCTGCCAGCCTGTTTGCCCCCAACTTCCCTCCTCTGCTGGCCTGGTCACCCGTAACTGCCCTCCCCTACAGACTTGATCACCCCCAACTGCCCTCCCTTGCAGGCCTGGTCCCTCCCAACTACCTTCCCCTGCTGGCCTGATCACCCACAACTGCCCTCCCTTTTAGGCCTGGAACCTCCCACTGTCCTCCCCTGCTGGCCATCTTGTGGTGGCCATCTGTGTTCACATGGGGGCAGGATCTTTGACCACCTGGGGACAGCCCTCTTGTGTGTTGGAGTGATGGTCAATCTGCAAATTACTCTTTTATTAGATAGGATAGCGGCCTGGTGCATGGGTGGGGGCCAGCTGGTTTGCCCTGAAGAGTGTCTCAGATCAGGGTGTGGGTTCCTTTGGGTGTGGGGTGGCCTGGGCGAGGGGTCTATAATGGTTTGCAGCTGGTCATGCCACCCAGCGACCCAAGCAGAGGCCCTGGGATCTGGGATTAATTTATGTTCTACAATTGAAACTTTGTAGCCTGGAGTGGAGCCAAGCCTTCTGCTCCCTCCGTGACAACAGCCATTTCTGTTTGAAACATTATAGCCTAGAGTGGAGGCCTAGGCTAGGGCTACAGAAGTTTGGCTTCCTCCATCACCCTGGCAACCCTAGCCTCTTCTCTCTCCAGCTCTGTGGCTGCCACCATTTCTGTTGGGATTATGTATCTTCTATAATTGAAACTTTGTAGTATTGAGTGGAGGCCTACACCTGCAACAGCAGGCCAAAAGCTTGGCTTCTTCCATTTCCAGGGAAACCCAAGCCTCCCTCCTGCTCTCAGTGGCGGCAGCCATCTTGGTTGGGGTTTATTTGCATTTCTTCCTGATTGGCTGGTGGCTATGGGCGTGGCTTGATATGTATGGTCAATTTGCATATTACTCTTATTAGATAGGATGACATGATTTTTGTAGATTGTGTAAGTTTAGGAGACCAAAAATAATGAACAATTTTACCATACAAATTCTTCATTTGATTACTAAATTGACAATGACTTAATCTAATTTTATATATGTCACCAATCCAAGTCACTCTCAATTTTTTTTGAAATCTCAGTTCATTAGTTTGTTATATGATTAGGATTAAACTGATAAGCTTGTGCTTTATTTATTAACAGATAGAAGATGTAAACCAGAAGTTCAATAATCTGACCAAACTTGAGGACTCTGGATGGCAAAATATTAATAATAATATAAGCAAAAAGGTTGTTCGGGTAAGTTTGTGATTTTCTAATATAGACTCTTCTACTTTAATGAATTTTTATTTTCAAGCTTTAGAAACATTTAGCTTCAGATTTTTCATCATTTTACAAAATGAGTCCCATATATTACTTACTGATTGTCTTTGAAGAAAGAGTAAAGAAATGATCAACACAAAATTCAGAACGGTTATCTCTGGAGGGTGAGGAGGGGCTGTGATTGAATTAGAGCCCCTGAGAGCTTCTAGGTTGCTAAGCAGTGAATATATGCACATTTGCTTTACTCTTTAAACTATGCTTATATATTTTCTGTACTACTAGTAGTAGATAATTTATATTGTACCAAATATTGTTCCAAATACCTTACGTGTTTTAACTCATTTAAGCTTCACAATAATCCTGTGAGACGGGTACTGTTATCCCCATTTTACAGTTGAGGGATCTGAGGCCAGAAAGATGAAATCACTTGTCCAGGTTGGAGCTAGGTTTCTGGCCACATTTTCTCAGTCCAGAATCCTTGTTCTTAACCAGTCGGCTATGCCACCTCTCTGTTATATATACCCTTTTGTTTAATATATTTCAAAATGGAAATAATATTTTAAATAGAAAAGAGGAACAGTGGCTCTTTAGAACATCTACCTTCTTTCATTTATTTTCTTATAAAATTTTGTTACTTTTCTTTGTACAATTCTCTTGGTTAACATGATAGAGTCTGTTCTTAATCGATTTATAGTAATTTCTTTTTTCTAGTAATGTTTTAACTCAGGTTTTTAGGTTCAAACGGAAACTTCTCAAACCACCCTGGAGCATTGCCAGTTTTTCTTTTAGATTTTAGAAAAATGCCTTTGTTTATAAAATCAGGTTTCTAAGTTGGTTTTTCATTATGCTATATAATCTAATTAAAAACTCTGTTTTGAATCTGTTAAAGATGTTAAAGTATTGAGAGAACCTTATTAAAAAATTGTAGTAATTAAGTCTCATGACAAATATTCTGACGACAGTGATGAAATAGATTGAATGAATTTCAAATCTGCTAAAGAGTAAAGGATGCTTGAATTCTTGGAAGCTACTGTGGGTATTTCTTATTGAGTCATGGAAACATTAATATCAGGGATGTAGATAATAGCTATAAGAGTATAGCATTATTTCAGAGTCTTGTAATTCTGTCCCTTATCACCAGATGTCTCTCTCCTTCTACTTTATTTTTTAGGCCACTGTTCAGATGATCAAATCAAATAAAATGAATCTTTTATCTGTACTTTGATCCATTCCCTCGTACTTCTTAGTCATTGACTTCTTATTCTATTAGTTAGTTAGCTTTGTTTTCTCCCTCTCCCTTTTCCCCCATCAGTTTTTAGACATGTTTAGGATCTTATATTTGTTCCAGGAAAAAGAAAAAAGAAACTTGTGTTGTCCACACCTCCCTCTAGTTACCTGTACCCCTTTTCCCATTTTTCTTTCAATGACAGATAAGCTTCTAAAAAAGTTGTCCATACTATTTGGGTTCCCATTTATTTCTCCAACTCACTGCAATTCAGCTTGACTCCTCTTTATACCTCTAGAACAGATATCACCAAGGTTATTGATGCAGTTGTTGCTGATTTTACCAGACACTTAATTATAAAATGATCCTTCTGCAGTATTAAACACTGTACTTGCTTTCTTGAAATTATATTCTACTGATTTTCTTCCTACTGTTTAGTTATGTTTACAAGTTTTTTCTTTTTCATTTATCTCTTCAAAGTTTGTCATATTCAGAATTCCTCCCTTAACTCTTTTCTCTCCTCCCATATTCTTCCTACCCACCCTGTCATGATTCCCAAAATGAGACCATATTTAGTGCTAAGTTCCATGTATCCTGACTCATTGTACCTTAAATCGGTGTGTCTCCACTGAAATCACCTCCACATACACTGATGTTTCCCTGTCACGCAGAATGTTATTATGGTTGCACCAAGATAGAAACCTGATATGTTCTTTGTCCTTTCCTTTCTCTATTTCACTATATCCAGAAGACTCCACACCCATCTAATACACTAAGCCTCTCAGTTGGGCCTCTTAAATATCTCTTCACATTTTTCCCTTTCTTCCTCAATTTAACTACCGTCGTCTTTTCCCAGGATCATTGTAGCAGTCTCCTTTCTTCCTTGCTTGTAACCTTATAGTCTGTTCTCTAGGCTATAGCCAGGGTGACCTTTTAAAAATACAAATGCAATAATAAAAATCATCAGTAATCTCTATTCCTTTGTTCTCTGTATAAATGTGGCTCTGTAACATATAAGGGATTTTATAATCTAGCTGTTGTAGATCTCTTGCCAATTCCTCTGTGCTTTCTTTTGCTTTTGGTTTGGCAAACATACTATCTTCTCTATCTAGCCCTTCCCTTACATCACTTTTTAGCCTGATTTTAACTGTGATTTTAGCCTAGGTGCTACTTACTGTAAGCCTTTCTTGATGCCTCTGAGATTGATTTAAATGTTATCCCTATGTTCTACTGCCCTCTGAATTTGTCTCTAACACAACATTTGTGCCTCTCAGTGTCCTTATTTAGCTCTTCCACCGTAAAGTTATGAACTCCTTGAGAGCAAGAACTTTGTCCTTTACCTTTTGACCCCCAGCATTTTTAGCACACACGAGGAATTTGATAAGTCTATGATGAATGTGCGAAATATTTTATGTATGCCTTTTTTTTCATATAAGGTAGTAATGAGTAGCTTTAATAAATTCCATCATTTCTCTTTGCAGAAAAAAGTCATCTCTAGTATAACAAGTAAACCAAAACAGGACGATGGTGGAAGAATTGCAGCTAGAAATCGCCTAGCTGCCATAAAAAATGCAATGAGAGAGAGAATTAAGCAGGAAGAACATGCTGAGGCAGCAGCCTCGGTAGTACCAAAGGAAGTTGATAAAATTGTGTTTGATGCTGGCTTTTTCAGAGTTGAAAGTCCCGTTAAATCATTCTCAGGTTAGTTTTTCTGCTGAGACTAAAGAGAAATATTTGGGTTGAATGGAAGGTTGTATAGGAAGTAAAAGATAGTTTTCACATGAAGGGATATAAGCTCTCTGTGGTTTCTGGAAAATAGACTACTCACAAACACATGCAAATCATATTTGGATGGGTACTTTAAGTGTGATGTATCTTCTGAAATTGCTTTTGTTTTCTAAGTGATTTCACATTTGTTATTATTAAACCCTACAATCCTGTGAGGTAGGTTAAGGATCCCAAGAGGTAAGGAACATAATGAGAGCATGAGAAATTAGGGATTTTCTTAGTTGGAAATTGGTTTGGAATTTAAATGCAAAGGAAACTTAGTCAGCGAGTTATCACATCACATCTTTTTTTTTTTTTTTTTTTTAATATATTTTATTGATTTTTCACAGAGAGGAAGGGAGAGGGATAGAAAGTCAGAAACATCGATGGGAGAGAAACATTGATCAGCTGCCTCTTGCACACCCCCTACTGGGGATGTGCCCGCAGCCAAGGTACATGCCCTTGACCGGAATCGAACCTGGGACCTTTCAGTCCGCAGGCCGACGCTCTATCCACTGAGCCAAACCGGTTCGGCTCACATCACAGCTTTCACTGTGCTTTAAAATGAAACTTATAGTTAGTTTTGGTTTTATTTTCATTTGTATGAAAATTTTGATCTTTTGGGGACAAGTAAGTATACTAATTTCCTAACTTTAAAAAATTCCAGTGAAACCAGTTTTTAGTATTTCAGGAAACAATTCTTATAATTTTCTAACTTGGGATATATTTTTCAATAGCAATTTTTCATAGACTATCTTTGTTAGATTGGATTTATTTATCTTGATTGAATTTATTTATATTAGTTTCAGGTGAACAGCATAGTGATTAGTAATCCTTCACAGAGTTTGAGTCTTGTTTACATCCCTTTCAAAACAAGTGTTGAGTTTTTTTCCTTGAATTATTCCTTTGATTTACTCGCCTGTGTTTCTCTGATCTTTTTCTTCAGAAATACATATTTTTCCTCCTGGTAAAGAAATTACTTTTGTATTTCTTTCCTGTGCTTGTTTTCTCCTACATTCTGGATTTCCTCAACTTCATGTTAGCTGTCATGTTTTTAATTCCCAATAGTTCTTTCTCGTTCTTTGGATGTTTCATTTTATTACAGTCTGTACTTGTTTCATAACTGCACTATCTTATCTTTCTGCGGGCATTAACGATAGCTTTTATGTTCCCTCCCCCTGCGTTGTCAGTGTTTGTTCCAAGATACTTGCATCTGTTTGGTTTTGGTTTCTCTCTCACAGTATATGCTTTCCTCGGATGCTGGTGATCGTTCACATGGTTGTGGGCAGGGTCCTTACTGTGAGCGGTTTAGCTGTGCTCTCATGCTGGGAACCTGCCTATCACGGTTTTTGTCTTTTCTCTTGGGCTAGATTCCCCAGAGAACGTTCTTTTAGTCTGTTGCCTGGAAGCTATAATTCTGGCTGCCAGTCTTTCAGGAGCTGTGTGGGGAAGTAACCTGAGTGTCTCAACAACTTACTTGTAAATGCTCACTTAATTCCCTTGTTTTCCATATAGTACCCATTTTTTAGCCTTCTCTGTTTTTCCTAAGCCAGAGACCCTCTGTTTCCTTTTTTGGGAAAATAAGCCTCCAGTATTCTGATATTGGTGGTGGGAGGGGAATGATGACAGTTGCCCAGCTGTGCAGAATGAGACAAGAAACCTGGGCTCTCGATGTTCTTTGAAGTGACTTTGAACCAATCTTGTTTTAGCTCCATCTTCATCTCCACTTCCAGAGAAACTTGAGGCCGCCAGCTTTTTTTGAGGGGTGCTGTGGGATAAATCTGGTTCTCATCCTTCCTGACTAGTTCCTTAGGATTTCTTTTCTTGAGTCTACTAAGTAAAATTCTACTCACCCATCTACACCTCAGCTTCCAAAATTTTCTGGCTATTGTCTTTTTTTTTAGTTTTCTTGGTCTTTATAACATTCTGTCTTTTAAGTTGATCTCTTCCTGCTTACAGTAGTGGGATGTTGAGATGAAGCAGAGTGTGATGTGTGTGTCTTTAACTGAAGGTCCTGGGCATTTGACTTTGACAGACATTATTTTACAGGAGAAAGAGATTACTTGGTAGGGGAGTTGGATGAATTTTCACTGCCTTCCTAGTTATAATGAAAGAACTTTTGATATTGAGGTGATTTCTTTCATCTTCTAGGACTTTCTATCTCTTCTGAACATCTTTCTCAAAGACTTAGGACACCTGCGTCGGTCAGCAAAGCTGTGTCTGGCGGCAGGGCTGACCTGGGCCTTCTGAACCAAACTGCAAAACCAGACAGTCCTGGTCCTCAGAGTACCCGAAGGAAACATGCTGACGAGAAGATTTTGCTTTCAAATAGTCCTAAAAACAGGTAGTTCTTTAATGTGTTATTAAGAGTTTAATAGATATTGACATTAAATACTATTTCAGATTGTTAACTGGTAAAATATGCAAGACATATTTTAAATTTAATTTCACAATGTCCATATTACTTTAAAATAGAGGAAACAAATGAAAGTTACTGTTTTGTTTTGTTTTTAATCCTTACCCGAGGATATTTTTTTCATTGATTTCTAGAGAGAGTGGGAGGGGAGGAAGGAGGGTGTGGAGAGAGAGAGGAAGAAAGAGAGACAGAGACACATTAACATGAGGGAGACACATGGATGGTTGCCTCTTGAGTGAGCCTGTATTGGGGCTGGGGAACCTGTAACCAAGGTATGTGTCCTTGTCTGGGAATTGAACCCTCTACCCTTTGGCGTGTTGGCCGACTCTCTAACCACTGAGAAAAACCTTCCAGGGAAAAAGTTGTTCTTAAATAATTCATGGAGTAGGTTTTAGAATTTTTTTTAAAAAGCACATCCTCTTTCCTTTATTATCTATGTATTTTAGTCAGTTGAACATCTTGTCTTTATTATCAAACAGAAAGGAAAATAAACATTTAATAATAACTAGGCATAGAGGAAACGATGGGCAAACAGAAAAAAGTATACCAAATTAAGACAGGGAACAGAATTGTCGCTTGCTAACATTGGCAATGAAGAATATATCCAAAACTAGAAAATGAAATGTAGAACTGAAACATGGTTGATGAGCATCTTACCCTCATGACGAGCATCATCCCCAAGGATGACAAGAAATGTTTCTATAACCTTTGTTTCAAGTTGTAGGATATAAGAGAACTACATGTCTTGTGGGAGAAATGTAATCTTCCTGAAACTCTAGCCTTACATAAGACATAACTACTTTTCAAGGAGATAGTAGTAGTACATCAAGCATGTCAAACTCAAAGACTAACATGGGCCAAATGAAGTTTATGTGAGCCACAAAAAAAACAAAAGTTTCAATTTTCATAGAAACATAGGTTTATTTTGATAGAAACATGCTGAATACAAATGGCTAAAATAAATAATCATTAACATAATAGAACATTTTAATAAAAATTAATATTTTTTCTTGAACATTAACTTACCAGACACTGAATAACTGCACAGATTAATAAGTGTAATGCAAATAAACCTATTTTTCTTGTTCTCCAAAAGCAAAATATTTCCTGTTGCTCACACCAACAAGTCAGTCCAAGATTAATGACGTGGCAATTGGCTGCTAGTATTAGTGGAAAGAAATGGTGTGCCTGCGCATAAGGCATGTAAGGGAAATGAATGCAACACAATTATAGTAATTAGTCATTAGCGAACGTTGTAGTTATTAAGGACTAGCGGCTCAGTGCACAAAATTTGCGCACAGGTAGGGTCCCTAGGCCTGGCTATCAGAGCTTATTGGGGCCTTCATTCTTCATTGCCCCCTGGTGGTCAGCACAAGTCATAGCGAGTGATCGAACTCCTGATCTCTCGGTCAAACTCCCAAAGGGATAATTTGCATATTAGGCTTTTATATATAGGTTATATATAATAGGATATTATAAAAATTAAATTACAAAATTTTTATTAAAACTTTCTTGCATACTGTTATATTGGCTGAGCGCAAAAATTTTGGTGTGGGCTGCATGTGACCCATGGGCTGCAAATTTGACATGCTTGGTGTACATGATAGAGATTGATAGAAAGTACAGAATGAAAACTGCCAGGGGCACATTTTCCAAGGCCATCATGCCTAATGGATATTGGGTGCTACTGTCTGTCCTTTAGCAGTATGTATAGATCAGACCTTGGAGGTGATCTGTCTGGGAGTGGCCCATGCTTCTCTCCCCCTGGCTAATCCCATCTGCTTTTATTGGTAGAGTCTGCAGGGCTGGTATCTGGAAACCAGGAAGCCTCTCTAGTGGGCTTCTACTTTCCCTCTGACCTGAATTGTTGGGGGTGAGTAATGGTATGTGGCCTGAATCCCTGCTATGTAGGGATGGTCCGAAAGAAAAAATCCCCAGTCCAGAAGAGGCAAATGAAGCTCTGTAAGAGAGGCCATGAGTGGGAGCTGGTGAAGGGTTTCGGTATGAGTCTCTGGGAGTGCTCCTTCCGTGAAGGCCTCTGGCTCCTTGTCCCATGCTACTAAAGCCGCCATTGAGGAGGATGGACTGACCACTTGATTGCTATCTGAGAACTGACTGTGTTTGGGAAGTAATGCCCACTGGTCGAGATGTGGTCGGCCTGCTTCTTTGGTACCAACTTGTGATTCCTTCAGGATGGTTAGAAATTTCTTTAGTTCTCTATTCTCTTTCCTTAAGACTGACAGCTGTTCTGGCCGGTTAGTCCTGCATGGCTGCGCCTCCTGCATGGCTGCTTCTAACTTTGAAATTCTGTGTTTATAAAAGTCAATGAGGAGATCTGTTTGTGTTCTGGAAACTCCACAGCTAAGAGATGTGACTAAAATGCTACAAAGCTGTCTCCACAGGGTTCAGACAACCTTCTCCTGAGGTTTCAGATTATCAGAAAGCCAGTCATGGAGCAGGTTTTAGAATTTTTAATTTTGGATATAAACCAAAGTATATTTAGCCTTTGTGAGGACTAAAATATTTCAGATGTTCTAGAAATCTATGGATTATAAAATACCAATTTGTTGTCATTTCTTAAATGCAAGTTATATTACTTTGTATGTCCTGTAGTTTATTCTCTTGTTCTAAGAAGATCCATAATTGTATTTAAGTGATTAGAACAAGTACTCTTTAAAAATTTTTTTGCTTAGTTCCCAGAAATAGTCCGGAAAGACAGTATCTTGCAAATAAATGACTTCTTGCAATGAAGACAAAGTGAAGTCAGAGACTAGAAAAATTGAGTATGTTAAAAAACAAAAAAACCACACACACAAAAAAAACCTCACAACTTGCATGAGATTGAGACAGATACTTTAAATAAAACTGCAAGTTAAGAACTTCAGGATTATGTACTATGTATTCCATAACTAACAAGTAAATGTAGCCAACTCCAGTTATACAATAATTGAGTTGTTGCTTTACTCCTTCTCCTTACCCCCTCAGAAGTCAGCTTTCTCCTAACCTTTCTCTAGTATGTAGCTCTGGATTTGCATGAGGTTCAGAGAGTTCCTGGTGAAGTGACCAGCATGGAAACAAGCTCATCAGCTTTCTGGGGAAGAATGCATTTGGTTTGTAAGACCATCTTGTAGTAGCTATAGTCCTAAACTAATCTTTTTGGATCAGGCCTGATCTTGAACCAGGTGCCCTCTTTGACTATAAAGGATAGTCTCAAACACAAAAGCTTGCAATATGTTTGATTATCTGAGTACAATGTTATATTTTTCTTTTTTCAGGAACAGCATAGTAGAAGATTCTCAGTGTCCCAGATTACCGGATTTAATTGAAGTAAACCATGTAAGTCCTGTTCTAGTGTACTAGACAGCCCAGCATGTTGACTACTTATACAATTACACATAATAACTCCATAAAAAGCCCCCAGGATTTCTGTTAGAAATCTAAAGTCAGGTCTGGCCGGTGTGGCTCAGATTGTGGGCTCGATCCCCAGTGGAGGGTGTAAAAGAGGCAACTGGTCAATGATGCTTTCTCATCATTGATGTTTCTATCCCTCTCCCTTCCTCTTTCTGAAATCAATAAAAACATTTAAAAAATAAAATCAGTAATGTTAAATGATAGTTCTTGTTTTAGCTTCTTTGAGACCATAGCGCCATTTTGTATTTTCCAACTCACATCAAGATTATTTTTGTAAATTGTTTCCTTATAGCATAGCCACATTTGTTTGTTTATGTCTTTATCTGGCTGCTTTTGCAATAGAATAGAGTTAAATAGTTGTGGCGAAAACCCTATGGCTCAAAAAGCCTTAAAAAGATGTACTATTTGGCACTTCACAGAAAATGTTTGCCAGTCTCTGAAGTGAATACAGATACTTGCTGAGAAACTTTCCTTCAATCATACTGCTGCTATAATATTGTCTGAACTCATTATTTAAGAAGAAACTAGTAGGATTTCAGTTGTTCTTTAGTTTCTGTTCAGAATGTTGTCCTTCTGTTTTTATTATTTTTAATAGCAAAATGATTTTTTATAATTGTTTCAATGTTTGATAGTTAAATATAATAATCATTTTTATTTCTAGGTTGTAAGTAAGATAAACTTTGAGATGGATTGTTTACCCAGTGAAAGAATGAGCTTACCTCTACTTGCTGGTGAAGTGGCATGTGATATTCATACTAACAAAACGGAAGAAATTTCAGATGTTGTGGAAGGAATGGAACTAAATTCTTCAATGACAACACAGGATGTTTTGATGAGTAGCCCTGAAAAAGATATACCATCACAACATAACATCTCACAGGAAGAAGAGACTAAAATTTCCCAGTCAGGTGAGGTCTTTTCAATATATTTAATGAGGCTTTGTTAAATGAAATTGCACTAATGCATAGATTATTCTAAATACCTCTGGATACCAGTTTCTAATAATAAAGGTTGAAAAGTTGAACAAAGTCGATATTTTATGAGAATTAGTTTGTGTGGTAGTGCCCCATTCTTCACCTAAAACCTTCTGAGGTAAACCTGTTAAAAGTCAACAGCAGATACTAGTCCGCATTGGAAGGGTGAAGAAGAGAGACAGGAACATCAGTGATGAAAGAGAATCAAAACTGGTCAGCTCCTCTTACATGCCTTCCACTGGGGATCGAACCTGCAACCTGGGGATGTGTCCTCACTGGGAATCGAACCAGGACCTCCTGGTTTATAGGTAGATGCTCAACCACTGAGCAAACTGGAAGGGCTAGACCTAACTTTTTGGGATCCTTCATTATTTATGAAAACTCAGAATTAGAAAAATTCCCTAAGTGTTTTTTAGTTCCCCTTTCAACACACATACATCCTCAAGCCTTTCTTCAAAACGCCCTATTTTTCTTCCCTAATGCTTTTATTCCTACCTACTTTGTTGTGATTGTTCTGCAGTAGGAAACGGCTCTTGTATTTTTGGACCTGGGAGCATGTCTGTGTAGTATCCACTTTCTCTGCCGACATTTTTAATCCTGGCTATTGTATTTTTGTTATAATATACTAGAGGCCCGGTGCATGAAATTCGTGCATGGGGGCAGGGACGGGGCGGGGGGGAAGGGAGGTGTCCCTCAGCCCACCCTGCACCCTCTCCAATCTGGGACCCCTTGAGTAATGTCTGACTGTCTGTTTAGGCCCAATCCTATGGGATCAGGCCTAAGTGGGCAGTTGGACATCCTTCTCACAATCCAGGACTGCTGGCTCCAAACTGCTCGCCTGCCTGCCTCCCTGATTGCCCCTAACCACTACCCTGCCAGCCTAATTGATGTCTAACTGCTCCCCTGCCAGCCAGTTTGCCCCCAACTTTCCTCCCCTGCCACCTGGTCAACCCTAACTGCCCTCCCCTACAGGCTTGATTGCCCCCAACTGCCCTCCCTTGCAGGCCTGGTCCCTCCCAACTACCTTCCCCTGCTGGCCTGATGGCCCACAACTTCCCTCCCTTTTAGGCCAGGAACCTCCCACTGTCCTCCCCTGTTGCCCATCTTGTGGTGGCCATCTTGTGTCCTCATGGGGACAGGATCTTTGACCACATGGGGGCAGCCCTCTTGTGTGTTGGAGTGATGGTGAATCTGCTTATTACTCTTGTATTAGATAGGATAGAGACCTGGTGCATAGGTGGGGACAGGCTGTTTGCCCTGAAGGGTGTCCTGGATCCGGGTGGGGGTTCCCTTGGAATGTGAGGCGGCCTGGGAGAGAGGGGCCTATGGTGGTTTGCAGGCTGGCCACACCCCCTAGCAACCCAAGCAGAGGCCCTGGGATCTGGGATTAATTTATGTTCTACAATTGAAACTTTGTAGCCTGGAGCAGAGCCAAGCCTTCTGCTCGCTCCGTGGCAACAGCCATTTCTGTTTGAAACTTTGTAGCCTAGAGTGGAGGCCTAGGCTAGGGCTGCAAAAGTTTGGCTTCCTTCAGCTCCATGTCTGCCACCATTTCTGTTGGGATTATGTATCTTCTATAATTGAAACTTTGTAGCATTGAATGGAGGCCTAGGCCAACAATGGCAGGTGGAAAGCTTGGCTTCCTCCATTGCCAAGGAAACCCAAGCCTCCCTCCTGCTCCCAGTGGTGGCAGCCATCTTAGTTGGGCTTTATTTGCATAATTTGCTCCTGATTGTCTGATGTAGAGGCAGGGTGGCCTTGAACAGGCTGTCAAGCTACAGGGGGAAGGCTGGAGTGGATTGGAGGCGGATGCTGGGGGAGATCAACCGAAGGACTTGTATGCATGCATACGAGCATAACCAATGAATGAAAGACACTGGGGCAGGGAGGGGGGCAGGTGGGGACATGTGCTGGGGGGTAAGAGAGGCTGGAGGAAGGATATTGGGGGGGAGGAAAACATATGTACTACTATTAAATATAAGTTATATTGTAAATAAAAAACAAAGAAAAAAAAATGCTCCTGATTGTCTGATGGGTGTGGCTTTGGGTGTGGCTTGATTGGAGGTATGGTCAATTTGCATATTACTCTTTTATTAGATAGGATGACAGTTTCACTTACTATTTATATCTGCTACTCTGTGGTACTGCTGCCTTGGCTGGGTCCTAAGGCAAAAACATCATTACTTTGGCCAGACATTTAATACACTCCAGCTATGTTCTTCTTCTAGCATCTTTACTGTTACAAGCATGAGATTTGTTTATAGAAGACTCTTTAAAATACTAAGATTAAGGATAAGAATTTTATTAAGAAAGTCAAACATATTTTTTAAAAATAAGTTTTTACTGATTTTGGAGAGAGGAAGGCAGAGAGAGAAATATCAATGATGAGAGAGTATCATTGATTGGCTGCTTCCTGCACATCCCCTATTGGGGATTGGCATGTGCTCTGACCAGGATTCGGACAGTGATCTCCGGCTCATGGGCCAGTGCCGAGCCACTGAGCCACACTGGCTGGGCGTAAGTCAAACACATTTTAAAATCTTTTAACATAAGATAACCTATATTTTTGTCTTAGCATTTGATAATATGGAACTTCATATTTCTCATTTTTTTTATTTCTAACTATAAGAACATTCTTTAAAAAGTTAAAAATAATTCTTTTTTGTTTTTCAGTATTATTTGATAATAAAGGTCTTACTACTGAATGCCATCTTCTTGAGTCAGTAAGTTTTTCAACTTAATTTGAAAAGTGTATTTATGTATTAGATTTGTTTTATAAAAAGAATATTATTCAAAAAAAAGAATATTACTCACTTTTTAATTTGTGTACAAAGTTTATAATTTACATCGTTTCATTGTTTCCTGTGACATCCATTTGTTAATTTTATCAAAATGGAAACAAAATTTTTCATGTGTATATACTTTAAAATATAATAAATTTTAGTATTAAACTCTGAAGATTTATTTTCCCATGTGATTATAATTCAAATTTGTTATGATATTGATTGAACATTTTAATATCTAGTATGTGACTTGGATTATGACAGATATTTCTAAATGATACAGGAAAAATGTAATGCAAGGTTTCTGCCATCTAAATTTGGGGAGGTAATGTCTGTGTTACCTTTTGTCATTGGTTATTTTCATCCCATTCCTTTTAGATTACTGTATTTGGAAGTTATTTTATTTGAAAGCTCTATTGACTTTACTTTTGGTGATCTCTTGCCTCTAAGTCTGTCTACTTCAGACACTAGCCTTTCTGTGAAGTCTTCCTATAAAACCTCTCATCTCTCCATGTTAATTAATGCATAGGCACAGGTGCATACAATTGGACACATTTAATCTCTTCTTTTTAAAAAAAAAATTCTTTATTTTTGAAAGTATTACATGAGTCTCCTTTTCTCCCCATTGACCTCTCCTAGCCCATTCCTGCCCCCCCAGCACATGTCCTCACTCCCTTATTGTCTGTGTCCATTGGTTATGCTTATAGCCATGCATACAACTCTTTTGGTTGCTCTCTTAACCCTTCTTCCACCTTCCCCATTCTTCCTTCTGAGGTTTGATGGTCTGTTCAATGCTTCTCTGTCTCTGGCTCTATTTTTTGTTCATCAGTTTCTGTTGTTCACTGTGTTCTACACATGAGTGAGGTCATGTGATACTTATCTTTCTCTGACTGGCTTATTTTGCTTAGCATAATGCTCTCCAGGTCCATTCATGCTGTTACAAATGGTAAGAGTTCTTTCTTTATTACAGTAGCATAGTATTTCATTGTGTAGATGTGCCACCGTTTTTTTTAATCCACTCACCTGTTGATGGGCACTTAGGCTGTTTCCAAATGTTAGCTATTGTAAATTGTGCTGCTATGAACATAGGAGTGTATATATCCTTTCTGATTGGTATTTCTGATTTCTTGGGATATATTCCTAGAAGTGGGATTACTGGGTCAAATGAGAGTTCCATTTTTTTTTTTTTTGAGAAAACTACTGTTTTCCAAAGTGGCTGCGCCAGTCTTCATTCCCACTAGCAGAATACAAGGATTCTTTTTTCTCCACATCCTTGCTAACACTTGTCATTTGTTGATTTGTTAATGATAGCCATTCTGACAAGTGTGTGGTGGTGCTTGATTATTGTTTTGATTTGTATCTCTTGGGTGATTTGAGCATGTTTTCATGTGCCTTTTGGCCTTCTGTGTGTCCACTTTTGAAAAGTGTCTATTTAGGTCCGTTGCCCATTTTTTGATTGGGTTATCTTTTGTTAAGCTGTATGTGTTCCTTGTAAATTTTGGAGATTAAACTCTTATCGGAGGTATCATTGGCAAATATGTACTCCCACTCAGTGGGCTTTCTTGTTTTGTTGATGGTTTCTTTTGCTGTTCAGAAGCTTTTTATTTTAATGTAGTACCATTTATTTTCTCCTTAGTTTCCATTTTCTCGGTGTATCAGTAAACATATTGCTGCAAGATATGTCTGATATTTTGCTGCCTATGGATTCCTCCAAGATTTTTATGGTTTCCCATCTTACATTTAAGTTTTTTTTTTTAAATCTATTTTAAGTTTATTTTTGTATGTGGTGTAAGTTGGTGGTTTAGTTTCTTTTTTTCTTTTTTTTTGCATGTATTTGACCAATTTTCCCAGCACCATTTATTGAAGAGACTGTCTTTAACTCCATTGTATGCTCTTGCCTCATTTATCAAATATTAATTGAACATAATGTCTTGGGTCAATTTCTGGGTTCTTTATTCTGTTCCATTGGTCTATATGTCTGTTCTTGTGCCAGTACAAGGCAGTTTTGAGAACAGTGACTTTGTAATATAAGTTGATATCTGGTATTATGATCAAATCAACTTTGTTCTTCTTTCTCAAAATTGTTGTCACTATTCAGGATTTTTTTTTTTATTCCATATGAATTTTTGGAGTTTGTTCTAGATCTGTGAAATATGCCATTGGTATTTTAATGGGGATTGTATTGAATCTATAGATTGCTTTGGATAATATGGACATTTTAATGATGTTGATTCTACCAATCCATGGACATGGTATATTCTTCCACTTGTTTATATCTTCCTCTATCTCTTTTTTCAATGTCCTGTAGTTTTCCAAGTACAGGTCTTTTACCTCCTTAGTTATGTATATTCCTAGGTATCCTAATTTTTTTGTTGCAATCATAAATGGAATTTCTTTTTTTTTTAGTTTCTCTTTCTGTGAGTTCATTATTAGTGTATATAATCTCTTCTTAAGAGAATAATAAGAATATATTATATTTGTAACTTACTATAATTTTAGGAATCTATTTCCTTTATTGACTATAAATTCCTCTGTAGGCAGAGCTGTCTGATTTATATTTACTGTGGCACAAATGAAAAAGTGCTCTGTGGCCTACTCAGTGTTTACAACATTGTTTTTCAGCCCTACACCAGAGATTTTTATTTCAATGAACTGTAGTAGGTCCTTCATCAAGTGATTTTACTGGGTAGCCAGGGTTGACAACTCTGGTTTACAAATTTGAAATTATCCAGTGCCCACTGCCAAATGGGTCAGGGACCTTAATTAAACAGAACTGAGCAGCCTACCTGAGAAAGAGTTCAAAGTAATTTCATGAAAATGCTCACCAATCTTGCAAGAAGAATTGATTAATTCAGTAAGAACTTCCACAAGGAGATAAAAAGTGCCAAACAGCAATTATAATTGAAATGAAAAATATACTAGAGGGATTCAATGGAGACCAGATAAAAATTAAGCACAAATCAACAAGCTGAAAGACAAGCAATGAAACACACCCAGACAGAGCAGTAAAATGAAAAGGAATTTTTGAAAGTAAAGACACTTTCAGCAACTTCTAGAACAACATCAGGCATAGTGACATTCGCATTGTAAGGGTCCCAAAAGGAGAAGAGAGGATCAGAAAAATTATTTGAAGAAATAGCTGTAAATGTCCTATCTGGGAAAAGAAAACATAGCCAGGTCCAAGAAGCTTAGAGAATTCTAAATAAGATGAAGCCAAAGAGAACCACACCAAGACGTATTATAATTAAAATGACAAAAGTTAAGGAAAAAGAGAGAATCTTAAATGCAGACAGAGAAAAACAACTTATTATGTACAAGGGAATTCAGCAGAAACTTTATAAGCCAGATGGTTCTGATATATTCATAATATGATTCAAATTGTTTCATAATTATACATTATCTTATTGGTAAATCTTTGTACTTTATGCTTTTTTCTCCTTGTGAATTCTTTTCTACTTTCATAAATATTAGAAATTATATTTAAATTTTTTATATGTTTATCTGTCTATTTTAAACCAAAATTATTACTTACTCCAGCCTTAGCTGGTTTCGCTCAGATGGAGCATTGGCCTGTGGACTGAAGGGTCCTGGGTTGGATTCCAGTCAGGGGCACATACCTCGGTTACAGGCTCGATACCCATCTCTGGTTAGGCCCGAGTCTGGCTGTGTGCAGGAGTCAAGTGATTGATGTGTCTCACGTGAATCTCTCTCTCTCTCTCTCTCTCTCTCTCTCTCTCTCTCTCGCCCTCCCTCTCTCTCATTTCCTCTCTCTTTAAAAAATCAATGGAAAAATATCCTCGGATGAGGATTTATAAAAAAATATAAAAATAGGCCTTCAAGTAAAAGGCCTATTAAGTGCTGTTATATGGTTAGGTTTGTGAAAACTGCATATGATGTAAGATATGGCATCAATTGTATTCATCGTGTAGATACTGCTGAAGTTCATTTGTATATTACTAATCACCCTTTTAGGCATGTATTGTTAATATACCTTTTCAATGAAAAACTATTTGAAATTAGATCTACTGGAAAGTTGCACAGTCATTGTTACTAATTTATTGTTACAAGGAAATGTTATTTATGTTATTAATTTACTATTAACTTGCAATGTTGAAGTCAGTTGGTGAAATTCTTAACGGTTTCTTAAGTGACTTCCTGAATTTATTTTCTAGACTGACCTAAACTGCAGTAATCCATTTACTCCTGTGGAGAGGAGACGTCGAGAACATGCCAGACACATTTCTTTTGGTGGTAACCTGATTGCTTTTTCACCGTTAAGGGCCCTCAGTGGGGAACAACCCGAAGAACTTTGAATGTAAAAATAATTCCAAACATTTTTCTTATTATTATCAATGCTGTGGGGTATATTCTTAGACTACCGGAAGGTTGAAGACTGTACTGTTTTCGCTTCTATTCAACCCATTTATCTGGTGTCATGTAATACTTTAATACTCAGTGTTCATCCAAGTGTTTTAGATATGATACTGTCTCTGAGGGAAGTCGGGATATTTTGTACAACAGCCATGCAGAATAAAAGCTGTACCATGCCTCTCTTCTTTAAGATGTATAAGCTTAAAGCTAAGAACACTTACTCAGCTTATGAGTACTCTTCAGCTTAATCAAAATATAATACTAAACTGTAACAGAAATATTTGTATCCTTTCATACTTTAGTTTGAACTTTAAATTTGTCAATGTTCAACAGCTTTGCATATTGATTTTCTGAGTTTCTTTGGATGAGCTTTCTGGCTCATCTGATGTCAGTTTACATGTTACAGTTTCAAATGGTTAATCAGGTGCCCATTAAATTCCTGTCTTTCCCATTTTCCCCTTGACACGAATGACAGGCTTTGAAGGAAATGCCTTCTTCCTTTGAAGAAAATTATGTCAATCACTTAATCTCTTCTATAAAAATCTTAGCTATAGATTTGTAGAAGGCAGGGCTGTCAGAATAACAGAGCACCAAGAAGATTCAGAGTAGCTAAAGCTTGTACCCAGACCCGGGCCCAGTTATTTCCAATGAGTTGAACAATAAGCAAGAACTTTATGGATAATCCCTTCCTCCCTTCCCTAAGATTAGGGGTTTTCAAACAAGAAAACACAGGTTGTTTTGTTGTCAGAGGAAGGGTGTTAGGCTTGTGGGAAAAACAGTATTTATTAAATCCATGCAAGCAATTGAGAAGTTGTGTGGGGTGCTGACTTAGAAGAAAAAAGATGAAAATACCTTTTATTCATTAACAGCCTGTAATTGAACAATTCAAGCAAGACAGGCAGAACAAAGTAGCATATATAAAAGTTAGGGTTTTCTAAGGGCTCAGGAATGAATATGTAAAAGATAGGGTTTCCTAAGGGCTCAGGAATGAATATGTAAAAGATGTTGGTGCAAAGTAACCCAAGACTTAGAATCTATGGTGGTAAGTTTAGTAAGGTATACTAGTGAATCATTTAGAAAGCTTTTGCTGCTATATAGTAGTAAAATGAACTCAAACTGGCTTAGCAATAAGGAAATGCATTTCTTAAGTTGATTAACAGTTCAGTGTTGGTATCAAGGTCCAACATTCTGTTGTCCTTGGCTCGTGTCTGAGGCTGGGGCCTTTGGGGTCATAATGTGGTTGCTAGTGGTAATCAGAGCTATGTCCTTCCCTGTGGTCTAGTCAGACCAGCTAATGCCACATGTCTGTCTGCAGTAAGACTGAGTGGGGGATTGGCTTAAACTAATGATTCCCTACTGAATCTAGGGTCATACCTGAATAAAATCACAATTATCAGGACATCAGGAATGGATTTTTGTGTTGGCAGCTATCAGTGTCCCCTACAACTAGTGTTCTTGGGCTATTGGACTCCAGAATTATGAGGTATTAGGAAAATCCTTAAAGATTAAATGAAAGAAAACTGCTTGGGTAGAACAAGACCCTTTTCAAAATCAAAAGGGAATTTTCATTTATTACGGACCTATTATAGCCTCTTTGCTACATATTTCTTTTTCTTTTTTAATATAATTTATTGATTTTTTTACAGAGAGGAGGGGAGAAGGATAGAGAGTTAGAAACATCGATGAGAGAGAAACATCGATCACCTGCCTCCTGCACACCCTCTACTGGGGATGTGCCTGCAACCAAGGTACATGCCCTTGACCGGAATCGAACCTGGGACTCCTCAATCCGCAGGATGACACTATTCACTGAACCAAACCAGTTAGGGTACGACATATTTCTTTTACCCTGAGTCCATTGTTCATTATTAAGAATAGAACTGCCCCAGATAAATGACATGACAAACAGTTAACTCTTAGAATATTTATTAAATGCATGATTTATAAGAAGGATATTGTTGAATAAAGGCAAAATTTTTCACTTACAGTGAGCATGAAACTTTTAAATGGGTAAGGTGTACATTTTTATGTTTTAAAAGAATATCTGCTCCTTTAAGATTATATCATAGTGTGTGAAACACTCGTGAGAGTGATGTCACCTCTAATGGCCATTGCGTTGATTTCATTGAGATTTTTCAGCCGGTGATTGTACTGCAACAAATGAGCATCATTGACTGCAACCTTGAAGTGGTCAGATTCAACCAGTACTTGGATCTGAAATGAGACGTACACAAAACTGTTAGAAATGCCCGTTGATTTCAAAACCAGTCTGTCCTGAGCTCAGGGTGTCCACATTTCATCTTTGGAACAGATTAAAATCCTGAAAAAGTAACTCTATAGCAAAAAATAAACTCCAGACTATTCAAAGATTTACACAAAATAAAAAATGACAAAATTTTTAGAAGATACATAGTTGAAGCCACAAAGGAATAAATACTGTCTATATAAATGATGTATCTACATAAAATAATGTGTCTACATAAAAAGTTTTCATATAGCCTATAGCATCTAAAAGTAAAAATAAACACTAAAGTAGGAATCCCCTAACAGAGCAGCAAATGCTATGAAGTTGGATAATACCCACTTTGGACAAGAAGAGGGAAAAAATAGTCTCCCAATAGTGGATGTGTTTAACCTTTACATCCTTTTTGAAGTAGCACTTTGGCAATATCTCAGTTTTAAACATGTATATCTTAATAAAATTATTCTTCTAAGAAAGCAAAGAAGAATAAGCAAAGTTAGTACAGTATTTTAGTAAAATAAATAAAACCTTCCCAGATTTTATTGGTAATATTTCCAAAGTTTCGTCAATAGAGTACTGGTTGAATTATCACGTATCTAAACAATGTTCTGATACTGAAAAGTGTCCATTAAATGTAGAATATGGTCCCTATTTGTCTCTGCCCTTAAGGAGCTTATAGTCTAGTTACATTATTTATTACCCACTCTTCAGTCAATCCAACTAGTACTGTGAACCTACTAAATACTTGGTGAAGCAGTGCTTAAAAATCAAAAGTGCTATATGTCAGAGAAAATACTGGAAAGATATTCACTAAGTTGCAACCTTCAGGATGTAAAAGGTAGAGAGCCTTTTCAGTTAATTTAAAAATCTATATATTTTTATATTCCTAAGCCTGTATTAATTTTAGCATTAAAAAATTTTGACTGTGCTGTATACCTGAAACTAATATAATATTAAATGTCAACTAATTTAAGTCACTTTTTAATTTAAAAATGTTTAGTTTTGGTTTCTATGTCACTATGTTTTTTAAGGGACTAAGTCTCAGTACTTCTGAGACTCTCTGCCTTTTTTATCAAAGATACTATTTTTCTCATTTCCAGAAAAGCTTAAATTCGGAGGTGGTAACGGTGTGGAACTGGGGAGTGTGCCACTCCTAGCCCTGTTCCAGCCTACTGATGATCGTGGGCGCCTGGGTTGGGAGGAGCTGGTTAGGTGTCCCAGGATAGCTCCCCCAAATTCACTTCAAGTGCATGGTGATTTTAGAGTGATTTCCCCATGAGCGATATGCATTATCAATACATAACAATAGCGGTAACTTACTTTGAATGGTTTACCACTTTCAAATGGGAAAATCGACTGTCTTTCTTCTTGTCCCCAGGTATTATTCATGTTTGTATTGCAAACAATGACTTTCTTCTGGTTCTCATTGAAGCGTGGGTTAAAGTGGAAGGCCAGATCATTCCCTCTCTTGAAATCTAAAGTAAGACTGTACAAATCAAAGGCAAGAGTTAGTAAAATGGTTTAAGTTGTGTATCTGCATCAAGTGAAGAACACGCAGATGGGACCCTTCAGTGTGCAGGCTGATGCTCTATCCATCAGGAAATTTTTCTTAACAGAAAAACCAGAGAATGTGTTCAAACTGTATACTAGGCCCAATATTAGTAAAATACTAAAAGTAAACAAAACAGTACTTGTTGAATTGTTTTGTCTTACTGTCTTTGGTCATATGATTCTCTTCATTTGTAATTCCCCCATTTATCCTTCTACTCATAAAAACCCTTCAAGGTTTCCTTATAGAGATTTGAGGCCACTTTAAGGGCAGGTTATGCTTTCTATTGCAGATGACATGCCCTGCCAGGTTGCTTTTAATACCTATTGATGGCAAGCCAGTCACATAAATAAGAGGTCAATTTCCTGGCTTCCTCCTAGTTAACTAAAAACCTAGTCCTGAAACCGAAAGAATGAGATGATGTACTTAATGTCCTGAAGCTAATTTGTAAAACATGACAATGTGTTGAACTTTCCATAATGTGAAGTGGAATTGATGCAAGTGCTGGCATAACTTTTGACCTCTTTCCTTCTCTTTGGATGTTAACACAAACACAAGTCCCCTGACTGTTAAAGTACTAACCCAATTTCTCCAAGTGTACTCCACAGAGCACTAACATCAGGACCTGCTATTACTCTTGTTTTAAAACAGAATCTGCACTCCTGACCCACTAATAATAATTCCCTGGGTATTTGGATTCACCCAGTGACAGACCTGACCACAGATCTATTCACAGGGAGAGGATCAAGAGTCAAATAGCAATAGAAATTGTATTTGACTAAATATCCAATGGCTGAAGATACGCTCATCTCTACCACTTTAAGCGTTCTCTTTTCTTATCTTATTCCTTACATAGAATGTGCAGGATCGAGCAACAATTATTTCAGTTTCCTATCACCTTGGCCATTTCAACCAACATTAGTTTTGATCTACCACAGTCTCAGTCTACATCTCTGATGTAATTGGAGTTTAAGTTTCCAATACAGTAACCCTAAGTAAAGACAAAGACACCAGTGTGGTTCTGTGTGACAGGGGTTGGAAGAGGAGAGAAATTAACAAATTGTGCCCTAGATGATTTGGCTCAGTGGACAGAGCATCAGCCTGCACACTGAAGGGTCCCAGGTTCGATTCCAGTAAAGGGCACATGTCTGGGTTGCGGGCGCCATCCCCCCAAGTAGGGGGTGTGCAGGAGGCAGCAGATCAACAATTCTCTCTTGTCACTAATGTTTCAATCTCTCCCTCTCACTTTCCCTCTGAAATCAATAAAGATATATTTTTTAAAAATTGTGAATGCTGTATGCACAAAATACAGTGACTTATTGGGAGGAAAGATGGATAAGAACATAGGCAGAAGGATATATATGTTTTATAATTTTCTGTGAGATAGGCTTTAGAGTGGAATCCAGAGGAGGCTGGCTAGAGGTTAGAGTGAATAGGCTATTTGAATGTAAAATGAACAGATCAGAAGCCAGTCCATCTCCTGGTAATGAGGAGGTGGTTCCTGTTGATTCACTAGGAGCAAGGTGACAGACACTCATAGAGGCTGTCTGTAGATCCTTGAATAAACCTGTGTACACAGCTTGAGTTAGTATCTTTTGTATACTACTTATAAGACCCAGAGACATTAATTAATGGCTGCAGGAGCTTTAGTATACCACTAACCTCAGCGACAGGCAGACTGGAGGGCTTCAGGATAGATATCCTTAGCCTATATGTATTATATGTAAGCATAACCAGTGGCAATAACCAGAGTTGGGCGTCCCAGGGCAGCCATAAGTCACCATCGATTTCTCTAAAGCAGCTTGAAGACTGTATCCCTCTTAGCTCACTGCAGTCAAACCAGTTCCATTGGCAAGGGTTGACTTCTTTGGATGAAGTCTTTAACTTGAACAACTTTTTCAAACCTTTCAAGTAAATAGTGACTACTCAGAAGATAGGGTTCTCCACCCTGCCACTTGTCATCTGTAGAGCAGGCCAACACCATGGGAATCTGTGACCCGGCAGTTGCACCCACTGTGAAGACGGGCATGGCAGCCAAGCTCAAGAGCCAAGCCCGCACCGTAACTTGTGTGCTGCAGGGAGACTTGCATGAGTGAGGACACAGTGGGATACCATTCAAGCTCTCGGATCAACTCTCCACTATGTCACGTGGAACCTCTTGCTTTGGAATCCTCGTTTTTTTGAGGTTATCTAAAGTGAATGCTTGTCTTTTCAGACAATGTATGGTTCCGAGTGGAGGGGTGGCCAAACATGACATTACAAAGACTCTACTGGCCTTGAATGCTAAGGCTTTCCCTGCCAGGAGGAAACCAGCTCTTCTTTCTCCTCACAATGTAGAACTCAGTTCTGATGAGGTTTTAAGAGAAAACCAAGATTTGGAGAGGGAAACCTTGTCCCCTTGGTGGGAACACAGATTGATTTATGGGATAATCCCATACTATGGAAAAGCCAAGACTCTTAAATGTATAGTTTTAAAAATTCTATTAAATTTCAATAGAGATCTATCTTTATTCAAAAACCAATCAACAAATGTGTTTAAGTTTGCTCTTTACCTGTTTGCATTGGATTTTATTTGACCCATAATTGTTATCAGCATGCGAGGCATGACTCCTCCAGCGAAAGCCATTTCATAAGGCACAGTCTGGAAATGAAAAATGTGTGTTAATACAGAGTCATGTTTTCTTAGGGAAAGAAAGAAAAAGATGTTGCTAATGTTCAAACACTTAATACATGTGACTAACACATAACCTTAAGTTAAGCCATCTGTCAGACTCTCTGGCCACCTTGCCCAGGGCCTGAAGAGGTAAGTTCCCTACGTGCACAGTAATTGAGAATTAAGCCATTAGTTAATTGGTGCCAAAGGCAGAAGATAGTTCTTTTTGGAGCACTCTCTTATTACTAGGGCCACCTCAATCTATAACTCATTCGTTCAGACTATCTTTTGAAGGGCTTAACCTTACCAATCAACATTACCAATTTTGTGCCACTCTTAAGACTTTTGTCACATAACACTTCATTATGTCACATTCTTGGGCTTCTGGGTTCTCATATGTTTTACTCTCAGCATCAGCAGAGTACTTAGTGTGTAGCAGATACTCAGTATTTGTGGAATAAACATCTTCCAGTTAATACATTTCCTAGTTCATTCCACAAATATTTATGTCCAAGGTACTATAAATATTCCACAAAAACTCCATCATTGTCCTCTTCTTTTTTCCCTTTAAATTCCCCCTACCCCCAGGTCCAACTATCATCAAAGTCTTTTATCTCTAGCCCTGATCAGTACTAGTCCCATACTTCCTCCTTCTGGATTTGCTACTGGTGCTGCAGATTCAACAGGTATGAACTGGAATTGTCTCTCCTGCCTCCCCACCAATCCCCTTCCTGGTGCCCTAGCTATCCTGTCTTGAAAAGCCAGTCATTTGTGACTCCTAAGACTTAACCAGCAGATCCTAAGGTTCTTCCTCTGTAGTCTCTCCCACCTGCCTCTTCCTTTGTATGGACTCCTTGTGCCCCTGTATCTGCAGTGGACTAACCATCTGGTCTAGACGATGCCACCTGTGCCACCTTCTACCTATTCCTGAAAGGGTCTGCTCCCAGGGTGTTATTGAACTCTTTCCTGATACCTGCTTACTTCCCAGCTGGACTATAACTCTAGAAGGGAAGGATCTGTGTCTGAGATGTATCTAAAGCCCTACAGACTTAAGGTTTTGTGCATAGAACTTCTTTACTAAAATGCATTTTAATATAAATGAAAATTTAAAATTATCTTTAGAAGGTTTTTCAAAACTAGATTATCTTGGTTCCCCCTTCCCCCCCCCATATTCTCTCTATGGTCCTGGGCAAGCTAATATATTGCTATTGTCCCATTTCTTCATGTGGAAAGTGGAGATAATAGCAGTATTTTATCGGGTGGTTATGGGTTCAAATGAGATCATCCATATAGAAGCACACTGCTGGACATGCTGTTTACGTAGCGTTTATTAATACTAATAATGAAAACTTTCCTCAATTGCTATGCTCTTAACTTGATTTTTATTAAAGCTGCTTTACAGATGCCTTCAAAAGACACATTAGCTTCTCTTTATGCCAACACTGCACATGCTAAGCTCAATACAAATAACGATTTTTTTCTATTGGACCAGCATCCGCTGTGGCTAGTCCTAGAATATGGCCCTACGCAGCGAGAGTAAAGCTTCGGGTCTCCCTGCAGTGCTTTGCAGGTATGAGTGCCCAGAACCAGCTCCCAGCCACAGTGCTGCAGAGGATAGCACCACAGCCCACACAATTGCCATGTTCTCCATTAGCTTTGTCCTGGTCACAATCAAGTGCATGAAAGGACTGACTCCATCTTACCAGTGGTGAAGCAGGGGTGTTAGGGAGGCCGGCACCAGGGTAGGCCGCAGGCCCACTTGGTTGTCCGGGGTAGGCTCCTGGGGCATTCGATCCAGGGTAAGCCCCTGGGGCATTCGATCCAGGGTGGCCTCCTGGGGCATTCGATCCAGGGTAGCCTCCTGGGGCATTCGATCCGGGGTAGCCTCCTGGGGCATTCGATCCAGGATAAGCAGGTGCTGTTGGGCCAGGGTAGACACCAGGAGGTGCCTGCCCTGGGTAGGCAGCAGGAGGTCCCTGCGAGGGGTAGGTCCCAGGATAGGCAGCCCCTGGGTAGCCTCCTGTCCCAGCAGGCGGGTTTCCCCATGGACCGGGCCATCCTTGAGGATTGGGGTTCCCAGATGCAGATAGGGCATCATTAAGCTGAGGGGAAAAAAAAAGATACAAACAATTCCTGGATGAAAAACATTCACAAAAACAGAATTTTCAGGAAAACAGGAATAAGAGATTCAAAGTGGAGGGACATACGAAGATATACAACTCATATCCATAAAAATTTTTCCATCTACTAAATAGTTTTGAGTTCCCAAGACTAAAATTAGACTTTGGAATTATATGCATTTTATCAGTACATGTTGCCCATCATCTCATATTGTTCAGGGTTGCATTTTTGTAATTTGCTAAAATAGAGCTATCCATCCTCATTGTAAAAGCATGTATTTTCTAACTGACATGAGAAAAATAATCACAAAAATCAGGATGCTCAGACTGTACCACACTTCCCATTGTTGGCTTATTTCTCAGCTCCTGGCCCACGGAAATCCACCCACTTCTGTCCCAGGCCTTTTGGTTGAGGGGCTGCTCTTAGTGAGGCCCAGGCCTCTCTCTGTGTCTGGCTTTCTTCCCAAATCTATTACTGGGTAAGCATGACTCTGGCCAACAAGCTCTCATTGGGCAGGTGAGGCCAGAGGAAGGCACCAAGAGTTAGAAGGCAAAGTCTGGCATTAAAAACAAAACTCTCCACCTACATGGGATTAGAAAGTAACACAAAGCAGACACAAAACACTTACCGAAAAGCTGTCTGCCATTTTCCTGAGAGGACAAAAAAGAAGAAGAAGATAGGTTATGATTTGATCTGAAAAGATTTCATGAGTTTCCATTTAAATTTAACATCACAAATAGTCTGTTTTGTGTGTGTCTAGTCCATTTACAGGCATTCTTCCAGCACAAGGCAATCTATTTCCAAAAATACATTTAAATCAATAGCATGGAACCACAGTGGGGTCTCATCAAAGAGTGGAGATGCACTCCAACTAGATTAGCAAACCCTCTTTAACCCGAAGCTTTCAGCTCCAATCACACTAGCGGGTGTTCTGAATCCTGGGAGTACCAGGCCGTACAACGCAGGAGAGAGAAGATTGAGGGCGAACATGTTCTGCCCCTTTCCTGGGTAACGAATGCGCACAGTCCTGGTTTCCCTTTGGTCCTCCCTCACCATCCTTCCTGTGTTCCTTCCTCACCACCTCTTACAAAGGGTCAGGATGTTAATATCAATCTCCCTCTGCCCCCTGGTTCTCACGGACAGCCCCTTGCCCTCTTCTGAGTTGTAGGAGGAAAACAGAGGTGGTTGATTCTTAGGATCTGAAAGACATGCCCCCCAGATGTAGTCCTGGCGATTACTTGTTCCTTCGTGTGCGCACACGTCTGTCTGCTCTGCACGGGCGTGGTGCAGGCTCCTGTCTGGGTGTGAAGATGGATAGGCCAAGGTGTGTGTGGTCAAAGGCTCCACAGGCCGGAGGAATCACAAGCAACCATGCCATGAGCCAGACTGTGTGCTTCGGGAAGTCACAACCAGAACAACTGCTTCTAAGAGGGGAAGAGTTGTTTGAGCTAAGCCTTGGGTGTAGAGCAATGAAAAAGACAGGCACAAAATGCTTGCTGTTTTGAAAAAGTACTTGCTGTTCCAAGTGAAATATTTGGCATTATAACAGATTCAAGTTTAAAAAAAAAAAAAAAAGTTGGGCAATGTGGAGAAAAATATTATGGGATTTGCCTTGCCCAAAGCTGCCTCAAGGGATGGCCTTGCTTCACATACCATCCCTGCCTTCTCCTGCTCCTCCCTGTACTTGCCAGTGTGTTTGATACCTGCTCCCATGGCAGACACTCCAGCACTGAGGGGAGGAGGATGGCTTCCCAATCCTGAAACCTGGGTGAATTTTCTTGACTCAGGATCACCTATGCTATGGTCAAAATTACCTAGACCTTAAACAGTCAAAAATCTCTGTTTTCCTTGAGTTGCTCACTGATGATATTTACTCAATTATTTTCTTACACATACAGACACACACATACTAGAGGCCCAGTGCATGAAATTCATGCACAGGGGGTGGGGGATGTCCCTCAGCCCAGCCTGCACCCTCTCCAATCTGAGACCCCTTGAGGAGCAAACAGACTGGCAGGGGAGCAGTTAGGATCAGGCCTAAATGGGCAGTCAGACATTCTTCTCACAATCCAGGACTGCTGGCTCCAAACTGCTCACCTGCCTGCCTCCCTGATTGTTCCTAACTGCTTCTGCCTGCCATCCTGATCACCTCCTAACCACTACCTGCCAGCCTAATTGATGTCTAACTGCTCCCCTGCCAGCCTTTTTGCTCCCACCTTCCCTCCTCTGCCTGTCTGGTCACTCCTAACTGCCCTCCCCTGCAGGCTTGATCACCCCCAACTGTCCTCCCTTGCAGGCCTGGTCTCTCCCAACTCCCCTCCACTGATGGCCTGATCACCCACAACTGCCCTCCCTTGTAGGCATGGAACCTCCCACTGTCCTCCCCTGCTGGCCATCTTGTGGTGGCCATCTTGTGTTCACATAGGGGCAGGATCTTTGACCACCTGGGGGAAGCCCTCTTGTGTGTTGGAGTGATGGTTAATCTGTGTATTACTCTTTTATTAGATAGGATAGAGGCCTGGTGCATGGGAGAGTGCCAGCTGATTTGCCCTGAACAGTGTCCCAGATCAGGGTGGGGGTTTCCTTGGGGCATGGGGTGGCCTAGATGAGGAGCCTATGGTGGTTTGCAGGCTGGTCATGCCCCCCAGCGACCCATGCAGAGGCCCTGGGATCTGGGATTAATTTATGTTCTACAATTGAAACTTTGGAGCCTGGAGCAGAGCCAAGCCTTCTGCTCACTCCATGGTGATAGCCATTTCTGTTTGGGTTTATTTTAATTCTATAATTGAAACTTTGTAGCTTAGTGTGGAGACCTAGGGCCTAGGGGTTCAGAAGCTTGGCTTCCTCCATCGCCTGGGCAACTGTAGCCTCTGCTCTCTTCAGATCCATGGCTGCTGCCATTTCTGTTGGGATATATCTTCTATAATTGAAACTTTGTAGCACTGAGTGGAGCCCTAGGCCAACAAGGGCAAGCAGAAAGCTTGGCTTCCTCCATTGTTGAGGAAACCCAAGCCTCCCTCCTGCTCTCAATGGCCGCAGCCATCTTGGTTTGCATAATTTTCTCCTGATTGGCTGATGGGCATGGCTTGGTTGGTAGTATGGTCAATTTACATATTACTCTTTTATTAGATAGGATATATACATACACACACACACACACACACACGCATATTTAATTGATTTCAGAGAGGAAGGGAGAAGGAGAGATAAAAATATCGATGAGAGAAAATCACTGGCTGCCTCCTGCACACCCCACACTGGGGATCAAGTCTACAGCCCAGGCATATGCTCTGACCTCCTGGTTCAAGGTCAACGTCAACCACTAAGCCACGCCCAATTATTTTTAAAACTGACAAGTGATCCAACAAATAGTGACTATTTGATAGGTCCTAAAAATGTAAAATATTAGATTTTTGGGTAAAAACTCTGACAGAGCTCCTCTAGGACTCCATGTGTGCCTGCTCTGCACAGGAGAGGAGAATAAATACACATGGTATTTTATATCTTGCACATCTCCTTTATAATCTGTGCATTCTCAAACTGTCCATGTTCCAAGGTGGGAAACTGCTGACCGGGCGGTACCGTGACTCTCTGAGGGCTTCCACTCACTGTGTTTCCTATAGGAATCGGCCTTTGAAAGCAAAAGGTGCTCTTCTGCCTGTGCTTTCTTCCCCCAAAGGCTGCCACTGCCTAGGAAACTGCTGCTACCACAGGGGGAACTCGAGAGAAGAATTGTTACCGGAAAGGAAAAGAAAGGACATTACTTAAGTCAAGAAAGTAAAGCCTCTACTAGTATCATTTTGGGTACTAGTAGAAAACAATCTTCAACTTCAAGGTGGACAGAGAGCTTGGTTCCTTTTATTGCATAAATCTCCACTCCTGGGCAACATACCAAAGACCCAGCAATAACTTTGCAAATGTCTTCACTTCTTTTAAATATCTCCCTTGTGTAGGGGATAATTCCTAACCTCAGCACCACTGACATTTCAGATCGGATGTTTGGGATTTTTCTGTTTTTGTTTTTGGCTGGGGGAGGTTTGTCCTGTGCATTGTAGGATTTAGCAGCATCCCTAGCTAGCTTTAATGCACAGTCAGTGACACCCCAACCCTCCCCACCAATTGTGACAACAAAAATGTCTTCAGGCATTGCCAAATATCACTGGGGTAAGTGGGGAAAAGGCAAAATCTGTCTGGTTGGGACCTACTGGTCTAGACTGATTCGCATCTGGTTCCCTACATATCAATACACACACAGGTCAATAAGAAACAAGGGTAGTTTCAATGATTAAAACTAGCCAAATCTGTGCCATTGGCCTGATAAAGTGGCTTATTATCATAACTCCAATCAAAATAAGATGTGTTTAAAGGCAACCAGAAATTGACATAAAAATGGCATTTCCAAGATTTAACATTTATAGAGTCTCTGCTCAAGCATATTCAGTTCATTTTCCAATATGACCAAAACAATCCGAGGAAAAAAATATGTACTACTATTAAATCTAAGATATACTGCAACAAATTTTTTTATATATTTAAAAAATTTATATATTAAAAAAAGAAAGTAAAAAACAAAACAAAACACAATCTGAGGAACAAATCCGATTTCCCTTCCCGTCCACTGTGCTTCACACGCGCTTGGCTGGCAGCGTGGGTTGTGCTGTGACACGCTAGGCGAGCCCGTCAGAATAATTGCAGGCTGTTGTGTGGCGCTCTGCAGTTTACAAAGCACTTTCACATACCTTCCCTATTCTGAGTCTGATAATAATACTATGAAACTGACGGGGAAAAGTAAATATTCCCACTTTTAGAGGTGAGGTGACTGAGGCTCAGGGAGCTGACGTGGTGGCCCAAAGCCATTCTGTCATTAGCAGGCCAAGGACCAGGGACCCTTAATTCAGGCTCATTTTATACTAATATTAAACCTCACACTTTGAAATCTGAAAGTGTTAATTACTTCATTTAGAAATGATGTAGCTTATTCGTTCAGAACTACATAACATGCTGAAGTTGTAAACAAATTTTAAAAGAGGTCATGTTTTTGTCAGGAACCTAGCTGGGTGACTCATTCAGTGTGCAATAATACTGAATACAAGAATGCCTTTGTGCACAGTTGCTGGGCTGATTATAAACACATTTAAACCAACAACATGTACTTTTCCAAAAATTGGGTTGTGCTATTTTGATTTTGTCAACTCATAACCATCAGACCTCCTTTTTTGAAAAGGATTATAACCAATGATCCCTCTTTGTTGTTAATTCTCACCTGAGAATATTTTTCCATTGATTTTGAGAGAGAGAGAGAGAGAGAGAGAGAGAGAGAGAGAGAGAAGAGAGACACATTAACTGTTTGCCTCCTGCACCAACGGGCTCGGGGATTCAGCCTGCAACTGAAGTGTGTGCTCTTTACTGGAATTGAACCTGCTACCATTCAGTTTGTGAGCCAAATTGGCCAGGGCAACCAATGTTCTTTTGGAATCAAGGTCAGCACCTTAGAACTTAAACAAATAAATACAACAATAAAAAAAACCAATGTATATTTAGATAAATACATTCCTTACTTGCCTGGAAAATTTTTCTTTTTCTTAGATGAGTAGTTTATATCTACAGAGACAATCCTATGTAAGAAAATTCTCCCCACGCAACTGAATCTATAATCTAGCGTTTTCAGAATCAGAGAATTCTGAAGAGTCAGAAAAGAAAGACTCCATCAGAGACAAACCCAAAGGGACGGGAAACACTGCTGGAGTCTTCACGTTTGGAAAATCCTGCAGGAGGTGCTTCAGTTTGGTTTGGAATAAGGAATTTAAACAGGAGTCCACAGGTCTGTTAATTGTAACCTTTCTCTTTAATAAAGAGCAGTGTCCACACTACTATGTTATTCCAGGCTCACCTAGCAATTAATCCAGTATCTCCGGCTCCCAGGAGCTCTTCTGAAATTTCTGCTCACAAAGGGCCCTGACTTTTACACAAGCCCTAAGGGAAGTTGATCATGAGTGTATTTCCTCAGAACCCCACTGCACTGCCCACACTTCTCTCCAGAGAACACAGGCGGGGCGTCTACTTCCTGTCCTTGCTTAAACACCGAGCAGGACTTGAGGCAAGTCCACCTTCCAAAGCCACAGTTAGTGTGAATGAGCTGGAATAAAGGAAACTGGTCCTTCACTAGGATTTCTTTCTCATCAGGCTTCCTCAGCATCAAGAAAGGTAAAGTTACTTTGTGCCTCTCAGTTACTGATTTCCCGCCTGGATGGAAAAGCTGATCATCAGTCAAGATAGAACACATGATACTTAGTCAGCAGCAAATTGTAAGCCTGAAGCGAGCACTATCTGGCAGGCTTACCACTCAGGATTTAATGAGCAGAACCCGTGTAGGCACCAGACGCAATGTTGCCCCGCTGTCCCTGTGTTCCCAGGAGTGGCTATCCTTTAGGTCAAGTACCAGGAGCCTCAGGAACATCGAGCACTGTCACCAAATATGCTGAGTAACCCCCCAGCATTATGAACTTAGTGTAACCCCCCAGCATTATGAACTTAGGAAGCAGCTCCAACCTCCCAAAGATCAAGCATGAGGCACAACCATCAAAGAAATGAGACGCTCCAAGGATTCAAAGTCAACGTCTTTTCCACAATGACCATTTTGGACAAATACATTTTTATAATTAAATGTTAACTTTTATGGAAACAGACTTCCCCAGTATGAAAGAGGAATGTTATAAACTTGAAACAAGTGAATCAGAATTTTGGAAGTCGGTGAATTTTTTCCCCCTAATGTTCTGTGCCCAAGTTGTCAATTTTTATTGCTATCATTTAATTATTGTTATGTCGGAATTAACGAAGCCTGCCTTCTATTCATTTCCCAGAATACTGGAAACAGACTGGGTCACGGAGGATCAACTGTCCTCATTGTCCAGCAACCCAACTCCCAGGAGTCACTTTACAAATACCCACAGGATCTGGAACAGGAACCCCTCGCTTTAAGGGCTAGCCTGAAACCAGCCTGAAACCAGACTGAAACCAGTCGCAGCCTCAACCAATGTGTCTCTGGTTCCCTGGTATTGAGCTCCTCATCCTCAGAGTTGATGCACTGTAGTGTTGTTATTTGCATAACTGATAATTCAGAACAAATCTTCAAACGTGTTTTTAACACACACACGCACACACACACACACGTACGCACGCACTCATGCAACGTCAACTAGAGCTCTGCTACACCAATATGTTGCCACACCCTACTCATCCTCAGCACGGATCTGCGATCCTTAAAACTCCAATGAGCCAATCTGATCGGGGATTTGCAAAAGCTTAGGGTTTTCGGTCTTTGCCCAGCCGGTCACCTGCCCCTTCAGGCCGTGGGGCCGCACCTTTTCTGTGGGATCAGCATCCAGAGGGCAGCTGTACCCCTGACGCTGCTGGGCTTGGTAGACAGCTCACAGCAAGATCAAGTGGCGGGGCAGCCAAGCCGCGGGTGCCGGGTGCCGCCCTAGAGACCCTGGGCAGTGCGTCCTGCGGCCGGGCTCGGGACCTAGTTCCCCCCGCCGAGCTGGAGCGCGCCCTCGGGGCAGCGGATTCCCGGGGGGTCCCGCGGCGGGAGGGCGGGATGCGCGGCTCCGCCTCCCGCTTGCCGCCGACGGCGCCCGGTGCCCACGCCCGGCGTCCGGACACGCCCGTCCCCACCACACCCAGGAGGTGCGTGTGAGCCTCAGGGAGACGCGGCTAACTCCGCCCGAGTCCGCTTCTCCAGGGGCCCGCGCCCAGGCGGCGCCCACGGCTCCGCTCGGGGCTCTCCAGCCGTCCGCGCCTGCAGCCCGCCGCCCAGGGACCCGGGAAGCCGAGCCCCCAGGAGCCCCCCGGGGCCTCCCGAGCCCTGCAAAGGGGCCCGCGCACCCAGCAGTGCCCGGTGCCCTCGCCCCTGCCCGAACCGAGCCGCCAGCAGGTCGGGTCCCCGTCCCCGGTGCCGGACGCCCGCGCCACTCACCCTGCGCCTCGACACTCGCTCGCTTGCTCCGGGTGTGGCTCCTGGGGAGGTCGAGTCGTCCTGGACTGGGCGGCAGCTCCGAGCCTCAAATACACCCGGCCCGGCCCGCCTCTCTCAGGGCGGGGCCGTCAACCCTGCCCACCGGCCTCTCCCTGCGGAACAGGCTGGGCGAGCCCAGGTCCAGCCTGGTGCAAAGGACACCCTGCGGACGGGAGCTGGCGGGCGGGTCCCTGGAGGACGGCCCTTCCCCAGGCCCCCCCCTCCCCCCCAGGACCTGTAGGGTGGTCACGTTCACCACCCTCACCTAAGACGTGCGGGGCGGAGGGGGGGGGGGCGGGGGGCAGTCTGCGAAGCACGTAGTGCACCTGCCTGCTTGTTTTAACGGTGTTTACTTACTTTTTGCCTGAATTGCAAGCTATCTCACCCCCTCTGCACTGACTTGGTACCATAACTCTTCTCTCAGCATCAAAGCCTTCCCAAGAAGTGCTCGGTCACTTGCGTCGGGGCAGGGGCCCTGGACCGTGTTCTGAGATCCCAGGTGAGTTGCTTCCATGTTCTTGGCTTTCTGAACTGTGATGTGGGCACACCCTCTCACACTGAGAGCGCACTTGTTTTTTACCCTTTGCTCCCACTGCATCCTCAGCATCTACCAAGTGTTGGGTGCGTAGCAGGAACCCGGAAATATTTGCTTCATGAATGATTGAGAGAATGAATAACTCCCTAGAAAATCTGACCATCTGTTTTCTTTTCTTTTTTTTTAATCTTTATTGTTCAGTTTATTAATTACATTGTTTCCCCTTTTTATCCCCTTATAGCTCCCCTCCACCTTGTACCTATCCCACACTCCACCCTCACCTCCCCCTCCCCAATGTCCTCTCCCATTGTTGCAAGATTTTTGTCCAGTCTCTTGCTGCACTTCCCACAACCCTTTTCTCCCCAAGAATTGTCAGTCCATTCCCTCTCTATGTCCATGTCTCTGTTATATTCACCAGTTTATCCTGTTCATCAGCCTATCAATTCACTTGATTTTTATGTTCATTTGTTGATAGATGTGTATTTGTTGTTTATAATTTATATTTTTACCTTTTTCTTCTTCCTCTTCTTAAAGAATATCCTTCAGCATTTCATATAATGTTGGTTTGGTGGTGATGAACTCCTTTAGCTTTTTCTTATCTGCGAAGCACTTCATCTGACCTTCAATTCTGAATGATAGCTTTGCTGGATAGAGTAATCTTGGTTGTAGATTCTTGCTGTTCATCACTTTGAATATTTCTTGCCACTCCCATCTGGTCTGCATCATTTCTGTTGAGAAATCTGCTGACAATCATATGGGTGCTCCCTTATAGGTAACCAACTGTTTCTCTCTTGCTGCTTTTATTATTCTCTCTTTGTCTTTTGCTCTTGGCATTTTAATTATGATGTGCCTTGGTGTGGTCCTCTTAGGGTTCCTATATATTGGGGTTCGGTGCACTTCTTGGACTCCTAAGTCAATTTCTTTCACCAGGTGTGGGAAGTTTTCAGTCACTATTTCTTCAAATAGGTTTTCATTGTCTTGGCCTCTTGCTTTTTCTGGCACCCCTATAATTCGGATGTTGGTATGCTTGAGGTTGTCCCAGAGGCCCCTTACACTATCTTCAATTTTTTGGATTCTTTTGGTTTCTTGCTTTTTCAGCTGAGTGGATTTTCCCTCTTTGTATTTCAAATCTTTAACTTGGTTCTTGGGATGCTCCAGAGCACTTTTAGGTCTTTGTATAATATTTTTTATTTCAGTTAGTGTGTGCTTAATTTCTGGTTGGTCCTTTTTCATATCCTGAGAGTCTCCTTTATATCCTTGAGGGTCTCCTTCATTTCCTTGTAGGTCTCATTCATTTCCACGTTGGTCTTGATCATTTCCTTTGTGGTCTTGCTTATTTCCTTATAGGCCTCGACCTTTTCTTGGAGCCTCTTGAAAAACCCTATAACCGTGGTTTTGAATTCCATGTCCAGTCTTTTTTTTCCTCCATTTCTTTCACATCTGATTTCTTTCCATGTCGCTGCATGGTGGCTGCTTCCCTGAGTTGGTCAATTAGCTTTGTGTGGTAGACTTCCTACTAGGGACAGTGGCTCAGCCTCCCCGGTTACCTGAGGTGGATATGGGTTGCACAGTCTTGCTGAAGTTAAGCTCAGGTTAATCGTTGTTAGCACTTGGAGGGGTTGACCTCCAGGCCAATTGTCTGTGAAGCTCAGCTGTGCTCAGGTTGGATGGGCGGAGTCTCCGGGCCAAGCAGACAGCGTTAGCTCCGCCCTATGCGGCCCTGGGGACTCTGTGCCGGGGGCAATGGCCACCAGCACCTCTGAGAGAGGAGAGAGAGCCGCTGCCGAGCTCCACTGGCTGCCGGAGAACTCAGACTCTCCCAAAATGAGTCTGCATACCCAATGTCTCACCTAGGGTCATAAAACAAAGCAGTCTGACAGTTTTCCAAATGAGAGAGCGAGTCGCAGAGCGCTCTCTGCGCCGTCACGCAGCCGAGCTGTTCATGCAAGCTGCCTTCTCCACAAGCCGGCAGACCCTGCAGTGCCCGAGCTTCGGCGTGCCCTCCCACTGTCCAGTTTTCACCCCGTATGATAGTGGGTTCCCTGGACTTCGCCCAGAGCTGGAGAATCAGTCCAGTGGGACGCCTTTGTCTCCCCGTTCGAGAAAACTGGCCAGTTTTCAGCCGCCCGCCCTCTCTGCGGCGCGTGCTCCAAACCTCTCTCCGCGCGAATCTTTCAACACTGTTCGCCGCCGCTCCTCCGAGTCACAGTGTCTTATCTTCACTTTTATTTGTGGAATTTTCACTCGGTGAGCTTTCTGGTGATTCTGGAAGGTGTTTCTTCTTTCGTTAAGTTGTAGTATTAAAATTGCTGAGTATGACGGCAAGATAGGTGTTTTACCTATGCCACCATCTTGGTTCTCTCTGACCATCTGTTTTCACCAAAGGTGGAGAGAGTCCTGATGAGGGAGGGAACAGTTAAACACAAAGTACCTTTAGTAAAGGGAGAATAGGGCATAGCTACTCCTCTGTTACAAAGAATATTGATGCTTGGGAAAGAGATTGCATGTATTTGGTTTCATTTAACTGGGTAATAGCTGACTGAAATGGTTAAGGATGTCCAAGATTAATTATTTAAATATATTTTATTGATTTTCTACAGAGAGGAAGGAAGAGGGGCAGAAAGAAACATCGATGAGAGAGAAAACATCAATCAGCTGCCTCCTGCACACCCACCAATGGGGTTGTGCCCGCAACCAAGGTACATGCCCTTGGCCAGAATTGAACCTGGGACCCCTGAGTCCACAGGCCGACACTCTCTCCACTGAGCCAAACTGGTCAGGACAATTTTTTTTTAAGTTCAGATAATTAACTTTATTATCTGAAATGAATTAAGACTTGAATGTAAGACCTGATAATATAGCATTCCTAGAAGAGTCCTGGCAGGATAGCTCAGTTGGTTGGAGCACAGTTCCCATATACCAAGGTTGTGGGTTCAATCCCTAGTGGGTACACACAGGAAACAACCAATGAATGTGTGGACAAGTGGCTATCTCTCCCTCTCCCTTACTGTCTCTCTCTAAAAATCAATAAATAAAAATGTTAAAAGAAATGCCTATAAGAAAACAGGGGGGGAAGCTTCCTAACATTGATCTTGGCAGTGATTTGTTTGGGTAACACCAAAGCGCAAGCAACACAAGCAAAAATAAACAAGTAGGACTACACCAAACTAAACAGCTGCACAGTGTGGAGGTTCAGAACGAGTCACCCCAAGCTATGCCTCTGTAGTAAGCAAACTGTTTTTAGCAAAATGCAACTTTAGCTTCAGGGTCAGGAGTAACATCTACCTTTTACACCCCCTTTAACTGCTTAGAAGAATTTGAATTAGGGGCCTTGCCCATAGAGATTATCAGTGATAACCTTTTCAACTGACCTATATGGAAGGCAAACTTTTATTAACTAAACATCTGCTCTTCTTATCATCCTGAATGACCCTTCAAAACCCCTAAGGTGTGTTACCTCATTCCTAGCTCAGGACGTCATGTATCTCCATCCCCCTTTCTATCTCTGACCCTCTCCTGCATGTGGGATCTTTGACTCTCTCATGGATGCGTGATTCCCATACGTTTGTGTGTATTGAATTTGGTCATTTCCTCATGTCTCTTTGATTATTAGATCAGGCAGAAGAACCTTGAGAAATTTTGTTCCTTTCCCACAATAGCAAAGGAGATAATCAATAAAATGAAAATGCAACCTACAGAAAGGGAAAGAATATTTGCAAACCATATAGTTGTAAGAGCTTAGTCCTCCAAATACACATGACACCCGTACAACATAACTGTAAAAAAATAATAATAATCAATTTTTTAAATGGGCAAAGGACCTGAATAGACATACAAATTGCCAAAAAAAAAAAAAAAAGGTGCTGAACATCAGTAATCATCAGGGAAATGTAAATCACCTCACAGCTGTTAGAATGGCTGTCACCAAAAAGACAAAACATAAAAAATCTTGGCCAAGATGTGGAGAAAAGAAAACCCTAAGCACAGTTGGTGGGAATGTAAATTGGCACAGCCATTATGGAAAACAATACGGAGGGGCCTCAAAAAGTTAAAAATAGAACTACCATATGATCAAGCAATCCTGCTTCTGGGTTTATATTAGAATGAAATAAAATCACTATCACAAAGAGATATCTGCACCATGCTCATTGCAGCATTATTCACAAGAGACATTTTTAAAATATATTTTATTGATTTTTTTACAGAGAGGAAGGGAGAGGGATAGAGAGCTAGAAACATTGATGAGAGAGAAACATCGATCAGCTGCCTCCTGCACACCCCCCACTGGGAATGTGCCTGCAACCACAGTACATGCCCTTGACCCGAATTGAACCTGGGACCTTTCCGTCCGCAGGCCGACGCTCTATCCACTGAGCCAAACCAGTTTTGGCATGACATGGATATATTAAAGTTTTCAAAATATATGGTGCCAATGGGCTGCAATGTTGCTATAACTTAGAAGTTACAGAAAGTGACCTTATCATGTTGGCGATTTAGATCCGGTGATGCCAGAGAACAATGAGTATATGATACGCAAAGCTGTAAGAAACCGCATCAAAAGCAAAAATTTTCATTTGGACCTCCCCTGCGATGACCCTGCCTCTCGACTACCCCACCTAGGCCACGAGGTCCCCCTTGCTGGTCTTCTTTGCACACAAGACTCACTTTCCGCTCACATCCTGGCACAGGCTGTTGCCTGTATCTGGAACTCTCTTCTCCCGTTATCTACTAACTCCCTCATCTCCTTCAAGTCTTGGCTCAACTGTGACGTTCTCCATGAGTGTAAAAATCACTATTGTGATGTTACCGCTGTGTTTAAAATTGCAGCTCCAGGCCTTGGCTGGGTAGCTCAGTTGGTTAGAGCACCATCCTGCTATATCAAGGTTCCATCTCTGGTCAGGGCACATAAAAGAAGCAACCAATGAATGCATAAATAAGTGGAACAACAGATTGATGTTTCTCTCCCCTCCCCTTTCTCTCTCTCTCTCAAATCAATAAATACATTTTTTAAATAAAAGATTTTTTAAAAATTGCAGCTCCAACCTTCCCCAGTCTCCTCCTTTACGCTGTTCCATTTTTTCTAAAATTTTCACAGTATTAATCAATTTCCAGCATGCTATAGACTTCACTTATTTCTTAAGTCTACTGTTTATTGTCTGGTTCCCATGCCTTTCTCTCACCACCACCCCGCCCCTGTCAGCAGAGTTCGTTGCTGTTTTATTTATTTATTTGTTTGTTTGTTTATTATTGTTTAAAGTATTACAAATAGTAGTACATATGTCTCCTTTCCCCCCAATAACTTCTCCCCAGCCTTCCCCAACAACTCTTTCCCCTGCCCCCGCCCCTCCACACATGCCCATGTGTCTTTGCTGTTTTATTGACTGATGGATCCCAGTGGTACATGGTAGGCATTTAGTATTTGCTAAATGGTACATGGTAGGCATTCAATATTTGCTAAATGATTAAATTCATATTGTGTGGGGACTGGAGGAAAAACCTTTGGCTATTTGCTATTATCATTTTATACACTTTTCCTTTTAGTTAACTATTTTTTTTAAGTTTTATTGATTTCAGGGAGGAAGGGAGAAGAAGAGAGTGATTGAAACATCGATGGTGAGAGAGAATCATTGATCGGCTGCCTCCTGCATGCCCTGTACTGAGTATCGAACCCGTAACCTGAACATATGCCCTGACCAGGAATGGAATCATGACCTTCTGGTTCATTGGTCAACACTCAACCACTGAGCCATGCTGGCTGGGCTACTTAGCTATTTAATACCCTTAAAATGATAAAATATAAAAGAATGAAAACTTCAATGAATGGGTTACTATGTTTGTAAAATACAATGAAAAAAACTTAATGTCTATTCCCCAGGAAACTGATTCAAGACTGACCACTTATTTTGGATAAATGGACCTAGTCTCAAAGCAACTTCATTATGAAGCAATTATCAACCACCTCTTTAATACATTTTGCACAGAAATTTCAAATTATGTACATTCTCTTTTCGTTGGAAGGAATAGACAGGTATTATCATCTCATTTTTACTGTCAGGGAAAGTGATTTGCTGATCCAAGGTCATCCTTCATGTCTAGGGACAGAATCCAGAGTCCTGACTTTTACAATTCAGCTGGAAAAACACTGAGCAAAGAATGCTTGCAGGGACTGGCTTATGTGAAAGAGGGAGAAAACCAGGTATATAATCTGGCTCCTCAGTAATTCCTGTACTCCCTAAAATAACCAAATAATTAATAAATGGTGGAAAGACAAATTATTTCATCCAGTTTTAGCGTAGGGGGAAATGTGGAATGAAGGATTCATTGCTGGGATTGAGAAGTTATCTTGGCTTCCCCTAGGGTAAATTAGAAAGATCTTTAGGGCTGGTACTGGTCTTGCCTCATTGTTCCCTCCGGGCTGGCACACAGAAGTCACTGTGTGGCTGGGGACTAATTATGAAAACACGACCTTTCCTCTGAAGAGGGAATCTGACAATCAATTTACACGAATGGATCATCTGCAATAAGTGACTAACCTATGAGTGTTGAAAAGGAGTTACCCACAGGCATGGCCTTTGTCTCGTAAGAAAATGCTGTGTATCTTCAGACTGAGTCATGAGGCCACACAGGCAAGAGCGGCGCCACTGCTCTGAGTGGGTTAGCTGCTGGCAAATAAGAGAACGCGATAGCCAACGGGCTATTACAAAGATGACCAGTGAGTCACTGCCTTATCTTTCCTTCTGGTAATCTTTGGTGATTTCAGGGATAGGTAAAGCTCATCTCTTATTCACTTATGCCTGGGCTCACATACACCTTGCACATAATGTGATCAGACATATTTTTGGCTTCACTTCCTTTACTTGCACATCCCCATGTATCCTTGGGTGCCAACTTCATGCCCCTTAAAGCTAACAGGATTTTGCTGTGAGCAGGGTGTGCATGGGAATTTAAATTTGTACCCATGCAATAAATGGCTCATTAGTACCCAACCCAAAGACTATATAAACTCTTCCACAATAAGTGTAAAAAGCAATCTAATAAAAATGATAAAAATATTATCAAGTAACTTTTATGTATGGGCCACTGTGCTATTTAAAATAAGGGATCAGGACCAGCTGATGTGGCTTAGTGGTTGAGTGTTGACCTATGAACTAGGGGATCAAAGTCCGATTCCTGGTCAGGGCACATACCCAGGTTATAGGCTTAGTCCTTAGTGTGGTGTGTGCAGGAGGCAGCCAATCAATGATTCTCTCTTATCATTTATCTATATCGCTCTCCTTTTTTCTTCCTCTCTGAAATAAATTTAAAAAAAGATAATACATATTTTTTAAAAATAAAAACTTAAAAAATAAAATAAGGGACCAGTGAAGTATTAGCCCTAAAGCAACAGAATGGCTGGTTTCTACTAATACAAAAATTTAGGGATCTTCGGAGAACCAAGATGGCGGCATAGGTAAAACACCTATCTTGCCATCATACTCAACAATTTTAATACTACAACTTAACCAAAGAAGAAACACCTTCCAGAATCACCAGAAAGCTCGCCGAGTGAAAATTCCACAAATAAAAGTGAAGATAAGACACTGTGACTCGGAGGAGCGGCGGCGAACAGTGTTGAAAGATTCGCGCCGAGAGAGGTTTGGAGCGCGCGCCAGCGGAGAGGGTGGGTGGCTGAAAACCAGCCAGTTTTCTCGAACAGGGAGACAAAGACGTCCCACTGGACTGATTCTCCAGCTCTGGGCGAAGTCCAGGGAACCCACTATCATACGGGGTGAAAACTGGACAGTAGGAGGGCACGCCGAAGCTCGGGCACTGCAGGGTCTGCCGGCTTGTGGAGAAGGCAGCTTGCACGAACAGCTCGGCTGCGTGACGGCGCAGAGAGCGCTCTGCGACTTGCTTTCTCATTCGGAAAACCATCAGACTGCTTTGTTTTACGACCCTGGGTGAGACATTGGGTATGCAGACTCATTTTGGGAGAGCCTGAATTCCCCGGCAGCCAGTGGAGCTCCACAATGGCTCTCTCTCAGAGGTGCTGGCAGCCATTGCCCCCTGCACAGAGTCCCTGGGGCCACATAGGGCGGAGCTAACGCTGTCTGCTTGGCCCGGAGACTCCGCCTATCCAACCTGAGCACAGCTGAGCTTCACAGACAATTGGCCTGGAGGTCAGCTCCTCCAAGTGCTAACAACAATTAACCTGAGTTTAACTTCAGCAAGACTGTGCAACCCATATCCACCTCAGGTAACTGGGGAGGCTGAGCCACTGTCCCTAGTAGGAAGTCTACCACACAAAGCTAATTGACCAACTCAGGGAAGCAGCCACCATGCAGAGACATGGAAAGAAATCAGATGTGAAAGAAATGGAGGAAAAAAAACAACTGGACATGGAATTCAAAACCACGGTTATAGGGTTTTTCAAGAGGATCCAACAAAAGGTCGAGGCCTATAAGGTAATAAGTGAGACCAACAAGGAAATGAATGAGTCCTACAAGGAAATGAACTAGACCTTCAAGGAAATGATCAAGACTAATGTGGAAATGAAGGAGACTCTCAAGGATATAAAGGAGACTCTCAAGGATATGAAAAAGGACCAACCAGAAATTAAGCATACACTGACTGAAATAAAAAATATTATACAAAGACCTAAAAGTGCTCTGGAGCACCCCAAGAACCAAGTTAAAGATTTGAAATACAAAGAGGGAAAATCCACTCAGCTGAAAAAGCAAGAAACCAAAAAAAATCCAAAAAATTGAAGATAGTGTAAGGGGCCTCTGGGACAACCTCAAGCATACCAACATCCGAATTATAGGGGTGCCAGAAAAAGCAAGAGGCCAAGACAATGAAAACCTATTTGAAGAAATAGTGACCGAAAACTTCCCACACCTGGTGAAAGAAATTGACTTAGGAGTCCAAGAAGTGCACCGAACCCCAATATATAGGAACCCTAAGAGGACCACACCAAGGCACATCATAATTAAAATGCCAAGAGCAAAAGATAAAGAGAGAATAATAAAAGCAGCAAGAGAGAAACAGTTGGTTACCTATAAGGGAGCACCCATACAATTGTCAGCGGATTTCTCAACAGAAACGATGCAGGCCAGACGGGAGTGGCAAGAAATATTCAAAGTGATGAACAGCAAGAATCTACAGCCAAGATTACTCCATCCAGCAAAGCTATCATGCAGAATTGAAGGTCAGATAAAGTGCTTCGCAGATAAGAAAAAGCTAAAGGAGTTCATCACCACCAAACCAATACTATATGAAATGCTGAAAGATATTCTTTAATAAGAGGAAGAAGAAAAAGGTAAAAGTGTAAATTAGGAACAACAAATACACATCTATCAACAAATGAACATAAAAATCAAGTGAATTGATAGGCTGATGAACAGGATAAACTGGTGAATATAACAGAGACATGGACATAGAGAGGGAATGGACTGACAAGTCTTGGGGAGAAAGGGCGTGTGGGAAGTGCAGCAAGAGACTGGACAAAAATCATGCAACTATGGGAGAGGACAGTGGAGGGGGGTGAGGGCGGAGGGTGGGATGGGCACCAGGTGGAGGGGAACTATAGGGGGGAAAAAAAGGGGAACAATGTAATTATTATACTGAACAATATAGATTAAAAAAAAAAAAGAAAAAAAATTTAGGGATCTTGATAAAAATCCAGAACCATAGGAGAGGCATCTCTCCAGGACTGGGAAGAGGAAGTTTGAGGGAGCTGGTGGCAATGCCAAAAGGTCTATCTGGATGAGTGGAACTTGGGTTAGAGTGAGCCAGGAGCGAGTAGGAGATGAAAATAAGAGCAAAGAAAGGGTTTTCAATGATTATTTTAAAAAAGGGAAAAAAATGGAGGAGAGAGAAGAGACTTTTTTTTTTTTTTTTGTAGGCAAATATTTTTACTTCTGCAGAAGGATACATACCAGCACAGGGTCTGGCAGTACATACACTGAACAGGTGGTCTACTTGGCCTTTTATTCTGATGCATGTGATCTAATGCATTCACTCTTGATTGGTCACAGAGCTTAGGCTCACACTCTTAAGTGACTGGCTAATTTAAAGGAAGGGGTTGACCTTTGCAATTTCAAAATGGTGGCCCACAAGGGAGCTGCAAGTCATGCAAGCCAAAATGGCGGCTGCCTAAACTCCCTGCTTTGACAGAAAAGATTACTTGTTTATTCTCACAATTCCCCCCTTTTCTTATTTAACTCTTTTTCTTCAAAATTGGTTAATATTCGTTAACTTTCATGCTGTGCAGTGTCTAAGGGAATATTATTTTGCTGTGTGGTCAATACAGTTTCAATTAACCCTTGGATAAGACCTCTTATACATGGGATGATATAACTTCCACTACTGTCCATTCCCTTCCATCTCTGAATCATTGCTAAATCAGAGAAAGGATTCTCAATTTCAGGATTCTCAGCTGACTCATTAGCTAAAGTTGTTAATCCCTGTTGAGCCTTGGTGATGGTTTTGTCTGGAACTGTGTTGTCAGGGATGAATGTATAACACTGGTCCCCAACATTACACAAACTCCTCCTTTTCTGCCAGAATCATATCCAAAGCCTGTCTATCTTCCCACATCATCCTGTTGCTGGCATCTAGCTGTTAAGCTATCCCTTTAACTGTGTCTTGAGTATAGTTAACAAGCCTTTCTCCTGGTTCTAGTAAATATAGTTAGTCCAGGCACATTCTTGTTTACAGTGGACCATCAGAACAGGACAGACTCAAACCCTGCGGCAATCTTATTTCTAGCCTTAAACTCCTTGGCACTCCTCCTGGAACCCCAATGGAATCTGTGTATATAAGGGTATCAAAGGAGCCCCTGAACTCTCTTTCTTATTCTTAGTCTATCTGTCCTTTGAAAAAGGCTTATGACATGCCAATCTGAAAGGGATAGCCAATTGTATCAGAGTGTAGGTCCCACTCCATTTGCTGGGCAAGGCTGCAAGTAATGGTCCCCTGAAACACCACCAGACATCAGCACAGGGTATCGACAGTGGAGCATGATGGCTTCTGAGGATACTTGGCCATTTATGCATCTGGATAAATGTCTCATAAACTCTGAGTACTGTTCCTCCCCTTGAGAAGCAGGAAGTGTAATTCACATTGGAGGTTAGGGGTCAGTTTGGGGGATCTTTGCTCTTTACCTCTGTTGGATGGGAACAACAGGGAGAGAGTCTTGCAGGAAGTAATTTCCCCAAGTGGTTTCCTCCTGATACGGGGCAAGCACATATTCCATCTCATTACTGTCTGAGGTCCATCCAAATGGGAATGGGACCACTTGGACCTCTAGTCTTTTTGCTGTGCAAGGGTAACAGTCGCTTTTATTTAGGGCTCATGCAGGATATTCAATCCATTCCACCCAGGCATTCATTCCCTTATAGTCTACTTCTGTTTGCATGATGGTGTCAGTGTCCTAGGGCAGTGGTTGGCAAACTCATTAATCAACAGAGCCAAATATCAACAGTACAACGATTGAAATTTCTTTTGAGAGCCGAATTTTTTAAACTTAAACTTCTTCTAATGCCACTTCTTCAAAATAGACTCGCCCAGGCCACAGTATTTTGTGGAAGAGCCACACTCAAGGGACCAAAGAGTAGCATGTGGCTCGTGATCCGCAGTTTGCCGATCACTGGCCTAGGGGATTTTGTCCTGTGACATCTATTCCTAAATCCAGTCCTAACCAGTCTTTTGGCCTAAAGGCTGAAATATCCAAGTCATTCTAGTCATCTATGATCAATAACTTAACTGGGTAAGCATGATCTGGATTGTACACATTTCCCCAGCCCACATTGTAAGCCCTCTGCAATTTGCCATAGCCCTAAGGCAAATAGACAGCTTACAGTTTCTTTAATGTTAATTTCAAGGGCTATATCCTGTTATGGCTGTCCAAGTTAAGGTGTCTCCACTGAAGAAGCTGGTGGCCTGCCCTTAATCCGTGTGTGATGGGTCCAGACTCTTTCTGCAGCCTGAACAGCTGTCTCCATGGTAAGCTAGACAAGGTGGAGTCTTTCCCCGCAGGGTTCCAACTTGTTTCCCTTCCAAGTCTTGATTAGAATGAATGTAGTCTCCCAGTGGATGCTAAAGAACCGGAAACTCAAGAGGAAGGCTTTGAGCCAGGAGGCCTTCTAACATGAGAGATGTTAAAGTAGAAGAGATACTCAATATATAGGTCTTAAGAAATTGGCCCCTAGTCTCCATTTTAGGAAGATCTTGAGGCATTCCAGGGCCTAATGGAATCACTGAAGGCCAATTGTAGGTCAAGAATAAAAGTGTAACTCCATTTGTCCTTGGGTATGGTCAGCAAATGACACTAATTGGACTTCTGCTCTCTGTCTCCCTGAGTAGTTTGATATAAGCTATTTGCCTTCTGGTTAGGGAGGAAAAATGCAAATCATTTACTCTTAAGTGTTCTTAGTTTAGGAAAAATCGGATTTACTAGATAGCTCCAAATTGCCCTTTAACCATCTCTGTTTCCCTATTCTACTTGTCCTGGCCTACTGGAATGTGTCATTTATATAACTTACAAACATTACCTTTCCTCACAAGCCTTACAACTTTCAGAATCCATTTTTTCCAAAATGACACCAGGAGAACCAATTTTTAAGTTGTAAAATAGAATTGTGAAGTAGAGATGAGCACAACAAGGCCAAATAAGGAAAGATCTCACAAAAGATGAAGCTCTTATGAGGTATAAATAAAATCAGTATATTGATGGTAAGTCTTGTAGACAGCAGAATACAGGAATGGCCAGAAAAGGGGAAACAAACAGATCTTTCCAGTTTTTACATTTGAACGCTCGGGATCTGATGGCAAGTTTAGCAATTCTGTGTCCATAGGCTGTCGAAACTTCCAGGTGACAAGTGAGAAGTTGAGTCAGCATTGGGACATTTGGTCTATTTGATGCCAACACTGGATTCGGAGTTTGAAACATGTGGAACATGTGGCTGGCAGGCGGAGGATTGAAGGAGGTGCTGGGTGTCATGTGGACACAATTTATGCTTTGAAGACAGAGCAATTTCCAAATCCAGAACAAAATGACTGGGCCTGTCTGCTGTTTCTATTTTGTTATGTGCACATATGCTTTTCATTTCAGAGGTGTTTAGTGGGGGTCCTTAGTTATGGACATATGCCTCAACCACTTTACAAAACCTACCCCTTCCAGATTTTGTGAACAGGTTCAGCAAAACCTTGTCAACAAATGAAATGGGGTCAGTGGCAGTGACATGCCAAATGCTGTTCTCTGCCATACTGCATACCCTCCGGGGGTACAGAGGAAGTCATAACCTGCTTAGGAGGGGACCCTTCCCCGTTCTTGGATGGGGAAACAGCAGTACCAGGGAGTGAAAGTTCTCCCTGATGCGATAGCAGGTCCTTCCCCAGTCCAGCCTCAGTCCTTTCTTGTCTGTCCTTCAAGTCGGACTGCAGGCTGACTTCTGCATTAGCTACCACCAAAACCCACATTCCAACCACAGCCGTTTCTCTACGCCCACAGATCTCTGGCATACCCACCAGACTTGTCATAGCTTCTGCCAGTCCTGTTGATTGAGCCCAGATCTAGGGCGTATGCACTCGACCACTATACAAACTGTCCCTTTGAGGAAACATAAGATGAGGGAAAGGGATAGAGTGTATTAGCTTGTTAGCACTGCTGTAACCAAGTACCACCAAGTAGGTGGTTTAAAGAACAGAAGTATATTTTCTCCCAATTCTGGAGGCTGGAAGTTGGAGATCAGTGGATTGGCAAGGTTGGTTTCTTTCAGAGGCCTTTCCCCTTGGCTTGAGCATGGGTGTCTTCTCCCTGTATTCCCATGTGGTCTTCCCTCTATACATGCCTTTGTCCAAATTTCCTCTTTCATTAAGAATACCAGTCATCTTGGAGTAAAACCCACTCTAATAACCTAATTTTAATTTAATTACATCTTTAAAGACCTTATCTTCACATACAGTCACATTCTGCAATACTGAGTGTTAGGACTTCAACACATGAATTTTGGAGGGTCACAATTCAGCCCATAATAAGGAGAGAATAGAAAGAGAGAGGGAGAGGAAGTTGTTATTAGCAAGTTCGCTCAGAGGACATTTCTCCAAGGAGGTGATATTGGAGTTGAGATCTCAATGATGAGAAGGGTGCCGCCATGTAAAGATATCAAGAGAGAGGACAGCAAGAACAGCACTGAGAGTAGCAACAGAGACAAGTGACAGCATAGGCAGTGATTGGACATTTCTCCTGCCCACTTGTCTCCGAACTCCCTCCCTGCCATCCTCACAGAGGTGGCTCCATCCAGCCATGTCGGCACTTTGTGACCTTGCACCCCAGTTGGAGTTGATAAAATCATGGGCCCTGGAGAGACCATTGGTCTGTTGGTATATGTGGTTGTGTCTGTACCAGGAAACGTGGGAACCGCAGGAAATGCTCTGCCCCAAGAAATGAGGAGCAGAGAAAGATGGTCGGCAGAGACAAATCAAGAATCTGCACAGAGAGGAGGAACCAAGATGGCGGCATAGGTAAACACCTATCTTGCTGCCCCACACAACAATTTCAAAACTACAACTTAACGAAAGAACAAACATCATCCAGAATCACCGGAAATCTGGCTGAGTGGAAATTCCACAAATAAAAGTAAAGATAGGACACTATGACTCAGAGGAGCAGTGGAGGACAGAGTTGAGGATACGTGCGGAGTCAGAGGTTTGGAGCCATGCGCACGCAAGTGGATAAGGCAGGTGGCTGGATACCTGGCTGGTTTTCTTGAATGGGGAGGGAGACAAAGGCATCCCACTGCACTGATTCCCCAGTTCCAGGCGAGGTCAGGGGAACTTACACTCATATGGGGTGAAAATGGACAGTAAGGAGAGAGCACGCTGAAACTTGGGTGCTGCAGAGGTCTGCGAGCTTGCGGAGAGGGCATGTAAACTTGGTAACTGCAGAAGCGCGTGAACACAGAGGACTCATGACTTGCTCTCTCATTCGGGAGAAAAAAAAGGAAAGAAGGGAAATGACCAGACTGCATTGTTTTACAACCCTGGATGAGACTTTGGGTGTGCAGACTCATTTGGGGAGAGGCTGAATTGTCTGGCAGCGGGTAGAGCTTGGCGGCAGCTTTCTGTCAGAGGTGCATGCAGCCATTACCGCCAGGCACAGAGACCCAGGTGCTGCATAGGGCAGAGCTGATGGGAAATCAAGGCTGCCTGCTCAGCCTGGAGACTCTATCCATCCAACCTGAGCACAGCTGATCCTCACAGCCAATTGGCCTGGAGGTCAAACCCTCCTAGTGCTAACATCAATAACCTAGGCTTAACTTCAATAAGACTGTGCAACCCGTAAAGGGCTGCAACAAGAGTATCCACCTCAGGAAACTAGGGAGGCTGAGCCACTGTCTCTTAGAGGACATCTACCCCACAAAGCTAATTGGCCAACTCAGGAAAGCAGCCAAAATGCAGAGACATGGAAAGAAATCACATCTGAAAGAAATGGAGGGGGAAAAAAATGAATAGACATAGAGTTCAAAACCACGGTTATAAGGTTTTTCAAGAGGCTTCTAGAAAAGGCTGATGAACTCAATGAGACCTTCGAAGATATGAATGAGACCCTTGAGGATATGAAAAAGGACCAACTAGAAATTAATCATACACTAACTGAAATAAAAAATATTATACAAAGACCTAAAAGCAGTCTAGAGGACCGCAAGGACCAAGTCAAAGATTTGAAATACAAAGAGGCAAAATCCACTCAGCTGGAAAAGGAAGAAGCAAAAAAAAAAAAATCCAAAAAATTGAAGATAGTGTAAGGGGCCTCTGGGACAACCTCAAGCATACCAACATCCGAATTACAGGTGTGCCAGAAAAAGAAAGAGAGCAAGATAATGAAAACCTATTTGAAGAAATAATGACCAAAAACTTCCCCCACCTGTGAAAGAAATTGACTTAAAAGTCCAGGAAATGCATAGAACCCCAAACTATAGGAATCCGAAGAGCACCACACCAAGACACATCATAATTAAAATGCCAAGAACAAAAGACAAAGAGAGAATATTAAAGGCAGCAAGAGAAAAACAGTTACCTATCAGGGAGCACCCATACGATTGTCAGCAGATTTCTAAACAGAAACGATGCAGGCCAGATGGGAGTGGCAAGAAATATTCAAAGTGATGAATAGCAAGAATCTACAACCAAGATTACTCTACCCAGCAAAGCTATAATTCAGAATTGAAGGTCAGATGAAGTGCTTCGCAGATAAGAAAAAGCTAAAAGAGTTCATTACCACTAAACCAATATTATATGAAATGCTGAAAGGTATTCTTTAAGAGGAAAAAGGTAAAAATAAAAATTATGAACAAATACACATCTATCAACAAATGAACATAAAAATCAAGTGAATTGATAGGCTGATGAACAGGATAAACTGGTGAATATAACAGAGACATGGGCATAGAGAGGGAGTGGACTGACAATTCTTGGGGAGAAAAGGGGTGTGGGAGGTGCAGCAAGAGACTGGACCAAAATCATGCAACTCTGGGAGAGAACAGTGGGGGGTGGTGAGGGCAGAGGGTGGGATGGGTACTGGGTGGAGGGGAGCTATAGGGGGGAAAAAGGGGAAACAATGTAATTAATAAACTGAACAATAAAGATAAAAAAAAAGAATCTGCGCAGAGAAAAAGGGGGAAAAACATCTGAATGGAGAGAAAGACGAGACACACAGAGAGTTCTGAAGGATTTCAGTCCCTGTTTCCAGGCCCTTGCAGGGCCGCCCGGTCTCATTTCTGCACTTGGATTTTATATGTCGCTTTTGCCCCGCCCACCCCTGACCTTTTCTGTTGGGGCTTGCTGAAGCTGGTCGCTTGCCAGCAGGAAGCCCCAACATAGCACTGGAGGGACCTCAGTAAGGGTCATGTGACTTGTGGGAGGCAGGATCCTCTGCGTGTGCTGCTCCAGACCTGAGCCAGACAGAGCTGGCTTTCCATGTTGTTGCCATCGCGACTGCTTTTTGACTCATGTTCCAGAACTTCCCCGCTGAATCCCACACGGCCACCCATGGCTCAGCGGCCCTAGGGACACTCTGCTCCTGGGAAGGCTTCAATGGGGACTGCATTGGGCTGGGCCGTCTCTGCTAAACTGCCTGTCCACTGGTGGCTCAGGCTTGCTGAGATCCACGATGTTCTGGTCTTCACCTCCAACAAATCCTCTCGAGTCTGGTGTCCACTTCGCTGCATTCTCCAGAACTGTCATTCTGCTTACTACTCCCTCAGCAGATTCTGTCTTACTTTCTCTCCCCTAAAATCATACTCTCCACTCCCTAAACAAACAGGCGTACTGTATATGGATTTCCCCCAGCATTGTACTATAAGTGGAACAGTCAAAAATGTTCTCAGGGTACGTCTTTTCCAACCTGCCTCCTAGGTTAGGAGAAGCAGAGAGGAGTCAGCTGGAAAGCCAGCTGCCACCAGCTTTTGAAAAGCATCTCTTGGTGGAGTCCCCGTTCTCTCAAAGCAAACAGAGCTCCGCCTCCAGAGCGGTGGGGGGGGCGGGGGAGGGGGGCGCGGGGCGGAGCAGGACTGACAGGTTCCTGCTCAGATATCCATCCAGATATGTACATTGGGAACACGCTGTTCATAGTTTCAGTGCATCTGGTACTTAGCAACTATAAATATTTGGGGGATGTGGTTTATGCAGAAAGTAAGAGAACTTAGAGATTTTCTCTTTGCACTTTTGAAGGGCAGGCCAGGTGCTCTGAATCTACAAAGGCAGAACTGAAGTCATAAACCTTACAGAAAAGCTAAGAGGTATATTGTTATGCCTGGATGTTTTCGGACAAACTGTGAAGTCTGTTGCCCACAAAAGCACATTCTAAATCACACCCAGAAAATATGGCAACAGAGTGGTAGGTATTTTTCAGGAGCAGGCTGGTTCTTTCTCTTCCAACTTGTAAGTCAAAGCTCTCCAAGTCCCGTGTTATTGATATTAATTGCAGTGATATTCTGCACTGACCCTCAGACCTCATGTCCATTGTCCCATCAGGACTAAAGGTCAAGAGTCTTACAATCAAAATAGCGGGCTTCTGGTTTTTTGTTCTAAATCTAGCACAGAAACGGTGGGGTTGGAATTGGGTCAGGAGAAGTGCAGTGCATGTTTCTAGAGATGAGAATGAACATTATAACATTTAAGTTAGTAAAAGCCCTTGGTGGGGGTTGGGGGTGTGGAGAAAAAGTCAGAGCTGAGTAATTGATTCCTGGCGATGTACTGGTAGATCAGGAGAAAATTTACCTGCTACCGAGATAGTATTTCAGAAGATAAACTATTGCTTAGTATTTAGGATCTACCCCATGCTAGAAGTGGAGTATATAAAAGTAAGTAAGACACGTTCCCTGCCTTCAAGGAACCCCAACTACTGAGTCAAACAAATATACTACAATGTGATAGCTGCTGGCACAGATGAGTGTGGCACATGCTATGGAATGACAGAGCAAGGAACAATGGATTCTTCCTGGGAGTGGGAGAGTAGGGCAGGGCAGTGGAAACAACAGGGCCTCCAAGAGTACAGGTTGAGATGGAAATGTGGATCTGAACTCAGGAGACATCAGACTGGAGCTATGATTACAGAGAGTGTCACTGGAGCCTAGAAAGTGAAGGCCACCTCCCAGAATGGACAGACAGGGACAGGTGGGGACAGAACTCTAGGACCACCGCTCTCTCCTCGGTATGAGGAGAGAGAAAAAGCACTGTCCGATAAGGAAAGAAGATTAGCAGGTGGAGGTAGTCAGGGTGTTAGACACTGTGAAGAGGCTGAGATTCAGTAATGGGGAGATCCTTGTTACCAGTATGGAGGGAGCGTTTTCAGTGGTGTGGTGTCAGTGGGAACCAGCTTGCACGTTTTTGAGGCTGCAAAGAAGGTGAAGAATCTAAAACTGCTCTTTCAAGATGTTTGGAGGCAGGGTTAAAGGGGGACATCAGAGCACTCTGAGAGGAAGGATCTAGTGAACAGGAAGAGACTGAAGTTGGAGAGGGGAAGCCACTGGTATACAAGAAAGCAAGAGGGATGAATTAAGAACAAGGGGTACTTCTTCTGAAAAATAAGCAGTTATCGAGTGTAATTTTATGTCTACTGGTGTGGTTCTTATCTCTAGTTCAAAGCTCTCTCTTTTTTCCCCACCCAAACCACATTTGTCCCATTTGGCAACCATCAGCTTGCTCTCTGTATCTGTGGTTCTGTTTCTATTTTGTTTATTCATTTCTTAGATATATGAGGCCCGGTGCATGAAATTCTTGCCGGGGGAGGAGAGTATCCCTCAGCCCACCCTGCACCCTCTCCAATCTGGGACCCCTCGAGGGAGGTCTGACTGCCCATTTAGGCCCAATCCCTCTCACAATCCAGGACTGCTGGCTCCCAACCGCCTGCCTGCCTGATTACCCCTTATTGCTTCTGCCTGCCAGCCTGATCACCCTCTAACCACTCCCTTGCCAGCCTGATCTATGCCTAATTGCTCCTCCACTGGTCTGATTACCCCTAACTGCCCTCCCCTGCAGGCCTGGTCCCTCCCAACTGCCCTCTCCTGCTGGCCTGATCAACCACAATTGCCCTCCCTGGTGGCCCCCAACTGGCCTCCTCTGCCTGCCCAGTCACCTCTAACTGCCCTCCCCTGCAGGCTTGATTGCCTACAACTGCCCTCCCTTGCTGGCCATCTTGTGTCAGCCATCTTGTGTCCACATGGGGGTGGCCATCTTGTGTGTTGGGGTGATGGTCAATTTGCATATTACCTCTTTATTATAGGGGACACCACACACACACACACACAAACACACACACACACACACACACACACACACACACACACTTAAACGTAAAAATATTGAAACCTATAAAGAATTTTTGTGAGTTTATTTGAGCCAAACTGTCAACAAGCAGTATCTCAATAAATTGGGACAATGCTCCTGAGGATGGCAGTTTTTTCATCTATTTCTATATATTGCAATCAAAGGAGGGATATAGGTGGGTTATATAAAATCCATTGGTGATACATTAGAGAGCCAGGAGAAAGCAAAGCAGAGAAACCTTTGGGAGTGGATAAAAAGTAAAATGATAGATACATACTTAGATGGGTGCAGGATAGTCAACAGTCAACAGTTAACATGATACCAATGAAAGAATTTGTGGTATCCTGGTATGCAGGCACATGAGGTTGTGCCCCAAGAGGTCTGGAAAAAGGGACATTACAAGTTACCCAGACATTTCAAAGATATGTTATTATAGATGCAAAAAGGCAAATAGGCTCAGCTAAGGTAAAGGTTGACCTTGTCAGTGAAGATACTGGCCTAGAACGTAACTACCCCTCTGCAATAACTACTTTTAGTTAAAGTTTTATTTCAGACCATCCTTTGTGGTTATTTGAGTTCTCTGAGTTGGCAAGACTGCCATGCAGGTCTTTCCTGAGCTTGTCAAGTTAGCATATGGACCCTTTCATATAAATATATATACATTTTAGATCCCACATATAAATGAAATCACATGGTAATTCATCTTTCTCTCTTATTTCACTTAGCATAATACTCTCTAGGTCCATCCATATTGTCACAAATGGCAAGATTTCATTCTTTATTGCTGAGTAATAATCCATTATATCTCACACTATTAATCTATTAATGGATACCTAGGTTGCTTGCATATCTTGACTATTGTAAATAATGATGCAAGGAGGCAAATAGGCTCAGCTAAGGTAAAGGTTGAATTAGTGTCTTATTTTTTATAAATACCCAGAGGTGGATTTGCTGGGTCATATGGTAGCTATATTTTTAATTTTTTTGAGGTGTCTCCATACTGTTCACAAGGCTGAATGTTTTTTGAGGGGTGGTGCCACTATTTTATTGCCAATGCCCAGTAAAACACCAGACACTGAATAAATTCATACTAAATGGCATTTCTTTCTTTTTTTATGTAGTAAATCTTCATTGTTCAGTTTATTTCAGTTGTTCCTCTTCTTCCCTCCATAGCTCCCCTCCACCTGGTTCCCACCCCACCCCATGCCCTTCCTGCCCCCCACTGTCCTTATCCATAGGTGTACGATTTTTGTCCAGTCTCTTCCCGCACCCCCCACACCCCCTTACCCCCGAGAATTGTCAGTCCATTCCCTTTCTATGCTCCTGATTCTATTATATTCATGTTTATTCTGTTGATCAGATTTTTTATTCACTTGATTTTTAGATTCACTTATTGATAGATATGTATTTATTGTCACTTTGTTGTTCATAACTTTTATCTTTACCTTGTTCTTCTTCTTCCTATTCTTAAAGAATACCCTTTAGCATTTTATATAATACTGGTCAGGTGGTGATGAACTCCTTTAGCTTTTTCTTATCTGTGAAGCTTTTTATTCTGAATGATAGCTTTGCTGGGTAATCTTGGTCGTAAGTTTTTGCTATTCATCACTTTGAATATTTCTTACCACTCCCATCTGGCCTGCATAGTTTCTGTTGAGAAAACAGCTGACAGTCTTATGGGTACTCCCTTGTAGATAACTGATTTTCTCTCTTTTTTTTTTTTTTTCAGCAGAAACGTTTTATTTCTTATAAAGACAAACAATTGAAACCACGTCCAAGGCCTTTACAGACACAAACCAAAGTAGCCATTTAAAGCGTTAGATATTGAGGGACGAGACACATAATGGGGGAAATGCTTCACCCTCTGAAGCTTACATCAAACTGCTCAATCGACAGCTGAACTCTGCTAGCGTTTGGGTGTGATCGAGAGGGAGTACAGCTACAGAACCAAAAGAGAACAGCTGTTGTCCACAACACAAGCATTTTAAGACTACATTGGTAGGGATATATTACGATAGTGAAGGGAAGAGGGGAGAAGAGCTAGTTCCTTCCCACAGGCCTTTAGGCCGCCTTGCAGAGGGCCACAGCAGAAAAGCGGACTTCCCCTTGCTCGCGCTCAGTGAATTCTCTGCAGACCTTGGCAGCATCCTGCAGCAGCGAGTCCTCTGCACTGGTGCCGTGGTTCACTGGAAAAGGCATTCGTCCATCAAGTTCATAGAGGTGGCCATCCACGTTGTTAAACAGAATAAAATGAAAGTTCACTTTGTCATCTGCCCGACACTGGCCCTCCTGGGCCACCGCGTCATGGGCTGTCTGGATGGCCTCATTCTTTTCAAAGCATTTTGCTCTGTCTTCAGGGGACAACTTCTCCGTTTCAGAAAGAAACTGTTTCAGGACTGACCCATCCTCAAATTCCAGTTTGTCTTGATTATTGGCCACTGCGTGTATAAGTCCAATGGTACCACAGGAGTTCCCGATGGTCTGCTTCATGAAGTACACTTTAGGACTCACTTCTTGTCCCTTAAGTTCTTCAATCTGTTTTTTCCTGAAGTTCTCATGCTGGGTGGTGAGCGGGAACAGCAGCAGCAGCGCGCAGGCGGGCATCGGCACCGAGCTTAGCGCCTCCTCCTCCAGCCCCAGCACGTCCACGAAGCGCCACTGGCCGGCGACCCCCAGCCGGGCCAGCACTTTGTTCAGCATCTCGGGGTTGATTTCCATGGGTTTGAGCTGCATCTTCGCCGACCACAGGTGAGCCCAGTAACGGGAGAGGACGAAAAACAGCCCAACTGTTTTTCTCTTGCTTTAAGATTCTCTCTTTATCTTTTGCTCTTGGCATGTTAATTATGATGTGTCTTGGTGTGGTCCTCTTTGGATTCCTCTTGTTTGGGGTTCTCTGCACTTTCTGGACTTGTAAGTCTATTTCTTTCACCAGATAGGAGAAGTTTTCAGTCATTATTTCTTCAAATAGGTTTTCAATATCTTGCTCTCTCTCTTCTTCTGGCACCCCCATAATTCGAATGTTGGTATGCTTGAGGTTGTCCCAGAAGCTCCTTACACTATCTTCATATTTTTGGGATTCTTTTTTCTTTTTGTTTTTCCTGTTGAGTGTGCTTTGCTTCTTTGTATTTTAAATCTTTGGCTTTGTTCTTGGGATCCTGTAGTCTGCTGTTGGATCTCTGTATATTACTCTTTATTTTAGTCAGTGTATGCTTAATTTCTGATTGGTCTTTTTTCATATCCTTGAGGGTCTCACTAAATTTCTCGGAGGTTTCTAGAAAATTCTTGAGTAACCTTATAACCGTGGTTTTGAACTCTAAATGCAGTAGTTTGCTTTACTCCATTTCTTTCATTTGTGATGTGTTTCTTTGTCTCTGCATTTGGCTGCTTCCCTGTGTTGATAGAGTGGCCTTATGTGCTAGGTGTCTTATAAAGCCCAGTGGCTCAGCCTCCCCAATGACCTGAGGTGGACACTCTTGGTGCACTCCTTTGTGGGCTGTGTGCACAGTCTTGTTGTAATTAAGCCTTGATTGTTGTCGGTATCACTGGGAGGAATTGACCTCCAGGTCAATTGGCTGTGAGGACTAGCTGTGCCTACAATGGGAGAACTGATGAGCTGGAGACACCCTTATGGGGCAGGACTTGCTTCAGTGGGGCTTTGATGATCACTGAGTCTGCCCCTTGAATGTGTCACTTATGAATGTGAAGAGTCTCATACTGACCACTGGGTACATTGGCTCTTGGATCTCCAAGGAGGTGCTAATTTAGCTTCTGCCTGAGGCCACCCAGCTGGTGCTACAGAGAGATTCCTCCTCTTTGTTTGGGGTTTGGAAGTGCCCAGGTAATGCCAGGCTGTGAAACAATGCAGGCTGTTGCTACAGGGCCTTTGCCTTCTTTTGAATTCTTTAGAGCCCTCTGACCCAGCTACAGTTTGTTAGGTTTTATGTTACAAGAGGGACAGGCCATTCATATGCAAAAGCCTCTGAGCACCGCTTGGGTGCTGTTGTAAACTGGGTTGGGCAGGATCTCAGGGAATCACCAGGGCAGAGCAAACAGCAATGGCTGCCAGTCTGCCCTGCCCTCAGAGAGGTCCCTGGGTCTCTGTGTCCTGCAGCCCCATGCAGGAACAGTGATCACAGTGAGAACCTCTGAGAGAAAGCCACCCTAGCGTTCCTGCCTGATGCCAGACAGTACAGTTTCTCCCTGAATGAGTCTGGGTCCCCAGAGTCTTGCCTGGAACTGGAGTTCAGAGCAATCGGGACCTTGTATCTCCTTCCTGATTGGAAAAAACATCAGTGCACACAGTTTCCAGCCTGTTTCGGACATGCCTCTGTACCTCTGCACTTCTGCACCTCCGCACCTCCTACCAGTCTCAATGTGCTTTTTTATTTCCTTCTAGTTGTAGAACTTCCACTCAAGCAGGTTTCCCATGGTTCTGGATGATATTTGTTTTGTCTTTTAGTTAGAGCTTTGATGTGGTTGTGAGAGGCAGCAAGTACAGGAGTTTACCTATGCCGACATCTTGATTGTCTTGGCATTTTTTTTCTTAAACATAAAGATGAGTCACTAGGACCAATGGTCTTCCTAGCAGGAGATGCAGATCTTGTGGCAATCACATTTACCGGGACTCATATAAAACCAGTACCTGAATTTTCACTCTCAAAGGCAAAGAAAGGGAAGGAAACAGTCATTATTGCCTTTAGAATTATACACTAAAAGTCACTTGACTGAGGATGTCCAAAGCTAAGTAGTCATTGATGGATGTGGTACTGTGTAATTTCCTCTTCTTTTAAGAGCTAACAACAAGATAAACACAGAGTAATTAGCTCTGTTTTCTAGCATTTCTCTAGTGGACAGAAACTTTCTAAAATAAATATATTTAAGGGTGTCCTACTTTTTGAAATGTGTGATCAGGAGGTCTGGGGGAAAAAAAACTGATTCTTCTACTTGTGTCTTTTTTCCTTCTTGGATGAAAAACATCTTTTAAATGTTTCCCTTTGCAACAGTCTGTGAAGAAACAAAATTACATAGCTGTTTGCCAAAAACCACAATCATGGTGACTACATCATCATATTTGTATCTCTTTATAATTAAGATGAGGTTGATATGAAAAAATATTTTATTCCTTTAATGAATCATATTATTATTCCATTCTATATTATTCCTTCCACTCTTTCTCTCATTATCTGCTTTTTCTGATGAGTGGGTCCTTTTCCACGTCAACACTCTCCAGGTTACCGAGTTATTGACAGCCCTCTCTACCTGCATCACTCCTTGATCCTTACCACCCCTTCATATTTTCAGCTGTCAGTGAACTCTGGGGCAGGAATCAGGCCCATCACCCAAGACACAGAACAGGTGCAGGGTCTCAGATTTCCCACTTCTAGAAGAGACAGACACCCTGTTCTTCATGAAGATGGTGAGGGTTGAGTGCTAACTCCTTAATCCTCTCAAAACTGGCTTGAAATTCTTAGGAGGAAAGTCTGAGCAAGGAAAACCCCGCAAGATTTTGACTCAGAGGTCAGTTGGCCTTATAGGAGCCCCCAGTGTGGGTCCCCTCAAAGCTGGAAAAGAAGCATATTTCAAAGAAATAGGTCCCTCTCACCATAGCTCCCTAAAACCAAAATTTGTAGAGTAAATCCTATCTAATAAAAAGGTGATATGCAAATTAACCATCACTCCATCACAAAGATGGTGGTGCCCAGTCCTCTCAGCTCCACCGGAGTCCCCCAGTCCTGGCGGGGCGGCTGCTGAGCATGGGCAGCGTGAGCGGTCTGATGGAACGCTTGTTTTGTCACTATGGCGATGAGGCAAGCGTTCCACCCTGGCAGCAGAGGGCCATTGGGCAGCGGGCATGGAGTGGCTAAGGGGGCTAGGGGGGAATACTTGCATCATCACCCCAGCGACAAGATGAGCATTCCATGCCCAGCTGTGGAGGGCCTCTGGCCGGGCAGGGCACAGAATGTTTGCATCATTGCAGGGCAGGCTGAGGGACACCCTCTCCCATACACCAATTTCATGCACCAGGTCTCTAGTATATGAATGCTTTGGGTTAGATCCTTTCAGCTGTGTCTTTAAAAGAGGGTGCTGGCAGTTCCTCATATTATCACGATGGAAATCAAATCATGTGGTTCTGTGTTTGGACATTGGGGCACCTCCTATTGCTGGCTCAGTGGTTTACAGGCTGGTGTCACGTGCCCGAGCCAAAGAGTCTCTCTGGGGAATCCCTTCTCTTCCTGTTGCTACAGGTGAGCGTGCCTAAGCCTTTAGAAATAGGGCGTTCTCACATTTATAGTGCTTATGGAGAATCACAGAGAGAACTCAAGCCAAGAAGCATGGTTTATTGGATGAGATGGCAGTAAGGGCTCTCACGACTCAGGAGATTTGCCTCAGACATGGACAGAATCTTGCATCTGGGTGTAGTCCCTTGGGGCATGTCAAAGCTCCAGGCTCGATTTGAAGTCTAAGGGAGATCCCTCTGTGGTTGAATGAAAGCAGTCAACAGTCTGGCATTAATCAAAGCCATAATGACAGGGAGCTCCGTCTTCTGTTTATCAGGGCCTTGTGGGGGAGCACTGGATGAGATTGGGGAGAGAGGGTGGAGTGGCAAGAGATCCAGGCTCCATATTCATAAAGAGCCTTAAATTTGGACTTCTGTGTTTTCTACAAATGAAATTATGAATTCAGACACAAGTAGTACTTATAGGAAGGAAAGAAGACAATGTCCATCGTGCAACTTTAATTTTAAAAACATAAACATTACAAAAATCTATGATTTTTAGCCCTGGCCTATGTGGCTCAGTTGGTTGAATGTCATCCCATACACCGAAAGGCTGCTGGTTCCATTCCCAGTCAGGGCACATGCCCAGGTTTCAGGTTCTGTCCCCGGTCAGGGTGCATAAGCGAGGCAACTGATTAATCGATCAATGTTTCTCTCTCTCTCAAATCAATAAAAACATATTTTTCAAAAATAGAATACATTATGATTTTGAAATCTTTAGCCATTTATATATTTAAAAATAAATACTAGGAGCACCAAAAGTGGCCCAGCCAGTGTTGCTCAGTGGTTGAGCATCTACCTATGAACCAGGCAGTCCTGGTGATTCCTAGTCAGGGCGCATGCCCAGGTTTTGGGCTCGATCTCCAGTGGGGGGCATGCAGGAAGCAGTCGATCAGTAAGTCTCATCATTGTTGTCTCTATTTCTCTCTCCTTCTCTGAAATCAATACAAATATATATATGCATATATATGTATATATATATGTATATGTGTATGTATATATATAATATTTTATTGACTTTTCACAGAGAGGAAGGGAGAGGGATAGAAAGCAAGAAACATTGATGAGAGAGAAACATCGATCAGCTGCCTCCTGCACACCCCCTACTGAGGATGTGCCTGCCGCCGAGGTACATGCCCTTGACCGGAATCGAACCTGGGACCCTTCAGTCTGCAGACCAATGTTCTATCCACTGAGCCAAACCGATCAGGGCCAATACAAATATATTTTAAACACAAAAAACAAAGGTGGAATTGACCTGCCTTCTCTTTGTTTTCCTGCTAAGCAGAGGGGCTTTAGTAGGAACTATAGAAGCTCACTAACGGTGCTTATAGAGAGTTTACCAAGAGACACAGTTCTGTGCCCTTTCCCAGGCAGTCAGATGCCCCCTCTCCACCCCCAGCAGTGTGCTGCCCCAAAGGGCCCATAGCCAGCCTCTCCCACCTGGTGGGGCTTCCAGAACTGTCTATGGTGAAACTCACACAGATTCCAGCACAAGACTGAGCATCTCTGCAACCTCCACTACGCATTGAGGGGCTCCACCCAACCACTGAGCATGTTGGGTGGTGGGAGACCATGTTATTTATGATAAATCTGGAAGACAGCACACGAGGAGAAATAGGAGTGGTAGTGGTTTCCCTCTGCACGAGGGGAAACAAACCTCAAGACCATATAATTCTCACTTCTCCCTTAGCCGTTAACACACAATTGAGGCTGCATCTAGAAAGACATTCAGGTTAATGAATTCATAGCATCAACATAATCCACCAGAGAGCATTGGTATTCAGGCTTTTTCAGGTAAACAGTGTAAGGTGCCAAGACCAAGAATCACCAGTGAAGATGGACAAACAGCCAGTGACATCTATAGGGTGATAGAGACCATAATCCCTTTTCAATCCAATCCCTGGACATCAGGCCCTTCTGACACGAGTATGTAGGCTAACTCTAAATGAGCAGTGCCCTGGGCCCAGGAGAAGAGAGAATTTGCTTCTGATCCTCAGAGACCTTGGAGGCAATGTGATGTACCTCAGACTTCAGGCTGTGAGTCAGACCAGCATGCAAAAGTGCTTGGTAGTCAAACTGTCACATAAAGGACCTGACGAAAGGGTGGTTCCTCTTCTCTTCTGCCAGAAGCTTTGCTCTCAGCAGTCCTGTCAAGGAGTGGCCTCCTGCTCCGGAGTCCCAATTCCTGGCTATGTCCCGGTGCTGTGTTGCCAGAGCTGACAGAAGTCGGAACCTTCTTGGCCCTCTGCTCAAGTCTGCCCCTTGTATCTCAGTGTTCCTTCTGCTCTCCAGGAGGCTTATCTGTGGCCGGAGCTGAACCTCCTTGATGTTGCCTGCCTGGATTTCGAGGACCCAACTCTTGTCTGGCCTGTCCCAACACCAACTGCATCCAGGTTATGTCAATTTTACTATTGAAATAACCTCTGATGTCCCCAGCTCCAGGCAAATCAGTCTTCTTAAACCTCACCTTTGCTAGTGTCACACCTACTCAGAAAATATTAATGACTCCCCATGACTTCTAAATTGAGATGAAATCTCAGTCTGAGGGTTTAAGTTTGACATAAACTAGCTTAGCCCACCTCTTTGGTTTCATCTTTCTTCTTGCCAGTGTCTAAAATACCAGGCTTAGTGGCTCCAGTCTTATTGGACTAGTTGCATTCCTTGAGTATGTCCTGACCTTTTCTTCTTGTGCTCTTTGCTCTTGCTGGATTTTGATGGGATTTCAATGGAGGAAGCTAGAGGAGGCAACATGAACAAAGATAGATATGGGAGTGTCTGGAGACCAGAGTGGATAGATGTGTGGTTATTGGATATGGGGGGTTTACAATTCCAGATTCATAGCTGTTATAGAAGAAACTAAATGGAGCATCAGGTCTATCTCTGGCCTTCAGGCTGGGGAAATATTTTTCCCATTTGATATATTAGACCCTTAAGGCCCAGAGAGGTTAAATGACATGAATGGTACTAAAATGGTTAGACAGAAAAATTTGGATCATTCTATAGAAAGAAGCCTTAACATGTAGTAATCAGTCAATGATGGGGACTATCGAAAGTTTTCACTAGGGTGGTGACATAATTAGAGCTACATTGGGCAGTGTTTTCACATTATGGAATATGATCCATTAGTGGGTTACAAAGTCAATTTCATGGGGTCATGAATAAAAACAATACCAAAGCACAGTATTGCTTTGTGAGTTTTACATGTATGTACAGGGTTGGGGGGAAAGATTTATTTCTTATTGTGAGTCATTGCCAAAAAACTCGGTAAACTCCAGCTTTAGGAAAATTAATCTGGTGGCAAATCATAGGCCAAATTAGGAATGCAGAGGAGGGACTTGGAGGCTGAAAGTCTAGGATGCTCTTGTCCTAGCCCGTGTGGGCAGTAAAAGGGATCTGAATGGGAAGGAAATAATGTGGGAGGGGAACCGAGGGGGAATTTCTGAGGGATTCCATGGGGTAAGAGTCTCAGGATTTGAGAACTTGTTGGATTGTGGGGCCTCAGGGAGAGGGAACAACCACTCAGGGATGACTAAAAGTCACACTCAAGTGCTTTGGAGAATGCTGGTACCCACCGCCAAGTTAGGAAAAGGGACTTGTTTGAGGACTGGCACAACAAAAGACTGATGAAAAGACACACAACACCATCAAGAACTGGGACAGTCAGGTTCCCAGCAGAAAAAATAATCTACTGAGATGGTTTCAGTGCAGGGACATGAAAGAAGGAAGGATGTCCAGAGCTGTGGGCAGGCTTGTGAGGACCAACCTGGAATGAGAGGTGCCCAGAGATTAATCGCAGTAGGAAGCTCTCCTTCTCGGATTCTTCTGGGCCCCAAGTCAATAGGGCACCATTTCCTAATCCTCTTGTGTTCGTCTTACCCACCTCTCTATTTCTGAAACAAGTGCATGACCACTGGTTTGTCATTGCTTCTACTGCTATCAGTATTTCTACCCTCATCATCAACACAGGCAAATGGTTATTGACATTTAGCAAGTCAGAGGGTGGACCACAGCAAAGCGGAATAAGTCACTGTAATGTCACAAATGGGACCAGGCATCTCGTGGTCCCACTTCCCTAATTTCTTCTTAGGTTTTATCTAGAAAGTCATCCTCCTCTACCCCCACAGCCTACAGGGTTGGATGGACCAGTCATGTTCTCCAATTATAGCAGGTGGGGAATGGAATTAGGTTGCCCTCCTTGCCCGACTGTGAGCCGTGCAGCCTCTTTCAGAACCTCTTCCTCAGTTTCCATTCTGGTTAGACTCTCTGGGTTGCTTCTTGGCCCTTCTAGTCAGCAATTTCTTGAGCCTAATCCAGTGGGGAATTCTGTGACTTCTCTCAGAGCCTCAGGTTTCTGCAATGAGTTGCCCATTCTGCTCCCACTCTCCTCTCCCGCTTCCCACCATGAAGTCCTGCCTGTTTTCATGGTCCAGTTCAGTGTGTATTGTCCAACCAAGTGTTAGATTGGTTCTCTCCTGAGTCCAGCTTCACACAGTTCAAGCAACTTTCTGAGCTTCCATTTTCCAGTAGCTAAGAGGCCCCAGGCAACATCCCAGAACCCATCTGCCTTCTACCTGTACCTCCAACAGCCCCTGATGACCACCGTCTTGTACATCTATTCACACTCTCTAGTCCTTGTTATGCCCAGATTTCAAGATCCCCAGAGACCACCAGGGAGCCGTCTGATGCAAAAGCAAAAGAGTCTTTATTCGAGCCCGGGCTCGGCTCCCACAGCCCCTTTACCGGCTCAGTGGTGGGACCGGAGAGAGAGAGAGCCTGGGGAGACAGAGGTTATAAGGACTGGTCATTGGGGTGGGCCTAGGAGAGTGGCGTGAGTTACAGAGATTGGTCACTTTGGTTAGGGTTTCATATTCTGAGATCAGAGCCGTCCCCAGCTGTCCCCTGAATGGTCCTCAGTGGCAACGCAGGTGGAGCACCTTTGTGATAGGACCTTATCAGGCCCTAAGCCGCTCCCAGAACTTCATTGGTCCACTCGGGCAGTGGTTGGGGGAGTTAGGACACTCCTGGTGCTCCTGTGGTCACTCCCTTCAGGGGAGGAGGGCGTCAGGCTGACCAGCTCTGCAAGATGGAGGACAGCCAGTTCTGCTTTGTCCTTTCAGTCCTCATGTCAGAAGGGCCCGATGTCCAGCTCAACTCACTGGCTTGAGTCCTGTGGGGATTAAGCGAGGTTCCCCAGCTCATCTGCTCATAGCCCCGTGCCCTCTCCAACCTGCTTTGTGATGAATCACTGCCGCAGGCCCTTGCATTCCTCCTCTTCCCTCCTACCTCCACTTTAAGAAATGACTTTTGAGAATAGTCTTTCTCTCTCTCTTTTTTAAAAGAATACTAAGCCCAGGCTGGTGTGGCTTACTTGGTTGGGTGTCATGCTGTGCACTGAAAGTTTGCTGGTTCGATTCCTGGTCAGTACACATGCCCGGGTTTCCAGGTAGATCCCTGGTAGGGGGCGTGCAGGAGGCAGTTGATTGATGTCACACACTCACATCTATGTTTCTCCCTTCTCTCTTCCTCTCTTTTTCTCTCTCTAAATCAATAAACTGTGTGTTGTTCTTTTTTTAAGGAAATAGTGAATTTTTTTAGATATGTGGAACAAGAATGACATTCCCCAATGCCATTAGCGCTTGCACTTGCACGCTCACACACACACACACACACACACTCCCCACAATCCAGGCCTACAAGAAAAGGCTCAGGTGGGGCTCTCCTGGTGAAGGTGGCAGAATGGTAACTACATTGTTTCCCTTGTGCCCACAATAGAATGCTTCAAACCAGATAGGAAAAGAACAAGGGCAGTCCAGAAAAATGTAAGTCTGAGATAAACTGTATGTCTAGAAGAGAAAAATCCATCTACTTGAAGGGCATCACATTTCTATGCCCCAACAAATTATGTCCTAGGATGTGGGACATACATTTTAAGTTAAAAATCATTTTACTTTTACTTCTCATAAAATTAACCTGTTAGGAAAAATTACTGTTTTGATGAATAACAAAATTTGAAGTAATTAATACAGATATAACCACTGCAACTTTATATCAAGCTTAACATTTAATTTACTTCTATTATTTTAGTTGTAAAGAGTAAGCAAATTTTTTTAAAGCATGCCTTGTCATTTTTTTGTAGGCACACCACATTACATTGTGTTTTTCACAGATTTTTTTATTTTATTTTTCAATTACAGTTAACATACAATATTAGGTATACAACGTAGTAGTTGGATATTTAATAACAGATTGCTCTGATAACTTTAGTAGCCACCTGACACTAAAACATTAAAAAATTTCTGAATCAAATTGTTATTAGGACTATTAGATTTCTTGACCCAGATACAAAAGTCAGACCTGAAACACACGGCACTTTAATGAGCAGTAGAGCCACATAGCTGCTTACACACGGGCCTGTGAGAGTTCACGAAGGCCCGAGAGGAGCAGGGACCAAATACATGCTTCTAAGCCTTGTGTGGCCGTTGACTGAGCACCACATCTTGGAAGTGCAGACCCACAACCTTCCTAATCAATAGTGTATGATTAACTAGTCTATGGCTCTAGAGTCAGACCTGTGAGGGGCAGGGCTGCTAATGACTTGAAAGGGGCATAAGGGAATTTTGGGCAGAGCTGGACTTTGTGGCTATCTTGACAGAGGTGGTAGTTATGTGGAGTGGAGTATGTGTGTGAATATTCATGGCCTGTATACTTAGGAACTGTGTGTTTTACCATAGGTACATTTATATGTAAAAGTTCTGTTAGGAGCTTGGTAGTTTGGTTGATTCGAGTGTCATCTCGATATGGCAAGGTTTTGGGGTTCGATCCTGGTCAGTGCACCTAAGAAGCAACCAATGAATGCATACATAAGTGGAACAACAAATCTCTCTCTCTCTCTCTCTTTTTCTTACCTCTCTCTCTCTAAAGTCAGTAAAAAAATTTTTTTTAAGTTCTGTTAGGAGAGAGAGAGAGAGAGAGAGAGAGAGAGAGAGAGAGAGAGAGAAAGAGAGAGAGAGAGAGAGAGAGAGAGAGAGAGAGAGAGAGAGAGAGAGAGAGAAAGGACGGAGAGCCCCCAAAAGCTTTATCTCAACATTGGTTCAATAATCTTTCAGCACAAGTTTATGTGCCATTGGTTTCCACTGTGTTATAATTTGGTAGCTAACAAGTATGTGTTTGTGTTTTTAATTATACTTTTAAAAACAGTTTTAAATATATTTTAAAATTAGCCGAGACTGGTTTGGCTCAGTGGATAGAGCGTCAGACTGTGGACTGAAGGGTCCCAGGTTCGATTCCGGTCAAGGGCATGTACCTTGGCTGCAGGCACATCCCCAGGAGGGGTGTGCAAGAGGCAGCTGATCGATGTCTCTCTCTCATCGATGTTTCTGACTTTCTATCCCTCTCCCTTCCACTCTGTAAAAAATCAATAAAATATATATTTTTAAAAAATAAATATATTTTAAAATTAAATCCAAGCATATTAAAAATATAAAATTTCCAAAGCAAACATGTTTTTAAAAAGACAGTCAATATATTTAAAATATAAAATTTAAATCAAATATGCTTAAAAGATTAAATTAAAATCACTAGTGCCAATTGCTCCTGGCACTCTGAAAAATCATGGAAATTTAGGAAGTGCTGGATGACCAGAGGTGGTTATAGCACAGGATGCATGGTCCTGTGGAAAGCACATGGACTGCTGAATGTACCATCGTGGCTTCAAATCTAACTCACCAGATCCCTCAGGTCTATGGTTAGAGCCTTATCAAACACACAGCCCCAGTTTCATCATCTGTAAAATGGGGAGAATGCCAACAGCCCCAGACTTGTTGGGGGAATAAGTGAGAACATAACTAAAGTGCCCAGCACACTTATAAATGTTAGTTCTCGTCTCTTCTGTAGCCCACACTGCAGTAAAATATACCGGATTAGAGAGGATCTGACTACCTACCGCAGCCCTACCTTTTGACTTGTCTTTCTAGAGGCAAAGATGAACTGGCATCTTACCATCCACAACCACAACCAGACCTCCTCGCTGCCAATGACACATTTGCAAGGCTGTCCGCAGGCCCTGGATGGAGACACTCAACACAAGTGGAGGTACTGGTCAGCCTGATTTTAGAGAGAAAATGAGCAGAATGTGAATGGGCCAGGTCAGCCAGAGGACCACAGCAGAAATTTGTCAAAGGACCAGAGCAGCTTCTCTTGTGTTCCTGGGTTTCTCCTTCCCTTTCTGACTCTCCCCAGCCCAACTCAGGAAGCATCTCCCCGTATTTTCATCAAGAGAGTGAAAACAGCATCTCATAGCTTATGAAAAGCCAAGGTTGAGATGTCCTGTCGGGGAAGTGGTGTCCACACTGGAGACAGGTGTGGCCATCACATCAGCGTGTTAGTCTCTGCATTCGTTGCTTCTTGTGGGTTCCCACCATTTGATCTATCAGACACGTTTACTCATAAGGATGAACATTTAATTTGGGTCTCAGGGCCAGGTGGGTCTGCAGATCATTGCCTAAAAGAAATGGTGCTGAGTTCCGAGGAAAACAAGTCAGGCCTGCCTCTACTAGTCCAGTGAAACTTTAGGTTCCAACAAACCTGCCTCTCAGATGCTTTTGATCCCTAATAAACTGTTTTTTGTTGTTGTTGTTGTTGTTGCTGTTATTGTTGTTTTCCAGTTTCAGAGGTCTGAACCAGTTATGTCCTGGAAACAGATCTCAGTTTCAAGGCACTCCTCTCTGCCTGGGTCCTCGGGCTATGAAGGGCTACTTTCTATCTTAGTAAATTCTGTCCAGCTAGGAGTTCAACATCAAGAATAATTACAGCTGGAGACCAGAGGCTGGTAAGAGATTTGCCGAGATGCCTTGGGAGAGGTCATTTCCCAATTTTAAGCTTTTTTCATGCCTAGGACCCCAGAGAGTATTTGCTTTTCAAGAGGGCTCTTCCTTTGCTCTCATGGGCCAGCTCTAGGCTAACCTGTTGAGCTGGGACTGGCCTGAGTTGGGAGCTGTGGCTCTGCCCACCTTTTACTTCACTCTTGCAGAGCTGTGAGTGCTTTTGTGAACTGGCCTTGAAAAAGGATTTTGGTGGATTTAAAAACACACATACACACACAACCTCTTTATTTCTTCTTGAGACATAAATTATCAGTTTGGATGATGCGGATGAGCCAAGGACTAAAGACAATGGCCAGCTCTTCCATTTGTTCCAATGAATTCCAATGAAGGAGGAGGACATAGTATCTAGACTGTTTTGGTCTATTAATATTCAGATTATCAAATATATAGCTTAGTATATCTTGAGCAGGACTGTCCCAGGAAAGCCAGATATGATAACAGTTAAGGATGGAGAGGGAAAGTATAGAGAATTCAACACGTATACGCAGCTTAGTTCCCTGTCCCCATATGCTCTCTAAAATTCCATATTTGGTCAAAGCTGGCTCATCTTGTGCCTCAGATTCTGTATCCTGGCTTTTGAGGGAGAGTAGGTTCAGATCGTCTGGAAGCTGGAGGCCACTCCCTTGGCAGCTTGCTGGGCTAAGCAGAACTTACATCTTTTGGTCTTGGACCTTCAAAGTTCACTGCAGTCACAGCCACCCTGGCAGCGTCAAGTCCGTTTACCGTCACTGCACACCAACACTCGCCCCACCGAGGGACGGGCTCTTCTGGTGACTTCAGTGCATGAGGGGCTACCACAACACTACGATTTTTTCCTTCAACCTTTTTAATCATATTTTTTTCTTTATTATTGTTGTTGATGTTGTTGTTGTTGACTCTATTCTAGATTTTTGGGAAAATAGGAGGCAACTGTTGCAGAGTTGGGCTCCCATTTGACATTGGTCTTCATCCCCGCCTCCAGTGACAGCTTCTCAGAAATGTCACTGTCGCCCCACCTGCCTTGGTCTGGCTCTTTTCTCACTTTCCCTTTCGTCTTAGCAGTTTCTCCTCTTCAAACAGCTTCTTGTTCCCAGGGGTGCATGTGTAGCCAGTCTTTGAGGAAAGAATCATATGGCCCACAGATTTCTTCACTGAAACCAGGTCTCCTGGACTTCAAGCTCCTCTACTGACTGCGTGAGGATGGGCTCCAGGTTGTCTTTGGGCCAGTGTTTCATGTCCCCCACCAGCTGGTAGACACAGAGTCGCCAGTACAGGCTCTGCCTCGGCCCTCCTGGCCGGTGGCACCTTCTCCTTTGCTCCATGGTGACCGCTGATCTTGCCCTGGCAGCTGACCTTGAAAGAGTTTTATAGAATCTCTCCCTGTTCTCAGTTGTTTGTTATATTGCAAGAATGTGACTCAACAGCTCCGCACCCCAGTGACTCAGCCAACTTTGATGAGCTGTGCTTTACAGGCCTTCCTGGGGCAGTGCCTCCTCTAATGTTGTCCAGGGACTGCCCAGGTCAGGGCACCGCCCTGCTCCAGCCAGGATTTGAGTGGAAAACGCTCCCCACAGGCAGGCTGAGAGAAAGGCAAGATGAATTCTGCTTGTTCCACTCCCTAACAGTGCAATCTCTTGTCCCTGCCTTTTTTCCAAGCCCAGCCTGGGAGGTGAAAGCTAAATGTCAGGAGGAACATACACAGGGGCATCAGTTTGAAGGCATCTGGTGGGGTGATTTCCTCTTGGAGAAAAAGACAGTTACTAGGGTTTCATGGAGAAGTCTGTTTACTTTTTTAAAAAAATTGATGTCAGAGAGGAAGGGAGAGGGAAAGAGATAGAAACATCAATGATGAGATCAATTCATTGATTGGCTGCCTCCTACATGCCCCACATTGGGGGTCAAACCCACAACCAGCATGTGTCCTGACCAAGAATCAAACCATGATCTTCTGGTTCAGAGGTTGATGCTCAACCACTGAGCCACACTGGCCTGGTGAAACCTGCTTACTTTTAATTAATTGGGTCTTTGATTTGTGGGGCATTTAGTTTGCTGGGGGGAAAACGATCTAACTATTAAGCTTCTGGGGGCAAGCTGGAGAAAATCATATAATTAGCAATTCAGAGATTTTTAGAATCTCTGGCCACATAAAAAGATGGCATGGGAAAAGAGATCACTGTGCACCAGAGCTGTGGCAATGGCTGGGCACTGGATAATGACTACGGAGAGATAGTAATGGATTATGTTTGCTTGTAAATGTGTGTTTCTCTTTGGGAAGGAATTGCTTAGGGAAATGGTATTTCTGCACTAATAAAAGGGTAATATGCTTTTAGACCTGGTCAACCGGACATGTTCCAGTCATCCAGCCTTCTTTCTGGTGGCGGGGGCCGAGGCAGAAGTAGTTAGGGGCAATCAGGCCAGCAGGGAGGAGCAATTAGGGATGATCAGGCCAGCAGAGGGGAGCAGTTAGGAGCCAGGGGTCCTGGGTTTTGAGAGGGAAGTTCAACTGCTGGTTTAGGCCTGCTTTCTGTGGGATCAGGCCTACACTGGTAATCAGACATCATCCCCCAAGGGGTCCTGTATTGGAGAGGGTGCAGGCCAGGCTGAGGGCACCCCCCCATGCATGAATTTCATGCACCAGGCCCCTCTAGTGTGTGTGTGTGTGTGTGTGTGTGTTTACATTTTTATTTATTGATTCTGGAGACAGAGGGAAAAGGGAGGTGGAGAGAGAGAGAACATTGATTTTGTTGTTCCACTTATTTGTGTATTCATTGGTTGATTCTTATATGTGCTCTGACCAGGAGTTGAACCCACAACCTGGCTGGCTGCCAAGGGCCTAGGAAAACAGTATTTTTAATTGTACTCTTACTAAATGAGAAAACTTTGATTTTTATCTTAAACTCTTTTAGCCTTGAACTCTTACCAGATTAAAAAAGAACTCAACCCTCCTTTAAAAAATGCCAACACATTTCTGTTTATTGATGGGCTATAACAAAAGACTTACACAATTATGAGTTTTATGAAGAGATGAGCACAATTCACACATTTACCAATGACTTCTCTGTTTGCTGCATGGTGTCTATGAGTCACCTGACACAAAACTGCTATAGACCAGGCTTCTCTGCTGTGAGAACACGATGGTCACCGTCAGGAACCGCACACCAATTTGTGGCTTATTCACAAACAGAATTTTCATAATACCTGTTGCAGTCAACTAAGCCAACCCCACAGGGTGACTGCCCGTCCCCTCCTGCAGGCTGTGCGATGGCCATACTCCGGGCTGGCTCCTGCCCCAACAGGAAGCACAGGCCTCCTGGCTGCGGTGAGCCTGGTGTTGGTTGCCAGGCTACTGACCACAGCCGTAGGTTTATTTGCTTGTTTTGTTTTAGGATCTTTTTATTTTGATATAATGTCCATTTTACAGAAAGGTTACAAGAATAGTATAAACTTTAACCCATTTGTCTGCATTTTTGTTTGCATTTTTGCCACCTTCTCTGTCTTTTTTCCCTCTCTCTCCTCCTCTCTCTCCCATTTAATAGTAAGTGGATGTGGTGCCCCTTTACCCATAAATACTCCAGTGAGCATTTTCCAAAAGCTCCTCCAGAGAGGTGGCTGTACTCTTACATATCCACAACACAGGGAACACAAACATGAACATAAACCTCAATAATAAACTATCTACAGGGTGGGGCAAAGTAGGTTTATAGTTGTTCATGTGGAAAATAATACAATGATTAATAAATAATAAAAAGAAACTGGTATGTTTATACCATGGAATATTATGCAGCTGTAAAAAAGAAGGATGTCTTACTTTTGAGTCAGAAAGAGGGACCTGGAGAATATTATGCTAAGTTAAATAAGCCTGTCAGAGAAAGATGAGTATCACATGATCTCTCTCATATGTGGAATCTAATGAACAAAATAAAATGATGAACAAAATAGATCCAGAGACATAGCAGCATGGAACAGACTGACAAATCTCAGAGGAAAGGCAGGGGTGAGGGGCTGGGTAGAGAGAGGCTGGCCAGGGAATTTATACACATATGTGTATAGCCCTTGGACACAGGCAATAGTGTGGTGAAGGCCTGGGAGGGGCGGGTGCAGGGAGAATGAGGTCACTGGGATAAAAGGGGGACATCTGTAATACTTTCAACAATAGATAAACAAACAAACAATACAAGCATAAACTGTTTCATGTACTCATAACTGTAAACCTACTTTTGCCCCAACCTGTATTTCATCAATTCCCCAAAAATGTCTTTCTCCTTCCATGCCACTTCTCCCAATCATGCACAGCATTTAGTTGTCAGACCTATTTGTTTTCCTTTATTCTGGAACACCTCTTCAGCCTTTCTTTGCATTTCTCAACCCTGACATTTTAAGAGTACAGCTCTTTTGTAAAATGTCTTTTAATTTGGGTTTGCCTCACGTTTCCTCATGATTAGATTCAGATGATGCGTTTTTGTTAGGAATATCACAGACTTGAAGGTGTGTCTTTATTCAAGCATCCCAACAAAAGGCACATGGCCTTCAATATTGGTTTAAACCAGTGGTCAGCAAATTGTGGCTCGCGAGCTACATGCAGCTCTTTGGCCCCTTGAGTGAGTCTCTTCCACAAAATACCATGTGCGGGCGTGCACGTACAGTGCAATTGAAACTCCATGGCCCATGCACAGAAGTTGGTTTTTGGCCTGGGCGAGTCTATTTTGAAGAAGTGGTGTTAGAACATTCAAGGGGCCAAAGAGCTCATGTGGCTCACGAGCCGCAATTTGCTGACCACTGGTTTAAACCAATACAGTGATGTTAGATTTGATGAGTTGATTAAGTGGCATTTACTACTGTGAAGTTATTTTTTTCTTTATAATTAATAAGTACTTCGTGAGAGCATACCTTGTAGCTCTCTGATTATCTATTTCTCATCAAACTACCCATATCATTATTTTTATTTATTTTATTTTATTTTTGTCAATCCTCACCTGAGGACACTTTTCCATTGATTTTTAGGGGGAGTGGAAGAGAGAGAAGACAGAGAGAAACATGTAGGTGAGAGAAACACATCGATTGGTTGCCTCCTGCACAAGCCCTAACCAGGGCCCCGGGGTGAGACGCCTGCAACCAAGGTATGTGGCCTTGACTGGAATCAAACTCAGGACTCTGGTCCAAAGGCTGATTCTCTATCCACTGAGCAAAACTGGCTAAGACCCCATCAGTTTTAGCTTCCATTAATGACTTTACCTTTGTCCCTCCTTTTATATTTATTAGTTGGCATTCTACTGTAATGAGAGGTTTCCTTTAGCCTCTTTTATTTGTTTATATTAACATGGATTCTTATTTATTCAGTGGGGTGTAATCCATTACAAATATTACTTATTCTGATACTCAAATTGTCTTCAATTTGGCCAGTGGAAGTCTCTTCAAGTTGGCTTCTGAGTTCTTTCAACATAATCCTATGATTCTTTAAACGCTTTTTTTTTTCTTTTTGCATAAAACAAGATGTGCCAAGCTCTACTTTTCATGGCATAATCCTGGGATAAATAATTTCTCAAGGATTCCTGGTTCCTTTAAAGGGGAATGGTACTTAGAAACCAAGATATAAGTACTAAATGTGCTCATTCCTACTGGTATGTTATTGCTTCTAGGCACTCTTAGCGGACAGAATTATGTAATAGGTAATAATACTCAGAGAAGTATATACACTGAGTGGCCAGATTATTATGATCTCTGAACACATAATAATCTGGCCACTCAGAGTGTGTGTGTGTGTGTGTGTGTGTGTGTGTGTGTGTGTGTGTGTGTGTGTAAGAGAGAGAGAGAGAGAGAGGATTAGACATAGATTTTAGTCATACTGATAATTGCAACTCCAATGCAAAAATACCCCTTCTGCATTTGTAACTTCTTTTGCCAACAGTGAGGAATCCAGCTTCCATTAGCCTCCAGCTCAATAATACACAGATTATAGTTTCAGAATTACTAAAAGTAAACTATGAGAGTTCAATTTGTTTATAATTTTAAGGTAAACCTTTACAAACCTTGAAACGCACAAAACCTACATATACAATTCAATGACTTTTGACAAATGGATACACATGTGTAACCCACACTTCTTTCAAAAACAACATACTCATCTTGTAATCAAAATCCAGGTTCGACTGCTTGCAATCACAAAAGCCAAACTCCAAACTCGTGAGACAGGTGCTGGTGAAAAAGGAAAGAGATTTATTCAAGTGTTGGCCACCTGAGAAGATGGGGAACTCTTGTCCAAAGGCCATCTCAACATCTCAGTTCAGGCAGAGGTTTTTATAAGGATGGAGAGGGAAAGCAGAACAAATAGATCAAGAGGAGGAGGTTGTAAAGTTCTCACACAGACCAGCACAGTCCATTCCAATAAGGACCTCAAAACTGGTCAAATGATGGTCTTGTGTATGTCAGCTGGTCTTTGTCATCCTGGTTCTACAGTTGAAGGTTAGCAAATCTCCTGGAGCTGGGATGATTGCTGGTCGGAGTCTGTATCTTATGAAGTTAGCTTCCAGGATTCTTAAACAAACATCCTGTTTATCTACAAGCTACATATTAGTCAGAGTCAGCATTTACAGAAACAACATCAAAAGAATGGTGAGGTGGGTTGCAATTCCCCACTGTTATAATCTCTGTATCTTCTCAGAAAGTTCCCTCTCTATCTTCCCAGTCAGTCCTATACTATCAGAAGCAATGAATATTTTGCTTATTCTGTAGTCTCAATGTACTTCCTGATTTTGAACTCCCATCTTCATCTTGTGCCCACTCTGTCCTCTTTCTCCTCTGAGACTCATGCCCCCTCAATGCCTGGCCTCAGGTTGTGTTTTGTCTATTCCTTCTTGATTTCCAGTTTGGCCCCCAGTCTTTCCCTATCCCCAGAGCCAGCAAGTTTGCCTCTCCTTCAGACTAGATATCAATTTGGTTCCTGTACTAGTCCACATTCCTCCTTCCTCTTGGGCCCTAAGGATCTCTGGCCTCAAATGTGCTTCCGGGATAACACAATTTACCAATGACAATTTCATAAAAAGGCACAGTTCTTCAGGATTTGGTAATATCACCCTGTTTGGCCCTGCATAATGCCTGGATTCTGAGCCATGTCTGTTCCTCTGTCACTAAATCTTGCTTTCTTACTCCAATTGGGTGACTGTCACAGTCATCCCTCCCTAGTGACAGCCAGGGTCAGCAGCTGGTAGGCTTTTCTAAGGAAGATATCTGGTGGACATGACTCTGATAAACAGAAACTACATTATCTCGTGGGTGTTCATTCAAAGTGAAACCTGAACTCAGACCTGGCAAGTGGCCAGTGCTGGGAGCACAGGCAGAGAAGGGCCCCTATAAACCTTATAAACAAATGCTTAATGAATAACTCCCTTTCAGTAGTGCTCAGCATAGCCAGAGTATATGGTGTAAGGCAAAAACTAAGGTGAGGCCTCAGAACCACGAAGTCACACCCATATTGATATTCAGAAAACAGTGGGTTTATAATAGCTTCTTTTCCAGGCTTCCTAATGAAAAGAATTAATGTGGTTCAATCTTGAGCATGTCTGAAAAGGCTCTATTACATGCAGGCATTTAGTACCATTCTTCATTTGGCCCTTGACTATATTAGCAGTTTAATAAGCAGTGGCTTTTTATTATTTTTATTTTTATTGATTTCAGAGAGGAAGGGAGAGGGAGAGAGAGATAGAAACATCAATGAAGAGAGAGGATCATTGATTGGCTGCCTCCTGCATGAGCCCACAACCTGGGCATGTGCCCTTGACCAGAATCAAACCTGGGATCCTCCAGTCCACAGGCCAATGCTCTATCCACTGAGCCAAACCCATTAGGACAGCAGTGGCTGTTTCCATCTGTCTTTTGTGTGCTGGATTCCCCCCAACAAAGCTAAGAGCTCTTTAAGGGAGGTGACACTGTTGTGCATTTTTCTGTTTCCTCCTGCCTCAGCAGCAGCTCCCTATCAGGTGATAGGTGTCCAGGAGGTACTTCTGAATGGGATTGAGTCTTAGCACCTTGACAAAGTCTTCTTTCCATTGTATCCTACCTAGTTCCCAGTGTAGTACTAAGTACCGATGGGTACTACAATGTGCTCAAATTGACTGAGTAAATCATAATTCCACTAAGTTGTTGCTAAATCAAAGTGTTACTACTTTCAGGAGCATTTTATAAGAGGTCAACCATAAATATGTAATGCTCAATAATCATAGTGGAATTGAACTAAGAGTGGATTATAGGCAACAGGGAGCCTGGGTGAGGACAACATTTGTGAGCAGGGGGCTCTTTGGTGCCCCACCAATCATGCCACATCACTGCCATTCTTTCCCTGAGGGTTCAGAAGGTTGGTTCATAAAGGGGTCTAAGAATTTTGCTCATAGACTCCTTTGGCTGGCTGCCTTTCTTGAGTTTTCTCTCTCCTCTTACATTTTCATGTTTCCTTTGGGCCAACAACAAATAAATAATACCATCTTCTTGTTAAAGAGTCCTGTAGACATGCAACTCTTGCCAGAATCTCCTAGTTGCAAACCTTCTAAGCTTTCTGCTTTCATCCCTTATAATAAGAGTGTGGGAGGTTGACACCTGCAGGCAGACAACCAGGACCTCTGCAGGGCTGGATTCCCTCCTCCACACGCCACCAACATTCCGGGATTTGGTTCCAACTCCGTAGTATTCTTCGTTTGCTCAGATGTCCATCTTTGTAGGATCTGCCTCCCACTGCTTTCCTGACACAGTTCAAGCCCTTACTGTCTCCTAGATTATTTTAACTATCTATTTCCTAATGAGTAGACCTGGTTGTGGTTAGATATAAAGGTATTTGGCCATGATCCCAAGTTTATGATTAACTTCCTACCAGGGCCACCACATAACCCACTAGTCCCCACATACAGGGACAAGGCCTGGGATATTTGGTACCTATGTAGAACTCCATCTAGGAGGAGCTGGAATGGGCCACAGCAGAGTGAGGAGGTGTCATTCGGATCTAGCCCAGTTGTTCTCTCTCAGCCTGGGCATCAATCAGAATTCATTGGGGAAACATAAAAAGCTTCAGAGAACCAAGAACACATGGCCCGAAGACAGAGGACCAAGAGCACATGACCCCAAAGACAGAGAACCAAGAGCACATGACCCCTAAGATAGAGAACCAAGAGCACATGACCTCTAACCAAGTGCACATGGCCCAAAGAGGGCAGACAAGAAGAAGAAAAAAAAGGATTGGTTATGCATCATCAGGCATTTAGAGCCTCTCCCTTAACCGTGGGAGAGCCCACTTCCCAGTCTCAGTCTCAGCCCACTTCCCTGACTCACAGAAGTTTCTGACTGTCTGACCACTCCCCATCAAATGTGCCTTTCTCCACCTTGCCTTTATAATTTAGCTTTATAGCATAGACCACTTTGTGTTAGTTAATATAGAGCTGCCTCATTCTTTTCATGGCTGCATGATAACCCACAACCATATCATATGATACGATACTTTTGTTGCTGGATGCTTCAGTGGCTTCTCATTTTTTTCTCTGTAACAACAATGCTACAATAAACTCCTTTGTATATATGTCTCTGTGCCATCTACCTGGCCTTGAGTATTGCCACTGCCAGAAAACTCCTGGAGTGGAGTTCCAACTATGCATACCCTATGGCATCTCTGCTACTTCCAGAACTCAATTAGACCCTGGAAGATTGCCCCTGGCTCAGTGCTGCCTCCACTCTCACCCCATTATTCTGCTGTGGTGGTCACAGCATACCTCATGGCCCAGCCATCACCGTTCTGGTGACCCTTCCATAACATGGAAAGGTGCAAAAGTACAGCTGGTGTCCCTCTGACCTTTTGGAGGGAAGAAATGGGGCCAGCTTCTTCAAATGCAATTCAGCTAGAGAAAGCATGAGAGTGGGTATCTATCAAAGTGGTTTTCAAGGTTCTCTTTGCCCCTGAGATGGAGTGTGGGACTGCAATGGCAGTGAATCGCTGACAGAGAAGATAACAAGGAACTGAAGTGATGCTAGAAGCTCTCTAAAGCAGCAGAGGGCGCTGGGGTGAGTGGTGTTTGTGTATGTGTGTGAGGGTGTGTGTGTGTGTGTGCGTGTGTGTGTGTGTGTGTGTGTGTGTATGTGTGTGTATACACATGCGAATGTGTATGTGTGTTTAGCCCTGAACCAAATGTCCTTGGCTTATGGACAGAGAGAGCCAACCTTTGATCTAATGTGTCATTGTACTTTTTGTCCTTCAAGATTTTCAAGTACCCTGGTCCTGCAAGAAGCAATAAGGGCTAATGAGAAGCAGGCTATACTCTGGGAAACAGGAAATCTGCTTCCATTTATGACTTCACCAGGGCCTGCCATGCAATTCTGAGCAGCTTGTTTGCTGCTCCGTGCCTTTGGCCTCTCTCATCCAGAGGTGCCATCTGCACCTTTGGGACACAGGGGTTAGGTTTCTCATTTTCCCTGCAAAATAGTGCTAGTGTCACTGGCTGTTAAAAATGGACAGTCATTTGAATGTTTGCTGTGTTTGGCATACTAATGGGAACTTTCCTTCTTCCTTACAGAAGGAACATGTGTTTGTGGTATTGGAGGCAGGGATGATCTTCCTGTGTGGCAGCCTTCTGAAATGCATTCTTGCACACACAGATGCAAAGGCAGATGTTGACCTGTTCTCTCAACCCTTCAGAGACTCTTCAGGGAATGGTGGTTTGATCACTGTCAGGATAGAACAATAAACAAATCTGCTTTAATCAGGGATAAACTATGTATGGACAGTTTAAGCAAAACTAAAGTTTGCTCATGGAAAAGTAATTTATTTAGACAAATCAGGATTTTAAATTTTTCTATTGAAGTGGGACATACATACAGAAAAGTGCATGCATCATAAATATACAGATTGGTGAATGTGTGTGAAGTGAACACACCTGTATTACCCAGGGAGCTACTACCTAGGTCAAGAAGTAGAACATTATGGCACTCTTGAAGATCCCATGCCCCCCTCCCAGTTACTCCTTCTTTGAGGTACAGTTATACCTGACTTTCAACACTTCATATTAATTATGCCTGTTCTTTTCTTTTACAGTTTGATATACTATGTATTGAGTTATTAAAGTGGTCAGTCTATTATGCAACATTACAGATGTCTTTCAAAACTATAATAAAATGCAGTCCACTATCCAGCCTAGGAGAAGACAATCAAGATCGTTCTTATAGTAAGTGTAGCATAAGCACTCGTAATCAGAGTGTCTTTCTTGGACATCACAGGGATAATCAATCACTCAAAGGGTTCTTTACCTCCATTGGGATGTTAACTTTCAGGAATTACAGCTGTTTCATAGTCAAAAGTTCAAAAGTTCAACTTCATTCATCCTAGAGATGTACACGAATTATGCCTGTGCTTGAACTTTGTAAAGATAAGTGAAACTTACTCACATTTTGTGAACCCTTATTCATTTATTCTCACTATATGTGGTATTCCATGATAAGAATATATCACATTTGCCCAGCTGGGGTGGCTCAATTGAATGGAACATTATCTTGCACACCAAAAGGTTGTGGGTTTGATTCCTGGTCAGGGCACATACTCAGGTTCCAGATTTGGTCCTGGTTGGGTGCATACAGGAGGCAACTGATGATATTTTTCTCACGTTGATTTTTTTCTCTCTCTCCCTTCCTCTCTAAAATCAATAAAAATGTTCTTGGGTGAGGATTAAAAATAAAGAATTAAACTTTAAAAAAAAAGACATAGACCACAGTTTATTTATCCATTCTATGCTAATGAAATTTGGGGTTGTTTTTGGCTATTTCAAATGATGCTATATGAATAGTGTAGACACTTCTGTTGCAGACATTCCTACAAGTGGAATTGCTGGGTCCCAGTGTTTGCATACATTCAGCTTTAATGGACCTTGGAAAGAGCAATGCGTGAGAGTTGGGAATGTATTTTTGACGGGTGACAGAGCACAGAGCTAACACCAGGCCCCAGACCTCTGGTCCCCTCCCAGGCTTGAATTACAGGGCAGCCAGAGCAAACTGACTGTCAATTGGAAATAATTAGTACTTGCTCTAGTACTTGCTGTGGGTGGGAAAGCCCTCTGGGGAGTCTCAAACTGCTCAAGTGTAAGCTGTCATTAAAATGAGAGCAAAGGAGGAAGGCTTTTAATTATTAATGAGAACTACAGAGCCAGAGATCAGATTAACTGCTCTGCTAGACAGAATTGTAGTGCCAGCGGGGCCTGCTGTGGTATTACTCTCTCAAATCCAAATGCAATGAGTAATCTCCCCAACCTACCCTCTGTATCTCACTAGAATTCTCAATGCCTGGAGTCCCAGGGGTCCTCCTAGTTTTTTCTCTCAGTTGCTAACAGCCCCAGCTTCTTCCTTCTCCTGCCTCAGGCCTGTTCCAGAAAAACTGGTTGGGCTGAGCCTGACTAGACCAGTTACCAGACACCAGGAAACCAAAAGTCACAGTCATTTCATAACTGCAGTGTCAAACATAACGTGTGAGTACTGTCAATGAGGTGCTTTGGTTTCATAGTGAAACTAAAAGTTCATGGGCACTTATTTTACCAAAATTGAAATCAGGGGGTGTAAACATTAATTGAGAGTGGTGCCAAAATCTCTTCCATCCTATTAGTTCCCATGCCGATTGTCACACAAGTAGAAGGCAGCGCCCTCTTCTGGCCAATGCCAGACTTGCATGGCTTACACAAGGGGATTGCCAACTTCCGGGACTGATTTTCAATTGGGAGCAGGATCCCCTTGAGACGGGTCTTAAGTAAAGCATGTTTGGGGATACACCCTCTTCAAAAAAGAAAACTCAAAAGTAACTCAAAACTGTGATGGTTATAATGGGACTAAGAAGTATTAGTTGGTAGTTACACAATAGTCAGGTGGGTGAAAGGTAAAGCCTAGGGCCGTGATAGCGAACCTATGACACGCGTGTCAGCACAGACACGCATTTTCGATGACACGCGGCAGCATGTGGTCGCATACAGAGAAGTACGGGGCCGCATGCCGAGAAGGACGTTTTATCCTCGGCTACTGCACGGCCAGGTACCATAGCCGAGGGTGAAACAGTGCAGGTCAGTTAAATAATTAGATTTTGGTTTATTAAATACAGTTATATATTACAATTATACATTTTTGTTAGTTAAACTATAAATATCTCGAAATTATGGTTTTTTTTCTCGAAGTGACACACCACCCGAGTTATGCTTTTTTTTTTTTTTTTTTTGGCGAATTTTGACACACCAAGCTCAAAAGGTTGCCCATCACTGGCCTAGGGAATACATGTTATATTAGCTAACATATTTTTCCCATGTATAAGACACTATTTTGTTCTAAAATTATTAGACTGAAAATTGAGGGGCGTCTTATACACAGAAAAATATGGAGGGAGCCGAGGAGGGAGCTGCATGGGTGCCTTGCAGCCCATACCTTATCAAACAGGCTTCCTCCAATCATGAGCCTTATTGTTAGTGACGTCAGCTGATGCCATAATTGGAGGTGGAGGTGGAGAGTGCACATATGCAGCAGGGACTGGAGCATTTGGAGCCCACAAAAATGTCAAAAAATAAAAAGATAAATACCGTGGTTGTCTTACTCTGCAAAATTCAAATAGAATGTAATCAGCTATGCAAAAGAGCATAGAAATAGAGCTGCAGAGAGACAATTTGGACCTCCTCCCACTGAGTGTATGATTAGACAATGGAGAAAACAGGAAGAACAACTCCTTAAGATGCCAAAAAAGAAGAAGGCCTTATAAGGAAAACCAGCAAAATGTTTAAAATATTGATTTCTTAATTTTGCGTTGGAAAAGTGGCGGGCACCTTATAGATGGAAAAATACGATATTTATGGGTGCCAGGTGGGCACTTAAAATATCGGAGGGAACAGTTTGTAACCTATGTGACTGTCTATCCACCATATATACACCTGAAACTAATATGAAAGTGTTGAATGCAAACTGTAATAAAAAAAAAAAATGATGATGGCCCTAACCGGTGTGGCTCAATGGATAGAGCATCGGCCTTCGGACTCAAGGATCCCAGGTTCCTTCTGGTCAACCTTGGTTGCGGGCACATGCCCAGTAGGGGGTATCAGAAGGCAGCTGATTGATGTTTCTCTCTCATCCATGTTTCTAACTCTTTCTCCCTCTCCCTTCCTCTCTGTAAAAAGACAATTTTATATATATCATCATTAAAAAAAAAGTATATATATATATATATATATACTTTTTTTTTAATGATGATGGTTGAGTTTATGAGTGATTAACATTTAAGTTGGTACTTTTTCTTTTTTTTCCTTCCATAATGTGGGTGAGCCTTATTTTTTAAGAATTGAAGTTTCCTAAAGAAGAAATTCTACTTATAACATTGACATCTCCTTTGAATGAATATAAAGAGACATGAAGTGTAGCAATTGGTCTTTGGATTTGAGGTTTAAGTCCTGGTCCTATCTAGCTACTTAATCATACTTAGCCTTGGCTTCTTTGCTTGTATAAAGAATAAAATAGTAACATTTACTGAATAGGTTGTTATGAAGATGAAATAAGAGAAAACATGTGCTTAGAATAGTATCTGGCTCAGAGTACTTGGTAAATGTTAGTAGTTATTATTATTAAGGTTACTGAGGGAAGCTGTCAGAGAAGAGTGAGGGATACATGGAAGGGTAGCTAGTCTTGTACACTCCCCCAAGCCCTTGTCTCCCAAAGCCCACACGGACAGGCAGTCTCTGCTTTTCACTGGGACATTAATAAACAATTTCTTATTAAGTGCTGTATCTCCTCCCATAGGAACCCAATCAAGATTGAAAGTCAGATTTCACATTAAGGACTAAGTCATAGAAGAAACCATTATTATGGCACAAAAGCCAAGTTCAGTAAATCTAGGTAACCATTTAAAACAGTAAAATTATTCTTTTAACACTTAACCTGGGGCCTCTATAAAATTTAATCTTTTCTCCACAATGCAACTTACAAATTTAATTAGAACTTTTGTTTTCTTCTCACAGGTGAGAATGATTTTTGCAAAATGATTTGTTTGGTCAAAACCTGTTTCTAAAGCTAGCCAATGATGTCTAGGTAGAGGGATTTGGATTAATTTATATTTTCTTTCCTCCCCCCCCCCCCCTTTTTTTTTAACGTGTGTGTGTGTTTCATTAGGTGATTCACCAAAAGGACCCACGAGAGTCATGAGCAGGTTATACACTTACGGAGATTTATTATAGCAAAGGGTACATAGCAAAAACAGTAGGAAAAGGTATGCATTAATGGGGACCAGACAGGTTCAACACAGGCTTCCAATGCCATTCATTGTCTGAGGCTACACAGGGTACTCTTCTCACCCTTAACTGCGGGGACATGTGTGGAATGTGTTTGCACGTGGAAGCCTGTTTGAGTCTCAGAGTCCAAGGCTTTTATGAGGAGCTGGTCACGTAGGTATGTTTTGCTACGCAACCACCTCTGACAAAGAAAATGCAGGACCCTAACAATGAGACCAGGTGCACGTCGTCTATCTCCATGTTTGTGCAAAGCAACCTGACAAACAGGTATAGACCTTGCTCCAGCTGTACAGAACCAACCCATCAGTCATGAACAGAAAGAACACTCTAGAGACGGCATTCCCAGCACTGGCCCAGGGTTAACCATGGGTCCCTTGGAGACATGTAAGGAGTAAGCAACCAGATATGCTGTGTTAAGTTTTCCCCCTCAGTCTGTATTTGCTAAGATGCCCATAACAAAACTGTGTTATTTTTATAATCAGAAAAAAATGACCATTAATATAAAGGTACTCACTGTTAATGATTTTCTTTTTTGTTGATTTCCTGATGCTGTTTTGTGCTCTTAGTACATTTCTCTCTACTCAGGAGAGCTGCCGAGAGAAGTCAAGTCATCCTCCTAGACTTGTCCGTGATGCCCACAGAGCCCTTTATGGAAAACCATACAGGCCAGGGCAGAGCACGGGAGACGGAGGAGGGACCACAGCAACACCTGTCAGCTTCCCCCACTTAGAGATGAGGAAGTGGGAACACAGCAGTTAAAGGACTCACTCGTGGTTCTAAATCTTGGGTATTTTCTGTTTAAAATTTTTCTCAGAACTCCTGAAGTGGAATAAGGCAATCTCTCCTTTGTTGCTTCTGATTGTCTTTTATGTGCCTGGGGGAGCTGCCTGAACCAAGTGTGCGTGGTCCCATCTGCGTTGGTCTCAGCCGTAGGCTGCCCATGCTTCCCCAGGGCTCAGGGTCCAGAGCACTGTCCCTGCTACTGGGGTCAATGGTCCATTCTGAGCCCAGAGATTAGTTTCATCTTCACTAAAATTTCCCCTTCATGGATTCTCTTGTTAAGTTGGGGCAAGGGGTGTCTGTCCCCACGGGACTGCGCTTTTCTCAAAGGCCTCCTGGAACCAGGTTATATACAGTGGTTATAATTGTGGGTACTGAAATGAAATGATCCCAGGTTTAAATTCTGGCTTAGCATCTCACTGGCTTGTGTGATTTGATTACCCAATGGAAATAATAGTACCTCTGTCATAAAGTTATTGAGGCTATGAAAGGATGTAATAATTATTTAATTTTATTTATTGGTTTGAGAGAGAGAGAAACGTTGTTCTGTCGTTCCACTTGTTTATGCATTGGTTGGTTGATTCCTGTCTGTGCCCTGATTGGGGTCAAACGGCAGCCTTGGTGTGTCAGGATGAAGCTTCAACAAACTGAGCTCCCCGGCCAGGGCAGTAGCAATAATTCTCAACTAGCATAGAGTTTGGCACATTAAAAGTGTCCAATAAATATTAGCTATTATTTTTTAAATAAGCACTCCATTTATTTCAGAAGACTATTTTCTGATCTTTTAAAAACAGTTTTATTGAGGTAATTGACATATGATATGCACTATGCATGTTTAAAGTATACATTGTCAAAAGTTTTGACATGTACATGCCTGTGAAACCATCACCATGATCAAGTTAATGAACATATGCATACCCCCCCTCCCCTAGGTTTCCTTATATCCATCCTTTTGTAATACTTTTCTCTGTCCTCAGACTATTTCTGTCTGTCTCTACATATTAGCTTACACTTTCTAGAACAGTGATGGGCAACCGTTAGAGGTTGGTGTGTCAAAATTCGCCAAAAAAACCCGAGCGTAACTCGGGTGGTGTGTCACTTCGAGAAAAAAAAAACAAACCCATAATTTCGCGATATTTATAGTTTAAATAATAAAAATATATAATTGTAATATATAACTGTATTTAATTATCAAAAACTAATTATTTAACTTACCTGCTTAGTGACTTCCTTATCAGTCAGTTTCTTTTGTTGGTCTTGATATTAATGAACTGAACTTAAAGTTCATGTCAGTTTCTTTTGTTGATCTTGATATTATTTAACTTGTGTGGGTGCCGAGAACTAAGGTAAGTGAGGGGAAGGAGGAATTCTTTAACTAACCTGCCTATTAGTGACTTTTTTGTTGCTGAATTTCATTGGCTAAACCTTCAATTGAAGGTTGGTATTTTGTACAAGCCCAAGCAAGCGCTACTAACTTCATCTGTCAATCTGTTTCTTTTGTTGGTTTTGATATTATTTAACGCTGAGAATAAGGTCTCACAAAAGTATGTAGAGGGAAAAGTTGTGAGTAAAGCCATTGCTATATTTTTCAGGGTGCTAAAAGTGTCTGGTAATCAGTTCCAGGCACTCCACAATTCCTGTTCGTAGTGGCACTCCTCTTGATTCTCCAAGCAGCACCTTTCCAGATTCTCAAGCTTTGACCTCAAGTCGACAAACACCTGAGCCCAGATGCTGTCTTGAAATTCTGCAAGTTGCATCTCCAAATCATCAATTTGCATCCATTGAAAACCATTTAATTCCAAACTACTCTAGACTACTACATCAGGATACTTAATTATTTTTATGTTCTGTTCTAGGCTTCTAAATTGATTAAATATATCACTGAACTGGCCAGGTAACGAGACTAAAACATGCCAGTACTTTATATGCAAGGGTTCCATTTAATCTTGTACAGCTGCACTGGCCTTCTCAAAACACTTTTACTCGAGGAAAATACTTATAAGTTTTAGTTTCTACATTTCACTTGAAAATTGTAAGTTTACTTTCAAAAGCTTTTATGTATCCAAACATAACGTCAATACTTTTGCCAAAACTTTGTAACTTTAAGTTCAGTTCATTAATATGAACAGAGAGATCTGTAAAAAATATCAGGGTGTTGACCCACTTATCATCATTGAACTGAGAAAAGTTTCCCAGATCTTTTCCTCAAGAAACACCTTAATTTCTTCAAAGCACTCCATAAAGCGCTCAAGAACTTTGCCTCGGCTCAGCCATCTTACATTATTGTACATCAGCAGTCCACTTTAGGTGGAATCAACCTCCAGTAAAAATGCAGAAAATTCTTGCTTGTGAAGGGGGTGAGCAGCTTTTAAATTAACTATTTTTGTAACAACTGACATTAAGTCATTTAAGTCGGTGAATCCTGCCTTGGCACATAAAACCTTCTGATGGATAGGTAATACAATGAAAAGGCACAATCAGATGTCCAATAGCTTCCATAAACAATTTGACAAATCCGACTTTCCCCCCCACCATGTTTGGTGCCCCATCTGTCATCACTGACACAACTTTAGAGATATCGATGCTTAGGTCATGGAATGTTTGTATAACAACCTTACATATTTCGCTTCTTGATGTACTTGTTGGCACTGATACTAACTTTATCAACTCTTCTCTCATTGTGAGACCATCAGAATATCGACCAATAATGGATAACTGAGCATGTGATGTGACATCAGTAGTTTCATCACGAGAGATTGAAAAATATTTACAATTACTTATGTCTCTCTGTAATTGATGTTGTAGGTTTGTGTTCAGTCTCATTATTCGGTCTTTTATGATATTTCTACTGAGTGCTAATGCAGATATTTTCTTAATAATTGCATCTTTATTCTGCATATCGTGAAACAGAACTGGTGCACATCTTAGGAGAGTTTCTTTAATAAATTCGCCCTCACTGAGTGCTTTTCCATGCTGAGCTATGGAGTGAGCAATGCTCAAACTTGCAGATGTTAAATTTGTAGAGCCTTTTATAAATTCAAGGATGGAATTAGATTGGTTCTTATAAAGGTTTAGGTGCCTGCTTTCCGTCTGGCCACAGCCATCAGGTAAGCCAAGATGGGCGCTTACAAGTACATCCAGGAGCTGTGGAGGAAGAAGCAGTCCGATATAATGCGCATCCTTCTGAGGGTGCGCTGCTGGCAGTACCGCCAGCTCTCTGCGCTCCACAGGACCCCCCACCCCACCCGGCCCGACAAAGCACACAGGCTGGGCTATAGGGCCAAGCAAGGTTATGTCATATATCGGATTCGCGTGCGCGTGGTGCCCGCAAACGCCCTGTCCCTAAGGGTGCCACCTACGGCAAGCCTGTCCATCACGGTGTTAACCAGCTGACGTTTGCTCGCAGTCTTTAGTCTGTTGCCGAAGAGTGAGCTGGACGCCACTGTGGGGCTCTGAGAGTCCTGAATTCTTACTGGGTTGGTGAAGATTCCACGTACAAATTCTTTGAGGTTATCCTCATTGATCCATTCCATAAAGCCATCAGAAGCAATCCTGACACCCAGTGGATCACCAAACCAGTCCACAAGCACAGGGAGATGCGAGGGCTGACATCTGCAGGCCTCAAGAGCTGTGGCCTTGGGAAGGGCCACAAGTTCCACCACACTATTGGTGGCTCTCGCCGTGCAGCTTGGAGAAGGCGCAATACTCTCCAGCTCCACTGTTACTGCTCATATAAGTAATGTTTGTAAAATTCTTACCTAATAAACAATTTAGGACAGTAAAAAAAAAAAAAGGTTTAGCTGCCTGGACATGTATGTATTCCTTCCTTTCATCCTCACTTTTTTTCAAGAGCTGGGAATAATTAGTTACAAAATGTCTATTTATATGCCAAGTTCTGCTTACTACCGTTTCAGTACATAGAATGCAAAATGATCTGCCATTTTTTTCTATAATGCTATACATCTCAGTCCACGTCTCTTGAAAAGGTCGGCTACTGCTACTACCACTTCCTTTACATAACCTTGGTTTTTTATTTTTTGGGTTCTCCCTCAGGGGGGCAGTGACAGAAGATAGAATTATAGATAGCCTGTTAGCCCTGCAGACAATTAGGGATTAACTAGCCTAACTAACTACAAGATGGCACATGTAACTGTCTTTTAGGAAAGGGCAGGGTTAATAAGCAGAAATAGGGGTTAATAAGGATGCACAATAGTAATAGTGATGAAATGGAGTCTGCACTATGCTGCAAAATGACGTTCCTTATATAAATTAAGATGGCTGCCACTATTTCTAATGGCGGGAAATGGCACCCACAGCACAGGCCCTTGCCTCTCCCAGCCTCCCCCTCACTTAGCTCAGTAATGATGGTCAATTAGAAATCCAGGACATCCCAGAACAGTAGATCGGATGATGGTTGCTGTGGTTATGTAGTTGCTGGTAATGGCGATCACAGGGCCCCCAGAGATGTGTCCCCCACGGCATTCCCCTGCTCCCTGCTCCGCCGGCCGGAAGTGAAGTCAAAGATCCCCTAACGGCATAACCGGAAGTCCCAGAACTAGACGCTCTGTGCCGGAGTTCTGTTGTTTTGGCTTACAGACTTCCGGCACAGAGTGTCTACACTACACTACAGCAAATGTTTCATTCTTGGCTACTGCACCTGGCCATACAGCAGCCGAGGATGAAGTGTCCTTCTTGGCAGGCGGCCCCATACTTCTCTGTATGCGACTGCATACGGCCGCGTGTCAACGAAAATGGCTATGCGTGTCAGTGCTGACACACGTAGGTTCGCCATCACGGTTCTAGAATATTATGTGAATTGAATCATATTTTGACATTTACCCATGTTGCTGGGTGTATCAATTGCTCGGTAGACATACTACAAATTGTTTATCCATTCATATACTGATGGGCATTTGGGTTGTTTCTGGTTTTGAAGTATTAGAAATAAAAATTCTATGAAGATATGTGTACAAATCTTTGTATAGACGTATACTTACATTTGTCCTAAAGTACAATGGGTGGGTTATAAGTATGTATCTGTTTACGTTTTTAAGAAACTGCCAATTTGTTTTCCAAGCATTCATACTGTTTGCATTCCCACCAATAGTGTGTAGGGGGTCCAGATGTTCCACATCCTCAACAGTGGGAATACCCTCAGGTAGTCTTGCTGTGGAAACGGAGTTATTCAGACAAAGAGTTCCTGTAGTTAAACACACGAGGGACATATTGGGTTTCTTTACAGTAAGACTGGTTAACGCCTTGTACGCTGGTGGTACCTTCCCACCAGTAGGTTATCATATGTAGTCTCCTCAAACTTACTGACTATGGAACTCTTTATTTGAAGTGCATCTCTAGCAATTAGTGTTCTACAGAATATGTCTTGGGAAATGCGGTCTTGGGGGTTGCTATGTAAGGGCTGGGAAATGTAGATGTTACCATAGCAGCCATACACTAAGCAGTTGATCTGAAATCCCCTTGTGTACCATTTAAGGGATAAACATTCTGCTTTTCTGTGTTAGAAAGAAAACTTTGCCAAGAAGCCAGATAGGGAAATTGAAGATATTCAGGGTCTGAGCTGACCAAATTATTTAATAAGGGTTTCTCTAATTTCCCTTTTAGAGTAAATCCAGGAGTGAGATCTCATCCCCCAACCAGCACAGTGGGGACAATTTCCCACAAATGGCTTATAGATTGAGGCGTAATCAGGTGCTTTGGAAAATATTAAGATTATAAAAAGGGGACTTCCTCTTCCACCAGGCTGGGGACATGAGCTCTCATGTTCTCTTTGCCAAGGATCACCCTGATATAGTTACCCTGGAGGGCCAAGTGATTCTAAAGACTTGCAAGTAAGTTTATTGGAGCCCTCTTCATTTGTCAATAGAGGACAGCTAACTTAATCTAGTAGACAAAACAGCATAGAGCTGATCATAGATTTTCTAACCCTGTTGCATTCCTTTAAAAAAATGTGTTGATTTCAGAGAGAGAAAGGGAGAGGAAGAGAGATACATCAATGACAAAAGAGAATCACTAATTGGCTGCCTCCTGCACGCCCTGTATGGGGATCAAGCCTGCAACCCAGACATATGCTCTGACCAGGAATTGGACCATGACCTCTGGTTCATAGGTTGACGCTCAGCCACCGAGCCACGCCAGCCGGGCCCCTATTGCATTCCTTTTCATATCTTCTGTCTCTACGCCATTAACATGTAGGCATGAATCTGCCCGCATTCCTGGCCGGTTGCTTCCTGCGCACAAGGGAAGCCTTTTTCTTGCTCCTTTGGCATCCTCTTCCTGGTACCCTTCCCCAAGTTGTCTCCTGCCTAAATCCTGCTCATCCCTCAGATTGCAGCACAAATGTTTTCCTGGTGAACTTTACCTGACTCCGACTACTAGGTTATACTTCCCCCCATCACTTCTGGTAAGTGTAACTAAAACTATTTAATGATTGTCTCTTCCACTAGCACGTGAGCTGCGTGAGGACAGAAATAGTTCCACAAGTTCACTACCGAACTACCAGCGCATGGCACAGAGTAAGTGGGCCATAAGTACATGTGGAATGGTTCAAAAATCTAGGTGCTGGTCATTGAGTTCAGGGCTGTTCTGTCTCCCTTTGTCCTTAGTCTTCTCAGTTCCCTTTGTCCAAGGTTCAGCTCCTCCTATACTCATTCCAAGACACGCCTCTATTATCTATGCCCTGATCAGAAGAGCTGATGTCCTGTATTTAGGCTAGTCTCTCAGGTAATCTGGAGCAAGAGGCTTGGGAAAAGCAGCACTCTCCTTTTAAAAATGGGGTTTCGGGGGGAAGGGAGGGATGATGGAAGGCAAAGCGGGTAAATGAGGTCAAATACATGTAACAGGAGGACACTAGGCTTCAGGTGGTGAGCACACAATAGGGTATACTAATGTCGGAATGATTATGTTGTACACCTGAAATTTATATAATGTTACTAAGTTACCTAAATAAATATAATTATTTTCAATGAAGTTTTCAAAGTTTGCAGTGGGTCTGAGACTCTGTAATGAATAGCTCATGTGTGCTCGCAAAGCCCAGCAAGAATGACGGTGTAGCTGCGGGCAGCCACGAAGCGAGCTATGTTCACAGGTATGCTGCTGAGGTCACTGGACACAACTCGTGGAACGCTGTTCTGGGTGCGGGCGTTCTCTGGAATGCTGGGAACAGGGCCAGCCAGTTACACTCAACTATTTCAGTCTGTTCCTTGCCTGCCTCTCATCTCTCCCCAAAACCCATGTGCATACCCAGGCCTGGAGCCTGAGATTTCCTTAGCCCATCTCCAAAGGCAATTGCTCTCACACGGGGTATGGGTGTGATTAGGAAAATATGGCTAGAGTCCAAGTAGCTGGAGGGGAGGGCAGCCTCCCTCTTGTACACCCTGGGAGACAGGACTTTTTCTAAGGCAAGGTACTTCGAGGCACTGATGCATCATAAAGGGGGGAGCACAGGCTCTGCCTCTGACAAAGTCGAGTTGTACTCAACTTGAAGCAGTTGCGAGGACCTAATGAGATCATGTGATTACATCCTTTACGACACTTTATGGTCCATCGTTAGTGCTAGAAACATGGTGTCCAACTATTAGGTGCTCTTCGGGTGTTTTCAGAGTAACCTATCCTCCTGCATCAGCAACATCACACTGGATAACAATGGCCTGCTCATGGCCCTGGGCGGGTACTCAGTTGGTTAGAGCGCTATCTCATATGCCAAGGTTACAGGTTTGATCCCCAGCAAGGGAACAGATGGGAGTCAACGGAGGAATGCAAGACAGGGAGCAACAAATCAATGTTTCTCTCTCCCTCATTCCCTCCCTTCTCCCCACCCCCCTCTCTAAATCAATCAATAATTTTTTTTTTAAATGGCCTGCTCACTTTTCTCTTTCCTCTGCTGGACTAATTCTCTTGTAATCCCAGCACCTAGGAAAGTGCCTTCCAGGTCCCACCAGCTCTCAGGTGCTGAGTGCTTATCAATCAATTAAGTGCTTTACATAGATGACTTCATTTAATTCTCAAAGCCCTATGAAGCTGAGAATTATTGTTATCTCCATTTTATGGGAGAAGAGATGAAGGCACGAAAAGGTTAAGTCCATGCAAAAGTAGGGTTTCAGTTGTTCATATGGAAAATAATACAATAATCAATTAACAATAAAAGAATAAACCTTTTTGTATACTCACAACTGTAAACCTACTTTTGCCCCACCCTGTACTTGGTGAGTGGTGGAGCCAGTATTTACAGAGCTGGTCGGCTCCAGAACCTGTGCTCTTCACCAGGGCACCCCACCTGAGCTGCACTCCAGTATTTTCCTCAGCCTAGTATCATGGAGGAACATGTCATCCGGCTGTCTCCTCCTTTTTGTGGGGCTCAGTATTCCGTGATTCTTCTAGTGCTGGCCCAACACAAAGCCTTACACAATGGGAGGTTTTACAGTTGCCTCTGCACTCTAGTGCTGGATGTGGCTTGCTGGGTTTATGTTGCAATACGCTCTTTCACAAAAAAATCTCTCGGTGCCGTTGTCAGACTCCACACAAGACTCAGTGGCCCACTGCGCAGACCCTGTGTGCTTACAACTGTTTGTTTCCTAGAGCAACTGAGTGAGAGCTTCGCTGTAGCATGAAGGCAATCACACCGACTCCAGGCATTACTGTTCCACGCCTCAGGATCTGTCACCACTACAGTCAGGCCTTTCTCGGAGAGCCTGGGTGAAATTGGGATTTCCTTTCAATATTAGGTGCTCAGGTCCCATATGCTTAAAAAAACAAACGTGAATTATACACACACGAGTATTACATGTTTTTGAATACCGTGAATATTCATGTATAGCCCCCTCAACAGAATATTATCAAACTGCACCAAGTCCTCTAGGTCCCCCTCCTCCATTGTATCCCTCCTGCAACCCCCGGTGGGTCACGCGATATGCTTTTGTTATGTGAGAGTCTGAACAGAGAGCGATGACTTTCGGATAAATAAGTCAGATGTGATTCCTCAGTCCTTTTATAAAAGGTGCTAACAGCAAGTGCACATTCAAATTTAGGGTATTTTGAGGTTTCACTGTCTAGTCTATTCAAACTCATGTTTCCAGTGAGCTGTTTCCGATTCTAACTTCACAAACCCTGCAGCATAACAATGCACCGAGAACAGCTGTGTCACAAAATGTGGTCAACATGCAAAATGAATTTTTGCCATTTGGGGGACAGGCGCTTGCATGGCAACGGCTGTCAGAATGTTAAGCTGACAGGATGCTACAGATGGTGAGGAGCTGCAGGATGGAAAAGGGAGTATCCCGTTAAGCCAGCAACAAAGAAGAAGTGTTTTCTGCGACATGCGAGAAACTGGTGTAACTATGTAAAACAACGTGGCTGTGATGGCAGGCGTCCGACTAAAGAGCCTGACGAGTACTAGTGTGCTAACTCATGCAGCCTTCAACCCTCAGAGGAGAGCTACAGGTCCTAGTATTCAAAAACGTGCCCCAACCCAGCGGCCTGGCTCAGTGGTGGAGTGTAGACCAGGAGGTCAAGTTCAATTCTCAGGCAGGGCACATGTGGGATGCAGGCAGCTGATCAATGATTCTCTCTCATCATTGATATTTCTCTCTCTCCCTCTGAAATCAAATATATATATATATATATATATATATATATATATGTGTGTGTGTGTGTGTGTGTGTGTGTGTGTGTGTGTGTGTAGTGCCCAAAACACCAAACTGTCAAGAACTAGTACTTCAACCAATAGGTATTTCAGAAGCGGTTTAACACATTTCTGTCACTCCTGCCACTAATGCACCTATGAAATAATTTCATTGTCTCATCCCCACCACCGTTACTGTGATTTAGAAAGTCCTGTCAGCCCAGGTCTGGAGGAAATAAAATGCAATTCTACCATAAATGTGGTAATGTTTGTATGCAGCAGTTGAAAAGACCTCCCCCCCTCCAACAACAAAAAGCCACTGGAAATAATTTCAGTGCTACTCAGTTTATGAGAGGATTAAGTTAGGGGGAAAGTTGGAACTTTTAAGGGAAATTGCTTTCAGAATTGGGGGGAGAAGAGACACAGGTCATGAGGCAGAAACTGTTGGCGAGACGCCCAGAAAAGTAGGAAACCTTACTCCCCTCTTCTTCTCTAAAGAGCTTCTCTATCTCCACAAAAGGCCTGGCTTCCTGTGGGTCTGAAATGTGCTCCCTTCTAGCTTTGGGATTTGCTGAAGGCCATGCAGCTGCAATGAAGTGACTTGGATGCAGTGTTAAGTGAGAACAAATCATATATTAGTATGAGAACCAAAGATCAACTTCCAGGCTAACACATGATTTTCAGCACAAGTTTCTTATCTCAGGAAATAAACACAGAAAATCTTCACTCATACATTTTATTATAGTTAGAACCGTGTAATTTATTCTTCAAACCAGGACACTTTTGAGAATGCATTGTGTGTGCTATTAATAACTACGCCTGAACCACATAAACCGAATCATTCCAGGCAAACTGGAATATCTGACCACTTACAGTGCAAGGTTGATGTTCAATAAATGTTAACGTATTGTCATGTTGTGTAACCTTTAGCTCTCAAACTTGACAAACTGAAAAAAAAATTCTTATAGATACTATTCAATATGTATTCTTTTAGTTATGCTGATACACTAAATAGACCCTTTGTCTAGGGAAGGAAGAATGTTCCATTTTCCTGTGGTACTTTGAGCAATATTATCTGTGTCACAGATAATAAATGAGTGCAGGAAGCTAGTCAGTTGTACCAAATCAATGCAGAGCTGTGCTCAGAGCTCACACCTCTGCCCTCCAATCCCCAGCAATTGTGCTGCTCACTCAGTCATGAAGCTTGCTGTCTAGGACTTGATGGGATTTCTATTACCGATTCCCCTGAGGTGGAGAGTGGTTACCACCTTTCAAATAAGAAATCTCGTGAAGGCCTTGGCTGGGAGCTCAGTTGGTTAGAGCATCATCCTGATACGCCAAGGTTGTGGGTTCCATCCCCAGTCAGAGCACGTACAAGAAGCAACCAGTGAATGCATAAACAAGTGGAACAACAGATTGACGTCTCACTCTCCCTTCCTCTAAAACCAATGGAAAAAATCTCGTCAAGTTTGTAAAGAGGTTCTTCCCAGTTCACATTACTATACTCCCTTTTCATACCACTTCTATAAAAAGCTCAAGTACAAGTCCTGATTGTTAGTCACGTACTTTGGTCTTTTTTTGGTAAAGATTTCTTTGGGCGTTCAAGAGACCCAGGTATTAACCATAGTACTTGGGATTTTTGTGTTATGGTAACTAAGCAACAGTGGAGATGTTTTAATGTAGCAGGTCCTGTATTGGCAGAAACTCCCTTGGACTCCCCGACCCTCTATACAGTCTCTGTACATCTTGGCTGCTCACCCACTGCTAACAGAGACCTCTCTGTCTCAGCCACTCGGACAGCCTTGCCCGAGTCTTTCCCCTGCAGGGCAGCTGGACACCCAAGGTCTTCAGTAATTGGCAGGACTGGAACTAACTAGTGGCCTGATCATTCAGTAGCTTTTACAATTCACACATCCATATCTTAAAACTGTTCTTAAATGCTACTCCTTGGACATTACTTGCTTTTGCTTAAGGAAATATAACTAAGTCCTTAGTGTAAGAACTGTGCCAGACCACTAGCTTTTTAAAGTGAATATCCAATAAAACTCATTCAGTGGCAAAATGTGTGAGAATGTCTACTAGAAAACATTCAACAAACGTGAGGGGGGCATGACCTTCCAGGCGTAATTTTGGAAACAGGCAGCCATGGCAGGAACACAGAAGAGCCCGTTCTTAGGAAAGCAGCATTCTGCAGTGTAGTGGTTTACAGCAAAAACTTTTGATATCAAGTTGCACACAAGATTCTGTCCCATAACATAGGACCTGTGTGTACCTATAGCTTAGCCTGTTTCGTCGTCTGTCGGGAGACTTAACCAAGAATGTTCTGGGTTTAGTAGTGTCAACTACACTTACTTCTGTCTCCTCCTAGAGTGCATTTCAAAGGCAGGAGTGTTAAAAATTGATGTAAAGTATGCCTAGGAACTCTCATTATTAGCTGCCAGGACATGAAGCTGTAAGAATAAGGACAGTACCTGACGCTCAATTTAACTTGGCCTGAGTTTAACTGGTTGAGTGTTATCTTAGCAGTTTCCCAAAGCTTTGGAACCTCCTCAGTGGTGTCTTGAGGACAAGTACACGTTAAGGATATCTGGTGGATGAGAGAAGGCAAGGATCTAGACTGCTAATCAAAGAACTGCATAAAAAGGGTATGGGAAGCTTGAACAAAATGTAATCTAGTGGAAAAATCCTAAATATTTATGACTAAAGAGCCGGTGTCATCATTTATGTAGTATGACCATGGGAATTTCTTTAACTTCTTAAAGGTTTCCTTTTTTATTTTAGGGAAAAGAATATATTTTAAATCTAAGTAAGCTTTAAGGATTGCTAGTCTAAATAACCATTTTAAAATGCCTAACAAAACATGACCATAGCAAAATGTTAAATTTCATTTCTTATGCAGACACTAACATTTTAAGTGGCTTAGAATTCTAGTTGGCCTGAGATTCTATTATACTTGTGAATCTGTGATTAAGATTATAGCAAATCTCAAGTAGGAGAATGGTTATCTATTTTTAAAATTTAAAAGCAGCAAACTGTTGTATCCCCAAGCAACTTATCTTTAAGTGCTATAGAGCAAATGTACACCCCACCAAATTCATATTCAAGCACTAACCCACACTGTGATGGTACTGGAAGATGGGGCCTTTGGGAGGTAATTATCTTAGAACAGGTCACAAGGGTGGGGCCCTTATGATAGGCTTAGTGCCCTTTTGAGAGACATCGGAGAGCTTCAACAGAAGGGTCCCCCACTTCCCAGCCTCCAGAACTATGAGAAAGAAACTGATCTTGTTTAAGCCACCCAGTCTGATATATTGTTATGGCAGCCCAAGTTGACTAATACAGTAGGTAAAATAGATGAAGTGGAAGAACAGACCTAGCTAGGTAGCTCAGCTGGTTAGAGGGTTGTGTTGATATGCCAAGGTGTCAGGTTTGAGCCTTGGTCTGGGCACATACGAGATTTAACCAATAAATGCATAAATAAGTGAAACACCAAATCAATGTTTTTCTCTAAAATCAATAAAGATAAAGTGGAAGAATGGGATTGCTCTAGTGAAAGCAGGGAACAGAGAGGAAGTAAGCTTTACCTGCTTGGACCCCTCCTGAGTTGAAGCCCCAGGGCACCACAAAACACAGTATAAAAATACATTGTTTAATGGAACAGCATAAAAACCTGCCCAAATATGAATAATGTTCAAATGCTACAGACACAAACTCTAGGAGATGGCCCAAATTCTCTTCTGGTATTGAAATTCTACAGCACTGTCTTATTGAAAATAAGTAAGCATGCAAATAGGATTCTATGTTGCTTTATAGATCTGTTGCAAAAGGGTGCCAAGTTTTAGTATGGTGGTAACAAAAGCTGCTGCTTGGGCCTTGGCTGCGGTGGCTCAGTTGGTTGGAGAGTTGTCCTTTATACGGAAAGGTTGTGGGGTCGATTCCTGATCAGGGCACATACGTAGGTTGCAGGGCATTTACGGAAGGCAACCAATGTTCTCTCTCACATCGATGTTTTTCTCTCTCTCCCCCCCCATCTATCTAAACCAATAAGCATGTCCTTGGGTGAGGATCAAAAAACAAAAACAAACCAAACCAAACCAAAACAAACAAACAAAAAAAAAAACCAACCACCACCACAAAACCTGCTTGGGTCAGGTACCCAGAAAAGAATGCTTGTTAAAGCAATGTCATTTCACAATGGGGGAAAAAACTGCCATTCCCCAGTGGTCTTGTATCTCACAGCTTCATCTTCTTTCTCACAGCTTCTAGGGGATATGGAATAAGACTTTAAATGCAATTTAAAAATTTATAGTTGCATTTTGTCCAATTATAAGGCTAAAAGCAGAACTCCCTTTCCAAAACAGAACTACAAATTATTCATTCACAGCCCCTTCACACTGGGGTTAAATAAAGAATGGCTAGTAACCCCACACCCACTCCGTGGAAAGGAAATGGCAAACTACACCAAATTTAACAATGTGATCGTCACTAATGGCATAGCAGGTAGGGAAAGAGCAAAACTTGTCTTTCATAAAAGCAAGTGGGGTGGTGGCAGCCGGGGCAGACAGGGACGGTCCCCTAACTCTGTATATAGATAACTTGGTTACAAAGAACAGCTCGGCCTTGAAGGGAGAAGAGGAAATCCTCAGGGCACCAATTGCTAAAAAAGAGGGTTTGTGGAGGAAGGGTTGTTCCCAGAGAGCCTATATAAATGCCTCAGTGAATGCAGGTCACACACACAGGAGTGTCAGGCCCTTTGTCTTTATGTCAACAAATTTGCAGTTAATTAGGCTCTGTACTTGTTCAGGGAAACCCAGAATTTGGCCTAAGAATAAAATACATGGAAAAACTGTGAAGCCATGAAAATACATTTTTTAAAAGTTTTCAGGTATAATACACAAAAGCAAATGAATTTTATCTTTAAAAATATCAAGTATCACATCCATTGTCTAGTCCTAATTATAATTACTTCTTAAAGCAACATTTGTCTTTGTTTACAAATACAGCAGCAGGTGATAAAACCTAACGTCTCAAACACATTGCTTACAGTTCATAATACAAATGTATATGTCTCAAATCACATTCTAGGCAGTTTAACTTAAAATGCATAGACAATTACATACATTAAATTTGCCATCACTAAGTCAATGAAAAAAATAACAATATCAAGAAAAAATACAGAAAACCTTTAGAGAGCACAAAGAAACCAAGTTTACTTAATGGCAACAAATCAGTATCTGCTAATCAATGGCAGGCAGTGAAAGTGCCTTCATCCAGGGAAAGTGAGGAGGAAAAACCCCATTACTTCGCATGCTTGAAAAGTTATACTGACAAAACCATCATCTTGAAAAACATTAACTTTTCCAAAAAGAAAAAAAAAGTATAGCATACTTTGCTCTTTCAAATGCCCAAAGGCTGGTCTATAATTTCCATCAGCAGGAATACCAAAATATGTTGATGTAGATTAAATACGGGCACACTAATGAATTCTGTAATGCCGCTCCTAGACTGGCACCCTCAAGGACAGGCATTCACTTTCATCTCTATCTGCATCGGGCAAAGCACCTGGATCAGACATTTGTGTGTCTGTTGGATGAATGCAGTTCTCAGAAATAGTCTAAAGCCAGAAGATTGCATTTCTTTAATACTGATCATTTTATTGGCAATTTTTGTTTTACTTGGTAGAATTCTGAAAATAAAGTATCTTTATACTAAATATTGCTCTATTAGGATTATAGTCTTCCCTGAAAACCACTCACCACTTTCTATGTATAGCGAAGTGCGTCAGCATGATTCATCTGAATTTAGCCTTCTGTTTTTCAAAAACATTAACACTGGAAGGTTTGTGCTCAGGTTTAATTCCCAGGATTTATAGCTGTGGCACTTAAATAAAGCCAGCACTAGATTATTCAGGGTAAGGAAGGAAGACATGGCACTAATCATTTACAAGTGTAGGCAACTGATTGATAGGCAAATTAGGCACAGTGTTTTATTGAAACTTTGAGAACTATGTTCACCTACACAAAACTTCAAAAGCTGTACATCTGAGTACAATAGGTAGCACTAATTATTTATGAGGTAAAATACGGGCACAACTGACTTCTTCCCAAGAAAATATTCTAATATTCCATTGTAGTGGTATGACAGACCAAGGCCAAAAATGCATCCCTTTTCTTCTCTGTTCTATTACTGTTATCTACTCAAAACAATAAACAGTACTTGGGTAATTAAAAATGTCTTGTTGCTTTTTCCAGCTAAGAGCCATGGACTGCAGTGACCTCAGCAGGCACAAGCTCCTGCGAATAGGCTTTGAATACACTAAGATATGCAGACAGTATCACGGAGCTGAGCCCCGAGTGGGTCCAGTGGGGAGCAGCCAACTTAAATGGAAACAGAATAGACAGAAGCCAGCTCTCATGGGTCCCTGATCGCAGGCAATTTTTCTAAAGAGGAGAGGAACTGTCTTCCCAGATGTCCAGCTTTACTAAGGCCAGGGAGCTGGAGGAGAGGACCATGGGAGAGCTCAAGGAGATTAAACAGCAAGGGCCAAGGGCCAGGCTGGCTTGAACTCTCAGAGATGACAGAGCCAGGCAAACTATGATTGGGAAACCTTTGTGAACAAGGCAGACCCTGTCTTGGCTCAGCAAGCCACGCACTTCTCACCCCAGGAGCAAGAAACAGCCTCAGTGACTGCAAATATAGATTGTTTGGTTAAAAAAAAGAAAAAAAAGTTTTGTTTGTTCCTGCATAATCAATATATAGCTTTAAACAAAACCGGGCTGATGAGTCAGAGCTACGAGCAGCCATCCTCAAGCATGAAAAGGGGTCAGGCCGAGTCCAGCAAAGACAAGCCGAGATATTAAACTTAAGGCGCCTTGACTCTTGAAAACTGAATGTGTGATTATAATGTCCAAAGTTTAATTTTTCATTGTCATTTTTTAGGTTCAACATTTCAAAGTCTAACATTCAAACTCCAGAAACACTATTCTTAAACACATCTCAGCTATCTCCATCAAATTTATTTTAAAATTCTTGCTCTTCAAGTCCAAATGCCAACATATTCCATACTTCAGATTCCTTTCAGACTACCAAAAAGTCTTCCATAAACTCATCTTAGCCTAGCATGACTTATTTTTGAAAGCAAATTATTCCTTTGTAAAAAGAAATCTTCCTTAGATGCTTCCCCCACTAAAATGTCTGATTTTCTTAACTCCACCCTGAACTTAAAAATACTTATTGCCCAGAGTACCTCTGAGAGTTGAGAACCTCTCCCTTGATTTGAGAAATAATTCTCTAAAGAATTGCAAATATAGAAGCAAATTCTGTTCCCTTTGATTTCCATAAAAAAAAATTTTTTTAAATTCTGTTGAAAAGTATTGGAAAGCAAAGGCTAAAACACAGTACTGTCTAGGGCACAGTGCAGGTCACTAGCAAATGTATTTATTGGGAATAGTAATTCCAAATCTTGTGTCCATGGTCTTTCAAATCCTTTAACAAAAGATTTTCACCAGTAATAAACGGACTCCTCAATTACGGACTCCCAAAACTTGCTACCTCTTCTTTTAGTCAAACTTCTTTCTTTCTAGTATTACATTAATTATCCCATCTTAAGCCAGAGTTGTCAATTTAATCCTAGTACAGGACAACCAAAATAAGCATAAGGAGTGATATATTTGCTGCCATCTTACTTATCCTCATTTTATGCCTCCAGTTAACTGACAAGAAACTGACTGGATAATTTAAGACAGGACACTCTAAGGCTACCTGCCTTATGAATTGGAGGCTACCTTGACAACAGAGTCCCAAAGTGTTGAAAATAGCTGCCATGTGGCCTTGCAGTGAGTGAAAGATAAAAAGACCATTTGTGCCACTAGGTAAGAACTATCTGACAACATTCACCAGTCTAAAAATATCTAAACAAATTAGTTCCAATTCTGTAAGCTTGAATCTATCTTCTACTTTAAAGGGAGGTTTAAACACTGAAATTTTCCCTCCCAAAGATGACCATCTTGCTTTTGTAGGAGGTAGCTATCAAATCATTATATTGGCAGCATTTGGCATTCTCAACATTTTAACTGTAAGAAAAAAAAACTTATTTCTAACCAAAAAACAAGAGTTCTAGCATAAATCTCTTATACTAATGAAGAAATTAACATTTTAGTAACCCAATGTATATATTAAAAGTTTCAAAATGTTACTTCATGAATAACACAGTCAGTTTTATTCCAAAATTAAGAATCTGATTTAAAGATAAGGTGCCCAGAAACTATTCAGACTATTTTGGTGGTTACAAACAACACTTATTTAAGTAATACGATCACACTTCTTTAAACTCAATTGCAGAGATCTACACTTTATTATTTTCACTGTTAGAGTAAAAGGATAATTTATAAGGATGGCACTTAATTCTACCTATTTACCTGTCAACAAATACAGAACTGAACTGTTAGCTGTAAGAACTTTACAAACAGATCCAGGAAACTATGCAAGAGACAATGACATAGCTTAACCAGACTCTGACAGATCGTATTTTGATCAACTTGTACAAAGAGAACAGTCATGCCTGTGTGATTAAGGTTCTTTAAACGTAACTGCTACATGTGTTTATGATAGCCCCTAGAGTGTGCCAGTTTTCCGCATCAGGGAGGGATTAAAGGATGTGCTCCTGAAAAACTGAGGAAGAAGGGGCTATAAGGAAGGGAGTGGGTGGAAGAGTGATTTCTGGGAATACAAATTACTTGTCCTTATGAAGCAACTCCTAAGGTTGCCTCTTTTGTGAGGGTCAAGACAAAGGAGAGAATTATTTCCTTCCTTGAGCTCTTCTCAAAGCAATATGGACACCTCAAATCTATTCTAAAGCAATTCAGAGATCACCAATGCTTTAAGAGTATAATTTACATACATGCTGGCCTGCATTAAAAAGAAGTTTCCACAAGTGGCAGATTTAAAAGCTGTCTGACCCATTTGGTTAAAAGTAAAATCAGGTGAAATTCAAAATGAAAGGTTTTACTAAAATTTTAAGGATAAAAATGAACACTTCCTAATAAACTCAACATCTGATAATAATTACCGCCAGTTTTAAAATGTATATTCAAAGAATAACCTCAAGAGGACTATGTTGGTTTATTCTATAGAGAGAGCAGCTCAAGATGTTGAGAGGCATAATTTTTTAAATTATAACAACATTTTTCAAAGTGTGTTCTTATAAGGAAAAAGTGATTATAGAAAAATACTTGAAATAATTTGCCAATGAGGTTGCAGGTTCTAACAATAATCCACACATCATCTTAGATTTTTAAATTTGTAGTTTCATAATTTAAACAAATCCAAAATTTGTTTTAAACAAATTATATCAAAGAGCTATTCAATATACTTATTTTCACTTTCCATAAAAACTGAATAGAAATCACATTTGAACGATTTACATTTTTATCTGATTGTATCCATCTGATATATTATACATCCAAGTACAAGAGGCAGGTATCTTCTGAGGCGCAAGAGTTGTTCTTTCATGAATGCCCTCTAATAGTGAAACCAGCAATTTTTATATATGCATTCATGTGCATATATATGTACTTCAAAAAGCAAAGCGTCATCTCTTCATCCATTAACTTAATGGTAAGACTGCAATAGAAAAAAAAAAAAAGTAAACCTCTAGATTTTGTAAGTGGAGTTTAACTCCTGGCTATGGCTTAAACTTATTGCTTAATAGGTCCAAACAGTAAGCTATTCCACTTATTTTGGCCTACAATTTACAAAAACAATTTTTAAAGCGAATATATAGCAAAAAGTTAAAATAATGAAAGGAAGCTTTGGAGGTACTTAAGATTTTCTTCCTTTACAGTTGAGATAGATGTTTAGTTAATCTAGTTGGAGACTTGATTTTTTTGTTAAGAGTAAATAGATTTTGCTGAAACTGGTTTGGCTCAGTGGATAGAGCGTTGGCCTGCGGACTGAAAGGTCCCAGGTTCAATTCTGGTCAAGGGCATGTACCGTGGTTGTGGGCACAGGTGTGCAGGAGGCAGCTGATCGATGTTTCTCTCATTGATGTTTCTATCCTTCTCCCTTCCTCTCTGTAAAAAAAATCAATAAAATATATTAAAAAAAAAAAAAAGAGTAAACAGATTTTCTCCCTCCTCAGGGAGTATCCTGATGTGTTTGAATGCTCACTTAGCTTACTTCATGGGAGAAGTGGGATGCTTCTCTATTTGGTCATATGCCCAAGACAGGCTCCTCAACTAAGATGTCAACAATACTCTAGCTTGGCTGACAGTAAAGTATAAAGCATTGCACATAACTGACAATTTAGAACAGTGGTAAGACCTTGAGCTAAATGCTGCTAAGAATCTAACAAAACTTTGGCTAAAAGACACTTCGGAAAGTTGTACCGAAGACCGGCAATGTTACATATTCACTGCCCTGGATGATCTAAAGATATACCTCTAGTAACCAACTGTTTTTTCGGTCTGCTTCTAACAGAATCAAGTTTGTATATAAATGTTATACAAAAATAAATGAGCTCTGGTCAGGCAGCTCAGTTGTGTAGCGCATCATCCCGATGTACCACGGTTGTGGGTTTGATCCTGGTTCAGGGCACACACAAGAATCAATCAATGAACGCATAAATAAGTGGAATAAACTGATGTTTCCCTTTCTAAACAAACAAACAAAAAACACAAAAAACTCAATAAAAAAATATGTAATAAAACTGTATACCACTGATTCATCATCTAAAAAAAGCAGCTAGACTTATTTTGAAGCTTCTGTTAACAATTACACTATTAAAGATGAGTATAGCTAAAATAAATATAGTATTGAATGTCAATTACAACCAGAAAAAATATCTACCTCTGTATCAAGCCAACGAGGCTGAGATTGCTATTACTGAACTGTGCTTTGGTGTGCTAATATATCATTGAAAAATGTTTTTTAAAAGTCTAATGTAATGCAACTCTCACTTTACCTCAAAAATGCTGTTGAGGACATTACTTACTATATTACAATGCCTTTGAAGACATTTGGAAAATTTTTCTTTTCATTTTTAATACTGGGAATACCATAATTGTGTTCTTTTTAAATGCTTTATCTGAAATTTGAAAATTTATACATACCTACCACCCTCCTTTTTTAAAGAAAGTTTAAAAAGCTTTCTAATCCTCCATCACAAACTGGAGACAAGTAATCTTTCAGTTGTGCTTATGTAACTATTAATGCACATTAAATAACAAATTAAACACTCACATGGGGGCCACCAGGCATTGGTGGAGCACCAGAAGGTCCTGAAGGCACTTGAAAAGGATTATTGGGTGTGGGATAGAGTCCTGGTGTGGGATATGATCCTCCAGGGGCAGGATATGGTGCTGGTGGTCCCCAGGCTCCTGGTGGAACAGTGCCCCATGGAACAGGTGGTGCTGCCCCGGGTGCTTGGGGAGGAGGAGGTGTGGGATATGGCCCTGGATATGGCATACTGGGGGTAGGATACTGCCCTCCCATTCCTGGTGCCCAAGGTCCAGAAGACATGGATCCCCATGCACCTAAAGGACCAGCTGGATCAGTGGGAGCACCATATGGTCGCGGAAGCTCTGGAAAGGGCATATTTGGTGTAGGATATGGCCCTGTGGGGCCAGGACCTGGCACAGTTGGGGCTGGATAAGGACCACCAGGAGGGGGGCATGATGGTCCAGAAGGAGGAAAGGGTCCTGGAGGTCCCGGAGGTGGTCCAGTGGGAGGCACAGAGGGATACATTCCTGTTGGTGCTGATCCGAAAGGCACAGTGGACGGTGCTGCACTCGGCGGGAGTCCAGATGGCACGGAAGGTGGAGCGCTTGGGTTACTCCAAGGGTTGGAACCTGGCCAGCTTTGAGGAGGTTGGCTAGGTTTTGTATTGCTCACAGAAGTTTTGGCAGGGGAGTGGTCAGGTAGGGCATCTGCCAGCTGCAATACAAAAAAGACATGTCTTACCGATTTTATTTAGGAATAAGTCATGCCAAACATGATTATAAGCCTCTATAACATCTTCAAAACCAAGCTGTTCAGTTTAAAAACAATTCATTTAATACAAAACTTGAGGGGTTATCCTGAATACCAACTTTGCAGTGCAAAATTCTCAAAGAAACTCGTTTTCTAAATACAACTAATTAACACATTGTAGATTTGAATCCCACTTTACCTCAAACAAGTTACATACTTTATCTAAAAGTAAGCTTCCTCAAAAAATAGTTTTAGTGTTAACTTGAGGCGTAAATGAGATAATTTATGTAATGCAGTTAACATAGTGCCTGGCATTTAATTTTTAATGAACGCTGGCTATTATTAAGATGAGGTTAAAAGAGAACAGAATACTTAGAAATTCTTTATTTACTGATTCATATAGAAATACTGCAAAATATATTTCCAAATGTTATATATAAGTAAATTAAGGCAAATAACCTATCAAAATCACATGCCACCATCACCCGATCCACCAAAACCCAAGAATCAGAGAAAGCATCTCTTCTAAATGGAAAGAATTATGGCCCACTATTAGGACTATGTTGTTTTCCTAAGAGCTAAAAACTTGTAAAGAATAAGTGCATCAACTTACCGAAAATTCATCAGACATTTTCCTAAAAACAAAAAAGGAAGAAAAAGAAAGGAAGAAGGAATATTTCAAAACCAGTGCTTACTATTTCTTATATATTTTTTAAGGAACTTTCTATGCATACATTATTTTTACTTACATGGAATCTTATTCATTCATGTAAGGGGTTTTACTTTATATAGGGAACATTTCCGTTATAATTCGTACAGCTCTATCAACTTCATCCCTTACTACTGCCTGCACATCATATGAAAGTGATCCATAATTTAGCTGACACACTCATGTTGGTGACAGTTTAGGTTTGCTTGCATTTTGTGTTTGAGACAGAGTGAACATGTCCAAATATATAAATTTTTGCTCACTCGTGAGTGAGATCCATCACCAGGAAAAAGTACTTGAAGTAAAATTTCCAAGAAACAGGTAGTTATCTAAATTCCATCTCCAAAGTCTATGCCAATTTTAAAGTTCCTTGCCCATTTAAACTGCCTACCTTTCCCTTTTAACTCCTCTTCTCCATTGGACATTATTAAAGTTGTAAAAATTGTTTTCAATTATGGTAGACTGAAATTGGCATATTACCTTAACTTAGATTTTTTTTAAGTAGAAAGTAGAGCATCTTTTAAATTTAACACTCCATTTATACTTCTTTTTCTGTAAATCTGCTCATGTCTTTGGACCACTTTTATCAACTTTTTAAATTTGAAGTAAATGAACATTTAATAAAACGCAAGGATCTTTTAAGTGTTAGATCAACAGTGTCCAAGATACAGAACATTTCCCTTACTTGAGAAGGTTTACTCATGCTCCTTTTTCCAATCAACTCCCCTTCTACCCAGCAATCACTTTCTTAGTTTTTGCTTGTTCTTAGACTTCATATACTATCTAATAAAGAGGTAACATGCAAATTGACTGTGACTCCAAAACACAAGATGGCGCCACCATGTCAAAGATGGCTACCCCCATGTGGACACAAGATGGCCAGCAGGAGAGGGCAGTTGGGGGCAACCAGGCCTGTAGGGGAGGGCAGTTAGGGGAGACCAGACTAGTAGGGGAGGGCAGTTGTGAGCGACCAGGCCTGCAGGGAGGACACTTGGAGGGGGGGAGGGGGCCAGACTGGCAGGGGAGGGCAGTTAGAAGTGACCAGGCCTGGCAGGGGAGGGCAATTGGAGGTGACCAGGCCTGCAGGGGAGGGCAGGTGGGGGCGACCATACTGGCAAGGAAGGGCAGTTAGGGGTGAATGGGCCAGCAGGGAAGGGCAGTTGGGGGTGACCAGGCATACAGGGGGAGGAATGGGCCCACTGGGATTGGGCCTAAACAGGCAGTCCATTCCTCGAGGGGTCCCAGATTGCGGAGGGTGCAGGCTGGGCTGAGGGGTACCCCATGCCTTGCACAAATTTCATGTACTGGGCCTCTAGAAAATAGAATAAGACAGTATGCAATCTTTTGCCTTTGATAATTTTACTACTTAGTAGTATACATCTTTAAAAACAAAACAAACCAGCTTAGTAAGATAGTAAGGTAATTAGCTAGCTCTGTCATACATGAGACAAAAAGAATTTATCCCAAGTTCCTTTTATCTGTAGATCCTTTAAATGGTATATTTAGGCAATACAAATAATTTTAATTTCGTGTAGTCAAACTTATGAATTTTTCAACTACGTGTAGTTTCTGTCTTATAAAGGCCTTGCCTACTCCAAGTTTAAAAAAATGTCACCAGCCCTGACATGTGTGGCTCAGTTGGTTGGAGCATTGTTTTGTGCACTAGAAGGTATCGGGTTCAATCCTCAGTCAGGCACATACCTAAGTTGCAGGTTCCATCCCCAGTCAGGTGTGTATGGGAGGCAATGAATTTAGGTATCTCTCTCACATTGTTGTTTCTCTCCCCCAACTACCCTCTCAAAATATCACCTATGCTTTTTTACTGTATTTTTATAATTTACCTTATTTAAACTTTTTTTGTTCTTCCTACCAATCAAGGAATAATCTATCTTTTCTCAATTTACTTGACAACCTTAACACATGCTACCGTTATTAACAACTAATTAGCCCTGGTCAGATAGCTCAGTTGGTTAGAACGTCATCCTGGTATTCCAAGGTTGTGGGTTCAATCCCTTGTCGGGGCACATATAAGAATCTACCAATGAATGCATAAATAAGTGGAAGAACAAATCGATGCCCCCCCTTCTCTCTCTCTAAAAGCAATCAATAAAAAAACCCCTAAACCAATATTTATTGAACATCCATGGAACAGGCACCATGCTAAGTGCATAATCTCATTTAACACCCTCAGAACCCCACAAATGCAAATTCTATTACCACCCCATGTACAGCTGAAGAAAAGGAGGTTTAGCAAGTTAACTTATTTAAGGTCACAGAGCTAGTGACCAGTAAGAGAAGGGGTTCAAACTCAGGTACAATCTGATTCCAGAACCAAGCCTCTTTACCAACAGGCCACCATCATTTCCCACAGGTATTGTGGACTCTATTCTTCCCTACTTATCTGCACTTTAAAATTCTATCTTAATTATGGAAGCTTTAATTTTTAATACATTTTAATGTCAGTTGCCCTACTATTACTGTTCCTTTTCCCAAACTTTCCTGAATACTTTCATATACCTTTCCCTGGTCATTTTGTAAATAAATAAATACATAAATTTAAAAGTATGTTGGGTGTTCTGGTTGGAACTGCATTAATTTACAGATTACTTCAGGGGACACTGATATATTTAAAACATCACATCTTCTCATTCAAGAACAAGGTATGTTTTCCTAGTTTCCATAACTGTCATTTATCATCACTCAGTAGTTTTAAAAAAATGTCTCCTACACATTTCTTATGAGATAAATATCTAACCCGGTAAACTTTTTCTTGTGGTTATAAAACTGGCTCTTTTATTTCACTGTATTTTTTAATTGGTTGTTCATACATAGGAAAGGCTTTTTAAAATTTTAGTATATTACTTTTGTAAGCAGCCAATTATTGAATTATTTTATTCATCAAAGTTTCTCAGTTAATTACATGGGTTTCCAGATGGAGAATTATGATATTTGCAAAAAATAATTTTACCTTCTCTTTTCCATATTTATAGCTCTTTTCTCTTTTGCATCAACTAGGACTTAAAACAACAAAGAAATGTTCAATAGTGAGAGTAAGCACACAAGTTTTGTCCCCAAATCTCCTAGGACTGCTTCTAATGTTAAGTTAATTTCCATTTTTAGTTTGAGATTAACTAAATTAATTAATTTTGTTTGAAATTTAAAAGATCTTTTGGCATCTAATTGTTGATCTTATTGTTTCCCTCTGACCCAATTAACAGTTTATATATGTGTGTGTGTGTATACACACACATTTTCCTTAATACTGAGCCATCCATGAATTCTTAAGAGTTTTATTAAGTATAATTTGGTTATTTTAAGGAATGATGATGAAATAGAACATGAGGCCTACTAATTCACAACTGTCATAAAATTGCTTTTTGTTCAGGCTATGAAAAAACACATCTTGAATGTATAGCAAATATAATTATCCATTCATTCCTAAATTACAGTTTGTTTTATACTAAAAGTAACTTGCACAACAGTAAATTCTTAGGACTAACACCTGAAGAAACTTTTATCAGTGAATGACAAGTTTAAAGTCCACATAAAACTAACATGCTTTTCAAACAGGTAAGTCTTGCTGAAACAGAAAATGGTTCTGTATCAAAGTTCAAATTCATTTTGGAGCTGAGAACAAAGCAACCAATTCAATTTCATATGGTCTTGCTGTTCAGATTTTTAGAATTATTCTTTTCTCTTTTAGATTTTGAAAAACCTATCCTATATAATAAAAGAGAAACATGCAAATTTGACCGTACCCTCGCTCCTGATTGGTTATGCTACCAATCAGGAGCGGGGACAGGGCCAAGTGGCACGAGTGCTGGGCCCTCGGGGGAAATGAAACTGCAGTGGCGGCGAGCTCCCAGGCCCCCTGTGCGAGGATGTGGCGGCAGCAGCAGCGGTAGTGGCGGCGGCAGGGAGCGCCTGGCCCCCGGGGCCGGGTGGTCACAGACAGCCGGGGCTGAGCTGAGCAGGGTGATGGCTGGGCAGGCTGGGGGTGAGCCATCAGTTGGACACCCCCTGAGGGCTCCCAGTATGTGAGGAGGCAGGATGGGTTGAGGGACCACCCACCCCCAGTGCATGAATTTCGTGCACCGGCCCCTAGTATACATAATATAAAGTTAACTAGTCATTGAATTATATCAAAATGTTATCCTATAAATATACTTACAATTCTGTCTTTAAAAATTTTAAATCAAAATCAAATCCTGGAAAGCAAAGGAAGCGCTAGAATCATATTAAAATAATGAAGCCCTGACCAAAGAAATTGGAAATAGGTCACTTTCTGTTCTGAAGAGTGTTCATGTTAATTGGAAACATTCTAATTTACATTCTGGGGAATACCTTCATCATAAAAAGGTAAAAAACAAACAAACAAAACCTCCCAAAAAACAAAAACAAGCAGGACATCAGTGTCTCAATATGAGAAATGTTGCAGAAAGTTTAAAAAAATTAAAATTTTCTGAACAACTATCCCAAAACATCTGGCTTATGCTAATTAAGATGAGGCCAATGCTACCTTAAAAGGCAAAAAGAAAAAAAAAAGGTTGTAGTCAAGAAAGATTTTCATGTTTTCTTCTTGGAATAATCTAAAGCTATTTCTTCCAAAACTTTCACTACCACTATGGCAAGATCTCTACATCAACTGAAAAATAATCATTTTAATTTATGAGCAGCGAGAATAGTGACTTTAAAATAGAGTACAAAATGTCTTTTAACATACATTAGAAAAGTAAAATATTTCTGTAATTTCTCTGGCCTTTAGGGTAAAAAAGGTAATTCAATCACAGGAAGGTTTAATCAAGTTGAATTCCATAAATTGCTATTGGATACCAGACAAGAAATATTTCAAAAGGCTACCAAATTGTGATGGAGAAAAACAGTCTGGGGACTACTCAATTATAAAAACTGAACATCAACCCTGAAATTTACTTTAAAGAATTTGCTTATCCTTTTTTTTTTTGGAAATTGATTTTAGAGAGGAAGGAAGGGGAAAGAGGGAGAGGGAGAAAAAGTGGGAAGGAGGGGGGGGGAGAGGGAGAGGGAGAGGGAGAGAGAGGGGGGGGAGAGGGAGAGGGAGAGAGGGAGAGAGGGCGAGAGAGAGAGAGAGAGAGAGAGAGAGAGAGAGAGAGAGAGAGAGGGAGAGAGAGAGAGATCTGTTATCTCCAGCAGGCAAACAGACCAGATGGAACCTGCAACCTAGGCATGTGTCCTGGCGGGGAATTGAACCCACCACCCACCCTCTGGTGAATGGAAGGATGCTCCAACTAACCAAGCCACATCCACCAGGACTGGACATCAATTCTTTTAATTGAATCTTTTGACAAAGATAAGCTTAATCAGAGTCCATATTTTCATCTGTGAAAATTATAATTTCTACTGCTTCACAATTATAAGTAACATTTAATAATCAATAACATGTGATGTTTATTAAAATGTTCTATCAAGAGAAATCAGGACTTTTGATATGATCTGTTTAGTTGGGGGTAATGATAGTAATATGTTATATTAAATACATAAAATTTGACTTAAAATATATGACAGTTTTTAAGTATTAGTGTTTTGGCTATCCTACTTTTGGGCAACTCAAGAAATTGGGAATTTAGAAGTTTTTGATCATTAAAACATAATTTAAAAAAATCATTTCCCCAACAACCTTCTGCCAACCATAGTGTCTACATTTATTCAGCTACTTCCTGGAACTTATGTGTTAGGCACTGTGTTGGGCTTTGGGGAAATGAACAGTATTGTATGAAATAAATGTTGCAGGAGTTCACCGTCTGGTGCTTGAACATTACTTAGGATAAGCACAGGGCACTAGGAGTACTTCAAAGAGCTCCTATTGGAATTACAGAAGGGAGGACCTGGGAAGGAAGCCTGGCAAGCAATGCCTTTGCAGTCTGAAAGAACAATGAACAAGGGATGGTGGGATAGGCCTTAGGGAAAGGAGAGCAGTTTGTGCAAAGGCGAGAGAGGCACATAAAAAGGGATCTGTGGGTAGTGTTTGCAGGTCTGATGGGTTGGAATACAGAAAGGGGAGGGATGTGAAAGTCTTAGCAGAGAGCCTTTAGACCAAGGTTTGACTGTCTCAGTCAGTGTCAGCTTACTTGAGTGAATGAACCTCAGTTTCCTCAACTGTAAAGAACTGGCCAGTAATGCGAGAGACTAAATAGGACTCATAAATCAAGTGCCTGTAATAGTGCTAGAAAAATACTGGGTGGCAACAGATATATTCTTTTGTCTTCCTTTGTACAGAGGCATATAACTAACATGTGATTAAAAGAGTAAATGCTAAAAGTATGACTGACTGGATAAAACACAGCTCTTCACTGGCTGGCTGTGATCAAGATGAACTCCCCAAATCTCAGAAGTAATAGTAGACAGGAACAGTATCCACTTTACAGATTTGCCAACAAATCTCTTGGGCACTGGCTGGCATACAGCAAAAACTCAACAAGTGCTCTCTTTTACAATCGCTACCATCGATCCATAAACCTTTATACACAGTTCTCAACTCAGAAACCTCTCAAGTTTGGCATAAAACTTATTTGGTGGCAAAACCTGACCCGAGGTTATTTGTAGTTTCCATTAATTCAGACCTATGGCTGCACAAATATTAATGTTGCATTAGGGGATGCTGCCTCAACACTACCGGGGGTGTGTGTCTGTGCACTTTATCGTGTTTCTAAAACCCACAGCTAAAATTAAAAAATACTTCTGAACTTCAAAACACACTGGGCCTCAGGATTTCGATGGAGAGACGGGTCTCTGTTCCTCCAGGAGAGAGGAAAAGAACGGCCAACACTCGCAGCTCAACTCAAGTTTCTGAGACAACCTCCTTTGGAAGAGGAGGGTCCGAGACGCCGGCAGCGAGAAAAGACTGTTTCTCCTGCGCAACCAGCACCACTGAACAAAGAACTTCGGAAGGATTTTTGAAGACAACTTCGCCTAGAATGAGGGTTCGTTTTCAAAACAGGTCTTTAAGATCACAACAGGTGCACGAGTATTTCTTTGGTAGTAATGCCATTAAAATTCACCCCCCACCCCCGGTCTGGTGAGTATGGTTTGATGCTCGACATTAGAATTCTTATGTATTAATAGCACTGCTCCTGGTTTTCAAAAACGAAAACGGTCAGCTATTTACAAGCTTGCCATGCATAATAAGCGCTCCTCCGTAGCAAAACATCACCCAACTCTATGGTTTCTAATGGGTGTTTAATATCAGGTATTTTTGCTAGCAAGTCCTCTAGGGAGGAAGGCCGGAACGTTGTCGCGGGGCGGGTCCTCTGAAACAAGGGTCAGAGATTCCTCCCAGCATCTGGTCAGGCCTAGGTCTCCCCTTTTATGAGACTAAATGAACGGGGCAGTGGGGCCAAGGGGCGCGCGGCCGGCGGCCCCGTAGGGCCCCGGGAACAAAGGGAGACCGGATAACCGGAGCGAACCGGCCACGGAGCGGGTCGCGCCGCCCGGCGAGGCGTGGGGGAAGGGCCGGCCCGCCGCCGCCCCGCCCCGCCCCCCACGGGCCAGGCCTGACGTCAGGCGCGGAGACACCCGTCGGGCGCGACCTCTGGTCTCCGACACCTCCTCCAGGGCCCCAAGGAAGATGCCTGGAAAAATACGCTTAGCCCCGGAAGAGCGAGTCCAGCCACCTCCGTCACCGCGCCCGCCTCCCGCTCGGGCGCGTTTCCTCGCCCCCTCCCCGACCCCTGTTAGCGCCGAAGCAGCCTCACCCGGCAGGTCCGAGCCCGCAGCAAGGTCTAGGAGCAGCGATGGGCCCGAGGAAACCGAGAGCTGAGGAACCAGGCACAGCCGGACTGACGGCGGCGGCGACCACGGCACCAGCGGCGGAAGCACCAGCAGCGGCAGCAGCAACTGCGCGCGGCTCCTCCTGGCGCCGGAACAGGAAGCGCCGGCGCCGCGCGCACCGCCCCTGCGGGCGCTCCGCCCTCCCCTCGGGCGGGCCCGCGCGCGCCCCCCGCAGGCCCTCGGCGGCACCGCGGCCCGGCGGGCCCTCTGGCGCGGCTGCTCTCCCGCGCTCGCTCTCGGGCGAGCGGCACTTTTCTCTCGCGAACGGCTGGGAAGTTCCTCAGGTTTCCGGAGTTCCGAGCACTCAGAGGAAACGACCGTGGCTGGTGCCGTGTGGGCGGCCTGGCGGAAGTGGCTGAATTGTTCCTGGAATGGCTCTCGGGCAGGTTCTAGATTCCCTACGCCGGGCGGTTTTTACAGCCCAGGGAGCGCGCTGTGCGGCCCAACCGGGGCACGAACCTTCATCTGGCCGGAGCGGGAGAGCTCAAGGAATGCGGGAATCTGTAGTCATGATGCCTTAATTGCATGTTGTGCAAACTCTGTACATATATTTTACATGGAAAAGTGTGCTACATTCGTATAACGTTTTGCGTCCTTGTGTAAGCTGTTAAGTGGGTCAATGGATGGACATCTTACGATAAACTTTTTATTGAGTTTAGAGAAACATCAATTTGTTGTTCCACTTATTGATTTTTGTCTGTGCCCTGACCAGGGAGCCAACCTATAACCTTGGCATATCTGAAGGATGCTCCCATCAGAACTGCCTGGGCTACTGTAAGCTTCTTAAATGAACACTCGTCTCCAGACATGTGGCCCTGCACACACAATTCTCATACAATAAATGAGCACAGGGACTTCAGATACCTAAGCCGGGGAAGGCAGGGTTCTGGGTGGGGCAGCGGTCTCTGAGGAATACCGTGTATGAACGGCCTAATGTGCCCGCATAGGAGTGAAGCAGCAGTCTGGAGGAGCCTAAGGAAGCCGGAGGCAATAATATAAAGTCCGTGAAAAGTGTTATCTTTCAAGTTTTATTTTATTCATGGCAGGCTGCTACAGATAACCTTTGCTTGTTAACTAAATTGCCATCTGGTTATTTTAGAACTGCACTAACTCTGCTCACCCAATCCAATACTTCGGTTCCTTTCACAGATGTCAGACATACAGTATGGTGTGAAGTTCATCTCCTCCCTTCAGTTTTATCCTTCATAGTTATCGCTGCACTCCAATAAATCTCTCATTCATTTGATCACATCATGACACCCGATTTTGGAAGACCCAAACTGCCACACTACAAACTGAATGTATTATAACTCAGAAAATGTGTAAGAATATAGATTTTAAAACTTCTTTTTCAGATTCTTAGTTTAATGTATGATGTAAGGACATACACTGTTTTAAAAGCAAAATACAAAGCCTTTGGATTTTATATATGAAGTTTTAATTAAGAATAAACAAAAATTTATTCAGATCAATTTATTTGAAATCACATCCAAGAAGAAATCAACTTCAGGATTTGAAATAATAATGGCAACAGCCTTCTTTTTTGATAAGGGGTGAATCATACAAGCCTAATGGACAAGGGCACTAATAGCTTTGTGAAGTTACTACTTAAACTCTGTATATTCAAATATATGTCAAGTTAATACTTGGTTTATACAGAATTTGTCCAATTCTAGCAAAGTTAGCATACTGTAAGTAACCTTCCTTAAGTTTTACACTCTCTCAAGTCTGAAGGCTCAGATTTTTTTATAACCACTGCAAAATAATTACAGGCATACCTTGGAGATATTGCAGGTTCAATTCCAGATTACTGCAATAAAATGAATATTGAAATGAAACAAGGGGAGTTCCCAGTCATATGAAGTTACGCTTACACTATATTGTATTAAGTATACAATAGCATTAGGTATAAAAAGTATATACCTCAATTAAAAAATACTCTATTGCTAAAAATGCTAACCATCAGCTGAGATTGGACAAAGATCACTGATCACAGCCCATAACAAATACAATAATGAAAGTTTGAAATATTGAATTACCAAGATGTGACACAGAGACACGAAATAAGCAAATACTGCTAGAAAAAAGGTGCCAATAGACTTGCTTGACACAAGGCTGTCATAAACCTTCAATTAAAAGACCTCCAAATCTGCAAAATGTAATAAAGTGAAGTACAATAAAATAAGGTATGCCTGTATCTTTACTTCCTGCAAATGTAATTAACTTTTAAAATAACTTAGGCAAACATCAATTTTACATAAACCTTATTAATTGCAAAGTCTTCATCTAATTGCAAAATCTACACCATCAATTCAAAATTATCTCTATTGTCATATCAAGCCAAGAAAATCTATTACAGACTAAAAGTGAATGTGAATCTGCCAGGTCCACTAAGGGGATACTTTGAAAACCTACTAACACATTAGCACTTAACAGCTATACAGAAATTATTTTCAAGTATGCTCCAAGGATCACCTCTTAATTGAACAATTCAGAAGTCAAGTGACAAGTATTATCTATATATTATATGCCAGGAAATGAAGACAAAGATTTAGGATTGAGTAACATATTGAAAAAAAAATAGATTCTGGCTTTATTTGAAATATTAATGTGCACCAAATCCCTTTCCATTGGGTTATATCCATTAGAAACCAATGCATATCAAAAAAGTTACCTCCATTTTGTCCCAATATCTTAATTTGTTAGAATAGTATAGACAGATTCTTGTAGTGTTTCTCATTTCTAGAAAGCCATTAAAAGAGTAAACCCTTTGCTCTAGCTGGTTTGGCTCAGTGGATAGAGCATCAGCCTGAGAACTGAAGGGTCCTTGGTTCAATTCCAATCAAGGACATATATGTACAGGTTTCGGGCTGGGTCACCAGTAGGAGGCAGCCGATCAATGATCCTCTCATTGATGTTTCTCTCTCCCTCTCCCTTCCTCCTCTCTGAAGTCAATAAAAAATATATTTAAAAAAAGTAAACCCTTTGTGCTTTCTGTTAATTCTTCAGAAGTAAAAATGATTGTAAAACTGGTTATATTAAAACCAAAATCACAAAGTTGTTTTTTTTCCCCCAAAGTAGAAACAATTTGCTTGACTTAAAATCTTTTATTCATTTGGGCACTAAACTACCTAACACACAGGCTATTTTAAATTTCAGCACTGTTTTGTTGTCTTCAGGAATCTTCAAAGTCTACTTTCCTATGAAATTTGGGTCTACCAAAATCAATACATAACTGACTTAATTATAGCTTAAAATGACAAAATATTTTAAATGAAAACTAAGCATATTATTCATGAGTTAGGTCTCAAGGTTTTGGTTTCATAGGAAGGAAGCTATTATGTGGATCTATAAAATGATCCAAACTTCAGAGACAGGAAGCTGATAACGTGATTTATCTTAATGGCTTTTACTCTTGAATAAATGATAATGGTTTGCTCTTCTTATAAAAAGAAACGGAGCCCGGCCGGTCTGGCTCAGAGGCTGAGTGCACAGCTATGAACCAGGAGGTCACTGTTTGATTCCTAGTAGGGCACAGGCCCAGATTGTGGGCTTGATCCCATGTGGAGTATGCAGGAGGCAACTGGTCAATGGTCTACCAAATTGGTCTCACCATTGGTCTTACCATTGATGTTTCTCTATCTCCCTTCCATTCTAAAATCAATAAAAATTTTAAAGACTTAAAAAATGGAATTTACATGAGTCCTAATTGCCACATTTGTTCTTCTTAAAGGATTTCTAATTTCTAAGACATTCTTTGTATTATTATTTATAATAATAAGTCAAAACTTTAACTGAAAGCCACAATTTGCCATCAGCTGAAATTCAGGAAAGAACACAGGACTCATCACCAAATCAATAGCCACAGGCTGACTAAAAGCTTCCTTTAATCTTTCTATTAAGTCTTCCTTTAAATTAAACCTTTCCCATTATAAATTATTTAAGTGAATCGTATATAGAAAGATCACACATGATTTTTCATACAAAAATACTCAAGAAACCTAAAAAAATCCATCACCGTATTTTTTCGGATTATAGTATGAATCAGCTTAAAGGGGAGTGAGTTAAGGTCCTGAAAGCTTTGGAGAGAAATAGAAAAGTCAAGTTTATTTCCTGATTTGTGCAGGATGATTCCCAAAGTGCAGTTAAGTGTGTGGTCCAGACTAGCTATTAGCGATTAAGTAGTTCCCTTTCACTGTGAAGGCTTTTCCCTGAGGTAATGCCTAAATTCTTAAGTTTAATATTTTATCTTGTTTCTTTTAGCCTCATCCTCTTTTAACAATAAGCGCTACATATTTCCACCATGATGGTTTCTCAACTCTAGAATTTACTTTTCAAATTGTCACAATGTCTTAGACTTATTGCTCAGGTTTGCTGTGGGACTGCACTGACCAAGGAGCAATAACTCTAAGACAAAATTTATATATTGGTATCTCCCCACATTATTCCTCTCAAAACTTATTCATTTTACTTATATATTCCATAATTGCATTTTAAAACGAGTTTGTTTCTGAATATTGGATGCTTTTCCAAATATGTCCTCACAAAGTAACTGAGAAAGGGGCTTCCCTTTCTAAATTCAGACCTCATAAATTCATTAAAAAATTAATTTATTATTACTCTTTTCATCTTCCTTTATGGTAAACAGTTTCCTTCCCAAGTATTTATATTTCTACTACAGGCCCAGTGGACAAATTCATGCACAGGCCTGGTAGGCGATCAGGGCCAAAGGGAGAACTGGCTGGAGGGAGGGGCCACGGGAGGTTGGCCATCGTGGAAGCGCACTCACCACCAAGTGGCAGCTCCTGCATTAAGCATCTGCCCCCTGGTGGTCAGTGCATGTCATAGCAACCAGTCAACCAGTCATTTAGTCGCTTAGGCTTTTCTATGTATAGGTTTTCCAGGGGTTTTTTTGTGTTTTTTTTTTTTTTTACTGTAGCAAATACCAAAGAAAAATACAAATCATTTCAGAGTAAATGAGTTGGTTTCCTGCTCTCATTTATTAGATCATCTACTTTGAGGCTATATATATGGCAGTATTTTGAAAATGTTAATAGCTATTAATACCTTGAAATTGAGAAAGCCAAAGAAAATATATCACAACTATATGAAAAGCTACTTAGATTTTGATTTTAATATAAACACCAATTTTTACCATTATAAAAGACAACATAATTATGCTTCATTTATCTTTATAAAATACCTTTTAACAGAATATTTGTTTTTGTCATTCCTTAGGTTTTTCTGTACTGATAAAAAATTATTTTTAAAGAAAAATATTTAAAATAATTGTTTCATAGAAACAGAAAGTGTCATTATCAAATTCTGATAAAAAATTATAATCATGGGTAGAGTCTTACCATACTAATTTTCTTTAACCAAAGACGAGTATTTAGGAAGTGTAATATCAGTTTTATAAGATAAGCTTCTCAGTGAACTACAAAAGTGCCACAATAAAGATGAGGTAGTATGAGGCTCTTCTTTTGTAAAAGGAAAATAGCATCTTTAGAAGAGATAATTATTCTGACATTGGTATTGAAATCCTGAGCCTCATCTGCTAAGAGAGGTGCTATTCTCATAGCTACTCTTCACTGAAACCAAGATAATATTGAGATCACTGAGAAAAAAAAATTGTAGAAGATAATGGGAACAGATTTTCTTGGTTTAATTTTGTGGTAATTGCTAAAATTTTATTTTAACATTATTATTGAAAAATGCTATATTTATATTAGCAGCAGAACTGCAGGAAATAAACATGTTACTTCAACATAAAAGCAATAATATTTAAGAAACATTATAACTTGGAAATTTGAGTAAAAATGTTTTCAATCTAGGTAGAAAGTTTCCTATTACGGCTAAACTAGCATCAAGAAATTAATTACTATATGTAAATAGCTCATCAGAAGAAACAATTGTCTAGAAAATTTACTGTTCATTGATTCTTTTAAAAAGAGGGAATAGATAGGATATCACTTCATTTATCTTACATAGGGATAATGGTGTTTCTAAAAATGCCCTCCTGTTCTTGGGATAGTAAATTTAAAATATCACACTTGTTGCCTAGTACTGTTCAGTATGGCCTAAGCCATGTAGCTCTCAAAATGTTTTCCTGTTTTTGAAGCTACAATAAAGACGTTAATTTTGAAGATAGGAATAATTACTTGAAACCTGAAGATTAAAAATAATATCAAGCTTTCTGAATACTAAGTTCTATGTTCACTTCTTGAATCTTTATTCAAGCTCAATCTAAAATAATGAAAACTTATTCAGGGGCCAATGAAGATGTGTGACTGTTTATAAACTGTAGTGTCTCCCCAAGTAACAGACTGAGCTTTTATAAATGAGCTAGGTAGAAGCAGCAGTTCACAAGTAAATACAGAAATCATCCCACAATTGTTTTAGTATTTTAGTAACTACTAGTTACTAACAGTGTTATCATCATCTTTAAAGCTCCCAGTGAGAAAGGAACAATATGTTTCAGGTTTTAAGAGAGACCTATTAAAGGAATAACAAATGACCATTCCACATTGTAGAAGAATACATTCACCTCCAAAAATGTTATGCTCTCATTTGATTCTTACTGATGAGATTAATCAAATTTAGTAATCCTGCTTTAGAGTTAATATTTAAAATACTGTAAAACACATCAAGTTAGATTTTAAGCTATGTTGTTACCTTTAACATCCCTATTAGTAAATTATAAGTCAATTACATTAGTATGGATTGTGAATTACAACACTCAGCTTTACTGAAGAATTTGAAAACAACTCTGGAAAGGGGGATGTGGAAACCATATTTTATGTATAGGAATGCCAATGGCAAAGGTTGACAAAGCATTTTACATGTAGGAAAGGACATAGGAATATTTTTAAAGAAAATAACAAAATACAAATTATTGACTGTTTACAATGTCTACGAACTTTCAAATATCTCCAGTTTTTATGCAAATTACAATAAAGAAAAAAAATTAAGTATATACTCTACAGAATAAAAACAAAAACCACTTTGTAAAAAATACCCATTAACCCTTAGTATGTAACCTTAAACAATTAGTGTATTATAAGAAAAATAAACAGATCTGAAAGCAAAATTTCAGGCAGGGGTTTATTTCGGACTCTTAACTGCCCTTGTAGAAAAATTCAAAGTAGTACTAAGAAAAATAAAATATTAAATTCCCATGTTCCTACCCTTTACCTAGCATTGTTGTTTTGGTGCATCAATCCTGAGTACTCTAACTTTTGATTTATAGTGATATTCCTTCAGGTATAATTTCATAGAAGAAGGAATTGGAAGGGCATCAATGCCATCATAAGTTGTACAGTTACAAATAACTGTTCTGCATATATGCTGTAGGGGAAAGGGGAAAGTCCGAATTAAGGGAGTGGATAAAAGGGGTTCAAAGAACATACAGGCACTTGGGTCCTTATAATGTTCTAGAAGCCCAGTAATGTCAGGAGAATGGAAGACACAAGGATCATGTGCATCAAAGCTAAAGTTGTGATTCCACTGTTCAATCCTAGCATGAAGAGAACGACTATAGCGTCTGAAACTAACAGAGAATAAATAGTCTTCCTGTGCTGAGTCTCTAAGTAAAAAGGTACCCTCTGGTTTTCCTTCTAGGAGAGCTTCAGCTGCGTATTTATCCATAACTCCCCAGTAACATGGATTGTTATTGATCTGAAGGAGGTCTGGTACAAGACAGTGGACATAATCAATCTGGGTGTGGTACTTGGGAGTCATTTCCAACTGAAGGACTTCTTCATCCATTTCCCATTTGAGTTTGTTTCTTTTCCTGGAACTTGTGCAAAGTGTTGTAATTTCATCATCTGAATCCATATCGCTATCTTCTACACTATCATTTGAAACCAGGTTCATCAAAGAGCCAGCCATGGGACTACCTCTACACGAAACATTGTTGGTGGTTATAACACAGGGTTGAACATTGGGATGTGAGAAGCAGTTCACCTCTTCTTCCATGTTTCTTCTTTGTTTTAGCTGACTATCCCTCAGTTCACTCTGAGACAAATCTGTGCTTATCAATTCATCTGGTTTGGGGTTTATAGGAGCGGTATGTCGTTTAATAAAATGCCACCTAAAGGCTAAATCTGACCGAGGTGGGAAAGGACACTTATCTAACATGAGTTCACTGATGTGAATTTTTCTTTTAGATGGAAGCCCCGGAGAGTGCCGACTACTACAGTTCTTTATTGGGAAGCACTGCCCCACAGCATCTTGCAGTTTCTGTTTAAGAGATCGGCCTAAAAATCTATGCCCACAAGAATGATCTAAATCCAACTCGATGGAGGAACAGCTGTGCTTTCTTTCTTGGCTCTGTAAAGGAACTTCAGTTTTCTCTGTAACTGTTTCAGCATCTGAAAAGTTTTCACTCTTTTTTGACCAAGATAACTTCTTTCCACTCCACACATAACCATCCTTTCTGTCAGCACTTCTACTCCGACTAGTTTTGGGCCTGACATCTAAATTTTTACTATTACTTTCACTATTTTCTGCCATTTTAATAAATTATCCCAAAATTCCAGTGTTATAAATACTGCTTTTTCAATTTTTCTGGCAGGAAGTTCCTTCTGGGCACTTTCTGGATGTACCTAAGGGGAGAAAAAAAATCATTAATCATTTATCAGTCACATTATATAGTTTATATATTAAGATCCAATTATACCCAAGATGAAAAACATTAATTAGTACACGAAAAAGATGCCAAGCCTCCTCTATTAGCCAAAACATATGCTCAAAATGGGATATAATTTCTAGTCTTGAGGTACATCTTATGCCAATCTCTTTTCCCCTTATTTTTTTATTTTACAGCAGACCAGTGAATAAGTTGTAAGAGACACTGAGAAATCTGTGAGCTGGTGTTTGAAGTCCACTACCCTATATAGTTTCTTCACTTCCCTCCCCATGTTTTTATTCCTATTTATTAAAAATATGAAATTTTAAGTTATAAAGAAAATATTATCACTACTGAATATAGTACAAATGCCACATAGCATTCCCAATGCAGTTTTTTTTTTTTGGGGGGGGGGAGGGGAGTTTCCAATTTTTATTTTCAAAAGACATAAATAATAGCCCTCATGTTTCATATCTTACTGAGATAACCAGTGCTATTATGAGTTCCAGCACATCCAAAGTATTTTTGTAGCTATTTTTCTCCTGGGATATGAAGAATATCCCCTGAAGTTTTTCATTTTTTATTTTTAAATACATTTTATTGAATTTTTTAGAGAGGAAGGGAGAGGGAGAAAGTGCTAGAAATATTGATCAGCTGCCTCCTGCACACTCCCTACTGGGGATGTGCCCACAACCAAGGTACATGCCCTTGACCGGAATCGAACCTGGGACCTTTCAATCCACAGGATGACGTTCTATTCACGGAGCCAAACCAATTAGGGCTCCATTGAAGTTTTGAAATGCTAAAAACAAACAAAAAATAAAAATAAAAAAGGAAGGGAGTTAGGAAGAAAAAGAGGAAGGGAAGAAAAGAAAGAGAAGGAAAAAGGAAGAAACTAAGGGAGGGAGAGAGGAAGAGAAGGAGGAAGTTTGACACCCATTGACTTACCAGTTTCCTTGGGATTCAGAGGCCCTGGTTTTGAGGAACACTTATTTAAGTCAGAGGAGTCTACGTATCTTATCAGAGTAGGATAGTTATTTTCCTTTTCAAAGTTGGAGGCATATACCCTTCTATAGAGAGCTTCTTAATCTATCCTTCTGATGGGGAAGGATTAAATCTGTGCTGATGAAATCTTCTTGCTCAGGCAAGCTCCTAACCACAGTGTTGACTAAAGGTGAAGCTTTTTGGAATTGGAGTAGTGGTATTTGGCATCAGCTGAATTTCAGCGTGTACCTACATTTTGGTGCCACAAGCTTTCGAGGAGGAGACATCAGGCCAATTAGAGGCAAAAGGAAGTTAATCACTAATCATCTTGACAAGGTTATAATCTGCTTGAAGCCAGGGACTCTATATTCTATGTCAGTTTTTTCTCCAATATCGCTACAGAAGCTGGCACACAATATAAATGGATTGATGATAATGTATTAAAAATCATGAAGTACTATAAACCACCTAATGAAAAAAAAATCAAATTAAGGTACCTATGGAAATGGGCAATGTTCTATACACCCATTTAGATGATTCATGTTTAATGTTCAAGTAAAGACTTTAACAATTGACAAAACTCCAATAATCCCAATGCAGTTTTGTCAACTGATTTCAATAACTGGTCAACTTCACTGACAATCTAGGCAGTTTTTGGAAAATACAGAATTGGACAAAAATTTGTTATTTCACACACACACACACACACACACACACACACACACTTGTATTCTTCTTGATAATTTTAACAAGCAGATACATTTCTAAGGGGCAATACCTTTCCTATGAAATTGGCTAAATATACTAAAATTTACAACGTAAAATATTGAATTTTATTAAGCCTAATGCTAATGATTGGTCATAGATGAAATATATTTAATTATTCTTAGGTGGAATAAGATTGAAGTCCAGAATTGAGGGGAAGGGTTCTATAATTTCAAATGTTTTAAAATTAAAGTTGAGTTTTGTGACTAAGAAAATCAATCACATTCAACATTCTGATTCTGATTAAGTTTCTGATTATGTCAGAGGAACATCAATAATCCCAGCAGTTAAGTAAATGTTTAGAGCCACTTGAATCTTTTTAAAGCAGTCGGGGTTGAAACAAGCATCTGAAGTGGCATATGATTGTCACATGCTTAAAGTGTGAACTTGATGACACAGATTTGCTATATAAAGTACTGCATTTCTAAACACTGATAGCATCTAATAATTATACTTATTGTTTTGATTTAGTAAATTCACAGATATATAATCATTTAAAGTCCATAGGGGAAATATTTAAAATCAAATTTTGAAAGAAACATCATCACTTACATCACAAACACAAAATTATACTCAATAGTATGCTTTGGCTATTCATAGACTAAATTCCACTAAACAAAAATAAGCAGAAGCAACAACATAATTGAAGAAAATGAAATCACTGATTATAAGAGATACTTCTGTTACTGCCTAGGAGCTTACACTCTAATATATATTTTAAAATAAAAGATAATAAAGGAGGCCCATGAGCCGCAGAAATAAGAGAGCAGCACCTGAACAGCCATTAAATTATGATTCAGGGTAAATAAATGAATAAATAAGTAAGTTCCACACAAACATTTTTTGTTCATATTACATAATTCCAAATTTTTAACTCAGCACAAGAATGTAGAAAATGTATCATTTAAGGTTTGAAATGCTTTTTTTAATTTACTAAAAAAAGTACTAAAGTAGCAGTTTATTAAATAGATGACCATCTCTATTCTACTGGGTGTGAGTTCTGTCTTGCCTCCTTGCTACCTCAAAATTGTGTCAGTTCTATATCACAGCTAAGATCTCTAACCTCTATTCTTTACTTTATTTTTATTTTAGAGGAAGGGAGAGAGAGGAGGGGGAAGCATTAGCCAGTTGGGCTGCATCAGGTACATTAACTGCCACTTTCTGGGGTATGGGACCACGCTCCAGCCAACTGAGCCACACCAGCCAGGGTTAACCTCTTCGTGATAACATTTCCCACCTCAACCTACTTCCACTTTTCTGTGCCTTCAAACACAACCAAGTTTTCTATAAAATCTTTTAGTAATTATAATGCTTCCTGTAGTTATAACTGCTGCTTTCCATTACTATATTTCTTAATGAGTACTGTTAACTTGATTTCCCCTCCTCGAAACGAAAGCAGCTACCCCCGCCCCCTATAAATGAGAAATAAAAACACAAATCTTGTCTTCAATTAAATTGAAAGATATCTGCTACAGAACGTGTGGGTAGAGAACAGGGTGGAAAATGGGGAACTAGGTTGAAAACCTGCATGATAGCAATTAGATCTCTATGGTTCTTACTCCTTCACTTAGGGTAGATGAGATAGTTGGAGAAACTGAACCAGAGAGGTGCAGGACTTTGGACATCAGACAGCACGGGCAGATGGGAGGCTTCGGACTGAAATTAGAATGAAAGTTCCTCGTTCCCTTAGCAGGGAGAAACAGAATGGCCAAAGAGAAAAGACCTATAGTGCTGCTGTCTGGGAATACTCGAATAAAAAGCTCAAGTCCAGCCAAAACTGCGGTGAACCGCACCACTCCGCAAGCCCCGCCGACTCACACGCAGCTTTTCAGGCATTGCTGGGCTTCATTCACTCTAGAATATGAATGCTCACAGGTTATCAGTTTTGAAGAAAGCCTGTAACATAAAACATAAGGTACTTGGAGAAGACAGTAACCATAAAAGGAGCAGAAAATAAAGTTGATTACTTCCAAATTAAAAGAAGATATTACACCTAAGAATGACTAAGAGAAGGTGCAGGACAAACAGAGAATAAAGGTTTGCAAATTAAAATCACGGATGCAGAAATGAAGCAATAGGAAAGTTAGAGGATGAGTTGAGGAAATAAGAAAATAGTGGTTAAGGCAAGAAAGCTAAAATTAGATGATCAGAAAGTGCGGGGGTGGGGGGGACCTCAGCAGCCCGCAGTGCACCCTGGGAAAGCAACAGCACCAGACCCAAGATGGCAGCCAGCAGGAGGCTGATGAAGGAGCTTGACGAAATCCGCAAATGTGGGATGAAAAACTTCCGTAACATTCAGGTTGATGAAGCTAATTTACTGACTTGGCAAGGGCTTATTGTTCCCGACAACCCTCCCTATGATAAGGGGGCCTTCAGAATCGAAATCAGCTTCCCAGCGGAGTACCCATTCAAACCACCGACGATCACATTTAAAACAAAGATCTATCACCCCAACATCGATGAAAAGGGGCAGGTCTGTCTGCCAGTAATTAGTGCTGAAAACTGGAAGCCAGCAACCAAAACCGACCAAGTAATCCAGTCCCTCATTGCACTGGTGAACGACCCCCAGACCGAACACCCCCTTCGGGCTGACCTAGCTGAAGAATACTCTAAGGACCGTAAAAAATTCTGCAAGAATGCCGAAGAGTTTACAAAGAAATATGGGGAAAAGCGACCTGTGGACTAAAATCTGCCGTGACTGATTCCAGGGAGTGTGAGCAGAGACCCTGAGCAGCACATTCAGACACCCTGCCAAACAGGACTGGGGAATGTGGACACGGCCACCACCTGGCGTTCGCTTGTGGCAGTTACTAACTTCCTACAGTTTTCTCAATCCAAAGTGGTCTAGGTAACCTGTAAAGAAGGATTAAAATTTATTTACGATGTTTTAGTTCTGCTTTCTTTGTTTAAAAATCACCATTTTGATCTAAAAAAATTAGAGGATCAATACAGACATTTCATAGAAAATAACAAAATGTAGGGGGAAAATTATCAAAGAAACTGTTTTAGAAGAACGTAAGTCTCTATAATGAAAGAGCCCTTTGAGCACTCAGTAATGCTGGGGAAAAATACACGTAAAGTTACATTATTCTAAAATGTTAGAATCCTTAAGGTAAAGAGATACTCAAGTCTTCATACCTTATAGGTAACAATACTGTACTGTATATTTAAAAATTTGTTAAAGAGGATAAACCTCATGCTAAGTGTTCTAACCACAATAAAATAAAATAATAAGAAATAACTAAATAAAAGTAGCCTCTGCCCCAGTAAAGCCTTGGTGAGGGAGAAAAGTCATAGTGATAGAACTAAATAAAATGGACTTTGGTTTCTCAACAGTACCCCTGGCAGCTAGAGACTAGTTTCCTACCAGGTAGAGATAACCAGCCAAACAATCACATATGAGGATAAAATAACATTTTCAGATGTGCAAAGTATGAACAATTTTACCTCATATTGGATAATGTGCTCTTCTAAAATTAGGGTGTAAAGTCAAAACAAAGGAAGCAACACAGGACATAAGATATTTAACACAGGAGGAAGGTATTCATATATACACACAAAGATAATAAGGCTCCAAGGTGAAAAATCTTAAGTGAAAAAAATAGAATTGACTTTTGGAAAATTCAATTGAAAAGCAACAGAAAAAGAATTGGGTAATTACTGATTACAGAAAAATTAAAACATAAAAGAAGTAGAATTGTCAAACATATGGTTCAGTAGTGAAGGATATTTATAGTCACCAGAATTGTGATTTAATAAAAGAATGGTAAGAGTAGACTAAAATAGAGGTAAATCCTCATGCATCACAAGAACTCATGTCAGTAATTGATGAATCAAGAAAGCAAAGTATAAACATTTAGAAACATGAAGGAATAATCAGAAAAACAGTTAAATAATTTGAAAGTAGATGCCTTTGGGATGGGCAGGAGAGAAGTGCAGTGTTTGCAAGCTTATCTAAGCCTTTCAGCTTAATTTAATTTTTAATCTAGGTGCATATTTTGATGAAATAAATTTAAAGTAATTTATAGTCACTGTGAAAAACCCAAGGTAGACAAAATTGTAAAGAAAAATGTAAAAACTATCTATAGTACTACCATCCAGTAACAATTTTTTTTAACATTTTCAGTATCTCTATCCATGTATATGACAAGGAAGCAGTTTTACAACACAGTTTGAGTTCAATTTATTTTATACTAGCCTTATGACCCTGAAACCTTAGTTTCTTTGTAAAGCAGAGGTACTGATGCTATCCATTTCACTGAGCTGCTGGGGATTAAATGAAATAATGTATATGAAGTACTAAGCTCAGATTCTAAATGTATTATGTATTCAATAAATGTTAACATTAAAGCAGCTAAGCCAATTTTAGACTCATAATGAAGAAATCACAGAGTATCTGTCTCTAGCCCAATGCAAACCATAGTTTATGAGCAAATATAATTTTTGGAAGGATAACTATTCTTCAAAGTAAAGAACAGTCAATATGCCAGATACTGAAACTCACAGACCATAAAGGTACAAAGCAATCTTACATATTCTCCCTGATAACTATACATATTTACATGCTAGCATTACAGGTTTACTTTGGCAAGGCTTACAAGCTTATAGATAGTAGGTACCAATCAATCAAGTATCTCTGGATTTTAGGTTAACTATTCTTACACGTGCTAGTGCTACAGGTATCCATAAAATAAAGTGAAAAATATCATTACCTTAAATTTTCTACATATTTACCTGTACTTAAAGAGTTAATGCACAGAAAATCTTTTATCTTTTACATCTAAGAATTATAGCCTTATATAAATTTTATAGGGGTATTTTTTTGCTAGAAAACAGTTCATGCTTCAGAAGTCCTACTTTTTAAAATTGTTATGGGAAAAAGTGATTTGACAAGACATAGCATATCAATATATGGGCCAAAATGTTACTTAATGTTGTAGTTTTCAAAGTATGAATAACATTTATTTTCAATTTATATTTCTTTAAAAGTTAGAAAAATTAAAAATTATAAATACTGGATATATGGTTTACAATGTTCCAATCACTCATTGTCAGATGGTGCGCTGTTTCTGAGGTAAGATTTATTAGAGTTTCAAAAAGCAGAGGACTTGATTTCATCCTCTCAATTTCTTTATTCGCTTTTCAGTGTATCACAACTGCTTGCATGTTGCTGAATAGATTTGTGGAATATGTAATCTTAAATAAGAGAATCTTTATAATACTTTGTAAATAAACAAGATTATGTAAATTTTACAACACACAAGGTTTGCTAATTATCTCAGGGCAAAATATATAAGTTTTGAATTTTTAAGATGAGTTACACAATTTTCTTTTACAAAATGACAAGTGTTCTAAATCTGATGATTTTCCTGGGAAAACAGCTTTTAGAAGCTACTTAGCAGTTCTATTAAGAAAGAAAGGCTAGCACAAGACTTTGAAGAGTACTCGCTGGAGTGACTGAAGAAGACCCAGAAACTTCCTGGCCACCTGAACCACATGGCTGCATTGGAAGCACCTGAGAGGCTGAGGTAATGCTGGTGGCTTGCATCATCATAGGATAAACTTTGACAAATATCACCCAGGTTACTTGGAAAGTTGGTATGCGGCATTACTTCAAGAAGAACCAGGGCTTCGACTCAACTGTCAACTGTGATACTGGTCACGGAGCAGACACAGGTAAATGCTGGCAAAAAGGACTGTAGCTGCTCCTGTCATCGATGTGGTGAGATCAGACTATTACAAGTTCTGGGGAAGGGAAAGCTCCCAAAGCTGCCTGTCATCCTGAAGGCCAAGTTCTCCAGCAGAAGACCTGAGGAGAAGATTAAGGGTGTTGGGGGTGAGGTGGTGGGGAAGTGTGTCCTGGGAGCTTGAGGCCACACTGAAGGAAATTCACTAAGTGCTCACAAGTGCTTTTCAAAAAATAAAAGGCAGGACAAAACAAAACTGACCACTTCATGGCACAGGAAACATCTTAACAATTACAGAGACAGTAATTGTTTTAAAAAATGTATGCTACAGACACCATTTTAGAAGAAACTTTATATAAAGTACCATTTTTATATAGTACAGAAATAATACTTTGAAAGGTACAGATAATAAAAGATCTTTGTTGGTAACTGCAAAGAGCTTTTTTTTTTTTGGTTTGGCTCAGTGGATAGAGCATTGATTGGCTTGTGGGTTCCGGGTTTGATTCCGGACAAGGGCACATATTGTGGTTGCAGGCTTGATCCCCCCGCCCTGGTCGGGTTGTGCAGAGGGCAACCAACCTATGTGTCTTTCTCACATCAATATTTCTCTCTGTCTGTATCTTTCCCACCCTTCCACTCTCTCTAAAAATCAATGAAAAAATATCCTCAGGCGAGGATTAATCAAAAATAAATAAATATTTAAAAAATCACTTAGGAGAATGCTTCGGCTCCTGATTCAATAATTAATTCTTTATGAAGGCAGCTAAGTCACATTTCTCTGCAGAGTACACAGTGACATATTTTAAAAACATTATTTCTTAATATGCCAGAGGCAAATGTCTAAAAAGCAAGTTTATAGAAAAGCCTTTTTTGAAAAAGCAAATTCCAAGATTTAGTAGCCATTTGATCTGTGGTTCTAGCACCACATGTAATGACAGTGATAATAAAATGAACACCTGACATGACCACTGTACTCTAATAAAAGATTTAAATAACATCTAGTTACTTATATTGAGGCCTTGGAAGTGATTTAAATTTAAAATTTCTATAGAAACCATAAAAAATTCCATAATTAAAGGTTAAACTTTATTTAGAAAATTCATTTATATTCTCTACGATGTTGGATAAGGGATCATTATTGTATATATTAGTTCCTCATTGAACTAATAGATCTAAAATGGTAATGTACATCTAAGACCAACATTTATGTTAATACTGAGTTAAAATAAATTTGATCCTATAAAAATACTATATTACATAAAAAATTCATGAATAAATTATGATTCTAAATGTAACACAACCTGGGAACTTTCTTACCAAATCAATGACTGCAAAGTTTACCTGCTGTTATGTGCCTCAAACCTCCTTGAAAGCATTATGATCAGTCTGTGATATTGAATTCTGTGGGCCACAGTTGTTAAGTGGTTATAGTCTGAATAGAGACCCAGTGCATGAAATTCATGCACTAGGGGGTGAGGGTTGGAGGGGCGGCCCTCAGCCCAGCCTGTGCCCTCTCGCAGTCTGGGAACTCTCAGGAGATGTCCAACTGATGGCTTAGGCCCGCTCCCAACAAGCCATCAGATACTCAACACTGCTACGGAGGTGGGAAAGGCTCCCACCATTGCCACGGCGCTCGCCAGCCGTGAGCCTGGCTTCCCGCTGAGTGGTACCCCCTTGTGAGAGTGCACTGACCACCAGGTGACAGCTCCTGCGTTGAGCATCTGTTCCCTGGTGGTCAGTGTGTGCCATAGTAACCAGCCGTTCCACCGTTCGGTTGATGTACATATAGGCTTTTATATATATAGACTAGTGGCCTGGTGCACAAAATTCATTCACATTAAAAGGGGATTAATTAGAGGAAATAGCTTAATAATGCTATTTGCCCTTTCTCTATAATAGAAGTGTCGGAGAAGAAAGAAAATTAGTAAAATGTACAGGAAAATCTCCCTCTTGTCAGAGTCTGAGAAGCGGCACGGGACCCAGTGTCAAGTCCCTGCCCACCTGCCATGCCTCAAAATTGCACAATACCCATACCAAAGCAGTCCCACCCTCATTGGGCGAGATCCAGACCCAGTCAGCCACACCCCTGTCAAGCCCTGGCAGGCGGAGGTTGCAGCCTCAGGCCCTTGTCAAGCCCCACAAGGTTGGGGTGCAGCCTCAGTTCTCCTGTCAAGCCCCATCTTGCAGGGAGCACAGCCTGAGATGCATTGGCCTGGTGCCACGGCAGGCAGCATCACCTGAGGTCCCCGTCAAGCCCCACTAGGCCGGGGTTGTGGCCTGAGGTGCCCTAGCGGGGGGTGTGTAGCCTGAGGTCCCCCATTAAGTCCCACCAGGTGAGGGACACAGCCTGAGGTTCCTCATGAAGCCTTGCTGGGTAAGGGGCATGGCCTGACATCCCGCTTCAAGCCCTGCCAGGTGGGGGTTGCAGCCTGAGGTCCTCTAGCACAGTGCTGTGGCGGGTGTGCGGCCTGAGGTCCCCAGCCTGATGCCAGGGAGAGGGCACAGCCTGAGGTCCCCTGTCAAGCCCCACAGGGCGAGGGGGAGGGGCGCAGGCTCAGGTCCCCTGCCCAAGCCCAGGGCCACACAGCCTCAGGTCCCTGCTGATTGCTCCTTAAGGCTCGTTACAGGAACTCAGCCTCAGCTGTGGGCACCTCCATCTTTGTGATGGTATGATAGTAAATTTGCATATTCCCTCTTTATTAGATAGGATTTATTAGATAGGATATTTGTGTTGGATTCTATGGAAACATTTAGGTTCCACAAGTGGAATATATTGGATAGTAGAATACAAATTTCTTGGAATGATAAAGTATGAAAAATAGGTTTGTTCATATGAAAAATAATGTCTGAACTAAAAAATTTTTTCTGATTACAAAAACACTATAGGTTCATTTTCCAGTATATATTTTAAAGTATAGTTGACCTTTGAACAATGTGGGGGTTAGGGGAACCCCCAACAGAGCTGAAAATTGGTGTATAACTTTTGGTTCCCCAAAATCTTAACTCCTAATAACCTACTATTGATCAGCAGCCTTATAGATAACTTAAAGTCAATTAACACATTTTGTATGTTATATGTATTACATAATATATATTACTAGTGGCCCAGTGCACAAAATTCATGCACGGTTGGGGGTGGGGGTGTTTTTCCTCAGCTCAGTCTGCACCCTCTCCAATCTGGGACCCCTCGGGACTCTTTGATCCTAACCCCTCACCTGCCTGCATGCTTGATCGCCCCTAACCTCTCTGCCGTCCAGCCTGCTTGCCCCCAACTGCCCCGTGCCAGCCTGCTTGACCCCAACTGTCCCCCTGCTGGCCTGCTCATCCCCAACTGCCTCCCCGATGCCTGCCTGCCCACCCTGTCAGGGCTCTGGGATCAATGGCAGAGCAGAGGCAGGCGTTTCCCACCTGGCCTGGGCTCCACCATTAATCCCCGCCCACAGGGTGAACCTGCGCTCTGAAAAAAATTGCCGCCCATAAGAGCAACCAAGATGGCAGCATAGGTAAACACCTGAACTTGCTACCTTGCACAACCATTTCAAAACTATAACTAAAAGAGCCACAGGAAGGCTGGCTAAGTGGAAATTCTACAACCAGAAGGGAAGAGAAAAGCACACTGAGACTCAGAGGAGCTGTGCAAGTCAAGTGCAGAGGTATGAAGGCACGTGTGTGTAGAGGGCTGGCTTTTTCAATCTGCAGGGAGACAGAAGCTCACGACTGCGCTGAGCTCCAGTTCCGGGTGAGACTCTGGAGACCCAGACTCATATAGGGAGAAACTGGACTGTTTGGCAGCAGGTGGAACTAAAGGGCAGCTTTCTCTCAGAGGTGCTTGCAGCAATTACCGAGGGACACTGAGACTCAGGGGGCCTCTTAGGGCAGGGCTGATGGAAAGCCACTGCTGGTTGCTCCACCCTGAGACTCCACCCCATCCAATCAGAGCACAGAGGCTTTTGCATATGAATGGCCTGGTCCTCTAAAATCTAAACATACTTAACAAACTGCAGCTGAATCAGAGAGACCCAGAATACCCAAAAGAAGGCCCAAGGTCCCAGAGCAGCTTACATTGCTTGAATCTGCAGATCTCTCTGTAACTCCTGCTGGGTGGCCTCAGACAGAGGCTAAATTAACACCTCCTCGGAAATCCAAGAGCCAGTGTACCCAGGGGTCAGAGTAGGACTAGCCAGATTACAACTCCTCAAATGCATAAGGGACACACTCAAAGGGCAGACCTGTGAGTACCAAAGCCCCACTGAAGCAACTCATAAGGGTGTCTCCAGCACAGAAGTTCTCCCGTCATAGACACAGCTGACCCTTACAGTTTATTGGTCTGGAGGGCAATTCCTCATAGTGAAACCAACAACAATCAAGACTTAACTACAATAAGACTGTGCACACAGCCCATAAAGGGGTGCACCAAGAGTGTCCACCTCAGGTAATTGGGGAGGCTGTGCCACTGGGCCCTATAGAACACCTAGCACACAAAGTCACTCTATCAACACAGGGAAGCAGCCAAAATGTGGAGACAAAGAAACATGACAGAAATGAAAAAAATGGAGGAAAGTAAACTGCTGGCTACAGAGTTCAAAACCACAGTTATAAGGTTTTTCAAGAATTTTCTAGAAAAGGCCAATAAATTTAGCGAGACTTTTGAGGATATGAAAAAGGACCAATTAGAAATTAAGCATACACGTGACTGAAATAAAGAATATACAGAGCTCCAACAGCAGCCTAGAGGAACGCAAGAATCACGTCAAAGATTTGAAATAACAAGAGGCAAAAAACACTCAATCAGGAAGGCATAAAGAAAAAAGAATCCAAAAATTTAAACATAATGTAAGGACCCTCTGGGACAACTTCAAGCATACCAACATCAGAATTATGGGGGTGCCAGAAGAAGAGAGAGACCAATATACTGAAAACCTATTTGAGGAAATAATGAGAGAAAACTTCCATCTGGTGAAAGAAAAAGACTTACAAGTCCAGGAAGCGCACAGAACCCCAAACAAAAGGAATCCAAAGAGGACCACACCAAGACACATCTTAATTAAAATGCCAAGAGCAAAAGATAAAGAGAGAGAATATTAAAAGCAGCAAGAGAAAAACAATTAGTTAGCTACAAGGGAGAACCCATATGATTGTCAGGTGATTTCTCAACAGAAACTATGCAGGCCAGATGGGAGTGGCAAGAAATATTCAAAGTGATGAATAGCAAGAACTTACAACCAAGATTATTCTACCCAGTAAAGCTATCATTCAGAATTGAAGACCAGATTAAAAAAAAAAAGCTAAAGCAGTTCATCACTGCCAAACCAGTATTATATGAAATGCTGAAACGTAATCTTTAAGAAGAAGAAAAAGGTAAAGATAAATATTATGAACAACAAATACATATCTATCAACAAGTAAATCTAAAGATCAAGTGAATAAGAAATCTGATGAACAGAACAATCTGGTGAATATAATAGAATCAGGGTCATAAAAAGGGAGAGGACTGATAATCCCTACAGGGAAAGGGGTGTGTGAAGAGACTGGACAAAAGTCATACACCTATGGATGAGGGCAATGGGGGGAGGGGGAAAGGGCTTGTGGTGGGAACTGAGTGGAGGGGAGTTATGGGGGAAAAAAGAGGAACAACTGTAATAATCTGAACAATAAAGATTTAATAATAAAAATTTTAAATTAAAAAATAAAATCGCCGCCCTGCTAGAGTTCTGGGATCAACTGCCACCAGTCTGGGCTCCACCATTAATCCCCACACAAAGGGAGGCCCTGCCCAGCAGGCCTGGGCTCTGCAATCAATGGCAGAGAGGCAGGCGTTTCCCACCCAGCTGGGGCTCTGCAATGGGCCTTGCCAGCCTTGGTGACTTGCCTTGGCCCTTCCGGCTACGACTTTGTCCGGAAGGAGGTCCAGAAGGCCGCCTCTAAGATTTTTTGGTTTAATTAGCATATTACTCTTTTATTAGTATAGATTATTGCAAAAAAAGTAAGCTAGAGGAAGAAAAATGTTATTAAAAGAGTCATAAAGAGCCCTGGCCAGGTGGCTCAGTTGGTTAGAAAGTCATCCCAATATGCTAAGGTTGCAGATTCAATCTTGGGTCAGAGCACATACAAGAAGCAACTGCCCTAGCCGTTTTGATACAGTGGATAGAGTGTTGACCTGTGGACCAATGGTCCCAGGCTCAATTCCAGTTAAGGACACATACCTTGGTTGCAGGCTCCTCCCTGCCCTGGGCTCTGGTTGGGGCTCGTGTAGGAGGCAACTGGTTGATGTGTTTCTCACACATTAATGTTTCTCTCTGTCTTTTCCTCTCCCTAAAAATCAATAAAAAAATATCCTCGGGTGAGGAATAACAAACAAAAAAGAAGCAAATGGATGCATCAGTAAGTAGAACAACACATTGATGTTTCTCTCTCTCTCTTACAGCAGTAACTTTTTCTAAAAAGTCATAAGAAAAAATACATTTACAATACTGTGCTGTATTTATGGATACTGTTAAGTTTATATCATCCACTTATAAAATTAATGGTCTATCAGTACTGACATCAATATTGTCTTATACTAGAGGCCTGTTGCACGAAGAGATTTCCCTTGGCTTCCAGCACCAGTAACCCAGGTCTTTGCTCCAGCCAGAGTCTGCTGCCTTTGCTGCAGACTCCGGAACCTGCAGTCTTCATCTTCGCTACTGCCAGAGTGCCCCCTCGTCCCCCCGCCCCCCATCTCATAGCAGGCAACCTGCCTCATCCAGCCACTCCACGCCTGAAGCAGCTGGGTGGTCGCCATCACTGACCTTCTAATTTGTGTATCTCCTCCTGATTGGCTGGTGGGCATAATGGAGTAATGGTTAATTTGCATGTTTCTCTTTTGTTAGTGTAGATAGTACAAAAAAACCCCATAGATATTATATAAGTATTACTAACACTGGACATAAAAAATTAAAAGATGTTAAAAAAAAATTCCTCTTTTTTACAGATACAATGATTCATGTACTGACAATGAAGAAGCAGCAATATGATCACTTTATGATAGTCTTGTGTAATTGATACCATTACTTCATGGTATCCTAGCCTATACACTAATGAATGAACTGTTATAAATTTTTTATGGCATACAGTATTACAACCATATTCATAATACAGTATTGGAAACATTGTTATGTATATTTTAAAACCACTTATTTGTGATGATAGGCTGACAGTTTCTCCAATTGTGAGAGACATGCTGAACAGTAATGTAATTATTAGAAAGCAAATTATGCCGAAACCGGTTTGGCTCAGTGGATAGAGCATCGGACTGCTGACTGAAGGATCCTGGGTTCGATTCCGGTCAAGGGCATGTACCTAGGCTGCGGGCACATCCCCAGTAGGGGGTGTGCAAGAGGCAGCTGATCGATGTTTCTCTCTCATCGATGGTTCTGACTTTCTATTCCTCTCCCTTCAGCTCTGTAAAAAAATCAATAACATATATTAAAAGAAAAAAAAGAAAGCAAATTATAAAGCAGTTAGAAAATGAACATATTATTAATGTTAAGTATCATTCACCTATGCCTATGTAAGGACAGGCTACTCCCTTCACAATACAAGTTTTGCACATGATGTTCTACACAATGAATATTTAGGTAATGATGATGCACAAAAACACCTCAAACAATTCTAACCATACAGTAGCGTTTCACATGCATACACAAAGATAAGTTTATTAAGTGTACAACATGATGATTATTTATTATCATTAAGTGGAAGTGGAACAGCTTAAAGATCTTCATCCTTGTCTTCAGGTTGAGTAGGCTGAAGAGGAGGGGTTGGTCTTACTGTCTCAGGGGTGGCAGATGCAGAAGAAGTGGAGGAGGTGGAAGGGGAGACAAGGGCAGGCACATTGAATGTAAGTTTATGAAAATACATTGTAATTTCTGTCAGATATTACTGCTCTTTCATTTCTCTAAAAATATTAATATAAGGGACCAAACCTTCTCCTACCGTTTGCTTTAGTTTCAGTGTCCGTACCATAGAAGGGTCCATGTCATAAAAGAAGTCAAAAGCCACTTCCAGATAATCTAAACCCTCTTTCAGATTGTCTCATTTCATTTTGTTTTCTCGTGCTATTTCTTCTACATGTTCTTCCTCATCATCTGGTTCTGGTTTGGAAACACTCATCTCCCTCAAATCATCTTCTATTAATTTCTCTGCTGTGGTGTCTATTAACTCTGCATTAAAAATATGTTCAGGAAGATATTGTTTCTCCTCAATTACTTTCCTAATGGCCTCTGGGAACTTGTCTGTCTCTTGGTTGGCAGAGCTGCTTTTCCTGTTATCTTGACATTTATTAAGCCAAATCTCTTTCTAAAACCTTCAAACTATTCTTTGCAGGCATGCAGCTCTCTAGCTTTAAATCCTTCATCTTCCTTTTGCTTTAAGTTATATAATGACTTCCCTTTTTCTCAAATCATATTAAAATCTACAAGTATGTCTTTCTTATTGCAATACTACATAAAAGCTGCATTTTCAATACAAGATAAAAAGGTATTTCACAAAAAGTGCAAGATTTTCATGTTTACTGGTGTAAGCAGCAGCTACAGGTTCAAAATTTCGTTTTCTTTCTCCTTCCTTCCTTCCTTCCTTCCTTCCTTCCTTCCTTCCTTCCTTCCTTCCTTCCTTCCTTCCTTCTTTCTTTCTTTCTTTTTTTACAATGGTCCTTATACTGGACTCATTTCTTTTGAAATGGTAGCCAACCACAGCTGCAAACCTCAACCTATGATACATATCAAGCAATTCAACTTTTTCTTTTAATGTCATGATTTTTCTCTGCTTCTTTGGAGCACTTCCAAGATTACTAGTGGCACTTCATATGGGTCCAAGTTGTTAAGGTTTATAGTATGCCACTAAATACGATGAAAAATATCAAGAAACATGAGAGATCAGTTTTTACTGTGATAGAGAATTTATTGGAGAGACAAACTTATCACAATGTGATGATTAGCATCACACAGCCTTTTAAGCAGTTATTCACAACAATTGAGCTCACCACAATAGCAACAGAAAGTGGCTATGAAATTATCACAGTATGTACTGCAGTTAGTTTTATGCAATTATGACTTAATACTGCATCTTTATATTTGTTTATATTTTTTCTCCATTGTGAATGGCATCATGTATAATCTGTAAATGTTTGAGTGAATGTTTTAATTAATTTTAGCTTTTTATAACAGACATGTGTATTTTATGGTAATGCATGTTGAAATAGACTAGTATCTATATATATTTTATGCACTTACGACATCCCTAACTTTTTCCTAATTTTTCAGTTTTTCTAGGCTACGTGGTTCATCTGTGAGTTCTTCCAAATTGTTACAAATCTCCCAACAATTATCCAATATATTTATAGAAAAAAATATCCACATGCAAGTAGACCTGTGCAGTTCAAACCTGTGTTGTTCAAGGATCAACTATGTCTCCTTTTTTCAGGAGACACAGGGCTCATGGGCATTAATTGGAGTTATTTTTGTTTATTTTTTATTTTAGAGAGGAAGAGTAAGGGGGGAGAGATAGATAGAAATGGTTATTTGTTGTTCCATGGATTCACTAGTTACTTCTTATATGTGCCCTGACTAGGAACCGAACTCACAACTTTGATGTATTGAGATGATGCTCTAACCAACTGAACTATCCAGCCAAGTCAGGACTTAATGGGATTTTTTAAAAAAAAAATGACTCATTGATTAGTATTACTGTGGCCTCCTTCTCCCATTTTCTCATTTACTTTCCTAAAAACAGCTTGCTTTTATGCAAGGTTCCAAGTGGTCCTTCAGTTAAGAAACCTGCTTAAGAGGACACTCAAAATGGTGGCTGAGTAAGTCAATGCTAAACTAACACGCCTCTAGGACCAAATTGGAATAACAACTAAAATACAGAAAAATCATGCTGAATACTAGCTGGAGAACCCTGATAACAAATTATGGAACGAGGAGATCACGTAGAGACTGGTGGAAAGTGTGGAGGCACAAATAGGCTGAAGTTCTGGAGGGATATTTCACCCGTAGGGGCTCCTCATTGAGAACTCTGGGGTCTAAACTTCAAGGTGGGCTCCCCAGCCCACAGCACCAGAACTGAAAAAGGTATCCACATAACGTCTGTGAAAAGCAGCAAGGGTTGCTGTCTGCCAGCCAGAGACAGCCTCTTAAAGGGCCAACACACAAAATTTCATGTGCAGCCACTCAACTTGGACTCCAGCAGAGTGAGATAAGAATGGACTGGAGCTATGTGGACAGAAGCAAAGGATGAGGGTTCTGGGGCTAGACATCAGGAGGCAGATACCCTGATTTTCTCTGCTAAGTCATTCCCTCATACTGAGGAGGACATCTTTCTCCAGTGGACCTTTGTTATCTAGGTGGTTTTTGACTGGGAGTAAGGCAGTTGCCCCACCCTATTAGAAAACTCCAAGCCCCATCTGTGGAGTTTCTGAGACCCATTATGAAACTAAGAATAACAATCAGCCTGCAGAAGGAAGCAATTACCCCACACTGTTGGAACACCTTTCACTCCAATAGCCTGAGGCTAATCAAAACTGAACACAATTAGACTGCAGGGAGAAGAGGGTCTCTGGAGGCTTTGAGTCTTTGCCTGATCTCCTTATGGGCCTGGGGCCAGGAGAAGTAGACCATGGTGTACATCTTGGTCCTTTCCAAAGGCAGCCAGCCCTAGCAGAGGGAACCACAGCTGTAGATTGCTGATAGCTCCAAACAGGATACCCAGGGCCAGTCAGAAACAGCATCCAACACTGACCTGCACCGGCGATTGGGAGGGTAGCAGATCTACCCAATACATCACAAACCCAATCAGGCACCCAAAATGGGGAGACAAAAACAAAATAAGATAATTTTCCAGAAGAACTAAATGAAATGCGAGATAAAAAATTTATTAGACGTAGTTCAAAATAATTATGACAAAGACGCTCAACAGCATAAGAAAAGATATTATAACTATGAAGAATGACACAGCAGTAATAAAGAACACAGTGGAAGGAATACACAGCAGATTAGGGGAAGCCAAGGACTGGATCAGTGAATTGGAAGACATGGTAGAAAATAATTGCTCAATCAGAGAACCAAAAAGGAAAAATAATTAAAAAAGGGACAGTTTAGGGGAGCTATGGGACCACATAAACTGTAACAATATTCACATAATAGGAGTACCTGAAGAGGAATAAAGTTAACAAGGGACAGAGAATGTGTTTGAAGAAATAATGGCAGAAAACTTCCCTAACCTGGTGAAGGAAATAGTCACAAGTTTAAAAAGCATAGAGAGTCCCAAGCAAGAAGAACACAAACAGGCCCAAGCCTAGACACATCATAATTAAAATGCCAAAAACTAAACACAAAGCTACTAATGAGTAATAGTTGGCCACTGCCTTATTTATTACAAATGTCTCATGACTTTTTTTATGTGTACTATATTTAAATTGATCTCATACACCAGAATTCAGATCATGGATGGCTAATAGAGCATTTCTTTCGGGCAGTCCTGATTTAAATAAGATTGGCTTGTGGTTAAATGAATATGGTCAGCTTTTTGAGCTTTGATGATAATTTTGGTTCAGCAAGCACTGACATGTCCTCCCGTCTAAAAATATGGTTGGACTTGGTTCCTAGTGTTCAGCTTTTCACAGAGGTGGTGAGTGCCATCGCAAAACCTGTAGGAGACTGGCTTATATTTAGATTTATATGACTGGTTGTATTAATCCTTTTAAATTCTGAGGAAATCCTTTCACTGTCTTAGACCTGCAAAACTTATTTCTGTTTCAAGTTGAGTTCATAGCCTGTTAAAAGGAAGGGCTGCAGATGAGCTGGCAGTGACCATTTTATCTTTTTTGGTCCCAACTATGCCAATTTAATAAAATTCCCTGTATCTAAACTGTTGCCTTTTGCTGAATGAAAGGCATTTTAGTGTGGTTTCTGTATGATATCAAATAAAGAGTATTTAACACTTCTACATTTTATAGATGATCTTTAAGGTCGGGTGCTTTAAAAATTCAGCATGACAAGATATAGTAGCAAACAGGAATTCTTTAAGTCATACTACAGTGTATTATAATTCAGGATTGTCTTAAAATAGCTATTCATTGATTATATATGTGTGTGATTGGTAATGGTGCTTTTGCCAGCTCACCAGGATTAAAGTAGAGAATAGATCGATACAAAATTGTAAATTATGTCATCATAAGGCTTAAGATAATTAAAAACAAAGTCATAGATCATGATTTTGCTAATGTGCTTGATTTAATGCCTGATGCCCAAATTTTAATGGTTGAAAAATACAATAGCCCTAAATGATAAAAAAAAAAAAAAAAAAAAAAAAAAAAAAACTAAACACAAAGAATCTTAACAGCAGCAAGAGAAAAGCAATTTGTTACCTACAAAGGAGCTCCCATAAGGCTGTCAGCTGATTTTTCATCAGAAACCCTACAGGCCAGAAGGGAATGGCACGAAGTATTCAAAGTAGCAAAATTAAGATAAAAAAAGAGATGAAAAAAAGGTTACTTATATATAAGGCTAGAAAATCTGCACAAGAACATACATAAAAAAACTGAGGCTAAAGAGACTTCAGTGTTTCTGAAATACCATAAAGCACTTTACTGGTATATTACTTCTGATAATAAACAAGCTATTTTTAAAAAGTCTTAACATTTAAATAAAAAAATATTATGGATGTATATAAGTTCTGTAGTTTTTGAAAGCTAACTTAGAAATAGATTTGAACAGAAATAGAAAGCAAACTTCTTTTAAGTTATTATAGATTACTAGAGGTCAGGCCAGGATGGCCAGGGGGAGGAGACATGGGAGGTTGGCCGGGATGCCTTGCCCCTGATTGTTGTGGGGAGGTGATGAGGGCAGGGCCAGCTGGGAGAGAAGGTCCATGGCCCCCCTGGTGGAATTCCTGGTAGCAGGGATAATTTGCATATTAGCCTTTTATTATATAAGGATTCTTTTCATTGCTTTATAATAATTAAGTATGCTTATATTTAAGCTTGGGAACAAGTTTTACCTACAACCTAGTAAAAGGTGTCTCTAAACAAATTGCTTTAATGTACTGCATGCTTTACTAAATTCTAAGTTTCATGGCAATAGTTATGATTTGGACAGCAGTGTGGTAAGACTACCTTGGATTAGAAGGTAAAATACCTGGTTTCTATTTGTAGCTCTGACATCTGGTAGGAGTGTGACCTTGGACAAATTACAAACTGTCTGAGTCTCAGTTTTTTTCATCACTAAAACAGGTATTATATCTGTCTTGCTGTCATAAGGATCCAGTGTCAATATAACACAAAACTCAAATACTGGCTGTTTTTAGACAGCAGAGCTAGGTAGCTAGGAACAGGACTTCTACTATATTCCCTTTTATATCCTAGGTTTGTACACATGTAAGTATTATTTACCCCAAAAATAAATATAAAAGGCTGGTGAGCCTGGCCCATCTGACTCCATGGTTGAGTGTTGACCTATGACTGATCAGGGCTCATACCCAGGTAGTGGGCTCGATTCCCAGTGAGGGGCATGCCGGAGGCAGCCCATGGATGAATGATTCTCTCTCATCATTGATGTTTCTCTCTCTCCCCCTCTCTGAAATCAATAAAAAACATATTAAAAAATTTAAAAGACTGGTGAGTTTTAGGGTACATTCAGATATATAAAAATCTTCAGATTTCTAAACTCCCTTCAATGTCCTTTTTTTTCTTAAATATATTTCTATTGATTTCAGAGAGGGAGAGAGAGAGAAACATCAATGATGAGAGAGAACCACTGACTGGCTGCCTCCTGCATGCTCCCTACCGGGGGGGTGAGCCTGCAGCCCAGGCATATGCCCCTGACCAGAATCGAACCTGGGACCCTTCAGTCCACAGGCCCACGCCCTATCCACCAAGCCAAACTAGCCAGGGCCCTTCAATGCTATTTTTTCAATTATTATTACACTGTCTTTCACAAGATCAATGACTTTTATATAAAGTACATATTTTGTTGAAAAGGTATATTTAAAATCCCTTCCATAAGGCAATACTAATATGCCTCCTGGATAAACTGATTCTAACACTGTGATATTATTTATGTAGGTAATACCATCATCAGTTGAATAGTAATATATTCATGTTTTCTCTTCCTATTGTCCTTGAGACCAAAAATATTTGTGAGTCTAAGGGTACTATGAGTGGTCACAATGGAACAAAGCTAAATAACTTCACTGCAATAGAATCTGACCTTGGCATCATTTTCAATGAGTTCATTCAGCTACCTACTTCTGTGAGACATGCACTAATAATGATAAACATCTATTTGGAAAATTTTGATAGCTACATCAGTGACAGACAACTACACTGATTTATTTTTTAAAAGCCATGTGATCTTAACCAGAAATCTTGCTAACTTTATGTTATAACATTTCATTATTGTACTATCATCTTGTACATATTTGAATGTCTGTTTTCCTCGGGAAGACCATGAACTCACTGAAGACATTAAAATTTGCAGGCATTTGACTGAAACATAAATGTAAAAACACATTAGCAAAAACAAGATTACATCTTTTAATATTTGAAAAACTTTACAGGATAATGACTTAAACTGACTCCATTTTAAATGAAACCATCAAATGCCCACCCAATACACATTAATAATTGGTTTTATACATCCATGAATATCTCCTATATAATTTAGCAATTTGGTGGAGATAGGTATCATTTACCTTTTTGGGATGAGAAACCTGACAATCTGGAGAAGTAAAGGAGCATATTCAGGGTTTAATTAAAATTAAAACCTAGGGCTGTTTGACTGTAAGGCACAAGCTCTTTTCATACATGTGAAATATGCAAGGGACTTTTTTTTAAATCCGATCAATCAAATGGTTTGATTGCTAAGCAAAGCGAAATGACAGAAGTGTGGACAGCATTCATATTTTTAAAGTCAAATGGTATTATAGACATTATAATTAGAGCATTTCATTGCTATAATTCTTGTTCCAATTTCCAAATTCTTCTTATGCTGAGCTCTGAATAGTACTACACTGAAATCTCATCATGATTTATTCAGTATTGAGATGAACAATGTCAAACTTCACCTTGACCCCTACTGTCTATCCAATGATATTTACTTTGACAAAAAATTTTTAAAGTATATTTATTGATTTTTTACAGAGCAGAAGGGAGAGGGATAGAAAGTCAGAAAAATCGACGAGAGAGAAACAAATTTTTATAAGTCAGTCTATCTAAAAAACTCAGATGAATTGTCTCAGGCACCTTTCACTTGGAAATTCAACAATAGGTTGGTTAATTTCCCACAAATCCCAAGTTCTTTCTCAGCCAATTACCTTTCCTCTTCATTCACATACCAAACCTCAGTATATAGCAAGCCTATTTGGAGCCCCAGTACTCAAAACAACCCTTTACACAATGCCATCACAGATGAGAACAATACCACCGTTTGTCTTAACTCTGTGTTTGCAACCTTAACCAAATGGAACGAGATAGAACAATGGGGAAATCTCTACAACAGAAAAACGTCTCACTTATGTCATAAACAATGTATAACTGAGGCTGTTAGGGACCACACTCTTTGTGAAGGTTTTCATCAGAGACCGGTCTACTAATATGGATAACGTGAAGACACAAGCAAAACATAAACCTAATGACCAAGACCTTAGCAAAGATTGCAAGGACCGAAGTATTCAACAATATACTTTAGTTCTAGCTCTTCTTTTAGATCCAAATGCGCACTTCAATGAACTTGAAGAAAACCAACTTTCTTCTTCAGGGATATATGTGGAGTCCCCAAGATTTGGCGATGACGCGTACTCGCCATACCTTCGGGGACCGAAAACGGTGATTAAAATTTCCCTCCTTCCTTTCTCTATAAAAATGACAAGGTGAGGTGAGGGTGCGAAGGATGCCAAGATTAAAAAGGCTTGAGAAAGGTGTCGCCTTCCTCTTTTCTACAGAAGATGCCCAAAGATGCCACTCTCCAGCCGGGCGCCAAGGGCTGGACCCGTTCAGGGTCGCGGCTGCGGTCGCACGTGAGAACAGCCTGAAAGGCATGAGCGGACCCCAACTCCCCAAGGCCAGGCAGCAACCACCCTTCCCCCACTCACCGCTCCGAGCGCAGTTTAATTGGGGCTGTCCGAGTAACAGCCGCCATCACCGTCGCCATCAGTCTGGGTGCTCGCTGAGGTGGAGAAGGGAGGCCCAGCCACTCCTGCACCGCATGTAGGTCTTCCAAGGCGGTTGTCCTTCTGCAGGCTCCCACCTTTCGGCGCCCGGTTCCCTTCTCTTACGTCGCGGTCACCGCCTCCGTCTGCTCCCCAGACGCTACCCCCACTTCCGCGTCGGGCTCCCTCCCTCTCTTCCTCACTCCTCCCGGCAGCCGGCTTTTTCCTAGCAGTGACGTCACCAGCCCGCGACCTTGAGGCGGATTGGCGCCGGGCGTGGGCGGGCCGGCGCAGGCGCAGTGTGGCCAGCGCGCCTGAGCGCGGGAAGCGTCCGGGCGACTGGGGTTGCCTCTCATTTCTCCAGTCCCTGAGGTTCAGGCATCCTGGTGAGTCCTTCCTATCGCTAGTCGAGTGTCCTCTTCCAGGGTTACTGTCTGACAGACGCTCCATTTTTTGTTTTTGTTTTTGTTTTTGCTATTCGGGTGGGGGAAAAGGGGCCGCCGAGAGCATGCCCGTGGGGAGGCTCACCCCTTCTTCCCCAGCTCCCCGCCCTTTCTCCTTTTAAAATAATACTAGATTTTATAAAACATTTCCAGGGAGGTGAAGGAAAAGATGCCTGCCACTCAGAAGCCGATGAGATACGGACATACAGAGGGACACACAGATGTCTGTTTTGACGATTCTGGGAGGTAAAGTGCTTTGAGAAGCAAAAATCCGTTTCGGGTGTAAATATTAGGACATTTATCCTTATATGTTATATAAGCAGTCAGCCTAACGTGGCTCGTATAAATATAGAGAAATAAGGTTGAAATGTAGAATGGCACACATATTTTCCTTAGAGTTGTTCTATACGGACTGTCTTGGTAGTTTAAGGATATAAAGAAAGTTAATGAGTGTAAAATCTTGCTTCTAGGGAAGCTGGGAAGATGTGAGCTTTCCTCCGAATTTGACCTTTGTTCAGTTCCTCACAACATCTCACATCACCGGTTATTTTGTCAGTTTGGTAGGTGCCTAGTTGTCAAATTCAGTGGCCCTTCTATCTTTTTGTATTTTATTCTCCCTTGGCTTTGCTGATGCTATTAACCCCCCCCCCTTTTTTTTTTAAACGTTCTGATGGCTTTTCCCCCCTCTGATTTATTTTCTCTGCTTAGTCCGAGGTGATATTTTCCCAGGGTTATTCTGGTCCCACCCCCACCTTCTTGTTTTAAATCCTCACCTAAGGATATGTTTCCATTGATTTTTAAAGAGAGAGGAAGGGAGGGAGAGACTGAGGGAGGGAAGAAGAGAGCTGTGGGGAAGGGGGGTGGGGTGGGGTGGGGCTCAAACCCATAACCTAGGTACATGCCTTGCCCTGACGGGAAATCTAACGTGCAGCCTTTTGGTGTAAGGAAGACCCCTCAACAAACAGCCACCTGTCCAGGGCTATTGTCCCTTTTACCTTTCTAAATCCCATTTCTATGAAGCACTGTCTAATTCTGTGGCTTCCTCTATCACGTGTATGTTGATTTTTTTCATTGAAAAAATGTTTACATGGCTATTCCACTGAGAGCTAGAGATACAATAATGTTAACAAAGCACAATCTTTTCCTTCATTGACTTGAAGGTCTTTTCAGATTGACACTGAGCACAGATTAATCACATAAAATAAATGTACATTGAGCATTACTAAATGATATGTGCAGTGATAAACCTAAATGAAGGGGAGTTGATCTAGTTTGAAGAGGCAGGGAAGGCTTCTCTGAGGAAGTATTTCTTTTTATTTATTTAAATTGATATGAGAGAGATAGGGAGAAACATTAATTTGTCGTTACACTTAGGAATTCCTTGGTTGATAATTACTAGTATATGTGCCCTGACCGGGGATTGAAACTGCAACCTTGGTCTATCAGGGTGATGCTCTAACATGAGGAAGTGTTTTTTGAGATGAGATTTGAAGACCGAGTAGTAATTAAGTATAAAGAGAGAGGTGGTGGCATGGGGTGGTGGTGTTGGCAATCAAGGAAGAGGGAACAAATGTGTAAAGGCCGTGGGAATAGGGACTGTGGTATGCTCAAAGAACTGAAGGAAAGCTAGTGGTGCTAAATTGTGGATAGTGTTGCAGAGATTGACATGAGATGAATTTGTTAAGATAGGCATCCTATCCAATGCTTTTGGGCTTTATTAAGGAATGTTGACTTCATATGGTAAGAAGGTACTAAGATTTGAAGCAGAAAGGAGATACGATCTGACTCTTGTTTTTTTGTTGTTATTGTTAATCCTCATCAGAGGATATTTTTTCCATTGATTTTATTTATTTATTTATTTATTTTTTATTTTATTTTTTAATCTTTATTGTTCAGGTTATGAATTACATTGTTCCCTTTTTTTTTCACCCTATAATTCCCCTACACCTGGTACCCATTCCACCCTCTGCCCTCACCCCCTCCCCTGTCCTTTCCCATAGTTGCATGATTTTTGTCCAGTCTCTTGCTGCACTTCCCACACCCCCTTTCTCCCCAAGAGTTGTCAGTCCATTCCCTCTCTATGTCCGTGATTCTGTTAAATTCACCAGTTTATCCTGTTCATCAGCTTATTAATTCACTTGATTTTTAGATTCATTTGTTGATAGATGTGTATTTGTTGTTCCTAATTTACACTTTTATCTTTTTCTTCTTCCTCTTAAAGAATATCTTTCAGCATTTCATATAATATTGGTTTGGTGGTGATGAACTCCTTTAGCTTTTTCTTATCTGCCAAGCACTTTATCTGACCTTCAATTCTGAATGATAGCTTTGCTGGATAGAGTAATCTTAGTGGTAGATTCTTGCTGTTCATCACTTTGAATATTTCTTGCCACTCCCGTCTGGCTTGCATCGTTTCTGTTGAGAAATCCACTGACAATCGTATGGGTGCTCCCTTATAGGTAACCATCTGTTTTTCTCTTGCTGCTTTTAATATTCTCTCTTTGTCTTTTGCTCTTGGCATTTTAATTATGATGTGCCTTGGTGTGGTCCTCTTAGGGTTCCTATATATTGGGGTTCGGTGCGCTTCTTGGACTCCTACGTCAATTTCTTTCACCAGGTGTGGGAAGTTTTCGGTCACTATTTCTTCAAATAGGTTTTCATTGTCTTGGCCTCTCTCTTTTTCTGGCACCCCTATAATTCGGATGTTGGTATGCTTGAGGTTGTCCCAGAGGCCCCTTACACTCTCTTCAATTTTTTGTATTCTTTTGGTTTCTTGCTTTTTCAGCTGAGTGGATTTTACCTCCTTGTATTACAAATCTTTAACTTGGTTCTTGGGGTGCTCCAGAGCACTTTTAGGTCTTTGTCTAATATTTTTTATTTCAGTCAGTGTATGCTTAATTTCTGGTTGGTCCTTTTTCATATCCTTGAGAGTCTCCTTTATATCCTTGAGGGTCTCGTTCATTTCCTTGTAGGACTCATTCATTTCCACGTTGGTCTTGATCATTTCCTTTGTGGTCTTGCTTATTTCCTTATAGGCCTCGACCTTTTGTTGGATCCTCTTGAAAAACCCTATAACTGTGATTTTGAATTCCATGTCCAGTCGTTTTTTTCCTCCATTTCTTTCACATCTGATTTCTTTCCATGTCGCTGCATGGTGGCTGCTTCCCTGAGTTGGTCAATTAGCTTTGTGTGGTAGACTTCCTACTAGGGACAGTGGCTCAGCCTCCCCAGTTACCTAGGTGGATATGGGTTGCACAGTCTTGCTGAAGTTAAGCTCAGTTAATAGTTGTTAGCACTTGGAGGGATTGACCTCCAGGCCAATTATCTGTGAAACTCAGCTGTGCTCAGGTTGGATGGGCGGAGTCTCCGGGCCAAGCAGATAGTGTTAGCTCCGCCCTATGCGGCCCCAGGGACTCTGTGTCGGTGGCAATGGCCGCCAGCACCTCTGAGAGAGAGCCGCTGTGGAGCTCCACCGGCTGCCGGGGAATTCATACTCTTCCCAAATGAGTCTGCACACCCAACGTCTCCCCCAGGGTCGTAAAACAAAGCAGACTGACGGTTTTCCTAATGAGAGAGCGAGTCGAGCGCTCTGCGCGGTCACGCAGCTGAGCTGTTCGAGCAAGGTGCCTTCTCCACAAGCCGGGAGACCCCTGCAGCACCCGAGCTTCAGCCTGCCCTCTCACTGTCCAGTTTTCACCCCGTATGATAGTGGGTTCCCTGGACTTCGCCTAGAGCTGGAGAATCAGTCCAGTGGGACGTCTTTGTCTCTCCGTTCGAGAAAACTGGCCGGTTTTCAGCCGCCCGCCCTATCTGCTGGCGCGCGCTCCAAACCTCTCTCCGTGCGAATCTTTCAACGCTGTCCGCCGCCGCTCCTCCGAGTCACAGTGTCTTATCTTCACTTTTATTCTTGGAATTTTCACTTGGCCAGCTTTCTGGTGATTCTGGAAGGTGTTTGTTCTTTCGTTAAGTTGTAGTTTTAAAATTGCTGTGTATGACAGCAAGATAGATGTTTTACCTATGCCGCCATCTTGGTTCCTCCCTCATCTTTTCCATTGATTTTTAGAGAGAGTGGAACAATGGGGGAGGGACAGAGAGAAACATCAGTGTCAGAGGGACACATCGATTGCTTGCTTCCCTCATCAGTCCTGACCAGGGCCACGGATCAAGCCTGCAACTAAAGTACAGGCCTTTGACCAGAATTGAATCCGGGACCCTTCAGTCTGTGGGCTGATGCTTTACCCACTGAGCCCAATCGGCTAGTGCCAGACCTTGTTTCTGAGAGGATACATGGAAGAAAAGAAGTAGGAGTGGATGCAGAGACTATTGGAAGGTAAACTGTCTTAATCTGGTTCAGACTAGAGTAGACATGGATGGGTATGTAGAAAACAGGTTACATTCAGGAAATCTTTAAAAAGTGAAATCAGCCCTAGCTGGTTTGGCTCCATGGATAGAGTGTTGGCCTGGGGATTGAAGAGTCCTGGGTTCAATTCCAGTCAAGGGCACATGCCTAGGTTGTGGACTCAATCTCCAGTAAGGAGCATGCAGGAGGCAGCTGATTGATGAGTCTATCTTATCATTGATATTTCTATCTCTCCCTCTCCCTTCCTCTCTGAAATCAATAAAAATATATTTTTTAAAAAGGTGAAATCAACAGGATGGATTGGATATTAAGGATAAAGAAGAGGGAGGTGTCTAGGATAACATCTGCGATTCTAGATGGGGAAGTAATGGTGCTATTCACAGATGTTTAAAAAGTTTGGAGAGGAGCTTATTTCAGAGGTAGAATGGGGGTGGAGATTAAGTTTGCTTTTGGATATGGTTTAGTATAGGATGTCTTTGAGATATTCAACGAGAGCAGTAGACAGCTGAGTAAATGTGTCTAAAGCTCAGAGAAGAAATATGAACTAGAGATAGAAATCTACATCTTTAGCTGATGCCTTCAGGATTGAGGTCTTTTTTTTTTTTCTTAGTTCATATAATTTATTGCAGTTAGCACACAGTTTAAAAATTCACCAACACACCAACAGTACAAAACTAAACAGCATTATAAGTTATTCCCCCCTCAGGAAAATAAGACATACTATGATTGTCAAAGCTAGATATCAGTCTAAGTTTTAGAACAAAGGAAGCATGTGAAACTAAGAGGAAAAAGTAATCACTCACAATGACCACAAAAGGAAAATTCAAAAGAAAGTCTGTTTTCTCACAGACATTGATTATCTTCTCTAAATTAATAAAAATTATTTTAACATAAACTGTTTTTAAAAAAACACCTAAAAACTCTTTAAGTAACTCAAAATAATGCTCCAAGGCCATTTTCACAGCTTTTTTGTTTATTTGTTTCTTTGTTTGCTTTAAATGCCATTATAGCCAAATTAACACACATTTGACCAAATATTTCCAAAAACAGTCCAGCAACACACAATGGAGTTTTTTATTCAATATCTTAAGCACAAAAATAGGCTATGATTACAGTGGTTAAGGTGATCAAATTTTAACAAAAGCAATTTAAAAAAAAAGGGAAAAACAGCAAACGTTTTCCATGCTACTCCGATAGACCTTATCTGTAAGTGCCGGACAGGAAAACAAACACTGCAAAATGCTCTTGCGCCATGTGCTGGTCATCACACCTCACACGCTGGGCTGCAACCACATAGTCTACTAACCCTCCCCATGTCAATCAGGGCAGTCCAGTCCTTTCAGTCTGGGGCTTTTTCAGTTCTTAGAATCTTTTCATGAGTTGGGAGAGGGGTGGGAGGTGGAATAGGGAGGGCAGGTAAGGAAGAAGGGGAGAAAAAGGAAGGGGGAGCAAAGAAAAAAGGAATGACCTATTGTCAATTTGTGCAGTAGTTATTCTAAAGATGCTCAACTGGGTATAAATGTGTACACCTAAACTTCGAGCTGGCATGGGTTTTGTGCAATCAGAAGTTTGTTATAAATACACACTGCACATGCAAATCTAAGCCGTTTGTAAACATTTATATTTCAGGATTGAGGTCTTGACTGGCAATCTAAATGTGGGAGTTGTCAATATAGAGATGGTATTTAATGCTATGGACTTGGGTGACATCACCTAGGGAAGGAATGAATGAATGTAATTAAGAAAAAAGATTCAAGGGCGAGGCAATTAAAAATGAAACAATTAAAAATGTTTAGAGATCAAGAAGGGCTGGCAAGGAAAATAGAAAACCAAGATATAAGAATGATGTCTAGAAGCCAAGTGAAGTAAGCATTTTGAGGAGAAAATAATCAACTATGTTAAACATTGCTGGTGGGTCAAATTCAGGACTAAGAATTCATTAGCTTTAGTGACATGGAGGACAAGGATGATCTTGAGCCTTTTTATGGAATGGTAAGAATGAAAACCTTGCCCTGGCCAGGTAGCTCAGTTGGTTAGAGTGTCATCCTGATACTCCAAGGTTGTGGGTTTGATCTCTGGTTAGGGCACATACAGGAAGCAACTAATGAATGCATAAATAAGTGAAACAACAAAATTGATGTCTTTTTCTCTCTCTCTCTTTACCTCCTTTCTTCTTTCTTTCAAATCAATAAAAAGAAAAAACCTTGTTGCAGTAGAATCAAGAGAATGGAAAGGAAGGATTTGGAGTTAGTGAGTGTGGCATTCAAAGAATGAGGGTAATTGGGTAGGAACGTGGGGTCAGGAAAGATTTTTGTTTTGTTATAAGGTGAGAAAGATCACAGCATATATATGAGTGGAGATGATCCAATAGAGAGGAATAACTTGATTTCATAGCAGAATGGGGGAGAATTGCTAGAGTGATGTCTTGATTAGGTGTGGGGCTATTATATCGGGTATTAGAGGGAGAGATTGGCCAAATATAGGAGGAGCATAGTCAAATTCATATGTGGAGGGAATGGGCTTCTATAAGGGATGGGGAGAACATGTGGACAATTTCTATAGGTTGCTTCTGTTTTCTCAGTGAATAGAATGTGAAATCATCAGTTGAAAGTGGGGAGGAGGTGGAGGTTTGAAACAAGAGAAATAGATATGAGAGAGATAGTTAGAAGAGATGGAAAATTGAATGAATATATAGTTGGATTGCTGTGCAGCACTAAAGGCCTACTTCAGGTTAGTGATCATAAATTTAAATCGAGACATATAACTCGGTTGTTGTTTTTTTTTTTTCAGCCTTATTTAGTTCTGCAAGTGCAAATTTTTTTAATAGGCAGAGGGTTGGATATAACCAAGGTTGGGATAGTTTAGGAGGGATGTGAGAATTTGAAAGGAAAGACAGTGAAAAGGTAGTTTCATTAGATTGTAGATCCTAATTAGGATTAAAAAAAATTGTTGGAGTTAGAATATTAAGGGTGCCAGGTGAAAAGATAAGTGATGAGGATGATTGCAGTTGAGATTGTGGAGCAGTTGCTATGTTGGTAAAGACAAAATCTAGTCTATCACTATGGGAGTCAGATAGGGCAGAGGGCAAGATTGAGTATCAGAAAGTTTCACCTATATGGATGTTGAAAACACTAAGAATAGTGATAGAAATAGTGTTAGAAAATAACAAGGAGCCTTGTGCTACAAATTCTGAGGGAACTAGGGGGATTTCTCTTTAAGAATCTATAGGTGGTCTGATAGCAGTTTCAAACTTTTAAAAAATTTTATTTTTAAAGAGAGGGTGTGGCAATAGAAGGCAAGTGGAAATGCATGAAATGCGTGGAAGGCCTCCTAGACCCCAGAGGGATGTAGAAAAGAAATCAGCCACCACTTAAGAGTGCTTGAGAGGAAGCAGTGTCCTTAGAGGAATGTTCAGAAAAAGAGCTAATGACATAGAAATTTTGCTGGTGCCTGACCATGAATCTCATGAGGCCAAATAAAAAGGTTAGGGAGGGGTGGTCTGATAGGGAACAACGTTGCTCTGTGAGGATAGAGAATCCAGATGGTGAGAAATACCTTTGAGATCATTGCCTTTTTGTAGTTAAACATGTGCTAAGGAAGATAAAGGCATTAATAGAATTTGTCTTGGTTCTCAGAAACTTACAGGAGATTTCTTAATTTATCATCTAAACTAGGACACATTTGAGAATGAGGATAAGGATTTCAAGAGAATTGCAATTAAAATAGTAATGTTTTGAATTATTGATTAGCAAATTATTCTGTTTTGGTTTATAACATTTCTATTCAAAAAGTATTTCTAAACAAATTTTCCTAAAAAACATTTGTGACATTTAATGTTAAAAAAGTCTTTTTACATTGATAATCTAACATTAAACGTATAATCTAGCCCAGCCAGCATGGCTCAGTGGATGAGAATCGACTTATGAACCAGGAGGTCATGGTTTGATTCCTGGTCAGGGCATATGCCTAGGTTGTGGGCTTGATCCCCAGTGTGGGGCATGCAAGAGGCAGCTGCTTAATGATTCTCATCATTAATGTTTTTCTCTCTCCCTCTTCCTCTCCATTCCTCTCTGAAATCAGTAAAGATATATTTTTTAAAAAGTATCTAAAAATTTGACAAGTATGGCTTCTGTTTTGATTGGTATATTATCACAGCTTAGTTTGCATAATTATAAATTATAATTAAAGTTCCAAGTACATTTGTGTTTTATAGATTAGTAAGAACATTGTTTTTACAGTATTATGCTCTGTGAGAATGTATACTATTACTATAAAAAGTAAGAATTTTATCTTTAGCATTGAACTTTTCAAATGAAGTTTGATAAAATTCCTAATAATGTCAGGTGTTTCACTTTCAACATAATGAACTTACAGAATTTGTATTTTGTTTTCGTAAACTGAAGGGAAAATTAGACCATTATTGGAATTAATCTGACTCACTTTCTGTTTCAAAACTCTGATACATTGATGTAAAACCAGTATCATTTAACTGTTTGAAAAGCTCTTTTATTAATGGAAACAATATATTAACAGCTATCATTTCAATTTTCATACTTGCACTGGAAAACTTAGAATGAAAAATGAACAAAATTGATTTAGAACAACGTGTGTGTTGTGTATGTGTGTTTAAATCCTTACTGGCATATATTTTTTCACTGATTTTCAGACAGAGTGGAAGGGAGGCGGGGTAGACAAATATCAAGGTGAGATATTGGGGCTAGGGATTGGACCTGCAACTGAGGTATGTGCCCTTGACCAGGAATAGAACCTGTGACCCTTCAGTCCATGGGCAACACTAACCAAACCAGCTGAGGCTGGTCATTTGTCTTTATGCTGCATTGTCCAGTACAGTAGTTACTAGCTGCTTGTAGCTATTTAGATTTAAATTAATTAAAATGAACTAAATTAAAAATTCACTTCCTCAGTTCCATTTCAATTGCTCAGTAGCCAGATGTAGACCATTCCCATCATCAGAAAGTTCTATTGAACAGTATTGTCCATCATGATCAAACTCACTGGCAGCTACAGAACATGATTTTCAGACAGTCTGTGGACTTACAAAGTAGATGCTGATGCTTCTCCAGGAGTTATTTATCTTCTGACTTTCCTGTGGTTGGTGGTGTCACTATAGGACTCATGATTAATGTCAACTAAGATTTTGTTCAAGTTACACTTTTATTGTCAAGTGCTTGAGGAGCAGACAAGTTTAATGTTTAATTTTTAAAAAATATATTTTATTGATTTTTTTTTTACAGAGAGGAAGGGAGAGGGATAGAAAGTCAGAAACATCTATGAGAGAGAAACATCGACCAGCTGCCTCCTGCACACCTCCTACTGGGGATGTGCCTGCAACCAAGGTACATGCCCTTGACCGGAATTGAACCCAGGACCTCTCAGTCCGCAGGCCAACGCTCTATCCACTGAGCCAAACCTGTTTCGGCAAATATATATATGTATTTTTATTGATTTTTTATAGAGAGAAAGGAAGAGGGATAGAAAGTTAGAAATATTGATGAGAGAGAAACTTTGATCAGCTGCCTCCTGCACACCCACCATTGGGGATGTGCCCGCAACCAAGGTACATGCCCTTGACCGGAATCGAACCTGGGACCTTTCAGTCCACAGGCCGACACTCTATCCACTGAGCCAAACTGGTTTTGGCCTAATGTTTAATCTTTTATTAAACATGTATTTGAAGTATTTTTCTCCAGTTCATTGCTGAGAGTTTTTTGTTTTTGCAAAATTTAAAAAGTATAGCCAATAATAAAATTAGTATTTTTATTTCTACAGTAAATGACAAAATTACTGTTGGAAGAATGTTCAAACTACTCTAAAAGCTCTTCTAAAGACTACTTAACTGTTTCCTGCATATATTTCTTGTTAATTCTACTGTACTTTAATATTATTTCCCACTGGCCCCAACACTGGCATCTGCAACTTTGTATATCTCCTGTGGCTGGTAGACCAAATAGTTGCTAGGGACAGCCATATGAAATATTTCTTCCATCACTACTGGATACTGAAAAAAGTCATTTTCCCTAAGGACTAAAATTTGGGTTTACTTTGGTTTTTATCAGTTAATATTTGTTGTCCTTGAAAGGAGGTGTTAACTTGCATCAAGAAAGGAAAGGAAAGGGAGAGATGAGTTATTTTCAGTTGTCTTTCAGATTTACCTATGTGTTAAAGTGAAAACTCTATTCATTCATCATGACAAAAGCTCGAAGTGCAAAGAAGAGATCTGTCAAACTCACCCCAACCAATTTTGATGGAACTAATACTAATCAAGGATAAATGCTCAATGGGCTGGATGCATAAAACAGGAATATCCTGGGGAAAGTGATACTTATGGTCCTCTTTTTTATTTCCTATAGAAGGGAGTCTAAGCTCCTCACTCTGGCATTAAGATTATTCTAAATAGAATGACCTCAATCTATATTTTCTGTCTGTTTACTGGACTCTCTGCTCTAGGGAAACTCCCACAAGCTTTACTAACTTCATATTTTGGTTCATGTGTTTTGTGTGTTTGAAACTGCTCTTTTTACCAATGTCATTGTATCCTATGTGTGCTTTGACTTCCCAGGGTACTGATTTTCCAAGTGGAAATTAATCTTTTTCTTCTAAAGATCCACCGTTCTTTTTATGGCTCCTCTTTGTCATTTTTCATGTTATATTTATATTTCATTGGCTTTTGTATGTGTAGATAGGATACATACTGGATGAATAAAAGCACTTGCAAGACAATATGTAAAACTAGAGGCCAAGTTCATGAAATTCATGCATTCGGGGAGGAGGTGGTGTCCTCAGCCTGGCCTGCGCCCTCTTGCAGTCTGGGAGCCCTTGGGGGATGTACAACTTCCATGGAGGTCTCCCGCCACCACCGCTGCACTCACCAGCCGTGAGCCCGCCTTCTGGTGCACTGAACACCAGGTGGCAGCTGCTGCGTTTAGCATCTGCCCCCTGGTGGTCAGTGTGCATGATAGCAACCGGTCATTCTGTGGTTTGGTCGATTTGCATATTAGCCTTTTATTATATAGGATAAGATTTGAGAGCTATAGGTAGTCATTTGCAGAATCAGTTTTGGATAATTGAACTTTTACATTCATTCATTTATTCATTGCACAAACATTTATCAAAGTTCCTATATAATAGACTGCTTTATGCCAAAGACACAATGGTTGTTAGCACGGGAGACCTGGTCTCCACTGTTACAGAGATTATATACCATCTTTCTTACATTATTACAAATAAAGACTTATGCCAAGGAGGAACTAAAGAGAACATTAAACTCACCTTTTACTTTACAGTATAAGGGGTTAGCAGTCTTTGTTATTGAGGCTTATGATGAATGTAAAATGAGAAAACCTATTAGCTAATATCTTGATTTTATTTTTAAAAAACCCCACCTAAGTAGCATTCTAAAAATATCAGCCTGAAAACAGGGTGACTTTTTAATGAGTATGTTTCCTTCACAGTTGTATTGTGACTTGTGGAAGTGATGGTGATGTGAGGATTTGGGAAGACTTGGATGATGATGATCCTAAGTCCATTAATGTTGGAGAAAAGGCATATTCATGTGCTTTGAAGGTATTAAACAATTACAGCAACTGATATAAATTGTACCGCCATGTGCCCTGACCAGGAATTGATCCTTGACTTAACACCCTATTTCCAGATAAGGCCATTAACAGGTACCTAGGCTTAGGACTTAGACATGTCTTTTGGGGGCTATTATTCAGCCCAATGTAAGTATTATAGTCAGTGCTGAAATGTTTTATTTAGCTTTAGGAATGGAATTTATAGGACTTCATTGAGATGACAGTAGCAAATAGCTATGCAAAGTTAATTTTATAGTGTATTTCATTTAAAACATAATTTCTTATAAACACACTTTTTTTTTTTATTCAGTAACACAGGAAAGTACAGTTAGATGCTTTATTCGAGAATAGATTGGAGAAAATATCATCCTCCAAAATAGTGAAACTGGATGAATCAACATGTTTGTGGATAGCAGTACTTAACTCTTGCATAATATTTTAAAGTGTCAGAGCTTTTTAACAAAAATATGGAGATGTATGTGAAATTATCCCAATTTTATTCTTGGAGAAATCAAAGCTCAGCATAAGGTCAAATGACATAGTAAAGAACACAGTGGGCTAAAGCTCAGGTCATCCTCTGCTGGGTTCTATTCCTCCCAACTCACCTGGGAGAAGAGTGGTCTGAGCAGATCCTGACCAGAGCCCTGATCTTTTGGACCGTTTTTCAAACTTTAATTAATTGACAAAGTACTGACAGTGATTTGGTTTCCCAGTAGATTTGTTAGAAAATGACTTCAATTCTATATTCAGGTCTTTGAGGTAAATAAGTACAGTTATATACTTTAACATTAATAGAGGGCTAGTTAACATGATGTTAAAGTGTTACCAATTTTCTTCATTAGAGCTGAGGGTACTTAATCAGTCCTCTACTAAGAAATCTGTCTGCAAGAAAGCACAGCCAGGTTGCAAAATTCTTGTGGATTTGCACATGTGAATAGTTGGTGTTTCTGTAGTTTTGCCAAAGAACACTTAGCATCATCAGTGTTATTTTGAATTGGTTATAGTTTTTTTTTTTTTTATTCTCGTTTTCTTATTTAGATTATTGTCAGCTTTGCTTCAACCTTATGAATTTATTGTGGATTATTTAATTACTTATAATAGTTATAATGTAGGCATAAATAGTACTTTTCACTAGTCTTCCAGTAATTGGAACTTGATAAATGTATAATTACAGTTCAAATTTGAAACATTTGTACTGTTATTCAAGCAGATGTATGCATTCTCCAAAATTTTGCTGTTGTGATAACATGTCATTGTTATCATCAAGTTCTCTTTCCACTGGAGTGGAAGCAGGTGCTATAGGTAGGCTAAGTGTGGCTGAGATGTATTACCATATGATAGAGTATATTTATTAACAAACTTTGTTTCTCTTAGTGGTTATTTAGTTGACATTAATAAATTGACCATATAATTAATCAAAACTTGCATTGGGTTGGTAGGCTTTGATTTAGTATGTTGGGACCTAATCTCTTTTTTTGAAAAGTAATCAAGCTATAGTTCGGGGGCAGATTCTTAACCTTTTATGACTCTTAGCTAAAAACTCTGCAAAACAGTGGTATCTCCTGACCATTTAGGAGCCTGAAATTTTCTGTGTACTTAGTTGTTTTCTTTTTTGTTAATCCTCACCTGAGGATATTTTTCCACTGATTTTTAGAGAAAGTGGAAGGGAATGGGGGAGACACAGAGAAACATCAATGTGAGAGAGGCAAATCGATTAGTTGCCTCCCACACACACCCAGCAGGGATTGAACCTGCAACTGAGGTACATTCCCTTGACCGGAATTTAACCCATGAGCCTTCAGTGCATAGGCTGACACTCTAACCATTGGGAACACCGACCGGGGCTAAAATATGTTTTTATTGCTTTTAGAGAGAGGGTGAGGGTGAAAGAGCAAGAGAGAGGGAAAGGGAGAGAGAGAGAGACAGAGACAGAGAGACAGAGGGAGGGAGGGAGATGGACACACACACAGAGAGAAACATCAATATGAGAGAGAAATATCGGTTGGCTGCCTCCTGCACTAGCTGCAACATGGGATTTAACCCACAAGCTGGTTATGTGCCCTGACTAGGAATTGAACTGGTGACCTTTCAGTACACAGGATGATGCTCAACCAACTGAGCCACATCAGCTAGGGCTATTCAGTGTTTTTGAGAAGGTACTAAGATTCTGCATTTAGATTTTATCCATTTCCAGAAAGACATGTAATATAATTATTTTAGTGTGGAAACTATAATGTGACACTTGTGGCTGTATCTTCTAATATGCTCATCCCTCACTCAGACTAGCTGTGTTTTCTCTGAAAAGCTCCCATATATATATATGTATATTTTAATAACACTTGGAAATCCATAAAAATACTAATTAAATGTTTTTCTTAACCAGAAGTAAAAGAAAAATCAGAGGCTAAATGTTTGGCTGGTGAAGTTTTCTAAAGGTAGCAAATAAGTTTTTCTTGCTAATATACATTTCAGGAAAATTGTACATTGATAATTTTTTGACATGTGCTATATTTATAAGGTTGTTTTTGTTTTGTTTTGTGGTTGGTTTTATTTTTAAGGATTTTTAACTATAGAGAGATTCCCAATCAATTTGGATTTGTCTTGCCAATATTTCTTATATTTTTCTTTTAGAGTGGAAAATTGGTCACTGCAGTATCTAACAATACTATTCAAGTCCATACATTTCCTGAAGGAGTTCCAGATGGTATATTGACTCGCTTCACCACAAATGCAAATCATGTGGTCTTCAATAGTGATGGTACAAAAATCGCCGCTGGATCTGGGTAAGGCTCTTTGATATCAGAAAAGGAAATAATTCTGTTAGAACAGAATGGCTACACATTAACATTTTCATGACTGTTTGTTTGTTCACTTAATTTTTGTATTAAAATCTTTTAATACAAAACTGGTAAAGGTTTTTGAGGGCAAACTTGTGCTTGTGAATTGTGATATGTATATTGCTTTACAGTCTGTTTAGTAAATGATGAAAAAGATTGGTAAAAGATAAGTTGAAACAAAATTTTAAAAGTTATTTCAGGTAGAACTGGGCGTGTATAGTCAGGATTTTTGTGGTTTCCCTTGAGGTTTATTTGTCATAGGAAAAACATGTAATTGGTGATTTTCCAAGGTGGAGTTAAAGGTACAGGTCTTTTAAAAAGAGTTGTGACAGTAATTATGTTAGCAAATAATAGAAGTCTAAAATGTAATTATGGAAGTCACTTATAAAGTACTAGAGGCCCGGTGCACAAAATTCGTGCATGGCAGGGGAAGGGCGGAGGGGGACGGTGTCCCTCAGCCCAGCTTGCACCCTCTCCAATCTGGGACCCCCCCTATTGGGTCTAAATGGGCAGTCGGACATCCTTCTCACAATGCAGGACTGCTGGCTCCAAACTGCTCGCCTGCCTGCCTCCCTGATTGCCCCTAACCACTTCTGCCTGTCAGCCTGATCACCCCCTAACCACTACCCTGTCAGCCTAATTGATGTCTAACTGCTCCCCTGCCAGCCTCTTTGTCCCTAACTTCCCTCCTCTACTGGCCTGGTCACCCTTAACTGCCCTCCCCTGCAGGCTTGATCGCCCCCAACTGCCCTCCCTTGCAGGCCTGGTCCCTCCCAACTGCCCTCTCCTGATGGCCTGATGGCCCACAACTGCCCTCCCTTGCAGGCCTGGAACCTCCAAATGGCCCTCCCCTGCTGGCCATCTGGTGGTGGCCATCTTGTGTCCACATGGGGGCAGGATCTTTGACCACATGGGGGCAGCCCTCTTGTGTGTTGAGCTGATGGTCAATCTGTGTATTACTCTTTTATTAGATAGGACAGAGGCCTGGTGCATGGGTGAGGTCTGACTGGTTTGCCCTGAAGGGTGTCCTGGATCATGGTGGGGGTTCCCTTAGGGCGTGGGGCGGCCTGGGAGAGGGGGCCTATGGTGATTTGCAGGCCGTCCACGCCTCCAGTGACCCAAACGGAGGCCTTGGGATCTGAAATTAATTTATGTTCTACAATTGAAACTTTGTAGCCTAGAGCACAGCCAAGCCTTCTGCTCACTCCATAGTGACAGCCATTTCTGTTTGAAACTTTGTAGTGTACAGTGGAGGGCTAGGTGCTAGTGCTGTATCGCCCCTAAACCCTAGCCTCTTCTCTCTCCAGCTCGGTGGCTGCCTTCGGATTATGTATCTTTTATAATTGAAACTTTATACCATTGAGGCCTAGGCCGGCAAAGGCAGGCGGAAAGCTTGGCTTCCTCCATTGCAGGGGAAACCCAAGCCTCCCTCCTGCTCTCAGTGGCAGCAGCCATCTTGTTTGGGGTTTATTTACATAATTTGCTCCTGGTTGGCTGGTGGACGTGGCTGGTGGGTGTGGCAAAGGTATGGTCAAATTTGCATATTACTCTTTTATTAGATAGGATTTGAATGATAACATAATGGGAAATCTGGACTTGTGTTTTTAGCATCTTTATAGAGCAAAACTAAAATGTCAGTCATTAAATATGGCTGTCAGACTTTGCAAGTTGCTTTAAAGAATTATGAAGTTTCTTGTGATTTTGAAATATTTAGGTCATAGCTTTTAGGAGAGTCTTTTTAAAAAAATATATTTTATTGATTTCAGAGAGGAATGGAGAGGGAGGGAGAGAGAGAGAAAGAGAGAGAGAGAAATATCAGTGATGAGAGAGAATCATTGATTGGCTGCCTCCTGTATGCCCCCTACTGGAGATTGAGCCCACAACCCAGGCATGTGCCTGGAATCAAACCCCGAGACTTTTCAGTCCGAAGGCCGATGCTCTATCCACTGAGCCAAACTGGCTAGGGCTTAGGAGAGTCTTTTGTATTGGCATTTACTCATGTACATTATTCTTATTGTTCATAGTGACTTTCTAGTCAAAATTGTAGATGTGATGGATTGCAGCCAACAGAAAACATTTCGAGGACATGAAGCCCCTGTTTTAAGTCTTTCCTTTGACCCTAAGGACATCTTTCTGGTAATAATTTTCCTTCTCTCTTTTTGTAATTTTCTTTATTATATTTTAAAATTCTAACAGAATTAGAAAGTTTCATCCAGTTGATAAAAGCTATTTAGATATATTAATCAAACTAGTTTCCATATAGTATTATGGCTGTAAGTGCAGATAAATCTATTGTTTTATTCCTGCAGGCATCTGCTAGTTGTGATGGATCTGTCAGAGTGTGGCAAATTTCAGATCAGGTAAACTCATCAATTTGAATTTAAAACTTTTGCCCATTTCTGTAACATATTGAATGTTATATATTACTTGGGAGAGAGGGGTCTACGCCCTCTCGTATTCGGGTACCCTTGGGGGATGTCTCACTGACGGCTGAGTGGGCTTAGTGGGCAGGAGAGGCTCCCACTGCTGCCGCTGTGCTTGCCAGTCTTGAGCCTGGCTTCTGGCTGAGCGGCGCTCCCCCTGTGGGAGCACGCTGACCACCAGGAGGCAGCTCCTGCAATGAGTGTCTGCCCCCTGATGCTCATTGCACATCAGAGTGACCGCTCAGTCCACCATTCGGTCATTTGCGTATTAGCCTTTTTATTATACAGGATATGCTGTAGATGAGGCCCCTAAAACCATAAGAAATGCAAAAAAAATCACTGTTAGCTCAATCTTGAATTGCCCCACTTAAAATCAAATTGCCCCCCTGTGGGTATGTGCTGCACCTTGGGAACCACTGGGCTTGACACTTTTCCTCTCTGAGCTTAATTTCTGAACACATACGCACATACCATGGGAATTGTAATCTCTTCTCCACCTACCTCACTGGGTTGTCATGAGTGGGTTCTGACTAATAAACTTAGAAATGCTTCATCAAGTAAGTGATGTCTGAACAGAAAGGGATTGTTCTTTTTTTAGCCCACGGGTACCCTTGCAGGTAGCAGGTGCTGATTAGGGGAGGAGGGCATTATTGTTTCCTAGGACTGTAGCTACTGAAGCTTTACAGAGGGTTCTGCAGGCCTCAGAGGGGCAGGCTCTGGCCAGCAGCCTTGTAGTGGTGATCGTCCCTAGAGGTACTGGGAGGGCACTAGAGGGTGGTAAGGCTGAATGGGGAGTAACTGCAGTTACAGTCAAACCTCCCTGCTTAGCACCATTCTTTAAACTGTATGTGGCCATTTGGCAGCTGTACCTGCTCAGGGTGGGGGCCAGGCCAGGGCTAGGAGGGTGGGTTTAGATGCGCCTCTGGTGAGGTTCGCTGCGCTTCCACTATGGAGAAGGCGCCAGTGCTGTCAGGAGGGGATGGGTCTGACCCTGGGTGGCTGCTCAGGCCTGCCTGCACCTGGGTCTGGAGTTGTAGCAAGGAAAGGCGTGCCTGGCCCCACCAGAGAGGTTCCGGCAGTGGCAGGCTGCAGGCCCCGGGTGCCTCAGGAGCGCTGAAGGGTCATTGCCAGCATGGGTGCCCCTGGCGGGGGAAGAGATCGGAGTTGGAGGTGTGGGCTGTGGCTACCCCAGAGGCTGAGTCTTCTCCCCATCTCCTGAGATAGCAGGGGCTGGGGTAGGGTGTCTGTGCAGGGGGATTGAAAGAGTTCCCTGTGGCTGCTTCCTCTTCCGTCTTTGCAGTCTGGGCTTCTGTCAGGTGCTCTCCTCAATACCCCGGGAACTTGGCTCCAGCTGCCCTGCCCCTCCTTGGCTCCCTGCAGCCCCTGCCCCACTCGGCTCTCCCCAGCTGCCCACCTTCAGGAGGCTGCCGGGGCACCCTGCTGTGAGCAGTGTGGTCCTAGAGCAGAGGTTGAGGGTGTGGGGAGCAGCTCCAGTAAAGTTTAGTAAACCTTAGGTCGGCATCAGGATTTCGCTGCAGGGCTGCAGGGGAGTCTGCATAGGCAGAATGAAATCACACTAGACCTGGAGTTTCTGCCCGGTGGCCCCGCAGCCCCGCCTACCCTCTGAACAGCCATGATGTGACGGCATCCCGGATACTTTGCATATTCCTCTATTATATATCTACTAGTGGCCCGGTGCATGAAATTCGTGCACCCTCTCCAATCAGGAACCCCTTTGGGGATGTCTGACTGTAGTCAGTCTGACTGTTGGTAGTCTGACATCCCTCTCGCAATCTAGGACCACTGGCTCCTAACTGCTTATTGGCCTGCCTGCCTGATCGCCCCTAACCACCTCTGTCTGCCTGCCTGCCTGCCTGCCTGATTGCCCCTAACTGCTCCCCTACCAGCCTGATCGCCCCTAAATGCTCCCTTGCTGGCCTGATTGCCCCTAACTGCCTCTGCCTTGCCCCACAACTGTGACCCAGGATTCCCTCCCTCTGGCCAGCTATAGGCACCCAAGACCCAGACCAGCTTCACTCAGACTGGCCGCAGCCGCAGGCACCCAGGACCACAGGGCATGCGGCTTGTCCCTCTCCTGGGCCGTAGGCGCAGGTGCAGCTGCTGGCGCCGAGGACTGCGAGACAGACGGCTTGTCCCTCTCCTGGGCCAGAGAGGCAGGCACAGCTGTTGGCATCTGGGATCGTGGAGTGGGTGGCTTGTTCCTCTCCCAGTCCATAGCCTGTCTGGTCCCCATTCCTCTCTCCCCAGTGTTGAGTGTCTGAGCCATTATGGCATGATGGCATGAAGGTGTGATGAATATTTGCATATTAGCTCTTCATTATATAGGATTTTAACTTGTCACAGTCTATCCTTAAGTGGATATTTTACCACTTCACATCTAGTATAGAAACTTCACTGTAACAAAATTTCATTTTTCCCAGGCAATCTTTGTGCTATTATTGTCATGTATTTTACTTAAACAGATGTTGTAAAACTGACATTACATTATTATTTGTTTAAATAGTTATGATAATTACCTTTAAATATATTTCAGTAATAAGAAACTTATATTTTTTCCTATGCATATAATATCTTTGGTGTTTTCCATTTCTTGGTATAGATCATTATTTGTAACTGGCAAAATTTTATTTCTGCTTGTAGGACTTCTTTTAACATTTCTTATACTACAAATCTGCTGGTGATTAAAAAATTCAATCTTTTACACATAAAAATATTTTTAACTATTTCTAAAATTGTTTAAAATAGTAAAATATATTTTGACTATTTTAAACTATTTTTAAAATATTTTCACTCAGTCTAGAATTATAAATTGAAAGGAATTTCCCCCTTGTGAGTACTTTAATGATGTTGCTCTACTATCTTCTCCCTTACACTGTTTCTGATGAGGAATATTTTGTAATCTTTATGTTTATTCCTGTGTAGAGTGTGTCTCTTTTCTTCTGACTACAGCCCGGCCCCGACACCCAGCCATTGCAGGGTCCTGCGATCAATTGATTTTTTTAAGTTTTATTTCAGAGAGGAAAGGACAGGGAGAGAGGGATAGAAGCATCAATGAAGAGGGAGTGGAAGCTGCTTCTTGGTTTTGCTCTTGGCGCCTCCTCCGTGGATTTGTGTTAAAGTCTCTGTCGGACCACGCCACGCAGTCCTGTTACTTGTGGTGAATTCATTTTACACGTAGGTGGGGGCTTTTATTTACCGGCTTCCTTAGTGCTCTGGGCCCACAGGTTTCCCAGGTGTCGGATTGGGAGTTCTTCCTGAGTCAGACAGCCCGAGGCCTGGGGCTTGCTTTTGTCTCTGAGCTCACCCCTCTGTCTCCTGGATTTCTGGATGTTACAGAGCAGGAGGCCTGGGGTCCAAACCAGTGCTGGGAACAGCGACCAGGGCTCCTTCGCCCGGTGCTTGGGTCGGGTGCCCAGGCTGAGTGTGGTTCTGGATCCTGGGTCACAGTGTGCCCACAGACCCAGACCATCACCGTCCCGTGTCCCGTAAGGGCGGGCAGTGAGCCCCGCTCCAGGGTCCTGTTCTGAGGGGAACTCTGGTCCCTTTACCCCAGGAGTGGGGCCATGCATGCCTGGCGGAGTCCAGACCTGGGTCTGCAGATGGTCTGGGTCCAGTGCCTTTCTGGCCCATGGAGGCATCCCCGCCGCTTGTGTGTTAGCTCTCGCCTTTCTCACTTCCTTTTCTCCACTCGCTGCCGCCGCTCTGCACACAGGCCGGGGATGTATATACAGGTGGCTCAGTCTCCTCTGCCTCAGGGGCTCCTCTCCTGCCCCCACGGCTGGGCCTCACACTGGAATCCGGGAACTCTGGGAGGCGAGAGCTGGGACACTCCCCTCCACTGCCCTCCCCAGCCTCAGGACCCAGCGTAGACTTGGCAAGCATCACCATCCACAGGTGGCATCATTTGGCAAGCCCAGCCGGGCGGGCGCAGTGGAAAGGTGATGAGCTGCGGGCAGAGATGCTCCTGGATTCAACTCGTGACCCTGCCACTCTGCAGCCAAACTACCTCAGGCACATATCTCACCAGCTGCTCTTTGGCTCAGTGGGTGTTCATGTTCACAGGGCGCCTGGCTCATCCCCTCTGTGTCCTGGCCTCCCTCAGCCAGGCCCGGCCTAACCCCTGGGCCCCTTTCTGGACCTGGGCACTGTGGGTGCCAGCCCAGGGTCCTGTGATCCATCCGTGGGGCCCCACCCACAGCCCGGCCCGGCCTAACCCCAGGGCCGGAAAGGGCCTCTGGGGAGAGGCTCTTTCAGGTGGGACCTGGGCACCGCGATCCATCTGATGGGGCCCTGCCATGGCTGGCTGGCCCCGCCTACAACTCCGCCCAGCCTAACCCCAGGGCTGGAAAGGGCCTCTCTGGGAGAGAGGCCCTTTCCGGACCTGGCCATTGACCTTTGATTGGGCGTAGTGAAAGTATGGTCAACTTGCATATTACTCTTTTATTAGATAGGATATCTATCGATATCTATATCTATATATGTTATATATAGGTAGATATTTGGTCAAATTAATTATTTTTTTTACAGTTTGTTTCTTTTGAGTAGCATTAGTAACTTTTTATGATCAAATTCCATAATCTAATGCAAAAGTATGTTGAAGACTAATTGCTTTTTTACTCAATTACAGGAAAATTTTTAGGTTTTATAAATCAATAAGGAAAATTTAGTCATAAATTATTTACAAACTAACTGCCATCTGTTGGGATCTAGATATTAGGATACAAAAATAAAATAAAGCATGGGCCACACTTAATTTGGATTCACATAACAACTATTCTAACTCAACCTGATAAAAGATTTTTTATTTATTTATATTTTTTGCTTGTGTTTTTGTTTATTTGTTCTTGACAAAAGTTCTAAAGGAGGTATGAAGAAAATGCTCTCCATATTGGCAGAGGAGACAATTTATTCTTCCTGATCTATGAAGTTGATTTTCGTATACACTTTAAAACTTGAGCACTTTATATCTCTGAAAGACTTAAAGTAATTTAGATAAATCAAACATTTTCATAATTAGATGAAAGTGAATTAACTTGCCTTTTTTTCTGAGCTACATATAAGTTTGAAGAATCCACCTATTAAATATTCAGGTCTGCATGTCTTTAGGGGAGGATTTTTATAAAGGGAAGTATTTTATTTTATTTTATTAGACATGTGCTATTAGTTGGCCACTGCTACAAAAGGTCAATGATGAAATAAATGCAAAATCAGTCTGCAGACTTGCTTGGCAGCCAAAAAGTGGGAAGGTAAGTGACTCTAATTTTCAACCTTTCAAAAACTTATTTGTTTCAGTTCTTAACAAGTTTGAATGTGAGAATAGTTTTTAAATTGTAACTATTTTATTTGGATTATAAATTTTCGAGCCCAGGCCAACTAATTAATATTGAAATGCTTTGAGAAACACTTAAGCTTTTTAAAGAGGACATTTTGCATGAATGAATTATTTCTATATTCTTTACATCTGTGTTTAATAGAGATAGTCTTACTACGTCCACTCTTACCACCAGTTCTTAACATTTTGAAGATGTACTAGCAGATATAGTTAGACACTAGAAAGCTATGAGAGGGTTTGGATGGAGGAAGGAGAATGCTCATCTGCAAATGAAATGCTTGCATATAAAGAAATTCCAAGAAAATGAACTGGGGAAATTGAGTAAGGGAGCTGTAAGCAAAATTAATAATCAAAAACAGTAACAGCTCGGCCAGTATGCTCAATGGTTGAACATTGACCCATGAACCAAGAGGTTACTAGTTTAATTCCTGGTCAGGTCACATGCCTGGGTTGCAGGCTTCACCCCTAATCAGGGGCATGCAGGAGACAGTGATTGATATCTCTCATTGATTTTTCTCTTTTTCCCTCTTCCTTCCTCTCTCTGTAAGATCAATAAAAACATTAAAAAAAAAAAAACCACAGACGAATAGCAATTCTGTATATAAACAATAGCCATTTAGAAAATACAGTGGGCAAAAATAAAACTTATTTTCAAAAAACTTTTGTATCAAAAAAGGTAAAATAACTAGGTATAATTTTGTAAGAAATATGACTATATGAAGAGAATTTTAACATACTAGCAAGAGGACTCAAAGGAGACTTGTTAAATAGAAAAATACATTCTAGTCTTAGAAAGAAAATTTTTTTATATAAATAAAGATTTAATTCTTCCCTAAATTATTCTATAGTTTAGACAACATTAAAATATAAAATGTCAATAAGATTTTTGGGGAAATCAGATTAATGCTGATTCTAAAATCCATATAGAAACTAAAGTCTTAAAAAAAGAAAAATGGCGGAATCTAACCCAGTCATATATAAAATATTATGTATGATGCAATAGGAGTTAAAAGTTTGCTACTGAATGACTAGACAGATACCTATTAAACAGAGAAATAGAACCAATATATATGGAAATTTAGTATATGGTAAAAGTGGAGAAAAGGAGATTTAGTAACTGATTGGCAAAGGGCGTAAATACCAGGAGGTGAGAACCATTCAGGATAACCATCTTGGAGACTTCCTGCCACATGGTGAATCTGCTTTATTCTTTCAACTTTTCTGTATGTGTGAAATTTTTCAGAAAAGACAATTAATAAATTTAATATAAAAAGAATATTTTTGTATAAAAATATTTCAGAGCCAAAGGACAAATGACAAACTGAGAAGTCTGAAAGAATATGACAGAGAGCTAAGTTCATATATATATTTACTAGTGAGCTGGTGCATGAAATTTGTGCACATTAAAAGGGGATTAGAGAAAATAATTTAATATTTGCCCTTTCTCTATAATAGAAGTGTCAGAGATGAAAGAAAATTAGTAAAATGTATATGAAAACCTTCCTCCTGTCAGTCTGAGGCTCACCACGGGACCCAAAGTCAAGTCCCCGCCCAACCACATGCACCTCAAAATTGTGTGAGACCCAGACCTAGCCCCTCTCCCCCCCAGACCAGGGCGGGGGTGTGCCTTAAGGTCCTCCGTCAAGCCCTTCCAGGTGGGGGACATGGCCTGAGGTCCCCCATCAAGTCCTGCCAGGTCGGGGGTACAGCCTCAAGTACCCGTCAAGCCCCACTGGGCAGGGGTGTGGCCTGAGTTCCCCTGACCCAGCACTGGGGGAGCACCTTGAGCCCCCACCATCAAGCCTCGCTGTGTGGGGGGCAGGGCCTGAGGTCCCCTGTCAAGCCCCACGGAGGTGGGGAAGGGCCTAGCCTCAGGTCCCCGCTAATTGCTTGTTAAGGCTCCTTATGGGAACTTTGCCTCAGCTGTGGGTGTAGCCATCTCTGTGACAGAGTGATGGTCAGTTAGCATATCCCCTCTTTATTAGATAGGATATATAAAAAGCCAGGGACCAGAATACCTAAACAATCAAAACAACCAGTCGCTATGACGCCCACTGTGGCCAATAAACTGGCCTGGTCAAGGCTTGGGGCTGACCTGCCAATCTCCTACGGCCCCTCTCCCTGGTTAGCCCCTCCCCTGATCAGCCTCTCCCACCCTGATGGGCCCGCAACCCCTCCCCCCACCTACTCCACCCCTGATTTCCCCCCCATTTACCCTAATAGTGGGCAGGGACTTCTGGCCAACCTCCTGCAGCCCCTGCCTCCACCCGGCCTCACCCCAGATCAGCCCCTCCAATCAGGGGCAGGGTCACTGACCAATTGCCTGCAGCCCCTCCCCCTCACTGGTCCCTACCCCCAGCCAACTCCACACCCAATTACCTCTTCACCCCCCCTCCAAAAAATCTGGGGTAAGGCTGGCCAGCCAACCTCCCACGGCCCCTCCCTAGGCCACTGACTCTCAATTGGCCCCCCTCCATTTGGGGGCAGGGCTGGCCAGCCCATTGCCCATAGCCCGCACCCGGTCAGCCTCCCACCCCAGTTGCCCACGGCCCCTCCCCCTAGCTGGCCTGGCCTTGATTGGGTCCCAATCAGGGCGGGCAGCTGGCCAACCTCCCACTGTCTTCCTCCAGAAAGGCCTGGCCCCGATCCATCCCAATTGGGGCTGGGCCAGCCAGACCCCACCCATGCATGAATTCATGCACTGGGCCTCTGGTTAATATATAAAGGGTCCAAATAGAAGAATATGGGAATACCCTTCTAGGTGCTAGATGGGATGCTGCTCAATTCATGAGATTTATGAGTCACTTAATAAAGCTAATTAGGTCTTCAAAAAAACAAAATGGACAAGGACATGAGCAGATAGTATATAGAAAAAGATATATAGACAGCTTTTGAAATGTGAAAATACCAGATGTATCAGTTAATAAGGCAGATTTTGTAATCAAAGAAAACAGGATCATTTCAAGAGAAACATCAAAAGTGCTTTATTCAAAGTAATGTCCATAGCTAGCTACACATCTTTCAGGTAATTTGTGGATACTGTCCTAGTAGAATTTTTCTTGTTTTAAGGCAGACCATTCAAAGACCCAATTTTCCACTTCTTCATATGTTTTCAAGTGCTGCTCAGAAAGTGCATGTGTCATCAATTGGAACAAGTGCTAATCTGAAGGAGCAAGGTCTGGTGAATATAGTGAGTGGGTTAATACTTCCCAGTCAAGATCTTTTAACGTGTCTTGAACTGGTTTTGAAGGGTGTGATGGTGCATTACCATGAAGCAAAATTACTTTGCCGTGTCTTCTGGCACATTCTGGTCGTTTTATGATCAAAACTTGATTCAAATTGATTATTTGTTGTTGGTAGCAATCAGTATTAATGGTTTCACCTGGTTTTTGAAGCTCATAATACACCACACCTTCCTGATCCCACCAAACACAGAGCATTGTCTTCTTTCTAAAGCGATTTGGCCTTGCAGTCGATGTTGATGGTTGACCTGGATCAACAAACGATTTTGTGCATTTGGGATTCTCAGAATAAATCCATTTTTCTTTCTCTATTTTTTTAAAATATATATTTTACTGATTTTTTCAGAGAGGAAGGGAGAGGGATAGAAAGTCAGAAACATCGATGAGAGAGAGACATTGATCAGCTGCCTCCTGCACACTCCCCACCGGGGATGCACCCGCAGCCCAGGTACATGCCCTTGACCGGAATCGAATCCAGGACCCTTCAGTCCGCAGGCCGATGCTCTATCCACTGAGCCAAACCGGTTTCGGCATAAATCCACTTTTCATTGCCAGTCACAATTCAATGCAAAAAGATTTTCTCTCATTGAAGCAACATTTTACTGATGACTTCGCTTTTCCATTTGTCTTCCATTCAGTTGTGGCACCCATTTTCCTTCCTTTAAAATCTTTCCCATTGCTTGTAAAAGATAGGAAATTGTTTACTGAGCAACATTTAATCTTTCTGCAAGTTGTTTTTGAGTTTGACATGCATCTTCATCCAATAGTTCTTGTAATTATTGGTCTTCAAACTTTCGGTTGACCTGAATGTTCTTTGTCTTACACATTGAAATCATCAATTTTAAAGCATTTAAGCCAGTGTTCACAAGTATCTTGAGATGGAGCATGTTCACCATAAACTTCCCGAAGTATACGATAACTTACAGCAGCATTTTTCTTCAAAATAATGAGTTAAAACTTCCCGCAAATGCTCTTTTTTTGGCACCAAATTTGACATTTTCAAGTGTAAAAATATCCATAATGTTAACACCTTCAGCAAGTTTGACATATGAAGTTTTGAAGCTTGCTGTCAATACAACAAAATAGCATATGTATCAAACTGCATATATATCAACTTATGTGTAACTCCATCTATTGAAAAAAGTCCTCATTATTAACTGGTACACCTGTTATATGTAACCTTTCATACTAAGGAGTACAAAATGAAGCTATAGTGATAGTGTGTTTTTCATATACGATATAGTCAAAGGTCAAAAGTAACATGAAAAGATTATACCATTTTAAATTTTTTCTAGTCTATTTCTTTGGAAGAATACATAGGAAGATACATTTCCTTAAGATTTTTAAGTATTCTGTCTCTTTTTGTCTAGTAAATGAGATGAATTTTTGGATCCAAAGGGCTTAGATACCTTAAAAAGTAGTATCAAAAACATAGTAACAAGCATTCTGTTTTTCAATGTAAGCAGTGGAGTGACCGTCACTCATTCTTTGCTTATCAAAATTTTATTTATTTATTTATTTATTTATTTTTAAATATATTTTATTGATTTTTTACAGCGCAGAGGGGAGAGGGATACAAAGTCAGAAACATCAATGAGAGAGAAACATCAATCAGCTGCCTCTTGCACGCCCCCTACTGGGGATGTGCCTGCAGCCAAGGTACATGCCCTTGACCGGAATCGAACCCGAGATCTTTCATTCCGCAGTCCGACGCTCTGTCCACTGAGCCAAATCGGTCTCGGCTGCTTATCAAAATTTTAAATAATTTTCTGTGTTTTGTTAGTTGCCAGTTAAAATACAAATTTGCCCTTATGTTTTGTAAGCTTGGGATGAATTTTCTGCCTTTGTTCTTTTTCAGTTTAATGTAAACTTTTGTTTAATCAGTTTATCTTTTCCAATAGTTACTAGCAGTTCCTGTGGAAAAATCTGTTAAGCTATATAGAAGAGAAACTTGGAATAATCAATTTGATCTTTCAGATAATTTCATCTCTCAGGTAAGTTTTGTGAGTGACAGTTTCAATAGGCTAAAGGGAATATTTAATGCATACTCTGCCTAAATACAGTTGCAGTTAAATATTGTTAAAAATGGAAAATTCCAGTCTGTTGTGTATGTGTCCATCTTCTTCCCCTCAGCCTTTCTTCCTTTAGCCAATAACTGGATAGTTTTTCTTTGAGACACTTGATAAGAAATTCTTTTAATTTATAAGAAGTTAAATTTAACCTTAATATAGTATTGGAAGAAGTTATTCTCAAGTTAGCAGTACTGAGACTTATGATCATAGACTCTACAGTTTTAAAGCAGGAAAAGTTTTTGGTCTGTATTCTCTGTTTCCCTCCCCTCCCTCCCTCCCTCCCTCCCTCCCTTCCTTCCCTCCCTCTCTCCCTCCCTCCCTCTCCCACTTTTGCTCTCACACATCCATTTTGCAGTTAAGGGAACAGAGGCCCAGCAGTTGAGCAATGGCTTACTAAGATTCACTTCACTGACTACTTCTCTTTATCTTCATAGTGACTGCTAAGAGCATATCTTGTGTTATCTCTCTTTTCAGGATAACATTTTTTTAGATTTTGCTTTAAAAATTGTGCTAATATAATTTTCTCATGATAAATTAATAGCTGCTTGTAGTATTTGAAAATTATTGAAAAAGAAAGAAGTAAGCAAGCTTTGTTTTCAGACCTAATTAGAAGTTACCAGGAATATATTGAATAAGAGTTATAAAAATTTGAATTTGGTAAGGTAAGTGTTTAGTTTCAAATTATACAAAATTGTCATTTATTATTTTTTTTTATAGACCCTCAATGTAGTAACCTGGTCTCCTTGTGGGCAATATTTAGCTGCAGGGAGTATTAATGGTTCAATTATAATTTGGAATGTGGAAACCAAAGATTGCATGGAAAGGTATGATTCAATATGTCCTTTTTCTCTTCATTGCTTATTTTAATTAGGCTTCTGTTTGTCTTATGAAACATTTCAAATTTGTAATTATTAGATTGTCAAAATGCAAACAAAAACCTACTAGTGTGTCAAAAGTCATTTAACCTTTTTATTTATTGACTAAAGGTCCGGTACACGAAATTCATGCACTTGACGGAGGGCATGGGGTGGAGGGGGTCCATCAGCTTGGCCTGCGCCCTCTCACAGTCCGGGAGCCCTGTGATTGATCGCCCCAAAGAGGTAGGCCCTGCCTATCCAGCGGAGCTCCATGATGTATCGCCCCTGCAGGGGGAGGCCCCACCCACCTGCTGCTGGGTAGCCGGGGCTTCCCTCTTGGAGGCGATCGTGTAGCCTCCCGATTGAGTGTCCTGCTGGCCTGGGCCTTCCTCTGCAGGGCAATGTCCGGGCTCTCGGCCAATTGCATCACACCTGCCTTGGCTGGCCTGGCGCCAGTGGCTGTCATAGCATGGTCATTCAGATGGTTGTCCCACTGTTCGGCCGTTTGGTCGATTTGCATATTACACTTTTATTATTACTATTTATTGTTTTGGCCCCAGCTGAGTAGTCCATTTGGTTAGAGAGTATCATCGTGATACTCCAAGATTGTGAGTTTGTTCTCTAGCCAGGATACATACAAGAATCAGCCAGTGAATGCAAAAATAAGTGAGACAACAAACTGATATTTCTCTCTAAAACCAATAAATATTTATTGTTTTATTTGACCATTTTATTTTTAAAATATCATTTTCAAATTATAATTGTCATTCAGTATTATTTTATATTAGCTTTAGGTTTATTGCATAGTTTTTAGACAAGTAAAATTTACAAACTGATCCTCCTGATGATTCAGTACCTATCAGTATCCTAATAAAAGAATAACATGCAAATTGACCATACCTCTGCTACGCTACCAGCCAATCAGGAGCAGGGGGTGGGGCCCCTTGGGTGGAGACGAAGCAGTGGCCCCCTGGCTGTTTGAGTGTGGAAGCGGCCAGGGGGGCGGCAGTGGAGGAGCACCATGCAGCTCCCTGGCCACTTGAGCACGGAAGCAGCTAGGGGGCAGGGGGGCAGCAGGGAGCGCCCCAACCCCTGGGCACTGAGCGCGGAAGCGGCAGTGAGCGCCCAGCCCCTGGGGCTGGGTGGTCACAGGCAGCTGGGGCTGAGCTGAGCAGGGGGATGGCTGGGTGCCCAAGGCCTAAAGCCTCACCAGAGGCTTTAGAGCTTGGGCAGGCTGGGCGTGAGCCATCAGTTGGACATCCCCTAAGGGCTCCCAGTAAAAGAGAGGAGGCAGGTTGAGCTGAGGGACCACCCACCCCCAGTGCACGAATTTCGTGCACCGGGCCACTAGTCATATATAATTATCACCATTTAACCTTTTCTAACTAAAATTTACCTAAAGAACTGTATAGTTTATATTTTTCTTGACAGTGCCTTAAGAATTTACTTTTTAATTTTTAGGGTGAAACATGAGAAAGGTTATACAATTTGTGGCCTGGCCTGGCATCCTACTTGTGATCGAATAGCTTATACTGATGCAGAAGGAAATCTAGGGCTCCTGGAGAATGTTTGTAACACCAATGGAAAGATATCAAGCAGTAAGGTAATAAGTAATATGGTAAGACAGTTTCTTAAACATCTTTCTCTGGCTATATAGATTTGGAAAGCATCACAAACTGCATTATTTTCTTGGAAAATTACAATTCATGTAACTATATTAGATACTCAGTAATGATTCTATAATAAAGAAAACTGTTTAAACTTGTTTTACCTAATGTTTTACTAATATATTTTACTATGAAGCTGTTTTTTCCCCTCCATCCAGTGCCTATTAATATCCCTTCACTTTCTAAGAAACACCTTTGTGAAATACTGTTTTCCTATCTAGATATTTTCGGGATTGTTAGTTAAATACTTTCTTGCTAAAAGTTGTTAATAATCTTCTGAGCCTTTAGTGTGTTGTAATGTTTTTGCTAATGGAGGGTATTTACCTTCAATTTGTAAAAAAATGCATTATCTGGGAAGCATAATAAAATGAAGCATGCTTGTAAATGTTTCATAAATAAAAATTAGGTTAATAATTGCAACTTAGTTTTAGCCTATAAATTCTTTGTGCTCTGAATTAGCCTTAACTTTTAGAGTTTCCCATATATCTGTTATGCTTAGCCATGCTGTCCTGTTGAAGGCTTGCTCTAAACCAGTGGTCGGCAAACTCATTAGTCAACAGAGCTAAATATCAACAGTACAATGATTGAAATTTCTTTTGAGAGCCAAATTTTTTAAACTTAAACGTCTAATGCCACTTCTTCAAAATAGACTCACACAGTTCCGTGGTATTTTGTGGAAGAGCCACACTCAAGGGGCCAAAGAGCCGCTTGTTGCTCAAGAGCTATAGTTTGCCGACCACTGTTCTAAACAGTCCATCTTGAAAAATAAATTAAAAAAAAGAGAGAGAGAGGGAACCAATATGGCGGCATAGGTAAACACCTATCTTGTTGCCATATACAGCAATTTCAAAACTACAACTTAACAAAAGAACGAACACCATGCAGAATCACCGGAAAGCTGGCCGAGTGAAAATTCCACAAATAAAGTGAAGATAGGACACTGTGACTCAGAGGAGCGGCAGTGGACAGCATTGAAGATATGCGTGGAGAGAGGTTTGGGGCAGTGCGCGTGCCAGCGGATAGGACTTGGCAGCTGAAAACCCGGCCAGTTTTCTCGAACAGGAGAGACAAAGACATCCCACTGGACGGACTCCCCAGCTCTGGGCGAACTCCAGGGAACCCACTATCATATGGGTAGTGGAAGGGCACGCCGAAGCTTGGGTGCTGCACGGCTCTGCGGGCTTGTGGAGAGGGCGAGCTTGTGAGGAGTGCACATGAACTTGGGAACAGCACAACTGCGTGACCACGCAGAGAGCACTCGTGACTTGCTCTCTCGCTCGGGAAATAATCAGATTCCATTGTCTTGCGATCCTGGGTGAGATGTTGGGTGTGCAGACTCATTTGGGAGAGGCTGAATTCTCCGGCAGCTGGTGGAACTCGGCAGGGGCTCTCTCTCAGAGGTGCTGGCGGCGGTTGCCACCGGGCCAAGAGATGCTAGAGCCGCATAGGGCGGAGCTGACGCTGTCTGCTTGGCCCAGAGACTCCGCCCACCCAACCTGAGCATAGCTGAATGTCACAGACAATTGGCCTGGAGGTCAACCCCTCCAAATGCTAACAATGATTAATCTTGGCTTAACTTCAACAAGACTGCGCAACCCATATCCACTTCGGGTAACTGGGGAGGCTGAGCCACTGTTCCTTAGAGGACATCTACCACACAAAGCTAATCAACCAACTCAAGAAAGCAGCCACCATGCAGAGACTTGGAAAGAAATCAGATGTGAAAGAAGTGGAGGGGAAAAAATGACTGGACATGGAATTCAAAACCACGGTTATAAGGCTTTTCAAGAGGCTCCTAGTAAAGGCCGAGATCTACAAGGAAATAAGACCTATGAGGAAATGAACAGGACCTACGAGGAAATGAGCAATACCTGCGAAGAAATGAACAAGACCTACAAGGAAATGAATGAGTCCTACAAGGAAATGAAGGAGACCTACGAGGATATGAAAAAGGACTAACCAGACATTAAGCATACACTGACTGAAATAAAAAATACTATACAAAGACCTAAAAGTACTCTAGAGGACCGCAAGAACCAAGTTAAAGATTTGAAATACGATCAGAGGTAAAATCCACTCAGCTAGAAAAGCAAGAAACCAAAAGAATCCAAAAAATTGAAAATAGTGTAAGGGGCCTCTGGGACAACCTCAAGCTTACCAACATCTGAATTATAGGGGTGCCAGAAAAAGAGAGAGAGCAAGACAATGAAAACCTATTTGAAGAAATAGTGACCGAAAACTTCCCATACCTGGTGAAAGAAATTGACTTAGGAGTCCAAGAAGCACACCGAACCCCAACATGTAGGAACCCTAAGAGGACCACACCAAGGCACATCATAATTAAAATGCCAAGAGCAAAAGACAGAGAGTATTAAAAGCAGTAAGAGAAAAACTGGGAGCACTCATACGATTGTCAGCGGATTTCTCAACAGAAATGATGCAGGCCAGATGGGAGTGGCAAGAAATATTCAAAGTGATGAATAGCAAGAATCTACAACCAAGATTACTCTATCCAGCAAAGATAACATTCAGAATTGAAGGTCAGATAAAGTGCTTCGCAGATAAGAAAAAGCTAAAGGAGTTCACCACCACCAAACCAATATTATATGAAATGCTGAAAGATATTCTTTAAGAAGAGGAAGAAGAAAAAGGTAAAAATATAAATTATGAACAACAAATATACATCTATCAACAAATGAATCTAAAAATCAAGTGAATTAATAATCTGATGAACAGAATAAACTAGTGAATATAACAGAATCATGGACATAGAGAGGGAATGGACTGACAATTCTTGGGGAGAAAAGGGGTGTGGGAAGTGCAGCAAGAGACTGGACAAAAATCATTCAACTATGGGAGAGGACAGTGTGGGGGAGGTGAGGGCTGAGGGTGGGATGGGTACCGGGTGGAGGGGAGCTATAGTGGGGGAAAAAGGAGGAACAATGTAATTAATAAACTGAACAATAAAGATTTAAAAAAAAGAGAGAGAGAAAGGAAAAAGCAAATCAGTCCACCTTGTGTTATACCTCCTCGCTTTTGTTCATTATTCTCCTTGCCTGGCAGATATACCCATTCATATTTCAAGTCTTGGTCTTCCAGTTAAAGATTGTAGACTTTATACGTACATTTATTTCTGTTCAGATACCTGGTACCTGAAACCCCTATTAAAACTACACTAAAGGAATTTTTTTAAATGCACAATCCCATAAGGTTAAAGAAGGCAGTTGATGTGAAGATGGTAACAGTATTTTGGAAGCTGGAAAGTAGAATCATGATTGGAGACTACGTTTACCTTTTCAAAAAGTTGAATTCTAAGATTGCAGTTGAGGAAAATAGATCTAGTTCAGCTTGCCTAGATGACTCCTCAAAGATTAAGAATTTCATAGCACTAGGTACTTCTAAAAGTTGGGCTGAAAACATATGCAAGTAGATCCCTTTAGTCTCAATATCAGTGTGTACAGCCTGGATAACTCCTCTCTCCCACCCCCATATATATTCTGGTAGAATCACAAAGACTTTTTCTTTTTTTTTACTAAAGATAAAATTGAGAAAGTTCTCCTGAATGGATAGATCATTTAGTTAGAGCATCATCCCAATATGCCAAGGTTAGGGGTTTTATCCCCAGTCAGGGTACATACAAGAATCAACCAAGGAACATCAAATTAATGTCTCTCAAGTCCTATATAATAAAAAGCTAATATGCAAATTGTCCCCTCTACAAAGAGTTTGGGAGTTCGACTAAGGGGCAGGGCCGGCTGACCAACCGCCCACGTCCTCTCCCCCCAGCTGGCCTTGCCCAATCAGGGTGGGCCTGCCAGACCCTACCCTTGCACAAATTCATGCACCAAGACCTCTTATCCTATCTAATAAAAGAGAAACATGCAAATTGATCATACCTTGACTATGCCCATAAGCCACACCCACCAGCCAATCAGGAGTGAATTAACCCAATCAAGATTGCAGTTAATTTGCATATCCACAGAGCAAAAACTGAAGATAGCATAGAATATAGCCAAGTGCTGCAGAAGGGATAGAAGCTTAGGAGAAGCAAGCAAGTGGGGCAGCAGAGAAGGGAGGAAAGCAGGTGGGGGAGAAGGGAGAGAGCAGGAGGGGCAGTGGAGAAGAGAGGGAAGCAGGCAGGAAGGCAGAGACCACTGCAGGAAGCCTATTGCAGGAATCTTCCTGCTATGGGCCTCTAGTTGATGATGATGATGATGATGATGATAATAATAATAATGATGATGATGATGATGATGCTATGGGCCTCTAGTTGATGATGATGATGATAATAATAATAATAATAATAATAGTAGTAGTAGTAATAAAAAAGATTACTGATCTTTAAAAAAAAGAGAAAAGGTCTTTGGTGTAGGCATACTTACCAGTTTTGTGACATTGGATTAAGAAGGAATAATGTTCTGATAGGGGTTAAGTAATAGTGTATGTGTTGAAATTTCGAGTTTATTTTTTATACTTGGGTCCCAGAGCAGTGTCGGCCAGTCTTATGCATTTTATGCAGGAGGTTTGGAATCTTAGGAAAATTTGTTTAAGAAAAAAAGACCTAAAGAGAGAGAAGATTCTTAACTCCAGGAAAAATAAAAAGTTGTGAAAGGAAATAGGATCATAATGTACTACACCTGTAAAATGAGAATAGGCGTAATGCCAGCATCTAGAGTTATTGTGAGGATTAAATAAATTAGAGATTAAAAAGAAAGAAGAAGATCAAGAATTAGAGATCGAGAAAAATTCATGTGACTTTAGTAGCTTTGTGTTTGGAAGATGAACACAGTTTCTAGAGGGTTCGTAGTCCAGGGAAGCTTATTCTATGGAGTGAAGGAAACATTGTCTCAGTAAAAGATCTGAATAATCTGACATCTTTTTTTTAATAAATTTATAATAATAATCTTCAAACACCAGAAGCTTAGAATTATACATCCTGCAAGACATCCAGAAATAATTCACCAGGTAATTTTGAACAAGTTTGAGATTCTGCTGAGGTGTCTTAACTGCTAGAACCATGTAAGTGGCCCAGAGACTTAAAGATGGCATTGCCTAATAGCCAAGACAACTATGTAAAGATATTATAAAGCTAATAGAGGCCTAGCCTGTGGGGATCAGGCTGAAACTGGCTCTTTGACATAACCCGAAGGGTCCTGGATTGTGAGAGTGTGCAGGCCAGGCTGAGGAACCCCATGGGTGCATGAATCCATGCATAGGCCCTCTAGTATGCATATAAGGTCTTTGGTTAATTTCTTCCCGCCCTCTCTCCTCCCCCCTTTTCTCTGAGATTCATCAGTCTGTTCCATGTTTCCATGCCTGTGGTTTCCACTCCTGCATTGAGCATCTGCCCCCTGGTGGTCAGTGTGTGTCATAGCTACTGGACGGTTGGCCGTTGGCTAGTCAGCCAATTGCTTAGGCTTAGATAGATAGATAGGTAGGTGGGTAGGTAGAAAGAAATGCATGAAATATTTGAAGGGCATTCTTTAAGACGAGGAAGAAGAAAAAAAATATGAACAACAAAGGCAACAAATACATACCTTTCAACAATTAAATCTGAATATCAAAATAAATAAGAAATCTAATGAAGAGAATAAACTGGTGAGTAAAATTGAATCAGAGGCATGGAATGGAACAGACTGACAATTTTCAGAGGGAAGAGGGATGGAGGGGTGGGAAGAGATTAAACAAAGATGCATATATACATTACCTATAGACACAGACAGTAGGGTAGTGGGTGGGAACTGGGTAGAGGGGCCAATGCGGGGTTGGGGGGTAAGAGGGACACGTGTAATAATGTCAACAATAAAGACTTTTAAAAAATGCATGGGGATAACCTTCTACCCAATGACTACCATACATCCAAAACAATCCAGTCACAAATGGACTGGGAAAAAGCAGTGTTTCTGGAGAAGTGTGCAAACTCAAATGGTTAAAAATGTCTTGTAATTTGAGAAAGATTCATACTTTGAAAGAATTAGTCCTGGAAGCTAAGGAATGTGTTAAAAATTCCTACAAAAGCAAAAAATCACAAACATTCCAACTTACCCAAGAAGCCCCTGACTGCTTGCCTCCACTAATTCAAGGAGAAACAGCTCCAGTACGTCTAAATGCACCACAAACTCAGGTACCGGGAACTGACTAAGGTCTTGTTTGAGAAATACAAGGAGCTCCCAGAGCAAATGAAGCTGAAATACATTCATTTTTCCAGGAGAAAGAGGCGTTTAAGAGAAAACTGGCTCAGTTTAGGAAGGATCACCCTGATCTAGTTTGGAACTCCAAGAAATCTGTTGTCCTCAAAAAGAGCCCAACCAAAGCTCAAAAGAGGTTTTAGGAAAATGTGAAAGTTAAGTTTCCCCCTGAAAACTACTTTTTCTGAGAAGATAGAATTCCATGAGAGCCCAAGAAGCCCCCAATGAAGCATTTGTGGTCAAGTAGGGAACTGCAAGTCCTGCCCAAACACGTGGTGGAAATTGGCACACTGGCAGCACCTCCTGCAGAGCTGGAAGGAGTATTATAAGAACAGCTGAGGAGCTGCAGAAACAGTGCAAGGTGGGCCTGGGTTACTGGCTCAAGAGTTGATCTCCTGAAGAATACGCTCCTTATATAGAGAACCTATACTACGCATAAGAACATGAGCATGAGTGGCGGTCCGGACCCCAAGGTCATCAGGAGAGATGTACAGTCTCCATCAGCAAGGGCTCTGTAAGAAAAGCTTGGAAAGGAGTAGGGGCTGCCTGCTCCAGAGACAGAATCATCCAACCATTGGGGGCCATTCTCATGCCTCACAGGGATCAGGAGAAAATAAGGGAAATGGGGAGAAGACAGAAGGCAGTAGCTTCTCAGACTCCAGCCGGGCGATGAAGATGAATATGAGGGCAGCAGCTCCAGCACATCTCCCTCGGGAGATGCCTCTGACTCGACCTCCCAGCTAAATGGTGGGATGGAGAACTTCCCAACAAACGTCCTTGGCACTGCCATCACATTAAAGGGCTCTTTTCCCTGTCCCTTATCATTTTCTTCCTCTTCCCTTCACTCCTTAAAAAAAAAAAAAAAAAAAGGGACTTGTTATAAAGTGATCTTGTGCACAACCTCTGGCTTTCCTCTATCCCCCAAATCCCCAGACAAACTCCATGCACTTAAGACTCTTGAAATACACAATGAGTTATTTGGATTCTGGAGGGTACATTGGATTAGATGGAGTTTTCTGAGTTGAGAAGGTTTGCTCTCCTCACCTGCCTGCCTGGAGTAGTAGGGACACCTATGAACTAATGACCCTTATTTCTCTCGGGACTCTTGCATTGGAACTAAGAAAGGGAATATTTGATTAGAAGTAGGATAGTTGCCTTTAAAAAAACTTGTTGGGGTTTTTACTTCAATTGCTACTGTGGACAAAATTTATTTATCAGATTAATTTAAAAAGATGGCAAAACAAAACAAAAAAAATTAGAAAAGTCTTCAGCACGATACTTCATAAGTATTGTTATGAATAGCATTTACATGGTCATAATAATGTAAATACTATTGATCCAACCAAAATGAGAATCCTATCTAATAAAAGAGAAACATGCAAATTACCTTTGCTACACTACCAGCCAATCAGGAGTGGGAGGGCGGGGCTGTGCGGCATGTGGGAGGCCATGGGGAGCATGGCTGCGGCGAGAGGACTGAAGTCACCCCCTCCAGAGGCTACCCAAGGTCTTATTTTAGCCCTGATGTTGAGCTGCTTCTCCTGACCATAAGTTCCCAATGCACTTCCAGCCAAAGTTAAAGGGAACTTCTGTTTTCAAGGCATTGCCATAACCAGTGCCTGCCAGGCTCCTGTGAAAGCACTACTCCTTAGGTCCGGGGTGCTGGGAGCTAAAGCAGAGAGGCTGTGAGGCCCAGCTCACCCAGGATGCTGGCCCCCCATCACTCCCTCCCAATTATCCTGGCCCAGCCTTTCCTATGCATACCTGCTCAGGGAGAGCGTGAGGTGGTCATGGCAGCAGGACGGGAGGCCGGTGGGGGCGTGGCCGCAGTGAGCGGGATGGGAGGCCTACACCCTCCCCCAATCCAGAGGGTCTTGACAGGGGACCTTAGGCCTGTGCCCCAGCCCTGGCACCAGGGCAGGGGACCTGAGGCCATGTCCTCCACCCAGTGGGCCTTGATGGGTACTTCCGGTCCTGGTGTTGGGCTAGGGGACCTCCGGCTGCTCCCCTGCCCTGCAGGGCTTGACAGGGGATCACAGGCCATGCCCCCCACCCAGCAGGGCTTGACAGGGAACCTCAAGGTGTGCTTCCTGCCCTGGTGCTGGGCTAGAGTACCTCAGGCTGTTTACCCCGCCCCAGCTCCAGGCTGGAGGACCTCAGTCCGTGCCTCCCACCTGGTGCGGCTTGACAGGGGACTACAGGCCACACTCTCAACCCGGCAGGGCTTGACAGGGGACCTCAAGGTGTGCTTCCCATCCTGGTGCTGGGTTAAGAGACCTCAGACTGTTCTTTCCACCCAGCAGGGCTTGACGGGACCTCAAACCGCACCCCCACCCCGGCACCAGGCTGGGGAACCTCAGACCATACCCTCTGCCCCAGCATCAGGCCAGGGGACCCGAGGCTGTGCCCCTCCTGCCTGGCTGGACTTGACAGGGTACCTCAGGCTGTCCCCCCACCCAGCGGGGCTTCACAGGGGACCTGAGCCTGTGCCCTCGTGCCAGTGGGGATTGACGGGGTCCTGAGGCTGCACTTCCAACCTGGTGCTGGGTCGGGGGACCTGAGGCTGTGCTCCTCTGCCTGGTGGGGCTTGACGAGGGACCTCAGGCCATGCCCCCCGTCCTGGTGCTAGGCCAGAGGACCTGAGGATGCTCCCTGCCCTGCGGGGCTTGACAGGGTGGGACTGGCCGGGTCTAGATCTACCCCAATGGGGGCCGGGGGGTGGCTGGGTCTGGGTCTCACGTGATTTTGAGGCATATGTGAGTGGGGACTTGACCCTGGGTCCCGTGGTGCGCCCCAGACTCTGACAGGAGGAAGGCTTTCATATACATTTTACTAATTTTCTTTAGTCTCTGATACTTCTATTATAGAGAAAGAGCAAATAGCAATATTAAATTATATCCTCTAATTAATACCCTTTTGATGTGCATGAATTTCCTGCACCAGGCCACCATTATGTCTATATTGGGAAGATTAGGGTAGGAGAATAGTGTGCTGTGTATACATGGGGTTAGAGGTGGTAGAAAAAAGGCACCAAATCTTCCTTAATAGAAGGCAGTTAAAGTGATCTCAAAAACTGTTTACATTTAGTACATGGTATGTTCATATTCCTAGGAATCAATGATGAACTCTGTTGAATTTCTTTGTTTTTCTATTGGTTCTGTTCTGTTTACTTCTATAAGCATCAAAAACAAAACAAAACTAGCCTTAACAGATAATTTAGAGCAAATATATCTTACCTAAGTATGTTCAAAATAAAAGTAAGTGCGAGAATGTCATAATACTTCTCTGGGGAATAAAACTTGCCTGGTATTTGGGTATATGTACATTCTATTCCATACTCCTGGCCCCGGATGTGAGGGCGGTCTGGCTGAGACATCTGTCACCCCATTGATCACCAGGGTTGATTCGGCTGATCTGGCTGGCTAGGCGGGTGTCCCCCTCCTCCCGCACCGATCCGTGTTTGTCCCTCCTGAAGCTGCGCGCTCGGTCGAAGAGGACGACCTTCCCCCCCAGAGGAGAGGACCGGTCTTCGGTCAAGGCTATACGAGTAGCTGCGGTCCCCTGCTAGAACCTCCAAACAAGCTCTCAAGGTCCATACTCCTGGCCTATTCATAGACTACAAAGCATTTAAGATAAGGACTAAGTCTGATATAAATATAATCCTCATAAATACACTTACTAATTAATCTTATCAGGGCATTGCTTAATAGAGTTTATAGGTACATATTAAAAGATTGCCTTTTGAGTAATTGAGCTTATCAAAATAGTTTACTAATATTTTCTAATTTGTATTCATTTGTTCAAGGTATCTAGCAGAGTGGAAAAGGATTACAATGATCTTTTTGATGGAGATGATACAAGTAATGCTGGTGATTTTCTAAATGACAATACAGTCGAGACCCCCTCTTTTTCAAAAGGGATTATAAATGATGATGAGGATGATGACATCATGCTGGCTTCAGGTCGTCCTAGACAGCGAAGTCACTTCCTAGAAGATGATGAAAACTCAGTTGGTATGAATTGACTTGTGGATGTGATGCTCTATCCCAGTGGTCGGCAAACTCATTAGTCAACAGAGACAAATATCAATAGTACAACGATTGAAATCTCTTTTGAGAGCCGAATTTCTTAAACTTAAACTTCTTCTAATGCCATTTCTTCAAAATAGACTTGCCCAGGCCATGGTATTTTGTGGAAGAGCCATACTCAAGAGGCCAAAGAGCCGCATGTGGCTTGGGAGCTGCGGTTTGCCAACCACTGATCTATCCTGTTGATTAAGCTCAATTTTTATTAAAACTTTTATTTAAAGTCAATGAGCTAAGTTTTTGCTTTAGCAAATTAAAAAGAGAAGAGGAAATTAACCCCAAGCAAGCAAATAATAAAACGCAGAATTCAATGAAATTGTCAATAATAAACCTACTTAAAAAGTCAATTAAATGAAAAGCTTTTTCTATGAAAAGATCAGTAAAATTGATAAATCTCTATATTGACTGATCAAGAAAAGAAAGAGAAAACACAAATTACTAATATAAGTGCTGAAAAAGGGTTCATCACTATACATCCTATAGATCTCCACTATCCAAAATGGTAACCACTAGCCACATGTGGTTATTGAGCACTTGAAATGTAGCTAGTTTAAATTAAGAAATGATGTTAAGTATATAATGCAATCAAAATTTTAAGAATAGTATGAAAAAAGAACATAAAATACCTTTTTTACATTAAGTACATGCTAAAATTATATTTTAAATGCAGTAGATTATTAAAATTATCCATGTTTTTAATTTTTAAAATATGGATACTAGAAAATTTAAAATTACATATGTAGTTCACATGTTTATGTAAGTCAGCATTGTTATTAATATAAGGATAATAGAATATTACTAGCAACTTTGTGCCCATAAATTCAACAAGTTAGATGAAGTGGACAGATTCTTTGAAAGATACAAACTCCCAAGTTAACTCAAGAAGAAATAGATAACCTGAATAGTACTATATCTATTAAAGAAATTGAGATTATAATTAAAAACTTTCAAATAAAGTGCCTGTTGTAACCACTTACATACTATAGTAATACCTTTGAATGCTAACAAGTAAAATGCCATTGTACAATGGTAAATTGTGCTGCATTTAAATCGTATTGAGTTTATAGAATATTATTATTTGAGATGATTTGTTCTCAGAGCTCATTGTACTGCTATATATTGTTTTTGCTGGAAGTTTATGAAAAAAGACCAGTCCCACACAAAAATGTAGTTTGAAAAGGAAGAAGTAGTTTTAATAGCCTATTTAAATAAGTGTGGATATTCTTCTTTTCTACTGTACAAAAAAACTCAACACATGAAAGCTTATTAAGTATTATTTGCACTGTGAAATCTGAAAACTTTTATTTTAAATATATTGATTTTTGAGAGAGAGGAAGAGAGAGAAGTATCTATTTGTTGTTCCACTTATTTATGTATCCACTGGTTGCTTTTTGTATGTGCCCTCACCGGAAATCAAACCCACAACTTTGGTGTAGTGGGGCCATGCTCTAACCAACTGAGCTACTCAGCCAGGGCTTGAAAACTTTTCAATGAACTTTTCAACCCTATTACCTTAAACCCATTGGTTTGCCCTAGCTGGTTTGGCTCAGTGGATAGAGAGTTGGCCTGCAGACTGAGGAGGCTCAGTTCTGATTCTGGTCAGGGGCACATGTCTGGGTTGCAGACTCAATCCCCAGTAGGGGCATGCAGGAGGCAGCCAATCAATTATTCTCTCTCATTATTGATGTTTCTATCTCTCTCTTCCTTCCACTCTGAAATCAATATACATACATATATATATATACATATATATATATATTTTTTTAATCCATTGGTCTAACTTGAACTTTGAATTGATCTTTTACCATGTTTGATTTTGTAACATAGGCATTGGTAATTTGTTAAATTTTGGTTCCATGAGGTTTTTGGACCTTCCTATTATGAGTGCATTATCCAAAATATATTTGTTAGTATAATCACCAATCTCATCAGGAGTTTTTAAATATTGGGAACCAATCAAGCTCATGGTGCCACCCATACAAGTTTTCTAATACTTTGATTTTCATTTGTAAGCTCAAATTTTATCATTGGCAACAAATTCTGTCAGTTACTCATTTTCAAGAAAATGTTTGCCAAAGACCCAGATCTGCATAACTATAGTTTATCTGGCATTTTTTAAAGTAAAAATGGTGTTTCATGAAAAAAAATCAATTCCGCTTACAACTCAGTTGCTCAAATGCTTTATTGTTGAGATAACCATCATATCTATGTATACTTCCTATTTTAACAGAGAACATTTTTTAAAAAATATATATTTTATTGATTTTTTTTTTTTTTTTTTTTTTTACAGAGAGGAAGGGAGAGGGACAGAGAGAAACATTGATCAACCGCTTCCTGCACATCCCCGACTGGGGATGTGCCCGCAGCCAAGTACATGCCTTTGACTGGAATCGAACCCAGGACCTTTCAGTCCGTAGGCCGACGCTCCATCCACTGAGCCACACCGGCCGGGGCACAGAGAACATTTTTTAAAAAATTTGTGCAGTGATCAAGATTTAATAAAATTATATTTTTGCTGTAATTGAGTGGTGGTTAACAATGCATTGACCACTAATAGATTGGTGCCCTTCCCTTGATTAATGCTAAAACACTAGTAGTTTTACCCTCCATTGCTTTTGCACCATCACTGCAAATGTTAAAGTAAAAGGGGTAAATAGTCTGTTGGTGTTACTAAGTTTGACTGAAAAGATTATTAGATTTCATTATGCTTTTCTTTTTCCAGGTCATTGATATTTATGGTTCTCTAATTATAACCCTTTGTATTTTAGATATTACAATGCTAAAGACTGGTTCTAGTCTTCTGAAAGATAAGGAGGAAGATGATCAAGCAGACAGCATTTATAACCTACCACTTGTAACATCCCAAAGGCCGTTGTATGATGGGCCAATGCCAACTCCCCGGCAAAAGCCATTTCAGTCAGGTTCTACACCCTCGCATCTCACTCACAGATTCATGGTAAGCCTTGGATCTACACTTAACTTTTAAATAGTTTTACTCACTTTTAAGCATTTTATCTCACTATAGCTAATTAATTTGATAAAAGGTATTTTTAAAACACTTGATTTTTTAAAAAATATTTTATTTTTAATATATATTTTATTGATTTTTTACAGAGAGGAAGGGAGAGGGATAGAAAGTCAGAAACATCGATGAGAGAGAGACATCGATCAGCTGCCTCCTGAACACTTCCTACTGGGGATGTGCCCGCAACCCAGGTACATGCCCTTGACAGGAATCAAACTTGGGACCTTTCAGTCTGCAGACTGACGTTCTATCCACTGAACCATACCGGTCAGGGCTGATTTTTAAAAAAATATTAAAAAAAAACTAGCCTGGAACACTTTGGTTGATTTTAATTTTGTGGTTGATTTATTTTACAGTTAACTCACAGCCTTAGTCTTATTTCAACTTTATTTTTGAAAATTGTGTTAAAACTTTGCTCTGCAAAGTGATATATAATGAACCTAAGTAAATGTGACCGTAAATCTTTCGATACCTCTTGGCTATACTTCTCAATCTTATTTCATATATTATGTTTGTTTTTATATAGGAGATTATACTGATTCCAAAATGCTAATTAGAAAATATTTTTTAGAAGGCAGCTTTTATAGTATATTGTGTGATACATCTATTAAAAAGTACTATCTGTCCCCTTCCCCCCTTTCCCTTACCCCATAGGAATGTAAGCTCCCCCAGGATAAATATTTTTCTATTTTGTTTACTGATAGCACTTAGAACAGTGTATGGCACAATAGCCATTAAACATATATTTCCTGAATGGATGAATGAATATTATTTTTTTGTCTTAAGTTTGAGAGCTAAAAATGTTTCATATTTCACTTTGTTCATTATTTGAGGTTTTCCACTGAGAACTTTGCTTGTTGTCTTTTTTGAAAGGTATAGGCCTGGCAGAAATTTATATGTAAATTTTTTTTAAAATATTAAAGGTTGGACATTTTAATAACACTTTGTGTCAATCATCACGTAATAAATCTTTTTAAAAAATATATTTTATTGATTTTTCACAGAGAGAAAGAGAGAGGGATAGAAAGTCAGAAACATCGATGAGAGAGAAACATCGATTAGCTGCCTCTTGCACAGCCCCTGCTGGGGATGTGCCCGCAGCCATGGTACATGCCCTTGATCAGAATCGAACCTGGGACCCTTCAGTCCGCAGGCCGACGCTCTATCCACTGAACCAAACCAGCTTCGGCTAAATCTTAATTTTTGGTTGTCAACTATTTATATAAAGTTATATTTGTGGTAGAGGAAAGAAAACACTAGAGCCTCTTAAGTCTATAGTGAACATCAGTGGAAGATAAGTTTCCAAAATAAAATTGATTTTTGTTGCTTTAAAATATACATATATATTACTATGATATAAACCAGTTATTTGGAAAAAAATTTGCTACCATTTATAAAAAGTGTTTTAATAGATGTAATTAAAAATATTAAGTGAGACGGATGGTCCAGAGATGGGGGACACTGACAACACCTTGCCATGCTAGCAGTTGGCAGCTGTGCATGGCTGCGGGCAGTCCAGGACCAAAAGAAAGAGGATGGATCTTGTATTGCTACGATGTGTCCATCATCTGGATACCATTGCTGACATGTACACATAAAGAACTATTTGACACTGAAACTGGGACTCAGAACAGTTGGACATTGAAACTGAGACTGAAACATTTTTTGTTCTTAAACATTTACTTCTAGTATGCGGAGGCAAGATATTTTTGAAGAAAAGAAACGGGAGAGTGATTGATACAGAGGCAGGGAGGCATTGAACAGGCTGTCAAGCTACAGGGGGAAGGCTTGGGTGGATGGGAGGTGAATGCTGGGGGAGATCAACCGAAGGACTTGTATGCATGCATATGAGCATAATCAATGAATGAAAGACACTGGGGCAGGAAGGGGGGTGGGTAGGGACATGTGCTGGGGGGAGGATAATGAGGAGGGGGGAAAGGAAAACATGTACTACTATTAAATATAAGTTATACTGCAAAAAAAATCAAAAATTAAATGTTAAAAAAATAAAAAAAATATTAAGTGAGAAATATTTTATTTCTTAGTAAATTTGTGTTATGTGTACTTTCTTCTCTTGAAGATAGGAATAATTACTGTAGCTCTGATGTTTACTATTGTTATCTGGAACTATTTAGAGATAGATGAGCTGTGGTTGTCCTATAACCTAAATCCTGATGTAAACTGAATTATAATATTTTTAATTTGTACCACTTTAGCCTACTGATTCTCAGAGTGTCGGTTTTTCTCAGACTTGTATTTAACCTTACATGTTTATAGATGTGGAACTCTATTGGAATCATTCGCTGCTATAATGACGAGCAAGACAATGCCATAGATGTGGAGTTCCATGATACCTCTATACACCATGCAACACACTTATCCAACAGTTTGAATTATACAATAGCAGATCTTTCCCATGAAGCTATTTTGTTGGCATGTGAAAGCACTGATGAACTAGCAAGGTAACAGATTACTAGGAAGCATTTGTCACCTGGAATTGTTAGATACAGTTGTTGAAATTCAGTACAAAAAGTTGATAAAACAAAATTATACCTTTTATAGTGTGAAATTTCAGAACAAAGAGTTTAGCATAATTACCAGCCATCCATAATCCCCCAGAACATGTCTGTTTTTGCTCATTATCCCCATGTTACATTCTCTATCTGTCAAAGTGACATGACCTGATTTGTAATGCAAGACATATGGAGCTTTTTTTTTTCAACAAATGTAAGCTCTCTTCCTTTTTTTAAAATTTGGTTATGATTTTTGTATGTATTTACAACCTAGGGTCATACTCTGCAGATTTTAGCCTTTTTTTTTTTTTTTCATTTAACATTATGTTGTGAGCATTTTCCTGTATGTTTAAATATTCTTCAGTAACTTGACTGTTAAAGGTTTTAATGTAGTTTATTTTAAGTATATCTTCTAATTACTTTCTTAAAGACATTTCCTGTATTATGTTTATATAACAGAAAAATAAACTACTTATTTGGTTTTGTTACGGGGTGTCACGATTAGTTGAAATATCTAATATGCAAGTTTGATTGTTTCTATCTTGTTTTCATTTTCAGCAAGCTTCACTGCCTACACTTTAGTTCTTGGGATTCAAGCAAAGAGTGGATAGTAGACATGCCCGAGAATGAGGATATTGAAGCCATATGCCTTGGCCAGGGATGGGCTGCTGCTGCCACTAGTACCTTACTCCTTCGATTATTTTCTATTGGAGGGGTTCAGAAAGAGATCTTCAGTCTTCCTGGGCCTGTGGTGTCAATGGCAGGACATGGAGAACAGCTTTTCATTGTTTACCATAGAGGTAGATTTTTCTTCAGTCTTTTATAATTTTACCATAACTTAAAGTAAATGGAAGTCACTTGAGCTTTTCTGTTTCTTCTTTGATTTGTTTTCTTGTGGATTTTATACCTCCTTTTGCATTTATTTTATTTATAAAAGAACTATATTAAGTAGAGAATTTCATGGAAGAGTTTGATTAATTACTTCTATATCTTAAAAGAATTTTCAGAGTTTAAATGCCTCAAAAACTAACTCTAGTCTGATTGACCAAAACAGCTTTGAATGTGATTTGTTTTTTAAGTTACTGCTTTCTTTTCTTCACTGCATATTCTCTCTCCAGTCCCCACCACTATGCTCAGACTGGTTTATCAGGGTTACCAATGATTTCTTTATGCTTATCTTTTAAGAATAATTCTATCAGAAATACTTTCTTGTCTTGACTTCTGTGCAATTACTCTCTTGGTTTCTTTTTCCTCACTGATTGATAGCTCTTTCAGCTAATATGACCCATATTTTTCTTCTTCCTATAATGATAACTGGAATGCTCTAGGACTTAGTCACAGCCCCTCTTCTCTAGTACTCTTTTTTTTTCTTCTTCCTAGTAACTCTTTTTTAATGTGTATATATATAGATTGATTTCAGAGAAGGGAGAGGGAGAGAAAGGTAGAAACATCAATGAGAGAGAATCTGCTGTCTCCTATACACCCCTACTGGGAATGGAGCCCACACCTAGGCATGTGTCCTTGGACAGAATCGAACCTGGGACCCTTCAGTCTGCAGGCCGATGCTCTATCCACTGAGCCAAACCACCTAGGGCCCTAGTACTCTTTATGTCAGAAACGTTCAGTCTTTGACTACTTAGCCGTGATAAGTACTATATTGCTATTCTGAACTTAGCAAATATAATGGAAATTAAAGTCTCATGGACTTTTGATTTTTTTTAATGGTTACAACTCTAAAATTAATTTTATCACTCATAGGTAAAAACAAAAATGCAGTTGGAGAAACTATTCTGGAGAATATCATTATAACCCATATTTTTAAATACATCCATGTGTCTATAACATCTAAATTAGTATCACCAGCCTTCCTCTTTTTTGTTTTCACACTTGCCCACTTGAAATCTATGTAGATATGATACAAACCTCAAACTTAACCTGGTCATGATAAAACCTCTGACATATTTTCCCCCCTCCAAACTTGCTTCTTACTTAGTTAACTCATCTTGGTAAATAACACACTATCAATTTAGCTGCTCCAGCCCGGAATGTAAGCACTTATCCTTGATTCTTTTTCCCTCATCCCCCAGATCAACTGTCAGTAAGGTCATATCATCATGTCAGCTCTTTGGAATAACACATTCCAAATCTGTCTCTTTATCTCCTTCACTAAAATCCTAGTCGAACCCAGATGTCATTTCTCAGGCTATTGCAGTTAGCCTTCTAACTAGTCTTTCAGCTTCAAATTCTGCATTCCATAATTCATTCTCCACATAGCAGCCTGGGTAAGCTGTTAAACACGTGAACCTCTTGCCTTAGCTGGTTTTGTTCAATGAATAGAACATCGGCCTGCGGACTGAAGGGTCCCAGGTTCGATTCTGGTCAAGGGCATGTTACCTCGGTTGCAGCCTCCTCCCTGGCCTGGACATTGATCGTGGTGTGTGCAGGAACCAACCAATTGATGTGTTTCTCTCACATCGATATTTCTCTCTGTCTTTCCCTCTCTCTTTCAATCTCTCTAAAAATCAATGAAAAAATATCCTCTGATGAAGATTAAAAAAAGAAAACAAAAACCTCCACAAACCTCTTCACTTAAATTCCTCTGATGACTTGCCTGTGCTTTTAGAATAAAAATCAAACTTCTTAACACAGCTGACAAGGTCCTACATGATCTGATCTTTGCCTGCCTGTTCAACTTCACCTTACTTTTTCTGTTGCTACTCTTCTGGCCATAATGGCTTTTTTGTGGTCTTCAAACTCACCAAGCTTATTCCCACCTTAGGACCTTTTCATTAGGTGTCCTCTGTGTCAACTATGGAATTTCTCTTTTTTTAAAAAATATATTTTATTGATTTTTTACAGAGAGGAAGGGATAGGGATAGAGAGTTAGAAACATCGATGAGAGAGAAACATCGATCAGCCGCCTCCTGCACACCCCTTACTGGGGTTGTGCCCGCAACCAAGATACATGCCCTTGACCGGAATCGAACCTGGGACCCTTCGGTCCACAGGCCGACGCTCTATTCACTGAGCCACACCAGTTTCGTCAAAAGCATGAAACATTTTTTTTTTAATCTTTATTGTTCAGTATATTAATTACATTGTTCCCTTTTTTTCCCTCCCTATAGTTCCCCTCCACCTGGTACCCATCCCACCCTCCGCCCTCACCCCCCTCCACTGTCTTCTCCCATAGTTGCATGATTTTTGTCCAGTCTCTTGCTGCACTTCCCACACCCCCTTTCTCCCCAAGAGTTGTCAGTCCATTCCCTCTCTATGTCCGTGATTCTGTTACATTCACCAGTTTATCCTGTTCATCAGCTTATTAATTCACTTGATTTTTAGATTCATTTGTTGATAGATGTGTATTTGCTGTTCCTAATTTACACTTTTATCTTTTTCTTCTTCCTCTTCCTAAAGAATATTTTTCAGCATTTCATATAATACCGGTTTGGTGGTGATGAACTCCTTTAGCTTTTTCTTATCTGCGAAGCACTTTATCTGACCTTCAATTCTGAATGATAGCTTTGCTGGATAGAGTAATCTTGGTTGTAGATTCTTGCTATTCATCACTTTGAATATTTCTTGCCACTCCCATCTGGTCAGCATCATTTCTGTTGAGAAATCCACTGACAATCGTATGGGTGCTCCCTTATAGGTAACTGTTTCTCTCTTGCTGCTTTTAATATTCTCTCTTTGTCTTTTGCTCTTGGCATTTTAATTATGATGTGCCTTGGTGTGGTCCTCTTAGGGTTCCTATATATTGGGGTTTGGTGAGCTTCTTGGACTCCTAAGTCAATTTCTTTCACCAAGTGTGGGAAGTTTTTGGTCACTATTTCTTCAAATAGGTTTTCATTGTCTTGGTCTCTCTCTTTTTCTGGCACCCCTATAATTTGCATGTTGGTATGCTTGAGGTTGTCCCAGAGACTCCTTACACTACCTTCAATTTTTTGTATTCTTTTGGTTTCTTGCTTTTTCAGCTGTGGATTTTACCTCTTTGTATTTCAAATCTTTAACTTGGTTCTTGGGGTGCTCTAGAGTACTTTTAGGTCTTTGTCTAATATTTTTTGTTTCAGTCAGTGTATGCTTAATTTCTGGTTGGTCCTTTTTCATATCCTTGAGAGTCTCATTCATATCCTTGTAGGTCTCGTTCATTTTCTTGTAGGACTCATTCATTTCCACGTTGGTCTTGATCATTTCCTTGCAGGTCTCATTCATATCCTGTATTATAGCTAAGTATTCTTTGATACCTGATTTATGTTTATATATATATATATTTTTTTTTACTAGGAACGGGATTTGATGGGGATCAGTGCCTTGGAGTTCATTTGTTACAGATCGGGAAAAAGAAACAACAAATTTTGCATGGTGATCTTCTTCCTCTCACAAGAAAATCCTACCTTGTATGGGTTGGATTTTCAGCTGAAGGCAAGAAAAATTCATTTCTTTATATTAAAGAGATTTTTTTCAAGAAGAAAGTTTCATGTTTTTTTTCTAATTAATTTCTTTATAGATAAATTGTTTAAATCTCTTTATTTCATTATGTTGGCAAAACTAGAAACTGAGATTGTTAGGCAAGGTAACCATTGTTTAGGTACAAGGTCTCTTTTTTGTGAGTATTCTGATTAGAAAACTTATAAAGAGGAAATAGATTTTTCTGAAAGTTTATTAACAGAACAAGGAGGAGATACAAATCAATGGTCAAGTTGTGGCTATTCCAGCAGGTTCCACACAAAAATCAGGAATTTTCTATTGCTGTACTGTCTACTATAGTAATTCCTAGCCACATGTGGCTGCTGAACACTTGAAATGTGGCTAATCTGAATTAAGATGTGTTGTAAGTATAAAATACTCTGAATTTTGAAGACTTGGTTATAAAGAGAACATAAATTGTCTCACTAATTTTATATTTTATATTGATAAAATTTATTTTATATTGATTATATATTAAAATGATTATAATTTGGTATCTTGAATTTAATAAAACATAAATTAGAATTAACTTCACTTTCCCCCTTTTCTCATGTGGCACTAGGAAATTATAAGTTATACTTGTGCCTCACATATTTCTGTTAGACAGTGCTATTGTAAACTCATTTATTAGTGACTATGACAGATGATTTGAAGGAAACTGATGATTACCTTATTTTAAGGAGGCTGTTAACCCTACTTCCTGGCTTAAATATTTCTATTATTGGAGATTCTTGCCTTCAGTTACATTATTAGAAATTCCAGTTTTATCTTTATCAACCATTTCTGGATGCATTTTCTGTTGGGATATTATTAGTCATTTATGCTTTAATAATGTGATCATGAATAACTTCCATTCATGTATCTTTTTCCAGTTACCAATCAGATCTAGATTCTGAGGAAACTGCTGTTTGCATAGTGGTAGGGCTGTGAAGTCAGAAAAGAACAGGGGTAATTAGGGAACTTGCTGTGTACTTCCTGAGATGGGAACAGAGTAGGTGAAAAAAGGTTACTTACCTTGGAGTTGAGGGACAGATGGTAATAAGCCCAAGAAGGAAAGAAATAAAGAAGAGTACTAAAGACAGATTCTCTGTATCCTTACTTTGTCTCAAGGTTTGGTATTTTTCCCAGTTGCTCTTAACCAGGGATGCTTCAGATATAAGTTTAATTTTTTTTTTTTTTTTTTTTTTTTTACTGAAATTGGCTTTTGAAAATATTGTTGTGTTCCAGCAGATGGAATAGTTTTCACTGAAACTGTTAGTTTTTTTCTTTTTATCTGGGTAAATTTCAGTCCTATCTTAGGTTTTTCCCCCCATTTCTTCTATTAGGTTTCACTCTATGTGGTTAATGAAATTTTGTGAGAAAATAAACTTGGATTGTTTGCCCTTTTTTTCCGGTTTACTTTTGAATTAAAAGTTGAATCATTGGTATATATTTAAAATAGCATTTACTTAAGAAAAATGTAGCTATGATTTGTTTTCCTATTGATGTATAGGTACCCCCTGTTTTGTGGATTCAGAAGGCATTGTTCGAATGCTTAACAGAGGTCTTGGGAATACATGGACTCCTGTATGTAATACAAAAGAACACTGCAAAGGAAAATCTGATCACTACTGGGTGGTTGGTATCCATGAAAATCCCCAGCAACTGAGGTGGGCTATTAGAAAATACTTTATAAAGTATATTTTTATTTGTCTTTCCCCTTAGTTCATTTATTTGCTTTCTCTTTTCACTAAATTATGGATTTGTTTATATTGCCTGTGTTGAAGTTTTCAACAATTTGCTTGACTTGGAACTTATTGGAAAAAAATAGAAATTAAGTTTATTAGTGTGGCTATAACATCATTTCAGCCTGGGAGAGAAGGGAGTTCTGGTTAGACGTCTCACTTTATCTTTTACTGCCTCTAATTTTTAAATAGAATGTAGTATATAATGTAGCTGCTTTTTGAGATTTTTAGCTTAATTATTGCAATTGATGAGAGATTTAATAGTTTACTGCAGGTGTAAAATTTTCAGTCCATATAGTCCCCATTCAATATTGTGTTGAAGATTTCCCTCTTTTTTGACACCTGATATCTTCTTGGTATAATATTGTCAATGATATGTAAGTACTTGGTGAACGAAGAGGTTTCTGCTTATAGTTTGGGGAGACAGATAATAGCAACAACTGAATATTAATTACCACTGGGGATAAATGACATTAATTAATCTGAGCCAGACCCATGATAGAGAATAATAGAAGGGCAAGTTTTAAGTGGAGTGATCACAAAAGACTTGTTTTTTTGTGTGTGTGTTTTTAGATTTTATTTGTTTTTATTATTCTTTATTGATTAAAGTATTATATATGTCTCCTTTTCCCCCCACTGACCTCCCCCCAGCCACTCCCAACTCTCCCACCCAGTGGAAGTAACATTTAATATGAGACCTGGAAACAAAGTAGTCTGTTATGAAAGAATGGGGTGAAAAGTAATCCATTTAGAGCAAATAGCGTATGCAGAGGCCCTGAGGTCAGAAAGAACTTTATGTACTTGAGGAATGGAAAGGATCTAAATGTGGCTAGCATGTAAGAATCAAGGGGTCATGGGGGGCATAAGTCCAAGATGATATCAGAAAGTTAGACACATGTTGCATTATAGTCCATGATAGAGAAGTTTGGATTTTATTTGAAGTATGTCAGGAAGCCATTCAAGGATTTTATCCAGGGGAAAGGTGTAATCTGATTTATGGTATAAAAAGGAATATGTGATTGTAAATGTATTGGCAGGAGTAAGACTAAAAATAGGAAGACCAGTTTTCAATAAGGGGACTTATCCCTTCTGGGATGTTTGGAAATGTGGGGTATGGTTTTTAGCTGTTACAATGATAGGGGTCACTCTGGCATTTAGAGAGCTGGGGCCAGGGTTGTTAAACATCTCCTAGTGTATAGGATGGTCCTTCTCAACTACAGATTATCCCAAATGCTTTCAGTGCCTTCTTTGAGAAACACTAAGGAAGGTGTTGTCATCATCTAACTGAGCTGAAACAATAGCTGAAACTAGTGTGGGGGCAGTGGAATGATGAGAAGCAGATGCAAGAAAGAAACAGTAGAATTTGCTATTAGATTGGAGATTGGAAGTGAGAGAGAAGGATCAATGACATCCATATTTCTAGTTAAAAGTAACTAGATGGATAAGGGAGATGAAGTGAAATTCTCTCTTGGGTGTGTTAAGTTTGAAATGCAAAGTATCCAAAGGTGCTGTCAAGAAGGTATTGGATATATAATTCAAATTCAGAGAAGAAATTTTGCCTGGAGATACAAATTTGGGAGTCATCAGAATATAGAAGGTATTTAAAGTCATAGTAATAAATTAGATGACCTAGAGAAAGAGAGGGGGAAAGGTCTCAGAACTTAACCCTAAGAAATTCCAACATTTAGAGAGGTTAGTATTAGAGTGGGAACTTTTGCATGGAAAAAAAAAAAGGATTAGCTAAGCAAGTAAGAGAAAAATCATCTGAAGAGGATCATGTAATAGACACTCTTAAGTGGAGATTATTTCAAGAAAAAGGCAATAGTGCGGAGACACTTCCTTTTGTGGGTAGTGGTGAAGCAGAGTGAACGCCATGAAGGCCTTAAGCACGCTTAGAGATTACAAGGTGGTGGGGCGCTGCCTGCCCACCCCTAAGTGCCACACACCATCCCTCTACTGCATGTGCATCTTTGCACCTAGCTACGTTGTTGCCAAATCCCGCTTCTGGTATTTTGTGTCTCAACTGAAGAAGATGAAGAAGTCTTCAGGGGAAATCGTTTACTGTGGGCAGGTCTTCAAAAAATCCCCCCTTCTGGTGAAGAGCTTTGGCTGCATTACAACTCCCGCAGTGGCACCCACAACGTGTACCGGGAGTACTGGGACCTGACCACCACAGGTGCTGTCACCCAGTGCTACCAAGGTAGGGGGGACCGGCACTGTGCCCGTGCCCACTTAATCCAAATCGTTAAGGTGGAGGAGATTGCAGCCAGCAAGTGCCACCATCCAATAGTCAAGTAGTTCCACGACTCCAAGGTCAAGTTCCCATTGCTGCACCGGGTCTTTCGTTGCCAGCACAAGCCACACTTCATCACCAAGAGGCCCAACACCTTCTTTTAGATGCAGGACTTCTCTGTCCCTTGATCTGCCCAAATAAACTCTTTGGGGGGGGAAACAGAGCCAGTAGTGAGAATGGGGAATAAAAATGGCTCTCAAAAAGAGAATTCTCTTTTTATTTACCAAGTTGGAAAAATATAAAAATTTGATAACACTTTCAGTGTTGGTGAGGCTATGGTGAAATAATCACATTTATATGTTGCTAATGGAGTACACATTGGTTAAAATCCCCATGGAAGGCAAATTTTTAAGAACTCCTGGAATTAGAAATGCATATGGCCTTTGACCAGTAATTCTGCTTGTAGGATTTCCTCTACAGATGTACTAGTGCTTGATATTTAACGTATGACCCAGGAACAGCATCAGCATTGTTAGAATTGCTGAATCTCCCATCAGACCTACTGAATGAGATCCTGCATTTTAATAGGATCTTTAGGTGATTTGTGTGCATATGAAAGTTTAAGAAATACTGTTTTGAGCAAATGTGGGAAATTAAACATGTAGAAGATATCCTACAAGGAAGGGATACTTACTATTAGCAAAAGATTGGAAACCTAAATTTCCTTTAGAATAGAGAAATAAATTATCTACATTTATATACTAGACCAGTGGTCGGCAAACTGCAGCTCACGAGCTGCGGTTTGCTGCTCTGTTGACTACTAACGAGTTTGCTGACCACTGTCCTATAGAGTACTCTGTAATTTTTTTAAAGGGAAAAGCAAATCGTATTGTCATAGTGACATGTATCCAGAATATATAAAGACTTCTTACAGCTCAAGAAAAGACTCAGTTTAAAAATAGGCAAAGGATTTTGAATAGATGTTTTTCCAAAAAAAATATATATATAAGCATATGAAAAGATATTCAACATCATTAGTCATTAGGAAAATGCAAATCAACACCAAAAAGATACCATCTCACGTATACTAGGGTGATAACATCCAAAAACAAACAAACAAACAGAATAACAGGTGTTGGTGAGGATGCAGAGAAATTGGAATCCTCAACCTTCACTGGGTTGGGATGTAAGATGGTAGATTTGGGCAGTAACACAAAAGGTTAAATGCAGAGTTACCATATGACCCAGTTGTTTATCTCCTAGATATATACCCAAGAGAATTGAAAGCACATCCATATAAAAATTTGTAATTAAATGTTCATCATAGATTCATTCATAGCTAAAAAGTGGGAAACAATGCAGATGTCCAACTGAGGACTGTAAAAGTTAAATGTGGTATATCCAGACAGTGGAATATTGTTGGGCTCAGTTAGTAAGTGTTGTCCCATCCACCAGAAGGTGGTGGATTTGCTTCCCAGTTGGGTTGGGTTGTGGGTTGGATGCCAGATGCATACAAATGGCAACCAGTAAAAACATCCTTTTAGTAAGGATTTTAATAAAGAAAGAAAAGGAAGAAGGGAGAGAGGGAGGGAAAGAAGGAGGGAAGGAAGAAAAGGAGTTAAGTCAAGGAACAGATTATTTAATTGGGGTGATTCTAGATCACTTTTGAAATCTTTTGTCAATAAATTCAATAAAGAGGGTGTGGCTGACAATGTAAGAAAGGTAGATGAAGAATGAAATCCTTAAAAAAAATGACCTGTTAAGAATAGAAAAATAAGACTTTTTAAGTTATGGAAGGGAAGAAGATAGACAATTGCAGATACATTTGGCAGTTGAAGGGTAACAGGAATTCCGGCCTGATGGCTTCTGTTGTGTTGGCAGATTATGAAGCAATGTCCAGGGTATTTTTTAAGGCAGTGATCAGCAGTGTGGGAAGTTTGAGAGAACATGGTCTTAGGAAATGCAAATCAAACCTAGTAGAGACCCATAGAGGAATTGTTGGCTAATATTTCTGTCTTACCTTTTCAGAATCGCCAAATATTCCATTATGGACATTTTTATTACCAAATGGAGTGTGTTTGTTATTTTTTGCATGTTATTCCCAGGCATCAAGTTATTTAGTAATTTGAATGAAAGAATTCATATTTTTATCTTAAGAGGTTAAGTTTTGAAACTTAAGGATTTTTACTGTCCCATCTAATGTTTAGTCAAGCAAGCAGGTTCATTTTGTTAATGAATGCCATTATCTTAAAGAAGTATGTTTAATTTAATATTACAAGTTTTTATGGTGAGACTTTTTCTCCACTGACAGGTGCATTCCTTGTAAAGGCTCTCGGTTTCCTCCCACCCTTCCACGTCCTGCTGTAGCCGTATTATCCTTTCAGCTTCCTTACTGTCAGGTTGTAACAGAGAAGGGACAGATGGAGGTATGTGGAAATCTTGCCTTGACACTCTAAATTTGATACTGCACTGCCCATGACACAGCCATTTAAAAATGATCCTGATGAGTCTTTCAGAAAATATTTTATTCAGAAGCTGATGTTAAGATAAATATTTAATCTTATCTGGTATTAAGTGGTAGTTGACTCTAAGCAATTTTTTTTTCACTTTTATAGGAACAGTTCTGGCGTTCGGTTATGTTTCACAACCACCTTGATTATTTAGCTAAAAATGGTTATGAATATGAAGAGAACACTAAAAATCAAGCAATGAAAGAACAACAGGAACTTTTACTGAAAATGCTTGCAGTAAGTCAAATAAATATACTGATAAAATAGAAGTTAAATATTTTTCTAAGTTTGAATCTCTTAAAGGTATGTGAATTAGCACTGAGTTCCATAGCCTAGAATTTTTAAGTCGTATCCGGTGGTGGTTTTCTCTCTTCAAAAAGTTTAGTTTTCCAGTTGACATTGCATTTAAAATATTTAAAACATTACCCTGTATCTAAGATTATAGGTAGTAATAAACTGTTCTGGTGCAACCTCCCTTTTTGCTTTTGCCTACCACACTCTTTTAATGGGTTCTGCAGTGATTTTGATGCTTAATAATATTTGAGAGTCAGGACCTCTAGCTCTTGCTCTGATCCTGTGCAACAATGTTTCTAGGCTTTTAAACCTCCAAGGGTGGGCAGTCCTCAGAACTTCCATGAGGCTTTTAGACACAGCCAGTGACCATATTTGGTGCCTGGGATATTTAAGTACTTTTACTTTTGAAGATAAATTTGGTTTATGGAGAGGAGTATAATATAATTTCTTCTCTGGTCAACTTGTACTAGGCTATAAACACCTTGAGGGCAGGGGCCAATGGAATCTAATACACAGTAGACTTCAGTATTTCTTGAGAGAGTAGATGGTCCAGACTTTTCAATTTAAAGTTGAGGGAAAAGTGATATCTAAGTGATATCTAAGACTTCAGAGCTAATTGTAACTACACTCTCCAAAACATGGTATTCACTACTGTCACTGCTATGCAACATAGCCTTGGACTTAGTACTAAAGAATTTAATTTGTTTATTGTAGAGTAAGTTTTGTTCTTTTTGTGAAGGAACAAAAGTATCATTTGTGATTTAGGCACTAGTAACCTTTTTACTGTAACACTTTTAAGGAAACGTTTGATTTGTTTACCATTTAGTTTTATAGGAGCGTTTCCTCTGGAACAGTGTTTCTCAGGAGGCTACTAGTAGCTTTGGGGACTGGTCTTTAACATTCTGGTCCCTGGCAAATGCCTCCTCAACCTAGTTATTCTGAGAATCTTACTACAACAGGTCCTTAAATAGCATCATTTCATTCAATGTCAATAAGTTATAACTGATGAGAGAAAAAAATCAACTCCTGGCAGGGGCTGCTGACTATGTGGAGTCTGCATGTTTTCCCCATGTCTGTGGGAGGTATTCTCCAGGTACTCCAATTTCCTCCCACATCCCAAAGATGTGCACGTGAAGTGAATAACATGTCCACATTGTCCCATAGTGAGTATGGGTGTGTGGGTGAGTGCATCCTGTGATGGAAGGGCATTTTTCAAGAGTGGATTCCCTCCTTGTGCCCTGAGCTACTGGGATAGGCTGGTCACCTGTGACCCTGAACTGGAATGGTGGTTGGCAAATAATTATCTTACTCATTTTTACTCATCTTTCTTAAATATATGTATAACACATTTATTTCAGTGTTTAATATTAGAACTGTTTTGGGAAGTTTGGTAAAACATTTGTGACCAGAAATAAGCAGGAAAAACTCAACTCCTGTTTATATCAATTAGCCTATAGTAAAATTGGGTTGTTACACATTAGTTTTAAAATAAATATATTTTAATTGATTTCAGAGAGAGAAGAAGAGGGAGAGAAACACCAATGATATGAGAATCATTGATAGGCTGCCTCCTGCATGCCCCCTACTGAGGATTGATTGAGCCTGAAACCTGGGCATGTGCCCCGACCTCCAATCGAACTGTGACCTCCTGGTTCATAGGTTGATGCTCAACCATTGAACCACACTGGCTGGGCAGTTTGTTACAATTATTTAAAGTCACAGTTTCTAAGAACCTATCAGCCATGTTACTTAGGTCTAGCTGTACTCCCTTTTATTTCTAAATGCCCTCTGAGACAGTGTACCTCCCTGATTGAGAAGTACTGCTTATAGATAAGTGATACTAGAAAACTTGAGAAGAGCTTGCAAGTAAATATCTAAATTTTCTGTTTAATGAGTCAGACATGTGACGTCTAAGTAACAAAATAGTCCTTCTACCTTATAAATTAAGAGACCCTTAGTAGTCTTTGAAATATTAATTTTTCTCATATTATACTTGAGTTACCCTTACTTTGAGTTGTCAAAATTAATGCCAAAAGAAAACTAGTCAGTGTTTTTTAAGAGATGTTAAATGAATGCCCTTTGTTATATAGTGTTAAACTAGAGGCCCAGTGCATGAAAATTCATGCACCGGAGATGGGGGTTCCTCAGCCTGACCTGCCCCCTCTCACAGACCAGGAGCCCTCAGGGGTGGAAGGCGACCCGGCGATCGGGGGAAGGTGACGCTCCCATCACACCTCTACTGCTGCCACTTCGGAAGTGCAAGCTTCGGCTGGCCCTGGTTATCTGAGCTTCGGGCGGCCCTAGACGGCTGGGCAGCTGACATCCATGGCTTGCCTGTGCCTTGGGCATCTACTGGGCAGCTGACATCCGAGGCTTGTCTGCACCTTAGGCTGGCCCTGGGCAGCTGGGGGGCTGAGGGGACTGGCAGACTCTGGAGGCAGGCATGTGGAGTGGCTGGACCTGCCTGGGGACTGGCCCAGCCATGCCACATGCTTGATTGGCCCAGCCATGCTGCATGCCTGCCACCCAACGGGGTTGAAGGGACTGGGTGCCGCCATCTTGTGGCTGTAGGTGCCACCATCTTTGTGAGGGTGTGACAGTCAATTAGCATATTCCCTCTTTATTAGATAGGATATAAAAAATAGAGCAAGGTGTAAAGAAAGTTGTTTGCTAATTTGGAGGTTATATAATTGTTTCTGGTACTTTGAGATAATAGATAATCACACTTTAAAATTATTGGATAAATCTGCTTGCCCCCATCAAATTCATTTAGTAGTTTTTGTGTGCCAAATCTAGGCAAAATAGTAACAAATAGCTGAAACTGGTTTGGCTCAGTGGATAGAGCATTGGCCTGCAGACTGAAAGGTCCTAGGTTCAGTTCTGGTCGAAGGCATGTACCTTGGTTGCGGGCACATCCCCAGTAGGGGGTGTGCAGGAGGTAGCTGATCAATGTTTCTCTCTTATTGATGTTTCTGACTTTCTATCTCTCTCCCTTCTCTGTAAAAAAATCAATAAAATATGTATATTTTAAAATGGTAACAAATAAATCATTTATAATTTATTCCTTATGTGAATTTGCCACTCTATTTGGCAAGGGTGAGAAAACAAATTTAGGAGAGCCACATTTGAATTTTAAATGAATCTCTTACTTTCCTTACAATGAATAGCTTAAAGTGATATATCAAACTAGGCTACTATTGATTATAAAATGCACTATTGTTTTATTCATTTAAACCACTGAGACAGGGGAAAAAAATGGCTGCCAATTAAACTCTGACCTACCATGAATTGTAACACACTTTCCAATTTCAGAGATATTAAAATGTGTAAAAATGTGCATACTAGAATCAATAAGATATAAGGTATCCAGAAGGCTCTTTTCTCAGTTTTACTAGTAGTTTCATTCCTTTGTTTTTACTAGTAAAAAATTTAACAACATGATTTGATTTTTTTGTTGTTTTGTTTTCCTTTGGGGCTAGCTTTCCTGTAAACTGGAGCGAGAATTTCGTTGTGTGGAACTTGCTGAACTGATGACGCAAAATGCTGTGAATTTAGCCATTAAATATGCTTCTCGTTCCCGGAGATTGATATTGGCCCAAAGACTTAGTGAATTAGCCGTAGAGAAGGCAGCAGAATTGGCAGCAACCCAGGTGGAAGAGGAGGAAGAGGAGGAAGATTTCAGAGAAAAGCTGCGTGCTGGGTAAGAAATATTCAGTCCCTTCCTTCCTTCCTTCCTTCCTTCCTTCCTTCCTTCCTTCCTTCCTCCTCCCTCCCTCCCTCCCTCCCTCCCTCCCTCCCTCCCTCCTTCCCTTCCTTCCTTTTTTTCCAATCTGAATATTAACTTGGTCTTTGCATATAGCTCTTTATTGAATAATATTGTCTTTTAGTTACAGTAATACTCCTACAGAGTGGAGCCAGCCAAGGCTCAGAAATCAAGTTGAAGAAGAAGCAGAAGATACTGGGGAAGTTGATGATACGGAAGAAACATCAGAAGAACCTAAGCATGGTAAGATACATTTTCAGAGCAATTTAAAGGTGAGAAATATGTGTGGGGTTTGCCCTACTTTACTTAGCTAGGAAAATTGAATACAGTAGATCCCCCTTTCCATGGTTTTGCTCTTTGTGGTTTTAGTTACCCACATTGAGCTGCGGTCTCAAATGTTAAATGGAATATTTCAGAAATATACAGCTCATAAGCTTTAAATTGTGTAATTCTGAATAGCATGATGAAAACTTGCACTGTGTGATCTATCCCACCTGGGATGTGAATTATCCCTTTGTCCATTGTATTTACATTGTATATACTACTCCCCCATTAGTCAGTCACTCATTTATTAAATCAACTGTGGTATTGAAGTGCTTGTGTTCATGTAACCCTCGTTTGACTTAATAATGGCCCCATAGCACAGGAGTGATGCTGGCAATTAAGATATGCTAAAGAGAAGCTATAAAGTTCTTCCTTTAAGTGAAAAGATAAAAGTTCTCACCTTCATAAGGAAAGAAAAAATTGTATGATGCTGAGCTTGGTAAGATCTGTGGTAAGAAAGAAAAAGAAGTCTGTGCTAGTTTTGCTGTCACACCTCAAAAGTTATGGCCATGGTGTGTGGTAAGTGCTTAGTTAAGATGTAGTGGAAGATGTGAACAGATGTTCCGGCTAATGGCAGTGTTGTACTAGAGAGCACTGAGCCTCGGGAAGCCTTCAGGAAGGATCCCAAGATGAGTGACCACATTCACATAACATAGCATATTGTTAAAATTATTTTATTATTAGTTATTGTTGCTAATCTCTTACTGTGCCTAACTTATAAATTAAACTTTATCATAGGTATATACAGATAAGGCAAAAGTAGGTTTATAGTTGTGAATATGCAAAACAGAGTTTATTCTTTTATTATTTGTTAATAATTATATTATTTTCCATACAAACAACTACAGACCTACTTTTGCCCACCCTGTATGTGCTATTATTGATTTCAGGCATCTACTAAGGGTCTTGGAACGTATCCCTCATGGATAAGGGGATTCTGCTGTACCCATACTTTTTCAAGATACCATGTTGATTGTAGAGGGTGACTTTATATTCCCATTTATATTGTATTATCTAATTATTCCATAGGACAGAACCCGTTTTCCAAAAGTGCAAATTCCTCTGATGTGCCAGCTGTTAAGTCGGGTAGGAAATATTTGTAATTTTGTAATATCACAAAAACTTTGTAAGTAGTCTAAAGTGATACAACTACTCAAATAGACTTTATCCTTTAGGGCCTCATTTTTAATGTTTTGTTAGTTTGTTGTTGAAAAGTATCTACCAGATGTGGCTACATAGAGTTTTATTGATTTCTTAGCAAGAACAGATTCTGTAGAGTGGTTAAGAGGCCTGGAAGCCATATTATATTGGATGTTGGAACATATGAGCAGTGAGGAAATGGGAAAAGCCATATAGATAGCTCTTGAGAAATTGGGCTGATGTGAGGAGGTGAGACAAAGTGGTGACTGGAGGGGATGTGGGGTAGAGAGAGTTTGTATTTTGTTTAAGTTGGGAAACTTGAACAGCCAATAAAGAGGGAAAAGAAGTCCAAGACGGTGTAGCCATTATAGGACAAGTTTCTTGATAAAACAGGGCATGAGATTGAAAGCCCAAGGAGAAGAATTACTAACCTTAGTTAAAATAAGACACCATTCTTCCATGATAACAGGAGAAAAGGATAGATCTACATGTATTGGGTTGGTATAGTTCCCATCTGAAAGCTTTTATTTTGTCTTGGAAATAGGAAGGAGGTCATATACAATTGTTAATAGTTTTAAAGTTACAAAGTACATTTACTTTTATATAATACAGATTAAAAATTTCATTTATTATTATAGAAGTCAGATGTCTTCTGTGTTTTATCACTATTAAATGAAGGTTTCTTTCTTATGAAAGGTGCAGTTACCTCCAGTAACCCAGGAAGAGTAAACCCCTTCAAGGTAAACTCTTTCCAGTAATATTTTCTATTTAAATACATTTCCATACAGAGAAATATTTCAGACCACCTGATGACCCTCCCTATATTAGAGGCATTAAAAGACTAAAGCAGATCTTTGTGATAACAAAGACAAAAGCAGTACAGGTTCACACTTGGGCTATAAGGTGTATTTTCTACATACCTTCTAAGTACCTATTGTTTCGAAAGATACTCCCTGCTTTTCTTGGGGATGTGGTATTTGGGAATATGTGGATCAATCTTAATTTGGTTTGTACCAAATGCATTCAGATCCAAAAATTAAACTGCAATAAAAACTTAACTGAAATTTTAAGGAAGAATAAATTTATTGGTATTCTTTTATTTCTTTAAACATAAAATGCTTATACAAGTTTGCTCTTAGGTATCGGCCAATTCCAAAGAGCCAGCCATTTCAGTGAACTCAGGACGTTCTAATATTTTAGACAATATGAACAAATCATACAAGAAATCTACTGCACTTAATCGAGCTATAAACGATGAAAAGTCTCCAGTAATAAAGCCTCTAGTGCCAAAGCCAAAATCTAAGCAGGTACTGTTTCAGCTACCCACATCTGCAGAAAGCACATAATCTGTTTGTCTTACTTTTTGTCTGTTTATTTACTGTTTCAGGAGGCTCCAGTTGTTTATAACTGTTTTTCTTGCCATTTAATCATTTTTTATTTTTCAATTATATATAGTTGACATACAATATTATATTAATTTCAAGTATACACCCCAGTGATTAGACATTATATAACTTACTAAGTGAGCATCCCGATAAATCTCGCAACCATCTGACACCATACATAGTTATTAGAATATTATTGACTGTATTCCCTATACTACACTTTACATCCCTATGACTATTCTATAACTACCGATTTGTATTTCTTAATCCCTTCATCTTTTCACCCATCCCCCTAATCCTTCTCATCTGGCAACTACCAAAATGTTCTTTGTATTAGAGAGTATGTTTCTTTTCTGCTTGCTTGTTGATTTTATTTTTTATTCAATTGATGATAGATATGTATTTATTGCCATTTTATTGTCCTTATTTTTTATATTTTTTTGTGGTTGTTGTTAATCCTCACCCAAGGGTATTTTTCCATTGATTTTTAGAGAGAGTGGAAGGAAGGGGGAGAAACAGAGACAGAAACATGGATGTGAGAGAGACATTGATTGGTTGCCTCCCACACGAGCCCCTACCAGGGTCGGGGAATTGAGTCTGCAATAGAGGTACATGCCCTTGATTGAAGTTGAACCTTCAACCCATCAGTCCACAGGTTGATGTTCTATCCTCTGAGCCAAATTGGGTAGGGCTATTTGTTTTTTTCTTAAAGAAGACTTTAATATTTCATATAATACTGGTTTGGTGGTGACAAACTCCTTTGGCTTTTTCTTGTCTGGGAAGCTCTTTCTCTGACCTTCAATTCTAAATGATAGCTTTGCTGGGTAGAGTAATTTTGGTTTTAGGTTCTTGGTTTTCATCACTGTGAATATGACCGCAGCTCTCAATATGACACTTCCTTCTGGCTTACAAAATTTCTGTTGAAAAATCAGCTGACAGGCGTATGGGAGCTCCCTTGTAGGTAACTCTCTCTTGCTGCTTTTAAGATTCTCTATTTGTCTTTAACCTTTGGCATTGTAATTATGATGTCTCTTGGTGTGCGCCTCTTTGGGTTCATCTTGTTTGGGACTCTGCTTGTCCTGGACTTATATATGTGTGTTTCTTTCCCCAGGTTAGGGAAGTTTTCTGATTGGGTGGTTTTTGCTTCCTTATATTCCAGTTCACTACTTTGATTCTCAACTTCATCTACTCTACTGTTGATCCCCTGTAATTTATTCTTCATTTCAGTTAGTGTGTCCTTCATTTCTGTGGTTGTTTTTTTTTTAATGGTTTCTATGTCCTTTTTCATATTGTTGAAGTTCTCACTAAGTTCCTTGAGCATCCTTATGACCATTCATTTGAACTCCAGTTTGCTTGCCTCTATTTCATTTAGTTCTCTTTCTGGAAATTTCTGCTCTATTGTTTAAAATTGATTCCCTAGCAATCAATGGTTTTGCTTCAGAATCATTTTTAATATATATGTAATACTAATAAAACGATAATATTAAAAATTACATTTTTAATATATATGTAATACTAATTAGGAGGCCAGTGCCTTATCCATTAGGCTACTGGGGCTTCTGATACTACGCTAATTAGACTGAACACCTTCTGATGACCTTCTGGACAAAGCCATGTTGGCAGAGCCAAGGCAGAGGAGGTTAGAGACAATCAGGCAGTCAGGGGAGAGCAGTTAGGGAGATCAGGCAAGTAGGGGAGAACAGTTAGAGGGATCAGGCTGGCAGAGGAGAGCAATTAGGGGGGCCAGGCCAGCAGGCAGGTGAGTGGTTAGGAGCCAGAGGTCCTGAGGGGTTCCAGATTGTAGGGAGTGCAGGCCAAGCTGGGGGAACCCTCTTCCTGAGCACAAATTTTGTGCACTGGGCCTCTAGTATATATAATAAGAGCACAACATGCTAATTAGACTAGACAACCTTTCGGCTGAAGCTGGGGCTTCGAGGGAAGCCCAGGTTCCGGGTTCCTGCTGGTGGCCGTAGAGAAGGAAAGCCTACTCTTACACGAATTTCATGCATTGGGCCTCTAGTATATATATCCAGACCTTAGGGATTCAAGCATCTATCTGTTTTGTTTTGTTTTTAATTTCCCACATTTTAATGACAACTGGTGTAATGCCTGGCTCTAGTTCTTTCTTATTCTGTATTCTGATTTTGCCTCCCAGATTTCAGTCCATATTTTTTATCAGTAAAATAGATCTCTTGTGTATCTTTTCCATCTCACATTTTATTCATTTAGAAAACATGAATTTGAAAATGTGTGTGTGTGTGTGTGTGTGTATACTTATTTTCAGTTGAGAACTTCAGGACTTACCATGTTGGTATAAGAATTCTAAATAATTATAATAAATATTTTTCCAAATTTTCCATAACTTGTTTGAAACATATAAAACCATACTAGATTTTGTTGCAGAACTCATTTGGTTTATTTTTACAGGTATCAGCAGTATCCTATTTCCAGAAAAGGACTTCTCAAGCTGATAAGATTGAGGAAGTAAAAGCAGAAAATCCTAAAAATTCGTCACCTGAAACCCCAGCTATGTGTCCTCAAAACACTGAAAACCAAAGGTCAGTACATAGAGAAATTTAGTATTCTCAAGATGCAATCTCCCAATAAAAGGCATACAGAAGCAGCAATACAAAATTATACAGCTCTGTTATTCAGTATTATAAATCACACATTGACACTGGTAGTGGACATTCTGAATACTTACTAACTTTAAGAAAGTCACAAGTACTGATTTATGTCTATTTACATTGCTTACTGAAGTATGCTTTTATAAGTTGGATGTGTTTTAAATTATAGAAATATTTTAAGGGACACTACTTTATAGTTAGTTATTTTTAATTTCATTGATTTTAGAGAGGGAGAAAGAGAGAAAAAAATCGATTTGTAGTTCCACTTATTTATTTATGCATTCATTGGTTGATTCTTGTATGTTAACTGACTGGGGATCGAAATTATAACCTTGGCATATCAGGACAATGCTCTATCCCAGTGATCGGCAAACTCGGTAGTCAACAGAGCCAAATATCAACAGTACAACGATTGAAATTTCTTTTGAGAGCCAAAAACCAACTTCTGTGCATGGACCATGAAGTTTCAATTGCACTGCCTGCACGTGGTATTTTGTGGAAGAGTCATACTCCAGGGGCCAAAGAGCCTCATGTGGCTCTCGAACCACAGTTTGCTGACCACTGCTCTAACCTATTGAGCTACTTGGTCGCTGCCTATAATTAGTTCTTTAAAAAAATAGATTTGTATTGATTTCAGAGAAGGGAGATGGAGATAGAAATAGCAATGATGAGAATCATTTGTCAGCTGCTTTCTTCACGCCCCCTACTGGGGATCAAGCCTGCAACTCTGGCATGTGCCCTGACTGGGAGTTGAACCCTGACTTCCTAGTTCAAGGGTGGACGCTCAGCCAATGAATCACACTGTTGAGGCAGTTTTTTTTTTTTAATAGATGATATAGTTACATGGAGAAACATGGTTAAAAGAAGTGTAACAAAGAATAAATCTTTTTCCTATCTACTCATTTCCTCTCTCCACAAATAATCACTGCAACAAGTTTATTATATAGCCTTCCAGAATTAATCTATGCATGTACAAACACTTATATTGGTCTGTTTTTATTTTTTTATTTTTACGTTTTACAGAAATGGTAGCATATACATTGTTCTGTACATTACTGGTTTTCACTTAGCAGCTTTTGCAAGTCATTTCAGATTACTACACAATGTTTCTTTCACCTTTTTATGCTAACTGAATGGATATATCACAATTTACTTAGTTCTCTACTAGTAGAAAAAGGTCTTTTGCTAGTATAAATAGTACTGCAACAAATAACTGTATGAATGTCATTTCTCACATAAACATATAACTACAGATTTCTGTATGGTTCAAGTTAAGGTGCACTTGTAATTCTGATAGACATTGTCAAATTGTTCTATTGTCAAAATATTTTATCATTTTACACACTCCAACAATATAGGAATTCCTGTTTGTACACATCTTTTTTCTCCATCCTTGCAATATATTACCAAATTTCTTTAATAAGGTCCCATTTAATCATTATCTTATGTTAATTTAACCAGTTTAATTCGAGGGGGAAGCTATGGTTTTAATTTTCCTATTTTGCTCTGAATTCAGTTTAGGTATTAAACTGAATATTTTAAGATTCGGATTTTTTATACTAATTGAATATACAGAAAAAGTACTCAATAAATATTAAATGTTTGCATTAAACCCTTACTTGTGAACTAAAGGCAGTTTTGTCGGATGAAACCTAATAAAATTGACAAGTATGCTGTGTCCATGTTTTACATGATGATACAAGAAAGGACCCACACTCCCAGATCAGATGTGAGAGCCAGGATAAGAAGATGGCTAAGGAGCTTCAGGGAAATCCCAAAGATTGCAGATAGCTGTTTTGGGAAATGGAGAAAGAACCTACCAAGGCTACATGGAATAATTTTGCTGGGCCAGAGAGGCATAAGGGAGATTGGAGACCTTGAGCCTGTCACATTAAAAAAGGATTGAAAGTGCAGAATTCATGGTTGCTGCATGAATTACTCACACTTGGAAAGTACAAGTGTGAGTAATCCCTTTCAGTGTCCTTACAAAGAAATTTTCAATTCATTCCTGCAGCCTCCAGGTAGTTTTAAGTAATATGTATTAAGAATATTAACAAGTGTAATTGTGTCTCTATTACTTTATACAGTGATGTAAAGAGTAGTATTTGATTACTAACCTGAAAAATCATAAAGCACTTTAAATGTGTCTCAAATATAACATTTGCTTACATGACTATGATCTTGTAGGCCAAAGACTGGGTTCCAGATGTGGCTGGAAGAAAACAGAAGTAATATTTTGTCTGATAACCCTGACTTTTCAGATGAAGCAGATATAATAAAAGAAGGAATGCTTCGATTTAGAGTATTATCAACTGAAGAAAGGAAGGTAAGGATATTTTGCTGAGATTGAGATCTTAGTGAATTCACAAGTTTTAAAGATTCTTATAGAAAATACTTTTTTCTGTTTTTGAAAATTGAATATATTTCAACAAACTTTGATAGAGGAATTTAATAACTAAAATTTCAGCATGGAACTGACATTGCATGTATAGTAGTTATTACTCACTGCTAATGGTTAATTTGGGGGTAGGTATGTTTACATCTGTATAGGTTCTTGCACATTATAAGTTAGGGGAATATCTCAAGAAAAAGTGCATTAGTTATAAATTAAGAGCAAATAAAATTAGTGAGTAAAAATGAAATTAGTTTACATTTTTAGACTAGTACTTTAGGGCAAACATGTCAAACTCAAAGGCTAACACAGGCCAAATAAACAAGGTTTAAGCTTATGTGGGCTGCAAAAAAACAAACTTCAATTTTCATAGAAATGTAGGTTTATTTCAATAGAAAGGGCTGAAATAAATGAGTAATTGTTAACATAAAACCCTAGAATCCTATCTAATAAAAGAGTAATATGCAAATTTGACCGTACCTTCGCTATACCCACAAGCCACGCCCACCAGCAAATCAGGAGCGGGTTATGCAAATAAACCCCAACCAAGATGGCTGCTGCCACTGAGAGCAGGAGGAAGGCTTGGGTTTCCCCAGCAACAGAGGAAGCAAGCTTTCCACCTGCCCTTGCTGGCCTAGGCCTCCACTCAATGCTACAAAGTTTCAGTTATAAAAGATACAGAAATGGCGGCAGCCACTGAGCTGGAGAGAACAGAGGCTTGGGTTTCTCTGACAATGGAGGAAGCCAAGCTTTCCGCCTGCTATTGCCAGCGTAGGCCTCCACTCTAGGCTACAAAGTTTCAAACAGAAATGGCTGTTGCCACAGAAGGCTTGACTCCACTCCAGGCTACAAAGTTTCAATTGTAGACATAAATTAATCCCAGATCCCAGGGTTTCCGCTTGGGTCACTGGGGGGTGTGGCCGGCCTGCAAACCACCACGGGCCCCTCACCCAGGCCACCTCACACCCCAAGGGAATCCCCACCCTGATTCGGGACACCCTTCAGGGCAAACCAGCTGGCTCCCACCCATGCACCAGCCCTCTATCCTATCTAATAAAGGAGTAATAACGCAGATTGACCATCATTCCAATACACAAGAGGGCTGCCCCCATGTGGTCAAAGATTCTGCCCCCATGTGGACACAAGATGGGCAGCAGGGGAGGGCCATTGGGAGGTTCCAGACCTGCAAGAAAGGGCAATTATGGGTGATCAGGCCAGCAAGGGAGGACAGTTGGGAGCAATCAAGCCTGCAGGGGAGGATAGTTGGGGTGACCAGGCCAGCAGAGGAGGGAAGTTGGGTGCAACCGGGCCTGCAGGGAAGGGCAGTTGGGGGTGACCCAGGGTTGCAGGGGAGAGCAGTTGCAGGGAACCAGGCCTGCAAGGAGGGCAGTTAGAGTGACCAGGCCTTCAGGGAAGGGCAGTTAGGGGCAATCAGGCTGGCAGGGGAGCAGTTAGACATCAATTAGGCTGGCAGGGTAATAGTTAGGGGGTGATCAGGCTAGCAGGCAGAAGTGGTTAGGGTCAATCAGGGAGGCAGGCATGTGAGCAGTTTGGAGCCAGCAGTCGTGGATTGTGAGAAGGATGTCCGACTGCTTGTTTAGGCCTGATCCTGGGATCAGGCCTAAACAAGCAGTCGGACATTCCTCGAGGGGTCCAGATTGGAGAGGGTGCAGGCTGGGCTAAGGGACATCCCCCTACCCCTGTGCACGAATTTCATGCACCATGCCTCTAGTATTTTAATAAAAATTAATATTTTTTCTTAAACATTAACTTACTAGAAACTGAATAACTGCACAAATTTGTAAGCGTAACACAAATAAACCTATTTTTCTTGTTCTCCAAAAACATTTCCTGTTGCGCACGCCAAACAAGTCAGTCCAAGACTAATGATGTGGCAATCGGCTACTAAAATATTCACTGCTAGTATTATTGGAGAGAAATGGTGCGCCTGAGCGTAAGATGTGTAAGGGAAATGAATGCAACACGATTATAGTAATTAGTTATTAGCATACATTGTAGTTTGTTGTTAATAATTAATGTATAACAGGGTATTGTAAAAATTAAATTATTAAAGTTTTATTAAAACATTTCTTACATACTGTTATATTGACTGGGCTGCAAAAATATTTGTTGTGGGTCATATTTGGCCTATGGCCTTGAGTTTGACATGCTTGCTTTAGGGTCTTATAAGCAGAATTTTTATAAATGTTATTTACGTACACTGAGAATGCTGCTTTTGATGTTCTTTTTTGAGCCTTTCACATGGAAATTAGAGCAGATTGCTTGTACCTAATTGCTCTTCACATAAATTTCTGCATCTGAAGGAAGGCTGGGAGCAGCTTTCTTTTGCAATGGGAGGGAGTGTGTGTGGTGTATCCATTAAATCCTGGGACTTCACTTTCCCAGGGATGGCAGTATACAGCCTGGGCACCGAGGGACATAGATTCTTGCCTTGATAAACATGGCTTTATGAGTAAAGGTATTGCAAAATGAGGAAGCTAGAAACTGGTTTAACCAACTCGGGCCTCATTTAGAATCTCGTCAGCAATTTTGTGTTTCTCACTTTTTATAAGAATTTATAAAAGGATAAAAATTCTAAAGAATTAGGTAAAATAGCTTCTGAAAGCAGCCTGGCAAAAGTTGTAATTATTTTTGAATACTTAGAATTGTAATCAATATTTTTAAGATAAACCTTAAATATTTACATACATCTAGTTTGCTCATGTGAGAAATTTTATAGCTCAAAGGGTCCCTTTTCTATAATAAATAAGAGGGGAAGAATATAAAGTAGGAGGAGGAGGAGGAACTATTACAAATTAAGGGAGATTTAAGAGATAGATGAAATGAGTCATAGGGCTAAAGAACAGAGTACTGATTGCGAGGAGGTGGGACCTTGGTGAGGAGTAGGGGCAACGTGATGGATCCTTGTGGTGACCGACCAAACTATTCTGTACCTTGAGTATGGTAGTAAATACATGAACCTACAATAGAATTGAACACGTACACACATTGAAGTAGAAGTAAAAGGGGGTTGCCCATGTTCATATCCTGGTTGTGATACAGCACTACAGTTTTTCAAGATTCTGCCATTAGGGGAAACTGGGAAAGGGTGCATGGGATCTTTCTGTATTATTTCCTATAACAGCAATTGGATCTATAGTCTCATGAAATGAAAAGTTTCATTTTTAAAAGTATTTTGCAATTAATATGATTAAATACAAGCTGAGTTTAGATTGAAACGTTATGGAGGTGGAGTATAAAATTTTTTAATGTGTTCTGCAATTAAGTAATAAGAAATTTCTTAATGAGAATGCTTAACGATTAGCTTAACAATTCAAGTGCTAGTTATGTTACTTTATAAACAGGAATATTACTTGAATAAGTATGTTCTTCCTATTTCTTTGTTACTAAGTAAAAATCTTTTCCCCCCCATATTTTTACAAAGGCATGGACTACCAAGGCCAAAGGTGGAACTGCAAGTGGTGGAGCTGAAGCAAAGAAGCGAAAACATGTGGCTGACTTAAGTGAAGAAACTGAACACCAGGAAGAAAAAGCAAAGGAGAATCTGAATTTGCCTAAAAAGCGAAAACCTTTAGATCTTTCTACAAATCAGAAACTGTCAGCTTTTGCGTTTAAGCAGGAATAGAGTAAGGAAGTGGCCTTTGGAAAGTAATGGATTTTTAAAAAATTTATCTTTGATGAGTCTGGACTTTAAAAAAGTCTTTAGGAAACTCTATATTTTTTAAAGAGTTTAAAGACAATTGTTTTCCTTTATAAGATAATAGTAATATACTATTATCTTATCCTGTGGTATTTGCCTTTTTGATTGGCTTATTTCACTTTGTCATTTGGTTTGATGGTGGAGGTAGCAGGGGATGTGTAAAAACTATCATTTCTACAGATTGCTCTGCCCTCCAAATAGAGGGCCATTTAGATGCTCTGTGATTGTCGTCATTGACTTGAGGCCACTAGCATGTCTCAGTGTGTTTATCCTCAGAACCACCAAAGGCAAAGTCTGAAAACCTGAGCATTGAAATACCTTGTAAGGATTTCTTCTTTTGGTTATCAGGGACTGCTCCCTGTCTATACTGGACCTAGGGGGCCATGGTTTTTAATATGGGCCCTAAACATGTAAATACTTTTGTAGATGAGATGTTTTGTTTTGGAAATTTCTTCATATGTGGCTTTTAATTAAATGCATAGCTTAGTTTTTTTTTTAAATAAAACTTTCACATTTTCATATTTAACTTGTTATGGCCTTAACATTGTATTTCCATGAGATAGAAATGTTTAAAAAAATTTTTTTTATATTTATTGCCATCATTTACTCCGTCAGCCCCATCCTGCTATACATCATACACATAAAAGTGAAGAATTGAAGGTAGTGTTTTTATAGTCTGCAACCAGCATTATGTGCTCCTAGTAAGGTACTCTGGTTATGAACATCAGTGGTATGTTTCCGAGCAAGTCTGAAGCCTTGATAAGAGAATAGTTAAAAAATTAGAGAAACTGTTTAATTGTTTTATTTATAGAAACAAGACTTAATTTCATACTTTTTTTGTTATTCTTAGCAGAGCTTAATATAAATACAGCCACTTAATGAGGGCAAGGTACAGGGGTGGGGGTGGGTGAATAATAGTAAAATAAAATCAGGTGGTTCAAACTTGAGGATAGTTTTATAGGTTGGAAGGAACAAAATATGAACAAAGATCCAGAGACAGAGAAGAATCAATCAGACTGTCAAACCTCAGAGGGAAGGTAGGGGAGGGTGGGGGTAAAGGGGAGAGATCAACCAAAGGACTTGTATGCATGCATATAAGCCTAGCCAATAGACACAGACAACAAGAGGGTGAGGGCTTGGGGGGGCGGGCAATGGAGGGATAAGAACACATATGTAATACCTTAATCAAATAAAGAAATTTTAAAAATAAAATAAAATTTAGATATATAGAAGCCAAAGGATATTCCTTAGCTCATGATGATTGAGGTTTGGAAGGAATACATTTCTGGTTTTTTAATTAGTGTTTAATATTGGGAGACATAGCACCAGGTTTGAAAAACCACTGCAATACCCACCAGCTAAATAACCTTGGGTAAGTTTGCCCTTGTCCACTCATCTATAAAATCTCCTATATATAAAAGGCTAATAAACAAAGTGTCCTCTCTGGAGTTTGACCTGGAGACCAGGAGTTCAACTGCTTGCTATGATGTGTACTGACCACCAGGGGGCAACATGGAACAAAGGAAGGCCCTGGCTGGCAGCCGGCAGCTGGAGAAGGAAGGCCCCAATCCACCCTGGTTGCCGGCCATGCCTAGGGACTGTACCCATGCACAAATTTCGAGCACCGGGCTTCTAGGGATATAATAATAGTATCTACTTCATAGGATTGCTGTGAGAATTAAATGAGAAAAGAGTACTTTGTTCTTGGCACATAGTAATACTTAATATAAATGTCAGCTGTTAGCATCATAGTGCCTATTTGATCTTGCTTTATCATTTGATTTGATGGTGAGTACGATTTGATTTCAAGATCCTGAAGTAAAGGTTTATTTATAATACTTTGGGAAGCATGTTTGCAGACATATATTTTTTGTCTTTATTTCCTCAACCTGCTTATTGTGCACAGTGTATAATACTTAAAGTTATAATCCTTGAGTATTCTATTTCAGTTCCATAGGAACCTAATAATACCAAGGATTTGCAAAAAGGTTGTTTTCATCCTCTACTTTTATTTGGCTGAAGGAAGGTTTTTCTGTTGACTTGGTTTAACTTACAAATCAGAACACTGAAACCAAGAATCCATTATCCTGATGCCTTTGCTGTTAAGATTAATCCTCTTAAAAAAAAAAAAGTTTCAGGGAATTGGGGCTTAATGTAGGAAATGGAAATAATTTATTACCCACCATTGTGATTTCAATAATTCTGCCTATTCTGAGCTTATTATGTACTGTAAAAATTTGTCATAGCTTAATTTTATTTGCCAGTAGCAAAAGCTTATCAAAGAGGAGATTATTTTATAGCTTCACACTCATGAAAAGGGCATTATCTAATTATTCCAGAGAGCATATGAGTGAGCGCTGGATTATGCCTGCCAGCTCTGGTAACCTACAGCCTCTCCTGTCAGTGCAGCAGCCTTTGGTGAGCCACTGCCACAAACATGGACCAGATCCCTTTGGAACAAAAGGATGAAACTCATCCATGTAGAGAGCAACTTAAGCAGTGGCTGGTTGTCTTGTGGACTTTTTTGTTTTCCAGTTGCTTTATTATAGAAGGATATAATTCCCCCTATTTTTTTAAACTAGTGGCCCAGTGCACAAATTCATGCACATTGAAAAGAAATTAATTAGAAGAAATATTTTAATATCACTATTCGTCCTTTATAACAGAAGTGTCAACCAAATTTACAATCAACAATGACAGGTGGAAACACGCATGCGATTGGCACCAGCGATTTTATATATATATGCTTTCTGACTTAGCTAAACTTTTTCTAGCCCAGTGAAGCACCCCAACTTCTCTTCCAGTTAGTTGTCGGCAACACAGCAGTAAATATCAACACAAAGCAGATTATTATTGTATATAATGCAGGGAGGACAAAGGGTGAGTGAAATATTTAACTGTAGCAGTGTTTGACCATATTTTGTGCAGTGAGAAAACCTGAAGTCATTTTCAAGTTCCACCACTTCTTTCTTTTCAGTCAGGTATAGATTCTAAACTTTCTAAATCCCTGTTTTCTGGCTGATGAAGAGAAAATAGGATTTCATTGAGTCTCCTATCTGCCTACTCCAGGACTTCTGTGAGGATCAAATGAGATGAGGCATGTGAAAACCTATCACAGAACATTTGGTTAAAGTGTAAAATGTTTGCACCTGGCTATAAAGCAAGTCATGTTCCTGGGCTGAAGACACTCCAAGGAGGCTAATCAATAGGGAGAGGAAAATGGATGTTGATACCTGACATCATTATCTAGCGCCCACAGCTACTGTTTCTGGGCTGGGCTGGGCTGTGGGCCGCATTTTGCTCTATGGGGTCTCAGCAGTATCGGCTGCGATTTGGTGGCATGTTGCTTCAGAATGGTGGTGGGACCTGTGTTCCACTTGGAGGAAGCCAAGTGTTGGTTTGTTAGCACCTGGTCCACACTGCCGTTTCTTTGTAAATGGCCAGTGCATGTCACAGCAGCTCCTGCGTTGAGTGTCTGCCCCCTGGTGCTTAGTGTACATCAGAGTGACCAGTTGAATGGTCAGAGGGACACTTAGCATATTAGTCTTTTATATATATAGGACTAGTGCCCCAGTGCACAGATTCGTGCACATTGAAAGGAAATTCACTAGAAGGTGGCCAGCAGGGTGGGACTGGGCAAGACAGACCAGACATGCCCTGGAACCAACCTCCGGTGGTCCCTCCCCAGCCAGCCGCACTTGAGGTAGCACCGCAGCTCAAAGGGTGTCTGCTGAGTGAGCGGGATCCCCTGGCAGATTGGGTCCCTTGGCCTGGCCTGTGGGGGTCAGGCCGAAACCAGCTCTCCATCACCCCCCAAGGGGTCCCAGATTGCTAGAGGTGGTTCGCAGGTGATGATCGCTGGAATCGGGTTCCCTCCTCAGGCTCCAGAGTGCATCACCTGAGAACCGCTACTGCCAAGTCACTGCAGCTTGGCAGCTCCTGCATTGAGCATCTGCCCCCTGGTAGTCAGTGTGCGTCATAACTACCAGTGGGACAGTCTCTTAACCTTTTATTTATATAGATCTACAGCAAATTTCAGATACAATGAATACAGATATTCCCTTTATCTAGATTGACTTATTATTGACATTTTCCCATGTATGCTTTATAAACAGGGTCTTTCTTAAACCATCTGAAATATGTGTGATGATACTTTAAAAACCCCTTATATATCCCCTAGGAACAAACAGCCTTTTTTTTTTTTTTAAATATATTTTTTATTGATTTTTTTACAGAGAGGAAGGGAGAGGGAAAGTCAGAAACATCGATGAGAGAGAAACATCCATCAGCTGCTTCTTGCACACCCCCTACTGGGGATTTGCCTGCAGCCAAGGTACATGCCCTTGACCAGAATCGAACCCAAGACCTTTTAGTTCACAGGCCGATGCTCTATCCACTGAGCCAAACCAGTTCCGGCCATAGACAGTCTTTTACATGGATACTGTATGTTTATGCCAAAGAAATTTAACACAATATTGTTGCCTAACATGTTTCATATTAAAAATTTTCCCCAAAGTGCCCTTCAGCTCCCCCACCCACTCCCAATGTAAGATCAGTCAAGAACTACAGACTTTTTAATACAAGAAAGAATGAGGAAAAACATCATCTTCACTTCTAATACACAGAGTTTACCACTGTTAGCATTTTGTGTGTGTCATTAAGCTTTTTTCTGTGCATTCCACCCCTCCCCTCCACTTAGGTGTGAGTCCAAATTTGTACTCCATAGAGATGTTAAAAAAAGAGAACAGCTCACCCTGGCTCATCCCATGCACCGAAGGGTTGCTAGTTCGATCCGAGTTCTGTGCTCAATCTCTAGTAGTGAGCATACAGGAGGTAGCCGATGATTGATGTTTTGCTCCCACATTGATGTTTCTATCTCCCTGTTCTTTAAACATCAATTTAAAAAATCTTAAATAACAACAACAAAAATAAGCCTACAATTTCAAGTGTGGCCTTTTTTACTGGGGATGTGCCCACAACCAAGGTACATGCCCTTGACCAGAATGGAATCTGGCACCCTTCAGTCCACAGGCCGTTGCTCTATCCACTGAGCCAAACCGGTTTTGGCCAATTGGCTTTAAGTAAGTGAGTTTATCCTAGGTCCGTGATCGGCAAACTGCGGCTCGAGAGCCACATGCAGCTCTTTGGCTTCTTGAGTGCAGCTCTTCCACAAAATACCACAGCCTGAGCGAGTCTATTTTTCAGAAGTGGCATTAGAACAAGTTTAAGTTTAAAAAATTTGGCTCTCAAAAGAAATTTCAATGGTTGTACTGTTGATATTTGGTTCTGTTAACTAATGAGTTTGCTGACCATTGTCCTAGGTAATACGTGTGGGCCTGATTCAATCAGCTGAAAACCCTTAAGAGCAGAACTGAGGCTTCCCTGAGGAAGAAGAAATTATATGTGTGGACAGCACTTGCAGCTCATGTCTGAGATTCCCAGCCTGCCCTTCCTAAATGTCATTGGTTTAGAATTTTAGACTCATCATCCAGCCTCCACCATTGTGTGTCAATTCCCTGTAATAAATCTCTTAATATCTACACTAATAAAAGAGTAACATGCTAATTGACCATACCTTCACAATGCCCACCAGCCAATCAGAAGTGAGTATGCAAATTAACCCAACAAAGATGAGTTAATTTGAATATACAGAGGCAGAGGCGGGACACAGGTGTTCCACACCACCACAGCTGCTCCGGGCCTCAGGGCAGCGTGGGAAGGCGGAAAGGTGGCTCCAGGTTGGAGCAGAAAGGTGACTCCTCCCAGAGTGAAGGTGGTGCCGGCAGCCAGGGTAAGGAAGGGCCATACTTGCACGAATCTTGCACGAATCTTCGTGCATTGGGCTTCAGGTATATCTTATACTAGTTCTGTTTCTTTGGTTGAACACTGAGTAATTCAAGACTTTTAAATAATTTCATAACAGATTGGAAAATTTTCATGAAATGAACAAGTACTTACAAAAGTAGAGCTTATTAAAACACTCAGAACATCAAAAAGACTAAAATACTTAGGAATAAATTTAATGAATAAGTATAAAACTTATACTTTGAACTATTAAGCATGTTGAAAGACACAAAAGAAGACCTACATAAATGCAAAGACATCTGATGTATATGGATCAGGAAATTTAATATGGTTAAGATGGAAATACTCCCCAAATTGACCTACCACTTCAATGCAGTTTCTATCAAAACCCCAGCAGGTTTCTTTGCAGAAAATGACAAGCTGATCCTAAAATTCGTATACAAATTCAAGGGACCCAGAGTAGGCAAAACTATATTGAAAAAGCACAAGTTGGAGGATTTATACTTCCCAGTTTCAAAACTTAATATGAAATTATAATAATCAAGATAGTGAAATACTGGCATAAGAAGAGACATATACATCAATGAAATGGAATTGGGAGTCCAGAAGTAAACTCACATTTACAGTCACCTGATTTTTGACAAGGCCAGGACATTTTAATGGAGAAAGGATACATAATGATAAATGGTGCTGTGTTACATACCAAAAAATGAAGTAGGACCCCTACATCATAACATATCAATTCCAAATTAATTAAGACCTTAATGTAGGAACTAAAACTATAAAAGTCTTTAGAAGAAAACATAGGGATAAATCTTTGACCTTGGATTAAGCAACGGTTTTTTAGATATAACCAAAAGCCCAGTCAAAAAATAAAACAAAAACAAAACAAAAAAACACACACCCAAAAACTAGATGAAGCTAACATCAAAATTTTAAAGAGTATGTGCTTCAGGGAACACTAACAAGGAGAAAAGACAACCCACACAATGGAAAAAATTGTTTGCAAGTTATATCAGATAAGGCACTTGTATCTAGAACATGTAAATAACTCTTGCATCTCAATAGTTAAAGGACATATAGCCCAATTTAAAAATGGGCAAAAGACTTAAGTAGGCATTTCTCCAAAGAGGATATAGCACAAATGGCCAAAAAACACCTAAAAAGATGCTTAATATCTCTAGCCATCAGGAAAATGCAAATTAAAACCACAAAGAAGTAATCACTTTGTACCCACTAGGATGGCTATAATGGAAAAGATGAACAATAACAAATATTGACAAGGATGTGGAGAAACCAGAACCCTTAGACATTGCCAGTGAGAATGTAAACTGTTGGTTTGGCAGTTCCTTAAAATGTTAAACAGTTACCATATGACCTAAAGTTTCCATAACTAGATGTAAACTCAAGAGTAATGAAAACAAATCCTGACCATGAATGACTCTTCAGAGCACCATCCTATCTAATAAAAGAGTAATATGCAAATTGCCCATACCTCCAATCAAGCCATGCCAATCAGGAGCAAATTATGCAAATAAATCCCAACCAAGATGGCTGCAGCCACTGAGAGCAGGAAGGAGGCTTGGGTTTCCCCTGCAATGGAGGAAGCCAAGCTTTCCACCTGCCCTGGCTGGCCTAGGCCTCCACTCAATGCTACCAAGTTTCAATTATAGAAGATTGCAGGAAACCAGTTGTTACCTCACCAACAGAGATGTAAATAGAACAAACAAGAAACCTGGTCAAACCTTAATAATCTGTTTACTCACCACTTAGGTGAGACATTGGTAGCTGAAGCAGATGCCACCTTTACTCTTATGTTAAGTCTGAACTATTCACATATTGTTTAGGTGACACATTGGTAATTGAAGAAGCTTCCACACTTTCAGTCTTATGTTAATTCTTGCTGGTTGATTTCATTGTTGTAATTTCCTGACCTAAAGGACATGGATGTATCACTTAGCCCTAATAAAAGGGAATAGCAAAGCCAGAGCTGGTGGTGTCCTCCCCCCTATAGGTGGACTCCCACCTGGCCCCCATTCCCAAAATTGATGCTTTCCCAGTCTCTTTTCATTTGTGTATGGCCTTCTCCAGACCCTGAACCCTGGCATTGGAACCCTGGACACGCGGGACATGAAAAGGATTCCCACATCTGGCGCCCAACCTGGGGCAGGAGACCTTCCTCAGAAGGGGCAAGTGTTCAAGCCCCTGCAATGTTGGGGGGGGTGAGGTTCTATGCCCCACCTCTGTTGGCCCCATGTTCTCTCCTGATGGCCCCTCTGCGACTGCTTCTCTTACATTGTTCCTCCCATGAGGAATCTTACCTGTCTTTGACTAACCAGCCATCCTCCGGGGCCAAGCAGTGTGATGTGAGGTTTATTTTTGTCTCCTTGGTAGCCTATGCTCCCATGGCCTCCACACCCAGTGCCTGCCTTGGGATCCCTTGCCTGCTGGCAGGGCCCTGGCAATTGATCACATATCTTGGGGAACCCAGGTTTTTTCTCCAAGGAGGGCGTAGTTCACACCATTGGGCAAGAGACAGTCCAGGTTACCAGCCACCATAAGACTTCAACCTCAGCATGTACAGAAAACTCAGGCAACAGCTGTGGGCAATTGGATTGTGGGAAGAGGATCCCTTCATGGCAAAAGGGCCAACATAGAATGCTCAAGTACCTACCCAAGGGGCCTTCCATACAGCGGAAGGGATTAAATCCTTTTATGTCCTTTTTAAATTGCTGCCAATCATTCAAATGCTGCTGAGGTTTTTTTCAAATTTTGACCACCTGAAGATACATAATCCCAATGGATTATGTATGGCGGCAGCCACAGAGCTGGAGAGAGCAGAGGCTACAGTTGCCTGGGTAACGGAGGAAGCCAAGCTTCTGCAGCCCTGGTGGGCCTAGGCCTCTACTCTAGGCTACAATGTTTCAATTATAGAATTTAAATAAACCCAAACAGAAATGGCTGTCTACATGGAGCGAGCAGAAGGCTTGGCTCCATTCTAGGCTATAAAGTTTCAATTGTAGAATATAAATTAATCCAGACCCCAGGCCTTTGCTTAGGTTTCTGGTGGGGCGGGCATGGCCGGCCTGAAAACCACCACAGGCCCCTTTCCCAGGCCACCCGACACCCCAAGGGAACCCCAATCCTGATCTGGGACACCAGGGCAAACCAGCTGGCCCCCACCCATATACAAGGCCCCTATCCTATTTAATAAAAGATTAATATGCAGATTGACCATCACTCCAACACACAAGAGGGCTGCCCCCATGTGGTCAAAGATCCTGCTCCCATGTGGACACAAGATGGCCACCACAAGATAGCCAGCAGGGGAGGTCCATTGGGAGGTTCCAGGCCTACAAGGGAGGGCAGTTGTGGGTGATCAGGCCAGCAGGGGAGGACAGTTGGGGGCAATCAGGCCTGCAAGGGAGGGCAGTGAGGGGTGACCAGGCTGGCAGCAGAGCGAAGTTGGGGGCAAATAGGCTGGTAGAGGAGCAGTTAGACATCAATTAGGAGGGTGATCAAGCTGGCAGGCAGAAGCGGTTAGGGGCAATCAAGGAGGCAGGCAGGCAAGCAGTTTGGAGCCAGCAGTCCTGGATTGTGAGAAGGATGTCTGACTAAATGGGCAGTCTGACACCCTTGAGGGGGTCCCAGATTGGAGAGGGTGCAGGCTGGGCTGAGGGACAACGCCCGCCACCACCCGTGCACAAATTTCATGCGCCGGGTCTCTAGCCCTACCTAATAAAAGAGTAATATGCAAATTGACCATACCTCCGGTCAAACCATGACCATAGCCATGCCCATCAGACAATAAGGAGCAAATTATGCAAATAAATCTTAACCAAGATGGCTGCTGCCACAGAGAGCAGGAGGGAGGCTTGGGTTTAGCCGGCAATGGAGGAAGCCAAGCTTTCTGCCTGCCCTTGCCTGCCTAGGCCTCCACTCAATGCTACAAAGTTTCAATTATAGAAGTTACATATATCCCAACAGAAATGGCAGCAGTCACGGAGCTAGCGAGAGAGCAAAGGTTAGGGTTGCCTGGGAGATGGAGGAAGCCAAACTTCTACAGCCCTAGCACCTAGGCCTCCACTCTAGGCTACAAAGTTTCAAAACAGAAATGGCTGTCGCCACAGAGCAAGCAGAAGGCTTGGCTCCACTCCAGGCTACAAAGTTTCAATTGTAGAACATAAATTAATCCCAGATCCCAGGGCCTCTGCTTGGGTCACTGGGGGGGGGGGGGGTTATAGCCAGCCTGAAAACCACCACAGGCCCCTCGCTCTGGTTGTCCCACACCCCAAGGAAACCCCCACCCTGATCCAGGACACCCTTCAGGGCAAACCAGCCAGTCCCCACCCATGTACCAGGCCTCTATCCTATCTAATAAAAGAGTAATACGCAGATTGACCATCACTCTAACACACAAGAGGGCTGCCCCCATGTGGACACAAGATGGCCACCACAAGATGGCCAGCAGGGGAGGACAGTGGGAGGTTCCAGGCTTGCAAGGAGGGCAGTTGTGGGTGATCAGGCCAGCAGGGGAGGGCAGTTGGGAGGGACCAGGCCTGCAAGGGAGGACAGTTGGGGGTGATCAAACCTGCAGGGGAGGGCAGTTAGGGGTGATCAAGCCGGCAGAGGAGGGAAGTTGGGGGCAAACAGGCTAGCAAGGGAGCAGTTTGACATCAATTAGGCTGGCAGGGTAGTGGTTAGGGGGTGATCATGCTGTCAGGCAGAAGCAGTTAGGGGCAATCAGGGAGACAGACAGCTGAGCAGTTTGGAGCCTGCAGTCTTAGATTGTGAGAAGGATGTCTGACTGCCCGTTTAGGCCTGGTCCTGGGCCTAAGCAGGCAGTTGGACATTCCTCGAGGGGTCCAGATTGGAGAGGATGCAGGCTGGGCTGAGGGACACCCCTGTCCCCATGCACAAAATTCATGCACCGGCCTCTAGTCCTATATAATAAAAGGGTAATATGCAAATAGACCACATGGCAGAACAACTGAATAAGCAATCAAAGCATAATATGCTAGTGATATGTTAAGGCTGCTCAGTCTCTCTATGATGTGCACTGACCACCATGGGACAGTCAACTGGTTGACCAGTTGCTATGATGTGAACTGACACCAGGTGGCAGATTCTCAGACCAGTAGGTTAGCTTGCTGATGGGGTCCAGCCAATTGATTGGGACTGAGTGAGATGGGCTGGACACACCCTGGAGCTCTCTCGTGGTCCCTCCCCAGCCTGACTGTGCACCGGTAAAGTCCCTCAGCCTGGCCTGCACCCTCTCACAATCTGATACCTCTCAGGGATGTCAGAGAGCTGGTTTCAGCCTGATCCCACAGGCCACTCCCCTTGGGAGGGCGCCAGACGCAGGGCTCATGGCTGGTTGTGCTGCTGTGGCAATGAGACCCTCTCCCAATTGGAACTGATTGGGCAGGGACAGTGGGGCTGGGATGAGCAGGAGCAGCAGGTAGGAGCTGCAGGTGCCCTTGGACTGTGGGGTTTCAGCCCAATCCCTGCAGGCCACCCAGAGGGACCCCACACATGCAGGAATTCATGCACCAGGCCTCAGGTCTACACTAATAAAAGAGAAACATGCAAATTGATTGTACCTTCGCCGTACCCACCAGCCATGCCAACCAGCCAATCAGGAGCAAGTATGCAAATTAACCCAACAAATATGGCAGCAGCCACAGAGCTGGAGTGAGCAGGAGGCTTGGGTTGTCCCTGGTGAGGAAGGAAGCCAAGCTTCCCACCCGCCCTGGCCAGCCCTGGCCTCTGCTCAAGGAGACACTGAAAAAAGAAAAAGAAAAAGAAAAACTGGGAGCTTGGGCCACTGGGGGGTCATGACTAGCCTGCAAGTAGCCATCAGCCAGCCTGCCCAGGCAGCCCAGCAGGGACCCCCACCCTGAAGGAGGTGTGGCCAGCCTGAAAACAGCCCTCATCCTCTCACCCAGGCTGACCACACCCCTAAGGCATGAGGGTCCCCTCTGGGGGGCTTGGCCAGGCTGCACACAATCATTAGCCCCTTATCCCAGCCTGGCCAGGCACCCCAGCAGGGATCCTTTGGCCAGCTTGAAAACAGCCCTCAGCCCCTCACCCAGGCTGGCCACCCCCCCCTGCCCCAGTGGGGACCTTTACCCCATGGGGACATGGCTGGCCTGCAAACCACCATAGGCCCCTTGCCCAGGCCGCCTCATGCCCCAAGGGAACCCCCACCCTGATCTGGGATACCCTTCAGGGCAAACCAGCCAGCCCCTACCCATGCACCAGGCCTCTATCTATAATAATAAAAGGGTAATATGCTAATTAGACTGGAAGACCTTCCAGGAGAACTTCCGAACGTTCTTCTGGACAAAGCCATGGTGGCAGGGCTGAGGTAGAGGCAGTTATAGGTCAAGAGGGGAGGGCAATTGTGGGTGATCAGTCCAGGATGGGAAGGCAGTTGTGAGTGATCAGGCTGATGGGGGGCGAAGCTATTGGAGATAAGCAGACCAGCAGGGGGGCCAGTTGGGGGTGAGCAGGACGTCAGTGGGGATCAATTGGAGGTGATCAGGACAGCGAGGGGGGGGGGCATTTTGGAGTGAGCAGGCCAGCAGGTGGGGGGGCAGTTGGAAGTGAGCAGGCCAGTGGGGAGATAAGGTGGGGGTGAGCAGTCCAGCACAGGGGGCAGTTGGAGGTAAGCAGGCTGGCAGGGATGCAGTAGGGGCAAGCACACTGGCATGGGGAGCAGTTGGGGGTGATCAGGCTGGCGGGAGGGCATTTGGGGGCGAGCAGGCCCGCAGCAGGGTCAGGTGGGGGTGTGCAGGCCCGCAGGCAGAGTGATTAGGGGCAATCAGGCAGGCAGGCAGGCAGGTAAGTGGTTAGCAGCCAACAGTCTCAAATTGTGAGAGGGATGTTCAACTGCCAATTTAGGCCGAATCCCTGTAAACCGGCAGTAAGACATCTTTCAAGGGGTCCCAGATTGGAGAGGGTGCAGGCCGGGCTGAGGGATACCCCTCCCCCATGCATGAATTTCATGCACTGGGCTACTAGTTATTTTTAATAGCCACAAAGTAAAATCAGGCTAAATGTCCAAGTGATGAATTGATAAACAAAAGGTGTTGTACTCATACAATGGAATAGTATTTAGCAATAAAAAGAAATGAAGTACTGATACATGTTACAACATGGATGAACCATGAAAACATGCTAATTGAAAGAGGCCAATCACAAAAGATTAGATAGTATGTGATTTCAACAATATGAAATGTCCAGAATAGGCAAATTGATATTTAGAAAGTAGAGTGGTGATTGTATAGGACTAAGGATTATGAAGAAAGAGTGAATGACTGCCAGTGGTTCAGGTTTTTTGTTTGTTTGTTTATTTTTGTTTTTGAATAATGAAATGTTCTGGAATGAGATAGTGGTGGTGATTGCACAACTCTGAATTTACTAAAACCAGTAAGTTATACACCTTAAGTGGGTCAATGTATGGTATGTGAATTATGTCTCCAGAAAGTCGACCCAATTAAAAGAAATAGAAAATCTATTTTAAAGTTAGTCTGTATTTAAAATTCTTCTCAGAAAGAAAACATCAGGCTAAATGAATTTGGAGTCAAGTAAAAATCCCAATTTTATACACATTATTGAAGACAGCAGCTGTCATAATCTCGATTATCAGAACCTGACAGGGTTAGTTCAAGAAGGAATACTATAAACCAGTCTCATTCATAAACATAGACAAAAACTTATAAATAAAAATTTTAGCAGGAAAGATCTAAGATTGCATTTTAAAAGGTACTATTTAGTTACCCCATTCACTCAATTCCTAAAATGCCTTGTTTTAATGTTAGAATGTTAGTTAATGCTGATTAAAGGACAAAATTTGAGTGTTCTTGTTCAAAGGGATTTGCTGTTTTTTCCTATCACTTTATGGAATTAACTTTGTATGTCACTAAGCCATGCTACCCAAGGGTTCATAAACACACTAAAGTATTTTTTTTTACAGAAAAGTATTTTTATTAGGAGAATAATATAAGCATAACTTTAAACTACTGCAAAACTTGTTACTATTGTTCTTTTAATTATAAATAGTATTTCACTTAATAGGTTTATATCTTCTGTTTTCTCCTGGTATGATTTTCTATTGGAATTTATGTCTCTCTATTGTAATCGTGGATACTTGATTCCTCACCAAGAAACCCAGGTTTTTGGTGAGGTGAATGCCATAGTTGATATAGTGTAAGCTTTGTGGTTTATGTCCTGCCTCTTGCACTGGAGCGGTGGCTCTGAGAACCCCTTTGTCTTTCTTGACTTTCTGTTCCCTGTGGTCCTTCTAATACAGGTGACACTAATTTTCTGTTCAGAGAACCGATGGGCCACATCCTCAGGAGAGCCACATGTTTCCGGCCATCACTTCCCCAGGTGCACTAGAAGTCCAGGGGTCCAAGCTCTCGCCCAGAACTTCGGAAATGGACAGCAGACGCAAAATTAGTTAATCTGAGGAATTGAGCTGAGTAGGCATGTAGAAGTGAATACTGTGTCCATAGCAGGGGAAAGCTAACGCTGTGGGGAAGCAGAAAAATGAATGAGCAAGAAAACCCATCCAGTGAAAGTGGGGAAAATTAAAAACAGAAAAGTTGTCATGTCAACATCAGCCACGTTCATGGCTCTGATAACAAAACCTCTTCTCAAAAGGATGAAGACCTGGCACTCTAATTCTTAAAGAATAGTGTGGAGCAGATTAATGGCAAATAAACTGCTTTGCAAAAATAAAATGTTTTTCCCAGGGTTGGAACTGGCCCTCACAGAGTTCCTTTTTGAAGACAGCTGGATGGGAGTTGATATCGATGGTTTTGCTAAAGAGGGAGGAGTATTAATGTGGTTCAATGAGATAGAGACTTTTCATGACATCATTTGACCCTTAAATTAAATGTTATAGCAGCTGATTAAAAATAGCTAGGTATGCCAACTATAATTTTTAAAAAATAGTAACTGGGTATATTTAGAATAAAGAACTCTTAAATTCAGTATTAAACAATAAAACATACAGTCCAATTAGAAAATGAGCAAAACCCAGGCATTTTACTAAAGATATACAGATGGCAAATTAACACATGAAAAGATGTTCAGTTAGTTTTTTTCCCCATTAAAGAAATGCAAATCACACTGCAGTGAGATATCACTATATACTTATCATAGCAGCTAAAATGAAAAATAGTGATACCACCAAGTGCAAGTGAGGGTGCAGAGAAACCAGATCACTCTTATTGCTGGGAATGTAAGATGGTACAGTCACTCCAGAAAATAATTTAGCAGCTTTTTTAAAAACTATAATGAACTTACCATATAACCAGTAGTTGCCCTCTTAGGCACTTACCTCAGATGAATAAAAATTTATTTTCACACAGGAACTTGTTGTACCCGACTGTTCAATGGCAGCTTTATTCTCAATAGCTCCAAACTGGAGACTACCCAGATGTCCCTCAAGAGCTAAATGGCTAAATAGACTGTGGCACATTTACGCCATAGTGCACTACTTAGCAATAAAAAGGAACAAACTTGATACAGGCAACAAGTTGGATTAACCTCAAGGAAGTTATCCTGAGTGAAAATATCCAATCAAAAGGATGATTTGATTCCATTCTACTGCATGATTCCATTCATGTAATGTTCATGAAATAATACAGAGATGGGGAAAAGATTAGTTATCAGAGCTAAAGATGGGAGGGGAATCAATATGACTATAAAGGTGAGAAGAGCAACTCTTGTGATGGTACAGTTGACTATCTTGATTATGATTTCATAGGCTTTACAAGGGATAACATTGTATAGAACTACACACACACACACACACACACACACACACACACACACACGTCTGCATGTTTGTTTGTACCGATAAAATCTGAATAAGTTGTATAAATTGTTCCAATGTTCATTTCTTGATTTTGACATCCCACTTTAGTTGTGTAAGATGTTAACACTGGGGAAAGCTGGGGGTAAAGAGGGGATCCTGCAAATGGTAATGGAAAACTCTAATTATATTCCTGACTCCCAAGTGGGTTATAAGCTCTTAAGAAACCGGCCTGTTTTTTTGTTTGTTTTGTTTTGTTTTTCTTCCTTTTTTTTGTTGTTGTTTTTATCTTCAGAGCATGGCACAGTGCCTCTCTAAACAAGATAATCAATATGCTTCTCTTGTTGACACTGATGAGTAATTTGAGTGACCTTTGTCAATATATAAAGAGAAATACTCATTACCATTTTGAAATTATTTCATTATTAATTTCTAAAAGAATATAGGGATAGTAAGAAATACGTTTTATTAGAAATGCTAACAAGAATTTAAACACAACAAACCTTCAAATAAACACAGTACACAAACAAGAAAAGAAAGATTAAAGAATACCGTTACGCTTTTTTTTTTTTCTTAACAAAACAAGATGGTCTAGGTTCTTGCCAAAAATACTGGGTGATGATGTGCTTCCTGTTGAATGAGTAACAGGATAAAAAGTACCACATTTTCTTTTTACCATAGAAATACACGGACCACTTATTGATTCTTGAGTCTGAGAAAATTCATCTACAAGAGCATCTGAAAACTTATAATCAGGTTTAATTTATCTGAGTAATTCTATCCTCCATCCTCATTATTAGAGTCTAGAGTGTTGGTATCGGTCTCCTTGCATTTATCTTCCGATTCACCTAATAATTATGAAATATCATCCTGTCAGTTTGGATGGATGGAAAATGAAAAATTCTGAATTCTTAACTTGTCCTATGAAACCTTAAAGCAAACTATGAAAATAGTATCTCAAGTCTTTTATTCCTTCTTGAAAAAGGATGCAATGCTTTGGGCGGTGCAATAAGAAAACTGAAGGATAACCAAGTGGTTGGGGTGTGTGTGTGTGTGTACCATTGCATCATCCTTTTAGGTGACTCAGTTATTTTTTATGTTCTCATTATTTAATTATTCCTATTTAAAATGAAGCTGGGGGAAAATGGAATAATATGATGTGATGAAATGGCAATGAAAGCTTGAAAAAGGAAAAATAAGGTTAGTAAGCTCTCATAATATATCTTAGATAAATTTATAAAAGTGTCAATAGAGCCACATGTTAATCACCAAGTTTTTTATCCTATTTTTTAAATTAAATTGTCTCTTTGTTCTTAGGAAGACCTCTAAGAAAAAAAAGTTAAAGTCACAAAATTATACTCCTTACAAATAGTTAGAACTGCTCAAAAAAGAATAAATGTTTTCAGGTCCAGTGGAGCCTGGAGGTCTCCCACAAGTTAATGATGAATTTTTTACTAATTTGTTTTGGATAACAAGGTTACAGAAACAGATGCTGTTGGTTGCCCACCTAACAGCCATTCCCCTCTATTTACTTATTCATTCATTCATTAAATATATTTTTATTGATTTCAGAGAGGAAGGGGGAGGGAGAGAGAGAGAGAGAAACATCAATGATGAGAGAGAATCATTGGTTGGCTGCCTCCTGCACACCCACACTGGGGATTGAGCCTGCAACAAGGACATGTGCCCTTGATCAGAATTGAACCCGGGATCATTCAGCCCATGGGCTGATGCTCTATTCACTGAGCCAAACTGGCTAGGACTTCTCTTATTTAATTTAATGAAAACTTTATTTTGTTTTGTAAAAGCAACATGCTAGTTGAAATTAGCCTTGCTTTTTTGTCAGCAGCTGGTCCATGGGTGGCTGTGTTCTAGCTAATGAAATAAAGGAGAAATTTCCAGCGTGAGGTGGGGGTGTGGATTTCTAGAAAGTGTTTTTCACTGACAAAGAGAAGTGAGAAGAGATGGTTTTTATTCCACTTTCCCTGTTGTGTTTAACACTTTATGCTTGGAGCTAAACAGCCATCTGTGTCTGAGAGTGGAGACACTGACATGTTAAAAATAAGGAGAAAGTTGAAGAGCCTGTGTCCTTGATGGCATTACTGAGTCCCAGTAAATGTGCCTACAATATCACCACCCCATCGCCAGCAGACCTCTGGATGAGTGGAACAGTTAGCATCTGCATTGTGTAAGATGTGGTTCTCAACCTTGGTTGCACCTGAGAATCACTCAATGCCTACTAGGCCACATCCCAGACCAATGAAATCAGATCTCACCAGGTGGAAGCCAAGTTTCTCACCCAATTCCAAAGTTCAAACCACTTTCAGTTGGGTACTCAGTTTCTAGCAGAAAAACAACAACAAAACAACAACAACAACAACAAACCAAACATGTTTTTTTCTGTGTAGTAGTTTCTGATTGACAATACTTATTTTCAGCCAGATAAAACTCATCTCCAAAAATGGTGAAAAGATCAGAACCAGTTTGTTTTCTCATCAGCTTTGATTCACCCATCTGTGAAACATTCATAACATTGCAGTTAATTTCCACAAATACTTGGATGACTGGCTGGGACAACTGTACAGTAGCAGTTGTGATGCTAAAAATAAGAACACACCCAGAATAATAAAGAAACATGGTTTTGTGTGGCCCTGCTACGCTGTTCCACTCCCCTTGTCTTCTGTATAGGGAGAGACTCAGTAAGAGCCATCCCAGGATGCACCTCGGTGATATGCAGATTATTTTGAGCTACAGGCAACTGGACCCTTCGGATCAAGAGAAACTCAACTATCTAGAGGAATGTGATTTAGAGGCCTTGCTCATAATAGGGTATTATCAGAGATAATCTATAGGGCAGTGCAAACTACTAATTACTGAACGTGTGCTCTTCCTGCAATAAACTTCTAAAAGCCTCAAGGTGCCTTACCCTCATCCCTATAGGGCTCAGAAAGTCACATCTACCTCAATTTCCCTTTCTGTCTCTGAACCTCTCATACATGTGGAATCTCTGACCCTCTGATGTAAGTGCAGATTATTTTCTCTTGCTAACCTGTTCCATGTGTGTTTAATTACCAGTCCAGCAAAAAGAGCCTTTAGAGTAGAGGAAACTTTCTTCCTCCCTGCAGTTGTAATTTCCAATTTGATTCTTTAATGCTGTTGTTTCTGGCAGAATGATGGCTGCCAGTCTTACAGGCAGCAGTGTCTCTGTGTTTTCCAGGTGTAAAGTAATCAACCCCAGGGCACCAGGTGACTCCCACATGAAGAATTGTCCCATCAAGATCATAAACATCTATTATATCCCTCACATCTGTGCTTATTGAGAGGATAGCTGTAAAACACAAACTAATAAAACAAACACAGGGCATGGCAAAAATTTTTTATTGCTCTACTGTTCTAAGACTTGTGTCTGAAACTTGTCAAGGTGCTGAATTATTGACCACAAAATTTTTCCCCCTTTGCCTCTAGAGATCCCATTAAATAATAGTAAAAGAAATGAAAATAGAAAGCAAATAAATTCACAAAATCGATAATGAAATGAGAGGGGTGAGGGACATCCGTGCATGAGAGAATTTAATAAATTTAGAGAAAGATGCCCAATGAAGCAAGGCAGGGAAACTGTACTCTAGACCAGTTTGTTTCCTAATTGGCCTTGATTCACTAAGAAATCTCATTAAACAGCAGAGTATGATTCAGCAGGTTCAGGGTAGGCAAGAGGTTCTGCATCAACAAGCTTCCGGGCCCTAACCGGTTTGGCTCAGTGGATAGAGTGTTGGCCTGTGGACTCAAGGGTCCCAGGTTCAATTCCGGCCAAAGGCATGTACCTTGGTTGCAGGCACATCCCCAGTAGTGAGTGTGCAGGAAGCAGCTGATTGATGTTCCTAACTGTCTATCCCTCTCACTTCCTCTCTGTAAAAAAAATAAAATAAAACAAAACAATGAAATATATTAAAAAACAAGCCTCCAGGTGATGCCATGGAGGCTGTTCTGGTCTGGACCACACAGTGAGTAAGGGAGAAAACACGAGGAGGGGCTGCATTCCAGAGAAGGCAGTCTGCCTTGTGGAACCTGATAGAGGCTTCAGGGCAGGGGCGAGATGTGGGCCCGGAGCCAAGGAAATTAAGTGCAAGTCTCTTTCAAGTGCTGGGAACTCCTTACCACAGAGTCCAGACAGGTGAGAGCAAGAGAGCTAGTGCTGTGGTTCCACAGCCTATTCATGGCTGCAGCATTCCAGTCCAATCTTATAATTTCTCAGAAGACAGAAATCTAGAGTTTATATAAAAGTCTCCTGAATTTGTTTCATTCTTGGCAACTAATTGAAATAGGAGGCTGCTCTAAAGAAAGAGAGCAGCACATTCTGAAACTTGAAGGGTTCCTGCATGCTATCAAAGCCTGAGGAGGAAGGAAAAAGCCACACACAACACATGATGCCAGGACAGATTGGTTAAGGGATTTGCTGGAGAGAAAAGATAGAATCCCCATTTCTATTTGACATGGGGAAGGTTCTCCACTAAGTGACAGGTGGTCATGATCCTGGTCCTGTGAAGACTCCTAGCACGCTGGTTGCCCTAGCACAGTGGTTGGCAAACTCAGAGCCAAGTATCAACAGTACAACAATTGAAATTTCTTTTGAGAGCCAAATTTTTAAAACTTAAATTTCTTCTAACGCCATTTCTTCAAAATAGACTCACCCAGGTTGTGGTATTTTGTGGAAGAGGCAGACTCAAGGGGCCAAAGAGCCGCATGTGGCTCGCGAGCCGGACTTTGCCAACTATGACTCTAGCACATCATCATGGAGATTCAATTCTTACTAGTTTTCCATCATGTAGGATGAACTCAGAGACAAATTATGGACATTAGAAAGGTGGTTATAGAACAGAATGAAATGTTATAAGTGGATTGTGTGAGCCAAAACCAGTTTGGCTCAGTGGATAGTGTTGGCCTGCGGACTGAAAGGTCCTAGGTTCGATTCTGGTCAAGGGCATGTACCTTGGTTCTGGACAAATCCCCAGTAGTGATGTGCAAGAGGCAGCTGATCGATGTTTCTCTCTCATTGATGTTTCTGACTTTCTATCCCTCTCCCTTCCTCTCTGTAAAAAATCAATAAAATATTTTTTTAAAGTGATTGTGTGAAAGTAAGGGAACAGCCTTTAGGCCAGGGGAAGGAGTTTCCGTGCTAAATACCCTCTACTTACAAAGGGAAGATCAGTTCACTTTCTATAGAGGCTGAAACAAAAGTTGAAACTTAAGTATGTTGCTTGGCAGACGGGATCAGTGGAAGAACTAATAGTGATGTCACTATGGCAGAGAGGGAGTAAATGGGCTGCATTCGTGTCTTTCATGGTAGAAGGTTAAAGCTAAATGTCCAAAGTTGATTAATAAGAAGCAGAAGTAGAAGCAGATCATCAACAGATGTGCAGGTTTGAGAAGAACTCAAAGCAACAAAGATTGTTTAAAAGATGTTGCCTCTGAAAAGCAGAGCTGAGGATGGAACTGTGGCTTTCCATCGAAAGAACATCTTTTCTATTTGGTCTTTTGACCATTTGTGTGTATCACTTTGATTAATTGTAAGTGTGTATGTGTGTTTAAGACACATGCTGAGCTGTAAATTATAGGAAAGAAGCACCATAGGGAACATCCTGGTTCACATAAAGAAAGTGCTTGTAAAGAAAACATGTGAACTCATACACAGTATTGAATGACTTAAAACAGTGAGAGAGAGAATGACAAAGCAAGTGTGGGAAAATGTTAACATTTACAAGATCTCTTAGAAGGGTATATGGGAATTCTTTATGCTATTTTTGCAAATTTTCCTTAAATCTAAAATTATTTCACAATATAATTTTTAAAAAACATACTGAAAAATCTAATAGCTTTTTCACTGTGGCTCAAGCCTGAGTCTTGGCCTCTTGCCTTCCTCCCTGAACAACATGAGTTTCAGCACTTGTTCCAGTGTCTCCACAAACTACTGGATCCTGGGATCCTTGCAGTCACCCAGGCCCCAGGCCCCACAGGATAGCAGCCAGGGCATCATCTATGCAGGTGCTGGGGGCTCAGGCTTCCAGATCTCCCCCAGTGTGCGGGCTGGCTGGGGGTTCAGGAGCCTGGCTGCAGGGATGGCTGGGTGTCTGGTGGGCACAGGGGAAATCCAGGGAGAAGGAGACATTGCAATCCCTGAATGACCTCCTACTTGGAGAGGCCAAGGAGCCTGAAGGCTGATAATTGGAGACTGGAGAGCGACATATGGGAATACCTGGAGAAGAAGGGACCCCATGTCACAGGCTGGGAACTTTATTTCAAGATCATTGAAGATTGGAGGGCTCAGGACTTTGTAAGTTCTGTGAGCAATGCCCATTTTGTTCTGTACATTGACAATGCCCATCTTGCTGCTGATAACTTCAGAGTCAAATATGGCACAGAGCTGGCCATGCACCAGTCTATGGAGAGTGACTCAATGGGCTCTAAAAGGTCATTGATGACACCAATATCATTCAGCTGTGGCTGGAGACAGAGATGAAGGCTCTCAAGGAGGAGCAGCTCTTCATGCAGAACCACAGGGAGGAAGTAAATAAATGGTCTACAAAACCAGATTGCCAAGTTTGGGTTGACTGTGGAGTTGGATGCCCTCAAATATCAGGACCTCAACAAGATCATGACAGACATCTGGGCCCAGTGTGATGAGCTGGCTCAGAAGAACTGAGAAGAGTTAGACAAGTACTGGTCCCAGCAGACTCAGGAGAGCACCACAGTGGTCACCTTGCAGACCGCTAAGATAAGAGCCACTGAGATGACACTCAAGGAGCTGAGATGTATGACCCAGGCCTTGGAGGCTGACCTGGACTGGATGAGGAATTTAAAGGCCAGCGTGGAGAACATCCTGATGGAGGTGGAGATGTGTTATGCCATCAGACGAAACAGCTCAACGGGGTCCTGCTGCAGGTGGAGTCAGACCTGGCCCAGTCCAGGGCCGAGGGGCAGCACCAGGCCCAGGAGTAGGAGGTCCTGCAGAGCATCAAGGCCACGTTGGAGGTTGAGAACACCACCAACCTCCTCCTGCTGGAAGAAGGGGAAGACTTCAATCTTGGTGATGCTCTGGAGAGCAGCAATTGTATGCAATCTATCCAAAAGAACATCGCTGCAGGCTTGTGGATGGCAAAGTGATGTGTGAGGTCAACAACACTAAAGTTCTGAGGTGTTAAGGCAGCAGAAATGAGGCACCCCTTGGGGAGGCCAATAAGAAGTTCAGAGATCATTGAACATTAAGAAATTAGAAAGAAACTCCAGTAGCTTTTTTTCCCTTTTTCCCATACAAGGCATTTTATAACTGAAAAAAAAAACAAAAAAAAAAAAAAAAAAAAAAAAAAAAAAAAAAGCTAACGGTTGTTAAAATTCAACCTAGTAGAATTTAAATATTGAATTGGCTTTAGTTAAGCAATTCATGAATTGGGCAGCATCCCATCTGGCAACTAGAAGGACTACAATGAATTATACAAAATGGAAGGACTTTATAGCCGAAAGAACGTGGTACCAAGACATTAAAGAGTGGATTGTTTCAGGCAAGGACACCTTCCCACAGGGGAAGGCAGAGGGTCTTATCAGGCAGATGACCTCAATGGTGTTGATCAGGAAATCCCAACCTGATTATGTTTTTCGGGGAACAAAATCATGTTTAGATCAGGTAGTTAGGTTTGAGTTCATGGGCTTTCAGCATGAGTGACTCTATTGTGGGCCTGTGGTTTTCTGTTTAATACTGCAAATTCTATGGAAGCAAAAGCGGTGCTGCAATAAATAATAAATTCCTAACTGGGCAGGTCATGGTGGGTAGTCATGCCCCAGGCCTGTAACGTCTTTGGTTAAAGATTTGAAAGCCAGACCGTCCATTGTTCTTGTACGACTTGGTGAGCACACCTTTGAAATCCCAGAAGTAATCCTCTTTTCCTATCAAGCAAGTACACAATCCTGTTAACAACCCTCTACCTTACTCTCATGTAATCTTCCTTACTTTCCCTCCTGGAGTATTTGAGCTCTTATTTCCCAGCAAATGTCATCAGTTGTGGCTCAGATAAACTCATAAAAAGTCTTTACGGATTGGGATGTTTCTTTTGTCAACAGTACACAGGAAAATTTTTAAAAAGAGATACAGTAAATTGATAACAAGGTGGTAAGATTATGTGATATTTTAATATCATCAAAAACTATCATTTCTTCAGGAACTAAGATGGCGGCAAAGGCAAAACACCTATCTTGCCGTCATAATCAGCAATTTTAATACTACAACTTAACGAAAGAACAAACACCTTCCAGAATCACCAGAAAGCTCGCCGAGTGAAAATTCCACAAATAAAAGTGAAGATAAGACACTGTGACTCGGAGGAGCGGCGGCGGATGGCGTTGAAAGATTCGCCCGGAGAGAGGTTTGGAGTGCGCGCCGCGGAGAGGGCGGGCGGCTGGAAACCGGCCAGTTTTCTCGAACGGGGAGACAAAGGCGTCCCACTGACTGATTCTCCACTCTGGGCGAAGTCCAGAGAACCCACTATCACACGGGGTGAAAACTGGACAGTGGAGGGCACGCCGAAGCTCGGGTGCTGCCGGGTCTCCCGGCTTGTGGAGAAGGCAGCTTGCGCGAACAGCTCGGCTGCGTGACGGCACAGAGAGCGCACCGCGACTTGCCTCTCATTGGGAAAACCGTCAGACTGCTTTGTTTTACGACCCTGGGTGAGACATTGCGCATGCAGACTCATTTGGAAAGTCTGAATTCCCCGGCAACCGGCAGTCGGTGGAGCTCCGTAGCAGCTCTCTCTCAGAGGTGCTGGCGGCCATTGCCCCCGGCACAGAGTCCCTGGGCCGCATAGGGCGGAGCTAACGTGGTCTGCTTGGCCCGGAGACTCCGCCCACCCAACCTAGCACAGCTGAGCTTCACAGACAATTGGCCTGGAGTCAACCCTCCAAGTGCTAACAACAATTAACTAAGCTTAACTTCAGCAAGACTGTGCAACCCATATCCACCTCAGGTAACTGGGCAGGCTGAGCCACTGTCCCTTGTAGGACGTCTACCACACAAAGCTAATTGACCAACTCAGGGAAGCAGCCACCATGCAGAGACACGGAAAGAAATCAGATGTGAAAGAAATGGAGGAAAAAAAACGACTGGACATGGAATTCAGAACCACGGTTATAGGGTTTTTTAAGAGGTTCCAACAAAAGATCGAGGCCTATAAGGAAATAAGCAAGACCACAAAGGAAATGAGTGAGTCCTACAAGAAAATGAACAACACCCTCCAGGATATAAACGAGACCTGCAAAGAAATTATCAAGACCAACGTGGAAATGAAGAAACCCTCAAGGATATAAAGCAGACTCTCAAGGATATGAAAAAGGACAAACCAGAAATTAAGCATACATTGACTGAAACAAAAAATATTATACAAAGACCTGAAAGTGCCCTGGAGCACCCCAAGAACCAAGTTAAAGATTTGAAATACAAAGAGGTAAAATCCACTCAGCTGAAAAAGCAAGAAACCAAAAGAATCCAAAAAATTGAATATAGTGTAAGGGTCCTCTGGGACAACCTCAAGCATACCAACATCCGAATTATAGGGTGCCAGAAAAAGAGAGAGGCCAAGACAATGAAAACCTATTTGAAGAAATAGTGACTGAAAACTTCCCACACCTGGTGAAAGAAATTGACTTAGGAGTCCAAGAAGTGCACCGAACCCCAATATACAGGAACCCTAAGAGGACCACACCGAGGCACATCATAATAAAATGCCAAGAGCAAAAGACAAAGAGAGAATATTAAAAGCAGCAAGAGAGAAACAGTTGGTTACCTATAAGGGAGCACCCATACGACTGTCAGCGGATTTCTCAACAGAAACGATGCAGGCCAGACGGGAGTGGCAAGAAATATTCAAAGTGATGAACAGCAAGAATCTACAACCAAGATTACTCCCTCCAGGCAGGGGTTTCAGTCTCAGGTCCCCTGGCCCGGTGCAGGAGCAAAGGGTGCAGCCTTAGGTCCCCTGGCCTGGCCTCAGGCCCCCCATCCCAATTCCATGGGACCTGGTGCTGTGGTGACGCTGCTGACACCATCGCCCACGCCCCGGCAACACTGCTGCCTGAGCCTAGGTCCCCCCCAACCACACCTCAGCCCCACTCCCTTTGGCCCCACCCCGGCCCTGCTCCCCGCCTCGCACTGCTCGGCCCTGTCCCTGCTCCTGATTGGCTGGTAGCATAGGGAAGGTATGGTCAAATTTGCATGTTTCTCTTTTATTATACAGGATAAGATATGTTTGCTTAGTAATCACAAAAACCTATGTAATGAATGTTATAGTAAATGCTTTAGGGATTCCAATAAGAAATATTTTTTAAAAAATCAGACTTTGGGCGGAGCGTCCAACGGAGTGCCAACGGCCTGCAGAACAACGTGCCGAAGTTTTATTGTGATCACTGCGATACATACCTCACCCGTGACTCTCCATCTGTGCGAAAGACACACTGCAGTGGTAGGAAACACGAAGAGAATGTGAAAGACTACTATCAGAAATGGATGGAAGAGCAGGCTCAGAGCCTGATTGACAAAACAACTGCAGCATTTCAGCAAGGAAAAATACCTCCTACTCCATTCTCAGCTCCACCTCCTGCAGGGGTGATGATCCCACCTCCCTCCAGTCTTCCTGGTCCACCTTGCCCCGGTATGATGCCAGCACCCCATATGGGGGGCCCTCCCATGATGCCATGATGCCAGTGGGACCTGCTCCTGGAATGAGGCCGCCTATGGGAAGGCACATGCCAATGCTGAGACCTCCGGCCCGTCCCATGATGGTGCCCACTCGGCCCGGAATGACCCGACCAGACAGATGAGGAGAAAGGGGAGCCTTTCTTTCAGGCTTCTGTTACTTGTTCTACTTCACAGAAGATGGCGGTGCTGTGACTCTGGGTGTTTTCAAACAGCAGACGAGGAAGACGCCCTCCCTCTTCCTGTCTAAGAGAGAATAGTGTTTGAGGGGAATAGTGGGACAAAATAAAAGAGCAATTTTCATTTGTATTGTGAAATGTGAAAATAAAAATGTCAGCTCTTTTCGTTAAAAAAAAAATAAATAAATAAATAAATAAATAAATAAAAAATCAGACTTTGAATGGTAAAGGGAATTTAAAGTGAAGAATGTTTACTTTTAAAACATGGAAAAATTCATATACTCTTTGTTAAATGGTTTGGCAATAACCCTTGACTGTTGATTTGCCTTAAAGATCCTTGCCAGCCTACTCCCAGTGGAAAGGAAAGAAAACGTCAGGGCAAACCCATGTGCAGAAAAAATCAGGCATTTCCTGTGCTTTTCCCATTCATCAACAATAGCTGTTGAGGATTCATTGAGGAATTACTCCTTTTTTTCTTTCAGGTTAGAAAACCATGGGAATAAATCTTTTCTGATCTGTTTGCATAGCACAAAAACACCCACCCAATTACATTCAAAGAGACTGTGGTGACCTCAGTGGATGGCTCTTTGCTCAGCATTGTAAAATCCCAAGAGGAAAAACGATGTATAAACATAACATTTGCTCATTTCCCTTAAGCAAGCATAATCCTAATATTTATGGAAGGTTGCAAGGAGCCACTTGATACAGGAGCAAGAGACCATAAATGACAGAGGAAATTCACCTGAATTAGTTCAAGATGGGTGTTGCCAGGAAACTGTGCCCAGGGGCAAACAATCATATCGATTCCTGGGAAATGGTGACACTAAGTGAACAGACAGGTGCAGCCACAGAAACACCATTTAGGCTTTTCCCCTTACCTTAGAAATATGAAAGGCTTGCTCATATTTTGTATTAAAACTGATGTAAAAAACGATTTTGAGGAAAAGAAAGAATAGGAATGATTGTTTTCTCTAATCATCATATATATTTTGACACATTTACAAGGTCCTTTGCATATATTCTTTTTAATTCTCATAACAACTTTTCCCCGTTTGCAATTGAGGAATTGCAGCCCAGAGAGGGTAAGCATTTCCCCAAGGTCACACAGTAAAGTGTAGAGTTGGGATTTGGAACCCACATCTGTCTGAATTCAGCAGCCTGGACTCTTTTCACCATAGCTGCCAAGTGATCAGTTTGTGTGTGTGTGTGTTTGTGTGTGTGTGTGATCAGAGAAAAATACTCAAATAAAATAAATAACAAAAAGAAACTTCTTTGTGGTGGGTTCCAAAAAATGTTGGACATTGCTTTAGATCTGTTTTTGTTCAAGTACCTCCAAAAGAATTTTAGAAATATATGTGGCCCTCAATCTTCCTGTCACTCACAGACACATTGTTGGGTTGGTGACGATAGGTTTTCTAAGATTAAATAATTGTAAAGATATAAATTGCAGTGTATTTTAAACTGACTTTAAAACAAGGTCGTACAGCATTCTAAGAGTAGTCAATAGAATGTAAATACTATAGTTCTTTGTTTCCTACTACCATCTAATTACACAAATTATTGAATAAGCTCTTTCTTTTCTTCGTTTTTCTTCTTAAACTTGTATTTCCATTTCTCTTTCCTCTACAGAACTTTATCCAACCTTTATATTTGGAAGTCTCTTATTGATTGCCCATGCCAAACCTTTCTATAAAAAGAATTTATATATAAATTTAAAAAGTATTTCCTGCGACTATAAGGCTCTACATGTTTTCCAAGTTATTCTGAACCAAGTTATCTTTCTATCACACAACGTATCACAACAAAATAAACATGTCACAAAATTATATAAGTATTAACAGTACAATTTTATTGGAAACCTATTTCTTAATGATAGTACTGGTCCCCCACCTTCCTCACTAGTTCATGTAGCTGTAGAAACTGCTAGAATGAGACAAGATTCAGAGTTAATTCTTCTCCAATTTTTGATTTTGTAGATACAAGCACTAAATAGATGGATATAGGAAGAAGTTTAACAACAACTCAAGATGGTTTACCTTGCATACAAGTTATACGGTGAGAAATGATCTATCACAAATTATCTCAAGTGACAACATGATTAGATGTTGCTCCAATTTTGATGAAAGCAAATAATCCAGAGCAACATAACTTGCTTAATGCTCATTCTCTCTACACAGAGGCCAGCATTGTGATTCGCCCCTTTGCAGGATGCCTGGGGCAGTGTAACATAGAAAGATATTCAGATACCCGAGGCAGATTACTTTCTCATGGTAAAGTCAGAGCAGGGCAGCTGTTAAAGGTGAAGTTGGGAGGAGACCTGCCACATACAGATTGCTATGGACAAAAGTGCTGGTGGGCACTGTCAGTATAGAAATTGGTGTGCATCCTACTGGAATTTGACTGCATCCTAGGGTCTTAGGGCCAGGTGACAGGTAGCAGACAAATGGTGTGTAAAAGAAAGTATCAACGTAAGCATCTGGTTGTCAATCCTGGGTCTCCAAGAGCCAACCAGAGGTCTCGAAGGAAGTGCCTCCATTCTATTTCTCCTGAGGCAGGTGCTACATTTGGAAAAAGAAATTGCTGACAACTTGACTGACCTTTTCTCCTGGGGGCTTAGAATGGTGGGTTGGTCCAGCAAGGGCTTCAGGCTGAACAAATTCCTGACATTCTGCAAGTAAAAACCAGTTTCTTCCTCTGTAAAAGGGGAGTAACAATCATTGTCTCCTACCAATGGACAAAGGGATAGAGGGAGACATAGAATTCTCTGCCACACTAGTCAGTATAGTAATCAGCAAACGTTCATGCTTTGGTGTTACAATAATAACAAAAAACATCCTTACATTTTTTTTAAAAAAAGCATCAAGCATAAATTAATCATTTCTATAGAGAGCCTGCCTCCATGGCACCATGAAGCCTGAATCTGGAATTACCTTCTCACAGGCAGGAAGAAGAAGAAATACTCAGCAAGACAAAGCAAAACTTAAAAACCCAAGCTCATCATTCTGCTATCACAGAACCCAAAGTTTGGAGATGATGATTAAGAGTGAAGAAACATACACTAAAGCAACATCAAGGTGTAGCAGTTAAGAGCTAGAACACTTGCAATAATCCTGGTCCAGCCACTCACTAATTCTAATTATGCGATTTTAGACATATTACTTAGTTATCCAGGCTCTCTGCACCTATAAAACTATTATAATAAATTTCCACATATAGACTATTACAATAATAATCCTGTTACAGGATTGTGGTGCGGATTAAATCAGTTAATAAAGTTCTTAGAACAGTGCTTGGTACATATAGTGCATTCAAGAAATGTTAGTTTATTTATTAAGTTTTGGTGGGAAGAAAAGTGTTAGTTACGATGGTTGTCTCACAGTTTTGTCTAGAACCATCAAAGTCCAACCTAATCAATCTCTAAAACCTTTACTTTCTTGGAGCAAGGCATGATAAATTGGCAGATAAGCAATATAAATTCAACAAAAGCACAACAATTACCTATGTACATCTGAAGTGAAACAAGAATAGGATAATATTTTCCCTTTATTAGTTATTGTTTGTCAACAAATTCTTATTAGTTTATATATCCTAGCAACCATGCAAAATAATTGGAATTATTCCACTCATTTATGTGGCTAGGGTAGAATGTCTTTTGCGATGTAAAAAGGATATATAAAGAATCATTTTTCTTACCCAATAATAAGTCTTGGGGTGTCACAGCTGTTCTAGAATGACTCAATAATAATATCAATAACCCAGGTTCCATCTCTCTTCTTACTCTGCTATTGTAGTGTTGATCAAGCTACAGCAAGCAAATTATAGTGAAGAACAGTTTGACCAAATGCTGTGCCTTGCCAAAATGGGGCCACTAGCCTTTCGATCTCCAACTAGAGGACTTTTAAAGCTCTCTGTCCAAACACTTACTAGCAGTTTCCTATTTTACTTGCAGCATTTTGTTATCATTGAAATCAGCAAGCTAATAAAGGGAAGAAATTGGGGTGATGTAGGGAAAGTGTTTGCCTGTCAGTCTAGCCTGGGGAACAATGGATTGGCTAAGAGGCTTGCTATATCTTGGAAGGTTAAAATCCCCAGAAAAAAACTTCTCTTTTTTCTTGTTCTCTTGCTCTGCTCCTGTTTTCTCTTGCTCTGTGACCTTGGACTTGCCCGTGGGCTCACCTGTTCTCTCTCCATATCCATGTGACCTTATGCAGCTGCATGGCCCCTGGCTGTGTGAACCCCACATGCAGGATGCTGGACTGAACTGTACTTTAATATGAAGCAGAAATTCTGGGCAGTGGCCTTATTTCTGGCCCTGCTGAAGACAAGATTGGACTTACTCCATGCAGGATGCAGACGGGACGTTGGAGGGGAATTCCCTTATTTTATATTATTCATAAAGCTTGGGACGTTGGAGGGGAATTCCCTTATTTTATATTATTCATAAAGCTTTCCATAAAACCCTTGGGGGCTTTAGAAAATTCCATTCCTCAGAGCACTCCAAGAATTCTACTTACAGGTAGCAAATGATCTATCAGTTAGGCATTGTGTTTGGCTGCTAATGACAGGGACTCAAACATGAGTGGCTCAATAAGTTGCTGCATTTTTCTCAAGTAAAGGGAAGCCTGGCAGGAGGTGGTCCAGGGCTGGAATGGGGGCTTTGCTGAGTCACCTGGGACTCAGGATCTTCATATCTTTCTGTTCAGTCCTCCTGGGCATGGGCTTGTGGTCTCCTGGGCACAAGATGGCTAATCCACTTCTAGCATGGCCTCTGCACTCCTGGCAGGAGAAGGAGGTGAAGGGCACAAGGCACCTATCAGCTTAGCACCTATGTGCACCCCTTTAAAGGCCTTTCCTGGAAGCATCACCCAGCAACTCATAACTCATTGTACTGAACCATGTCACATGACCATTGCAGTTGCAGGGAGCTTGGAAATGTGTTTTTGGCCAAGTCCAGGCATATGACTCCATGGAGGAAGTTGGAGATCTTCCAGTAAAAACAACAGCAACAAAAACAACAAACAGAAAGGGAGAAAGAATAGTGGGTGGGATCTAGAAGTAACTCCCAGAAACGAATGGTCCATGCAGAACAGGGCTGCATCTCACTGTATGGCACCTTCTAAAGAGAGGTCATGGTGGGCCTCTGAGGTGTAATCTTGCAAAGGATCAACGCTGGTCTTGAAACAGCTGAACACTGTAGATTCACATGCATCTTTTTAGATATAGATATTTCCCTTTTATACGGGATTCTTTCCCTGGTTATTTAACAAGTTAGTGGGATTTTAAAATGTATTAAAATTGTTTCAGACCCATCACTGTCATGAATGATGTTAGGAAACATTTTCCAGGAGCCAAACATTTGAACAGCTTTAGTCATGGCATCAGAAAAACTACTATTACAGTCAAGAAAGAACTGCTTGATGTGTGACATTAAAATGAAGTTTCCCAGGCAACTGAGAGGGAGATACTTTCGATGTCAACAGAGCTCCCATAAATTGCTAAGATCTCACAGAATTCACAACACCTTTCACTTATTTTTCATTGACAGCTAAATTGTCACTTGAAAGCATCTGCTGACTGGAAAACAAATCCCTCCACAGTACTCTGGATAAACTCGGCTTCCTCCAGAAATAGCTACTACTCCCATTGTGGAGGAGATCAGGGAGAAGGCATGAGCAGGGGAAATGTGCGGATGGGATGTACAGCCTTGTCATCACACATGGCTGTGTTGGAGATGATGCTCTGTGCAGATATATGTTGCTCAGTGTGGGATAATCTTTGTCTCAGTTGATATAGTGCTGCCCCCAGATTCTCATCAGACATGAGTTTGACAACCTCTCTTTTTTTAAGAGATAGAGTCTTACATAAAATCTTGTGCTAGTCGTTACTTACAATAGCTAAGATCTGGAAGCAGCCCAAGTGCCCACCAATAGATGAGTCTATAAAAAAGCTGTGGTGCATGCACACAATGGAACATCTGACTCAGGAATTGACTGAAATCCTAGAGAGAATCAGCTTGAAGTGAAAGCATTTGAATAATTACATGAAACTTTAAATTCCTCCTTCTTGGCTTGGATTCTCAACCTCCAGATGCACATCTGATTTTTTTTTTTAACAGTGCAGTCTTCCTTCATTTGAAAGAATTTGCACTGATATTATGAGTCATTTCAGTTGGTTTGCACATCAATCGCATGAAGTAGATTATAGTCCTCATTTTACAACAAAAATAATGAATGTGGGAGTTCAGTGATATGCCCCAAACAATGGAATTTATATTGGATGGAATCTGGATTTGAACCCAGATATTGGGGCTGCAAAGCCCATGTGTTTAACCACAAAGCAATGCCGAACCCTTGACAGACACTATGCTTAACCCCATAAAGGCAGGCCTACTGCACAATGCACTTGCAGATTACAGGTTCATATCTGAATTTAGATCCAGCATCAAACAGGGAAAATTGTCTCTAGGAGGTCTTCTACCTGTGCCTACTGACATGGACAATGTTAGCTGGAATGAGAATGCAAGAGGCTTGTTGCATTTTCCAGTGTGTGTGCAGGTGGTCCTGAGCCAGGGCAGCAGCTGAAGCAAAGGGTCCAGGACTGCAGCCCCACTTCCAGCCCCATCACCAAGTAGATTGAAGAATGCTTGTTTTCTAGTTCTTCCTACGAATTCCACATCCTCTGGGTGGAGACAGCATATGCTGCCTTTTTTTTTTTTTTAAGAGATAACCTGGAAACAGGAACTTGGATTTTGCACTCTCTAAACGTATTTCCTGTGCTATAATTAACATGATTCACATCCAAGAGAACAAACACGGCGAATACAGCCTTCCCAGAGCGGCAGTTACCTGACTGTGGTCTCTGGCTATCTGTAATCGATCTTCAGTTGGGGTTACATGTGGCTTATTCTGTACTTGGAGATTTAATGAGATCTATACCTGAGCCTACCCTATAGAATGGGAACCACATACAGTTTATTGGGTGGTAACTTTGAATACCATGCAGTGGCTTTCTAATATGAAATTCCAGTCTTCACTAAAGGTTGGCTGAAATCCTTTGCCAAATGACATCATAACCAGGAATGCTATTTTTAATAGAAACACATTCATTTGATTTAAATTTAATAGAAAAACTAACCTAGAGTAAATCTAAAGGGTCGATTTGGAAAAATCTGTATCAGTCAGGGTTCTCCAGAGAAACAGAACCAATAGGTATACAGTTGCCCCTTGGATCCTCAGGCAACTGGTTCCAGGATGCTCAGACTGTGTGTGTGTGTGTGTGTGTGTGTGCGTGTGTGTGTGTGTATGTGTGTGTGTGTGTGTGTGTGTGTGCGTGTGCGTGTGTGTGTGCGTGTGTGTGTGTGCGTGTGTGTGTGTGTGTGTGTGTGTGTGTGTGTGCGTGTGTGTGTGCGTGTGTGTGCGTGTGTGTGTGTGTGTGTGTGTGTGTGTGTGTGTTTTAAGTATACTTTTATTTATTTCAGAGAGGAAGAGAGAGGGAGAGAGATAGAAACATCACACTAGGGATTGAGCCTGCAACCCAGGCAGGTAGGTGCCCTGACCGGGAATTGAACCGTGACCTCCTGGTTTATAGATCAATGTTCAACCACTGAGACACACCTGCTGGGCTCAGGTTCTGTTTTCCAAGTTCATACATGTTTGAGATTGTGTATCCTTGTACTTGAAAGCTTTCTTGAGTGGGTATAATTTATGTTCCTTAAAGCTATAAAGTTGTCTTCCTATTGCCCCCCTTTCTTGGCAATGGATGTTGTTATGAAAAAATTAGAGGCTATGCCCTTACTCTCAACCCCATTTAGGCAATTGGTTGTTTTGTTTCTTGCCTGGATGCCTGAAAAACTCTATCCTTTAAGCTGTCTTTATTATTGGAGTTCATCTACTTTGGTGTTAAGCATTCTGTGTCAAATTTTTCTATGACATGTTGTTCTAAAAAACTATATATAATTTGCAAACTGTACTTTTACTTTTAAGATAACTGTTCTTTTTTGTTGGGACATAATTCATACACTACAAAATTTATTCTCTTAAAATGTGCATTTCAGTGGTTTTTATATTTTTAAATTAAGTTTATTGGGGTGACATTGGTTAAAGTGTCTTTTAGTATATTCAGAAAGTTGTACAAGAATCACCACTAATTCTAGACATTTTTCACTACCTCAGAAAGAAACCCATTGCTACTAGTGGTCACTCCCTAATCCCCATTTCCCCTCCCCCTTCACACACAACCTGCCCTGGCAACCACCAAGCCACCTGCTATCTCTATGCATTTGCTTATTCTGGCATTTCATATATAGAGTCACACAATATACAGACTGTTGCATTTGACCTTTTCACTTAGTATGATGTTTTCAAGGTTCATCCATGTTCTAGGATATATTAGTGCTTCATTTTTGTTTGTTAGTCCTCATCTGAGGATATTTTTTCCATTGATTTTTTTAAAAAAGGAGTGGAAAGGGGGAGGGAAGGAAGGAGGAAGAAGGAGGGAAAGACAGAAACATCGATGTGAGAGAGACACATTGATTGGTTGTCTCTAGCACCTGCCCTATCAGGCCAGGGACTGAACCTGCAATTCAGGTACAAGCCCTTGTTGCTTTGACCAGAATCGAACCTGCAATCCTTTGGTGTGTGGGTCAATGCTCTAACCACTTAGCAAAACCACTCAGGGCCAGTGCTTCATTTTTATAGCTGAATAATATCCTAGTATATGTATATATTATACCTTATTTATCAGTTCCTCAGCTGATGGACACTTGGGTTGTTTCCACTTTTTGGCTATTAAGAAAACGGTGCTATGAATATTTATGTATGAGTTTTTGGGTGGACATAAATTTTCATTACTCTTGGGTTTATACCTGTTTTGAAATTGCTGGGTCATATGGAGAACTCTATGTTTAACCTTTAAGGAACTGCAGACTGTTTTTAAAATATATATATATTTTTATTATTGACATCAGAGAGGAAGGGAGAGGGAGAGATAGAAACATCAGTGACAAGAGAAAATCATTGATCAGCTGCCTCCTGTATGCCCCCCACTGAGGACTGAGCCCACAACCCGGCATGTGCCCTGGTCAGGAGTCGAATCATGACCTCTTGGTCCATAGGTCGATGTCCAACCACGGAACCACGCCACCTGGGCCAGACTGGTTTTTAAAGCAAATGCACTATTTTATACTCCTACCAGTGTGTAAGTATTCTGATTTTTTTTCACATTCTCAGAAACGTTATCTCCCGTTTTTAATAGAGCCATCCTCGTGGATAGGAGGTAGCATTCACTCAACCCCGGGTTAATTTTCCTGATGGCTAATGATGTTGAGCATCTTTTCATATGCTTATTGGCCACGTGTCTATTTCTTTGGAGAAATGTCTATTCAAATCTGTTGCCCATTTTTAAATTAGGTTGTTGGTATATTTGTTATTTATTTTTACATATTTCTTTTTAAAAATATATTTTATTGATTTTTATTTTATTTTTACAGAGAGGAAGGGAGAGGGATAGAGAGTTTGAAACATCGATGAGGGAGAAACATCGATCAGCTGCTTCCTGCACACCCCCTACTGGGGATGTGCCCACAACCAAGGTACAGGCCCTTGACTGGAATCAAACGTAGGATCCTTGAGTTCGCAGGCTGACACTATCCACTGAGCCAAACCGGCTAGGGCAGCGATGGGCAACCTTTTGAGCTTGGTGTGTCAAAATTCGCCAAAAAACTGAGCATAACTCAGGTGATGTGTCACTTCGAGAAAAAAAACAAACATAATTTCGCTATATTTATAGTTTAAATAACAAAAACGTATAATTGTAATATATACATAGTGTCTACAGCAAATGTTTCATCTTTGGCTACTGCACCTGGCCATGCAGTAGCCGAGGATGAAACGTCCTTCTCGACATGCGGCCCCATACTTCTCTGTATGTGACCGCATACAGCTGTGTGTCATCAAAAATGGCTACACTTGCCGAGACCGGTTTGGCTCAGTGGATAGAGCATTGGACTTCAGACTGAAGGGTCCCGGGTTCGATTCCGGCAAGGGCATATACCTTGGCTGCGGGCACATCCCCAGTAGGGGGCGTGCAAGAGGCAGCTGATCGATGTCTCTCATCGATGTTTCTGACTTTCTATCCCTCTCCCTTCTGCTCTGTGAAAAATCAATAAAATATATTTTAAAAAAATGGCTACACTTGTCGGTGCTGACACAGGTGTCATAGGTTCACCCATCATGGGGTTAGGGCCATATTTCTCTTTTTAAAGAAATAAACTGATGTGCTATTTTAAAAAAACAATACTCATAAAATAAGGAATGCTTAGTCAATTTAATGGCTATGTCCTTATACAGGAAATTAAATTGGTCTCTAAAAAAAAAAAAATCCTCTGAGAGTCAGTGTAGCCTCTCCAAGTAGCTAAATTCATTTTCAGATCAGGACGTTTTCGATGCTTTGGTTTCATCCCATATTGCAGTATCATATTCCCTCATCATATCAAGCCATGGCTGACTCCACTTCTGAGCTTCTTTCATTTGCACTTTCTTCAGTTAAATAAAGATCAAATCTGATTTCTTTAATATTGGACTTTGGATACTTCCTGCGTTTGGACCAGGGCTTAGACTTCATTTTTACTTCCAACTGATTAAATTCTTGGCTCGATTCTTATACTATTGGCTTCATATTAATATCAAAAGTGCTGTGTCCAGGAAGGGCATCTTGTAAGCATAGCAAGCTGTCACCCAGACAGTTTTCTCATTTGACCACTTGGGTCTTCTGGGTTCTAGGATTCTAAAATTCAAAGCAAACCTCGACACTTTGTCCTTCAATAGTATTCCTCAGGATGAAAGCAGCGCCAAGAGCTTTTCCTGATCTCTCTATGCTAATCCCCAGGACCTGACGGCTTTTCCCACTGGCATATGGGTTGTAGTAACACAAGAAATGCTTCCAACATAGAACTCTGGAATGTGGAGTACTTTTCTCATTCCATACCATTTCTCTCTGTTTGAAATTTCAGAGGATCTGTTCTTCCTCTTGGAGGAATGAATTCAGGACTCCAGAACCTGGTTTCCTGGTGTGGGAGGTGGCACTTGTCCGTGATGACTGGTTTTGGAGGCAGCTGGAACACGCCAGGCTGGGGAGGTCCAGTGCTCTGCTGCTGGCCTGGCCCGTGGGCTGTGGGGGCAACCTATCCCTGAGCCCCTTCTGAGCTCCTTCTACCAAACCTCACTCCACTTACTGTCAGTGTAGTTATTATTTAGTTGTGAGCATTCTTTATTTATTCTAGATCCTAATCTGTATCAGGTATATGATTTGCAAATATTTTCTCCCATTGTGTAACCTGCCTTATCCCTTTTGGGATAGTATCTTTTGAAGCATAAACGTTTTTAATTTTGATGAAGTCTAATTTATCTATTTTTTTCTTTTGTTGCTTCCATTTTTTGGTTTTATTCTAAGAAATCCAATTGCCTAATCCAAGGTCATGAAGATTTATGCCTATGTTTTCTTCTAAAGCTTATAATTTTTGCTCTTACATTTAGGTCTTTGATCTGTTTAATTTTTGTATGTGGTGTGAGATAGAGACCCAACTTCTTTCTTTTCTATGTAGGTATCCATTTATTGAAAAGAGTTTTCTTTATCCCATTGAATTGTCTTGGTACTCTTATTGTAGATCAATTAAATGTAAATCTAAAGGCTTATTTCTGGTAGAGAAATATGCTAATATTATATCTTGACTATATCTTCTCATTTATTGAGTTCTCCACCTCAGGAACTCTAATTATTCTTATGCTAGGTCATCTTTGTCTTCTCTAATAGCTTTCATCTTCCTTTTATTGTACATTCATTCTTGTGTCTTATTGTATAATGGTAATTGAATTTTGAACAGTACCTATTTTGTACATGGCTCTAATTGATTACATAATAATAAGGATCCTCAATTTATTTCCTTAGATCTCTAACTCCTTTTGAAATTCTATTATTTTTATCTTGTATTTTTTCATATTAAATTCATGTTTTTATTAAGTTGTTCTGTAGCAGAAAGCATGTGTGAGGAACTTTCCTCGGTTCCATGAGCTTTAGTTTCTTCTCAGTTGCATTCTTTGTCTTTACATCCTCTACATGCTGTATTCTTCTCCCCACCTTGTTTGGTTTATTTTTATTTTTATTTTTGGCTGTTGCACGTTTGCACAGTTGCCAGCTGTTTCTCTGCCTTCTGTTCATGCCTAATATTCTTGAGGGTCACTTTTCTGTGTTTTCCATTATAGTGGACGTCCATTTGTTTTTCTGATTCTGCTACCGCTTGTGGCTTGAGGTGTTTATATCTCTCATTCTGTGAGGAACTGAGAAGGTTGGGACAGCGTTCAGCTGTGAAAGAGTGTGTTCTCCATCAGCACCTGTTTTATTAGCACCCTCTCCTTCCTCTGAGATATTACTAAACATCCTCTACCAGTGATATGCACCTATTTGGGGCACATATATTCCTCCCTTGTGAGGTGTCTTTGGAGAGTTTCCTCAACTCATTGTGGAGCCCCGAGTCTTCCCTTCCATCTCAGAGAGTAAGCTCAGTGTTCACAGTCTTTCATTTTCTCTCTAAAAGTTCTTCCATTCCTCCGCAGTCACAAGAGAAAAAAGGTAAGGGCCTCTATTTGGTTTGCTACCTTTGGGGGATTTAGTGAGGCATCTAAGGATTCTATTGACTCCACAGTCCTGTTTCTGGAAATTAGGAGTGGGATAAGGATACTTTTATTGTATATCTTTCCACCTTGACCCAGAATCTCTTCCTAAGTTTGAACTTCAAATATACAACTTCCATCAAGTTCACTAAAAGAAATTTGCTTCCCCCCCCCCATTACTACTGCCCAGTGCCTAATGTTAGTTTACCTGTTATCCTTGACAAGTGATTATATCTCTGCAGTGTTCAATCTTTGATGTGTATACATCACTCACCTATATTTCTGTTCTGTTACTACCCTAGAAATGGAAGAATTAAAAAAAAAATCCTTGGCTTTTTGGTAGAAAACAACCCCCAGGTTGGGTCAAACGTGAAAACGGGTCATGGTACCAGTTTAGAAACAGATGCTGTCACAATTCCAGGCTGCAAATGCTTATACCTTTACTGTTGAACATTTTATGCTAATAGATTCTGTGGGACATACCCTTTATCTTTTAGTTTATCCCTTCTTTTTCTCTTCTACTTATACCCACCCAACTACCTACGTTTCATTGTCAAACTATTTATTAATGTTGGCAATTTTAAAGCTTCCATATATTACCTTTGGGCATTTAGCCAAAAGGCATTGTCTCCATTTTACATGTAAATATGTTCTAGAACAAATCCAGAGAATTTGTTATGATAATTGGCAACAAATGTGCTGATGCCTCAGTGGCAGTGTTTATAAGAAAATGTTAATTTTTGGGGTAAAATGCCATTAGAAATAATCTTTTGGAAATCTGATATTAATATTTACAAATGTTTTTAAAAGAAGGCAAAAGATTGCCACACACACCCTTAATAAGAATATCTTCATCAAATCCCCCAATTTTTAAAGTACCTCACTTGTTATCTGTTTTCATTTGTTAAATATGAGGACAGTGGGCAGTACTTAAAGGAAAAAAAGTGTTGTAGGACCTTGCCAAAGGGCGAAAAACTTTACAATTTGGTACTTAACTTATATAGAAATTTAATAACTATCTTTTAAAAACCCACTGACATGATTTTTTTTCTATTTTAGATTAAGGATGCCTAGGAGGCCAGTCAATTTCCATATTTCTTTCCTGAATGTTTAGAATAGAGCAATTCTTGGAGCAGCCATTCAATAAATACTAATTATAATGCCTAAGCTACTTTATTAGTATAGAATAATCCCAGGGGCTTCCCTCCTGGTTTGTCTGATCCTAAGCCTTTTAATACTGTTTATATGTCAGAAAAATAGATTATTAGAAACTCCCTGGAGCAAATGTAATACATGTTTTAAAGCTTAAACCTTTGGCATTATGAAATAATCCCTCCAGTGAGGGGAAAAGTCACTTTCTAAATCTTAAAACAGCTCTAGCCGGTCTGGCTCAGTGGACAGAGCCCGGCCTGCGGACGGAGGAGTCCCGGATTCCATTCTGGTCAGGGGCACGTGTCTGTGTGGCGGACTTGATCCCTAGTGTAGGGCGTGCGGGAGAGAGCCAATCCACGATTCTCTCTCATTATTGATGTTTCTATCTCTCTCCCCCTCTCGTTTCTTCTCTGAAATCAATAAAAATATTTTATAAAATCTTAAAACACTCAAAATAGAGTGTCACTGGTTAAGAATCCAACTGATCAATAATAACATTTCACAATTTGTATCAACATCAGGGGAAAGGAGCTTCGCTTCGCTTACAAATCAATTTCTCTAGGGTCAAAGTTCTCCCGGGTCAAATACATGGGCCTCGACACAGAGACTCGCGTAAGGACCCCTTGGTGTAACGGAGCTCTGAAACCGAGCACAGGGTGCGCTGCCCAGATTGTAAACTACCGCGTGCAAGAGTTTCAAGTCAAACTATTCCCTCGCCTCGAAAGCATAAGCGAAGGTTTCCTAACTCACAGTTTAACCCAGTCTCTTCCCCCCACGAGGCCACCTGTTTGCTCATCTTTCACAGGGCGAGGGGACAGGAGCACTGCTGATGCTGCATCCTCTTCACCCTGAAAAAGGAGGGCTGACCGGACCCCCACCGACCGCGCCTGCCCCGCCCCCGCCCAGGTTGCAGCTCCGGACACCTGTCTCTTTCCGATTCCGTTCGTCTCCCAACAACTCCGGAGTCCAACCCACGACTCTCAGACCCAAAAGCTCCCGCGCGGGTTCGCAGCCCCGCCCCAGCCCCGCGGCCGCTCCGAGGCGCGCCCCTCCGAGCCCCTCCGTACGCCCGGAGCCGCACTGACCCCTCCCGGACCTCCGGCCCCGGGACCGGGGGCGGGGCGAGGGGCGGGGCGAGGGCCGTGACGCGAGGCGGCTCCCACCAATGAGGACGCCCCGCGGCGCCGGCCGAGCCGCTAGCCCATAAGAAGGAGCCCGGGGCTGCTGCACTCACATTGCCACCGAGCGGTCCCTACCTGCGCCCGCTTCCTCCCGCCGCCCCCGCCGCCCGTGGCCTCCGGCGAAGTTTGGTCGCAGCTCCAGAACGTCCCGAGGTCCCTCTCGTGCGGCAGCGGCGGGACCATGGAGAAGGGCCCGGTACGAGCGCCGGCGAAGCCGCGGGACTCGGGGTGCAGCAATGGGTGCCTGGACGGGGAGCCGCGGCGCGGGCCGCCCAGCCGACCGGCCGAGAAGTCTCCGCGTCCGGAGACCAAGAGCGCCCAGCCGACGGACGGCTGGAAGGGCGACCGGCCCCGCAGCGAGGAGGATAACGAGCTGAACCTCCCCAACCTGGCCGCCGCCTACTCGTCTATCCTGCGCTCGCTGGGCGAAGACCCCCAGCGGCAGGGGCTGCTCAAGACGCCCTGGAGGGCGGCCACGGCCATGCAGTTCTTCACCAAGGGCTACCAGGAGACCATCTCAGGTCGGTGAGCCCGCCGGCCGCGTGGGCGCGGGCTGCTCGGACCTGCCGGGCGCTCGGGAGGGGGTTTCGGGGAGAGCGCGGGCCCCGGGAAGTCTAGGGTTGCCTCACTCTTGGCAGCGGGACCCCGGTGCTGTCACCGTCCGAACCCCGCCCTCGGTCCCGGCCCGGCTCCCCGCCCAGGCCAGGGCCCTGCGTGGGGCGCATTAGGGAGCTCTCGGGGGCAGCGGCCTCACCACCTGCGGAACCGCTGCAGCCGCCCTCGAGGGTGCCCTCCGATCCCACCGCGCAGCCCTAGGTTGACGAGACCTGAGTTGCCTAGGGCGGGATGCTGGAGGCACGTGCTGGACCCCGGTAAGGACCAGCTAGGCGCTGGTGGAAGTGAGGGCTTCCCTAGGTCGGCACTGCTCGGGAAGGCTCATTTTTGGTAGGTTTCGGGGGTAGCCTTGATTTCATGTGCAGGGGGTGCTCGGGGTGATCCTGGACCGCAAACTCGCGGGACCTGCACTCTCACCGACTTGCCAGGCATAGGGTCTTTGGAAAGTTGTAATTCTCTTTGGCCCACACTGTGTTCATTCTAGCTCAGGACTCTTCCAGAATTTGGTACAGTTCTGGGCACAGGCTTCCTGGAGTTTGAGGTGTGAGGTTTCTGGGGCTTGTTTGCTATTTAAACCTTCTCCCTCTATTTTCCTGGAAAGCAATAAAGTGACTACCTGGGAGTCAGGGATGTTTGCTGAACTCTGGGACACAGAGTTGAATCCTTCTGTCAACTGCTTTCCCCTCACCCTCCACACTCTCCAAATAAGCCAGGTTGGCCCAGTGCTATCACTCAGGGTCAGGCTTTCACCCAGGAGAAGGAAAATCAGGGGGTGGAGGGTGGAGAGGGAGTGGAAAATGACTGAGGACTTTGCTGCCTATTTGCTGGGTGAGTGGTGTTGATCTTCAATGGGAGAGAGAGAGAGAGAGAGAGAGAGAGAGAGAGAGAGAGAGAGAGAGAGAGAGAGAGAGAGAGGGAGAGAGAGAGAACGCTTCTGATATATACCTGGGACTAAAGGATATTCTGTAGTTCACATCTTTGGTGCCTCATGATGACATTTATTTCGTTGGCCTGAGAAGCCTTCTGCCTTACCAACTTCCCCGAGTGACAGTGCTTGGCAAGGCAGCCTGCCTGCCACTGCTGTTTCCCTGATGGAGCGTCTATCTGGCAACTGCCTGAATAGGTCCTGGGAAGAAGAAAGTTATTTTTGTTCAGTGTTCCACACCCAAAGGAAGGGTGGCAAATCAGAGTGAGAGAGGGGTGGGGCCCCAAAAGGAAATTATATTATATCCTAAAGCCAAGAAATATGTCCAAGTTCACATTTTTAACCCCTTTACGCTAAAAGTTTAGAGGTTCAAAAGCAGAACTTCAAAATGCAAAGACTGGAGAATAACCATTCCTTATTTGATGACTGTGCTCCACTTGGTGAAATTCCACAACATAATAAAAAACACCTTTATAGGTGAGACTTGGTCGTTCTGCCTCCCGAGGGCCCCGAAAACCCTCCTCGCTGCACTGGCCAGGCTTTGGGAATCTTGCCCTGACAGGATTCACAGGAGAGAGGGATTTCTGATCCCAAAACAGGTCCCAGAATTTACCTAAAATGGCTCACAAGGTTTTCCTAAGAGATGGTTAGCAGAAACTTGTCTCATCAGTCATAGGACTAATGACTTCAAAGGACACTTCATTCTACATTAGAAAACTGCTCTAGTCTAGTTTTACTTTATTGTTTAAAAAGTCTGTGGACCTAGAGACAGTAGATTAGGGGTTGCAAGGGCCGGGGAGGAGGGTGTAGGGGTATGAGTTTTCTTTTGGGGGTGTTAAATGTTCTGGGACCAGAGTGGTGATGGTTGCACAACATGCAAAAGTGGTGATGGATACAATACCACTGAATTAGACACTTTTCAAGGTTAAAATGATGGATTGTATCTACATTCTACCACAATGAAAAGTCCACAGACTATTTAAGAATTACTAATAGCCATTAACTGAATACTTTTTATGCTGTAAGTGCTTTATGTTGATAGTCTTGGTTGATACTCAGTTTTGAGGTAGAACTGTTCTTTTTACACCCATGCCAGGGAAACTGAGGTAGAGAAGTTGACAGCTTCATGTAGAGCTGATGATTGAATCCAGACAGCCTAAAGGCAGAACTCTCTCATGTTGCCACTTAGAGAGATTTATGTGTGTCTTATCTACGGTACTAAGTATTTCAAACTGTGAGTTGTGACCAGCATTTTTTTTAAAAAAAAAGGTGGATTAGAATGGAGATCAGTCTATCACACGTAGTAGGGGTAGACTTTTGTGTAGAGTTTATAGCTCTGATTTTTTCTGGTGTGTACTGGTCCTCAATGTAAAATGTATTTCTTATTGTGGGTTGTGATCAAAAGTTTGAAAGACACTAGAGGGTCACACTTAAGGATTTAATATCAATTTCTTAGAGGTGCACAGTTAAAAAGAAGATGGAGAGGAGGGGATGATGAGGATGATGCTAAACTTAAAGAGATAAACCTGAAATGGTGGTGGTCAAAGACTTACACCAATCTGGGTGGGAGAGAGAAGGAAGGATACTTAAATCTGTAGAAAATATAGAAGAAAGTAACAGAGAAAACAATCCTGCACAATCCCTAATTTTAATTTCTTTAGAAGAGATGCAATAACACATAGATAGTTTTGGATAGAAACAAACTTCTTTTCTATGATTATAAACAAGATACTTTATATCACTATATATTAATTCTTATTTAATAGTGTTGATATACATTTTGTAAAATATAAAATAAGTTGGTACATTGCATCCTCAAAATTATTACTATTTTTTTCAGTTTCTCGTGGGTGGATTGATTCTAACTTCTGGTATTCTGGGGAATTTGTTAGTTCTCCATGCACAACAGCTTTTCTTCAAAGATGCTTGATCCACCTTCCCCTTACTTCCCAATATGTGCCTTATCATGGGTGTATTCAACTCTCCTGGTTCCTGTTCAACACTGGCTGTAGCTTGTAGGCTGGGATGGAGGGAGGGCTGGAAGAGACACTGTCACCTCTCCCCTAAACTGGCTATTCTTTGAATCTACCATCTTGACCTAGTACCAGCTCATCCTTTTTTTTTTTTTTTTTTTTTTTTTTAGTATCTTTATGAGCTTATTTGAGTCAAACCGATGGCAATTGCTGGGAAGCAAAGTCTTCAGTGAACTTAAAAAGTGCTCCAGAGGTTGACAGTTTTGCAGCTTATTTTATACACTAGAGGCCTGGTGCATGAAATCATGCACTGGTCAGGTCCTTTGGCCTGGCCAGCAATCGAGGCCTATTGAGGGGCCAGCTGGCCATGGGAAAGGGCTGGCCAGGGGGGGGGGCACAGGAGGTTGGCCAGAAGGCCCCTCCAATTGGTCTGATGGGGAGGCTGGCCAAGTGGGGTAGGGAGGGGCTGCAGGAAGTTGGCTGGCAACGGGGTAGGGGCTGTGGGAGGTTGGCTGGCTGTGAGAGGTTGGCTGTGGGAGTGCACTGACAACCAGGGGACAGCTCCTACGTTGAGCGTCTGCCCCCTGGTGGTCAGGTGTGTCACTGTGATGAGTTGACCAGTCTTCCAGTTGTTCGGTTGTAATGGTTGCTTAGGCTTTTATTATATAGATAAGAATCAAAGGAAGAGACATAAAGAAGATTACATGAAGTCCAGAAATTTGATAATGCATTAAATTATTGGAGTTATAGGGAAAGAAATAATCTACCATTGGTGGTAGATTAAGGGGGTAAGAAAATTCAAATTGAGGAAACTTCTGGGATTGGATAGGAAGTAAAATGGAGAGACATATATTTCTTTTACATTGGTGGGTACAATATAGTAAATAATTAACATGGACAGCACATAGAGATCGTGTCCTGGGATTAAGGCTACAATGAAGGATTCCCTGGTCTTATTTATGATATGGCATTGAGGGTGTGCCCTGAGAGGTCTGGAAAAGATGACTGACACTTCAAAGGCATATTATCTTAAATGCAAAAAGACAATAGCCAGACTAGCTGTAAGTAAAGGTTGACCTTTGTCAAGGAAGCTACAGGCCTAGGTTGATCCACTTTTAGTTGGAATATTTTTGTTCAGACCATCCTATGTGTTTGCTTTCAGCCTCTGAGTTTGTAAGGCCCACTGTGAAGGCCACCTTTGATCTTATCAGATTTAGTATGTGGTCCCTTTTTCATCCACATTTTTACCTTTTGGTCATAAATCAGTCTGAAGGCTGCATTAATGATCAACCCCTTGGTTGGCTAATGTCCCATGGTGTTAGGAAGGTTTATTTCTAGAAAGTTTTACTGTTAACATCTGTTTTGCTGAAATGGTGGACCTTTGGAGATGGGGAAAGACTTCAACCTTGGATGGAAGTCAAGGCTGGATTTTTCTCAAAAGGGAAAGGCAGATAAATGCGAGGCACTCATGGACCAACTCACCTTACTCTATGGCTGTTCTGTCTATTTAACCAGCCTTTCACCTACTGGTTTTAGTGCCATTGGTGATTGTCTGGATTCATACTGATTAGAAGTTACAAAACAATGACTTTTGGTTCTTTAATTCTTTCTGAATTTATTAACTGGAATTCTATAAGGAAGATATATGGGAACTCTTTAGGCTTTCTTTGCAACTATTTGATAAGTTTAAAAGTATTTAAAATTTGGGAATATTGGGGGCCAGGCGGCAGCCATCTCTAGTGGGAGGAGGACTACACCTTGCTTTGGCCTTGCCATTCTTTTTATTTAGGTTTGGGATACACCCATTGTCCTTAGGCAGGCAATAAGATTATCTTATCTGTAAGGATTTACATGATTATTTGGTGGGGAAGTTGCTTCAGCTACCATCATCTCCATTAGATAGAAAGTGGTTGGTTCTGACCTTTCAGAGCTTCAAGGTTGACCAGCCTTTCTGGTTCCTTGTCCACAACTTTCTATTAGTGAGGCAATGAATCAATTTCTGGCATCTCCTCCCCCCCCCCCCATTTCTTTCCTTTAAAAAGTCTTGCATCTTGCCGAGACTGGTTTGGCTCAGTGGATAGAGTGTCGGACTGCAGATTGAAGGGTCCCGGGTTCGATTCCTGCAAGAGCATGTACCTTGGCTGCGGGCACATCCCCAGTAGGGGGCATGCAAAAGGCAGCTGATCGATGTCTATCTCTCATCGATGTTTCTGACTTTCTATCCCTCTCCCTTCTGCTCTGTAAAAAATCAATAAAATATATTTTTTTTTAAAAAAGAAAGAAATTTAATTAAAAAAAATAATAAAATGTCTTGCATCTGCATACTAGAACTAAAACATATAAGAACAAAAAATGTCCGAGTCCCAGTTTCAATGTCCAACAGTTCCTTATGTGTACATGTCAGCAATGATATCTGGATGGTGGACACATGGTGGGAATACAGGTCCGACCCTCTCTGGTTTTGTCCTAGGTAACCTGCAGTGATGCACAGCTGCTAACTGCTAGCACGGCAAGGCGCCATCAGCATCTTCCATCTCTGGACTGTTTCTCCTTTTGTCTTCATGGTTGGAGCAGACCTGTCAATTCCTCTCTGCAGGAATCCACATAGTCTTGGTGTTGTTTTCTAAAAATATACAAACATATTCTCGACCAAAAGTTAATAAAGGAATCTTTTGACTTGGGATCTTATTTATTTTTGCCCAAACAATTTCCCTTTGGTTTATTTTGATATCATGTGTGTTCCTAATTTAGATTCAATCTAGAAGCCATAAAAGAAAATTATTGTAACTTTCACTATCTAAAAACTAAGAATTTTCACACATCAAATATCAACAAAACTGAAGTTAAATGACAAATTGGGAAGTAATATTTCTATTCTTATTGTAGACAAGAGGATGATAACAAGAGATGCTATAAATTAATGTGAAAGGCCAAAAATACCACTGAAAAATTGATAAGACAGGTAAACACAGTTCATGGGGAAGTAAATACAAGTGACTGGACACGCATAAAGATGCTTGACTTCACCCTCAAGAAGGTGCGCACAGGATCCCACTACCCCAAGCTGCTTGTTTTTCCTTTTTTCGATTGTCAATGGTCTAGAAATTTGATACTGCAGTAAGTTATTGGAGTTATGGGGAAACAAAGATATCTGTTGAGAGTGTAACTACCCTTCTGGAGGATAATTTGATAACATCTATACAGATGTATATTTCCTACTTGAAAATCTTACCTCTGGGAATTTATCTTGTGTAGATACTTGCATACATGAAATGATCTATGCTCAAGGTTAGTTACCGCAGCCTTGAATGGAACCTAAATGTATAGTCTTGGAGTGACTAAATGATGCAGAGCTATACATATTTTTGTTGGAAAAAGGTGGTGGTGGTGGTTGGGAGGCAGACAAAAAAATATTTATATTGGCCTTAAGAACTGTTACATGTTACTAGGGATGTGAATTGGGCAGATGGCAGACAAGCATAGAAGCAAGACATTTCACTGTATTTTCAGTTTTTGATTTTTGAAGTATGTGCATGTATTTTCAAATATATAAATTAAAAGTATTGCGACAAAGTTGCTTCAAATCTAGGAATAAAAGAAATACAATCCTCCTAATGATGAGTCAGCAAGAAAAATCTGGTTACTGAAAACCTTTCCTCTGAAATTAGAGAAAAAATAGTTAGATAATATATATTTTTGCAAGATTGATCTTCATTGAGTCTTTATTGCATATAGAAGGAGCCTGATTTGAATGTGACGTTACTTAACTATCTGTGTAGTTATTGGCATATCTCTAAACTTAATTGTCCTCTTTCTCTTTTTGTAAAGTTGATAATACCCTTAGCCACCGGGTAAAAAGTCCAATTACTTTGAGGGTGTCATACTGTGAGGAAGCTCTACCACATGGAGGGGCCACGTGTGGGTGTTCTGCCTGCTTGCTTTAAGTGAGGTTGCACCCAACAGTTAGCATCAAGCACTAGATATGTGAGTAAAGATTCCTCCAGGTGATTCCAGCCCACAGCTGACTGGTCGCCCGTTAAGGTCCCAAATGTTGTGGAATACAGGCCAGGCATATCCTCTGTGCCTTGTTCAAATTCCTGACCTACAGAATCCAAGGACATCTACACCAATAAAAGAGAAATATGTAAATTGACCATACCTCTGCAACACCCACCAGCCAATCCAGGATGGAATATACAAATTAGTAGGACAAAGATGGTGGTGGTCCTATCCCCCAGCGGCTCCAGGTGTGGAGCGGCCAAGTGGGGCAAGACACCTACTATGAGAGAGAACGCGGGGGTGGGAGGATGAGGGGGGCAGAGGAAGGTACAAGAGCAGCAATCCAGCTGGAGCGAAGCAAAGACTCCTGTTAGGGCCAAGGCCTGGGTCCTGCTAGCCAGAGGAAAACTGGTGTTGGCAGCCAGGTGAAGGCAGGCCTATTGCACGAATCTTTGTGCAATGGGCCTCTAGTCCTATATAATGATCCTATATAATAAAAGGTTAATATGCAAATTGTCCCCAGGGGCAGGAGTTTGACTGACTGGGAGTTAGATGTGTGCTGGTCACTAGGGGGCAGCATGAAACATGGCAGGCATCGGCAATGCTGTGCTCACAGCGGGCGGCAGTGGAGGCACTGTTGGCCCTGATGGGCCCTGATGAGAGCAGGACTGCAGTGGGATGGTGGAGCAGGTGAGAGGGTGGTGTCAGGCCAAGGCAGGTGCAAGCGGGGGGCCCCTAATCACCCTGCCGGTCGCCCCATAGACAGCAACTAGCAGTGGTGGTGGGGCTGAGGCCGGCAAGTTAGCGGCACCAGGCCAAGGTGGGTGCAAGTGGGGACCCTGATTTCCTCACAGATCGGTCCTGATCGCCAGCTAGGCCTAGGGGCCCTACCCATGCACAAATTTTGTGCACTGGACCTCTAGTAATAAATAGTTGTGTACCACTACATTCTGAGGTGTTTTGTTATGCAATAAAAACACCTAGACAGGTTTTGAAAATAAGGGTGGTTGGAATTTGCTTCTGTGCAGAGGGAAAGGGAGTGACCTAAACAGGCCAAGAGAGGGCATGATGGTTTAGGGCTAGAGATTTAAATTTGTGAATTATCAGAAGAGAGCTGATAAGGAAGTTAGGAGAGTGCCTGAGATCCTCAAACAAGTGGAAAGAGGAGATAGGTGGCCTAAACTTTAGGAGATGTCTGCATTCAGATAGAAAGAAGAGAAAGAAGCAGCAGCAGAGCTAGCCCTAACAGGAGGTATTAGACTCAGGCTTTAGTGCCTCTGTTAGAATTGCATATGAAGACCCAATTAATATGCGAGAATCAAGACATAGGAATTCTATTTTTCTTCCTGAATTCTAGCAAAGAGAAAGCCAGGTAGATTAAGTTTAGAGACATTTCTTCAAACCCTATTTAAAGATATTTCACAAAGTTTTTGATCAATGGAATTCATGAATGATTTAAAAAAATTTAGCTAAATTACATTCAATTGTAAGGTGGATTAATAACTAACAAGCCTCTTCCACACTTACTCTTTTGAAGGAAATGTTTGAAAACCAAAATTTTACATATTTTGTCTAAGCACATTTAGTTATGTTGTGGTCATTTATAGTTTATACTAGAGGTCTGATGCACCAAATTCGTGCAAGGGGCTTGCCCAGTCCTTGCAGCCCTGGATTTGTCTGGAAGGTCATTTGGCTGTCTGATCTAATTAGCATATTATGCTTTTATTATTATAGAAATGCAAGTCTGTTTTAATGGATTTACTGTTTGGAAACTTTTCAGTTCTTTTTTAAATAGATGTTTTTAGGGCTTGTACTTTTTAAAACTGCCATTACAAATTCTTAATATTTCTTTTCATTTAAAGTAATTTTAGCCTGAACGGAGTCGCTCAGTGGTTGAGTTATCCACCTAGGAACCAGGAGGTCACAGTTTGATTCCCAGTCAGGGCACATGCCCAGGTTGTCGGCTTTATCCCCTGTGGTTGAGGACGGGGAGCGGGGAGGGGAGGAAGGGTGCAGGAGTTAGCTGATCAGTGATTCTCTGTCATCATTGATGTTTCTATCTCTCTCCTTCCCTCTTCCTCTCTGAAATTAATAAAAAATATTTTAAAATAGTTTTTAAAAAATAAAGTAATTTTATCTGTAAGTACATCTCAGATACACATTTATTTTAACTCCTTTTTGGACAATTAGGCAAATATAATACAACGTAGTTATGTTCCATCTGGGCTAACATCTGAATTGTGTTCCCTACTATATATTTGCAACTATGTCGAAGTGCATATAGTTGAATGTTGTACATTCTTTTTGTTTGTTTGCTTTTTATTGTGGTAAATGCACAAAAGAGAAAACGTACCATTTTAAGTGTGTGGTTTATTAGCATTCAGTATATTCACATTGTTGTGCAACCATCACCACTATCCATCTCCAGAATGGTTCATCATCCCAAACCGAAACTCATCAACCAACTCACTCCTTACTCTCCTTTTCTCTGAGCCCTTGGCAGCCACTATTCTATTTTCTGTATTCATTTGACTATTTTAAGTACTTTAGATGAGTGAAAACGTGCCATTTTTGTCCTCCATGACTGGCTTATTTCACTTAGCATAATGTCTTCCAAGTTTATCACAAACATCGTATTGAAGTTAGAAGAGACCTGTTTTGTTCTTGTTGAGGCAGTAACTCACCCTGTAGAGTATTGTATATTCTTACATTTACATCTATTGCATTTTCATTTTCTTATTTTAAGAAATCCTTAGAATTGAAGATGTACTGTGTGTGTATTTATCAAACAGCTATATGAATGACCCTGTGCCAGTTGTCAAAGGGGAAGCAAAACTTGTTGGCCAGGTCTTGGCCCTCAAGGAGCCCATGGTCTGTGCTAGCAGCAAATGGAAGTCTCTGGCAGAGAGACCTGAAGCTACAGTTGACTATAGGAAAGGTGGTTTTTGAATTGAAGGCACAAGGAAATTGTTTTAAAAACAGAAATAATCCATGTTGACTTAGAAATTTTGTCTAACTGTTCTGGAATAAAAAGAATACATTAATATTCATAGTTGTCTGTACTATGAAGTTAAAAATAAATGAAGCTTGCTCTGGCTGGTGTGGCTCAGTTGGTTGACCATTAGCCCATGCACCGAGAGGTTGCCTGTTTGATTCTGGGTCACATACCTACGTTGCAGGTTTGATTCTCAGTCAAAGGTGCATGTAGGAGGAGGCCGATGGACATTTCTCTCTCTCTCCACCCCTCTCCCTTCTTCACTCTCTAAAATCAACAAAAACATATTTAAAAAATTAAATGGAGCTTTCAGAGCAGTTAGGTTCATTTTACACTTTTTTTTGGTTATATAAATTAACCCATTTATTATAGGCTTGCAATGTTTCAAACTGTGGAGCTTCTACTGGTCTTTCAGTTCCTTCAGTCTTCTGAGGGCTGACTACTGTGACGGCAGAAGTGGGGTTGTAGGTCCAGGCACCACCAGCGACTGTTTTCATGCAGGCACCACAGTGCCAGATCCCAACGGCTCGCCTCTTCATCTTGGTTTTGCCACAGAAGGAGCAAGCGTACTTGGCGAGCTGGCTGGTTTCAATTTTCTTCACCATTTTCCTGAGGGAGGCGCCCTAACGGGTCCCGTATGTACCGACAACTCCGACCTTCTTGGTGCGTTTAGCCGTGTCACCGCAAACCAGGTCGGACGCCGAAAGGAACTCATTTTACACTTTTTAAAGATCAGCATGGAAGGCATTAGGGCTGGCTCCTTTCTCTGATGTTTTAAAGCCTATTCTGGCCAGTTAGCCTTTCTAATGAACTTGATTCAAACACACATTGCTAGTTGGTCTAGCCTTTGTAATCGGTTGTTGTTCTATCTGTTAGTCTTTTTTCTTATTAATCCTCTTTGTTATTCTTGCTCTAAGTCCTATTTCCCGAGTATCTTTCGACTGTCTTCTCTTGTTTTGACTCCTAACCTCCTCTCCCCTGAAGTATGGTAACTTCTCAGCTGCCTGCATTGCCTCCTAGCTTATTCTGCTCCAATCCCCAGTGCCAGTGTGATTTGACTAAAATCGAATAGGTCTCTCTTCCTTTTGAAAACACTTGACTGATTTTCCCTTGTCTTTCCTCACCATGGCTGTGAGGTTTTATTATGTTCCAGCCTCTTGCCTGCATTTGTTTCCTAATCTTCTATCACCATCTCCTCACCAGGCCAGTTTAGTATTTTAGTTTAGTGCATAGTGTGTCTTGAAAAACCACTCTGCCTCATCCCCACACTGGATCTGAGGACTGAAGCACAAGTCCTACACGAGGCTTATTCTTCTGCAATATTTAGCCTTTATTATTTACTCTCTTCTATCTTCCTTTTCTATCTTTTCTAGTTTGAGTTCCTAACCTTGAGGGAATTCTCCTTTCCCCCTCAATTTATCAACAGCTATTGCCTATCTAGAGCTCTGTGAATAAGCAAGCAGGATTAGGTGAGGAAACCGGTTCTTGCTGAGTTCTGGGTTGAATATTTGGAAGCACTTTACCAAGAGCACATGGCTCTTGCTGTGAGGCATGGTATGTTTTCTGAACAGGTATTTGTTTTTATTTGTTCTAAGTAGGAATCAGTGCCCAGTTCAACAGAGGCCACTGCCCAACGTCCCAAACAAGGCACTTCTCCCTGAAATAGCTTAAAGTACAGTGATACTTATTGTACAGTTTATGCACTTGTGGTAAGATGTTCATGAGCAGTGATGAAGGCCCTGAGAGCTGGAGGTCTGCTGAGAGGCCGTAAACTCAGCAGGACCTGCTGAATTCCAGATTGAAGGTAGAGCTGCTATAGATCATACATCTCCAACTGACCGCTCCTTCAAAATAAGAGTGCTCCTGTTAATACAAAGGTAACCATGGAGGTGTGCCACTCTGAATGACCACCAGAAACAGTTTGCCTTTCAGGCTTAAAGAGTAGTTAGCTGAAAGCCTCCAGCTGTCAGTATTTTCAGGATTTGCCTCAGTGAAAGCCATGCTTATCTGTGCTGCTTTTTTTTCTTTTTCACTTTAATATTCATCTCTTTCTTTTTATTCCCTCTTCTCCCCAATACATGGAGCTTTTTGAGGGTGGAGTCCAAAGACTCATCCTGGTATATTGGGAAGAACAACTAGTCTGGACGAGTCACTAACTAGCATCCTTACTAACTAGTTTATTTATTTATGTCTTATTTATACAAGTCACGTCAAGACTTTTATGGATCTGGTCTACAGGGAGAGGTGGTTGGACTAGGAGTTGAATTGTCATGCTGAGGCCTTGGTAGTATGGGTTTGCTGGCCAGCATTGTCTCATTGCTCACACTGTAGACTTTCAGCAGCTGGCAGGTGAGGTCCTAGCAAGGACCTCAGACTTTTTTCCTTCTTACAAGTGCTGTTTTCCTTTGAAATATTCAAGCTACTCAAATAGTTTCTATGGTAACAGGTCTCTTGTTTTTCTTATGAGGCAGATTTTTGAAAAGGTTCTTCATTTGTATGCCCTCTCAGGTCTGTGGTCTTCTTCTAACCTGTAGCCCTTTGATTAGACAAAGCCTTTATTTAACAACTTTCCCTCAGGAATATTGTAGACACATCTACCAAAAGAATAAGTAGTTGCTTGTCCTTCTAGCATGTGAGGTTTTAGTGTATTAATAAGGCCTCCTATCAACTGGAAGAGGAATTGTTGGATTAGTTGGTAGAACAGTCATACCAAAGAAAATGAATATTCTTTGTTAGGAAAATGACATTTAATTTCACTTTCACTTTTTATTATGTAAAGTTTTCAAACACAAAAATAGACAAAATTATATAATGGACAGCTATATACCTACTACTTAGATTCAAAATTAACATTTTGCCATATTGGCATGTTCTGTTCTTTTACTGAGAGCAAATCAGAAATGTGTATTTAGAGGTGAACTGTCACCCTAGGAAGTGTTTTTTTTTTTTTTCACCACTTCCACTATGATTAGTAAAATTAACTATTAATTCCTTCAACTCATTTAATACCTAAACTATATTCAGACTTCCCCAGTTGTCCCATATGTCTTTTAGTTATGATTTGTTCAAACCAGGACCCACCCGAGACCCACACATTTGCATTTGGTGGTTAGGTTTGATCTAGAAGAGTTCCTGCGACCTTCCCCTCCTGCCTCCCTACGTGGTACTGGTTGTCAGAGACTGTCAGTTGTGCTTTAAGATGATCCACCTGTGGGATTTGTCTGGCTGTTTTCTTCTTGTTCCCATTTAACTTGTTTCTCTCTCCCTCATATTGCTGGAAACTGGAAATTAGGTCTAAAGACTTAATTAAATTCAGGGGAAACATTTTTAGCAGGAATGTTGCTTTCCTCATGCAGTATCATAACCAGGAGACAGAAAATGTTTGAATGTGAAGATTTGAAGACTCTAGTTGGTTTAAGAAATGATTCTTGACTGGTTTCCTAGGATAAACTTCTATAGAGAAGTTCCTTTAAAAAAAACACACAACCCTTTTATTAGTTGGAAGATTTAATAGGATTCTTTTTTCCCTTGAAACTGTTCCAGTTTTCAAAAAGTAAAGGTCAAAGTAGCATTACATTACTGAAGTTTTCCGCATATAAACCCAATAAATGGCTGATAAAACAGTATTTTGTGAGTGATGCTTAGCAACTCCGGGCTCTAGCAGCTGCTGGTGTCAGGCTGCTCTTCCTATCTGCCCTCCTGGGCCCTCTCTTCTCTTAACCCCCAGGTGGATAACTACTTTTACTTTGTTTTAACAAATCAGGTTTCCTCTCTCCATTTCCTTTGCTGTTATTGATTTTAGGCCTTGACACCCCATGGTGGACCTCGTCCTGCCCTGACTCCAGGTTTCCTCCCTCTGACCCTCCTCTTCAGTCCCCGCTTCTGGTAGGTCAGGTTCAGACTTCTGGCCGCTGCTGTGTTCGAGGCTCTGATCTGGAAGTCAGAGGACAGGGGTCAAAATTCAGCTCTTGCACTAACTAGTTGGCTCTTCCTCAGCAGAACTTAATGTTTCCAAACAGAGCATCATCTATGAAATGGGAAGGATAGCTGTTCTAGCTAACGCAGAGTGTGGCAGCGCTTGAGAGAGGTCATGAACTAAAGGTAAAATTTAATTTGAAAAATGCACTGAAATAGTTCCTGCCTGATGTTTCCCACTGCTGTATTTTATCTTATATGGTGCCTCTCTTCCTCTCCTCCCATTCATCCTTGAGGTCTGGGTCAAATCTTTATCTTCAGTGTAGCCAAATTGTTTCTCACAGCCCGTAATTTCTCCTTTATATAAATGATTGCTGCAAAATTAAAAAAAACAAAAACAACACCAAACACTTGCTGCCCCCAGGCCTCTGGCATATTCTTATGCTATTGCTCAGTGTGTGGTCCTGCTCCCCATGTTGGTTGTTCACAATTACTAGCATAGAAACTGTTGCAAAGAAGGGGCTACAACTTCTTCTTTAAAAAAAAAAATATTTTATTGATTTTTTACAGAGCGAAAGGGAGAGGGATAGAAAGTCAGAAACATCGATGAGAGAGAAACATCGATCAACTGCCTCTTGCACGCCCCCTACTGGGGATGTGCCTGCAGCCAAGGTACATGCCCTTGACCGGAATCGAACCCGGGACCTTTCAGTCCGCAGTCTGACGCTCTATCCACTGAGCCAAAACGGTTTCGGCAAGAGGCTACAACTTCTTATGTGAGGTCCTCCCTTCGCTTTTCACTGTTTCTGCTGCCTGCTCTAGGCAAAGTTGACTACAGCTTCTTCCTTGTGCTTCCCCTCTTATCACCCCTTCCCTCTAGCCTGTCTCTATTCCTGTCTTTCTTTTTTCAGTTGGTGTGCAGACATCACAGTATTCCACAGGAATTGTCCCCCTCTGACTTGGTGTCTGTAGTCAGGGTTTACGGTGAGGTATTTCATTGCCCACTGTTTGGCCTTGCTAAGCAGCCAATTAGGGCCAGTAGGGGTCCATTTTCAGGCCTCATTCTCTCTCACTCTCTCTCTCATTCCTCAAGAACCTGTACTCCCAGCTGACTGGTCATCAGAATCACCTTTTTTTTTTTTAACAGCCACAGTCCAGGGTTTACCCCCAGACTTAGAGAATTTCTCAGGGTGGCTCTGGAAGCTGTATTTTCCAAAGCTCCATGATTGGCCATATTTTGGAGCCACTGTTCTAAAAGATGATCCCTTCTCCCTTCATCATTGTCACTAATGATGGTAGCTTGCACAGCCCATTGGGACTTATTCATCAGGTAGAATTGCAGATGGTTCCATAACATTACTCTCTGTGAAATCTCATGGTGTAAGTGAAGGTGGGATGATACGGGCTGAGCCCACCACAGGCTTTTGAAGCAAATGCATAGTCGTCAGGTTGGTGTGTGTTTCTCTAGAACTGCTGTGAACCAGACCTTGGTTTCACCATCTGTTTGTAAATTCCATTTTCAGTTTAACAGCTGGATTGTGAAAGATATACGGAATTATCCAACTAAAAAACTAAATTTGCGCAAGTGTACATTTTTTTTTTTAACTCTGGACAACTTTGAAAGTTAATAATGTGCACGATCGGCAGCCTTCAGTTTTATCAGTGAATAAATTTGAATAGTTTAGAACAGGTGCTTTCCCCTATCTTAGTTCAGAAAGCTGCTAACCATTACTATGCACATCTCAAAGGCTGACCAGTGGAGTGGGTAACTGTTGATATTTGGTATTGATTTCTAACACCTTAAGTTGTGCAAGCCAGGAACCTGGGAGTTTTGTTAAACTCCTTTCCAAAACCACCCAATTACTTTGAAAACCTTCTAGCCCAGGTCACAGTCTGCACAAAACTTGAATGAGGACTCAGGTCTCTGAACTCTCTTAATTTATTGCTATACTTTATCATTTTACTTGAACCATTGTGCTTGTGGTTCCCTAAGAGCCAGTTAAGTAATTGTGTCTGGGGAGAGAGATTGTTAAGTGCTTTCATTTTTTTCATTCCGGTATTTCATTATCTTATAAACTACAAAGAACATTACTACTGTAGTCAGGGAAAAGTCTTATTTAATAAACTAGAGAGGTCTGGTGCGCAAAATTCATGCACAGGGAGTGTGCCTCTCAGCCCAGCCTGCACCCTCTCCAATCTGGGACCCCTGGAGGGGTGTCTGACTGCCCTTATCCCGGTAGGATCAGGCCTAAATGGGCAGTCAGACATCCCTCTCACAATCCAGGACTGCTGGCTCCCAACTGCTTGCCTGCTTCTGATACTTGCTCTTTTGCAAGTATGGCTTCCAGAAATTATAAATGCAGCTCAAATTCACTCGAATTCTCTGCTGGTTCATATTTCATTGTCTGACTCTACCCAAACTGTGTATTCCTTTTTTCAGACGCACATTTAAATATTTGCTATCTATACTAATAAAAGAGTAATATGTTAAGTAGTCCAGGAGACCTTCCAGATGTCCTTCTGGACAAAGCCATGGTGGCAGGCCGAGGCAGAGGTGGTTAGGGTCGATCAGGCCAGGAGGGGAGAGCATTTGGGGGTGATCAGACTGGCGGGATGGGGGGAAGTTGGGGGCAAGTAGGCCCGCAGTGGTAGGTAGTTATGAGTGATCAGGCTGGTTGGGAGGGCAGTTGTGGGTGATCAGACCAACAGGGGGGACAGTTAGGCATGAGAAGGCTGTCAGGAGGGGCAATTTGGGGTGATCAGGCTGGCTGGGGGTGGGGGCTGTTGGGGGCAAGCAGGCTGGAAGGCAGAGTGGTTAGGGGCAATCAGGCAGGCAGGCAGGCAGGCAGGCAAGGTTACCTTCTTGTTGCTGATAACAGGCAGGAGCCAGTGGTTCGGGATTGTAAGAGGGATGTCCAACTGCTAGTTTAGGCCAGATCCCTGTGGACATCCCCCCCGAGGGGGTCCCAGATTGGAGATGGTGCAGGTGGGCTGAGGGACACCTTCCCCCCATGCAAAAATTTTGTGCACCAGGCCACTAGTCATCAATAATACTGCAGTAAGAATTCTCATGTTCCCTTGGCCACATGAGTTTCTTTGGAGTCCCTTCTTTAAGTCTATTTTAAGGAAGTAATCACAGCGTACAGACTGACACATTAATTGGGTAAAACAGGGGATCTATGTTTAACTCTGGCCCTGTACATAGCATACAGGGCATGGTGGAAACTCCCAAAGCCTGAAGTCTCAATGCTGACTTTCACAGCTGGGAGAAGTTAGCATTAACATCCGCATGCTGGTAGATGCTTCTCTAGTGTTGGAAGGGTTTGGGCCCGGGATTCAGACCTTTCTCCAGTAAATCAGGGTCTTGAGTTGATTTAATTCCAGCCAAGATCCAAGAGGCTTTTTAGGTCTTGCTTTCTGTCTTGTTCTCTCTCAGTTCTAAAACCAGCAGGCAGACCTGGTTGCCCATTCACTGTTCCCAGTGTTCCTCCCGTGTCTTTTAGCTTTGCCCGCCCAGGGAGAAGCACAGGTGTGACATTCTGGCTCCCTTCTCTAATTTTTGGTGATGATCACCAAACACCTTAGGTAGTGCTCCATTAGATACAATTTTCCTTTTGGGGGAATATTCCAGGAGTTTTCTCTTACCTCCCTTCTCCCAGCAGAAACCTGTTTTGTTTGAGGAGGAGCATTTTGAAGGTGGAAGATTCTGCGTAACGGCACAAACCGTGAAATGTGTCAAGACAGGGTCTCTCCGAGTGTGTTTCCTAGAGCATCAGCATTTTCCGAGAGCTTGTTAGGAATTCAGATTCTTGGGCCCAGATGCTCTGTGGGTGGGGTCCAGTGATTTGTGTTTTAACAAGCCCACTGGGGGAGTCTGAGGACCTATGCTTCAAGGATGCTTAAATAGATACTGGGGTCCTACTGTGGGCCTGTACTTTCAGGAAGGGACTAAATCCCTGAAAGACAGCTGCCCAGCAGGGTTATTTGCTATCATTAATGATATAAGAAAGCTATATGTTGTACTTCTATGCTGTGTGTGTGTGTGTGTGTGTGTGTGTGTGTGGCATTAGTATAGACAAACCTTTAACTCTTCAAGGCTACTTCGGTTTCCTTTATTGGTTATAACCTACAGTAGGAAATAAAATGCCATAAATCCTTGTTTCCAGGGTTACCTTCTTGTTGCTGATAACAGGCAGGAAATTAAAACAATCTGTGATAGTGTTTTGTTCTTATTAGCCACAGATGGTAGCTTTCAGATATGTTGAAGCAAAACATAAATATAGCAGGGGAACTTTATTACTGTTGAAGAAAAATGATTTGGCCAGGTCGAGTTTATAATCTGGGTTCATTTTAATGAAATGGGACGTAGGGAACATTAGTGTTCCATTGCCACACAAGCAGTAGGGCGTATAAGTGACACTAGTTTTGTTATTTTTGATTTAACTTGGAATATGTAAATCATACATGATTTCAAAGTGAAAACTATAACCAATTATATTCAAATATGTCTCACCTCTGTATCTCTTCTCTGCTACTAGTCCTTTATGGGTAATCATTTTTATTCACTTTTTGATTTATTCTTTTAGTGTTTACTTTTGAGATAATCATAGGTATGTGTGTATGTTCCCTCTTTCCACTTTCTTTACACAAAAGGTTGCGTATTATACTACAGTTTTAAAAAATTATTTTTAAAAGTTAGCTCTATTAAAGTATAACTTAAATTCATTAAAATTCACCAACTTTGTGTGTAATAATCTGAGTTTTGACAAATACACACAGTTGTATAGCCACCAGCGTGGCAAAGGTATATGCAGATTGTTTGATCACCCAAAAAGTTTCCTTTTACTCTTTTGTAGCCAGTTCTCTGCCCCACCTTTCTGGTCCCTGGTAAACCACCTATCTGCTTGCAGCGCGGTATCTGCCTTCCCTAGAACCTCATACATAGTTCTGTGTGTGTGCATGTGGCTTATTTCACTGGGTGAAAGATTCAACCATGTTAATACAAGTCCTGGGAGTTATTCTGAGTAGTGCTTCATTGTTTATAGATTCTACTGATAAATATTGCCTTTTTAAAAAAGTTTTTATTTTGAAATAATTTTACTTATTTAATTATTTTGATTTGGGTGTATGTGGTAAAGAAGGAAACTTTATTCAGTACAACACAGCTCAATTTTGAAACAGCACAGCCGTGAAAACAGCACAGCTATCCCGTGGCCCTGGGGCCAGGCCTCTCTCCGGTTGGACAGCTCTGCTCTCTCCTCGATGGTCTGCTCTGTTCTGCTCCCCGATGAGATAGTTTTAGACTTAGAGCATAATAACAATGACAGTACAGAGAGTTTCTGAGGACCCTTTCCCAGCTTCCTGTAATGTTATTAATACTTAGGAAATTAATATTGGTACAAATACTATTGCCTAAACTACAGAGTTTGTTAGGATATTATATTTTTTATTGCATTTAGATTCCTCTAATCTGTGACAGCTTGTCAGTCTTCCCATGTCTTTTAAAAAAAATTATCTTTATTGTTGGAAGTATTATACATGTCCCCTTTTATTTCACCATTGGCCCCCTCCACATCCCCTTTTCCCCCCAGAACTTCAACACACGCTTGTTGATGTCCATACGTGGTAATATGCATTTAAGTTCTTTGGTTAATCTCCCCATTCCCCTACCCCATCTTCCCTCTGACACTCATCGGTATGTTCCATGCTTCTATGTCTCTGGATCTATTTTGTTCATTAGATTCCACATATGAGTGAGTTCATGTGATACTTGTCTTTCTCTGACTGACTTATTTTGCTTAGGATAATATTCTCCGGGTCCCTCCATGCTGTCTCAAGGGGTAAGAGACTCTTCTTTTTTATAGCTGTGTAGTATTCCAGGGTGGTATTATTTTGAAATATTGCTACCAAAGATGTCTGAGATTTTGCTGCCTATGGTTTCTTCTAGGATTTTTATGGTTTCACCACTTACATGTAAGTCTTTTATCCATTTTGAGTTTATTCTTGTATATGGTATAAGTTGGTGGTCTAGTTTCATTATTTTGCATGTACCTGTCCAATTTTCACAACCCTATCTATTGAAGGAACTGTTTTGACTCCATTGTATGCTCCTGCCTCTTTTGTCAAGTATTAATTGAGTGTAATGGCTTGGGTTGATTTCTGGGTTCTCTAGGACAGAGAACCCAGAAATCATTTGTATATATACTAGAGGCCCGGTGCACGAAATTTGTGCATGGGGTGGAGGCAGGGGATGTCCCTTAGCCCAGCCTGCACCCTCTCCAATTTGGGACCCCTCGAGGAATGTCTGACTGCCCGTTTAGGCCCAATCCTAGTTGCAAGATTTTTGTCCAGTCTCTTGCTGCACTTCCCAAACCCCTTTTCTCCCCAAGAATTGTCAGTCCATTACCTTTCTATGTCCATGATTCTGTTATATTCACCAGTTTATCCTAGTAGGATTGGGCCTAAACGGGCAGTCAGACATCCTTCTCACAACCCAGGACTGCTGGCTCCAAACTGCTCACCTGCCTGCCACCCTTATTGCCCCTAAGTGCTTCTGCCTGCCAGCCTGATCACCCACTAACCACTACCCTGCCAAGCTAATTGATGTCTAACTGCTCCCATGCCAGCCTGTTTGTCCCCAACTTCCCTTCTTTGCTGGCCTGGTCACCCCTAACTGCCCTCCCTTGCAGGCTTGATCGCCCCGAACTGCCCTCCCTTGCAGGTCTGATCCCTCCCAACTGCCCTCCCCTGCTGGCCTGATTGCCCACAACTGCCCTCCCTTGCAGGGCCTTGGAACCTCCCAACGGACCTCCCCTGCTGGCCATCTTGTGTTCACATGGGGGCAGGATCTTTGACCACATAGGGCAGCCCTCTTGTGTATTGGAGTGAAGGTCAATCTGCAAATTAATCTTTTATTAGATAGGATAGAGGCCTGGTGCATGGGTGGGGGCCAGCTGGTTTGCCCTGAAGAGTGTCCCAGATTAGGGTGGGGGTTCCCTTGGGATGAGGGGCAGCCTGGGCAAGGGGCCTGTGGAGGTTTGCAGGCCAGCCACACACCTGCAGCGACCCAAGTAGAGGCCCTAGGATCTGGGATTAATCTATGTCTACAATTGAAACTTCGTGGCAGTCAAGCCTTCTGCTTGCTCCATGGCAGCAGCCATTTCTGTTTGAAACATGGTAGCCTAGAGAGCAGGCTTAGGCTGGCAACAGCAGGCTGAAAGTTTGGCTTCTTCCATTGCCAGGGAAACCCAAGCCTCTGTTCTCTCCAGCTCAGTGGCTGCAGCCATTTCTGTATCTTTTACAATTGAAACATTGTAACATTGAGTGGAGGCCTAGGCCCACAATGACAGGCGGAAAGCTTGGCTTCCTCTGTTGCTGGGGTAGCCCAAGCCTTCCTCCTGCTTTCAGTGGCGACAGCCATCTTGGTTGGGGTTTATTTGCATAATCTGCTCCTGATTGGCTGGTGGGCATGGCTGGTGGGCATGGCTTGTGAGTGTGGTGAAGGTATGCTCAAATTTGCATATTACTCTTTTATTAGATAGGATATGTCTGCTCTTATGCTAGTATCACTTTCCATGTTTTTTTGTATTTTTTTTAATTGTTCAGTTTATTAATTACATTGTTCCCCTTTTTTTATCCTCCTATAACTCCCCTCCACCCGGTTCCCATCCCACCCTCCGCCCTGACCTTCCCTCCACTGTCCTCTCCCATTGTTGCAAGATTTTTGTCCAGTCTCTTGCTGCACTTCCCAAACCCCTTTTCTCCCCAAGAATTGTCAGTCCATTACCTCTCTATGTCCATGATTCTGTTATATTCACCAGTTTATCCTATTCATCAGATTATTAATTCCCTTGATTTTTAGATTCATTTGTTGATAGATGTGTATTTGTTGTTCATAATTTATATTTTTATCTTTTTCTTCTTCCTCTTCTTAAAAAATATCTTTCAGCATTTTATGTAATATTGGTTTGGTGCTGATGAACTCCTTTAGCTTTTTCTTATCTGCGAAGCACTTTATCTGACCTTCAATTCTGAATGATAGCTTTTCTGGATAGAGTAATCTTGGTTGTAGATTCTTGCTATTCATTATTTTGAATATTTCTTGCCACTCCCATCTGGCCTTCATCGTTTCTGTTGAGAAATCCACTGACAATCGTATGGGTGCTCCCTTACAGGTAACTAACATTTTTCTCTTGCTGCTTTTAATATTGTCTCTTTGTCTTTTGCTCTTGGCATTTTAATTATGATGTGTCTTGGTGTGGTTCTCTTTGGATTCCTATATTTTGGGGTTTTGTGTACTTCTTGGGCTTTTAAGTCAGTTTCTTTCACCAGGTGGGGGAAGTTTTCAGTCACTATTTCTTTAAGTAGGTTTTCATTGCCTTGCTCTCTCTCTTTTTCTGGCACCCCCATAATTCAGATGTTGGCATGCTTGAGGTTGTCCCAGAGGCCCCTTACACTATCTTCAATTATCTGGATTCTTTTTGTTTCTTGCTTTTCCAGCTGAGTGGATTTTGCTTCTTTGTATTTCAAATCTTTGACTTGGTTCTTGCGGCCCTCTGGACTGCTTTTAGGACTTTGTGTAATATTTTTTATTTCAGTCAGTGTATGCTTGATTTCTAGTTGGTCCTTTTTCATATCCTTGAGCGTCTCGTTCATATCCTTGTAGGTCTTGTTCATTTCCTTGTAGATCTCATTTATTTCCTCGTAGGTCTTGTTCATTTCCTTGCAGGTCTTGTTCATTTCCTTGTAGGTCTCATTCATTTCCTCATAGTTCTTGTTCATTTCCTTGCAGGTCTTGTTCATTTCCTTGTAGGTCTTGTTCATTTCTTCATAGGTCTTGTTTATTTCCTTGTAGTTCTCAGCCTTTTCTAGGAGCCTCTTGAAAAGCCTTATAACCGTGATTTTGAATTCTATGTCCAATAGTTTTTTTCCCCTCCATTTCTTTCACATCTGATTTCTTTCCATTTCTCTGCATTGTGGCTGCTTTCCTGAGTTGGTTGATTATCTTTGTGTGGTAGATGTCCTCTAAGGGACAGTGGCTCAGTCTCCCCAGTTACCTGAGATGGATACTCTTACTGCAATCCTTTTTGGGTTGTACAGTATTGTCGGAGTTAAGCCCAGCTAATTGTTGTTAGTACTAGGAGGGTTTGACCTCCAGGCCAACTGGGTGTGGAGGTGAGCTGTGTTCAGGTTGGATGGGCGGAGTCTCTGAGCTGAGCAGGCAGCATCAGCGTCAGCTAAGTCCTATGCTGCGCGCGGGTCTCTGTCAGGTGGTTCTGGCTTCAGGCACCTCCAAGAGAAAGCCGCCGCTGGTCTCCACCCGTTGCCAGACAACACTGCCGCTCCCCAAATGAGTCTGCACACCCACAGTCTCACCCAGGGTTGTAAAACAAAGTTGTCCAGTGCTCTCCCGTATGAGGGAGCACGTTGCGCGTCTGTGCTGTCTTGCACTTTACGCATGCAAACTGCTGTTCTAAGCTACGCGAACTCTCCACAAACTCGGAGGCCACTGCGGCGCCCGGCTTTTAGGGTGCGTACCCTGGACCTCGACCTCACCTGGCACTGGGGAATCCATGCAGTGGGACGTCTCTGCCTTCCCTGTTGGAGAAATCCAGCCGGGATTGCTGCTGCCAGCCCTACAGCCCACGCACGCGGCCAGGGCTCCAACCTCTGATTCACGTGTATCTTCAAGGCTGTGCTCTGCCGCTCTTCTGAGTCTCAGTGTCCCACCCTTACTTTTATTTGTGAATTTTCACTCAGCCAGCTTTCTGGTGATTCTGCATGATGTTTGTTTTGTTGTTATGTTGTCGTTTTTGGAATTGTTGCGTGGGGCAGCACAATAGGTGCTTACCTATGCTGCCATCTTGGTTCCTCCTCCAAGTCTTTTTTAAAAGAGTACTTATTTAGGTATTTTGTAGAATATCCCTCCATCTGTCTGCTGATTAGATTGCAGTTACATATTTTTTTGGGAAGAATATCAGAGAGGTGATGTGCCCTTCTCATATTGTATCAGGAGCTACATAGTATTAAATATGTCTTATTACTGGTCACTTGCTTATGATACTCTCTGCCAGATTTCTCCACGATAAAGTTACAATTTTTCCTGTTCTGTAGCTGGTTTTTTAGAATCAAAATTATTGCTTTTTAAATTCTGATGTACATTAGTGTGCATGGGACACATCGTTTGGCAACACCCTCCATCTTTTTTTTTTTAACACCCTCAATCTTAATTGTAATTGTAATAATAACAGCTATCACTTACACACCTGCATAGTTCTAAACACATGTAGATTACCTAATTTAATCCTTAGGATATCAGTGTGAAGGAGCACTTTTTCACGTCCATTTTACAGTTGAGAAGACTGAGGTACACAGTGTCTTGCTTAAGGTTTAGTTAGTGATGGAGCTGGATGCTAACTTAGCCTAACCTGAAGGCTGGTTTTTCACATGGGCCCTCTGGTTGTTGCCAGAGCTTAGAAGGGGGGCGTTCTCATTCTTTGCCAAGGAAAACAAATGAGTTACTTCCTATGTTTGACAATTCTCTTTTGTGCTTTCTTTAAGAAATATTTTCATTTGTTGGCTTTTGCTTTCAGGAAGATCTCTTGCATAACCGATTTCAGTAAACTACACCTGGCAATATTACATTAAAATCTTGGAGAAACCCAGGCTACGCTGAGGAGCACTAAGGACCTATTTTTAGACTTCATTCAGAAATATGACTGAAGGTTAGTTAGGGCAGAATACTCAGAACAGAAATATGCTTTTGGAGGAGTGCTAACCTAAGAAAGGCACTGAGCCCTCTCCTCCTGGATTTTACCGCCCTCTCCTAATGGGGTGTCATGTTTGTCAGTGTGTGTCTAAGGCCCACTTGTTCACTTTTGTTGACTACACTGATGACTTTCCTGCTACACAGCCAAATGTGTCTCTGAATAGCCTGACTCCATGGATGCTAAGTGTGGCTAAAGGGTGACTCAATATCTGTGAGCCTCTATGGCAGTGGCAGTGGGACCACTGAAGGTTGGGCTCTGTGGGTGGAGGTTTGCACATCTTCCTGGTGACTCACTCTGCAGCCTGCCTTTCTGAGGAGAAGTAGCTGTAGGTGGCTGCAAAGTTCTACTTGGCTTTTCTCTTCTCTGTCTCATCATACTGTGCAGATTGGGCAGCCCCAAGTCCTCGAAATCACTCAGCTCAGTGTCTTGAATGTATCTAGTCTCCCAAACTGTCCACAAATCAGTGCAGCTTTTAAAAATAGAAGTGTTTTATTTCTAAATGTCTGTTGTATGTCTGGCCATATGTGCCAGAGTTCCCAGGTTAAACAAAACATGGCTCATTACCCAGAGACAACCTGGGCAAGCATACTCACAGAAACTGTAGCATTTATTTCCCTTGGAAGGAGGAAGGCAGCTATTTAGAATAAGCCTGGTTCTTGCATACAATAACTAAATTTAATGAGAAGAAAATTATTTGAGGGATTAATAAGAGAGGTGAATTTTTTCGATGTGTGGATCTGGCCTCAGAAGTCAGAAAGAAGACTAAGGATTTTATTTTTCTCAGATATGGTTTTCTACATATCCATTATAGAGAAAGTGTAAGGTACGAGAAAATGTATAAAAGAAAGGGAAAAGATCCTATTTTTTATCACCAGAATTAGCCACCCTTTTATTTTGCATAATTTCTCCTCTCCTTCCCCCTCTCATGCTGTAAATATATTTGTAATCCTGCATTTTTTTATGTAATACTATATCATAAAAAGTTTTCCCATAATTTTAAAGAAAAAGACTTTGCTAATTTGATGGGAGAAAAGGAACTAATTTTAATTGGCATTCCCTTAATATTTTACTTAGGATTAATAGGATTGTCAGTTTATCTATCGCCAGAGATTGTCAGGTTTTCTGCTCTGTGTCTTTTCACAAAATTGGAAATGTTACTAAAGCAAGCCTCTGATTTCAGATGTTCTAAATGATGCTATATTTGATGAAGATCATGATGAGATGGTGATTGTGAAGGACATAGATATGTTTTCCATGTGTGAACATCATCTAGTCCCATTTATTGGAAAGGTAAGGTTTTTCCTGTTGTTTCTTAACAATCTAAAAAAGCATAATTCAAGCTTTAAAATTAGGATAATAATATTTCAAATTGTCACCTAATCCCAAATATCCCAGATATTTAGAATTATATATGAACTTTTATTCTTCACCAACCTGACTAGTCTAATAGCTTGAAATTAACAAAATAGGAACAGTGGCAGAAGGCCCTCAGGGAAAGGATTTCATTGCAAATGCCATGTTAATAGGGTTAAAGTAATGAGATTAAAGTCTCTTTTTTTTTTTTCTAGGTAGTTGCTGCAGACTCTGAAAACCTTTTTGTCCTTTATTTTGACTAAATAATGTTTGATTCAAGATAGACTTTTAAAATGTTATTTTTAAATTTTGAGAGAGACATTAATTTGTTGTTCCACTTACTTATGCATTCATTCGTCAATTCTTGTATGTGCCCTGACCAGGGTTTGAATCCACAGTCTTGGTGTATCAGGATGGTGCTCTAACCACCTGAGCTACCTGACCAGGGAGGGCCAAGATAGACTTTTGTGTAATATGACATGAGCTGCAATGATACAGAATTTCTTGTAGCAAAGATTACAGTTCTAGTGGATTTAAATTGTTTTCAACCCTTTCTATGTTAAGAAAAGTGTGTCTAATGCTAATTAGATAATGTCATCTAGCTTGCAGTTAACATACCTTTGAGAATCTGCGGGTTTAGGACATAGAATTGTCTATTCTCTTCCCTTCCCCCCATATCATAAATTTATTTTACTTTAATGTTTTATTAATAATTTTCAAATAGAAATGTATAGGAAATAGTATTGTGAATGCCTATATACCCATCACCTAAATGTAATATTTTTGTTAAAGTATTTTATATTTTTATTTTTTATAGAAGTTATACACAGAACATATTAAGATCTAGATCAAGAACTAGAACGTTATTAGTATTCCTGGAAGGTCACCTTGTGGCCCTTTTCTAATACCTAATCCAGTGGTCGGCAAACTCATTAGGCAACAGAACCAAATATCAACAGTACAACACTTGAAATTTCTTTTGAGAGCCAAATTTTTTAAACTTAAATGTCTTCTAAAGCCACTTCTTCAAAATAGACTTTGTCAGGCCTTGGTATTGTGTGAAAGAGCCACACTCAAGGGGCCAAAGGGCTACAATTTGCTGACCACTGACCTAACCCATCTCTTATCTGCACAGGTAGATTAGTTTTGCTTGTTTTTTTATTTTTATTTTTATTTTATTTTATTATTTTTTTTTAAATATATTTTATTGATTTTTTACAGAGCGGAAGGGCGGGGGATAGAAAGTCGGAAACATCGATGAGAGAGAGAGACATCGATCAGCTGCCTCCTGCACGCCCCCCACCGGGGATGTGCCCGCAGCCAAAGTACATGCCCTTGCCGGAATCGAACCCGGGACCCTTCAGTCCGCAGTCCGACGCTCTACCCACTGAGCCAAACCGGTCTCGGCTGTTTTTTTTATTTTTAAAAAAACATATTTTATTGATTTTTTTATAGAGTGGAAGGGAGAGGGATAGAAAGTCAGAAACATCAGTGAGAGAGAAACATCGATCAGCTGCCTCTTGCACGCCCCCTACTGGGGATGTGCCTGCAGCCAACGTACATGCCCATGACCGGAATCGAACCCTGGACCCCTCAGTCCGCAGTCCGATACTCTATCCACTGAGCCAAACCGGTCTCGGCATTTGCTTGTTTTTTTAACTAGTCATGTGCTGCATAAGGATATTTTGGTTAATTAAGGAACCCAAAAGATTATAATGGACCTGAGAAATTCCTATCTTAGTGATACCTTATCTCAACCTTTCCCTTGTCCATTTCCTGGTAAATCCACATAAATGACTCTCTTATCCCTAATATTTTCTTTTGTCCTCAGCTGAATATGGTATTTAAGGTGGTGGCTTTGGCTATTTTCTGAGTTTTCAGTTTTCCTGGGTGTCTCTCATGTATACAGAAGATATACAGGTTATTAAACTTCGTTTTTCTCCTGTTAATCTATCTTTTATTTCAGCGAGTCCCAGCCTGTTACCTTCTGCTAGGAGCACCTCTGTGTTTGTGTTTTTGCTAATTCTGTTTTAAATACAGTATTCAGTGGTGATTTTCTAAAATGGACATTTAAATGACGTAGGATCTTTAGGAAGACGAAAATAGTACAAACAATGCACAGATTGTAGCTCTGCACGTTAGCATAAACATTTCAAGTGGTGCAAAGGCCTTGATTCTATGGGAAAGTTCTTCGAAATATGTAACATTTAGGAGCTGCTTTACTTTCTCCTTCTGCTGACCAGGAAGGTGATGTGTGAGCATTTGCAAATTCCCACAGCATAGTGGTAGTAGATGAAAAATCACTAATTATTACTAAATCAGTTATTCACATGTATACAAAAGTAGGTGAACAAATGCTGGCTCATCATGATGCAAATAAGTCTATAATTTTATATTAGGTTAATTGATGGCCTACAATGACCATTTTTATCTTTAGCCTTTTTTGGAGAACGAATGTTTTCTCCATACCTAATGCATAGCTCAAAGAGAAGTAGCATATACACATTAGATATTAATTAGTGCCTATTAAGATTATAGAAATGGCTTTGCTTTCTAGTAGATTCTATAAGAACGTAAGTGTTAGGATCTAGGTTCTTGCAGTCACATTGGCACCTGGGCTCTCCTGCTGGGAAGCTTGTACTCTCCGGCAGCTTAGAAGTGAGGCCACCATGCGTGACAAAGGGCATGGAACCCCTCTTTCTGTACAACAGGGTAGGGTCTTTAAGGCTACAGTGATGTGTGGAATGACAGTCTTTAAAGTTACAGTTTCAACCATTTACAGGAGGCTTTTCTGGCTCCATTTAAAAAAATGTTTTTATTGATTTTAGAAAGAGAGGGAAGGAGAGATAGAAGCATGAATGAGAGAGGGACATCAATTGGCTGCCTCCTGTACTCCCCACACTGGGGATCGAGCCTGCAATTGGACATGTGCCCCGATCAGGAATCGAACTGGGGACCTGTTGGTTCATGGGTCGATGTTCAACCGCTTACAGTTTACTGTTGCTGCAGGATAATTCGCACTTTTTTGATATGTTTCCCTCAATGGAGAAAAGACTTTAAGAACTGTAAAGACAATTTAACTTCACCAGGAAATACCATGACTATATTCATAGAATCATTATTAATAGAATCATTCTTATATATTTTCCTTTTACTGCATTTATATAAATTTTAAATGTCTATGTGCTTTATTTTTTAAATCTTAAGTCTTCTAGATGTTTCAAAGACACATTTTCATGAGTTGAATTTTGTAAAAGTATTCTGTATTATGTCTCCTTATTTCCTTACTTTGTCACAAGAAAGAGCTGTATTTTCACTTAGCTCATAACTTTTGTCTCTTCTCCAAAGGTCCACATCGGTTACCTTCCCAACAAGCAAGTCCTTGGCCTCAGCAAACTTGCGAGGTAAGCATGACTGCGCAGTGAATAGGAAAGGAGGCTGATGGCACCTGGGCCTACACAACGAGGATCTCAGCAGGCTTTCCTTCTTGACCAGTGTGGATCTAACGTCGAGCTCTCATTGCAACTTAAAATTTATGAAGACTTAGAGGACTTAGGACGGTGAAATACAAATGTCCTTTTCCTCACTCCCCCATTGCCTCTCCACCACCCCTGTCTTGGAGCCTTTCATCCACTGGCATATCCTTGAAGTCCTAGTCACACCTTTCTGTGTAGAGCCTTCCTGACTGGAGAGGACCCGAGCCCCGGTCCTTTCAGGGTGGCTTAGCTAACAGTGAGGGGTGAGGGAGGAAACCTGGGCAGGGGTGTGACTGCACTGTACTGTTTCCAGACTTTAATCAAACCACCATCATTTGGGCTCTCAACCCTGCCTTCTGCATCTCTCTGGGGTCCTGCAGGGCCAATCAGTTCACTTCTAGTTTTGTTGCCTTTGCAGACACAAGTCTGTGTCTTCCTCTCAGGCTCTACTTCAAGATAGTGCTTACTCTCCTCCCTCCCACTTCTTTCCTTTCTGCTACAGCTTCTTTTCTATTCTTTATCCTATGTGTTCATTCCTTTAAACATTTTTCCTCCACTGCCATTTTTATTAGGGTTTTAGGAAAGAGAGTATGTTAATCAATTAACTGACAAGTCAACTTGAGGGTCCATGTTTATATATCTTGGATAGATCCATCACCAGTATCTTAATGCCCCTTTTTGTAATTTCTCTGTATAGAACTAGCACTGGGGAAATCCTGGTGTGTGTGTGTAGGTAATGAATACACAGTCAAGTGCTTCCCCTCCAAAAAACACTTTTTATTTTACAACAAACCAAGCTAAGTTTTCATAACTTGATTGAAGTTATAGTGACCACATAAAAATTGGTCATGATCATGTGACTATTCTGTGGCTCTGATGGTTTCTGCTTCTTCTGCACCTGGACTGAGTTTTGCCACAGTCCTGAAATGGTCCAGATCTTTTTCAATTCCATGTCGAATCTGTAAAAACCACCCAGCAGTCTGACAGTTTCCTTCCATGGCTGTTCTTTTGCGTTCTTTTCACTCATTTTCTCTAGGGATTAAGGAGAAAGTAAGTAGAAGAGAAAAATTTTAATTTTTCTAGTGTCTGACTTTATTCTTGGTCAGTAATCTTGCCACCAGACAGAGCTCTTTGGCCCCATGAAAGGAAGTTATTGTCTCAGCTATAATTGCTTCACTGCAATAAGCCTCTTTTTTCTTTTTCTTATTTATTTATTTATTTATTTATTTATTTATTTATTTATTTATTTAATATATTTTATTTATTTTTTACAGAGTGGAAGGGAGAGGGATAGAAAGTCAGAAACATCCATGAGAGAGAAACATCGATCAGCTGCCTCCTGCACGCCCCCTACTGGGGATGTGCCCGCAGCCAAGGTACATGCCCTTGACCGGAATCGAACCCGGAACCCTTCAGTCCGCAGTCCGACGCTCTATCCACTGAGCCAAACCAGTCTCGGCTGCAATAAGACTCCTAACACAAATCCAGAAACACCTCCCACCTTTCAGGGATTTGTACCCAAAGGTGGTGTCAAGGGGTGACTGAGAAAGGGTGTTGTTGGTGGTGATGGGGTAATGTATTTTCTATTACCAACCCTGCATCTTCCCCATGTAGGTGTTCTGGCACAGCTGGTGCCAATCACAGCCTGTCCCCCTGTGAAAAGTGAGTAGTAGAGAGTTTTCTTATTATAAAACAGCTTGGTAGACTACACAGGTCTTGGTCTTAAGATGAGCATCTTCTCTCAAAGACCACTATATGTAGACCATGGGTAACACTTTATGGAAGTGGATTCCAGAGGGATCCAGTGAGATCTTGGAATAAATGGTAACTCGAAAATAGAGGAAATAATCTTTGGTTATTTCCTTTCCTAGTGCAAGGAAAAGATCTCAAATAATTAGGCTTTTATGAAACAATACAAAGGAGCTGATTATTAGCTTGGAGATTTGTCCTTAAATGAACAGGATTCAAATTTGGGGTTGGCGGGGGCGGGGGGGAAGAAAAGCTAAACCAAAAACTGAGTGTATGTTAGTTTCAGGTTTATTGTAAAAAAAATTGAATAAAGGGTCTATTATATGGAAGTTTTTAAAAATATTTTTTATTGATTTCAGAGAAGAAGAGGGAGGGAGAGAGTGATGGAGACATCAATGATGAGAGAATCATTGATCTGCTGCCTCCTGCACACTTCCTACTAGGGATCGAGCCCCCAACTTGGTCATGTGCCCATGACTGGAATAGAATCTGGAACCCTTCACTCCACAGGCAGATGCTCTATCCACTGAGCCAAACAAACTAGGGCAAGAAGGCTAAGTGTTTATCTAACTTGCTTATTTCTTGTAAGAAGTAGGAATATTGAGGGAATGGAGAGTAATAAAGCAAGCTGAATGTCTTTGCAAAACTTCACTGTTCATTTTACTCTTGTATGTGAAGTTTGTTATATGCTTTCTTGCCTTTAAATGAATGACCTTTCAGTGCCACAGAAGTCAAATATTATCAGCCCAACAGTAAAGCCTTAAGTACTAAGAAAATGCCAGGAGTGAGTTGATCTGGTTGAACTTTAGTAGAATTCTAGAGTAAACCTAGTTTGAATGGAAATTCCTTTTGTTGGGCTCGCTTCGGCAGCACATACACTGAAATTGGAACCATACAGAGAAGATTAGCATAGGCCCTGCACAAGCATGACACGCAAATTCATGAAACGTCCCATATTAAAAAAAAAAAATTCCTTTTGTTGCTAAAAATCTATTGAACATGCATTAATTTTCTTGCCTTAATAGCCAAGTGAACAGAATTAAATCTTGAATTTTGAATTGCAGGGCCTCGTGGTAGCCGTAGTTAGTCTGTTTATTGAACACTTACCGGGAAAGGACACGGTGCCAGAGAGAAGTAGGACATAGGCTCCACCCTCAAGGAGGGTGAGAGTATGAGGCTATAGGTGCCATGCAATCACCTGGTTTGGAGCTCCCAGTTTAGAGGAGGCAAGGTCGCTGTGGCCTGGCATGGTTGAAGAGACCCAGGGGTGGGGGGCTGAGCAGAATTCTAAATGGAAGAGAAGTTTCTTAGGTAAAGTTAATACCTAAGCAAAGGCACATAAGAGGGTAGGAGCAAGGCATAGTCCGGTGTATAGGGAACACATCTGATTGTTAGAAATAAGGGATGTAGGCAGGGGTAATGGGGAGATAGTTAAAAAGGCATAGTAGGCATTAGATTACAAAGAGAACATCCCCCCCCCTTTCTCAATTATAAAAGTAATATACGTACCAGTTAAATTTAAATACAAATGAGTGAGTGAAAGGAAAGTTTTTCTTTCCTATTTTTATTCCACAGAATAAAAACTAGATATTTCTTTCACCATCCTCTGGAAAATTTCTATGAAAATACAAAAACAAAGATCTTTAAAATTACAAAAACAAAACAAAGCACCCTCCCCTCAAAAAATATAGAGGATCATACTCTACATTTTGTACTACAACTTTTTAAATTCTATTTAAAATACATCAAAATCCCTTGTACATATTTTAGTCCCAAAAGTCCAAGTCTTTTTTAGTGTTTACATAGTATTTCTTTGACTGATTAATAGAATTCACTTAACCAGACTTTGATACATATAAGTAGTCTACAGTTTGTACCGTCAAGAAAGAAAAAAATGCTTTGGTGCACATACTTTATATATTTGCACACTGAATGGTCCTGGGTTTAATGACCAGTCCAGGGCATGTACCTTGTTGCAGGTTCCATAGCACTGATAGAGGCACACCAATCGATTTGACTCACCTCAGTGTTTCTCTGTCTTCCCCTCCTCCCTCCCACTCTCTAGAAATCAATGGGGGAAAATAATATCCTCCAGTGAGGATTCAAAATAATTATACTAAATAAACAAAATAAAAAAATATATATTGGAGTTCCTTCAATGTTGTTTGCCTTCTGGGAACACAGAAGAATCAGAGTGGCTCCTGCCTTCAGGCTGAGCGGTGACTAGTGCATTTACCATTTATTGACTTGATTTGCTGTAACAGGTTTAAAGGAGCAAGTTGTCAGTTCTATGTGAGGGTCAGAGTGGAGAGAAGAGCTTTAAAATGCCACATAGACAAGGTGAACCTTGAGTCCAAATTCACGACTAGAAGGCCACATTTTATTTTATTTTATTGTTTGTTTTTTTCCCTTTTTTTTCTTTCCTTTTAAAAAAATCTTTATTGTTCAGTTTATTAACTACATTGTTTCCCCTTTTTTATCCCCCTATATCTCCTCTCCACCCTGTACCCATCCCACCTTCCATCCTCCCCCTCCCCACTGTCCTCTCCCATTGTTGCAAGACTTTTGTCCAGTCTCTTGCTGTACTTCCCAGAACCCTTTTCTCCCCAAGAATTGTCAGTCCATTCCCTCTCTATGTCCATGTTTCTGTTATATTCACCAGTTTATCCTGTTCATTAGCCTATCAATTCACTTGACTTTTATGTTCATTTGTTCATAGATGTGTATTTGTTGTTCATAATTTATATTTTTACCTTTTTCTTCTTCCTCTTCTTAAAGAATATCAGCATTTCATACAATATTGGTTTGGTGGTGATGAACTCCTTTAGCTTTTTCTTATCTGAGAAGCACTTTATCTGATCTTCAATTCTGAATGATAGCTTTGCTGGATAGAGTAATCTTGGTTGTAGATTCTTGCTATTCATTATTTTGAATATTTCTTGCCACTCCCGTCTGGCCTGCATCGTTTCTGTTGAGAAATCCGCTGACAATCGTATGGGTGCTCCCCTGTAGGTAACCAACTGTTTTTCTCTTGCTGCTTTTAATATTCTCTCTTTGTCTTTTGCTCTTGGCATTTTAATTATGTTATGTCTTGGTGTGGTCCTCTTTGGATTCCTATATTTTGGGGTTCTGTGTACTTCTTGGGCTTTTAAGTCAGTTTCTTTCACCGGGGGGGGGGGGGGGGGAGTTTTCAGTCACTATTTCTTCAAGTAGGTTTTCATTGCCTTGCTCTCTCTCTTTTTCTGCCACCCCTATAATTCGGATGTTGGCATGCTTGAGGTTGTCCCAGAGGCCCCTTACGCTGTCTTCAATTACCTGAATTCTTTTTGTTTCTTGCTTTTTCAGCCGAGTGGATTTTGCTTCTTTGTATTTCAAATCTTTGACTTGGTTCTTGTGGCCCTCTGGACTGCTTTTAGAACTTTGTGTAATATTTTTTATTTCAGTCTGTGTATGCTTGATTTCTAGTTGGTCCTTTTTCATATCCGTGAGGGTCTCATTCATATCCTCAGGGGTCTTGTTCATTTCCTTGAGGGTCTCATTCATTTCCTTGTAAGTCTCATTCATTTCCTGGTTGGTCTTGTTTATTTTCTCGTAATTCTCATTAAGTTCATCGGCCTTTTCTAGGAGCCTCTTGAAAAGCCTTATAACCGTGGTTTTGAACTCTATGTCTTGTCGTCTTTTCTCCTCCATTTCTTTCACACCTGATTTCTTTTCATATCTCTGCATGGTGGCTGCTTTATGTGGTAGATGTCCTCTAAGGGTCAGTGGCACAGCCTCCCCAGTTATTTGAGATGGGTACTCTTACTGCAATCCTTTATGGGTTGTACAGTATTTTTGAATTTAAACCCAGCTTGTTGTTGTTAGCCCTAGGAGGGTTTGACCTCCAGGCCAATTGGCTGTGAAGGGAGACTGTGTTCAGGTTGGGTGGGCGGAGTCTCTGAGCTGCGCAGGCAGCCTCAGTGTCAGCTATGTCCTATGCGGCGCAAGCTTGCGCAGGTCTCTGTTGGATGGGAATGGCTGCAGGCACCTCCAAGAGAAAGCCGCTAGTCTCTTCCCCTTGCTAGACAACTCTGCCTCTCCCCAAATGAGTCTGCACACCCAAAGTCTAGCCCAGGGTTGTAAAATAGATGGTTTCCGGAACCAGGAGACAAGTTTCCAGGGAGCAAGTCACGGATTTGTGTGACACTTGCGCGCAAAGTTCTTTTCCCAGCTATCTGGTTTCTCCTCAGACTAGGAGACCTCTGCCGCACCCCGCTTCCAGGGTGCGTCCCCTGGACCTCGGACCTCATCTGGCACTGGGGAATCTGTGCAGTGGGACGTCTCCACGTACCCCGGATCTCGGACCTCACCTGGTGCTGGGGAATCCGTGTAGTGGGTCGTCTCCGCCCTCCCCGTTGGCGAAATCCAGCTGGGGTTGCTGCTCCAGCCCTACAGTAGAAAGCCACATTTTAAAGAAAAGGTCCTCAATGTGAATTATTACTCTAAAATGGATGATTCACAGTGTTGGCCAGATTGATTAGTTGGTTAGACCATCATCCTCATTACTCCAAGGTTGCAGGTTTGATGCCCGATAGGGCACAGACAAAAAGCAACCAAATGAATGCATAAATAAGTGGGACAACAAAGAGATATTTCTCTCTCTTTCTCTCCCTTCCTTTCTCTAAAAATCAATACTAGAGAAAGAAATAAAATGGGTGATTCATGTGGCCGTCTTTACATTTCATAACTAGAGTGAAAGATGTCGAAAGGAGAAAAATCATTTGATTTGACAGATTGTGTTATACACTAAGATCAGTCAGCTTTTATGTAAAGAGATGTCTGTCTAGTTCTAATCTGATTATCCTAATAGGTTTAGTTGGTAGAGTAATTACAGTGGTCTAGCTATTAGTGAACAAATATTTATTTTTAACTTGAACTTTAAGCTCTGATTAAACAATATGTTTAATTAGAACACTTGAGACCTAGCTGGTTTGGCTCAGTGCATAGAGCATCGGCATGCAGACTGAAGGGTCCTGGTTTCGATTCTGGTCAAGGGCACATGCCTCGATTTTGAGCTCGATCCCCAGTAGTGGGCTTGCAGGAGGCAGCTGATCAATGATTCTCTCTCATCATTTATGTTTCTATTCTCTCTTCCTCTCCCTCTCTAAAATCAATAAAAAATATATATTAGAACACTTGAATCTTGGCTTAGAATTGCTGACTTGAGAGCTTTAAAATTACTCATCTCTAACTGTGTTTTTCCTAAGTGAACTATATACTCTTAATTCTCTCTCTCTTTGGGGCCATAGGGACGTTCCGTTCTGTCCTAAGTGGTCTCGGTTAGACCTTCCCTCTTCATTCATTGTCTTGTGGTTTTTATATCTTTCTATCCTCCTGTAAGCATCGATCTCCTGCCCACATCCTATAATTGCTTCAACGAAGTCCTTTTAGTCTTATGAGGAAGCCTTAGCAATTTCACTTTAAAAATGTTACCATTAACTAAAACAAATCTTTCTTTTTTAGGATTGTAGAAATCTACAGTAGAAGATTACAAGGTAAATTTTAAAACTATTTTTTACTGAAAAAATTTTAATTGTTCTTATAAGAAAAATACACGACTTAAAAAATTAAAACCTCACAGGAATATAAAACAGAAAATGTCTGCTGTATGCATTCCTTCACATTTTTATGCATATACAAACATTTTAAAATAAATTTATCTTCTTACATTTCAAAACGGGCTCATTTTATACATAATGGGCTTCACTTATCATTTTTCCTTATCCCCCCCCCCCCCCCCCCCCCCCCCCCCCCCCCCCCCCCGCTTACATCTTAAACTTTCCCCCACAGGCATGTAAGCGTCTCATTTGCTTTGCCCGCTGTTCAGCGCTCCATTGCACGGCTGTGCTGTGGCTTCATTTAATCAGCCCTGCTCTGATAGACATTTGGGGGATTTGTCAGCTTTCAGGTGGATGTAACGCTGCAGTGAATGTGTGTATTCAGAGATCATTTGCGTATTCAGCACAGGAAATGCACTATTAGGTTAAATCACTGGTTTTCAGCATTGCTCTAGGTACAATTTAGTAATCACACTGTAACCCCCTTGTTAATCCTGTTGCCGAGCTATTTTTTCATTTGCTCCGCTCTCCTCTGTGGAGGAGCTTGTTATCAATATTCTGTTGGTCTTGCTGCACACCCGAGAGACAGTTGCTGCTCTAATCCATTCCCTCCAGGGGTGCTGGAGGGCACCTGGCTTCCTGAGCTCTTGTCAGCTCCGGTACTGGGGGCCGGGAATGGGACACGGGCCTCCTGTAGCCCAGGCAGCAGACAAAGCCAGCTGGTAGAAGCTGCTGTGTCTGGGTTTTTTACGTCTCTCAGGAGTCTGCATTTTGAGATTTTTATATATTCTAGAGACAGCAAAAATGTTCAGCTATTTGTGTCAGACATTGAAACTGAGCTCCCTGTCACATCCACAGTTCAAGAGCGCCTTACGAAACAGATTGCCGTAGCAATCACAGAAGCCTTGCGACCTGCTGGAGTCGGGGTCGTGGTTGAAGCAACGTAAGTCCGTATTTGTTTTTAATAATGTCATGGTGGTGTTTGAAGGCATGTTCATTTCACTTACTGTGTTGCCAATACAGGAACTAGGGTGTGGGAGATGGTTTTGTGTGTGTGAGTTTGGGTGCGGGGTTGTGGAAGAGTAGGGAATCATAAGCCTAGGTGTAGTGATTTGCACAGGCAATAGCTCTTTGTTGCTCCAACCAGTGTTTTTCTAATATTTTGGCATATATTTTAAAGAACAGAGAGAACTAAGAATGGGTACAAAGGGCACCAGAAGACACTTCTTTAAGTTAGAATGCATTATGAGAATTGCATGCAGCTTGTGAGCAAAGTTCTCATCCATTCCCCCGGCATGGCATGGACCCTGAACTGTGCATGCTCTCCAGCTTCGCCAGGTCACTCCGTTACCGTGGTCACCGGCTTGAATTCTGACTGGTGAGCCCAGCATTTCTCCGAACACCTCAGCTAGCATAATGCTGTCTTGGTCATGAAAATAGAAGAAGTGAGAACTCTGGATTTCTTCTTATCTCGAACTTTTATTTCCGTAGATCACTTGTATTATTTTCACCTAAGAAGACTATCCCATTCTCCCCTCTTTTGTTGGATGCCATAAGGATTCGACCAGTAAAAAGAATAAAAGATATTAAACTAAGAAACTTTATATATTTACTTATATAAGTAAATATATATATATATATATATATATATATATATATATTTATTTATATGGATAGAGCGTCAGCCTTCGGACTGAAGGGTCCCGGGTTCGATTCTGGTCGAGGGCACATGCCTGGGTTGCAGGCTCAATCCCCACTAGGGGTCGTGCAGAAGGCAGCTGATCAATGATTCTCTTTCATCATTGATGTTTCTCTCTCACTCTCCCTCTCCCTTCCTCTCTGAAATCAATAAAAATATGTTATAAAATAAAATAAATAAAAAATAAGGATCCTTAAAAAAATATTTTTTTTTAGATAAAACTTATCTAAGTGACAAAGATAATTATTGTGAACCCGGTTTAACCAGATTTAATATTTTGGCCTGCTTTTTATTATAAAAACCAAACCAGTAACTGTTTATTCTCCCTTTGTTGGCTTGTTTTGTAGACACATGTGCATGGTAATGCGAGGGGTACAGAAAATGAACAGCAAGACTGTGACCAGCACGATGTTGGGTGTGTTCCGGGAAGATCCAAAGACACGGGAAGAGTTCCTCACCCTCATCAGGGGCTGACCTTTCAGTGCACACCGTGTGCTCTGAAGATCACGCCTCCAGCAGCATTGGTTGTCTGGTCTTAATTGTTTGTACAATTCCCTTCTCAATTGTGAAACTTACTCCTTGTCACTAATTGTGTTTAGTAATTATTTATTGCAAGTCAAATAAAGTTAATTTTAATACAGGAGTGGGCCCGCTGCTTTGTTCCTGCCACCGCTTAGTGGCCACATTCGTGCACACTGCCAGCAGTGTTAAGTTATCACTGCCATTCGATAACTGAGGATTCTGGGGGAGGAAGAGCTCGTGTATTTTGTTCAATTAGTCTGGTTATTTGGTTCATAAGCATAGGAGTGTTGGGAATGGGAGAAGACTATGGCCAATATACTGCTTTTTCCATTCCCCAAACAAAAGTGGTGTAGTGCCTAAAATTAGTTATTGTACAGCTCTGCAAATTCAAAGTCCACCAGGCTCCACTTTAATCATGTTTATTAAACTGCCAGTAACACCTTATTTTTTATATATTTATTTTTGACTGTCTAGTTGTAATGTTAGTCACCCAGGCAAGGTGGTGAATTACCTTTTTTTTTTTATTCTACTGTGAGTTAAAAAGGAACATTTCTGCCTTCTGTTCTTTTAAAATTCATGTACCGGGAATTAGTTCCTGGAGTTGTTTATGAGTGTATTCTCATGTCAACATACAGGGATTTAGACATTTAACTCTCTGTGCCTTGATGAGAATGTCACACCATTGGAGTGTAGATAGATACCTTTGCCTTTATTTAAAAGCCATTATTTTATGAGATTTAGTACTGACACTGCAAATACCTAGTCCTCTACATATGCTACCTTTTGAAGTTTCTTGGGAGCTTACTTTGTGTGTTTCTTGCGGATCCCTCAAAACTTTTTGTTATCTTCTCTAGTTTTTCTAAATATTCCATGAAGTTTTGAGTGTTCATTGCTTTCAGGTCCACAGAACCACAGCTTCCGTGAACATGAAAGAGTGCAGAATGAACTAATTGTGGACTGCATCAATGTCTAATGACCTCTGTAGTGGTGGTGTCCGTGAAAATGCACTGTAATCTTCTGGAATCACTGGAAAATACTGGAAGCCCCATTCTGGTTTCCATTGTGGTCCATAAAGGTCTTGTCTTCACTGTAACTGTTCAAGTGGTCCAGGTCTTTTAGTCCAGGAAGCTGTTGCCTTACTGATGATTATCTTAAAGTCTCCTCTACTGGGGCAGTGTTGGGCCACATTAAAAGAATAAAATAACTCAACTCCCCTGTAAAAACACAATTATTATTGAAGAAGCCTCTTATTTGGCTGATGTAGTGCTCCTCAAATATCCCATTTACTTTACAAAGAATTAACCACAGTGATCGCTTTAACTTGGGTAGTCCTATCTCTGCCACTGTGATGCACTTTGTTTGGCTTATGATGAGACAAAATGGAAGAGATTTAAAAAAAATTCCCTACTTCTGTTTCCTATATTCTTCTATATTTGGAGTTTCTAAAGTACCGTGGTGGTTGATTTTTAGTTCCTCTAAAAATTAAAGCTAATAAAAACATTATCCTGCTTAATATTTAGATGTTTAGAAGTAGAATTAAATATTCAAACTCATGTTTGGTATTTTGAAGTAAAATCAGGTGTGGCTTGGAAGACCAAAGAAATTGTTAGCTATAAATTTATCTTCCTGAGATCCATTGTATTCCTCTATAAATGACTTTGTGCTAACGTTTCCTAGAAGTGTTCTCATTAAGGTCTAATGTATCCATAGGTTGTCATCTCATTGGTAAATGCAAAATAATTACTGTGTTTTACTCTGGTCTGTAGTGCTTTAAAATTACCTTTTCATATCCATGACTTTGAGTCCATTTTGGGGACTTTTAACACTGTTCAATGAAATTGTCTGAATTTTATTTGTGTGTGTGTATATTCCTGAAGTTAATTCTATTTAAATTATTAAAGTGTTATAATTTTGCTCTTGTGAAAGTACTTTCTTTTTGAACCACTGGTATAGATATAGCAGTGAATCGGGTTGTTTTCATTGCATTCTGTTTTTTTTAGAAAAGGTAACCTCCAGAAGGGCTTCTCGCAGCCAGGAAGCTATTTTGAACCTAAATCCCAGTGAGAGTACAAATTAACTGGAGGTTCTCTGTTTTCCTTGGGCATTTGGTTTGGGAATTATTGTCCTCAGCTCCTGCTGTAATGGGAAGGTGAGATCTGGGGTGAGAGAGAGGAATCTGAGTAGCCTCCACATCCCTGTTGTTTTAAGTTTAGTTTGAGTAACTCCAGTCCCCTGGGAACTGGCTCTCCTTTCCGTGTGGGAGTAGCTGGGGAAGGAAGGGCTGGGGCCTGGAGCCAGGCAGTGCCATGAGTGGGAGAAAGTTTCCCTCCTTCTAGAGAACAGCCCATCTTGGGCAAAACTTCCAAGTAGGTGCAAAGATGTTGCTGCCTCTTTCCCGACTGTGCCTGGTGATTTCATCATACCCTCTTTCCTGGTGGTCTTGTCTCCATTCCCTGCTCCACCTGGCAGAGGCCCCTGCCCTCACTGGTTGTCAATATGCCTAGGAGCTGGTGCACAGAAGAGGCTGGTGGCTCCTCAACGGACCCAGTAGACTGTTAGGTAGCAAGTCTCATCACCCAAATTAGTAATGCTTATGGCACTAAAACATTCCTAAAACCACAACTCGAAGATGTCAATGAAACAATGAGGTTCTCAACTAAGCCCAAGATGCTGCTCCTGAGTTTTTTCCCTAAAGATTGATTGGCTGAGTTCCTTGTTTTGTCACTTAGTGGAAGAGCAGTGCAGACGCCAAAGGATTTAGAGAAGGCGGCCTGTCAACACAGAACAGCTGGATTCATGTTGGCCTGAAACTATTAAGATGCTGAAGGTAAGGAGAGCATCTTAATAGATGAGTTCAGGAGAAGTGTAAATTCTGGACAGCACCACCTTTCTAGAGGCACTTGCTTTGTTTATTTTAGTCTTTATTATGGGAAAATAAAATGTACAATGAGTACATGAACTTCCATGTACTTATCACCCAGCTGCAATAAGTCTCAATTCCTGGCCATCTTGATTCCTCCATACTTCCCATTCCCACTGGACTATTTCTCTCTTTGTTTCTTTAATCCCCACTAGAGGATACATTTTTCCATTGATTTTATTTATTTATTTTTAGAGTGGAGGAGAGATAGAGAGGCAGAGAGAGACAGAGAGAAACATCAATGTGTGAGAAACACATCAATTAGTTGCCTCCTGAGGTACATGCCCAGTGCTCTAACTGCTGAGCCAAACCATCCAAGGCCCCACAGGATTATTTCAAAGCAAATTTCAGACATTAAAATTTTTTTAAATTTATTTTTTGTTTAATTTACTTAGCAATTACAGTTGACATAAAATATCTTAGTTTTAGGTGTACAACATAGTAATTAGATGTTCATATTCCTTACGAGTGATCACCCCAATAAGCCAGGCATCATTTCATCCATAAGTATTTCAGATTATCTAAGCAAAAAGAAATCATGTAAAAAAAATCCCACAAACCATTATGCACACAACATTAATGTTTATATATTAGACATCTAGTCAGGATTCAATTTTTTCCTATTTTATAAGTTTTATTTTTTACAGTTTAAATCAAGTTACAAATGAATTTCATACATTGCAGTTGGTTGATCTGGTTTATTTTGTTAATCTTTACCTAAGGATATTTTTCCATTGATTTTTACAGAGAGTGGAAGGGCGGCAGAGAGAAATATTGATGTGAGAGAGACACATTGATTGGTTGCCTTCCGCACGTGCCCTGACCATGGTCAGGGATGAGCCTGCAATTAAGGTACGTGCCCTTGACCAGAACCTGTGACCCTTCAGATAAAGGGTCACAGGGCTGTTTTGACACTTTATCCACTGAGCCAAAACGTGCAGGGCTGTTTTTGTTTGTGTGTGTGTGTTTGTTGAAAAGTGCATAACATAAAGTTTCCCATCTTAACCACTTTTAAGTGTATAGAACAGTAGTAACTATATGTACATTGTTGTGCAACACATTTTTAAAACTTACAAAACTGAAACTCTATACCCATTGAACAACTCCCTTTTGTCGCTTCCTTCCAGTCCCTGATAACCACTAATCTACTTTGTGTCTGAGTTTGACTACTTTAGGTACCTCATATATGGAAAATCATGGATATTTGTCTTTTTATGACTGGCTTTTTTTCACTTAGCATGATGTCCTTAAGATTCATCCATGGTTAGCATTTAACAGATTTCCTTCTTTTAAAAAAAATATTAATTTCAGAGAGGAAGGAAGAGGGAAAGACAGATTCTACTAAAACTAAAACTAAAGACTCCTGCAAGGCCCCCAACTGGGGACTGAGCCCACAACCTGGGCATGTGCCATTGACTGGAATCAAACCTGGGACCTTTCAATTCACAGACCGACACTCTTTCCACTGAGCCAAACCAGCTAGGGTGGATTTCATTCTATTTAAAGTTTGAATAATATGTTAGGGTTTATATAAACTACATTTTCTTTCATTACTATTATTTTTTTAATCCTCACCAGAGGATTTTTTTCCCATTGATTTTCAGAGATAGTGGAAGAGAGAGGGAAAGACTGAAACACACTGATTTGTACACTCCCCAACCAGGACCCAGGATGGGGAAGAGCCTATAACTGAGGTACATGCCCTTGACCGGTATCAAACCTGGAACTCTTCGGTCTGCAGGTCAATGCTCTATCCACTGAGGTAAACTGGCTACATCTAAACTACATTTTTCTTTATGCATTCATCTACTGGTGGACATTTAGAGTGCTTCCACCTCTTGGCTATTGTGAATAATGAACATGGGTGTGCAAATAATCTTCTCAAGACCCTGTTTTCAATTCTTTTGGATATATATGCAAAAGTGAAAATACTGAATTATATGGTAATCCTTTAAAAAAATATTTTCAATTGGTTTGTTTTAGAGAGAGAAGGGAAGAGGGAGAGAGAGAGAAACATCGATGTGGGAGCAAAACATCAATTGGCTGCCTCCTACACACCTCCTACCAGAGATCCAGCCCACAACCCAGCCGTGCCCTGACTGGGAATCGACCAGCAACCCTTTGGTGCATGGGATGACACAGCCAACAGAGCCGCACCTGCCAGGTCTTCATGGTAATTCCTTAAAATATTTTTTTGAGGAATCACTATACTGTTTTCCATGGCTGTTGTGCCATTTTACATTCCCACCAACAGGGCTCAAAGGCCCCAATTTCTCTATAGTTTTGCCAAAACTTATTTTCCATTTTTTTTATAGTGACCATTCCGATGAGTATGAAGTAATATCTCATTATAGTGTTGATTTGCATTTCCCTGATGATTAATGATGTTGAGCATCTTTTCATGTGAATGTTGGACATTTATAGGGTGTCCCCAAAAATGTATACACATACTTAAAATAATTATAAAGTGTTTATTAAAATACATTTCATTTTCAAAATTGAGATATTAGCTATTGAAGTGTGTATACATTTTGGGAGGACACCATGTATTTTCTTTGGAGAAATGTCCATTCAAGTCCTTTGCTCATCAGGCTATTTATATATTTTTTTATTGTTGTTGTTGTAGGAATTCTCCATAAATTAACCCCTGTCAGATAAATGGATTGCAAATATTTCTTCTATTTTGTAGGTTGCCTTTTACTCTGAGTCCTTTGCTACATAGAAGTGTTTAAGTTTGATGTAATCCCATTAGTCTATATTTGCTTTTGTTGCCTGCATTTTTGCTGTCATATCCAGGAAATCACTGCCCATTTCAATATCACAAAGCTTTCCCCTATATTTTCTTTTAGGAGTTTTATAGTTTCAGTTTTTGCAGTTAGGCCTTTAATCCATGTTAATTTTTGTATATGGTACGAGGTAAGGGTCTAGCTTCATTTTTTAGCATCCTTATCCAGTTTCTCTGGCACCATTTGTTGAAGAGACTATCCTTTGCCCATTGTGTCAGCTTGGCACCTTTGTCAATGATCATTGTATCACATACGTGAGGATTTATTTCGGGGCTCGCTCTTCTGTTTCTTTGGTCAATTAATATACCTGTCTTTATGCCATTACTGTACTATTTTGATTATTGTGGTTTCATAATACATTTTGAAATCAGGAAGTGTGATTTCACACTCCAGTTTATTTTTCTTTCTCAAGATTGTTTGAGTTATTCTAGGTCCTTTGAAATTGTACATGAATTTTATAATTTTTTTTCCTGTTTCTGCAAACAATACAATTGAGATTTTGATAGAGATGACATTGAATGTGTAGATTGTTTTGTGTAGTTTGGACATTTTAAGGGTAGTTAGTCTTTCAACTCATGAGCATAGGCTATCTTTGCATTTATTTGTGTTTTTAATTTCTTTTATCAATGATTTGTAGTTTTCAGAGTACAAGTCTTTTACCTTCCTGGTTAAATTTATTCCTAAGTATTTTATTTTTTAAAAAATAGACTATTTGTAAAGGAGTTTTGGGTGCACAGCAAAATGGAGTAGAAGTTACAGAGATTTCCCATATACCTCCTGTTCCCACTCAACATCCCTCACCAGAGTGGAACATTAGTTATAGTTGATTAACTCAACTTGACACATCATTATCACCCGAAGTCCATAGTTTATATCAGGGTTCACTCTTGATGGTGTTCATTCTATGGGTTTGGACAAAGGAGTAATGACAAGCATTCACCATTATAATGTCATTTAGAGTAGTTTTCCTGCCTAAAAGTTCCTATTTTGGACACTATTGAAAATGGAACTGTTTTCTTTTTTTAAAATATATATTTTTATTGATTTCATATAGGAAGGGAGAGGGAGAGATAGAAACATCAAATGATGAGAGAGAATAATTAATAGGCTGTCTCCTGCATGTCCCCTACTGAAGATTGAGCCTGCAACCAGGCATGTGCCCTTGACTGGAATAGAACCCGGGACTCTTTAGTCCTCAGGCCAACGCTCTATCCACTGAGCCAAACCAACTGGAGCTGGAGCTGTTTTCTTAATTTCTTCCTTGGATAGTCCATTGGTTGATAAGTTTTTTTCAAGTCTTAAAGCTATGGAGTCACCTCTCATTCTCTCTTCCTCACCTTTTCCTTGCAATTACTTGGGCATTTGTTTATGGAGAAGCCCTATATTTATCCTAAGAATGTCAACTGCCTGAATGTCTATGGCTGTCTGAAAGGAGTGGAACTTTGGCTAGCAAAGGAAAAAGTATTATGCTCTGTGGCAACACTTCCCCATGCCCTTAAACTCCTGCTTCTGAGGCAGCCGGGGTTGGCCTGATTCTGCTCAGCTTTTACCATGAACACAGCTCTTCTCTGTTTTGTGACTCATGTTCATCCTCCCCAAACACATTTAAAAAAAAATTATTTTGCAATGGGTGGGTAGGGGTAGGGGAGGCCTGTCCTTTCTGGACATTCTTTAGTTTTAAAGCATCTGTCACATGACTTCCTTGGCAACTATGATTTTAATTAAGGTGACAGGCTTATTATAGGACTGGAAATAGTGAATCACAAAGACATGGCATCAGTTTGAGAGCCTATCCCTGGGGAATTCCAAGGTTTCGGTGGAATGGTAGAAGTGCCTGGGTTGCTGGCTTCTTCCATTTTCATGGCCCTCTGAGTAAGAATACCAGGCTCTGGCTGACCTGGGGTGGGGAGGGAAGTGACACACCGGGTTCTGTATTGAAGCTGCTTCTTCCCTCTCCTTAATGGTGTAGTTATGACTCATGTACAAGTCCTGCTGGGAGAACTTCTAGCACATGCACTGCACAGCCCTAATACATTCATCCACTATTTCTGCGTTCTCCGGTTTGGTTTGAGCGGATCCTTTAACTTGTGGAACTGGCTGTGCTGCCCAGACAGACATGGTCAGACTCTTGGTCAGTGTTGAGAAGGCTGTGTTGACGGAGACCTGTGATGAAACACCTGGGCACGTATGAAAACAGCCTCCAACGCTGTCGCATTTATGCCTTGTTGATTTTTTTCCCTGATCTTAGCTTGAGTTTCTTCTACTCCTTCCTTTTTCTGGATCTTTTCCTGTTTGAAACTATGCTGAGCGAATAGACAAATAAGACATTTTTCTTTCTAATTTGTCTTTTTGTGGGATTTCCCAATATGTGATGATACCGATTTTTGCAGTCATGTTCTATCTTGACTGGCAAAGTTCTTCATAGAGATCTTTCTCCTTATAAAGCCATTTCATGTCTAAAACCAAGGGATAAACGGAACAGAAGCAGAAAAGCTAGTACATAAAAAGCAGTTTAAATTGACGAGCAGGGACCACAGAATTAGTTCAGATTGGTCATTTGAAAAGTACTTTTAACCAAGGACAGCTAATCCCAGAGCAAAATTCCTCACTTTTTATTTGTGGCTGTTTCTGAAAGGTGGTTCGTCTGTGAGCAAGGAACGTGTGAATTTGAAGCCTCTATCAAATCTTATCTGACCTTCTCTTACTCACCAGTTGTCAACATCACGTCTTAATTAAAGGGTTGGGGGGAGGATGGCTTCTTACATCATTGCTTTGTTAACAGAATTTCCACATAAATTTGAAAATAATTATAAAATAAAAAGTGTCATGTGCACTTGAATTATAGATAGGTCAACTATGAGTTCTCATGGCCTTTTTAACTGGAACACTAAAGAAAATTAAAATCAAGGTGAAACTTTGAGTCCTGAAAACTGAACATTTTGTTACCCGAATTTTTGTGTTTTAGGGGTGGAAGAGAAATCTTCCAGATTTTTTTTTCTTTTCCTTTTCTTTCCTTTTCTTTTCTTTCCTTCCTTCTTCCCTCCCTTCCTTCCTTCCTTCCTTCCTTCCTTCCTTCCTTCCTTCCTTCCTTCCTTCTTCTTCTTCTTCTTCTTTTTTTTTTTGATAATCCTCACTTGAGGATATTTTTTCATTGATTTTTTTTTTTTTTAGAGAGAGAGTGGAAAGGCAAGGGAGATACAGAAAGAGAAAGATACATTGATTGATTGTGGGGATGGAGCCTGCAACCAAGGTACATGCCCTTGAAGGGAATAAAACCTGGGACCCTTCAATCCTCAGGCTGATGCTCTATCCACTGAGCCAAACTGGCTAGGGCAGAAATCTTCCAGATTTAATGTTTTGTGTGTGTGTGTGTGTGTGTATACATACTCAAAGTTAAATTTAAACCGTTGTTATAAGGTACTACTTTTTAAATTAAACTTTGATTCAATAAACAGACAAGCAAACAGATATAATTATAACGTATAAATAATTTTCAGTGTATATGAATATTCTTGTATATGTCTTAAGTATTTTTGGAAGTTTATGTAAGAGGGCAGTAAAAAACAGTGGCTTTGGAGAAGGGGACTGGGTGGCTAGGTATATTAAACTTTTAATAGTACTTTCCACAAGTATTATTTTCTCAGAAGCTCTCTTAAGTAAAGAGCATTTCCATTTTATCAGTGAGCAAGTTGGGGCTCGGGGAGGATTAAATGACTTGCATTACTGCCACTGGGATAAAGAGCGGAGGTTCCTGTCTGGCTCTCCACCTATTGGTCTTTCTTTACCCAAATGGGCCAGGCCACAGATCCCCTCCAGCTCGCCACTGCAGCTGGCTGATCTTTTCCAGCTGGCCTCTGTAGCCCCTGTGTTTTGAATTGGACTCAGATTTTTGAAGATGTTTGCAATCTGCTTGCCCTTTGAACTCCAAAGTGCTGCTGGGAGCAACTTTAAGATAGGAGTGTGAATCAGCCACCTGTAGTCCCATCTGATCGCACAGTCTTTTAAAAAATACTCAAGGAGTGATGATATTTTCCCCCTATATGATTTCCCCCCATAAAAGGACTGGTTCCAGAGGCAGTGGGAGGGGAGAAGGGGAGAGAGGAGGAGAGAGAAACATCGATGTGAGAGAGACGACGACATGGGAGAGGGGCAGGGTTTGAACCTACAACCCAGGTACGTGCCCTTGACGGGGAATCAAAGTGGAGACCCTCAAGGTGTGCACCCTCAGTTTAATCCCTGAGCCACGCCTGGCCAGGGCTGATCACACAGTCTTAAAGTCTCACTTAAAAAAATTATATTTTAAAGTGGCAATACATCTACTTAGCACAAAATTCAAACAGCACAAAAAGCTATGAAGGAACAGCTTACCTTCACCTCTGCCCTCGAGTGAGCCAGGCAGCAGCTAGCATAAGGGATATTTTATGAAATGCTTTACTGTAATTGCAAAAGGAAAATCCTTCTCTCCCACGCCTTGGCTGACTGCCTGTACTTCTGAATGGTAGAACGTACAGCTCTGAAGTGCTGAGTGGTTCCTGTAACTATCTGAATGAAAGAGCCATTTGGGTTATTATGTCTCATGTTCTTTTAAAGTCAACATTAGATACTTTCTTGGAAAATATTTTAGCGAAACTTCTGCCCCAAGACGCATTCACTTCACAGAACTTTGACCATCCTACAAAAGAAGTGCTTCCGGCCAGCTGAGTGTCTAAAGCAGAGGCTCTTCTCAAATTTGGTTTTCTCCCATGTTCACCTTTTTTGAAAAGGAAATGATTCATTTCCATACAATGTAAAAAGCACGATAGGATATGCAGTGAAAAGTTTCCCTCTGTCCCCAGTTACCCGGTCCCCTTCCCCACAGTCACTGTTTTTTACTACCTTCTTACATATACTTTCAAAAATACTTAAGATGTATACAGAAAAATTCATATACACAGAAAATTACTTGTGTATAATGTTATCTGTTTGCTTGTTTGAATCAGAGATTCTGGACCTGGTGTGCCCATCAGAATCACCTGGGAAACTTTTAGACAAGGCATGTGTCTACACCCTATGAAAAACTACTGAATATTTCTGCTTGCCCTTGGTTGTTTAGTGTGCTTCCTGGTTGAGAAACTCGAGCCTGAGATATAACCATTCAGATTTGAGAACTCATTGGGAAGCTACTGGGCCCCAGCCCAGGTGGTTTGGAAGAACAGCTGCATGAAACACTGTGAGCAATCGGTTCCGCTTCCACTGGCCAGGGTGTCTGCAACCACTCAGTTGATAAGTCTAAAGGTAAATTGCCTCTTAAGAAGGACTGTCTCCAGATTAATATAATCAGGGCTGCAATTACCTGTGTATAAATGACTTAGCTCTCTGGTCTGATTTTTCTAAACATATCCTACTCCCCCCCACCCCCTGATTTTTTTTATAGTTGTTCTTTATAGAAAACAGAAAATACAGTAAGCCTTAAAGAAAAGGACTAGGTACCCAGAATTACCTAACTCAGAGATAACTACAGTTAACCTTTAAATTTTACTTTTTCAATTGTGCATATGTTAAAGTGGCCCAGTAGCTCAGCTGGTTAGCATATCATCCTCATATGTCAAGGTTGCAGGTTTGATCCCTGGTGAGGCACGTACAGAAATTAACCAATGAATGCATAAATAAGTGGAAAACAAATCAATGTTTCTCTCTCACTTCCTCTCTCAAAAATCAATTAAAAATTTTAAAGTAAGTAAAAGAAAAGAAAAGACTTGTCAACTGAGTGGTTGCAGACACCCTGGCCAGTGGAAGTGGAACCGATTGCTCACAGTGTATTTAAAGCAAATCTGTAGTTGTATGGGAAGCAAATCCATCCAAACATTATATAATTTTGTCTGTATTTACTTGAGTGTGTAACACTAATGAGTAAAAGGGGAAGGAAGGACTTACACATCACACACACTCACACATATTATTATATCCAACAAAAATCTACAGTGATGCCTTAATATCATACCCATTCTCACTGACCTTTTCTCAGATTGCCTCAACTTTCTTTTTGAGTTCATTACTAACACTTTGATATATACTCTGCAGTCTTTGCCACTCCTTCTCCCCCTGTAATGATCTATAACACAGGATACTGTAAAGTACACATAGCTTTTTCTTATCTTGGTATGATAAGATATATGGATGGATTTTGTAAGGTTGTTTAAATGATTACATGGCATTTCATGGTAGAAATGTCACACTGTATTGGTCATTTTCATAATGATGGACTTTTGGGTTGTACAGTTTTTTATTATTATAAATAATGCTACAGTAAACATGTTTCCCAAGGATGGGGTTCTAGATATGGATTTACTGGAACAAAAAGATACCTTGTCTTTCTTCCCCTCCCCTAAGGAACAACACTGGACAGACTCACTGAGCTATTCACCTCTCTCCAACCCCTACAATGTATAGACATCCTCTTATGTGTAACTGTCTTATAGCTAAAAATCTTATCCACACACATTAATTCCTTCTTTACCTAGGAGTACCTTTGCATCTCATTTATCTTGGCATGTCCCTGTTTTTTAAAAAATAGAAAATTTTATTAAGACAATTGCAGTTTTACATGTGAAACACTACACAGAATCCCTTGTATACTTTGCTGGTTTCCCCCAATGCTACATTTAGCAAAACTATCATATGATATCACCACCAGGATAGTGACATTATTCACTAACCTTATCAGGTTTCCCCAGTTTTACTTGTACTTCTGTGTTAGGTGTGCGATTTGTTTTATACAATTTTAATGCCAGTGTGGGTTGGTATATCCACCACCACAGTCAAAATATTGAACAGTTTCAACACCACAAGAATCCATTGTATTGCCTTATTATATTCACACACCCCATCTTCACACAAAAAGACTCTTGATATTTCGATTTACTTCCTGGCCAGCTATTACCAGAATTGCATATCATTCTAAAAATGTAAATATTACTAGGTGAACAATATCTTCACTGTCCTATCCCTATGTTAAAGTCTTTTAACACATTTATTATCAAATTGGCTCTCAAAGAGTATTGAAAATACTCTCCTGGTGAATATGGGGCAGACGTTTCTTGCATTTCTCTGGTTGTACAATACCTCAAAACATTATTTGCAGCAAAAATCACATCACCGAAACTACCAAATGCAATAAGCACACAGACTTCTGACTTTAACAAAGCTGTTGCTAACTTCATAGAAGCACTGCTCATGGGGTTGTGGCATAGTATTTTTGCTTACTGGGGATTTCTGGCTAAGGGCAGACTGGAAGGCTTTTGCTAAACTTATTTCTAAAAGAAATTTGTTCTAAATCAAAGGATATTTACATTTTTTTCTAAGCTGAGTTTAATGAAATATATTTTCTTCATTGGAGGTAATCACTGGAAAGAGAGACTCTCAGTCTCTGTCAGAGAAATTAGCTTGTTACTAGTCAGGGTCATCTCAGTCCCTGTGGCATGCCTGGCTCCTTTTGTGGGATTGGAATTCTTATTGGTTCCCAGTGAATCAGTGGGGATCCAACTTTTCCTTATAAGCTATCATTCTGCTAAAGTCAGAGCATTGCTGAACTTGGAATCTATATATATAAAATCCTAATATGCAAATAGACCGAACGGCCGAACAACCGATCACTACGATGTGTGCTGATCACCAGGAGACATGCGTGGAACATGGCGAGTGTCAGCAGCAGGTGGGATGGTGGAGCAGATGAGCGGGGGTGCCAGACCAAGGTGGGACGCCAGTCTCTGTCATCTGGGCAAGCCTCTCGTGATTACTGAAAATTCTTTTTCTCCCACGCACTGTGGTCCTGCCTGGTGCCTGCTCCTGCTGCTGGTGCTGGCCCTGCTCACACCTGCAGCTGGCGCTGGAACCACCACTCGTACCCACTGCTGGCACCTGGCGCCAGTCCTGATTGCTTGGCACCATAAGTTGGTGCGAGCAGCAGCTGCTGGCCCTGATCATCCCTGAGGGCTTCTCCACCTCCCCCTTCTCCTGAGGGCCAATCAGGGCAGCAGCTGCCACTTGCACCCATTGACGGCACTGGACCCACTTGCACCCACTGCTGACACTGGCCCCAATTGCTTAATGCTATCGGTGGGTGCAATTGGGGCTGGAGCCACCAGTGCATGGGAGCAACATCGGCAGGAGCAGGGTTTCCAGCAGACAGGGGACTGGGGGCCATGCCAGGAGGGGCCAGGCAAGGGCACAGAGGATGGGCCGAGACCCGCCCCTGTGTCCACCGCAGCCCACAGTTCCTTTCAAAGTGCATGAATTCATGCACTGAGCACCTCGTTGATGATAAACAACAATATAGGGATGAACTTGGAATAGAGATGATGTAAACAATAGTGTGGGGGGATAAAGTGACGATGGGTGATGGGTAGAATTAGAAGAGGTTGTCCTTAGACAAGTACAGCATGAGGAAGTTATTGGACCAGAAATACAATATATGATAAATCATCTCCAGTTAGCCTGGAAAAATTAATATGTACAATGCGTAGAAAATACAATTTAACTTAGCCATTTTAGATCTAGAAGTCATTTGTGGAGTATAAACAAAGAAGATCAGATTCAGAAAGACCCTATATCTATTTACCATTTTAAACAGTGATAAATGCTTATCTCCTTTGCTCCCAAAATTCTACTTTTGAAGATCTATCCTCTATATGTATTTGCATATGTGTGAAAGGGACATTTGTGTACAAGGTTTTTCATTGCAGCATTGTCTGTAATAAAGAAAGCTCTTGTTTATAAGTCAGCTCTAAACCCAAAGTATGTGCATTGACCACATGTGAGTTGGGTTGTGATTTTTAGAGCTCCTCCACCCAGAGGTATCAGGTTCTGAGCCACTGTTCATGTTTAGCTTGGGCTCACACCGAACAGAGTTCTGAGGTTGGGCAGGGCACCTGGTTGGTTCTTGTTGAGAACACCTCAAGGCTTAGCTAGCCTCTCTTCTAAGAGAAGCCTGTGGGCTGGAGGTCATGGAATTCTTGATTTTCTTCAACGTTAGCTATTGGAATAGGAGGGTGTGGGGGAATTTGTTATTTGATAAAGTCTGTAAGCAGATGAAGCGAGGGATGCAGAACTGTTCTCTTCACCCCTTTCCTCTTACTCTTTTCCCTTAGAATTGAACACCAAAGGCCCACACTCTACCTTATAGAAAAACCACATGAGATATTATGACTCAGAAGGGAGGTTCAGGACTGAGTTCCTGTAATTCTGAACAGACTATTTTTTAAAGCATTTCCACAATTTGTTTTATAGGTGTGTAATTGCTCTGATAATCTGCAGTGTACTGAGTTTGGGGAAGATCATTATTGAAGATCTAGAACTTCTGGTAAGTATTGCGACACAAAGTCCCTCTTAGTTTGTAAGCACATGAAACAAAACAAAATGAAGTATAAGTTTGAAATAAATCCAAGGAGCACTATTTGTCTCTGACAAATTTTTGTTGTTGTTGTTAATCCTCACTCCATATAGTTTTACACTCATTCTTAGAGAGAGTGGAAGGGAGGGGAAGGACATCGAAACATCAAAGTGAAAAAGACACATTGATTGGTTGCCTCCCTTATGTGCCAGGATCTAGTTTGCAATTGAGGTACATGTCCTTGACCAGAATTGAACTCAGGACTGGAATTGAACCAGACTGATGCTCTATCCACTGAGCCAAACCGGCCAGGGCCGTCTCTGACAAATATTTGCATTGTCATCATGTCAGCACTGATTACTGAGTTAACTAAAATGTGTGAGATAACCTCTGTTTTGGGGGCAGGAGTATGAGTTCAGTTCTCACCTCTCATGACAATTTGGATAACAGCTAAATTGATCAATCAAGAAGAACAATTAAGCACAGTTTTTAGTTAAGTAACTGCAAGGAGAAATAGCTAAATGACTTACAAGGAATTGTCTCCTTAAGTGAGGAGGTGGAGGACTCTTGCTTAAATTAAAAGCTTTCTGTCGCAATTTTACTTTTGAAAAATTATGTGCCTGTACATACTTAGTTAAAAGTTAAAAATATATCTATATTTTTGCCTACATATATGGGGCCAAGAAAATAAAGATAAGTATAGTATCTGTAATGATTATTTGAAATATCCTTGAATGCTACAACTAAAGTAATTTTTGGGGAAAACAAAAGGATAAAGTGAAGTATGTGAATTTTTGGATGAAATAAAAGAACCGTTGCTCTGACCTTAACTTATTTGGCCTGAATTTTTGCATTTCATTTATTTGTAATTCAGGCGTCTTCTAAATATATTTTTACTGATTTCAGAGAGGAAGGAGAGGAAAAGAGAAACAGAAACATCAATAATGAGAGAGAATCATTGATTGGCTGCCTTCCTGCACAGTGCCTTCCTGCAGGATTGATTTTGCAACCTGGGCATGTGCCCTGACAGGGAATTGAACCATGATCTCCTGGTTCATAGGTTGATGCTCAACCACTGAGCCATGCTGGCTGGGCCAGAGGCCTTCTAGAGTTCTAGATCATGGTTTGGCAAGCGTTTCCTACAAAGGGCCGATGCTAAATATTTTAGGCTAGGCTGGTCACACAGTTACTGTTGCAACTGCAATTGACCCTTGAACAAGCCCAAGCTTAGGGATGCCAACCCTGTGAAGTCGAAAATTTGTGTATAACTTTTAATTCCTCTAAAACTTAACTAGAGTTTTCCCTTTGTATTTATGGGGGATTGGTTCCAGGAACCACTGAATACCAAAATCCAAAGATGCTCAAGTCCCTTATATAAAATGACCTAGAACCATGCGTCTAGCCAGCCCTCTGCATCTGTGGAGACCCAACCACAGAGTGAAAACACTGTTTTTCAATCAATAGTTGGTTAAATCCATGAATGGGGTACAAAGGGCCGACCATATTTATTTTTAAAAAATCCAAATATAAATGGATCCATGCAGTTCAAATCCATGTATTCAAGGGTCAACTGTATTCAACGCTGCCATTATAGTGTGACTGTCACCATAGACAATATGTAAATGAATGAGTGTGGCTGTGATCCAATGCAGTATAACTATGGACATTGAAGTTTGAATCTTATATCATTTTTTTCCCCTTATATATATTTTTTTCTTTTTTAAATTTTATTTACAATATAACTTATATTTAATAGTAGTACATATGTTTTCCTCTCCCCCAATATCCTCCCCCCAGAATCTTATATCATTTTTATGTGTCATGAAATATTTTTTAAATCATTAAAAAATGTAAATACCATTCTTACCAGATGCAGGGTTGGTCACCTGGCAAATACAGGCTTGGTTTTGGTCGACTGGCAGAGGAGGCTAGGCTGTGGACACTCCAGGATAATATCCTGTCACATCCTCTGAAAGGTAGCTGGGGGTGAGAAGGTAGTAATGATGAGTAGGACCTATACCTAAAATGGGACCTTTTCAACAAACATTCAAGGAAAGCATGGGCATGAAAGTTCTGAGGCAATGATGAAAAGGTGTTGAGAGACTCTGAGATACAGAGAAGGTAATCAAATGGAGATGCCACGTGCTGGGTTCCTCAGCAAATGCATGGGTCCGTGCATCTCCCACTCATGACTTAGACCTGGACTAAACCACTGTACATACTCCTCAATTCTTTTCTATCAGCTTCAGAGCCCAAACTGCTAGGTGAAGCTTTTCCCTTCTACGTAGGTGTATGTCTGGTTGGCTTCTTGGCTAACCTTCTTTCGAAGCAAGCTTCAGCTTTGGGGAGGGTCATCCTGGCATCCTGGCTTACCTTCTTGTTGAGCTTGGGTGTTTAGTAGCCAAGAAAGGAAAAATATTCAGAATATCACCTGTGGTGAATCAGGGCCCTGCCCCAGAAGGAAGTGTATCTGGGTGCTGTGGAGAACATGCAGTGTTCATGGAAGTCCATGGAGGGCACTTGCACCGAATCACCACAGCTCTGTCCAGTCTCTCTGGAGGATCAGGATGGAGTTGGAATCATTCAGCCTATATTTCTCTGACCCTGTCTTTGTGAAAGAAACAGTCAGGATTACATCATATACGACTACCTTTCTGGGATAGATGAGCTTTCAAATAAATACAGAAATAAAAATAAGGCCAACAAATTCTGTAGATAAACAAATAAAGCACTTTTATCCAGTCTTGTAATTTAGGATTAAAATGTTCTGCTCTCACACAAAACCTGCCATGTCTCATCAAGACTATAAATTATAATTATAAAATTCACCTCCATCATGACTATGCTGTTGTTCCTTCTATCCAGGACAATATGTGCACAGATCACAAGTTCCTATTCCACACAGTAGGTGGGCAAGAGCAGGGGCTAGCTCCTGGTCATTTTTGGCAGGTAATCAATCTGGCATCTTACTGCGCTTGTGGTGGAGGTGATAACAGCTAGTAGGGAGGCCTGCTGTCTTCCATGTGCACGCAGAGTGAAGATGAGGCCAAGGTTGGAGCTACCATAAGGTCCTATTGTGTGGACCATTCATTTCTTCATTCATCCAACAAATATTGAATGAATTTCTGCTATGAAGAATTTCTGGGTTAGAGCCTAGAAGAAAACACATTCTCTACTTTTATGGCGGGTGCATTCTAGTGGGAAGAGAGAGAACACAAACAAATATATGGCATGTTGTAGTGATAAGGGCAAGTGAAGGGAGAATGATGGGGAGGTTACTAATTGGGATAAGTGGTCCAGGAAGGTCTTTCTAACGAGGTGGTAATTGAATAGGGCAAAGAGAGGGGCAAGAGCTAAGAGAACACTGGTGGGGAGAGATACCAAGGCAGCAGGGGTCTCAGGGCCCGAGGCTGGAGTGCATTTGGTGCGTTGGAGCAATAGCAAGTGTGTCTGAAGGGCAGGGGGGTGTAGGGGAGACAGGTGGGATGTGGGGACCTTTAGGGCTTGACTTTGACTGAGTGAGACAAGAGCCATTGGAGGGTGTTGAGCAGAGAAATGGCAGGAGCTGACTTAAACCCAGCTGGTCTGCTTAAGAATGGACTAAGAGGGAAGCTGGGTGTAGCAGGTGGCTCATGATATTAAGGTAAGAAATGATGGGGGCTCGGACCAGGCTGGTCACGGTGAGGGTGTGAGAAGTGGAGGAATGTGGATTTTAAGTAGAGCCAACAGGATCTGTTCACAGATGGCATGTGAGGTGTGAGAGAAGGGAAGGAGCCCAGGGGACTCTAAGACAGTGAGCCGGAAGAATGGAGCACCATTGATGGATGACCCAACGACTGGGACACCAATGTCTCCTGGGAGCAAAGATTAAAAATTGGCGTGTATTTATGGGGAAATATTCCTACTTGTTGGTGGGCCCTGGCCCGAATCTGGCTGGTAGATATCTTGGGGTTTGGTTCTTACAGTATTAGTTAAACAGCTGAATTAGCTGCAGATGTTTAAAACTCATGGCATTTTATGTGAAAATCTGATTTCCTGTTCTTTAGAACACTGAGATCTGGCTGGTTGGCCCCGAATGACAGCCTCTTTGGCCGTCATTATTTGATTGTTCAGCGGGCAATCACGCCCCTTCTCTCTGTTGTCTTATGTGCTACTCCCCTGCCCTGCCAGTCTCCCCATTTGAAAATAGGAATAAGAGTAGTTTCCTGGAGGTTTTAGGAAAATTAACAGAGATTACTCATGTAAAGCAACTAGAATTAAGTAAAACATGTTCGTTGTTATTGCTGTTTTATCATCATCTGACCACCTGTCTTGCAGGGCTTGAGTTTGCAGGTCTGAACCGTGGGTTTCAGAAAGCCGGAAGATGATTCTAACGAGGGCTGAGGCGAGCGGAGCTTCCCTGAATACATGATGGCACCGGACCAGACAGGCCGAGCGCAGGCCGCACAGCCCCCACAGCCCCCACACGCTCAGAAAGCTGTGTGCCCACCCGGGGGGTGCCTATCAGCCCCGCAGATCAGAGCTCGCCTCTCCCCTTCCGCACAGCGCGGCACAGTGGCCCGCATCACCCGGTGACTCATCTAATAGCCCCGCGTGTTTGCCCAGCTTGCGGCACCACAAATTACATTTGCAGCCTCCTTATCAGGCAAGCTAGGAAATTAAACCTAAACGGCTATGGTGTTGCTAAGTAATATGGCTGCGTACACAGACACCTGAGGCAGAGACCATCACAGCCCCATTAAAGCATCATTTTACTGTGGCTAATAAGGTTTGAAACCTTCAAAGGAAGCCCACTTTTTTATTTTTTATTTTTTTAAGGTCAGAAAGCGGGGTAACTTGGTTGTAACAAGAGATAGAATTTCCCTTCCCAGATACTAGGGGTGTGTGTGTGAGTGTATGTGTGTGTGTGTGCAAATGCAGGGGCCTGTGATGGGAATAGATCTGCAGTCTCTTGGCCCACAGAAGCAGCCAAGCAGGGAGGGGAGAGCTTGCCTTCCTGGACCCTCTGCTGCAAGCCATGGCGCCTGGTCAAATCCACCTCTGTGCCCGGCACCGGGTGTTTGTCACCTGACTGCTGGCTTCACTCTGCCTGGGGATGTTTCTGAGGGATGTGCAGGTCTAAGGAACCAGGACATGTCAGTGACTTCCCCCTACAGGAAAGTTTTTTCTTTGGGGGGCTTTTCTCTTTGCGTAACAGGGCTCTAGAGCCACCAGGGGTCTTAGGCCCTGGGATGCTTGGGTAGCTGAGCTAGACTCGGAAGTGAACTTCCTTATCCTGTTTCTCTCCAGTCAAACCATCTGTGTCCATTCCAGGGTTTGGCTCCTCATGGACCCGCCAAGCTTAGAGCACCAGGCACCACTCCAGAGAGGGAGGCCGAAGTGTAGGCAGGAGGGCACTCGGCATGTGGTCAGGCCGTCACCCAGAGTAGTCTTCTGTGCCCCCAGGTGGGGTGGGTGGTGAAGCAGGTCAGTGTGTTTAGCTCCTGTGGTAAGGGGTTGGGGGCATCTGAAGCCCATGTGTCCTCTCTAGCTCCCCTCTTTGAAAGGACTCCTCCCATCTTTTCTGATCTGGCCTCCTGGGGGAGAAAGGGAGAGAGGGAGAGGGAGAGGGAGAGGGAGAGAGAGAGAGAGAGAGAGAGAGAGAGAGAGAGAGAGAGAGAGAGAGAGAGAGAGAGAGAGAATGTGTGTGTGGGAAGGGGTGTGTGTGAAACCCCTCACTTTTAGTATCTTTAATGACATCTTTTCCACAATTATGGGGATTATTTCCCAAGCCTCAGGCAGGTAGGTTGAGTCTCAAGAGTGTGGGACGTAGAGATCACCTGGAGGGGGATGCCTGGGGCACGGTGGGTGTGTTTGTCTGTCCTGGAGCCCTGAGCTCCTTCTCTGGTAGCTCAAGAGAATACGGCCTATCCAGTCCCATCTTCACCGAACAGAAGAGTATGGAAGAGAATTCCTTGTCATTCCTTGTGTGGTGTGAGACACGGCTGTGCCTAGATGGGCACAGGATTTCTGCCGGGGGATGTCTCCACATCACACTTTTCTTAAGTGCGTTCTTTCCATTTGGTGGGGCTGCTGAGGCTTAGCCATCTCCCCGGGCAAGAGCTGTGCTCCACTAGAACCCTCTGTGGGCTGGCTCTGATTGGTCTGTCTGTGTTTCTCACATCCTCATACAACCCCCTCATATACTGTACCAGGGAACACTTGGCCAAGCAGGGGTCAGATTTTAGTCCAGTCTCCTGTTTCAACAGGGAGTTGAGTTTAGCTATGAACTATCCCATGTTGTAGTGCTTTGCAAGCCTTGTGTAGCTGTGAGCTGTGCTTTGTTTCATGTGCGTATGCCACGATTCTTGGGTCTTACTGGTTCGTTTTCATATAACCAGTTCTGCTGTTGCTTGGAGGCCTACGTTAAATCAAGGGCAGCGTGACTTCTATCACCTCTCCCACTATTTTCACAGAAGGAAGTGCTGGCAATAGTTAAACAGTGCCCATTGCATTTCTCTGAAGGTCCATTGCTTGCTTGGTTGAATATGTGCATTTTCTTGGATGGGTTCCTTTATGACTCCTGTTGGTCGGCTGCCGGAAAGACTTCCCAAGCATGAGTTGGCTCCAAACTGAATGTCTCCACGGCTTGGCTGACCTTCTGGATGATTGGTGAGTTGCTAAGACGTCTAGATACTTGCCCATTTCCAAGACCATCAACTCCAGCTGCGGTTCCTGGGCTGGTATAAAGATGGGGATGGGGAGCAGGAGGCACCCCTCCCACCAGGAGACTGTGGCAAGTTAGTGGAGCAGCCTAGTGTCCTTGCGACAGTCCCACTTCATCCAAGTTTGTTTCCATCTCTGCCTCTGTGGAATGGCTGAGTCCAGGGTACCCGCCCCTCCTTTCCTTCCTTCCAAGTGAAGGCTGGTCAGACCTCTAGAGATGGTGGGGCACCTTTAACAGTGACAATCTTTCCCAAAATTCTGGTAATAAACTATTGCAAATTCATGGTGGAAAATGCTGAAAATATAGAAACACACTATACAGAAGGTAAAAATAACTCAGAACTCGCTGTTAACTCTTAGATAGCCACTACTAATCTCTTGAAACATCTATTTCAGAATTGATACATACTCATTTATATATGCTTATATGAATAAATTTAAAAAATAAGATCATGCTATTTTGTAAGTTGCTTTTCTCATTTAATGTGATATTATAAACATGCTTCTGTGTCTTTACATCATTCTGCATCACCATTTGATTGCCTGTCATTCATGAATGGACACATTCTGGTTTATTTAATCAACTCCTTACCATGTGCCCTTTTGATTGATTTCAATATTTTCATTTTGCCCTTATAATCATTGCTGTAGTGAACATCCTTGGGGTTTCCTTTTCATGTCTAAATTTAGCACTTTTTAACAAGGCATGGATTGATACTGTCCAATGGTTCTCCTGGAAGTGTGTATACATTTCTGACCAGCTGTGTATGGATGCCATTTATTGCAATTTAAAATATATCTGTCAATTTGATAGGGGAAACATGAGCATCTTATTAATTTTACTGTCTTGGATGACGGGAGGTTAAACATTCTCCTTGTGGTTAATGAGCTGGCAGGGCTGTCTTGAGCTCCCCTGCTTCCAGGCAATGGTGTTTAAGTGTCCTTAGTTATAACTTAAGAAGATGAAATTGGGGCGTGCTGCCAGGGAGCCAAGGCAGTTAAAGTAGTTGCTGTTAGCCTTCAGAGCCTAAAGCCAATCTTCCTAAATCAAGCATGTCAAACTCAAGGACCACATGTGGCCCATAACAAATATTTTTGTGGCCTAGCCAATATAACGGTATGTAAGAAATGTTTTAATAAAAATTTAATAACTTAACTTTTATAATATCGTGTTATACCTCACTAGAGGCCCAGTGCACAAAATTCGTACACTGGGGAGGGGGGTCCCCTCAGCCCCGCCTGTGCCCTCTCACAGTCTGGGACCCCTTGGAGAATGTCTGCCTGCTGGAAATATAGAAACACACTATACAGAAAGTAAAAATAACTGAGGGGATTGGGCCTAAACCAATGGTCAGACATCCCTCTCACAGTCCAAGTCTCTCACAGTCTGGGACCTCTCATTCCTTACCGCCCACCTGCTGCAGCAGAGGCAGGAGAGGCTTCCAGTGCTTCCCAATCATGTGCCCAGCTTCTGGCTGAGCAGCGCTCCCCCTGTGGGAGCGCACTGACCACCAGGGAGCAGCTCCTGCATTGAGCATCTGCCTCCTGGTGGTCAGTGCATGTCATAATGACTGGTTGTTCTGCCATTTGGTCAATTTGCATATTAGAGTTTTATTATATAAGATTATTAATAACGAACTACAATGTTTGCTAATGACTGATTACTATAATCGTGTTGCATTCATTTCCGTTAAGCACCTTACATGTGGACGCACCATCTCTCTCCACTAATACTAGCCGCGAATACTTTAGCAGCCGATGGCCATGTCATTAGTCTTGGACTGACTTGTTTGGTGTGCGCAACAGGAAATATTTCGCTTTCAGAGAACAAGAAAAATAGGTTTGTTTGCATTACGCTTATTAATTGTGCAGTTATTCAGTGTCTGGTAAGTTAATGTTCAAGAAAAAAATATTAACTTTTATTAAAATGTTCTATTATTTTATGTTAACGATGACTCATTTATTTCAGCCCTTTGTATTCAGCATGTCTCTATCGAAATAAACATACGTTTCTATGAAAATTGAAGCTTTTGTTTTTTTGTGATCCACATAAACTTAAACCTTATTTATTTGGCCCATGTTAGCCTTTGAGTTTGACATGATTGTCTTAAGTGTTTCTTTTCAATCAAGCCCTAGTGCGCCTTCTATTCTGAGGGCATTGCCTCCTCCAGACCTCCTGCAGGGCAGAGCTGGGTGAAGCATGACTTGGGGCACAAGAGGCTGGGTAGGCACTCTGGCTCACTAGTGGATTGGTTTCCTCCACCCCCCACCTCCCATCCTTCATCTTTCTCCTTTTCCTTCCCCTCCTTCATGCAGATAGTCATGTATGGAATATCTTTCGTCATCTTTTGTGGTGTCTGTTCCCTTAAATGATGGGGTAACTAGAATGTTTGATGCCAGTGTTGACATCAGTCTGAGGTGGGTGGTTTACCTGCCTGGTAGGTAGTTTCGGACCAGCTGGGTGTAGGTGCCCACACACCCAGGGGTGAGGCCTGGGGGACAAGGTGAGGAGGGAGGTGAGGGGTGGGGGAAGCTGGGTTTGGGACGTGGTCATTGTAGGCACAAGGTATGCGCAGAGGCAGACTGGTACCATCTGTAATGTCAGAGGCAATGTGTTGGGAGCACCAGCAATCCTGGGGCTGCGGCTGGGCTTTGAGGAGATGATCTGTGCTCCCTTCATGACACAAAGCTGACTTATTCCAACTCATACCTTAGAAGGGTCACAGGTGGGTCTGGAAGACAAAATCATGAAGAGTTTTGTCCGTTTCAGTAACAGGTTTCTGAGGAGAAAGCAATGGCTCTGAAGAGGTCTGAGGGTTGCTGGTCCCTCCCATGGAGCCGCGCCTGTGAACTTAGTGGGCACTTAGGCATGAGCAGAGCAGGAACAATGGGCCAGTACAGAGGGACACCAGGGCAGAGAGTCCCAGCTGGGCTATTATGGCCCCTCCATCACCCCAAACTGGCAGGCGCTCCCAGAAGAGCTGCCGAGGTGTGGCATGGCGTTGCCACCTGGGATGTGGGGAAAGAGGGTAGAGGTTTTTTTTGTTTTTGTTTTTTTAAATGTTTTATTGATTTTTCACAGAGAGGAAGGGAGAGGGATAGAAAGTTAGAAACATGGATAAGAGAGAAACATCGATCAGCTGCTTCTTGCACACCCCCCACTGGGGACGTGCCCGCAACCAAGGTGCATGCCCTTGACCGGAATCGAACCTGGGACCCTCCAGTCCACAGGCCGACGCTCTATCCACTGAGCCACACTGGTCTCAGCAAGGGTAGAGATTTAAATATAGTTTCTTGTCCTCAGAACCCAACGGAGTCGTAAACAAGCTCAGAGAGACCGCCGGCAGCAGAATTCAACATACATGCCTATTGCTTCTAAGGTGCTGGAAACGGAGGAATTCAAATCGCATCTTTCACTTTGGGTTTTGAGTCTGAAGTAATTGGGTCAAAGCTAACTCTAGTCAGCTGACAAAAGAGGCCCTGCAAGGTTACACCATGCCACAGGGATCGAGACTCTCACTATGACAAAAACACACAAACCCTTCCCAAGGGTATGTTTATTGATTTTAGAGAGAGAGGAAGGGAGAGGGAGAGGGAGAGGGAGAGGGACAGGGACAGGGACAGAAAGAGGTGAGAGAAACATTGATCAGTTGCCTGTCACACGAGGGCAACTGGGCATTGAAACTGCAACCCAGGTATGTGCCCTAACCGGGAATCAACCCACGACCTTCTGGAATACTGGACGACACTCCAGTCAACTGACCGGGCCAGGGCTTTAAACTCTCTTGAGGTGATAACCCTGGACACCCGGTAGGTCTCCAAGATTTGAGGCTGAGAAAATCAGAGCGTCATGGCAGGGATGTCTATCAGCCCCCCTTGCTGCGAAGGGACTGGGGTCTCTAGCGCTGAGTGCACGGGCGAGGCGGGAGGCGGGTGGCACTCACAGTTGGCGGCCACAGGAGAAGTGCCCGTTGGAAGAACCCGGAGACATGTATGTGGTTGAACCTCGCGGTGAGCCAGCATTTATTACTCATCACAGCGAAACCGCTTTGTGTTTTTCATGGTGCCGACTTGATCTTCAGAAGGAAAACTATTTTCCAGGGGTTATTTTAATTTCCATTTTTCAGCCGACATTTGAACAGTTGTTCAGCCTCACAGAAGGGGCAGTTTTATAACGAAGTGTGTTCTACAAGCCATGGCAGCCCGTGTTGGAGGAGTTGGGCATGAACCCCAGTCCCGGGGGCGGCGGGGGGGGGGGGGGGGGGAGGGCCCACAGTGGGGACATTGTGTGCTGCGAAGGGCAAAGCGAAGATCACGGAGTCAGACCACAGGAGACGCCCTAGAGGCCTCCTCCCACTCCCCCTTGGAGGCAGGCAGGCCGTTTCCTGTCCCAGATCCGTGTGTAACTTAGCGGGCACTTAGACACGAGCAGAGCAGGAACCGTGACGGGTGCAGCGGGCTGCCAGGGCGGAGAGCCCAGTCAGTGCCCAGCAACAGGCAAAACGACGGCCCCGCACGCCCGCGCCCTTAGGCGTGAATCCTGGAAGATGACCTCCGAGCTTCAGCTGTGTTTCAGGTCCGGGCCCAGAGAAGCAGCAACATCAGCAGGAATGACGCAATGGTTGACATCAGGAACAGCTGCCTTGACGGATGACCCCATGGTGCCAACCAATTGGTGGGGGCACCTTGAAAGTTGATGTATATCCCATTGAGATCCTCCCCTGAGACCTCAGGAGAAAGCCCGCAGAATGGAGGACCCGCCTGGCTCTCTCTATGGAGCACACTGAGCTTTCCCCCAACCCTCCTTTCCCCTGGGTTCTGGGGCACAGGCTGGGCCCGGCTCCTCCCGCCTCTGCACGTGTCCGCAGCCTCCAGGACAGGCAGCGACACGGCTCCCAGGTGTGATCAGGGCAGGGCTTCTGAGGCTTAGGAGGTGCCTGAGCACACAGGTTCCTCATCATCAACTCCTTCCACTGGACAAATGCCTAGGAGTAGAATGGCAGGCTTATGCGGCAGGTGCATGTTTAAATCTTTTCAGAAACTGCCAACTCTTGTCCAATGTGGTTGTACCAGTTCACATAGCCACAGCGAAGAGTTGGTCCACTGGGCAGGGCAGATAGCCAATTACGCGGACACCGGGAGCAGCGAAAGAAAGTGACGTTATTGCTCAACGCTCTGGAAACACCCGAGCTCCCCGAGGGCGTCCAGAGAAGAGGCTTCGTAGAGCACAAACCTTAAGTCGTCAGGAGTCAGGGGCTGGGAGTCGTGGGTGAAAATGATAGGCCGAGAATGAGGGAAGGGCAGAAAAGTGAATTTCAGGGCTGGAGGTCAGCTTCCGCCTCTCTCCGTCTGGTTGCATGGGGCATAGCCCAGGGGGTCGTCCGCGTGAGGGCTCCGGAGCCGAAACCCAGTTTCAGGCCTGATGTCATCTTCCGCTTCACAAACGCACACCTTGTGACCGTTAGTCAGGGCCCGGCCGTGGCGTCTGGCTGCCCGCAGGAGTAGTAACACGTAACGGGCAGGACCAAGGCTCACCAGACGTGCAGTGAGGAAACGAAGTTGAGTGCTGGGGCCCCATGTTAAGTCAAAGTCGTACATTAAATCAGGACCTCGCTCTCACCTTCTTGCCAATTCCAGCTGTGCAGTCTCCCCGGCCACACTTTTCATTCTTCCCCATCTATCAGAGTTGGTGCCTTTCAAACTTAAAAATACCAATCCATGTATTTTTTTTAAGAAGCAGAACCTTAAAACATAAAAATGGTCGTACCTAGACCCCCAGGAAATAAAGCGGGCAGGGAGACAGACGCTTTGGCTGGCAGGTCGGAGCGTGTGGAGCCTGCAGCCCTGGCACCTCTGCCCGCTCCAGGCCCCCGGGAGCGCAGACAGGAGTCCCCGCTCTAGGTGACAAGCGTGGTATGATGTGCATGCACATTTCACAAGTCTCGTTTGTGAAATCTGGGATCAGGCTGGGTCAGATTTCACTTTCAGTTGAGCTCTGGGCCTGCTAGACTCCTAAAGATACTGCCCGGGCCCGGGCCCCCCACTTCTCTGCCAGCCGCGCTGGAGGCCTTCTGCAGGGCCCTGGAGCCGGTGGCGGAGGCTGGCTCCCAGGAGGCCTGGCCATGGCGATGCTGCTTCCTGCTGGACTGAAAGGGTCTTCCAGCGTCTGGGTGCCCCCTCCCCAACACGGGGTGTCAGTCAAACTTACTGCATCCCAGACACACAGCAGAGGCTGTGCGGCTCCAGGTGCCGGGAACAAAGAGACAAATTGGGAACACTGCGTGTGGAAGAGATTTTAATAAAGATTGAACTGGCTCCGCGCGTAGATTCTGCCGCTCTGCTTATTGCGATCTCGACAGTGATGCAGGTGGGAAATGAAAGGCTGAGCCCGAGGCGACTCCTATCCCTGGCTCTGACGGCCCGGGGCAGCCTCGATGGTGGCTGGCGTCAGGCGGAGACGCCTTTGCAGGGCTCCTTTGCAAGGCTCCTTTGCAGGGCTCTGGGGGCGCTTCAAGCCCTCCGTGGATTGTGGGTCTCCCACCTCTGCCCCCAGGTACCGACGGGGAGGTTTCTCCAAGTGCCCGTGGAGCCTGAGGAAAGCAGGTGCCCGGCCTCTTCACCTTCCCTCACCCCCCGGGGCCAGGGCTTGAGGAGCGGTGTTTTCACCAAGCTCTCTGCACGCTCCTTCCTCCTCCTCTTTCCAACGTTTGTCATGGACAATTTTAAGCCTATCCCAAAGTAGGTGGGATCATAGCATGAACCCCTCTGTACCCACAGCCCAGTTTCAACAGTGACCAATAGGGACACTCTTGCTTCATCTTTACCTCAACTCACACCCCGCATATTATTTTGAACCAAATCCCAGACGTCATATTATTTCATCCATAGACAGGTCAGTAGGTATGGTTGACATAAGGGCTTTTTGTATTTTAAAGACAAAAAAATCTCACTATCATAATCCCATCTAAAGAAAAACTGAGAAAAGGCTTCTGGGTGTTTCTTGGGCAGTCCGGCGTGAGGCCCACTGTCTGATTGGGAGGCCACTTCAGTGGTGGCAGGGGCCATGCCTGACATGTTGGAGGAGGGTGTGTGTTTGTAAGATGTTTTTCCCGTTCCAGTTTATATCCCGTATGATTTTATATTAGTTTCAGGTGCACAGCATAGTGATTAGACAATGGTATACTTTACAAAGTCGCCTCCTTGGTATTTCTTGTAGCTTGTTACATATTAATGATGATATTCCCTATGCTGTACTTTACATCCCTGTTACTACTTTGTAACTACCAACCTGTACTTATCAAACCCTTCACTTTCCACCACCCAGCCAGACTGTGCTCCCCTCACTGGAGGGGCTGGTGGCTTTGAAGGTCTGGGGACAGGCCACTTCTCTGCCTGCTTTTAGATCCCTGTGGAGGCCACGGCATGTCCCCCAGAGCCAGCTCTGTCCAGAGGCTGTTGCTTACTGGTTGGCTGGACACTCTATCCCTGCCAAGCCTCGGCTCCCGAGGTGTTCACAAGAGCTCGCTGGGGCGACTCCTGCAAAGGTGTCTGGTACCTGCTTGGTGAATCCTAGTCTTGACCTTGGAAGGTTGTGGAGGAGGAGGAATGCTGTGGGGAAGATGGCCTTGACTTTGGAGTCAGGAGGTTCCATTCCCTGGCAGGGTAGGGGATGGGGGCTCAGATGGTACAACCACAATAGATGGAAGTTGGATGACATCTCTCAAAATCACAAACGTCCATCCGCATCCCTTGACCCAGCAAATCCACTTGTGCAAAGGGACGTGTGTACAAGGAGGTTCAGTGCAGTGTGTGTAACAGCAGGAGATTGGCAACCGCTCATGCCCATCGGTAGTGGGCATGTCAGATGACGTGAGGATATTGCGAACAATAACCTCCTGAAAGGAAGGAAGGCGGCAGCTCTGCGCAGTGACTGCACGGAACGATCTTCAGGGGTGTTGTTGAGTGAAAAAGGCAAGACTGAGATAGGCTGCCTTTTGGTATCCCACTCTTTGAGCCTTTTTAATTTATGTGCATAGAATATGTATGAACAAATAGCAAGAAACTAAAATCCAACATTGTCCCTGGGGTGGTGACCGAGGGAGACCCTGGTGGGAGGGAGATGGTGTTTTTACTGCAAACACCTTTGTAAACATGGACTTTTCTACCATTTGTATGTGTTTTGAATAAATAAAGTCTATTTAAGTAAAACCGCTGGCATTTTGGGGCTGTGTGATGTTGGGCAGGCCACGCTTGTGAAATCGGGACCTCGGTTTAGGTCACAGTGCTGCAGGGAGGATGAGAACTGACAGGTACGCAGGCTCTTGCACAGGATGTGGACTCAAAGGGGGTTCAGTGAGTGGAGCTTCCATGATTGTTTATGATTCTGTTTAAGTTGTCACCCTCTGGACACCAGGGCAGGGAGAACAGTCCCAGGCTAGGGGACAGTGGTGGGGAGACCTTGAGCGCCTCAAGGGCCAGAATGGTCTCTTTGTCATCTTTGTCCCCTCCAGCCACTTCCATGCTCTCCCCCACCCCATCCCCCTCTCTGTCTCTCTTTCTTACACACATACACACACACACACACACACACACACACACACACACACACACACACTCCCAGGCACAGCAAACTTGTGTTAATTTGGATTGTCTTGGTCCAGAGCTGCCTCCCCAGAGCAACTATAGAATCGTTGAGATAACACTGTCCACCAGAGGGCGCCAGCTGCTGCACTGCTTTCCTTCTCATTTCTGGAACCTCTTCTTGAGCTGCCGGAATGTGACAGGAGGTTTGCCAGGGAAGATGTTTAAGGTGACCTTTTGCTCCTGGCTATGGCCACTGAATACATTGTGAATGTAAAGCCTGGGGGATTCCTAGCCACAAGGGGGCTGCAGGAACTGGTGTAATAACCCTGGGAAAGGGTGTATTTGTGTGTGCATGGGCTTGCATGGTGACCATGTGTGTGTGTGTGTGTGTGTGTGTGTGTGTGCTGTATTCAGTGTCTGTGGTATAATGTGCATATGTTAGTGTATGTACACGTGTGTGTGTGTGCAGGACCCCATGTTGTGAGTTCCAGGTCAGTTAGTCTGCCTGGACAGTGACTGCCCTGAAATGGACAGAGCTGCCCAGGTGTCTCTGCCCCACGTGGTCCGGGTCCTACAGCCTGACCACTTCTCATTTGCAGAGTGCTTTACATTCCCAAACCCCTCCACCCACCCTGACCACTGTCTCTCATGGTCCTGTTCCACCATCACTTCTCACCTCCCTGTGACTTTATTAGCAACCTCTCCCCAAAGAGCAGAAGGAAAGAATCCCCCACGGAATTCCATCTCCCAGGTTCAAGTGCTCTTCCCTGCAGGATGGCATCTCCCAACCCTTTCAGGCACCTAAGGGCCTTGTCTGTGCCCTCTGCCTCCACCCTCCACTCCCAGCAGATACGGTGGGGCTGGGGGTCATTTCTCTCAGCAGCCTCTCTGAGACATCATCACAGGAGCTCATGGCTCCTGACTCTCAGACCCAGTCTCCAAGCCTCCAGCAACAGCGTGGATTCTGATGGGAATGGAGAAGTGGTCTGTCTGTAAGCATGGCAAACGTGCATGCCTTGTTTATTTAACCGCCAGGCTTCCTGGCAGTTTCTCTAAGGTGAATCTGAGACCACGGATGGGCCCCCGTGGGTTGGCTGTCAGCAGGAGAGGGGAGTACGCCCCCGCCCCGGGGCCTCCCGTGGCTGCAGGGCAGGTTAGAGCTGAAGCTTCGAAGCTTCCTTGCTCATTGGAGGCAGGTGGGAAGACACTGCCGGTGCTTTTAACTTATTTTTTGATTCAGTCCCTGTTTGCCGGCTTCCTGCTGGGTCTCCATGGATCCCGGCCTTTGAATGGAGGACTGAGCCAGAGCAGCCTTCACTGTTCCCCAAAGCTGAGAACAATTGCTCATGAAAACCCTTTCAAGCAGTCAACTCCCCGGCTCCAAGGCTTTGAACCCCGAGTGGCCCACAGGTTGCAGCCCAGCTGGAAAGGAATGAGAACGAAATTGGGCCGCTCCGAGTGCACTGCTCAGAGTGACAGGATGAGGCTGGGCCTGGTTCTGAGACCCCAGCAATTCCACAGCTGGGCGGGTGGGACAGGAGGCCACCCAGCCATTCAGGACACCACCTCGTCTGATGACACTCCTGCAAGCTCCTCCAGGCTCTGAGGGTCCACAGAGAGGCAGTGAACCCAGATAAAGTGACCAGAGTTTGCTTGTAAGGGACCAGGTTCCCCAACAGTGAGGATGGACATTGGCCAGACAGGACCCTAGAACCTTACCCAGCTGGGCACAGGCAGGGAAGGGTTGCACTTCCCAACTCCCTTTGTGGCCGTGCCACTTGCCTGGGCTCAGGATGTGTGAACTCACTTGTGGAGGAAGCCACATCCCTCTTTCCCAGTAGTTGGCAGCAGTGGTGCCAGCCTGGGTTCTAGTGGTCTGTATGGAGCAGAGGCCTTAGCTGACCTGGGATGGACATGCAGCCCAATGAGTGATAAGTCTTTGTGGTCTTAAGTGAGTGAACTGTTGAGGGTGTCTGTTAATGCAGCACAACCTAACCCAGTGGTCGGCAAACTCATTAGTCAACAGAGCCAAATATCAACAGTATAACAATCGAAATTCCTTTTGAGAGCCAATTTTTTAAAGATTTAACTCACTCTAAAGCCACTTCTTCAAAATAGACTCACCCAGGCCGTGGTATTTCGTGGAAGAGCCACACTCAAGGGGCCAAAGAGCCGCATGTGGCTCGCGAGCCGCGGTTTGCTGACCACGGACCTAACTCATGCTGATAGATACATGGATTATCAGGTTAATGAACTCTGGCTAATAGATCACTCGGCTAACGTGTTAGGCATTCCAAGCAACAAAATTCATTACCCCACCTAGTTGAAGTACACATACTTTCCAAAATGGAAGTCTTTGTGGTAGGCATTGCAAGCACCACTGCAGGCCAGCAGGGGGAGACATTTGGGAAGTGGCTCTGAGCCCGCTGAAACCCCATTGCTTACTCCACCTGCTTTAGAGGCTCCCAAGAGGGAGGACACCCAAGGACTGTGATGGGTCAGGTGCCTGTCCTTAGATCTCTGATGAGTGGATGGAAACAGCTGCCTTTGACCCTCGTCTATCAATGAGGCAGAAGCCCATAACATCATCAACCACTTCAATAGAAGAGGAGAAGCAAGTAACCTTAATGTGTGGTTCTAGAATCACCTGGGAGCGTAAATGCCTCATGCCCAGGCCATGTCCTGGCCAGTCTGGTCTCTTGGGGTGGGCCAGCATCAGGCCACAGCTCCGAGGGCTCCTCTTCCTCTACCAGGGACACATTTGAGCCAATGTCTTGAGATGACCCTTTTTTATAAAATTCTAACTCCTCATGTAGCCTCATGTCTCAGCCTGCAACACACGTTGGAAAGAAAAGGCTTGGAGGTTCACCATAGTCTCCCCCGTGCAAGGGCTCACGTGGAGCTTCTCAGCCCAAGACAGCCAGCCACGGCCCCCTCCCAGTAGGATCTGGGGGTACAGACAGACTTGGATTTGAGCCCCTGCCTTGCCCCTCCCTGGAACAGTTCTCAGACAAGTTGCTTGATATCCATGAGCCTCAGTTTCCCCATTTGCAAAGTGGGGGTAATCTTAATACTAACCTCACTTTCTGAACACAATAATCCCTGCATCATGGCTATTTATTGTATCTCCCAGGTGACTTGTGTTAAATGATGGTGCAATCAGGTAGCACAACAAATTCCATCTGCCCCTACCCCCAGCCCGCTTCTTTCCTGTGAATAAACCCCCAGCTTCTCAACTGCCTGGGCCAGAAATTGGGGAGTTAGTCTGGACTCTTCAGTCTCTTCCGCAACCCCACCCTCCGTCCAACATTAATCATGATGCTGCCCCCTAATCACCTCCTAGATCTGCCAGCCCTCCTATTCCCCCCATCACTCAAGTGCCTGGGTCATCTGGACTAAGGAACCCCTGGTGGGTTTCCCCAGCTCCCTTTGCCTCTCCTTGAATCCATTTCACAAAATGAAGACAGAATAATCTTTCTAAATCTCCCTACCAGGTATTAAAGCACATTTTAAAGCGAAAATTTGGCAAAATGACAAAATAATACTTGTGATGGTTTCTTCCTTCCTTCCTTCCTTCCTTCCTTCTTCTTCTTCTCTCTTTCTTTCTTTCTTTCTTTGTTTCTTTCTTTCTTTCTTTCTTTCTTTTTTCCTTTCTTTCTTTCTTTTGTCTGCTACTGACAATGGTTACGTTTCTTTTGTCAACTTGGCAAGACTAAGTCCCCAGTTATTTAGCCTAATGCTCGTCTAGGTGTGCTGGGAAGGTCTTTTGTAGACATGGCTAACACGTGCAATCAGTTGACATTGAGTAAAGAACATCTTTGATGAAGTAGGTTGGCCTGATCTAATCAGTTGAAGGGCTCAAGAGCAATACCTCAAGTTTGTGGAGGGATGGGAGGAGAAATTCTGCCTCAAGATGGAAGCATCAACTGCTGCCTGAGTTTCCAGCCTGCTGGCCTATCCTCCAGATTTCCGACTTGCCAGCCCCCACAATAGAGTAATCCCTTCAAATGTTCTCTCCCATCTCCAGGGGTGGGCAAAACAGGTTTATAGTTGTGAGTATACGAAACACAGAGTGTGGCCAGTAGACTACAAGAAGGTGCAAACAGCCCTCGCTGGTCTGGCTCAGTGGTTGGATCATCGGCCATCAGACTGAAGGGTTGTGGGTTTGATTGCAGTCCAGGGCACGTACCTGGGTTGCAGCCTCGATACCAGGCCCTGGTGGGGGCGTGTGTGAGAAGCATCCAATTGATATGTCTCTCCATCTCTCCCTCTCCCATTCTTTCTAAAAATCAATGGGGAAAAATATCCTTGGGCGAGGATTAACAACAAAATGAAAACTTTGTAAATAATGAAGACCGGCAATTTGAGCACTTATAAGGTTGTACATAAATGCACTGTGCTATGGTGGCATTCTTTTGAGTTAATAAAGATGTATAATAATCATAACCTGCATGGGCATACAAACCACTGTAAACCTACTTTTGCGCACCTGTGTGTGTCTATGTACTGATGTTTCTCTGGAGAACACTGACTGATAGAATACCCTTTACTCCAGCAACCCCGCTTTCCCGCTGTGGGCACCCTTGCACACATGTGAAACCACCCTCATTTCATCGGGGCCTTGTTTGTAATAGAATGCAGGCCACCGGAGTGCCCAGCAGTAAGGGGCTGGTTAAGAAGTCATGATAAGCCCTAACCGGTTTAGCTCTGTGGATAGTGTCGGCCTGCAGACTGAAGGGTCCCAGGTTCGATTTCGGTCAGGGGCATGTACCTGGGTTGTGGGCACATCCCAGTAGGAGTGTACAAGAGGCAGCTGATTGATGTTTCTCTCTCATCAATGTTTCTAACTCCCTCTCCCTCTCCCTTCCTCTGTTAAAAAAAATCAATAAAATATGTTAAAAAGAAGTCATGTTAATCCACAGAGTGGGGCACTGTGTAGCCACCCAAAAATATGAGGCAACAATGTAGAATAGTTTCCAAAACTGATGTCGTGCCGCCCCCCCCCCCCCCACACACACACAGAAAGGGAGAATAGCAATGTACATACTGTGCTCTTTTGTGTGGAAAAAGGGTGAAAATATATTAGAGTTTGTAAACGCATAAAATACCTCTTGATGAGATATCACCAGAAACTAACCCTGAAAATGTCCAGGGAGGGTCACTGGGTCACTGGGTCACTGGGTCACTGGGTCATGGGCCAGGAGGGAGACATTTTGCCCTTGGGTGTCACAAACCCAAAAGCCTTACATTTGATCCTGTTGCCGGCACGCTCGGCGGCTGTGATCCTAGGATGGCATCCTTTATGACCCTGCGGCTGCCTCTACCCACCCCACCCTGACCCACTCCTGCCCACTCTCTGTAGTCTCCACCCCAGCCCTGTGTTCACTCACTCCAGGTCCTCACACTCGTGTGGTTCTCGCTGGCCCAAATCCAGAGGCCCCTGAGCCCTCTCCAAGCTCCGGCTTGTCCTCCATTCTACTCGCTTTCTCGGAGGGACCAGGCAGGCGGCTTGGCTCTGCCGAGAGGAGCCCGCTGTCTCTGTCCTATCTTGCCCCCCCATGGACACCTGGCCCCTGGGCTCAGGTCATTCAGGCTGAGCCTGAGCAGATCCCTCTGCCCTTACCCCCCCCCCCCCTTAGGGTGCCTGGGGCAACTCAGCTGTCTCAGGTGCGCACAGGGGAGGAGAACTCCCTGGACCGGACCTCACCTTCCGTTTCCAGAAGGAGCTTGGCACCGTGTGTGGAAGACGTTCTCTGTCGCAGATGTGAGGCTGGCAGCCCCTGCCTCCCCGGAGAGTCCCGTTGGAGGAGGAAGACCCTGAGCCTGGGGCCTGCCCTTGTCTTTTCTGGGAGACGGTGGGTCTGCACCTGCTAGAAGCACCCTGGATAGACGCGGGGAGCTGCAGGTGAGCATGTGGCCTCTGTCGGAGGAGAGCAGAGGGGAGGAGGAGGGGAGGCAATCCAGACCCCAAGCCCAGGAATGAAGAAAGCAGGAGGATATGTCTCCCCAGTTGGGTGATGAACTAGAGAAGTGACGTGTAGAGTAGGCATTTTATTCCTCTCGCCGCAATTTGCTGTCTTTGTACAGATTCCATGGATGAGTGATGGGCTCTTTGCTCAATGCCAGAGGGACTCAGTCGGTCCAGGGAGGGGAAGTGCATGCTTAGCCTTTTCCCAGGGAACGGGGCCAGGGAGAAGCCCAAGAGCCAGCAAGGTGGTGAGGTCTGACTGGGCAGGTTAGACGGTGGGGAGAGGGGGGTGAAGGCTCATCCGGTTTCACCAGGAGCCGGTTAGAATTTGACGACAGGGACGCTGGGAGTATCCCGGGAGGACACCGGTGCACACGGGGACACCAGCCCCGTGTGCAGCCCCCCAGCAGCTGCACCTGGGACCGCTCAGCTGCCTCCAGTGCCAGCAGGGCTGCTGGGGCCTCCTCACCAAAGCACCGACGTTGTTTCTCCTGGATTGGACTTAAAAACGTAAAATAAAATAAAACCTCAAAAAAAAAAAAAGTGGAACACACTATTTAAAAACAGGCACTCTGAGTCAAGCATAAACACAAAGCTGTCTTGTTATAAAGTCTGAGCTTTATAAAGTTGCCAAATGTTCCTCCGTTGGCTTTCAAAATTGAAGTAGAAACCACTTAAGAGTGAAAAAATATTCCGAGGAGGAAATTCTCGGACACAGAACTCCCAGCTTTACTTCACAGAGGACTCAGTGTCTGGCACCAGGGCTGGGGGCGGGGAGGGGGGAGGATAAGGCTGGTGGGAGGAACCCCCGGGCCAGGGCACCGGGAGGACATGATGAGCCACCGCCCGCTCCCGGGGAGCTCCTCAGTAGTAACCCCAATGGCAGGCTTCAGTTTTGGAGGTTTCCCGTTTTTCTAGACACCCCCATTTCCTACTTCATTGCCTGTGTCCCAAGTGTGCAGACAGACACACCCCAGAGGACACCCTCTATTCTCCATCCTTCTGGGCCCTGAGCTGAGAGGTGGGAGTGGGAAGACCATGGGTTCAGGGTTGCTGTGGACATTAGGTTGGGCTCTTACCTCCCAACCCCGTTCCACTACCTTCTGGACTCTCCCCTTACTTCCCTTCCCACATGTACCCGGTCCCAACTCTTTCCTTTTTATCTCTTACTAGAGGCCCTGTGCACGGATTCATGCACATTGAAAGGAATTAGAAGGTGACCCGTGGGGTGGGACTGGGCAAGATAGGCAGGACATGCCCTGGAGCTAACCTCCTGCGGTCTCTCCCCCAGCCAGCTGCACCTGGGTAGGTGCTGGGGCTCAAAGGGCATCTGCAGAGTGAGCAGGGTCCTTCTGGCAAGTGGGGTCCCTTGGACTGGCCTGTGGGGATCAGTCCGAAACTGGAAGTCTGACATTCTCTGAGGGGTCCCAGGGTATGAGAGGGTACTCTGCAAAGTTACTGTTAGTCAGCAGCTCCTGTATTGAGTGTTTGCCCCCTGGTGGTCATTGCACATCATAGCTACTGGTCAGATGGTCAGACGTTCGCTTAGGCTTTTATATATATAGATAAATGGCGGGTAAACAAAGAACTTGCCACTGTTGGGCCAATTTGTGGGCATTGCTCAGCTCAGACGGCCACTTCCCTGTGCACTGTAGGCACCGCCTGCCTAGATGAGGGAAATGTTGGTGTTAAGGTTTTCACTTTTTCCTTTTTGTTTAGTTTTAAATTCATCTTTATTGTTGAAAGCATTACAGGTATCCACTTTGTTTTTTCCCCTGTTGACTCCTCCTCCCTGCACCTACCATTCCCAAGCCTTTGCCACACTCCTGTCTGTGTCCATGGGCCATGTATATATGCATACTAGGGGCCTGGTACACGAAATTCATGCATATTAAAAGGGGGACACAGAGTCAAGTCCCCGTCCACCCACATGCACCTCAAAATTGCATGAGACCCAGACCCGGCTGCCTCCTCCACTGGGCTATATCCAGACCCTGCCAGTCCCACCTTTGTCAAGCCCCACTGGGCATGGGGGGTAGCCTCAGGTCCCCTGGCCTGGCACCAGGATGGGGGGCGTGGCCTGAGGTCCCCCAGATGGAGTGGGGGACGTGCCTTGAGGTCCCCTGTCAAGCCCCACCAGGTGGGGGACACGGCCTGAGGTCCCCCATCAAGCCCCACTGGCAGGGGGGCACAGCCTCAGGTTCCCTGTCAAGTCCCACTGGGCTGGGGGTGTGGCCTGATTTCCTCTGACCCAGCACTGGGGAGTGCACCTTGCGGTTCCGTGTCAAGCCCCATCAGGCAAGTTGGGGGGGGGGTTGCAGCTCCGGTACTGGGGTGGGAGGTGCAGCCTGAGGTCCCCTAGCCCAGCACCAGGATGGGAAGTTCACCTTGAGGTCCCCTGTCAAGCCCTACTGGGCGGGGTGGGGGGGGGGGGCGGGAAGGGATTGCCCCAGGTCCCCTGGCCTGGCACTGGGGCGGGGGCCTCAGCCTAAGGTCTCTCAGCCTGGTGTCAGGGCAGAGGACAATGCCTACGGTTCCCCCAGCCTGACACCAGGGTGGGGGGCACAGCCTGGCGTCCTCTGTCAAGCAGGGCTTGACAGGTGGGGGATGCAGCCTGAGGTCCCGTCAAGTACCACGGGGGTGGGAGAGGGCATAGCCTCAGGTCCCTGCTGATTTCTCGTTAAGGCTCCTTAAGGTAACTTGGTCTCAGCTGTGAGTGCAGCCATCTTTGTGATGGATTGTCAATTAGCATATTACCTCTTTATTAGATAGGATAAATGCCCCAGTTCATCATCCTCTCCCTCCTCCCAACCACCACCTTCCCTCTGAAATTCATCAGTCTTTTCATCATTCTATTCTCTGTATCTATTTTATTCATTAGATGCCACAAAAGAGTGAGATCATGTGATACTTGTCTTTCTCTGACTGGCTTATTTCACTTAGCATAATACTCTCCGTGGAGGGCACCCCCAGGCAAGACACCTTGAGCATTCTTTAAATCTTTGTCAGGCTGAATCCAAGGCGCCTGGCAAAACCGCATCTTGGGAAAACACATTCACCAACAAGGCTGAATATATTTATCAGCTTGGCTTTAACTTTGCCTCAGGTGTCGGGGAGAGGGCCTTGAAATGTAAGTCGAGTCTTGCCCTGAGAATAGGGGGATGAATAGGGCCTAGGCCCACTGAAACTCCTTTGATCCTAATGTTGGAGAAACCCCTTTGTATTGTGGAATATAAACAAACTGCTGCTGTTTGGGTTTGAGTTGCTGTCTCTCCATCAGAGAGAACAGACATCCCACCCAGCCCCAGCTTTTTATTTTTTCTGTTTCTGCATCTTCTCTTCTCTTCTTCATTTTTCTTAATCCCCAGCTCCTCTGCTCAGAAACTGAACCCAATCTCTCTCTCCAAGCTGGACGTGAGAGAGAGAGAAAAACACCTATAACTCTCCAGGCCCCTCCATGCTGTCTCAAAGGCTACGGGATCCTTCTGTTTTACTGCTGCCTACTATTCCAGGGTGTAACTGTCCCATGGTTGGCGTCAGGGTTTTCACCGTCTCATCCTGAGGCAATCTCCCAGGTGATTGTGTGGGCTGACCCCAAAGCTCAGGGGGTTAGAACTTGATAGCAACTTGACAGAGTACTTTTGTCCATTGAATCAAGTACAATATTGGGGTCTTATAATTTTTCTTCTTTTATTGTATTGTACAGAAACTTGAACTGTGTGGGTTGGAAATAAACAGCTATCTCCACAGATGGGCCTCCCAGAGGGTGTGAGAAGCAGAGTGAGCTGGGCATCCTACCTTCTGTTGAGGACCCAGTGGCTGCTGGGCCCAGAGGAGGTGGCTCTCAAGGATGGAGATGGATGGAGGACAGAAGGCGGAAGTGCCTGCAGAAGTCAGAGGACGGTACCCGGGAGGTGGGTGCTAGAATGTGACGTGCCAGCACAGCCCCGGGGAAAGGACAAGAGACGGAGACTGGGCTGCGCTGTGCCTTCCCACTGGGCCAGCCCCACTCCGGCTGCTCCACAGCTTCCTCGAGGACCAGGTTCTGGCCATGGGAGAGATTTCACTGCCCCCAAATCCTCCCTCCAACCCTGGGGCAGTGGGTCTTGGTCTACGTGGGAGCCAAGGCCACCAGGAGATGTCACTCGTGGCTGTGGAAGGGACCAAGCAAGGTGCTCTCCCGAGTTCCACTCTCCACTCTTTCATTAGGGGGCAGCGTGTGGATAGAGCACCCATCTGGACTCTTGGCTCAGAGCCTTCACAGCCTCTCCCAAGCCAGCACGCGGTGCAGGTGTCCATTGTCCCTGTTTAATAATGGAATTGGGTCTCTTTGGGGCAGGAAAGGACTGTTCAGGGGATTTCTAAGACCTTTATCACTATTAACACTGTTTAGTGTTTTCTTCCTATTCCTCCCAGAGGAATACACATTCACCTTTAAGTAAAGATAAAGGAATTACAAAAATGTGAGCAGCCTCTTCTCCAGCATTGACTATTCTGTTACAAAGCTTGCTGGGAAAGAGCTTCAGCTTTGTGGATCATTGCTCACCTGCCCTGCTCTAGGCACCATGCTGACCCCTTTATGTTCCCTCTCCTTCTCTCTCCCAACTCTCCCATTTACTCTCATTCTGCACATGTCCACAGTGAGGCCAGACTTTTGTCTTGTACACTTTTCTCCCTCCTTCCTTTAAATACTCTAAGTCATACACTGAGCTATACAGTTCATTTGGGTTATACTACTTTAACTTTAGGAAGAATTCCATTTAATGCCTCAGACACTTCTTTGTGTTTCTAGGGAGCATTTTGAATTTCACATGTCTCCTGAGGAGCTTGAGCTGATGAGCAGGGAGTCGCCACGCAGTCATTGTCCTAATGTCAAGTTGTGATTGCCTCAGACAAATCTTGGCCTACTAGACTTTGATGGCAATAACCTCTATAGCCTCTGTTTTCTTTTGTCTTTAACATTATTATTATTATTATTATTATTATTATTATTATCTGGATTAGAGACTTACTTATACAAACCTTGAGTAAAAATAGGCCCAAAACCAAACTCAAGGCTCAGAGGTTAAGTACCTCGCCTAACATCACACAACTAGAGAATGCTGGAGCCAAAATTCAAACTCAGGTTAGTCTCTTTAGCCATATGCTTATCCAACATTATTTAGAATTTACATTAATATATTTTATATATCAGATGGGATTAGAAGTATTAAAGTGAGATTTACACTATATGTACTGTAGTTCAACCCCCAAGGCCCCAGGAGGCTGCTCTTTCTTTAAGCAGTGGGTAAAGAGGAAAATATGATTGCGAAGGCATTGAGGGTTGAGAGCAAGTTATAAATGACTAGAAGCGTGGTGCACAAAATTCGTCCACGGGGATTGAGGGATGTACCTCAGCCCAGCCTGCACTCTCTTCAATCTGGGATCCCTTGAGGGATGTCAGGACATCCCTCTCACAATCCAGGACTGCTGGCTCCCATCTGCTCGCTTGCCTGCCTTCCTGACTGCCCCTAACCACTTCTGCCTGCCAGCCTGATCACCCGCTAACCACTCCCCTACCAGCCTGATTGATGCCTAACTGCTCCCTTGCCAGCTTGTTTGCCCCTAACTACCCTCCCCTGTAGGCCTGGTCACCCCTAACTACCTTCCCCTGCAGGCTTGGTCCCCCCCAACTGCCCTCCCTTGCAGGCCTGGGTCCCCTCCAACTGCTCTTTCTTGCAGGCTTGGTCCCCCCCCCAACTTCTCTCTCTGTAGGCCCAGTCACCCTCAACTGCCCTCTCCTGCTGGCCATCTTGTGGTGGCCATCTTGTGTCCACATGGGGGCAGGATCTTTGACCACATGGGGGCAGCCATCTTGTGTGTTGGAGTGATGGTCAATCTGCAAATTACTCTTTTATTAGATAGGCTATCAGCCACAGCAACGGTCGCCAACCTTTCAGTCCTCACAGACCACCAGTTGGCGACTGCTGATCTACAAGGTTAGAGTTTCTATTCAGATACATGCTCTTTAGTCAGGTGATGCATTTATTGGCTACTTTGGGCACAGATCAATCAGCATAAAACTGCTTAAAAATAAAAGAGAAGTTCATAGATGAAGACATAGTTTGCATAGAATGGTCAGATGGGAACAGTTTACAGGGATGTCATGCTCATTCTCCTCACTGGCTTATTTCTAAGAATCAGTTCTTAGTTTCTAATTGATCAGATTGACAGAAAGGAAAAAAAGACACACACACACACACCAGTGTTACAAAACCTTGTATTAATCATTTCCCTTCACTTTCAATATAATGTTGATATGAAATATAGCCATGATTCTTAGTTACATGGGAGGAAATGAGTAATAAATACATTGTAGCAAGTTTGAACCACAAGGGTATTTCACTGGTAACAACATTTGAAAACTGTACACTTGCAAAGAACAGCATCTCCAAACATTAGTATATCTGTATATCAGTAAAGCTTTTACATGTAACAAACATGCTATTTCCATATATGACAAATTTTAAAAATATGCATTGCTTGGCAACATGAACTAGGCAAAAATAGTTCTTTGTTCACTAACTTTATACAGGAAAACAGGACGAAAGGCATGCATGTACAATAGAGATGCCTGCATGGGGCATGCAACAGAAGAAAGCTTTTTAAAAGTCAGCTTACATTAGGCATAAATACATGAGGGTTATATATTAATAAGGGAGGAAGTCTTCTGTTGAACACTATTAACATTCCTGTTTTCTTCCTATTCCTCCCAGAGGAATACACATTCACCTTTAAGTAAAGATAAAGGAATTACAAAAAAAAAAAAAAAAATAAAACTCACTTTGCAAACATCTCAGATGACTTGTAAAAAAAAAAAATCAACACTAGTGTTATCACAGCCCCATGTGCAAATTCTCCTCTGCAGGTCCTTCTTGTAACAGGCACACCGAGCGCCGGGCCAGGCTGCTCCTTGGCGCCCGAGCTGGAGGACCTGCCGCGGGCATCTCCAAGCGGGCCAGCGAGACCGGGCCGGCTTTCCTCCCCTCGCTGCCCTGCTGGTGGCACGCCTGAGCGTCCAGCCCAGCATGGCTCAGGCTCTGGGTGAGACCCTAACGCTAGCTGGGTGTGCACGTCTACAAACCTTGCCCTGGCACTAGCTACAAGAGGCGCAGAAGAACAGAAGACCCGGAGAAGCCTCCCATTCTGTAAAAGGCAACCAGTGACACCTCAAAAGAAAACAGTGTTTCCCTCAGTGTCTCTTCAAACGAATGGGAGACAGGGGCCCAGCTGTCACTCCAATCCTGAGTACCCAGAAGGGACCATCGATACCCAGGATTGGAGAGCTCGGTGCAAACAGCTGCCTCCTACAGGCAGACCCAGCAAAGACTGGTTTGCCTGCTGGCCCTCGGTTAGCAAGTGAAACTCAAAAAGCACGGACGTATCAGCAGCAATGTTTCGTTTCTTGTACACAGTTCACGTGTGTCTTCCTATTGTTTCCATTAAGAAACCACTATGAATAAAAAGCACCAGTAAAACATCATACATGACAACAATATTGTAGAATACCACTGTCCCTGGGACAGTGTAGAGATGCCACACACACACACACACACACACACACACACACACTATTTAAATCAGAACAAGTGGGGGGAAAGCATGGGAAATAGATTTTACTTGGAGATCTTTAATGTTTCCTATTAATACAAAACAGTCGCATCTGTGGGTCAATGGGTAGATACAAAAAAAGGCACTGCCGCGTTCGTACTAAATATCCGACTCCACAGCCTTACACATGCAACTGCTTTATTCTTTTATAAATAAAACTCCTTTGCTTTAGGGTTTTTAAATTGAACTGTATACCTGCAGTCAACACAGGACTTGAAACGAGGTGGGGCTAGGCTCCTAAAACTGAACACTCAACTTAAAAAAAAAATTAAAACACTAAGAGCAAACACAACTAAGTAGATAAATCTATACACAGTCAATAAAAATAAGCTTTTTTTTTTTTAAAAAAAGAATATGTTGTTATTAATAACAGACTTTATCATGGTTACCAGCCATAGCAAGTTAATAAGTAACATATCCAAAATAATATCTCTAATAATCAGATAACCATTGTTTCTATATTCAGTGAAGGAATAAATAGAAATTCAGATTTGCAAATACTTTTTAAGGTCTTCCTTTTAAAGGAGTCATGCTAATGTGATTGTATTCACAATCTGGTTTCCGAACAACCTCTGTCTCTATGGATGTGTTTTGCACAGACTTGAATGCTTCCTATTTCTCCACGAGATGTGCGGCACCACCATTTTCCTCCTCTTTAACGTTCTCAGCGTCCACAAACCACTTCCGCAAACCCTCTAGTCCTACCTTTGGCCTTCAACATTTTGAGCCTATTTTTCCTGCCTGACATGTGATCGTCCATCCCGACACATTCCTCAAGTAACACTAGGCTTATTTAGAAAAGGGATGTGGAGGATGAATGTTAATGGCACTTGGTTAAAAAAAAATCAACTAAAAAATGCTGCCTCTTTCTGCACATGGATTTACATCTTTAGAATGTGCTATCCAAGGAGAGCTGCTTCTTCTTCTTCTCTCTCTCTCTCTCTCTCTCTCTCTCTCTCCAAGATTTTGTAAGTTCAAGCCTTTGCTGGCTTGAACCTGGCTTGCTAAAGGCTCTCTATAGTTAAGATACCCTCACTCTTTCAGACCTTAAAGGGACTTTAAAAACCTTACTACAACCTCCAAGGCCTCTCAAGGCTGTGTGGGGTGCACATTTTTAATCCTGAAAGTGAAAGTAAGTTGTTTGGATTTCATTAAGGCCTTTTAAATCGGTATTCATTTCATTAACTGCTTTCTTTTCAATAACCATGAGCAAGGGCAGCATTTTCATGGTCTGATCTTTTCAATTTTGACCAACTTCACTTAAAAAAAAAAATAGAGAAAAGGCACCAGATTCACCCATTTACTAAACAGACCGCATGCCCTCTCCCCGGTCTGGCCTCCGGCTGAGCGTTCACTCCATCCCTTGCACAGCCCAGTTTTCCAGCGCGCAGTCCTCTCCCATCCCGACACCCTCCACTGCATCCGGCTCCCAAACGCAGTCTTTCCTGCCCTAAGACATGGAGCCATTGCTCCGTGGCAGCGTGGTCTGTTCACCTCTCCCGGGTAAAGCGTGGCTTCCTCTCCTTCCGTGTAGAGGAAAACCAGCCCACAGCACGGCAAATCCCTCGTGAGCACCACGCGGACGGAAGCGCGGCTCCATCACGCCTCCCACTGCCCACCCGGACCGTGGGCAGCCGCGCAAACACCTGCCTCCGCTCCCTCTGCTACTTTCGGGCCGACCGGACTGACCGTTCCTACCGTTCCTACGCCTGCCTCCCCCTCCCTCTCAGTAGAGAATGGCTAAGGAGGCAGCCCCAGGGGCAGGGTCCCCCGAGGACACCCCCCCCCCCTCGGCCAGCGGCGCGTTGAGCTCATTGTCCGGGCATAAGGCCTCTCTGCAAGGAAACCAATGTCCATTCTTGCCTTTTCTCTCTCCAGCGCACCGGTCCCGCCTGCGTGTGCAGCCAGTGATGTCGGGCGGGGAGAAGTCTTGGGTGAGGAGCAAGTCCAACAGAAAAAGGGCCTCGGGACCTTTCGGAACCCCTGGGTGGCCCCAAACCCTCCTTGAGATCCCCCACTCCCCCAGCGAGTGCTGGGCGCACGCCAGCACATCTCATCCTCCACACCCCTGCACGCTACCCCGCCCCCAAGCAGAGCCCACAGCCGTGGGAAAGACCACCTGCTGCTAGTATAAAAATAGAGGGGAAATGAGTCCACAGAACAGATCCTTTACAAAAACCAAAGCACGAAGAGAAGCTCCATCCGAACACTGTCCACATTATGTACCCTTTAAAACTGGTATGTAAACAATACACAAATCAAAGTTTCTCCGAAATCCTGCTGGGGGAGTCTCTCCCTTCTTGCCCCCGTTGCCACGTGGCCCTCTCCCGGGGCTCGATCCCCAGCAGGGGCTTCAGGGACGTCCAATGGGGGGCAGCAGAGCGAGCGCCGTCTTGCTTTGGTCACACTCAGCCGTGACTTCCTCCCAGGGCCAGGCGGTGAGGCCGGCCCCCAGCACGGCTCTCGCTCGGGGCTGGGCTCTGGCCTCCCTCCTGGGTCTCTCTTATGTCTTTCAAGGCAGTATTCTCCTCCCCGCTTGGCATCTAGGAAGCCACTTGCATTCCCTCCACCTCCCCCCACCCCCCAGGCCCATGTTTCCCTGGAGACCCCCCACCCCCAAGCCACCCCAGGACACAAACAAATGACAGAATTACCAATCCCAGGTCTACCGATATGTTTACAAGGATGACCCACGCTCTCACAGAATCAAAGTGGGAGAGGGACCAGGGGAAGGCTGCAAAGCATCCTGGAGGATTCCGAGCAGCCCGACGATGGCCGACACTGGACCCGCAGCAGTCGATCTCACGGCCAGCGCGGTCTCCCTCACCTTCAGCTTTAGATGGTGGAGGTCCGGTCCACCCCGTCTGGAGAGAGAGCACACAGCGGGCACCGTGAGCAGAGCAGTTCCCATCAGCCACTGCTCCCACATGCAGGTCGGGCCTCCCAGTCTCTGACAGTCATTCAGTCAGTCACTCAAGTCATTCCACACCCACCCACTCACCCAAGGGGAAGTGGCTACTTTGCCTGTAATCATACTGAGCTGGCAGCCACAACAGAGAGACCCTGCCCTCGCCGTCCAGGAGCTCACATCCTCGTCCCAACCCAGACCTGTAAGCCCACTGTGGTGTACGAGCGGCAAGTGCTGCAATGCAGTGTAAACCAGGCACGGCAGAAACACGGGAGAAGGAGCGTTAAGTCACCCTTGGAAACCAGGGCCCGTTTCCCAGAGATACAACATGACTTCTGTAGATGGTGTGCAGGAGGAGAGGAGGAGCAGGAGAGGATGAGTCGGGGAGGGCACACAGCTCACCGATAGGCATGATGACGGCCATCAAACTCTGGGCTGCAGGCAGGCTGGGGGTTAGGGTGAAGGACAGAGACAGAGGAACGGCTAGAGAGGAGGCCACAGTCAGGCACGGCCTGCAATGCTCCTGCAGGTGGACCTCACTCACATCCCTCTCTCTGGGAGCGTCTCCCTCCCATCGGAGGCTCTGTTGAAGGCGGGGAATGAGGTGGCCGTAACTCCGAGCCCTGGTCACAGCTGAGCAGACCTGGGGGCCACATTGGATCCAAACTGACCCAGATTCTGTCTCAAGAACCTGACCGGGGGCAGCACCCTCATTAGGCGTGGTGGGCACTGGGCACAGAGAGAGCCTGTGGAAGACGGACTGCGTCGAGGCCGCCAGGATGTGCGGTGTCTGCGATGCGAGCTATAAAGTGGGGGGCACGTGCGCCAGGGTTGAGAAGCCACGAGCGGACAGACGGCAGAGGGGTCCAGGGCTGCCTGACCCCCTTCTGGCTTCCTGCTTACACATGACTGTAGGAGCGTGCCCGGGACCAGATCGTTAGGGTCCGCTCCTATGAACGGGAGCTTGGACGTGGGGGTTAGGGAGCTACAAGCAGTGGAGCTGCCAGGTCTGATTTCAGAATAGTTTTCCTGACAAGGCCAGTGGCAGGACCACCAGTGAAGAGGCGCCTGCAATGGTCCATGCTGGAGCCAACGAGGCTTGTCAGCGAGCAGAGAGAGGGGCAAGGGCTAGCCACCACAGGGCTCGGGACCACTGATGAATGGCTGTGCTCAGTGACCACAACCTGAAGGACACAGCGAGGGGAGGGGTGGGGGAAAGAGGGTGCAGGGTGCCTGCCTGGCTTTGCTCATATCCAAACGTCAGCAGACGTGTCCCAGTCTCGGCCTCAATATCTGGAACCTGGCCTACCAGACGGAGCACCTACATTATCCGGGCAGGACTCAGGTGTGAGGGGAGGGCAGGTGTCTCAGGGAGGGCTGGAGGACCTGCGTGGCATGGAGGCATCCTGAGACCACTGCAGGGTCTCTTGGCCTCCGTGTGGCAGTGCCTGGCTGGCGTCTCACCGGCAGGGACGTGGAGGAGAAGGGTTTCTTAATTGAAATTTTGATGGAGATCACCGTCGGTTCACATACAGTTGTAAGAAGTAGTGCCAGGTTTCCCCAATGATATTACTTTGCAAAGCTTTAATACAGTATCACCACCAAGATATTGACACAATTTACCCATCTTATGTAGATTTCTCGCTTTACTTGGACGTGTGTGTGTGTGTGTGTGTGTGTGTGTGTGTATAAAGTTCTACACAAAATGTGGAGTGTTTTTAAATGAGGGAAGCAGATGCCCTCTAAAGTCATCTGTAGCATCAGATCACCAATCCTAGAGGCCCTCAGATGAGCACTTCCAATCCACAACCTCTCCCCACGCTCTGTAAGTGTCTACCTGTACCTCCCGTGGTGACTCTGCAGTGCGAACTGGTGATGGGAGAACAGGAGGGGTGTGTGGGCACACAGATGTATGTGTGGGGTGGGGGTGCAGAGGTCACCCCCTCATTGGCAGTGCACACCCTTGCCAGGGCTCCCTGGCCCACTCATTATTGCCCACCCTTCATTGCTGTGGGAGTGGGGAGCTAGAAACCTGGAAATCCCAACTACCCCTCCCCCAGTCACATTTTCAGGAATTCCAACTATATACATCATCTACCCAAAGGTAACGGTTTCCATCTGCAGGGAGAGAACCAACGGCAAGTCCAGACTCACCATTTACTGCTGTGCAAACTGTGCCTTGCACAACTCCAGGAGGTGCTATTCACATGCAACCATCAGAGCGTTTATAGTAAGGACAACATATTTCAAATAAAAGACAGAACAGCATGTTGAGAAAGTGGAGCCATTTCCTAACTTGTGCAAATCTCCCTGCCAGCTAGATGTGGGGCTGTAAGACCCAAGATGGAGCAAAGAGAGACGGTGAGAGGAAGGGCGGGGGTCATGGGAAGGGCAAGGGTCATGGGAAGGGCAGGGGTCATGGGAAGGGTGGGGGTCATGGGAAGGGCAAGGGTCATGGGAAGGGCAGGGGTCATGGGAAGTGCGAACCCCGGCACATCGGAGGGAACTACACATTCCTCTCTGTGGTACTCTTCACTGCAGACTCCATTCTGCTGGGAGGAACCTCGACTTTGTATCAGTTGCCCATAGAACCCCTCTGCAGTAAAAAAATAACGATCAGAATGGGCATTGGACTTCCTGAAACGTAGGCCACCATTCAGGGGCAAGTCCCAAACAGCCAGAGTAAGCCTTACCTGGAGACTCTCAAACAACAGAATCCACCCACCCAGGGTTTCCTCTGGGGCTGTGTGGGAGAGGCTCGGGGAGGGGAAAGAGGAGAGGAATAGGGAGCGCCAAAGAGAAAAGTGGTGTAAGACTGGTGCCAGGAGGGCAGCCCTGGGGAAGAGACAGAGAGCAGAGACATCAGCACAGAAGGATAGGCTCCAAGGCCCGGGCCCGTGGACCAGCCACACAGAATGGCCACCCTGGGACGCGGTGCCCCAGGAACCTGAACATCCTCGCCTCTCCTCAGGCGTGAGCAGGGGAAGCTCCTAGTCTGCTTTCCTCTCCCTAGTTATTCGTCTTCCTGAAAAAGGACTTCATCGCCGTTCTGTCCCCAGCAAGGTCCCCTTCCCTGGCGCCTGGAAGGGGCGGCAGGCAGAGCAGCACGGCCATGGCAGGAGGGCACCCGGAACTAATCTGCACTCCCTGCTCGGGAAACGGCGCACGAGGCTTCCCCCCAGAGGACTGCCGAGAAGAAACACAGCACTGAAAAACCTTAGGAGAGTAATCAGATGAAAACATTAGCAAAAACACATCCGTTCAGAAAGGTTTTCTGTAAAAACACACACAGAAGAATGGGCTGAAAAACGAAGCCTTTTGAATAAAAGCCTCCCTTTAATAAAGAGCATTTGGCATTCTTGTTACTAATGATGATAGTCCTTAGTCGTGTGGTAAGAGCTTCCAATATGCCAGTTATCTGAGAACTATCCAGCCCTGGGGGAAAAGGCCAGTCTCCTTGCTGGCTCAGAGGCAAGGAGAGGACCCCCCCACCCGGCTCCCACCACCCCAGCCATCATCGGCAGGTGGGAGGGTTGCCTGGGGCCCCCCGCAGTGGGCGGAGGGTGGCCTGATGAGTTAGGGTCTATGGGGGCTCCCTTTATGAGAAAAATTGAGATATGACTCGCATACCACAAATTTCATCCCGTTCAAGTGTACAGTTCAGCGGTTTTTAGAATAGTCACACAACGGTGCGACTGCCACCACCGTTTTCACCATCCCAAAGAAGAACTCTGCACCCACTCCCCACTCCCTGCAGCCCTGACCACCAGTCTGTCCTTTCTGTCCCTACAGTTTGCCTGCTCTGGGCACTGGACTTGTCATCAGTTCACAAGTGGAATCCTGTTGTGGGTGGCCCCTTTCCCTTAGCGCATGTCTGCTCCCCCTCCCCCATCAGGTCACAGCCTGTGTCAGTGCTTCGTTCTCTTTAAGGCTGAACCGCATGGTTATACTGCACTTTGTTAATGCAACTTTGGGTTGTTTCTCTTTACTCATTAGGAGCTCCGGGAGGGGGCCCCATCTCCTCAGCAAGCTGGAGAAGAGGGGCCTCATCCCTGAGGGACCAGGGATGGACCAAGGATGCCTCGCAGCTTCCAGGATCCCAATGGCCAAGGGAGAGAGCAGTGTGTGCACGTGGAGCTCCTGGCACCCGGGGAGGCCGCAGGAGGAGCGGTGCCCTGAGAGGCATTGGGTGCCCTCCCTCCGGCCCCGAGCGGACACGTCCTGCAGCTGCGGACAGGCCCCCCCTCCTCCCCCCCCACACACCCTCCACTCTGCTCCGTGCAGAGCATTTTAACCTGCCTCGTTTGGTTTCAGGGTAAGGCTGGGTGTGCAGAGACTAACTACACTTTAAAAATCCCCGGGCAGAAGGACAACGCTCTCTGGAGCAGCTGATGGAGCTTCCTCCCATTCCCCGCCCTCCGAGCCCCCTCCACCCCCAGACACACAAATGTTGGCCCCAGGTGAGCAGCTGGCCCGCCCCTGGGGCGGGTGAGTGTGTCCAGACTGAGGCCATCGGGAAGGGTCACAGGAGGCCTCCCTGGATCTCCATGACTCAGAGCCGCCCCGGACGCTGGCAGGAAGGAGCGGACGTCTCTCCTTTGCCTGCCAAACGTCCCAGGGCTGGCGGTGAGTCCCGGCGGGGGAAAGGCACCCGGCTGGTACCAGAAGGGCACCGAGTCCTCCCGGGCTGTTGTCACAACACAGGGCTTCAAACAGGCCATGGAGGACCTGCTGCTTCTGGGGGCTCTTCGCGGCCACAGCCCTGTACCCCACAGGCACATCCAACTAGATGGGCCCCATCACCCGGCAAAGGACACCTCGGCCTGCTGGGGCGCCAGGCACTGTGGGAGCCATTTGGATATAAAGAACAAGTAGGGATTTCTGTTTCAAAAATCCTGGTTTCGGAGCAAGTTGGGATATACTTGGACCAGGTGGCGGGAATCCAGTGCTGAGGAGGAAAGAGTGCCGTGGGGTGAGCATGTTCCCACTCAAAGCCACGTGCTCCCTGAGTTGGGACTCCCAGAGCGCAATGGGGGGGTGAGCCTCTGGGAGAGGGGGTCTGGCTCTGCTCCAGGTCCTTCTGACTCTCCTCCCTAAACAGGAGGAGGAGCGGGCACGTGGCCACTGGGTGTGGGGTGGCTTGATGACAGTCCAGTAGCCCCTGAGGCCCCTCTCTCTCCGGTCCCCTGCCTTCCCCTTCTTGTGTTCTTCCCATCCGCCCAGAGTGTAGACAGCACATGAGCAGCAGCTCTCCCCAGACATGAAAAACACCAGGACGACACTCACCTCCCAGGGCGTGCTCGGTCATACTGAGGCACAAGGACTCCAGCCTGTTGTTGATGTCAGGTTCAGTCACAGGAAGCTGGAATTCTGCAGGGGGCAAAGGGTTATGTTGGTGACAGGGGTTCTAAGAACAAAGAGAGAGCGTGCACAGTGGCCCCGGGCTCCACCTGCCGGGGGAAGGGTCTGCTAGGCCTCCCTGGGAGGACCTGGGGGACTGTCAGGGCCAGCAGGAAGAGCACGTTACACTCCAGTTCAACCAACCTCCGAGGTCACACTCACAGAGTCCACTGTGAATGTGGGCGGCTGGAAGAAAACTGATGACTAAGAATAGCTGCTCAGAGTCAGAGTCTGTCAGTCCTCTGCTCAGAACCAGCTAGCGCCTTCCCATCAAAGGCAACCCAACCCCTGCCGTGGCCTGCAGGCCCCGCACAGTCTGGCTCCTTGTTAGCTCCTGGCCTGGTTCACTCTCCCCTCCTCCAGTCTACCCCAGATCCTCCTGAGCCCCAGGGCCTTTGCACTGCTGTCCCCTCTGCCCAGGATGGTGGGCCTGGATGTCTCCACGGCTCTCCCTCTCCCCGCCATGTGGTCTCTTGCTTTACTGTCTCCTTAGAAAGGACCTTCTGTTCATTGTATGTGAACAGGCCTTTTCGGCCCCATCCTTTTCTTCAGCTTCCTTCACTGCATAGATGTCACAGCACCTGACATGTGCATGTATTTGCTGCTTTCCCCAGGTGAAAGTTTGCATCATTGGCTCCACTCCCCATGCCTACACCGGCCTGGGGCGTTTTCTGCCTCCTTCTGAGCAGCAGGGAATGGGAACCCCCGCACAGAAAGCACCTCTTCTGTGCCTGAGCCCGCCCTGGGCACCAGGTTCCCAGGTGGGGCTCAGTGAGGCTGCGTGACCTGTCACGGTTAGCCACTGACATGGAGCTGGGCCAGGAACACACATGGATCTGATCCCAGAGCCCCTGCTCCCTGACAACACAGCCTTCGGCTGAGATGTCTTCTCTGCAGACCCTTTCTGTCTCCCCAGGCTCCAGACCCTACTGGGGCCCCCCCCGTGGTCAGCCTCTCCCTGGCCCCTTCTCCTGTGGAGCTCCTAAATGCCCTTGACTAGCTTGGAAGTGCCTTGCAGACAGCAACAATGCTTTCACAGTTCTTTGAATCTCCCGGCGTAACTTTCTGCACACCTCGTACATGCCAACTGAGGGATCAGAAATGGAGCAAGACACAGCAACTCTGACAGATAAGACCTGAAGTCCTAGAGGGAGGGTTGGGGGGGGGGGGGGATGAGGAGAGCAGGAAAACAGCAGCCGGGGTGTGTGTGTGTGTGTGTGTGTGTGGTCTGTGCCTGGGGAGTCTCAGCTCTGCCGTTGCCTCCCCATGTGACCCTGGGAAGCTGTCTTCTTGGGGCCTTAGCTCTTCTCTCTGTAAAGGATCCTGCTTGTGTCCCAAAGGTAAGTCCATGTCCTTGCTCCTTCACATCTCCACCAGGGGGCGCTCAGGGCCTGGGCCGGGGATTACAAATGCGTTGGTGGTTTGGTGGGATAGGAAGTTGAAACCAAGGGCTAAACCAAAGTATTTGTTTTCCTTGGTTAGCTGTACATTTAAATATCCTTTGCAATCTGGGTTCCCCATGTCCAGCTCACTCAGAGGCAGATGTCGTTTCCGTTATTTAATCTTCGCAGAGAGAAGCCTGGCAGAACGGACCAATGAAAGCACTGGGGAGCAGAGAGGGTTCTTTCTGACACAGGTTCCAGTGTCAGTGGGACTTCTGTGCCAGATCATGAGGCCAATGGGGCGTCCAGGGCAACTGAGAGGGAGAATGCAAGGGTCTCCTCCGCCCCCTTCGCTGGCTGCTCTCGAAGTAGGGCGGGGGCAATTAGGCAATCCAGGGGGGAGAGTATGTTAGTATTTTCATCCATTCATGTGAAAATCATATGCATGCAAAAATTAGCAGCCTTCAGGGTGTGAAATCTATAAAAGAGAAACACAATTTTATATATAGCCAGTTAGCAAATATGAAAAAAAACACACCCTCAGCAATTATAGCCATCCATATGCTCATTGTAAAATTTAGTTTACTCTCTCGCACTTCCCTTTAAACAAACACTGTGGAGAGATTTGGATAAATAAAGATGCTCAACATTTGGAGAGAAGTGTCTCAGCTGCAGGATTTCTTGCCAACATGCAGCAAAATGACATTTTCCAAGCCTGGGATTGCGTGTTCCAAAGAGGGGGCTGAGAAGCGCGGGGCTCTGCGCTCCAGAGTCTCCAAACCTTCGAGGCTGCTCTTTTAGGCGGAGAGTGGGTGTGCTTGCTCTTCCTCCTCCAGCTCCTCCCTCCGGCGTACCGGGGAGTCATGATCCCCTCCTTTCTCAGAGTGGCTCTGAAAAATTCCAAGTCCTGGGAGATACACATATGTTCATATTCCCGAGTTTCCTAATAGTGTGACTCCTTAACTGGGTATTTGATAAAAACAGACCTGTGGCATCTCTTTTTACGTACAAGAGGGGTGGGTACTAGCCTCTGTCTCAGGCTAGGAGTCCTCAGCCAGCCACGTGTGGGTGGGTGGGTGGAGCTCTCAGAACCTTAGAGCATTTGGCAGCTCTTGCTCCACAGGCTCATGGCCTCCCGCTGTCCCTATGGACTCACTGCAGTTATCTTGGACCCCCCGCTGTAATGGACCAGACAGAGGCGGTTTCTAGTCTTCTATGAGGAAAAAATGGAAGGACTCTGTACCGGAGTCCTCTGCTGCTTCTTCAGCTCAGATACCACCTCTGTGCACTAGAAATTATTCCCTCACCATCTGATCGTGCCAGGATTCAGCGAGGCTCCCGGCTCTGAGATGCCCAGGGTCCAGGCTGACTCGAGACTTTTTACTTGTGCTTGTTCAGAGATCCCACAAGTCCAGAACCTCAGGTGCAGGCCCAGGGTCAAGAAGATTCTGGAAGGGAGTGGGGCTGCTCATCCTCCATGAGGTGCTGTTGCAGGGCCCACTGGGGTGGCCCAGGTGGCTTTTCCGCGGCAACAGCAGGGCAGTCCTGCTGAGTTTCACGCCTGTGGCATCCAAGGTGAAATTGTGCATCTCTCTCAAGGCATTGAGGCTGAGGCAGGAGGCCGACTGCTTCCGGACTTGACAGTCAGAGACAGGTTGGCATTTTAGGAAGGAAACCTTTAGGATCGCACTTTGCCGATGGCATCTGAGCCTACTCTGCTGGAGAGGCTGTGAAAGTCTGGTGAAGTGAGGAGCCAGGCCAGCGGGTGGAGAGAACTCAGGAAAGGCAGGCTGGTGAGGAAGGGACAGAGGGCGGGACTGGGACCTGGGACCTGGATCGCTGGGATGGGGGAGGGAGGGGCAGGTAAGGAAGAAAGGGAGAGAAAGAAGAAAAGGGGAGGATGGAAACAAGGCAAAAAGAGGTCAGTGAGGGCAGGAAATGGAGTCAGCATGGCAGGCAGGCTGGTGACCACTGAGAGGTCTTGGTGGGTGAGGGGGAACATGAGTAATGCGCGAGTCACACCCTGAGTCTGTGACGGCGGCGGAGGCTTTTCTCTGGTGGCTTTAGTCCTAACCCTGCAGAGGATTGTTGTGGAAATCGTCTGGCATCCACAGTTTCACCACCAAAAATTGATGAGCAGAATATGGTGCACGACAATAATATTGTACCATCTTGCCGTCAGCTGGTTGGTCTCTTTGAATGGGACTCTTAAGACGCCGGGGGTCACGGGCCCAGCTGGGTTCTCGGCTGTGATAGAACTGACTCGCTCACCAACTTCCCTGAGGAGGGCTGTTTGCCTACTTACTAGAGGACAGAGGGCAAATGTTGATTATTAAAGGGGGGCGCTGTTCTGGCCTCTGCCTCTGCATGGCAGCCCCCGCCTGCCCCACACGGATCCAGTGCTCTGATGCCCTCCCCCTTGCCCCACTCTCTCAAAGGCAGTTCTCCGAAAGGAACTGGGGAACTCACGTCCACAGAGGAGGACATGAATGGTGACGGCTCCCAGGTGCGCAGAGCCTCACGGTGGGAGAAGCGCAAGCGTGAGCTGGTGCAGACGGGAGGTTGCGTGAACAGGTACGTTCCCAGGAAATGCTGTCACGGAAGGCACTCCTTGTCCATCTCACATCTGGTGGGCCAGCACCAGGGGTCATTCGCACATGGGTTTGTGCAGGGGAAGAACAAGATCCTGGGGCGGCTGCCAGCCGACCCTGTGCCACGCTTGTCCTTTGAAGCCTTCTGCCGCCCTGTTTCTCTCAGGCCTCCCGGTGTCAGGAGCCTCGGCTTCCCAGTGTTGCTCCAGGGCTGGATCCCAGAGGTGGCTGAGCTGGGTCAACAGGGATCGAGCTGCTTCCAAGACAGGGCATCGTTCTGCAAGCCGTTTCCGGACTAGCTCTGCAGGTGGGTAAACGTCCTGCCTCTGCAAGATCCTGAGCGCTCCCACCGGGCACCAGGCTTGTTCTGAGCTCAAGTCCCTCCGGGGTGAGTCCAGAAGACCCTGTCCCCTCGCTTCGTGTTTCCTACTCATCCTGAGGCCAGCGAGAGGCAACAATCACCCACGGCAATCCTGGCCCATCCCGGGAAGCACCTAGAACCTGCGCACGTGTGTGGGAATGAGGTGAAAACCACCCAAGGGGCCAGACTCTGGGTCCAGAAGAGAGGGGAGCCTCTTGCAAATCTGAGCGAGGCAACTGATGAGTTGATGCTCAACTTGGTGCTGGTTCCAGCCCCCAGCCTTTGCTATATCCTTGGAGATATGTAAAGTCTGTCACGATTTTAATGAATCATTTTAAGTTAACAGAATAAATAAGAGCCCCTTTAGAATGCACTGCAGTCTTCAAGATTTGCCCAGAGGGTTTAACATGGATGCTTTGCAGCCATGGCGGGCCAGGAAGGAACCGCTGTGTTGCCCTGTGACGCGGCTCTCTGAGTATTTAATTTTGGGTTGGTCACATGTCTCTGTTCCCTTTTGTGTTTGCTCTTACAGCTGCCGTGCAAACACGAAGGCCGCTTTCTGCCTTCCCGACTCCTGCCGCCTGAGAGAATACTGATTCTGGGCCACCCCGACCCGCCACCACCCCGAGACGCCTGCCTAGCGAACCAGGCCTGCAACGGAGGGGACAGCCCCCCTGCACAGGAGACCCTGCGCCTGGCCCACCTCTGAGGCCCTGTCTCTGGAGAGTGAGTCCTTGTCTGGGCCTGGCAGTGGGTGGTTGTTCAAGGTCACAGACCTGGTGCCCAGGATGCCTGCAAGTCCTGTCCAGATCCTGTTACTGGAAGTGGGTTATACACAATGCTGCACGGTGGCAGAGGCTGGGGCTGAACGACCCAGGGCTAACGTTCACCCCCCCCCCCCCGCCCCGAATTTCATCCAATATTCCTGCCTGGGAAGAAAAATAGCTGCAAGTATCAAAATGGAGAAAATGAGCTTTAAAACGAAAGTGTGCAAATACGGAGCATTCTGGAAGCCAAGAAGCAACTGTAAACAGGCATCTGGACCTAGCGGATACCCCTTCCTTTTCTGGCATACCTCACCCCATGGCAGTTCCATACCACATCCTCCTCCTCCTCCTTTTCTTCCTCCTCCTCCCCTCTTCCTCATCCTCTTCATCCCCCTCCTCCCCTTCATCCTCCCCTCCTCTTCCTCTTCCTCCTCCTCCTCAGTGACCTCCCCACCCACAGCCTGCCTCCCCTTCACACTCCACACACACTCCCGCCTGACCCTCTGCTTCCATAGATTCCCCACTGAGAGCGGCTGAGTTCTGAGCTTCTTGGCCTTGGATTTGGAGTCCCCACCACCGGGCACCATCTTTCCAGCTCCCTTGGTCAACCCTCTACTACTTCAGCCCAGCAATGGCTTCTGGGAGGCACCGTGGCCCTCAGTACCACTGAAGTTTGCTCCCCTTCTGCCTGTGATGCCCCCTCCTCTTCCCACCTCCTCACCATCTGTCTCCTGAAGCTCAGCCCCAATATTCCACGACGCTTCCTTGCCCACCCAAGGCCATAGCGACCTTTCCCTTCCTAACCTCCTATAGGACTTACGCCCAGAGCAAGGGCATCTCCTGCCCAGGCTGGGCATGTCCTGCAGGTGCACGTTTGGTGTGCCCGCCTGGGGGGCATCTAGGTAGGTGCAGTGACTGCTTGTGTGGCTTTGCATTCTCTGTGGAGTCTAAGGTCCCTGTCTGCATAGAAAAAGGGTGCAAGTATTTGCTGGTTGCACATAATTCTGGCTGCCCATTTTAGGGGCAAGGTGAAAGGTGAAATGGACTTGAGTTGCACTAAGATGCTCAAGAGAATACTTAAGTGCAGGAAAGATGGCTGGTCCAGCAGTCATGTTTGCAAGGCACTCCCCAAAACGAGGAGGTTGGTGTGTGTGTGGGGGGGTCCTCTTAGCATCAGTGCTGCAAAGCCTTCTCTTCATCTGTCTTACTCTCTACACATGGAACCCTTCCCATCCCCCTCCGAGCCCTCCAGTGGTATCTCTGCTTTAATTAACCTAGAAATATGACTAGTATCAAAAATATCCCCGTCAGATTGCAACGACTGTGGGGCTCCTCGTGCTGGCCTCCAGCCAAGCAGCCGCTATTCACGCTGGCAAGGCACAGTTTAAAAAAAGAAAGGCTTCTACAAGCTCGCAGGAATGCGTGGTGACAGTCGAGGCTAAGCACTTTCCAGCTGGGTTCACCGGGGCATCTATTTTGGCGTCCTGACCTCGCCGCCGGTGTGTCAGGGGAGAGCAGAGCGAGAGAGCGGGCGCCAGGCCCTACCTGGCTGCTGGAACATCAGCATGTTCTGGGGAGAAGTGTGCACGGGCAGCGAGCGGGTCCTCTGCACAGAGCTGTGGGTGCGGCTTGGCATGCTGTTGCTGCCCCCGGGGTTGGCAAACCAGAGGTTCTAGTGAGAAACACAAAAGGGGGACTGTGAGTCCAGACACCCGGGGTGGGGGCTGGGGGTAGAAAGCAAGGCTCCCCCCAGGCCAGTGCTGCCCATCTGCTTCTATATAGTGAGGAATTTCAGGTTCCGTTCCTTTTAGCTACATGCCCCCTGCTCTCACCTCCTGAGCCCCAGGACCCTCTCTAAACTTCAGTTCAGTCTCCACACCTCTCTCCCTCTCCCCTCTCCCTATTGTCTCTTTTGTTGCTTTTGCTTTTCCTGTTATTTTTCTTGGAAATGGGTGGGGGGGTAGAGGGGGTTTATAGATATTTGCAATGAAGAGCACCATTTCAGGTGCTAACTCATCTCATTGGTTTTGAGATTCTTACAAGTTACTATGAAGTGGGGGATGGGGAGGGAAGAAGCGCTGATGGGCAATGAGCTGGCACAATGGGGCTTGTGTTTGTTACTAGGTGGTGACTTCCTCTTGAAGTGACGGCGGGGGGTGGGGGGGGGAGCAGGGGCAGGGGCCTACCCACAATGACCAGAACGTGGGGCTTTTTCATGCCCTGTGCAGCTCCCTGGGGAGCCAATCCTCCCTGTTGTACTTGGAGCCTTTTCCTGTTTTTAGACCCATCTGTCACCCCTACCTTTCTCAGGACGACTCAGAACCTCGGGGCCCACTGGCATCCCTCCAATCCCAGCCCTAACCTACACAGCCCCACAAAGCTAGAGGTACATGGATGGGAGGCACTGGGCAGGGAGTGGGGCAGGGCAGAGGGCCATGGGGCCTCAGGACAGGGGTCAGCTCTAGGTCACACATCGAAGACCACCGGACAGCCAGCTTTGTCTGGTTGAGAGGGTTTCACCCTCCCTCTGCCGGCCTTTCCAGCTCCTTCCTGTGGATTCTCCCCACAGCTGGACCAGACGCAGGAGCTATTTGCCATGAACAAAAAGACTAAGCCAGTCCTTAGAGGCTGAGGTTTCTCTGGAGCCCAGTTTGGAAAGTGGTGAGGTCTGCTGGGGCAAGTCAAGGGTCAGGGCAAACAATAAACAGGTAGTACATTTCTTCCTAAAGGCACCCTTGCTTGGGGTTCCCAAGGTTGAAGGGGTCCCAGGGGCCTCCTAACACCCCCCCTCCCCCATGAGGCTAGGTGCAGCCTTGGCGCTGGTCTGTTTCCCAGAGGAACAGCACAGGCGACCAGGGTAACGCAGAGGACGGGGACACTGTCTCTCAGCTCAGCCCCCTCGGCCTCTCCCCTCACCTCGGGGTCATCTGGGAACCATCCTGAAGCCTCGGGCGGGCGCTGAGCTGGCTACCCCTCCCCGCCACCTCTCAGGTGCGGAACAAACCTGTCTTCCTTGTTTCATGATGGTGGGCGTGGCTGTGGTGTTGCGGGGGGTGGAGCTGACGAACCCACTGGTGCCCAAGAGGCCCAGGCGGGCGGAAGGGACGTTCCGAGACGGGATCTGGTACTGGCGTGGGTTCCGTCTGCCCATGCCGCCGCCCACGGAGCCGGCCGTCGGGAGGGAGTTGGACTGCCCGAAGCCGCGACTGTGGGAGCGAACAGAGAAGAACCAGGGAGCATGAGTCCCCTTCAGCCATCTCCCCCCCAGGCTGCCTGTGGGACGCCTCCTGGGAGGGGAGTGGTCGCTCACATTTTGACAGTCATGAGGCCTATGGGGTGCTGGGGGGTCTGAACCAGGAAAGGCTATGATTACAAGGACAGCTGACAGTGAGAGCCAAGATTAGCTGACAGTGAGAGCCAAGACTATATGCACCATCAGGGTACTATTCAGTGATTCTTCCATCCTCACGATGACCCAGTGCCGTAGGCGCTCTACCCTCTTTTATTCACAGCGGGAGAAGCTAATAGAGCTTCCCAGTTTTGAGAAGGTCGCTCAGCCAGCAGAGCTGGCAGCCCAGAGGTTTAGCCAGGCCGCTCCTTGGCCTTCTTCCAAGCCGGTCACAGGGCCCAGAGCACTCACATGCCTGACAAGAGGCCACACAGCAAGAAGGCTGCACGGCCAGGCTCAGTGTTCCTTCCATCAAACCGGAGTCTTCCCTGGTGTCTGTCTGGCTCTGAGAAAGGAAGACTCGGGGACAGAGGCCTGAGAGCCCCAGTGGATGTCGGCTCCCTGAAAAAAAGGTCGAAGTCTGGCCTCGTCAAGCCTATGTGTTCCGTGACCGAATCAGCTCCTGACCCAGTAAAGGCGTGTTGAATGAATGAATGCAAGAATGGACAAGCTTCTGCCACCAGGATGCCTCTCCACAGGGCAGGGCTGACCCACAGCAGGGGCCGCTGGCTCCAGGGTATGGAGGAGGGATTTGAGAATGGAGATGTGATGTTTGGCCCAAGGACACCCACTGCTGCCCACTGCCCAGGCCCTCCCTGCAGACAGACCAGAGGCCGTGTGTCTGCCCTGGGTCCACCAGGAAGGCTGCCTGAGCCCTCGGAGGCTGTGCTGCCTTCGCTGCTGTGACCTCATCTCCAAAGCACTTGTCCTCTCTCACACGCCTCAGGTTCTGGGAGGGCGCGCGGCCGCCAGCGGGGTTTCAGGAACCAGCACATTCTTTCCAAGAAGAGTCAGCTTTAGTCATTCACTGATGCTTAGGTCGAAATGCTTTACCTCCATTGGCCACAAGATGGAACAGACTCGCTTTCCCCATGGAGCAGGGGAGGTCAGGCCTGTGAGGAGACTCCCGGAGACAGGGCTGACGTATTTAACCAGTTGAGGATGATGGGGTGGGGGTGGGGAGCCTTGCAAAACAGTCATTTCCTGAGAGAGAGTTGTGTGTGCCTAGGGGGAGGGGCCTCTAAGCCATCAGCACATCAGATCTCAGAAAATGTTTCTCTTTCCCCAGTATTCCTATTTTCTCGGGGAGAGAGGGAGGGTAGGGAAGAGAATTCACAGTGAGCTGGCTGAACTGATTTCTGGGCTATATTTTTCCACTTCCAGGCTTTTGTGGCTCTTCTGCCCGTGGTGAAAAGGGGCACTCCTCGTTCTTGGTCTCTTTGTTTATCCCATCCTTTCTCCCTCTTCTTCTCCCTTTCTTCTTTTACTATCGGTCTAAGACGTTTGGTTTGGAAGAGGAAACTCAAACCAGGTGGTGTGGGAGACGTTTCAAGGGATGGCAGGGACCTCCTCTGGAGGAAGGACCATCTGAGTGACTGACAGGTGGAGAGCAAGCGGTGGTTTTGTGTGAGTGTGTGTGTGTGTGTTTTAACTATGAAAACTAGGCCTTTGGTTTTTGGAGTCAGAATTTTGGCCACCTGGTAGATGATTCAGTATTCTGCTAAGACTTTTCCTTATTTAGTGCGAATGGCTTCCCCCCCCCCGCCCCCCCCCAACATCGTTTTCCTTTTTGGTTGGATTTTTTAAAAGTTACTTCATATGCAAAATACAGTAGTCAGTGCATGATGCTAAAAGGATTTGTGCCTCCGGGAAGGCAGAGTATATCTTGAGCAATATAATGTGGGCAGAGGGTTCTGGTATGGGCCCTGGAGGAACTAGGGCTTCAGGCCTCCAGAAGGGGGGCCTCGCTGCTGGGTGTGGTGGTAAAACCCTGAGTATTTTGGGGCGAGAATGGGCCGGTGGCGAGAATTTGGCTAGGCCATCTTTGTAATGATGGTGGGCTCTACTGTGGCGTCCTCAATAGGCTATTACAAAGCCAGGGCTGTTGAGCGGTGCCACTGCTGGCAACCAGAGTGAACGCTCAGGTTACTTACGATCACTAGGCTTAATGAGATAATCATTCCTTCTGGGGGCTGGGGGGAGAATAAAGCAACAAAAGTAAATTTTCATTTTTCATTCTCTTCCTCTGCCCATTTGCGTCTCTCTTTCTTTGCCTTCCTACATCTAACCAACCGATTTCATTACCTTGAAAAGACTAAATAAGAACCAATTAATTTGGGATTTGGGATAATTCAAGCAGGGGGTGGGCCACAGATACCTTTGTATTATTGGAGAAACGGGTCTTCAAAGCAAATTAATAGCATAAAAAGATCCCGGAGGTAATACGTAGGAGAACAAATTATTTTCTAGAGCTTTAGCAACCTCCAACTGAACATCTACAATTGATGATTAAATTCATTCTTATCTAATCCATAGAAGAGGTCCACTGGGACTCTAATCTGGCAAACCTTAGGTAAGCCCAAAACAAGCTTTAGGTAGTAACACTCTAGAGAGGTCAAGATTAACCGAGGACAAGGCAGGGCAGACAGAGGCAGGGGATGAAACTCCCGGGTGAGTAGCAAAGCCCTTAGAAGCTCTATCTTCACGGTCAATTTCTAAATTCCTTCTTCCACTTGGAACTTGGCTCTCAAGGGGCTGGTGTGGCAAGAAGGGCTGGCACCTCCTCCTCATACTTGGGAGAAGTGTTACTGTCCGTACAAGGAGAGGAGAGAGAGAGAGAGAGAGAGAGAGAGAGAGAGAGAGAGAGAGAGAGCAGCCCCAGGGGAGGGGGCTGAAGTGCAGGCCTGGCCTTTCATCAGGGTGCAGAGCTGATCCAGCCCAACCCACCAGGGAGGCACCCCAGAGGGCACGGGGCCAGGAAGTGGAAAATAAAGAGTGTTGCTTGACCTGCCCATCTTTTCTGCACAAAGACCATGTGAGCTGCCTGACATCCACAGTGGTGAAGAGCACTGACCCTGGCGCTGGCCTGCCTGAACCAAATCCTGGATGCCATCGCCTTCCGACTCCTCCTCTACCTTACGGGGTTGTTGCAGGATTCAATGTATGAATATTCTTAACATGCTTAGATAATTGGCACATAATAAGTGTTAAACGTTTGTATAATAAGCAACCATGTTGTATACAGGCTGGATAATTCATTTTTTACATTAGTCTTTAAGAATGACTTCACAAATTTCAACGGGCTTTACCTCCCTTAAGTAATATCAAACAGTGATGTTGTAAGGAACACTTATGCAAATAAGTGCGCTGAGAAATGAATTCAGAACTTTTCAGGTACAAGTGAAAACATCACGTGCTCATGTTTAAAAATGCAAAATAAATGGAATGTGGATTTTTAGGATGTTTGCATCATCATCAATCTCTTGTCTCCCCAAAACTCCCTGTCATTGTACAAGGCTTAATCCACACCTCCCTTTAATTCATTGGCACTGTAATTCATCTTTCATATGCAATTTGATTCCTCAATTTAAAGCCAGATCAAGGGAATGGGGTCTCAAATACAATAAGGCTTATTTTTAACTGCCTCCAAGGAGCTGAAGCACTATGAGAAATGGAGAATGGTACCGCTCCACTCTTAGATTGCAACTCAGACCAAAATAGACCAGCACTGGGCTCTTCACCCTGCCACCAACTATAATTAGCTTGTCTGCAGCTAGGAGAGAAAAAAAATTACACTACCACTTAAGGTGCCTAGAGAACAATCCGTTTTTGTCCTTTCAGAGCCCCCTTTTGGGGATAAACTACCAAGTGTGCTGCTGGCGTTCATTAAATTATATCCACTCTCTGCTTCCGGAGGAACGCTGTCACTTTGACAATGTCAATTGAGTTACACAAGAGCACATTCAGCTCTTCCTCTGGGAATGCTTTCTCTGACAGCATTTCCCAACCCACCTGTTTAAGGAATGCGATTTGGAACCCGCCACAGGGCACCTTGATGATCAAGGAATGCCCTGCCTTGTTCCGACCCAGGAACCCAGGCCGGGAATGAGGCGCCTGGGGAGCCACCATGCATTACCAACAATGAAATCCCAACGTACTTTCTTTGCTGTCGATATCCTGATATGTCTAGAAGGGTTTTCCGAGGGAAAGACCGAAAGAGCTTCTGCACCTGCTGTTTCCATGACAACAATCTCTTTTTCTGCGTCTCTGTAAACGCCTGCAAAAACAAACAGGATTTTTTTAATGGGTGACGCAGCCTAGCATTAGAAGGAGAAACATGCAATTAATAGGGGAAAACATTGGCGTTTTTGCAGTTGCCTTTTTTTTTTCACCTGTTTTCAAGCTGATTCAAACAACAGTTTTCATAACTGAAAATTCAAGTTATTTGGCATATATATATATGTATGTATGTATATATTATTGATTTCAGAGAAGAAGGGAGAGGGAGAGACAAAAACATCAATGATGAGAGAGAACCATGCCTCCTGCATGCCCTATACTGGGAATGGAGCCCAAAACCCAAGCATATGCCCTGACCAGGAATCAAACTGTGACCTTCTGGTTCATAGGTTGATGCTAAACCATTGAGCAGGCCATCCGGGCAAAGTTTTGATAACCCTTGGTTCTCGTTGCATTTCTGATAGGTTCAAACCCACCTTCTCTTGCCTCTGACTCCACTCTGGACTCTATTTATTAACCAAGAATAAATTGCAAAATTGATTGTCAAATACTCTGGCTTCTGCAGGCCCCCGGCATTTCCATAATCAATGGAAATGCTAAACCACTCTAAAAATCAATCTGCTTGATGGTGTGTGGACACCCTGAGTGGTCAGCTGGGTTTTAGAACTTGGAGTTTAGTCTGAATTTCAGGGCTGGGCTGAGAAACCTCCAGTTAAAGGATTTGGTGCCCTACCAAACCCCACTGCACCTAAACTGTCCTAACCTAAATTGTCTAAAGTTTAGGAAGAGGGGTAGATCTGATGGCTTCTCAAGTCTTTTCTAGTAAAATTGGTGCTGGGGGATGTTGTGCCTACTGCCCTGTAATATGCTGTCATTTATATCATGTGTCCTTTTGTGTGCACCATGGCCCAGGGAAGGATTTTCAGGGGTTGTCTCCAGGGTAGAGGCTCTCAAATTCACGGTCTACTAGATTTCTCCAAAGAGACCGTTAAGATACAGATTCCTGGGCCCCTCCCCCACGCCCATAGCCTGATAGTAGATCTGGAGGGGAGTTAGGTGCGGGAGGGAGGTTTGTGTTTGCAGCAAGTGCCTTGGTAATTCTGCTGCAGGCAGCGCTTGGATGTGGCGTGTTCGCGATGATGAGGACCACACACACAATACAGGAATCCTGTCAAGTATTTAGAACTGTGTTCCATACACTCTGGAAACCCATCGGGTTTGACAGATCAGCATTAACAGTGATGGAGATCACACGCCTAGGTAGTTTAGTCAATAAGGCATGAAATTTAAGAAGCAATAAGCTATTACGTAGAATAACAGACTACATGATTATTTCCCATGAAGGAAACAGATTCCTGAAACGGGGAAAAAATAGAAAGACAGCTTAATTTTCTTCTGATGACATTTAATCTTTAAGGACCTAAACACAAGAGAGCTATGTGAACAAAAGCAAAAAGATATCAGTCATATCGCAGAAAAGTTATTGACTTGCAAACCGCTTCCCCCTGTGTGACGTTAGCCAGACACCATTAAGGGTACACATCGAAGCGGGCTACCAACCAAGAGACCCAGTGCCCTATTAGAGGTGCAGACCCCCTCTCAGGTGAGTGGCTGGATGTTCTCATGGCTGAAAGGTGAGATCCTGGGTCTCCTCTGTGGCCCCTCTCATTTTTGGTGATGCTCAGTGAGCGTCCAATCACACACGAGGACCTCTGAAAACTGCGACAGGCAAACCCATCCGCTGGACTCATAAAGAGATGATAGATTCTGCTTTTGTCTGGCTCATTCAGCCATATGTTAAGTGAGGACACAAGATGCAGGCATCCTGGTCAAGATGAGCTGAGGAGGGCCCAGCCAGTGGGTCAGAGGAAAGCTCTGGTTGCGAATGGGGGGTGGGGGTGGGGCGTGAATCCCTGCGCTCCTTAGGCGAGTTCCTCCACCTGAGACTGTTCCTTCTAAAAGCCGAGGGTGATAATGTCTCCCTCTAATGGACGCTGGAAAGACTAAATGAGATAACACAGGAGAAGCACTCAGAATACTTAAGGACATGCCTGGCTCTTAGTAACAATTCAACCCACGCTGCTCACAGATACTCTAACCGGCTATTTTCAGTTGCATGGACCAGCTTGGGTTGTGGCATGTAAGCGTTTGTCATGGTTGGTGTTCGACAGCCCCCTTTAGTCCCAATGAATGATTCGAGATCTCAAAATTAAGAGTCCTGAGCTGGTCTGTAGCCAGTCTGGAGGACAGGCCTGAACTTCAAGTGACAAAGGAGCTAATGGTTCACTAGCGAGATGTGCATTTAAAGTGTTCCCAAGGATACCAGTTCACACATGGCATCGGCCGTGGGGGCAAAGAGCCTCTGCAGAGAGGTCAGCTCACTCACTCCGACCTGGGCGTGAGGCTCAGCTAGTGCCGGGCCGCAGACAGGAGCGAGCCCCCAGCAGAGTGAGTGAGTGTGCAGGCTGGTTCTCAGTCCTGGCAAGGGCATCTGGGAGCAGGAGCACTGGGCCATGGCTAAATGCTGCAGGCTGGTTCCTGTGCTCCGCCATCAGCTGGTACGCCTGGTACTACACCTCAGCCCCCTCCACCCTGGGCTGCAGGGGAAGGAAGATTCCACACTGCAGGCTGCCCAGACACAGCCAGCCACTGCTCCATCTTCTGTCCCTGTCAGGCCCAGACCAATCCGTCTGTCTGGAGCAAGATGTGTCCTGCAGCTTTTGTGGCTGGATCAAAAGCCTCATTAAGGGGACAAGTGCTCAGATTCCTAGAACCAGGACGGCAAGCAGGCGATACGCCTGGGATTACAATCCATGAGGAGATGGTTGGTCCCAGATTCAGAATCCAGACCTTTCCTATCTTTCCCTTTTCCTTCTCTAGGGACTCGGTCCTTCATCCTGGGAGGGAAGGTGCCTTGGAAGTGACCGCACCTCCCCTTGCAGTGGGCAGAGCAGCCGCGGGGGCTGAGGAAGGCAGGGCTGCCTGGAGCCCAGGCTGACCTCCTGCCAGGCCGCAGGAGGCTGCGTTCTCTCACACACAACCCAGGGCTGTGGAAAATTATTCAGGCAGTTTCCTCCTCCTCCACTGAAATAATAAAAAGGCTTGGACAACATTTCCCCCTCCACAGCAGAGCGCAGGCCCTCCATTCAGACCTGATTTCAGGCAAGCAGGTTTGGTCTGAGCGCCTATCTGCCGTGACTCCCGGTACCGACAGGCCCCTTGCCTGGGCCTCCTGCCGGCAGAGGAGCTCACGGTGTCATCTTCGCATTGAATCACTGGGCAGCGGGGAGAAAACGTGGAAAGAAGCAAAAAGAAGAGCCACGATGCCCATGGAGGGCGCACCCCAGGCAGGCCAGCGATAAGCCTCAGGCCACAGCTTTGGGGCTGGTGTGGACCAACTAGGAAGCGGAGGCGGCTGGAGGATGGTCCTTCTGTCTCATGGGCTCAGCTGACAGGTGGAGGCAACCTGTCCTCCACTGCTCAGAGTGCATGTGGGAGAGGACGTAGGGATCTGCTTTGCTTCCTCAGAAATTTAAAGACTCCCTTCTTTAATTCCTCCCCAATGATCTTCCCTAAGAGACATAGAACCCCCCAAAACGCTGCCCTGTCTATCTGGGGCACTCTCCTGCCTCCTCCCTCACAGAGCCATGAGACTCTGCCTGCCTTTTGGATGAGCTGAGCATGGGGACAGGCCCTCTGAGGAGAACCCCTGCTTCCAGCTCAGCAGGTACCTGACACTCCTAGTCTGGGCTCTGGGGCACGCCGGGAGGGTCTCTCAGAGGCTTTATCATCACGTACGTGACAACCTGCTTTCCCTTCTCTCACCCATTACCCTCACCGTAAGCTGCCTGGCCAGGGCCGGGGTCAGGGGAAGTGATAAATATCTATGGAATGAATAAGTTCAGAAATTGGTCACTGCGCTCTTGTCTTCGGTCTGTGGCTTTCTGCTGGTCAAAATAAGTGCAGGGCCAGGTTGAGTCGGGGGTTTGGGGGGAGGCACATAGAAGAATGAATGCCGCTGTGAGAGAAAGTTGCAAAAAATGAGATTTTAGGGGATGGGGGAGGCATGGCTAGGGTGGAAATCCATGAGGATGGGCGGAGTCAGAGAATGGAGGTGGGGGCCCCCAGGGAACTGACCACACAGGGAGGGAGGAGGAGGAGCCAGACCTCTGCACTGGCTATCTCCCCAAACTGGGGGCCCCTGGACTTCCAGGGGTCTGGCCACCACCACAGCAAAGGTGAGGAGACTTAGAGGCCTTTACCATCTTATTCTCATGTCAAAACCCCACAAGAAGACCTCAGTGCCCTAGGTTTATCCAGTCCTAAGTTTCCTGAGGCCTAGACTTTGTCACTGAAACTCCCTGGAGGAGAGTCACCAAATAAACCATTGGAGTCTTGGATTTGAGGCACAATGGCCTGTCCCCACATGCTGCTCAGGGCAGCCATGGCCAGCACCTGCCCCGCCCTGTGGTGGAGACTGTGCTAGCTTTGAGAGCCTGGTAAGCACAGCTCCATCATGCCTTGGTCCTTCTTCAAAAGGACACATGGCTAAAGACAATCCCGCCCCCCTCACACACACACTGTTTCTGCTGCACACTCTTTCTCCACCCCTCCTTCAAATCTCCTTGAGCCCAAAGGCAAAATGTTTCAAGGCAAAGCATTGAAAGACTTGAGAACATCAGAGGTTAGGAGGCCGGACTGTGTGCACATCTCCCGGGTCACTCAGAGATTCTTCTGGAGTCGGAAGTTTCTCTCAGACATGCACCCTCCCATCAGAGCTCAGTGCGGATGCATCTTTGGACAACTAAGTTATAGTTAAGCTTTGTTTAGGCTTGAGGTCACCATGCCAAGGTCTGCCCGAGTTATTCAGACATCTGCCCCCCAGAAACAAGTTGCTGCTGATTCAAATGATCCCACCACAGGAACCATTTCTAAGCAATGAGAAAAAAAGCTTTGTGAAATCTATCATGACTTACCTCATGAATTAGACACTTGTCTATGAGCTGTAAATAGGAACTTATATTCTCCTCATCGGGTCTGGAGACCAAGAGCTGTGTACACACTGTGAATTAAAAAAAAAAGATGATGAATTAGAAAAATGCACACCCATCTCTTATCTTTGAGATCTGTTTCTGATTTCCTTTCAGGACCAGTATTTTGAGAGGTATGTGTGCCTGTGGATGTATGTAAGGACCACAAAAAAGGCCAGGAGACTCCTCATTCCACTGCAGTAAAAGGCTCGGGCACCACGGGAGCCCTTGCCTCGAGAAACCCCGTCGATTAATTCCAGGCATACCATTCTATATTAAGCCTGCTGCAACCTAGCCTGACACAGACACGCTGGGGGAGGAAGAACGCAGCAGTGTCCTGAGCTCTGTCTTTGAAAGAGGCTCCTTTTGAGAGGGAGTTCAAAGGCAGCAAAGGCCATCAATATTATTAGAGAGCAGTCTCCGTGATTTTTATGAATGAACCGCGCACCTCATTTGGAGGAATCAAGCTGGCACATCCTTTAGGACGTGAGGTGCGTGGGTGCACACACGAGCAGGAAGCCTGCTGCTCAATCATTGGAGGGTTATTTCTCAAAGTGATCCACGCACTTATATACACACAGGTTCACCTACACACTCAGGTGAGCGCTGAGACTGACAAGAGCAAAGTGAGTCTGTGGGCAGAGTACACACGCTGCTGGCTCTCATGGCCACGTTAGTGGAGCCCATTCTGCTCACTTCTAATTGTTGACAAAAGACATCAATTAGAAGTGAAAATGCCTGGCACTCAGTAAACACACTTGAAACCCGGGCATTCTGATTTTTTTCCTCTCCTTAATTCTGTGTAAGATTATAGCATGTGTAACAACAAAAACTTGGAAACCACTTTGATGTCCATTTATTGGGGCCATTAAATAAATTATGGTTTACACATACTGTGGGATAGTATGCAAGAATGAGTTGGTGCTACTGTATGGCTAGAAATCTTAAAAAGGAGTTGGTGCTGCTGTATTGATAGAACTGTTGAAACTATATAATGTAAACAAACGCTGCAGAGAAACATGTAGTAAGACCTGTTTGGGTGTAAAAAGGACATGTGTATGCTTGTATGAAGTTATTCAGGGGATATTCCAAATCTGTTTACAGTGGTTGCCTCTGGGGCTTGGGGTGGGAGGGTGAGTTTTCACTGTCTCCCATTTTGTATAGTTCTGATTTTTTATGTTGACCTTGCAATTATTTTATAATATATTTAAAAGCATTTACTAGTAAACTTTATAAACAACCTGGGCCAGTGGAGTGCAGGCCTCCGGAGGGCAGAGCCCCCTATACTTCTCGCCACAGGGGCTGTGGGGTGAGATACCTCACACTCAGGTAACCATCCCAACACCACATCGCCCTTCATCCATGGGCCCTGGTCATCTGCTCTAAGCGTCCACTAGGGGGTGGAGAAGAGCAAGGAGGTGAGGGGAGGAGACCAAGCTACTGGCATTTCAGCACCAAGGGATGCTACAGGTCATTTCCTCTGACTCAGATTTTTAAGCATTTAAGTCTTTTGTAAAACATGTATCAAAAGAAGTTTCTCAGTGCAACTATAAAACGCAGGTGTCTAGCCTGGTGGGTGTAGCTTAGTGGCTGAGCATCAACCGATGAACCAGGAGGTTATAGTTCAATTCCCGGTCAGAGTACAGGCTCTGGCTGTAGGCTTGATTCCTAGTAGAGGGTGTGAAGGAGGCAGTCAATTGATGATTCTCTCTCCTCCCTTCCTCTCTGAAATCAATAAAAAGATATATGTATATTTTAAAAAAGACTCAAATGTCCATATCTGTTGGTAAAAACTTTGTTCTTTAAAATGGTCTAAAATATTGGACAAGAAAGAAGGAAAAAATGATCTCCTCATCCTCAAAGTAAAGTACAGACATTCACCACATTTTTCAAATAATCAAGATTTCTTGTGACATCCCTATCAAGCACAAATTATTCTACACACACACACACACACGCACGGCATGATATGTGGTAAGGGATGATTTTAGCCCAATGATTTTCAACACGTATGCCGAGGCACACTGGTATGCCGCAAGAATTTGTAAAACATGCAATCCTGACTATTTAGTCAGGGGCACTGACCTCCTTTCCCTTAAGATTGCCAAAGGAAAAAATGACAACAGCCAACACAACAGCAGCTGCTGGGTCTGAAGAGATCAAAATTTTTACCTATTTTTCATCATATCGGCGGAAAATATATTTCTTGGTGTGCTGCAGAATTTTAGTAATTAATGTGTGCCCTTAGATGAAAAGATTGAAAATTGCTGCTTCAGCCTGAGGGCCCGCAGCACTGGTCTGGAGACTGGGAGAGGACGGATACAAGGTTAAGGAAGAGACCTTTGGGGGTCAGAGAGATCTGAGTTCAGATCCAAATTCCTTAGCCTCTCGGAGCCACACTTTTCTCATCTGTACAATGGGCTCATGACATCGATTCTGCCAGGCAGCTTATCCAGGACCCAGGGGAAGCCCCTCAGGGACTGGTGGTTCTGGTTAGCGGCGTTGAGAGAAGAGAAGGGAGATTGGGGGAATTCAAGCTCTACCTTTCCCCATGACACGCGTGAACTGCCCGGGGAGATCCCCCTCCGGCAGGGGGGCGACAGCCAACTCCCCGTCACAGCTGCTCAGATGGTGTGGCTGGAGCCCGCCGCTGGCGCCAGCTGAGGTGGTGGCTGTGGCACCGGGGGCCGCGGTACTGTCTTTGCAGTCGGGGCTCTGGCTCTCGGGGCCCATGAGCGAAGCCGGGTGTGGGGCCTGGGGCTCCCGGCGGCGAGCCTCGGGGGTGGCGCTCGGGGAGCTGTAGGCCTTGATAGGAGTCAGGATCATCTGGTGCAGCTCCTGGAGTGGGATGCGAAGGCTGCCTCCCTCGATGATGTCCTAGACAGTCAGAAGAAGAAGACCTCCATTAAGGTCAGGGAAGGGGTGTCCCACCTCATATGCTTCCCCTGCCCTGCCCAGACAGGATGCACCGCTGCTGGCCCTTCATCAAACAATCATTGAAAAAGCAACCATTTCAATTTTATCTAATACTAAGAGGCCATGTGCATGAATTCGTGCACCAGTGGGGGGGTCCCTCTGCCTGGCCTGTGGGATCAGGCTGAACCCAGCTCTCCGACATCCCGAGGGGTCCGGGATTGCGAGAGGGTGCAGGCCAGCCCGAGGGACCCCACTGATGCATGATTGGGGCTGGGAAGGGATTCGGGAGGTTGGCCAGCTGGGGAGGGACTGTGGGAGGGCTCCAGGGCATGTCTGGCCCCTCTCTCTCAGTCTCCATCAGCTGGACCCCAGCAACAAGCTAACCTACCAGTTGGAACATCTGCCCCCTGGTGGTCAGTGCATGTCATAGCGAGTGGTTGAGCGACCTTAGCATATCATTAGCATATTATGCTTTGATCAGTTGAATGGCTGACTGGTGGATTGGACACTTAGCATATTAGGCTTTTAGCATATAGGATTAGCCCAGGCAGAAAACTTGGAATATACAGATATGTACAGTGAAGAAAATGTACATCACCTGAAAACCTCACTATCTAGAGACGATCAGTAAAATGATTTGGGGCCATTTCCATTCCTGGCTTCTTCAGGGTCTTTCTATAAAATGCATTTCTATAGCTTATTCTCACATACCTCAGAACCTGTATAACAAAGCTGGGTCATATGGTGGCTTCCTGTCTTGTGTATTTTAAATGAAGGAACTTTCAATTCAGCCCACGATACAAGAAACACAGGATAGTGGTTTAAAGCACAGATGTGACCTTGGGTAAATGATTTAACCTCTCTGTGCCTGTTTCCCTGTGTATAAAGTGAAGATAACAATAGTACCTGCCTCATCAGGTGGTTCTAATGATATTAATATTTATAAAGCTGCAGGTCTATTTTTGTGTCACCTGAAGCACCGTGGGGGAGGGGAGGAGGGGAGGAAATGAGATCTGAGGACCCACAGGGGGTTGAGTGTGGAGGCCTGCAGGCTGGGGCAGGGATGGGAGGATTTCTTCTAAATGAATGGGAAATGAGGGAAGGTTTGTCACAGGGCACAGCATGTTTTAGAAGGATCATTTGCGAGAGAAAGACATGTAAGATATATGTATAGTATAATGTATATAATTGCATATAATACATATATATATATATATATATATATATATATATATACATACACACATGACCTGATAAATTAGATCCTTCTGCACACGCAGTTTGATATACTGGGGATTATTTACTAGGAAAAGGAATGGAAGTTGATTCTGACAGACATTTGCCCCCGTGCCAAGTGCTCCCAGAGGTGCAGAACAGGCTCAGACACTAGCGGCTGGCGGTGGGGGCAGGGCTCTTCCCTGGCATAGTGGGTGGACACAGCCCCCATCCCAGTGCTGCCCAGTGCTTATGCAGCAAACTTCACCCTGGGATCCCAGAAGGACACTGACAAGCAGTGCCCTGATTACTCATGAAGATTTAATCTTCGGAGAGCCCAGAATAGCAAGGACATAATTTTAAAAGCACGAGTACCAATCCATTCTTGGGATCCTCTCTTACCAAGAAAAATTGCTTGATGATGTCAAGGAACACAAGGTTATGGAATGTGATCATTTCTGCACCCAGACTTTCTAATCAATCAATTAGTAAGAGGAAACCTGAGGACAGCAGCCTTGGACAGATGTGTTTTAATTCTGGGCAGCAAAACATCAAGAGCCCTGCTCTGTCATTGGCGGGAACCTGCTTTGTTCAGGGAGCTGGGAGCAGAGCCTGAATTGTGCCTTTGCCTAGTTGGCACCCGGGGTTCCTGAGGGAAGGGAAATACTAAGTAGCCACCAGAATTGTCTCAATCCTGGCCAGGACCCTGTCCGGCCTTCTTTAGGGGACAGAGTCCATTTTTCTTTCAACACCTGGTGCATATGGCCATGGTGAGACCCGCTGCAGCCTGAGCTGGCAAGCCTGATGTGTGAGTTGGGGTGCTCCTGATCATTCCCAGTTTTCCTGCTGCCCAGACTAGACCAGCCTTTTCTCAGAATCTCATACTGTCACGTGACTGGTTCCCTGACTTTGGACTTGGTAATCTGGTTTAGGCAAGGCACATGAAGGAGAGCACTGCTGTTTCTTCTGACCCAACTATGTGTCAACTGGACCCCTGCCTCTCGGTCCTCCAGTTCCTGCCAACCACTCTAGTCAGCACCTGGATTCTCACTTCCTCGTCCAGCTCCTGACAGACATGGGGAAGGGAAAGGACAGAAAAGCAGCGAGGCTTCCCATGAAAGCAGAAGGGCATCGCATGCACCTTGTCGTGCCATCCCATGTGGCACCTACCATGGAGGCGAGCAAATGCATGCCTGTGACATCGTCACCTGCCACCGGACCTTCATCTGCTCTCATCCTGTGGCAGGAAGGTCTCTGTAGTGACTCAGTGATGGAGAAGCAGATATGGGTTATACTAAGAGCTGAACTCCTTCAAACAGGAAACATAACATCTGCCCCAAGTTCAAACCTTATCTTATCCTATTGGAGACAACCACACCAAAAAGGAAACTATAAACATAGTGAATGATGTTGGACACTTTCAGGAAATATAATTTACAGGAATCATGCAGAGTTTGGTTTCGTTTCCCCCACAGACTTCAAGCCACTGACTCAAAGATAACGCTTCACCGTCAGGTTCCATGGTGCAGCATGAAGGCCATCAGGTCACATGCTGACTCCTCCAAATGGTTCCAGAACTCAACACGGAGTGCCCGAGTGGGGCAGGAAAGTAAGAAACCGCCCAAATGGGACTCAATCAGTGCCCTCAACTAGCTGTTGGAACTAATTCTCCAAGTTTGACAAAAACAGGGATTCAACCCAACTTTCTAAGGATCCTCACACCTTTCTAATGGAATCCTGTATTATAAGCACAAAGGCAAAAATGAAGCTGCGTGTTCACTGATGTGTCGAGCTGAGGAGCTCACGTGAGAACAGGTAATAGCAAGGCTGGTCCACCGTTGCGCGGCCACCAGCGGGAAGGTGGACCAGCTGGAAGGAAGCTACTTTCAGACCATCCCAGCCTTCCTGGCCTGGCTCTTTTAGGAATTTGAGGAGGACTGGGTGAGCCTTTCCCAGGGCATTTAACAGCAATGATATGCAAATCACATGAGAGAGAACTTCAGCAGCCAGTGTCCCTGACACGTACACAACTGCCCGTGGCTCCATCCTTGTCTTTCTGAGAGAAGAACTTAACTTCCATACCATAAACAGGGCTCCTGCATCTGCTTAAATCAAGCCTCTCTCCTTTTCATTCACCAAACATCAGCTGAGCCCTACCTGGAGCCAGGCACCATTAGGTATGAGGGATCTAGAAACAAGTATGGCAGAATCTTTGACCTAAGAAGCTTACTGGGACCCATACAGTGTGAGTGTACTGGCAGGGGGTTGTGGGAACATGGAAAAGGCATAGATGAGTGTGTGTGTGTGTGTGTGTGTGTGTGTGTGTGTGTGTGTATCTCCTTTCTCCATGCCAGGGTCCCAGCCTCAGAGTATGTCTGATTGAGCTTCACAGTTTGTGAGTCAGCTGAAAAGGATGGTGAATAAACATTTCATTATTAAAGATGAATGTTGAAAAAAATCTGCCTCAATGACCATTCCATTTTTTCCCCTTTTCTACCAAATATCTTGAGATGTCTACATGTCCTTACCCCAGAGCCTCATTACCCACTTACATTCCCCAGTTCATGGTTTCCCTTTGGTCTCCTCCCAGCTCCTTGAAACCCTTCTCATCTTGGCTATTGGTGACTTCCCGATAACTAATTATAAGAGAGAGTTCAAGCCTCATCGTATGTGACATGCATGGTGCCCAATTAGACTGCCTTCTTCAGACTCTCTCCCTCTGACCCTCGGAGCAGGCTCAGCCAGTATCTGGTTCCTCCAAACCTCCTGTGGCTCCTCAGGGCCTGTCCTCAGCTCTTAACACACAATACACTTTTGGGGGTATCAACTACCATTTACACACAGATGACCCACAACTGAGTCTTTCAAACCCTTGTGGACTCTAGACTGTTCTTCCGGTTACAGACCTGCCTTTCTGCCTTGCTATTCCACAGGCACCTCAGACTCAATCCATCAAACTGAGCTCCATTTCCCCACACTGGGAACCCTCCCATGGTTTTTTTTTTTTTTTTTTGTCCCAAATGGCACGGCATCCAGGTCCAAGCCCCCCTACCAATGCTTGGACTCCTGCTAAATGGCCTTTCTGACCCTTTCACCCTCCTGGGCCCTGTGGTGGCTCATGGGCCCACCGAAATTGGCTGTAGGCTCCTAATATGCCTCCCGCCAGCACTGGCCCCTACCAGGTTCCTCTCCTCACCCTGCAGAGTGGTGTGTTCAGTCAGGAAGACGTCCCCACCTGTCTCAGGGATGACGCGCATGAGAGTGTGAGAGCTCTGGCTGTGCAGCGAGGCCTCGAGGCCAGGAGCTGCGTGTTACTCAGGATTTGCCTCCAGTGGCCGGGGTAAATCTGGTCCAAGGCAGGTGCTGAGTAAGTGTTCAGTAACTGCATGGAACTGACACAGAGCTCATCTGCAGTGACTACAGATTGTGAACTAGCCACGGGCGGGGTCCCACAATCTCCTTAGAAATCCCCAGGTTCTCTGTGAGGTAAGAATGCTGTGGGAGGCCAGGCCATGGGGACAGCATTTCCAACAGCATAATCAACTGAGGATGCCTGGGAGGCCAGAGAAATGGCTGGTTTCAGGGTGTCTCTGGTGGCCCAAGTGACAATAGATTATGGACAATACGGCCCTTCCTTGAAGAGCAGAAGAGACCCAGGTCCCAGGGAAGTGAGAACGAAGCCAGAGGCTGTCCTTGGTGGCTGTTGAGTTGGGGTTCACCTCCACCCCCAGGCCACAAGCTCCTGAAGGGGCAGACAAGCAGGTAGCTTCACAGGGATGTTCTGAAGCAAGCTCAATGTGATGGTCTGACCCACAAGCTTTCCTCTTCAAAGAAATCAAACCAGAGAAACTGCATTGCTCACCTCCTGCCCAATAGCTGCCCTCAGACTCCGTATCACACCTGTCATATTTTCAACATTCCCATTCCAGTGGAGAGTGTCACTGTGCAGAGTCAATATTATTCTAGTGTGAAGTCTGGGATGCAGAAAACATCACTGACGTATCAACGGTTAGATGGAAAGTCAGGGGCATGTCAGGGCCGCACGTGCTTCCTGGCTACCCTGGTGCTCTACGCACTGATTCGGCTCCAGGGAGCACAGCTCACAGCAATTACACCTCTCTGTCTGTGTGTGTGCTTCCTCGGTGATGGCACAGGAATGAGTTCCTGAAGGATGCTCCAGAAATAAGGGGGTGGTGGTGGTGGTAAGTCACTCTTTCACCATAACACTTAACGATGTAATCCTTATGCAGAATGTTCTCTGTACTTCATAACAGATAAGGCCAACACTGGCATTTTCAATGCTTCCCAGAAGAGAACAGTTTCTTGTGTTAAAAATGGCAACAATCACTCTGGTGGACAAGTTGCTTAGTAAAGCAGTTAGCATAAATTTTGAACAATAGCAATAACCTCAAGGTCAGTTGCTCAGGTCACTGTCATCCGTGATGAACTAATTGTGAATGGGCCTGGATGTGCATGTGAGTAGTCTCTGTGTATCCATCCAGAGGCTTTAAAAGCAACCTTCCTTAGAAAGCAAACGTGCATATTCTATAAATATATCTTCTCTGCTATTGTGTGGGCTATGCATTAACTATAACTATATACGGCAGGTGAAAGTATACACGTTTTGTGGATAAGTTAAGAAAACCCATCTCCCATTGCATTAAAATGTGTATGTGCTCACAAAACTCGCTTTAGCCCTACCCACCCCTACTTTGCTTCCTTCCAAAGGCACCTGGGAAATAGCTAACGAGGTCACCACTGGAGCACTGTAGGCAGTAGATAACCACTAAGCTTCCCACAGCCACTCCACCACTTCCCAACAGCAGGGCATGGAACAGCGACACTGGGGCACAGCAGATGGCTCACTGTGTGTGGAACCAGGCCTGCTCTTCTCCGGCCCTTAGGTGAAATCATAAAGTCACCAAGTCCTAAAAATGACATCGTTTCCAGAGTGATGTCTGGATACAAAGATAGGACGAGAATGTGTTTAGACAGCAAACACAGAGGGACAGTAGCAGCTGATAACTGCTTTTAACACTGGAATAAACTTTTTCAGCATTTGGCATTTTTGAGATGGTTCCTACCCGAGTCATGAGGACCTATTCTGTTCGGTGAAAGTGTGAAATTATCCTCTTGAGAGCCAGCGCTGCCCTCTGCCAAGTGATTTTGAACCCAAGGTGGAACCTGGGGCACACCTGTTGGTGTTGGCCTCTCTGGGGCAGCTTTCCTCAAACCCAGGTCCTTCCCTGGGGGAGGGGATGGGGGGGAGGCAGGGAAGAGCAGCCATGAGGCAGAACTGCATACTCCCTGCACTGTTTTGTCAGGACTTCAGCCTCTGATTGTGGGTTGAACCCTTCTCTAATCTCGACACATTCACAAAAGGCAGAGGGGAATGTACACAAAGAATTCTTTTTGACAGCACTTCCTCTGTGCCTGGGATGGCCAGTCACAGGCTGCTTGGACTCCGGGAACAAGTACATTTCAGTAGTCAGGTTACACAGAAGCATGAATAACCAGGAGGCTTTGCTTCAAAATCATGTCATTTTCCCTAACTTTGATAAGGACACAACATGACACACTCTATCAGGTCTGCCAGTGACACTTGTCCCGGGTCCATTCCCCGTGATGAAGGTGGGAATAACTTACCCTTTCCAAAGACTTCAGGAGGTTTTGTCTTTCTTTGAGCTTCTGAATACTGATGACAATTTTGTGCCTTGCACCTTTGGTAACATTCTGTAAGTGAATTAAAGTTATATTTTTTAAAAAAACATTTTTAAGAATTAGCTTAGGGATAGAAGGCTATTTAGTACTTTATTGTTTGCTTTGTTCCTACAGGTTTGCAGACTATTAGATCTCTACTGTCTCTCCCGTTAGCACCTATTGCTAGAAAGCTCTTCCTGCTTAATAGTCTAACTCCATCTGGCTCCACCTGTGTCTTTTGCTGTAACTTTCAGGAGAAGGAGAGAAAGCTGGAATAGTCCATTACCCCACCCCGCATGAAATTCCTTCACAGTCTTCTTCGTTTGTTTTTAAATATATTTTTATTTATTTCAGAGAAGGAGAGAGAAATTGAAACATCAATGATGAGAGAGAATCATTGATTAGCTATCTCCTGCACTCCCCCTACTGGGGATCCAGCCCACAATCTGGGCATGTGCCTTTGACTGGAATCGAACCCAGGACCCTTCAGTCTGCAGACTGATGGTCTATCCACTGAGCCAAACCAGCTAGGGCTGTTTGTTTTTTGTTAATCCTCACCTGAGGGTATTTTTTTCCATTGAATTTTAGAGAGAGTGAAAGGGAGGGGAAGATATAGAGAGAAACATCAATATGAGAGAAATACAACAATTGTTTATCTCCCGTAAGTGCCCCAAGCAAGGCCAGAGATGGAGCCTGCCACAGAGGTACATGCCCTTGACAAGAATTGAACCCAGAACCCTTCAATCCACAAGCCGACGCTCTACCGACTGAGCCAAATCAGACAGGGGATCTTTATAGATCATTTTTAAGTCACACGCTTCTCTTTTCCAGGCTCCCTCCCAGGGTCCCTGGAGTTCCAACCCCACAGAGACACTCATGGCTTCCTCAAATCTTTCCTATGTTTCCCATCTTGAGAAGATGTGAAATCCAGTACAGGTCCCACCTGGTGTCACAACATGATTTTTGTCAGGAAACTTAAACCTACAATTCACTCCTCACTTCAGGTAAATGATTAGGTTTCACAGGGTGGTGAATCTTATCTTCTTAATTGTATAGCAATGATGAGCCAAAGGGTTTAGTTTAACACTTGTTAACTATACATACTTGCAAATTTCCAAACAGGAGGTTCTTTCTGAAATCAGGTCTCTAATACAGACTTCTTACAATTCTTCATAGCATTCCTCTTAAAAAAGGAAAAGATGGCAACCCCAGCGACATCTCCTTTACTTAGGAAAATTAAGCTGTCAACTGACAACTGAAGTCATTCTCAAGATGAAGCACCGGGGAGATATTTCTGTTTAGCCTTGACTTTGGGTTAGAGTGAATGAAATCACTCTGAAAAGTTTGTGCTGGCCTCTGGCATTGCCCTCTGCATCAATTATTTCTTGTTGTTTTTTTTTCCCCCCCTGAAGTCGAACAACTTTGATTTTTTTCTCAACTATAACCCAAAGACAAAAAATGCTCTTAAAAGCAGTTCTCATCAATTCCTGGGATCTCAAGGAGCAACGGAGATGAAAAAGCAGTGGGAGAAGCAAAAGGAAGTTGAAATGAGTGCCTTTCATTCTCGGAGAATGTGCAGTGACTTTGGGTTTTGTCTTGCATCTCAATACTGGTATTCAGCCAGGCCAGCAGAGGTTAACTGAGGGAACTGGATGTGTACCCAGAGTCCAGCGATCTGCTGGGAGGTATGTGTTCAGACCAGCTATGCCCCAAATGGCACAATCTCCTCTTCCTGGAGGGGAAATACTATTAGCCTGTTCAGACCATTAATTCTTTTAAATCACTACTCAAAGGAAACCGAGGTCAATTTAAAACATGCAAATAGCATTTTAAACAAGAGAAACAAAGACATCAGTCAGATCTATTTACTCGAGCACAGCGTGGTAGGAAACATGCTTAGTTTCGGGGGTTCTGTTGACTGGCCTGGCCTTTGGCAACTGCACTTGGGGGAAGATGCCTTAGAAGGAAGGAGGAACTTTGTCCTTTGCGGTACGTAGGAGAATGAAATCTGAGACCTGAGGGAATCCCATCTCAATAACTGTCCTGTGTTATTGAAGATGGTTAGAGGGAAAAAATATTGTGCAGCTTACGCCAATCTCAGCTAAGACCAGTCAGAACATGCTTTTTGTGCAAGCGTTGAAGTGTGATCTGGTGCTTCTGCTCAGTCATTAATCAAACTTAGTTGATTTGTAACCAGACTGGACAACAGATAACCAACTGTCCTATCATTCTCCAAACACACCTTGGCTGGACAGAGGGAAGAGGAAAGGAAAGCATAGTAGACTCAGGCTCTTTTGAGATCTTGGTCAAATGTTCCACTTCTAGGAGATCTACTGATTCCTCCCTAGCGCCTTTGAACTTAGCATACCTAGGTTATACCTTTTTCATGATACTCTATCTTGCCCTCATTTGCCCTGTGGTTATCAGCGTGTCTTCCATATCCTACTGGACCCTGAAGGCAAGACCACAGCCTTACTCACCATGCAACCCTGGCCAGAACCTGGCAATTCCTCCAAGAAGACAGCTATCGGGAAGGTCTAGGAATGGGTCCAAATAAGCTCTGTCTTGGCCTTGAACTTCAAGTTCCACCCCGGGCACCTTCTCAGGGGACGGTCCCTGGAGCACGTACCTGAGCCTCCAGCTGGCACTCGGTGAGGGCCATCATCTCCTCGTAGGTCATCTGGGAGAACAGCGCAGCGTACTTGTGAAGGCGGAGGCTTTTTAACCAGGCTGGAACATCTGTGGTGCAAGATGCGCAAGAGGTGGGGAGAGACATTGAGAAGGCACGAGAAGAGATGACAAAAGGCGTGGGGATAGAGAAAGAAAAAGAGGGTGATGGTCAGAAGGAAAAAAGAAAAAAAAAAACTTTGTTACTAGTTTAATTTTGGCAGCAAATTGTGGGCTTAGAAGTCTGGGTCTAGCCCCGCTGACTCACTTATTCCACTTTAGACCAGGGGATTGCTGACTTGAGGTCCATGGGCTTCAGGGCATATAGGAATTCTCCCAAATTATATCCCAATTTGTGAATATATAGGTAGTTTTCTGGCAGAGAAACATCCATAGCTTCTGTAAGATTTCCAAAAAGGAAATGATCCCAAAACTGGCAACTGCTTTAGCCAGACTACTTCATTACTGATTTGCAAAGAAATGACTTAAAATGTTAAAATTACATTGGAGGAGTCTTCATCCTCAAGATAAATTTCTTTTGAGGTTCAGTGCAGATCTCCACATGCTGTTTCTTCCGCTTCTCCAATAACAGGAAAACCAGGAAGCTAAGATACCCCATCACCACCATGGATGGAGTTGTTTTCATTCTTAGCCTGATCACTCTCCTTCCTTCCTATTCTCCCATGGTAAAGGGGCATATTGAACTCCAAACTAGTGTGTGTGTGTATGTGTGTGTGTGTATGAGCATCCTTTTAACTGCAACAAAAACACGGTGAGTGCACACCGTGTGTGCGCGCACACTCACCCACTGCCCATTTCTCCAAGCTATGGGATGCATCTGGATGCCTCTGACATTTTCCTTGAATGTTAACCACTTATATATCAGGATTTGAAAGGTCCCAAGACTGGCTAGGTCATAGAATAATGGAAATTACTAAACACATTCAAATTAAGCCCCAACTTTGGGATTCTAGAATTAGGAAAATTAATAGTAACTATTGAAAATCCACAGGAGAATTATTACCTTGTTACAACCAGAACAAATTGAGAAGTCTCTAGAATAATGTTCTCTAATCCCTGACTCAGACAGGTTGCAAAATGAAGTCATTAATTCTAGATTACAAAGTGTGGTGAAATGGGAAGAGGACCAGGTCTCCTGAGCCCCATCTTTTCCTACATTGGATCAACTTTATGTAAAATGAGGACCAAACAGCCTATCAGTGGGAGGGCTGAGTAAATAGTGCGCAAAGTACTCTGAAATGCTGACACACTGGTAAAAGTTATTCATGCTTTCTACAAAGTACTATCCATTCCTAACCATGTTGATAGCAAGACACTGTCTATTGCTAAGTGCTTTATTCTGAGGAACTGACAGAGACCACAAACACTCAAAATAAGTGGAAACTTTCCAATTTTTCAATGTTTAAAGCAGATAACTTGGGTTGATTAAAGAGGCGTGGCCTACTCTGAAATCAGGCCTTGCCTCCTAGATGAACCACACCTAAGCTTAGGAAATGAGGGTATGGGGTGACTTCCTGAAACTCAAAGATATAGGCAGGGAGGGTAGTCTGGTGAGGCAATCATTTGATTTGCAGTAATGGGAGGGCCAAAGATGGAGAATTTCTGGAGAAATAGAATTGGGTATCCAATTGCATTTTAAGAACAGATTCAGTCATCTCAGGCAAGAAATCACTTGTTTCTATGCTTGGAGCCCTTCATTCTACTGTGACAAGTGGAGTCCTTCTGGGATCATCATTAACCACAAAGAGACAGGTCTTCCTCAGGCACATAGTACCAATCTCTTACATCCTCCTTTACTAAAACTGGATCAAGAGTCCAGGACATGCCAGCCCAGAAGGTGCTTTTCCTCCTGCAACATCATGGAGCTATTTTACTAGATTTCATTTTCACCGTGTTTTTGTTGCGGTTAAAAGGATGCTCATAGTTCTGCAGAGTGAGCAGCAAATAACTATAGCACCAGCTTTTAGGCCAATGACATGTTACCGCTTTGTTACCAGGGTTCATGTTTGCAACTTAAATCACTGAAAAGCCCAAAGTCATGCTTAGAAAACTCAATGATCATGACTCAAAGGAGTCTGGGTAACTCTATGCCACATTTGGGCACAATTCACCACAAAAAATCTGGAGCAACTTCTTGGGACAAATTTTCAATGGGTGCCCTATAGCTTAATCATGCAAAATCCACTTATAATTAAACCAACAGAATACTGAGCTACTAAATCAGGTTGAAAACTGGGTGCTTTATAAGCCAAGGTGACAATGTAGTGTTTTGAGTCAGAGAGAGTGGGGTACAAGTCTTGGGCAAGTCCAGTTCAATCAGAGCTAGTTCCTTTCCATAAAAATATTTGACAGCCAGAATCCCCTTGGTTAAAGGAATGAAAGAGCCTGCCTCACTCCTATTGTCAAAATGCAGATCCCTGGGAGCTCCTTTTCTAGAAAAGATTCCTACACAAGTTCAGAGTATAGAGAAGTAGGCCTTCCTGAAGCCTTATTTGCGGATATGTTTGTGGGAAGTATAAGCTGTTCTTGGCGCTAGTCTCTGGAGCAGTACATGTGACTCTTGTGCAGCAAGCACCCCAGTGCTCAGTGCTGGGCGCTTAAACAGCTCTCCCTACAATGTGAACTGATGAACAAAGAAGAGGAAATCGCAGTTCTCAAGAACATAGCCTACTAACCTTCATTCGCTGGTTGGCGGCGAGGCACCTTCCTTTGCCAAGGATGAAAACAAAACACCATTAAAAGGGAAACAAACCAGACAACGGAGTGCCCTCCCTATTTGATTCCTCCCAAGCTAGGAATTCATTCCAATACTTGGATGCTAGATTCTGTAAGATGTTGGTCAGAAATGAATTCTAGCTAAAAGCTCAGTCCTTTCTCCTGGTCCAGATGCCACATGGTTAGATGCAAAGCTGAGAACCACCTACAGTGGCTCGCAAGCCACATGCGGCTCTTTGGCCCCTTGAGTGTGGCTCTTCCACAAAATACCACAGCTTGGTTGAGTCTATTTTGAAGAAGTGGCGTTAGAAGAAGTTTGAGTTTAAAAAATTTGGCTCTCAAAAAACATTTCTATCGTTGTACTGTTGATACTTGGCTCTGTTGACTGATGAGTTTGCCAACCACTGACCTAGCATAATCTCAGACCTTCCTTTTTCATCCTGCAAAGCTGGAGCTAAGGTTGGTAGACACAGAGAAGTGGGGAGAAGCAGGAGCTGAATTGAAGGCATGCATGCCTCATGACCTCCCATTTCTGGCTGGCACATTGCCATTTAAGCTTCATCTGGGCTGCTTCTGATGGACACCCCAATGGAGGTCCAAGCCTAGAAAGTAACTCTCTTATGCAGTGTGTGAGAGAAAGATGTTTTGCTATGTGCTGGGATGACTTCCTTGCCAGGTGTAGGCCAGGTGATATTTGGTACTCCATACTTATTGAATGCCTGCTATGGAGGCCAAGCTCTATGAAGAAAACGTCCTTGCCATCAAGGAACTTTTAATCTGGAGAGAAAAAATTATAATAGCTGGAGAACAAATGCTAAATATACTCAAAGTTCTAGGGGGCACGGAACAGAGCTTGGAGAGTGAGGGATAGCTTCACAATATCAGTAAAACTGGAATCACTGGGCAGACTGTATTAAGGAAGCCATCTCAGGAAGTCGGAACAGTATATAAACAAAGCACATGTCTAAGAGAGCCTTTGGGGTCAAGCACATGCTTGAGTGAATGATAGAGAATGGCTAGACACAAGGCAGGGCAAACAGCCAGGGGTCAGATGACTGAGATCGGTAATGCTGAAACAGAGAGGGTAGACCTCATCTTGTGGGTAATGAGAAGTTGGTGAAATGGAGCAGTAGAGCCTTAATCAGATGAGTATGTTAGAAAGATGACAACTGTCAATGGAGAAGCTGGACTGGAGGATTGTGAAAATGGAGTCCAGGAGATGAGTCCAAGTTCTTGGAGATAGCTGGGGAGGACAGTGGCAGAGAAGGGAAGGAAGTGAATTGATAGTCCTTGAAGATAAGGGAAGAATAAGAAGTCAGAGAGAGAAAGGAGCCTAATCAGAATGGTTCCTTTGATTCAGGTTTGGAGAGATAGGAAATACAGAGAAGACAGAAAATTCAGGGGAGCAGCATGTTTGGGGTGAGAAGAAAGAGATGGCGAGCTCCACTTTAGACTAGTTGAGTGCCATTGCCTTTGATTCAACAGATGGAGATGCCAACTGCTCAAGATCTCTGAAGAAAGGTCAGAATCAGGCAACTATTTCCTTGTCAGTAGCACATGGCAGTTATTTTAGCTGTGAAAATGGGTAAGGTCACTTAAGGAAAGAGCATGAAGTGAGAATAGAAGGGTGGCAGGGGGAGCCCTGGGAGCGCCAGACTTTTAGGGGAAGGCGTGGAAGAGAAGCCCATGAAGAAAACAGAAGGTAAGACCAAAGGATAGGAGGTTCCTGGAAGAAAGCACCACCACCCATGTGCAGACACTGGGCCCCTGTATCACAGGGTCCATCCTTTGTGAAGCTCCTTCTAGATCTTTCTGCAGTCTATCTTCTCATGGCTCTTTATGATAATAGTACTGCACCCATATTTTATATGCTCTGTATTTACCTGCTAATCTTTACCAATGGGATGAAGTTTCCAATTACGCTGACTTCTATTTCCCTTTTAGAGTATGGATGACTCAGCCACAGAGAGGCTCTGTGGTGTGTACAACAGCTCACCCAGAAGCTGGGTTCCCGTTAGAACTCAGTCTGCTTTTCTTAAATGCCTGCTGTGGGAATGGCTACAAATATCAGTCAGGTCAACAGGTCATGTTGCCCCACCAACAAGAAGGCCCCACAAGAGAGAATTATGGCATCGACATTGCTGAAAGGTCCAATGTGGAAAGCAAGGCATCCCTGGAAGAGAAGAACATGAATAGCCTAGTTTTCCAGATGAGGCCTCACCTGTGGTGGGCCTGGTACCCGAATATGGAAGAGAGATTCCCCTTAGAGAGCCAGGCTAATCTCAGACAACTCCGATATGACAGCATCCTTGGTCTTTGAGGGAGAGAAGAGGAAAGCCTAACTGAGGGGTAACAAGAGCCTAAGTCTTCTGTGTTGAGAACATTCCTTTCTAAAATGAAGAGAAGTTTGGCAACACCATCAAGATTACTGAAGACTGTATTTTTGGCCAGAGCAGAACAAGGAGCCCAATTCTGTCCCAGCTTCTGAGCAAAGGAAAGAAGGCGCCTTGATTTCTGGTCACTGTGGAGCTGTAAGCATGCTCCTTGACCCTGGAACATGTCCACAGTGGCCTTTGGGAGGGGCTCCATGTTCATGGGGAGTATGTGTAGGACTTGGAAGGAGCAGAGATGGCCTACTTTGGGGTGAAATTATCACAAGAGTTCGATACAAACAGAAGGGACCAATTTCTCCTCGCAGCTTCCATGAGCTATGATGTTCATAGGTTCTATACAGAGTCAACTTTGCATCATTAAATAGCAGTTGGGTTCCATGTCAAAAGCTGCCTTCTGCATGCCTGCATAGTCTTTACAGCACGTCACATACTTGGTCAGGAATGCTGCCTATAAGTCTCAGGAGTTATGAGTCTTGGGGATGTGAGTCTTGGGGATTTGCTTTTCAAAGGCATCAGAGCTCTCAGCCTGTCTGAAAGAGGTAGCATAAATCTGGCCCATTAAGACTTATCTGGGCAGGTCATATTTTGGCATTTGAGAATAGAGAAAGTAAAGCAAATTTACTAAATCCTGGCCTCTAAGTTACATGAATTCAAGTGCCTAGAAAGTCAACATTCAGAAAATAGTGACTTGTTTCCATGACAGCCATGCTGAAAAGTGTCCCAGCCAAATGTGTGGAGCTATAACACTCCCTCTCCAGCCCTCCCCTTTATGACCCTCAGTCGTGCTGTGTTCCCAGCCTTCTCACAAAGGCCCCTGATGGTTTTCTTCTTCCTTAATAATTCTCAATTTTTCTAATTTCATTCTGGGGCAGGCAGAGGTTCAAAAAAAAAACAACACTCAAAACCATGAACTAGCTATTTCAGAATAGGCAATATATTTCCTTCGCTATGGAGAAAAATATGTTTACATAATTTTCATCTAAATAAACTCCTTAGAAAAGGCAAACCAAGCATATTTCCACAGTCACTGGTCTGCTACACTCTTAATTGCTGTTTCTATCAAGGTTACTAGAGCCAAGGCTCCTTTTTGACCTTTATCATGTCTGAATCCAAACCACATGACAGGTTCAGTTAGCCCTATATTTTTGTCCTAATAAAACACCTCACATCATACATAGGTGTACCCAGTTAATTTGTAATGGTGAGGCTGAAGCTCATATCAAAATAAACAGACCTCCAATCTCTATCTATCTCACTCTTAGGCCCAAAGCTATGGGCTTCACTAGCCAGGAATCTGGAGTGACGTCCCCCAATGAAGTTTAGTACAGATAAGCATAATGTTTAAACTATGCAGGTGAGGAGAGAAACTAGGGCTCTTTAAAAGGGAGGGCCAGCGAAGGGCATGGTCCACTGTGGTCCTGGCTGGCTCGCCTCCACTGGAATGTTCTACAGGTTCCCATACTCACCCTGCCCCACACTCTCCCCAAAAAACTCTTTCTCCTCCTATACACTCTTTGCTATAGATGACACCATGGGCCATCCAGATGTCCCAGGCAGAAATGTGGGCATCATTCTAGATTCCTCCCACTCCATCAGTCGACATTCCATTAGTGTACATTCATTTCACCAAGATCCTATGAACTCACTCCTTCGCATTCTCACTGCCAATTGCCTTGGTCCATTTTCCTGTTCCTCCTCAATTACTGAAATTCCTTTCAGCTTTCAGTTGGCCTCCAAATCCAGAATCCCCCATCTCCTTCTCATTTTCATTTATCCTCCACGCTCCTGCGAGGGTCTTACTTCTAGCATGAAAATGTAAGCAGGTCATTCTGCTGCTGAAATTTCTTCAACAAGCTTCTACCAACTTCAGGACACAAGGCAACATCCTTCATGAAGCCCAGCATCTGGCTCTTCCCTTTACAGACCCCTTTCCCATGTGTCCTTAACACTCAAGCTATCAGACCTATTTGGCCAAGTTGTCTCATGCTCTCCCATTTGCTGTTCCCTCTGCCATTTCCTCACCTCCTGTACTTGGCTGACCTCTAATCATACTTGGGGACTCCGCTCCAGGCCTCTCCTCCTCTGGGAATTGTCCTTGACTTCCCGTTACTTGACTTAGGGCTCTTCATGGTAACAACCCTGATCCAAAGGAAGTCTCCAAGACAAGATGTTTTCACAGCTGTGCACCTGTATCAGGTATGTTTGTTTCTCGGGTGGTAGTGAGTCCCTTGAGGCAGGAACAATCCTTCCACCTCTGTCTCCCCAACAGCTAGTCCAAAGCCTCTCAGCAGATGCTCAAAAAAGCCAACTGACTTGAATGAGGACAAAACAAACCTGTTAATCCATCTTTCTTCCCCTCTCTCCGCTCCCATGTCACATGGTCACATCACCTGTCAACAGCCCTGGCCTTTGGATAAGTCTTCAGTTGTTGAGTCTCTACATTTCTGAGGACACGCTAATATGAGGGCGAATATGCTTATTCTACCACAAACGGACTTCTCTTCCACATTTTCTCTTCTTTCTAGGAAAATATGGAAATGTCTTCTTTTCCCCTCTTGGCCACTCATGGGCTTTGCATGAGAGAAGAGGTAAGAGAGAAAGTTCCACTCAGGTGATGCTGAGGAAAAAGGGGATATTATCACTGAGTACTGACTCAGAGTCAAGACTTGTTCCCCTGGGAGAAGCCATGGTGACTTTTTTTTTTTTTTTTTTTTAGTAAAGAATCAGGGCAACTGAATTTAGAAACCACAACCAGCATATTTAGTCCAAACATGTAAAAGCAGCAGCCTCCCCAGGGAATGCCCAAGAGGAAAGCTTTCCTATTCCCATTCAGGATCTCACTTCTGCCCATTAATTTCTAGATGAGTAGATGATCCCATTCTTCCTGTGGCCTGAGGCATTCCTCTGAGATCCCTGCCCCAAGGGCCAGCCAATCATGCTTTGGAGCTGACTTAAACCCTCAGGATGGCTATTTACTATAAAAGGAAAAACAAATCAAAGCCGGCAGATGATGCTAATCCTCTGAGAGCTGGAGCTGGTTTACTTGGGAGAGAATTTAGTGAGAATCCCTGGCAGGGAGTGCTGATGCAAAGACAAAAAAAAAAAAAAAGTGACATCGATGTTTATGAAAAAAAAAAAAGAGCAAGAATGCTGGACCGTGAGCTTGATTTCACACTTTTGACCCGAGAGGCACATTCCTCAGGGACAATTCATAGCCAAATCTGGCTGCTCTGTCTAGATGAAAAGGGAGAAACGGATGAACACAGTGTTTCAGCAAGGTACGCACAAGCTGTTGGCAAGAACGATGAATTCACACTAAATTAAACTCAATTATGGTGACTTTTTATTCTTTCCCCAAGGTGTGGGGTGAGGGCTGACATGCGTCCCCTGGAGATTTGGAACTCCTCCAAATTCTACTATAGCTTCCTTGTTGTTCCCGTAAATGGGGCGTTTAAAAATTAGAAAAACAGCAATTAGCTGATGGCGTCCCGAGGTGGACCAGCAAGCAGCGGGAAAAGGCTGACCCTCCGCCAAAGGGCCTGGTCACAAGAAAAAGGAGCTGTGAATCTGTGAGGAAGTGCTGGCTCTCTTTAAAAGCACTTCATCAGATTTCATATTTCATTTCTCAGAAAGCAGGAATTAAATTTGGAAATTTAAACCAGCATCTGCTCTTGGACCTGCAAATCAAATGACACACCTCCTGGGACAGGCCTGTTCAGGCTGCTTCTCCAGCACTGTCCCGGGGGGCCATCCCAGCGGTGGCCACCCTGTGCGGACCTGTCCAGGCAGGGTTGGGGGAGGGGCCCTCCAGTTTCACACATATTGGCCCCCAACTGGGGAATGCTGCTGTTTTCAGGCATGGACGTTTCTACTGAGGATATACTTTTCCCACAAATAGAATCCTTCTTTATCTCTCATGTTTCGTCCTTCAAATATGTTTTGCCCTTTCATTTGCTAAGGGCTTTATACTGTAATTCCCAATCCAACTCTCTGGGAGAAGAGCAGCTCAATAGGTCAGCAGATGGTGGGCACACACGGCAGAGCGTCACCCAGTCACCAGGAGCCCTCAGGCGAATAAAGAAAATCTTGGATGTCAGATCTTGTCTGTGTCAATTTTCTAACGGAAGAAGCTCCAAGGAGACAATTCTCATCAACTCTAAAGGAAGGTGCTGAAGAAGCGGATACAGTATATGGGATAGGCCTTAAACTCTGGAATATTTTGGCTTTTATTCTAGAACAGGGATAGGACATTTATGCAATTTTTCTTTCATTTCTCTCTCTTTAAAAAGTTGTTCTCTTTACTCATTTCTCAGCTCAAAATGCCAGCAGGCCATGAGCAAGCACACCTTTGCCTACTCCAAAAGAAGAAAAAAGAAAGAAAAAGAAGGGGGGTAAAGGGACAAAAGAAAGAAAAGCAAACAAACCTCCCATACAGAGCTGTGGGACCAGCATTCCTCTCTGGGTGAGGTCTGTATCCTGGTGGACTGCCTTCTCACAGATCTTCCTTGCCCTTCAATACAAAGGCAAGGCCTCCTTCCCACAGTCACCAGCTAGAACCACACATGCGATGGACACTCCCCTTCGCCTGAAGAGTCTGGTCCAGAGCAGCAGCTGCCTCTGCCTGCCTTGGCCCCGCAGGCACCTCGCTGCCCCAGGGACAGCTGCCCTGCTGGCTAACCTAAAGCATGGCCGAGCCTCACCTGCGACCCGTCCCCTGGGGCTCAGCTGCGTGAAGCACAAAACCATGGAGCATAAGTTCAGAAATGGGTTTTGCTCTATCTCCGTGATTATGGCACATTTGCCAGAGAACTGTGTGTGTGAGAGAGGACACATATCCCCTTCATGCCCAAATGAGCCATTGTAAACACTTTTATAGTGAGCCTGTAAACACGCTTAAAGACCCATTGGTGTCCGGACAGGAAAACATCAGGACACGCCCCGCATGCTTGGACGCTCAGCACAGGACCCACCGGGGATGAGATGGGCAGCGCTTCCCTTTCATTCCGTTTTCAGTCTAGTGCTCTCTTATAACTGGCACCTTTCTGGGTAGTTGTGGGTAATCTTTCTGTGCCAGGCTTCTGTACAGAGCCTCCTATGTCAACACTGACCCTTTTCAAGGGAAAGATCACAAACAGCAAAACCTCAGGACTACTAATGCCAGCAAAGGCAGTGTTCCCAGAGCCTCCTCGCAGCCTCTGAGGCCCAGACACATGACTAGTTACTGTTTCTCCCTCCTCAATTGTTATTAGCGTGTCTCTGATGAGCATCTTTCCCTAAGGACTTCCCCACCCTTGAATAGCTGGTGTCTAGAAATACAGAACACACCATTCTTCTTTGAACCTATCCTGGTTAATTTGGAGATCTCTATCTCCTGATGAGTCTTTTTAGAAGAGGGTAGATTTAGAGGGCAATGTAGGAACATTTATTTATGCTGCACAAAAGGTCTGCATCATCTGTATGCAAACCTGTTATCAGGCTTAAAAAACATTGTCAGATTCCCAGTGGTATTTTCATATCCCTTCAACAGAACAGAGGAAAGGGTTGAAAGGTTTTTTTTTTTGGATATCAAAGGAAAAGGGAGAGAGAAAGGAAGCACTGCTGCAGTTCTGCATTGAGAGAGGTTGGGAAAAAAAAGGTCCTATGGTTTGTTTTGCTAAATTGTTGAAGGTTCCCTGGCTATGGCAACACACGGCCGAGAAGGTAGAGAAGGCTGGAGCGGCTCAGCATCTTTGCAGACAGGGCAGGCCGAGCAACGGACGTGCGAGCAGTAGATCCTACCAGCGTTGGCTGTGACTCGTTTGATTGTCCGCAAGCCACTGCATTAAAAAGTTCAATTCATTAAAAAGGGCGCTGACCTCTCTCGCTCTGGTTTTGTTTCCCAGGTTTTGGCAAGAAGCCCTGGAAGGGGAATCTGAGCCCTTTCCTCCATGGTCAACCCAGGACGGGAGCTCTGCCCCGGAGGAGCCCAACACACGGGCCTGGGCAGGGCCTGGGCTCCTTCTCTCTCGCTGACTCCCTCTCCTTTTACCCTCTGACTCCAGATAAAGGGGGAGGGGGAGCTCTGTTCCCAGTTTCTCATTCCGTCACTCACCTTTCATACCACTACCTTCTTCTTGGAATGTGTTACGAGCAGTGGTCTGATCTTCTAAGTGTTCACTCCCACCACTTCCTGAAGAGGCTACACTGCTTTGTGGAGACAGGGGGGCATGATCGGATGGGAGGCACTGGGGTCCTCTAGCTCGCAAGTCCTCATGAGACATCCATCCATGTCCTAGAGGCTGGTTTGGCACATTCATGGGTGGGGTAAGGGACACAGATCGTTTCAAAGGGCTGTGGTGTGCCTGGCCTGAGAGAACTGGAAAATAAAAATAAAATGAAATAGGTTATTGCCCCCCCTTGAGTCTGGGCCACAGAAGAACCCACAATACCCCTGAGAGAAGCCGCTAGCTGTCTCACAACTCCATCAGCGGTCACAGAGGCTGCAGGCCTGGCCGGGTCCTTCCCTTGGGAGGTGGATATAAGGGTCCCGCCTGGACCTCTTGGGGGGTTGGGTCTCTTCAGGGAGGCTGCACCTACAGTGCCCACATCTATGACCTTAGCCTGTATGGGCTGGGATCTGGTTTTGGGATCTGGTTTTCTGACTCCAGAAATCAGGATTCGTAGCAGTCGGGCCATTAATTAGGTCAGACTTGACAGCTCGGCAAAGCAGCCATCTGCCAAGAGTGGCAAAAACATGTGCCGGGCAATTTTTTAAACACACAAACCTGGCATTACCCGTGTCGTTAGGGTAGACTTCCTGGCCAGCAGGGACCTCTGCTGGGCTAACTAGAAGAAGGTGAACTAGTCCGTAGCCAGGAATCAGGGGACTATTCCTTCGCAAAGAGGCGCAGGCTTAGCGAGGGCCCCAATGCTAACGCGGATCTCAGGGAACGGGGCCGGCAGCCCTGTGTGAAAGGGCTGATTCTTTCCTGTGGCTCCACAGGGTGATGCCAAACTTTATATTGAAAACACTTCCAGGTAACAAGGCTTTCATTCAGAAGCCAGTGGGGTGCTCTCGGGAAGCCGGGCATGGTTTCCACCAGCATGTCCAGCCCTTCCGCACAGTGGGCAACATCTGCGTGGCCCCCATGTTTAATTTCTTTTCCAGAAAACTAGGAAAAAGCAACACGTCTCACATAACTAGCCAAATTAAATTGAGGTCATTCAAGGGAGGGATTTGACCAAAATCAACGCCGAGGGAGCCGACGTTACCCTCGGCTGGTTTTTCTGGGCGTGTAAAGCGACAGCCTTACAAAAGGAGTCTATTCATAACACCCTCCCAGCGCTGCTTCCTGACAGGTCCGGTTTATTTGGACTCTGCAGGGCTAACATGGAACTGAGCCGCATGCGTTTTAAAACACTTTTCAGGGGAGCCATTAAGTCCCATCTCAGCCCCTCCAGCGAGGTCTTTGCTCTCCCGAGGCCAGACCAGCATGTCTTGATGGCGTCAATCTTTCTGTGTTATTTTGGGGGAAGCAGACTCGACATGCCCATGTAGGAAGTTCTGCATTTTGTTAAATTGCATTTGTGGTGGGGCAGCACCCATAAAGACCTGGCCAGCAGATTGCCTTGGTCCTACTTAAAAAGATAAACACCAGAGCCCAAAAGAATAGGTGTTTTCAAAAAATGTGTTTGGGACAGTAGTGGTGTGGGTTGGCTCTCGTGGTCAGCTGACATGAACCAGGCTCTGAGAGCAATGGGCTCACAACGCTATTGTCCATGTTTCCAATTGGCTTTGTGTGGCCAGAAGGGCAGCCTTGTATAGGAAAGGGGCATAGGCAAAAGGGCTAGAAACTTCTTCAGCAACAATAACAGCAAAATAAAACAAAACAAAAAACAAAAAAAGGGGGGGGGGGACTGCAGAGTTTAGTATTTGTAATCTGAAAAATTTCTAATTTGGGTAGAGTCTATGAAAGGGAAGGAATTGTCATCTAACTTAAAAATATGCAAAGGGAATATTACAAAAATCATTTTTCTCGACCCTGACAAGCTAAAACAGCTTGAATTTCCACTAAATAGACTATGGAAGGCACTATTTAAAAGGCTCCCTGGAAAATGCATTGCTACCTGGTTAGATCAGAATTAGCAAGAGAAAAAGGAGAGGGGAAAAACACCTCAGGAAAAGAAAAAATAAATAAAAAGGAAGCAGCCGCAAAAATGAAGAGAAGCCAATAGGAAGAAAAGCCAGACAGCCAGAAAATCCATTTCATGCCTGTCTAAGTATTTATATAAAATTGGGTAGACTTTGTTAGGGCTACCCAAGTGAGGGGATGTTTCAGCTTAGCAGTCTTTGCTTTCTGCTACCTCTGCAGTCATTTCAGAATATCTGGTGGATGCTCTGAATGGTGCCAGTCAAGTGTGCCCCAAGTGGACATGGTGCTCCTCTTCCCAGCCAGGATTGGAGTGAGCCTGAAACCATAGAAACGGACCTTGCCAAAGAGAGATATACAGCTGGTAGCTGGTGGAACCGCCTGGTTAACAGCAGTAACTGAATCCATAGCCATGGGTGATAACACTTGCTAAGATCCTTCGATGTAAGGACAACACCATACATATGTAGCTGAATTTCATTCTTGGATGGAGCTAATTTGCTTCTTTCCATCTAAAGTTTCCTTAAAGTCCCGGTCACTTCCCTACTGATGGGCATCCTTGGGGAAGGTGTGAATATTCGGGGAATCCACTAGCTACTGAGAATGGAACTAAATGTTTACCTAACTTAGTGGGATTTATAAGGATTTATTCATTGAAATCTACACCCATTTCCTCACACATTCCTGAGCTTGACTGAAGTCACAGGGGATATGGTATGAACTTGGCCTCTGCCTCTAATAAAATATCAATTATACCTCAGGTGCCTGGACCTTTTCCCACTGACTTTCTACCAAAGGCCCCTCCCTCCCTGTCTAAACCATAAAGATTCCCACAGCTGGCACCAAACTCAGAAATGTCTCTTTAGGATCACCCAGCCATAGCAACCAAGCAAACTGTCGAACACTACACTTCTGATCTTCAGAAAGAGCCATGGATTAGAGCCAGACTGGACATACACCTCGATCAAAGCAAAGTCATACTGGGCAAAGGCCCAATTTCTTTAAAGAGAACCGAGGTGAAACAGGCTTGTCTACCTCTGGGAAGGAGACTGAAGCAGGTAACAGGCGATCTGCCAATAGTGCCACTTTGGGGTGAAGACAAATCTTCAAGTAGAGGTAACAGTAACCTCAAAGCCGATTTTAATGTTGCTTTTGTGTGAGGGTATATTTTGGCATAAAGTGGCAAAGGGAATAATAAATGCCATGGCAGGAAGAGTGCCACGTGACTGTGGAATTAAAGAGATGGCCAGCGGCACAGGATCAACAGTTGGCCCATTGCTCCATTTTATTTTTTTTTAAACAGAAGAACTCATCTGAAGTGGTGACAAATAGAGGGAAAATTGATAATCAGGCAAAAATAAACTCCTTTTTCTACGAGAAGGGAGGAGAGACACCTGAGAAGCTTGGCAGCGCTGCGTTAGTGGCCCCAGGATGACTCCAGCTACACTACAGGCAGACCTTTTGAATGCTCTCGCTTGCTGACCGCTTCATTCCCTATGAGCTGCCCCAAAGTCATGTTTCAATGATGCAGAATGAAGTATATATTGGAAAGAAATCTCAGCATATACTAGTAATGGGCAGATTCCAGTAGAACTCAGGTCCTAAATTCATATTGCATTTGTGACTTCCTACAGGTGAGAGCAAAGGGCCAGTGTGTTTCAGGATGGATTCATCCTTTTGAAAATCTGACTACTAAAAATTATCTGGGGAGGCAAAATCATGCCTCTTTTGCACTGGAGAAACTGAAGCTAGATTTAATCTTATGTACAGTTTAGATTCAATGCTGCTTATATTTTTAGAAACCTCTACAAGAAAGTTTAGGCATGTACACATGTATGCACGCATGTACATGTATATGTGTCAGCAGAATACTATAATTTGGGGGGCATTCATACATTTAAAACTAAATAATAAACACTGAATAAGAATAATTTAAATATGAAAAAGCAGCTAAAAATGATGTGTGATGCAAGCACAGAGGGTCTTATAACCTGGCAATGAAGTCTGTCATACCATCAGGGCCAGCCACCTCCTTTGGCCTCGGCAAACCTCATGATTTCTCTTTCATCTCCAAGCATCTTTCCTGTGACTCCTTCCAATGCCATTTTAGGGGGAAATGCAACGCCTGGCTCTGGGTGCTGTTCCTTTAAGTATTTTCTTGATAGCCTGGACATCTATTTATTTCCCATTTCCTTTGACCATCTTTGGCTTCTGTCTCAATTTGTAATTAGTAAAATAAGATTTAGGAAAAAACTTTTCAGGATATTTAGTGCTCTTTTAAGAAAATGAGGTATAACTACTTTTTTCCTGCCTTCTAAGATGACAAATAACAGGGTTTGTAGAAAGAGAAAGGCTTTGGAAACTGGTCCAACAATCTCCTTGGTCCACCGTCAGGTTAAGTGTTATACATCACTGTCAAAAAGGGAAGTGATCCCCATAAGCAAACAGTCCAGATTACTGAAGCTTGATCTGATACCAAACTCTATCATAATAAACTTCAATGGAGATCTTTTAAAGACACATTATACATTTTCCTGCTTTCTTTAAATTTACACATTGAATGCAATTTATGCTTTAAAAATTATTGTTATGAGCAGTCATAACTGTGGTTTAGAGCTGGAAATACCCTGAAAGACAACCTAATTCAGTAATTCCCAAGTTGTGAGCTGTGGGCCCCATGGGTTGTCAAAGACCCGAGTGTCCCTATGTGCACCCAGCTTTGTTAGCAGATAAAATACCACATGTGCTATTATTAATGGTTTTCACATGTATGTAAAGAGCTACTAGAATTAAAAAAATAAATTTAAATGTTGCTGAATTTATACCTCTTTTTTGTCATTTTTAAAATATATATATATTTTTTGTTGATTTCACAAAGGGAGAGGGAGAGAAAGACAGAAACATCAATGATGAGAGAGAATCACTGATTGGATGCCTTCTGCATGTCCCACACGGCCTGCTCTAATCACAGAATCGAACCGTGACCTCCTGGTTTATAGGTCAATTATCAACTACTGAGCCATGCCCTGCTCTCAAATGTCTTAGTTGTTAAAAATTGAGTTGTGAACTCAATGAGAAAATGGAGATGACTGCTGCTTTCTCTACTGAGTGAGGCTTCCATAGGCAATACTGATGCCCCCAGGACCTTCTGGGCTTCAAGTCCTCTGTGTGCCTTTCCTAGTTATTCTATCTCCTCAGACCATTATTTCTTACTAGAGGCTTTGTGCACAAAGTTTGTGTGTGTCTGTGTGTGTGTGTGTGGGGTGGTTGTGTATCCCTCAGCCCAGCCCGCACCCTCTCCAATCTGGGATCCCTCTCACAATCTAGGACTGCTGCTCCCAATTGCTCACCTGCCTGCCTTCCTGATTGCCCCTAACCGCTTCTGCCTGCCAGCCTGATCACTCCCCTGATAGCCTGATTAATGCCTAACTGCTCCCCTGCCAGTCTGTTTGCCCCCAATTTCCCTCCTCTGCTGGTCACCCCTAACTGCCCTCCCCTGCAGGCTTGATTGCCCTCAACTGCCCTCCCTTTCAGGCCTGGTCCCTTTCAACTGCCCTCCCTTGTTAGCCATCTTGTGGCAGCCATCTTGTGTCCATATGGGGGCAGCCATCTTTGACCACATGGGGGTAGCCATCTTGTGTTTTGAAGTGATGGTCAATTTGCATATTACTCTTTTATTAGATAGGATTGCTAACACTGCATTTTTCCATATACTTCAAGCATTTGCATTTTGTTCTGGAGTCTAGAATCTAGACTGCTGAAACTGACTTTAGAAAAAAGGACATTAAATATCCCCATACTCCTAATGTCATCCTCTTTCATCAAACCAAATAACCTGCTTTCTCAACCCAAGCTTGGGTTCTGTACCCTCATCAAGACCATATGAGCTCGGCCACATGGACATAATTTGCAATTTTAATCTTTCTTCTTCTTAAGCTAGTCTTCCCATTTCTAACTTGAGAACTGTCCTTCCTACAGAAAAACTTGTGCTTTGTGAATTTTTCAAATTCTAGATACTCATGTGATAGAACTCAATCCAATTGCTATCACAACTCAACTTTTCAGAAAGAACTCATTCTAGTTTGGGAATTTTAGAAAGTAGAATGAGGGGACTAGGCACTTGCATATGATTTTAAAATATCACCTCAGGATTTCTTTCTTAAATTAAAAGGTCCTGGCCAATTTCCTACTCTGGTGATGTATGCTGCATGTCCACATAGTAAGAAAAAACACAGGGTCCTGTTGATGTGGTTCAGTGGTTGAGCATCAACCTATGAACCTGGAAGTGATGGTTCGATTTCCCAGGGCACATGTCTGGGTTGCAGGCTCGATCCCCAGTAAGGGGTGTGCAGGAGGCAGCCAAACAATGCTTCTATCTCTCTTTCAGTTTCCCTTCCTCCCTAAAATCAATAAAAAATATTTTTAAAAAAATAAGAAAGGAAAAACACAGGGAATATTCTACTTATATGTTGCCAATGGTGTATTTTAGCAATCTTTTCTAGATCTACTCACAAAAGACATCCAGAAGTATCAGTAGAACCTTTGGCAAATATACCAGTCTACGCGCTCACAACATATGATTCTTAAGTTTTGCTGCAGGATATGCTTTGATAATTTTCAAGTTTAAAGGCAAAAAATGTTCAACACATTGCCAGCTGTAATATATATAGTAGCTGCTATTGTTTCAACGTCATTAGGGGTGTGGTTCTGTCTACGCCCTTGGGTTTGGCCTGCTCATAAAGCATCTTTCAGGTGCCTTTCCAAGAATTTCTTCTAAGAGCACCGATTTCAGAGCATTGAAGGAACTGCTCCTAAAGGCTTTCCATGTTCAAAGAATAGAGTTCTGCTAACACCATTTGTATGAATATTCCAGGCATTTGCTTAAAAACAAACAAAAACAACTGACGTTTTAGCAAGGCTCAGTGGTGAAACGACATTAGACCCGATTCCTCTTCTTTAGTTGGTTTTGTGGTACCACAACCAGTAATCTGGGGCCCTGTGGTGGGAATCTTTGGGGAAGAAAAGATTAACAGGAGTACAAGAATACATTAAAAAAAAAACAAAAACAAAAAAACAAAACCAGAATATTGGATCAGTGACATCATGCAAAAAAAAAAAAAAAAAAAGACAAAGTAACACCAGTCGCAATTTATGGTCAAGTATAGATTTGTGAAGGGAGTGGGGGGAGAAGAATATTAATTACCAAGGTTAAAATTAACATGCTCTGCCCTCATGGCTTCAGGAAACAGATTAAAAGCAAATCTGGAAGGTTATATGCCTCAACTCTGCATGCTTGCCCTTTGTTTCCTGTCCAAAGGTTTGAAAAACCAGTGCTCACAACATCTGGACACCAGAAGATGATTTCCCCACACAGCTTCAGACTCCACCTCATTCTGGGGTGAAGAGCAGGGAACATGCTACCAAGCCAAAATGTGGTTGGTGGACGGGGAGCTCCCCACAAGCCCGGGAGGAAGCCACACTCCCTGGGAAGACAAAGTGTATGCTTGCCTGTGCAACAAAGCTGAACAAATGGACACCCTGGAAGAGGAGAAAGCCGCAAAAAACATCACAAAGGGGTTGACAAATAAATACACACAGAGAAATATCCCTCTGTCCCCCCACCCGAAACCTCATCTCCACACACAGCACTGAAGCAAAAGCATTCTGGGGCAGGGAGAAGTACCTGAGAGGCTTTCCCAGTGACCTGAGTCTTTGTCACCCGTGTCAGCTCTTGTTACTCTAAGGATGGCTCAGCCTTTGGGCAGAGCAAAGATGTATGTGTCTGCCTTCACATTATCACTTAAACATTTGGGCTTTTAGGAAGCAAATGAGAATGTTTCTGGCAGACTTTTATAGCTGCATTAATCTTTGGGACATTTCATTTGTCCTCTCTTGTCAGTTTCTATAATGGCAAAACTGGGTGTCATCCCATAGAAAACCTTTTTTAGATAACTGCTCTTTGACATTACATTGTCATTATTTATGAAATAAGTTAGACCAGAAGCCCATCTACATACATTTTATAGAAAATAGCAGGATTTTACTCACAAATTTAACTTCAACTCAATCATTCCTTAAAAAGGAAACTCCTCTCATTCCATTCTATCAAAACCAATGACATCAACCATGGAAATAATTTAACACCACTGAAGCAGATGTTTAAGCCAATTCAAAGAACTGTGGGATCACCCCAGCCATTTTTAAAGTTCCTGTGCATTGGGTTAACTTCTACTTTCCTGCATTATGTTTCTTTTCATGTATATAGTTATATCTATATGTACTTAACCCTGAGGTTCGTCCATGGAATTTCTACTCACAAAGAGAGTGAAATGATGTCCAGAAAGCAGCTTCAATAAAGCTGCAGAATTTGAATTATTTTTTTATGACACCAAGAAAATAATTAAGTTAAGCAAGTGGCCATGAGTGGATTTGAGTAGATATTTCCTTTGTTGTTTTCCAATGTATCTGTAAAAAATGCTCTAATGACTGTGTTTAAGGAAGAGAGGTGGTGAGAAATTCAGAAAGATTGATGTTGGTTGACAAAATCTCCCTCCTACCCTTTTCTAAGAAGATAACTCCAAATTGTAATTGGGGGCCTCAGCTCACATGCCTATCCAGGGAGTACTTCTTAGGCTTACAAAACACAATGTCCATCTGTGTTCAACAACGCCCAGGCTGCTAACAGAGCATGGGTACCAGCAAAGCAATCCAAGTTTGGAGCGGCAAATAGCCGGGGTTTCATGACTGAGCAACCAAACCCCCCTGAGAGCATTGGTCTCAAGTCACAGTCAGAGTCACTGAACAAATCGTCAGGGTAGCATCCTTTTACATCTTGACACCACTAGCAACACGTATCCAAAGGAGAGGTGGGTCGATCACTGGAAGGGGCTAATAAGGAATATTTTACAGTCTTGTCTACTAACTTTGTCTTGAGCTAAATTCCAGGCAAAGTCTTCATGGTTGCTGGAGGTTAAAAATTTCCAGATAAGAGGGCAAGTGGCTTTTAAAAGCAATAGCACTGAGTAGGCAAGGGCTGGCATCATTAGCAGATGCATGAAGCTACTGCCATTAGGGTCTCAACTTAGCACCAGCCAAATGCATGACTGGTGCCAGGATTTCTCTGAGCATGAAACTCTGAACCTTTGCCTCAATCAAGCAACATTATTTTCTTTTCTTTTCTTTCTAGTGTCAGGAAAGGGTTGTAACTAATTGGAAATGTATTACATATTCCTGACTAATGCTTAAGTTAGTTCCTTGGTAGAAGAATGAGAACTGGAGATTCTCAGCACTGTGGCTAGTAGGGCAATTTATTGATTAGTGAATTGGTTCTTGTTTTCATTAAAGCATCCATCTAAATGTCAACTGTAACAATAAACATTAATGACCATTCAAAAACCTCCGCAAGTTGAGCTTACGTTGCTAATCAGATGATTTTTGTTGTTGCTGTAGTTAATTAAGAGCAACCGGATGGTTTAGGATCTCCTGGCTTCTTAATTATATTTGATTGAATCACCATGTCATTCAAGACAAGCTCTTGAGACATCACACACCCCAATTCTCGCTTTTGCTTCTATTTCAGCCTCTTCTTGAATTTGAAACTGTCACAACCTGACCCTGTGGGTGTTGGAACACGAAGAGATTGGTACTGCGTTTGTAAAATTGATTTACTGTAGTCTGTAATTACACATAACGATTTGAATGTTTGACTTGGCACTGCATTTTTCATTTAAACCATACCGTACTTCTCTACCCCAGAGAAACAGCGTTTACGTAATTGCTCTCAACTCATCTACTTGGGTATTATAAATCAGTCCTGGAATAAAAGACTTCCAGAGACATTGCAAGCATGAGGTTCCTGGAATAATTCAGCCCCCGGCTGGTCTAGCTTAAGAATAGGCTTAAAGAGCATGAATTTCTTAGTGGATGTGACAGGCAGAGCTATCAGGACCCTTCGGATCCCAGCAGCAAAGAGAACAGCCATTGTTCTATCAGGAGAGCTGGGCTGAGCTCCCAAGGCCAGCGCAGGTCCACAGGTCAGCACCCTTTGCTCCTCGTCTACTCCGGGTCCTCCTTCACCTGTCAGACAAACTGTAGAGCGTGCGTGTCCCTCTATTACATGTCTTCTATACCCCTGATCCTCATTATTCACAGAATCCGTATTTGCAAATTCTCCTGCTTGCTAAAGTATTTGTAGCCTCAAAATCAGTACTCGCAGCATGTTCATCATAGTCATTCTTGGACACACTCAGAATGGCGAAAATCGGAGTCTCTGATGCACGCGCTCCTCATTGAGGCAGGACAGACATTGGTCCGCCTTCCTGTTTCAGCTCACACTATAGACAAGTGTCCTCTCGGAGGTCTTTTTAGTGTCCCATTTGCCTAATTTTGGTGCTTTTTGTTGGTGAACTTTGCTGTTTAAAATGGCATAGTGCTATGGATGGATCTGGAAAGTATTATACTAAATGAAATAAGCCAGTCAGAGAAAGATGAGTATCACATGATCTCACTCATATGTGAACTCTCATGAACAAATAAACTGATGAACAAAATAGAACCGGCAACATAGAAGCATGGAACAGCCTGACAAATCTCAGAGGGAAGGTTGGGGAGGATGGGTGGGTGGGAAGAGATCAACCAAAGAACTTGTATGCATACATGCATAACCCATGGACACAGACAGCAGGTGGTGAAGGCCTGGGTTGGGGAGGAGGGGCAAGCTAGAAGAGCTCAGTGGGTGGAAAAGGGAGGGACATATGTAATACTTTCAACAATAAAGATTTAAAAAAATAAGAAAATAAAATAACATGGCATAGTGCTGCCCTGGCTGGTATGGCTCAGTTGGTTGGAGCATTATCCCATACAATGAAAGGTTGTAGGCTTGAGTCCCAGTCAGGGCACATCCCTAGGTTATGGGTTCAGTCCCCAGCTGGAGTGCATATGAGAGGCAACTAACCAATATTTCTCTCTTATGTCGATGTTTCTCTCTCTTTCTTCCTTTCCCTAAAACCAATAAACATATCCTTGGGTGAGATTTAAAAGAGTAAAAAATAAATAAATAAAACAGCACAGTGCTGAGATGCTGGCTAGTGTTCCCAAGTACAAGGAGGCTGTGATGGGCTTTATAGAGAAAATGGATGTATTAGATCAGCTCCATGAGTTACAGTGGTGTTGGCCATGAGTTCAAAGTTAATGAATCCAAGAATATATATGAAATAAAATGTCTTTAAACCAAAACACACGTAAAACAAAGTTATGTCTTAATTAGTGGATGAAAATGTGAGTCTTGCATGACCCCGCCCTGTATGTTCCCAGGAGCAATGATTCAATATTTGTGAATTTAATGTTCACAGTGACTTTATAGAACATAATTCTACAAGTAATGGGAATTGATCGTATGTATATATTGATACAGATTCTTCATTCCACCTCCCTGCCTGTGACATTTTCTCACATTCGCCATGTTTTTGTCTTAGGCTAGTGGTTCTCAACTTTGGCTGCACATTCAACTTCTTTGGAGCCTTTAAAAAATCCTGATGTCCAGGCCCCATCCTAGACCAACTAATTGGAAATCCCTGTAGTGGGGTTGAGCATCTGTAATTTTAGATGTGCTTGGTTCGTTGTTGTTTTTTTTTTTTTTTAATATATATATATTGATTTCAGAGAGGAAGGGAGAGGGAGAGAGAGATAAAAACATCAGTGATGAGAGAGAATCCTTGATTGGCTGCCTCCTGCACACCCCCTACTGGGGATCGAGCCCACAACCCGGCATGTGCCCTTGATTGGAATCGAACCCAGGACCCTTCAGTCCACAGGCTGACACTCTATCCACTGAGCCAAACCAGCTAGGGAGAGCCTGGGTGGTTTTAATGGCTAGACATCTCAGACCTCCCCAGGTTGGCTGTTGCTTCTGCCTGGTCTTAGAGGAATCTTGTTTACTTTTCAAGTGGCTTTTAAAATACAACATATAAATCATTGTTTTACCCAGTAATATATCTTGTTTGCTTTGGGTTCACATGCAGAATTCTGCTCAGACTCGTCAGCCCAAGATTTTATCACTCTTGCCCTGCCCTTCAGGTAAAATAAATTATATTTTGGTACCAGAATTCCAACCCAAACAATACTTGGGCAGAAATTTCTAATGACTCCCTAGATCATGGAGTCATTAGAAATTAGAAATGTGTTTCATAGATATTTACATTACAATTCATAACAGTAGCAAAATTACAGTTATGAAGTAGCAACAGAAATAATTTTATGTTTGGGGTCACCACAACATGAGGAACTGTATTAAAGGGTCGTGGCATTAGAAAGGTTGAAAATCACTGCCCTAGACAAATGTTTGGACTTTCAGGCAATAGTGTCTAACCTCCTGCTGTGGCCATTCACATTAACTGAGCAGAAAGAGTGAGTGAGGGGTCAGCCCAGATCCTCTCTCACTGTGAATCGGCTTCAGAAAGCTCCGAGCACATTTCCTCTTAGTCTGGAAACTCGGTTGGTGAGAGGACCCCTGATTCCCAAATGACAAGAACTTGTTCTCTAAATCCATGGACCAGCAGAGCTGGCATCATCTGGGAGCTTGTTAGAAAGGCTGGACTCTCAGGCCTCACCCAGATCCACCGAGTCAGGATCAGCATTTTAAGATCCTAGGAAATTTGTGTGCATGTTCAAAGTGAAGTACACTGGCCAACTTGCTGGCCAGACATGCGTTCTTGTGATGTTGGGGTAGGCGATAACCACAACAAAATCAACCTACTGAAGTGAGAAGAATTTGGGATTTGGGTTGGAAACCATGTAACCTTTCAATGCCTCAGTTTCCACGTCTAGCAGATATGTTCCCCCCATTAGTAGATAGTGGGGAAATATCAAGTCATTTAATGTACATGAAAATGTTTTGCAAACTCTAAAGTGCTATAGAAATATTAGTCATTAGTTGTCAGAGTAAGAATAACCCAATATAAACCAAACACTGCTAATGGAAAAATCAACTCAAAGAACTAACCAATCTAAGGTCGTTCATGGAGCATTTTTTTTAACATATTGCATGTGATATGAAAAATATCTCTGCTTACTTGATAGTGTTTCACAGATGTACAAGAGATGAATTTTCCACCATTTTCATACCAAAGAGAGTGCCTTCCATGTTCTTTCAGAATCCTTATCTATAGGGACAGACTTTCCTCCGTCCCAATCAGAATAATCTTCTTTGATTCTGACTCAACAACCTGGTCTTTCCTCCTCTGCATTTTAAGTGTTCACATTTCATTTCTATTTTCTGAAGGGTCCGGATATGCAAATCTCCTTCTTTTCCATTAAATTTCAGTGTTCAGAACTTCTCATGAGACCTTCTCTTTGTCCTGACATTGCTAAACAACACTGACAGACTGAAGTCCTTACTGAAGGACTTGTGAAATTAAGAAATTTAAGCTAAGAACCTATTATGTGGGAGGGCATGCAAAGCAAGGAGTTGGAACAGATGAATTCACTCATTCGTTCGCTCATTCATCAGACATTTGCTGAGTGCCCATCGTGTGCCACACTCTCAGAGCTGAGGGCACAATGTTAAAAGAACCACTGCAGCTCAGTGGATGATCCCTCAGCCCCTCGCTGAGCAGCTCTGTAGTGATGCTAATAAATAGCATCACTATTATTTTTGCAGTGCCATTCTCATTTGGACAAGATACTGTCCCCACACTATTTATTTCTCCATATTTTTAAAAGCCTGCCTTGTAACACCAGTAGAACAGCCAGCCAGGGTGTCTGCGTAAAGGAGCTGCCAGCTGCTCACCGCAGGCTGGATTCTGGAAAAGGGAAGGCACTAAATTAGATAGATCATTCCTCCCCCTCCCTGGCTCAGCCCAATGCTCTCATTTCTCCTGCACATTTTAGGCTCTCATGAAAGTGTGACTGAATGACTGAATTTCAGACTCCATATTCTGTTTTCCTTCTTGACCTGCTGGGGGCTGGGGATACTATTCTGTTATTTCCCCAGATGAAACCTAAAAGATCTATCCTTAAGGACTGTCTTCCCTCTTAAGAGAAGGCCATATGAGACTGAGCACAACATCCCTAGCTAATGCTGAGTAAGTAAGTATCAGGTACTCAGTCAAATATGTATACATTTTGCTCCATATAATCCTCATGTAATGCCTTTTAAGGTAGGGTCCATCATTGTTCTCCTTGCCTCCTTCCTTCCCCACCCCCCTGCCCAACACACACACACACACACACACACACACACACACACACACACACACACACACACACACATTTCACAGATAGGAGGCTGAGATGCAGAAAGTAGGGGACTTATCCAAGATCAGACAGCTAGGAAGAGGCTAGAGAGAATCAGGTTCAAAGTTTAAGGTTCTTTAACTTTCAAGCTTGCGTTCTTAAGCCCAATACTACATGGCTTCTCATGGCAGAAGGAACTCTGGGCTTAGGCTTTCAGCTCTGACACTGAACTCTTTATATGCAAAACCCTGAGCAAGTCTGTTGGCTCAAGGTCTCAGTGTACTGGAAAACAGTTACAACAATGGCAGTACCTCTTCTACCTCCCTCCATGGTTGCTGTGGGATCAGATGCTGCCTGCATCATCCATCCATCCAATTTTGCTAAGCATCTGCCATTTGCTGAACATATGCTGGATCCTAGAAACGATGATGAAGGCATACTAAGATGATATATAAAATACACTTTTGAAATATGAATTGTTACCTTCATATAGAAAGAGTTTAAGCTAACTTCCTTATTCATTCACTCATTCAACAGTGAGCATCTCTATGCACAGGGCACTGTGCTAGTCATTAGGGCTACAGATGCCAAAAAGAGTATAACATAAGACAGAACTGCACAGATGCAAGAAGTGTCTTCCATCATTGATTAAGCCATCACCTTGCATCATTTAGAAGCACACAACAGCTAGGAGCTGTAAGGCAGTGTTAATATTCTAAGTAACACTCTGCATGAAGGTAAAGAATTGCTGAAGGAAGTAACAATTTTAGATGATTTCAATTTCAATTAATTTGTCACAATATCTCAAAAGTGTGTTTTTTAAAGTATATTTTTATTGATTTCAGAGAAGAAGGGAGAGGAAGAGATATAAATATCAATGATGAGAGAGAATCATTGATAAGCTGCTTCCTGCATGCCCTCCTCCCCACTGGGGATCAAGCCCACACCCTGGGCATATGCCCTTGATGAGAATCGAACCTGGGACCCTTCAGTCTACAGGCCAGTGCTCTACCCACTAAGCCAAACTAGCTAGTGCTCATAAGTGCTTTTGAGGAGGTGGTAATGCTCTAGGACCAGATGCCTCTCTGAATCTCAGCCCTCCATTTCAGGGGAAAGATATGAAAGTCAAAAAGCTTTCCTCTCTTGCTTCTGTGGTAAATATGTTGTTTCATTGCAAGCTGGCTATTCCACGCAATAATTTAAAACCCAAGGCTCTGAGAAGCATGAAGATTCTCTATCACTGAATCTGAAATCACCCGCATCTCTTTTCCATTTGGGCTTTCCCCATATGGCTCACAAAGCTTATGGTTTTGCCTTGTGTAGGAGTGCTGAGGGCAGAAACGGGCAAGCATCTGCATAAAAAGCCAAACCAGAATATTTTCATTTTAAATTAGAAGCTGGAGGAGTAACAGACTTAAGAGAAACAACCTAGCCCCACCCCCTCCAAAAATGTAAGATAACCATGCTATTTCCTTAAATGAAAAGCTGTGTTTTAAGAATGGTCCCCCCTGTAATGAACACTGACTCACCAGGTGCTCAGTGGGGGAGAGTGTTGAGCTTTTCATTCCTTAGTCAAGCCCTCCAAAGAATTGGCAGAGAGCAATGCCAATGTTTTATTGAATACGTAGATGCTATTGTTTAAATGTAATGGAATTGGTCCTGATGGCATGTTAATGATGGTGCTACCTTCTTGGGCTCTGCCTCCAAATATATTATTTTCAGAAGACTGGAATGTGTAACACTGCAAATCCTCCCCCCCCCCCCCGTTTATTTACTGCTTAATTATCTCAGAATTACAGAACTTTAAAGCTGGAAGGAACTTTAAAAATATGACTTAGGAATCACCTAATCCAACTCTTGCCATTTTATTTCTCTATCAGAGACCTAGAGAGATCTAATGATTCCCAAGTTAACTCAACAAAATTGATATTGAAATTAAGACTAGTGTTTTTATCTTCACGATTCATATATCTGTGGTCACTGGTCTTCATATCAATGCCATTGAGAGAGAGGGGAAGAAAAACAGATCTGTGATATAAACAGATAATCCCTCATTTAACATCAGAGCAATGCATTGCAGGATCAAAATGTTGAGGCCTATAGATCTGTACAACAGTGCAAACAGTGTAACTATCAGGACAAGTTCCATGTTGAAGAGGGAATTGTAGAGAAGGTAAAAATACTTCAAATACTGTCCATTAAGTTTACACTTGATCTTAGCCAAAAGGATGCGAAGCAATTACATTAAGTTCAAGACACAGATCTTTCCCCACTTAAAATCAATGGCTATCAATCACTTAAAGTTTGGTTTCACTACCATATCCTCACTTAATTATTACAGTAATTAAGATAGTTATTATGAGGCTATAGAGATTGTACAAGGAGATCTACATTATATATCATTCATTAATTTATTCATTCAACAAGTATTTATTCAATATCTAACAATATGCTAGGCAGTATTTTGGGCAACGTGGAAGACTGCAGTGAACAAAATCACATCCTTGATCTCTTAGAATTTATATTCAAGTGTGGAGTTAGATAATAAACAAGTAAATTAAACTAGACTTTCAATTTATGCAGCTGTTACTCTGTTCCTTCAGCAAATTCACTAAAATGACAGCAAAGACATAAACCCACAAGAAAACGGATGCAGGAGAGAGATGACTGGAGATGATAGTGGGTATCAGCACATCACTGAAGTCAACATAATTTTGGAAACTGGAAAACAGAAAGACATGGGATAACTAAGTAGACCAAAGAAAGGTAGCATGTATGCCCATAGTAAGAGAAATCATGCAGTTCACACGGCAGCACTCCCAAGAAGTTCAGGACTCAAGAGAGCAGGTACCTCTGAAGGCAGAGGTGCAAAGAGGGGCTGAAGTAGGAGGCTTCAGAGAAAGTATGTTGAAGGTACAGAGAAACCCTTAGGTTCTCTTTCCCACAGACAAAAACCAGGTGAGTCTCCTCTTAGCATCTGTCTTCTAACAGCCCCTAGAACCAAGAAATCAGGCCTATATTTTTCAGGAGGAGACAAGGATTCCTGTAGGGGAAGTGGACACTATGAAAAAGAGAATCATACCTGGTGATATGAGTCCCCAACAAACAGACAGGCCAGGTCCCTATCTAATCTCTCTGTGATGAAATTCACATACACAAGTTTCTAGTGCCTTCCTCTTCAATGAAAGAAATCTTGTTTGAGAGACAGGGTCCAAACAAACCTAAATATAGGAGCAGAAAAAGACTTCAAAAATCCATTGTAATGTCTTCAGAGATATTAGAAAAAGTTTTCACCCGTGAAACAAGAATAGAATGCAAGACAAAAAGATCATTCGAAGAATAACAAAGAACTCTTGCAACTTGAAAATATCATAACAAAATCTTTAAAATTATATAGTAAATTTGGAAGACAACATTATAGAAATCACCTAGAGAGGAGAACCAAGATGGCGGCATAGGCAAAACACCTATCGTGCCGTCATACTCAGCAATTTTAATACTACAACTTAGCGAAAGAACAAACACCTTCCAAAATCACCAGAAAGCTGGCCGAGTGAAAATTCCACAAATAAAAGTGAAAATAAGACACTGTGACTCAGAGGAGTGGTGGCAGACAGCGTTGAAAGATTCGTGCAGAGAGAGGTTTGGAGTGCACGCCAGCGGAGAGGGCGGGCGGCTGAAAACCAGCCAGTTTTCTCGAACGGGGAGACAAAGACGTCCCACTGGACTGATTCTCCAGCTCTGGGCGAAGTCCACGGAACCAACCCACTATCATACGGGGTGAAAACTGGACAGTGGGAGGGCACACCAAAGCTCGGGTGCTGCCGGGTCTGCCGGCCTGTGTAGAAGGCAGCTTGCACGAACAGCTCAGTTGCGTGACCCTGCAGAGAGCGCTCTGCGACTCGCTCTCTCATTCGGAAAACCATCAGACTGCTTTGTTTTATGACCCTGGGTGAGACATTGGGCGTGCAGACTCATTTGGGGAGAGTCTGAATTCCCCGGCAGCCAGTGGAGCTCGGCAGCGGCTCTCTCTCAGAGGTGCTGGCAGCCATTGCCCCCGGAACAGAGTCCCTGGGGCCACATAGGGCAGAGCTAACGCTGTCTGCTTGGCCCGGAGACTCCGCCCATCCAACCTGAGCACAGCTGAGCTTCACAGACAATTGGCCTGGAGGTCAACCCCTCCAAGTGCTAACAACGATTAACCTGAGCTTAACTTCAGCAAGACTGTGCAACCCATATCCACCTCAGGTAACTGGGGAGGCTGAGCCACTGTCCCTAGTAGGAAGTCTACCACACAAAGCTAATTGACCAACTCAGGGAAGTTGCCACCATGCAGAGACATGGAAAGAAATCAGATGTAAAAGAAATGGAGGAAAAAAAATGACTGGCCATGGAATTCAAAACCATGGTTATAGGGCTTTTCAAGAGGCTCCAACAAAAGGTCGAGGCCTATAAGGAAATAAGCAAGACCACAAAGGAAATGATCAAGACCAACGTGGAAGTGAATGAGTCCTACAAGGAAATGAAAAAGACCCTCAAGGATATGAACGAGACCTGCAAGGAAATGGTCAAGACCAACGTGGAAATGAATGAATCCTACAAGGAAATGAAGGAGACCCTCAAGGATATAAAGGAGACACTCAAGGATATGAAAAAGGACCAACCAGAAATTAAGCATACACTGACTGAAAAAAAAATATTATACAAAGACCTAAAAGTGCTCTGGAGCACCCCAAGAACCAAGTTAAAGATTTGAAATACAAAGAGGTAAAATCCACTCAGCTGAAAAAGCAAGAAACCAAAAGAATCCAAAAAATTGAAGATAGTGTAAGGGGCCTCTGGGACAACCTCAAGCATAGCAACATCCAAGACAATGAAAACCTATTTGAAGAAATAGTGACCGAAAACTGCCCACACCTGGTGAAAGAAATTGACTTAGGAGTCCAAGAAGCACACCGAACCCCAATATATAGGAACCCTAAGAGGACCACACCAAGGCACATCATAATTAAAATGCCAAGAGCAAAAGACAAAGAGAGAATAATAAAAGCAGCAAGAGAGAAACAGTTGGTTACCTATAAGGGAGCACCCATACGATTGTCAGTGGATTTCTCAATAGAAACAATGCAGGCCAGATGGGAGTGGCAAGAAATATTCAAAGTGATGAACAGCAAGAATCTACAACCAAGATTACTCTATCCAGCAAAGCTATCAAGCAGAATTGAAGGTCAGATGATGTGCTTCGCAGATAAGAAAAAGCTGAAGGAGTTCATCACCACCAAACCAATATTATATGAAATACTGAAAGATATTGTTTAAGAAGAGGAAGAAGAAAAAGATAAAACTGTAAATTATGAACAACAAATACGCATCTATCAACAAATGAATCTAAAAATCAAGTGAATTAATAAGCTGATGAACAGGATAAACTAGTGAATGTAACAGAATCACGGACATAGAGAGGGAATGGACTGACAACTCTTGGGGAGAAAGGGGGTGTGGGAAGTGCAGCAAGAGACTGGACAAAAATCATGCAACTATGGGAGAGGACAGTGAAGGGGAGTGAGGGTGGAGGGTGGGATGGATACCAGGTAGAGGGGAACTATAGGGTGAAAAAAAAAGGGAACAATGTAATTAATAAACTGAACAATAAAGATTAAAAAAATTAAAAAAAGAAATCACCTAGAAAGTAGAACAAAAAGACTGAAAGTAGGGGAGAAAAGTTAAGGAAATTAGAGGATTGATAGAGAAGAGTTATTTATATAATTAAAAGGAGTATCTGGAAGAGAAATTTTAGGAGGTGGATCCAAGTTGGGGCAATTTTGGAAAATCAGACATATCTTTGAACTATAGGGCTTCAGGGAAAGCAAATATCTCTAGCACCAAAGACCCCAACTCCACTCTGTGGTGGGCTTAGAGACAGGACTTCCACTGGAATCCTCAGGAGTGTCATGGACTTGTTTGAGGTGAAAATTTCACTAATTTCTGGATAGACTTGACATTGGGATTCTATAGAGTCTTTAAATTGAATATAAATCTAAGTGTCAAGCAGGTTTCCTCTAGCATTCCAATAGCTCAGTCAAAGCTCTATTCAGATCTTTGCCCATCTGGAGGGTTCCCAAAAGCTGATCCAAGCTAACTGATCGAAAAGAATGAGAGGCAGAGCGGAAGGATGTTTCTCTGCCCTCTTCTTCCCCAAAGCCTGGATTCTTAAGTGAACCACCCTAGCAAATGCTTCCTTTCTCCCAGTTCACACCACTGAGGGTGACACGGTGGTCTCACAGGGTCAAGTTCTCAGGAAGTAAATAATTTACTCAATATGAGAAAGTGCCAGCCAAAGCAATCTCCTGCTTGAATCCCACCAGGTTGAGAGTTTGACCCATGAGTGTGTATAAAGCTTCTTGCTGCATCAGAGGGGCAGTCAAAAATGAACAGCCTTAGTTAAGGATAGGAGCTTATCCTTTTTCCTGGCCACTCTGTGGCTATTTTCATTGTGAAGATCCAAGAAGTAACCATGAAATCATTCACTGGCTCTGTCCTTTAAAAAAAGCTCTTATTTCTTGTATTGACATTTCTAAAAGTTTGTTCATGCAACTGCAAAAGGATGGAAGGCAGCTCACATGCAGCGCGTAGACGTGAGTGAGGAGATGGTCACAAGTGTGACCCCAGCATTGAGCTATCCCAGCCGAGCCCCTAAAGAGCTTTTCTCTGAGCAATTGCTTCTCCAGCACCCCATAATTAGCCTGCTCTCTGGACTGCATACAGATGGAGTGGCTGGGGAAGAGAAGCAAGAGAATAACTCTAGAAGCAAATACAAATTAGGCAGCTGTCTAGCCAGAGAGAGATCACCAACGAAAATTAGGAAAAGAACTGGGACCATACGAAGCTTTTAATTTTTTTCCCCACAGATCTCACAGGCTTGAAAAGAAAGCTTCAAGCAACACATCGTTTGCTTGCAAGCTATCTACCTTCTCTGAGTACTGACAATACTCATTCCTGAATAGCAGGGAGCTATGCAACAAGCTAGTCTTGAATTTAGGATCTATAGCTCAGGTCCAGATTTTGGGACTTGGCTGGTCTCAACCACATTGTTGGCCTCAAAACTAAAGCAGAGACCCTTTTGGGAGTCAAAAACTCTCCTACTTTGAAATGAAGCCCACAATGCTTTGAAATTCCAGGTGAATTTGGAGCTACATTGTCAAAAGTAAACAAACACAGAATATAGTCATTTTTACCCAAAGATGCCACTATTGTACTTGTTGAAAGGTCTGACTTTTAGAATAACAAATGTTAAGTTGGGATATTAAAATTACCCTGCTAAACTTAGTAGAATTAATAACAATAACACGCATAGAATAATTAGAATAATTCCTCGGATAACGATGAGCATATATAAAGAATTCCCTTTCTCACAACCTATCTCATCGGGGCCAAGTGACTACTTCAAAATTCTTCCATCTTTACAAGTGTGTGCAGTCTTGAGCATTCTCCCACCACATCCAGTGGATGCAGACCCAGGCATCATTCCAGCCAAGCCCTCATGTCAATCTCTCCTCAACAAGCTCTCTCTCCAGTCCCTGAAAGTATTCAGGAAGATTTCACTCTGTGTTTACAAACTCAGCCTGAGGTGGGAATGAGTGGCACGACCCATCGGGTCCATCCAAAGACATATAAATGGGACTTGTTAAAAACAGCAAACCAGGAGAGAACCAAGATGACGGCATAGGTAAAACACCTATCTTGCCGTCATGCTCAGCAAGTTTAAAACTACAACTTAACGAAAGAACAAACACCTTCCAGGACTACCAGAAAGCTGGCCGAGTGAAAATTCTACAAATAAAAGTGAAGATAGGACACTGTGAATCGGGGGAGCAGTGGCAGAGAGTGTTGAAGATTCATGTGGAGAGAGGTTTGGAGGAGTGTGTGCGCCAGCGGAGAGGGCGGGCGGCTGAAAACCGGCCAGTTTTCTCGAACGGGGAGACAAAGACGTCCCACTGGACTGATTCTCCAGCTCTGGGCAAAGTCCAGGGAACCCACAATCATACGGGGTAAAAACTCGACAGTGGGAGGGCACGCCGAAGCTCGGGTGCTGCCGGGTCTGCCGGCTTGTGGAGAAGGCAGCTTGTGCGAACAGCGCAGCTGCGTGACCCCGCAGAGAGCGCTTGAGACTGGCTCTCTCATTCGGAAAACCGTCAGACTGCTTTGTTTTACGACCCTGGGTGAGATGTTGGGTGTGCAGACTCATTTGGGGCAGCGACTCTCTCTCAGAGTGCTGGCAGGCATTGCCCACGGCACAGAGTCCCTGGGGCTGCACAGGGCGGAGCTAACGCTGTCTACTTGGCCCGGAGACTCCGCCCATCCAACCCAAGCACAGCTGAACTTCACAGACAATTGGCCTGGAGGTCAATCCCTCCAAGTGCTAACAATGATTAAACTGAGCTTAACCTCAGCAAGACTGTGCAACCCATATCCACCTCAGATAACTGGGGAGGCTGAGCCAGTGTCCCTTGTAGGAAGTCTACCACACAAAGCTAATTGACCAACTCAGGGAAGCAGCCACCATGCAGAGACATGGAAAGAAATCAGATGTGAAAGAAATGGAGGAGAAAAAAAAAACGACTGGCCATGGAATTCAAAACCATGTTTATAGGGCTTCTCAAGAGGCTCCTACAAAAGGTTGAGACCTATAAGGAAATAAGCAAGACCGTAAAGGAAATGAACGAGACCCTCAAGAATATGAATGAGACCTGCAAGGAAATGATCAAGACCAACGTGGAAATGATCAACACCAACGTGGAAATGAATGAGTCCTACAAGGAAATAAACGAGACCCTCAAGGATATGAAAAAGGACCAACCAGAAATTAAGCATACACTGACTGAAATAAAAAACATACAAAGACCTAAAAGTGCTCTGGAGCATCCCAAGAACCAAGTTAAAGATTTGAAATACAAAGAGGGAAAATCCACTCACCTGAAAAAGCAAGAAACCAAAAGAATCCAAAAAATTGAAGAGAGTGTAAGGGGCCTCTGGGACAACCTCAAGCATAGCAACATCCGAATTATAGGGGTGCCAGAAAAAGAGAGAGACCAAGACAATGAAAACCTATTTGAAGAAATAGTGACTGAAAACTTCCCATACTTGGTGAAAGAATTTGACTTAGGAGTCCAAGAAGTGCACTGAACCCCAATATATAGGAACCCTAAGAGGACCACATCAAGGCACATCATAATTAAAATGCCAAGAGCAAAAGACAAAGAGAGAATATTAAAAGCAGCAAGAGAAAACCAGTTAGTTACCTATAAGGGAGCACCCATACGATTGTCAGCGGATTTCTCAACAGAAACGATGCAGGCCAGATGGGAGTGTCAAGAAATACTCAAAGTGATGAATAGCAAGAATCTACAACCAAGATTACTCTATCCAGCAAAGCTATCATGCAGAATTGAAGGTCAGATAAAGTGTTTCACAGATAAGAAAAAGCTAAAGGAGTTCATCACCACCAAACCGATATTATATGAAATACTGAAAGATATTCTTTAAGAAGAGGAAGAAGAAAAAGATAAAACTGTAAATTATGAACAACAAATACACATCTATCAACAAATGAATCTAAAAATCAAGTGAATTAATAAGCTGATGAACAGGATAAACTGGTGAATGTAACAGAACCACGGACATAGAGAGGGAATGGACTGACATCTCTTGGGGAGAAAGGGGGTGTGGGAAGTGCAGCAAGAGACTGGACAAAAATCATGCAACTATGGAAGAGGACAGTGGAGGGGGGTGAGGGCGGAGGTTGGGATGGGTACCAGGTGGAGGGGAACTATAGGGGGAAAAAAGGGAACAATGTAATTAATAAACTGAACAAAAATAAATAAATAAATAAATAAATAAATAAATACAAAAAAAAACAAACAAAACAAAACAAACAAAAAAACAAAAAATAAAAACAGCAAACCAAAACCAAGAAAGTCACCTAAAGAATGCCAACGTACTAATCAGAGAACTATGATACCTATCACAAAATAAAAGCACCTGATGAAATCCTTTCAGCATTTGTTATTTTAAAATACTTTGTAGATTAACTTTGATAGAGAATCTCAGGAGCTGAGGCCCTTTGCCTGATTTTTAAGAGTTCCTGTCAATGAAGATTATTTAAAAACCAAAACAGTTTATACCCCAAGTCACAGAAAAATTATCTGATTCAAATAAAAGGTCATTTCAAAGTAAGGTTATTTCTGGCAATGTTTTCAGAATACAGCACTGTTTAAAGGAGACTTGTATATCGTATGTGTCCTCTTCCAAGGAGACTTGTATATCGTATGTGTCTTCTTCCAGAAACTTCACACTTTGACACTAGTGATAGATCAGGAGAGTGTGCTCAGTTTCTTAACATCTGTCACCATCACCCTTTGTTCCCCAAGAAGGCTGGGTGCATTAGCTATCCATTGATGCTTCTCAGGGTCTGCCTCTCAGGAAGCTGGGACTAAAAGATAATTTGATTTTTAACTTGGATATAGCAAAAGTTGTGTGTGTTTTTAATCCAAGATGGGTAGAAGCTTTTAGGACAGAGCCCCAAAGCTGCATGTCCCTGATCTCTCTGTGGAAGTGTTTGACATACTGGTATGGGAACAAAACCAGTAACCTGCTGAATGTTTATCAGATTTCTTAAAACAGAACCTTTCAACGGTCCTCTTCCAACAGAATCCCATCACAAGAGTGGCTTTCAAGGGGTCTGCGATCTAGGCACCAGGCAACTGAACTTAGTAACTCCTCTTTTTTTAAACAACTTTCTCTCTGTAAGCTCAGAAAGGACAGAAAATCCACATTTGGATTCCACATGCCCTGGGATTTCATTGTCACCATGATCTTTACCTGGAATCCTTGCCAGTTTTCTATTCTCTCTACATGACCAAGGATCTCATGGGAGTAGCCTTCCTATTAATACTACTCCAGGCTACATTACCCTGTCTTTTCTTTTTAGAATATCTTCTTTCTCTCTTTTATTTTTAATAGGAATATGTGGCATTAACAAGACACTCATTTCAAAAGATAAAGGGAAAAGTAATTCCTCCAAGCCCTAACTAGCAGACTTCCCAGATCTACATTCCTGGTACTGGTTATTGGTATTCCCATTCTTTTAAAAATGTGGAGGACCAAAACCATATAATGTTCTTACTGAGTTTGTGGTTAATTCGGAGACTAGCAGGAGGATTTCCTCCTGGCCTTGGCAAGTGCCAACCCTCTTAGACTAGCCCAGCACATTGCTTGACATTTCATTTCCTCCATCCACTTAGCCCAGTGTAAAAGCACAGAATACTCACCAGCAGTGCACAAGGAGTTGGGGATTTTTTTTTATCTTGGAAGCATAGAATGCAAGGAGACAGGGAATGCCAGAGAGGGCCGCCCAACAGCATGCCTTCATAAGGAAGTAGCAATCCTTGGGAGGGGGGGATCACACGCTGAGTTTGGTGCAGCGACTTTCCTGACCCACTGTTCCGTTCGCCTTGGTACTAACTGGTGGCACCCTCGCCCTGGCCACATTTCCCTGGCCTATATCTATGTATCATTTATCCTGCAGTCAAACTTATTCTGTTACTTAAGAATAGTTTTTATAAATTAAAATAATATCCTTACACTTAATACTAATTTAAAAAAATGGTTCGTGTTAGCAATGGATCCCATAGAAGCAACATTAACAAATTTTTACCTTCTTCTTGACTTAAAAAAAAAATGTCTGGTCCATTTTAAGGTATTTAGTAAGATGCATCACTGGAACAGCCCTTAACGGGTATTTGTGGAAGGCTGGCTCTTCATCTCTTTCTCCACAGAGCTGAGTAAAGTATGTTGACTTCAGGTTAGCATATTGGAAGAGGGAACCCATTGCAACCTAGTTTACTGCAGAGCCTGGCCAGTGGAAGAAGCACCCCTTACTGCACTAGCATTAACAATCACAGAAAAATAATAATGAGGGCTACCACTTGTTGAGCATCTCCCTGCTGGTAAGTGCTTTACACACATTTCTCATTAATCCTCTCAATAACCATTAGAACTAGCTTTCTTTATTCATCTTCATTTAAACAACTTGCTGGACCAACCCAGCATTCTCCAGTCCCTTTAGACTACTTACTGATGCCCATGGCTCATTGACTCCTTAAGAACTGTAATTTACTTGTGTTTCTGCCCCTACCGGCTGACTTGTGGGTATACCAAGAGTTAGTTGAATTCGTTCCCAAACCTGTTTATGGCAGTGCACTTATTATGGTAAGTATGTTAAGGTAAAAAATATAATAGCAGTGATGACATATGAATTATAAAAAAGTTAATTACACAAAAACTTTGTTATATGTTTTAGAAATAGTCATTGTTTTACTTAAAAATCTATTGTTGAATTCAGTGTGAGAGAACTATAAGCTAAATTTTTAAAAGAAAAAACATTTAGAGAGATTCTGTACTCTGTTTTTGCAAATGTCCTCAAATTCCTGCTCCATTTTAAAGAAATCACAGACAATAATGCATCAAGGATGTGTTTAAGCAGTAAAGACCAAGACCTGCCACCATCAGGAGCCCAAAGCAAGAATTATAACTCTCCACAAAAGATCACACATTAATGCATGTATTTATCCTTTAAGTTAAAATCATATAAGGTCTTTTCCTATTAAAACAACATCCTGCTTTAAATGGCTCTTGCATTAAAGCACATCAACTAACCATCCTGATCAAGTTAATTAAGAGGTTTCTACTGCAATCAATTTTAATTTTATAGATGAGGGGAGGAAGCTTGGAGGCCAAGTCATGTGCCCATTATCACACACCTAGCTACTGTTGGAGTTGGAATTTAAAACCAAGTCATCTGACTCCGAAGTCATGTTCTTGCTCTTGACTAAGGCCACCTCATCATTTACACCTCAAACTTAAACATCTAAAATGCCACAGTTAGCCTTAGAATTCCCTTTGCATTGCAGTGTCTAACTGTGCAAAGAAGATAACGAAAGTGTAAAGGAATCTGATAGAAACATTTAGTGTCATACGGGTTTGGTTGGGCTCTTCCGAAACGATGCACCTCAGCCAGGCTGGCTGTGAAACGAATCTCTAATTCGAGCGCTGTGCTCTCAAGGCTCTGCTCTCTAATTCCAGTCATGGAATTTGTCTGTGGAAACAATCCAAATTTTGTGAAGAACGAGTACTCCAGAGTATGCTGGGAATTTTACCTTTCCACAAAAATCCTTCCTAGCATTCTCAAGATTTTGGAACCCCCTGCCTACCTCGTTTCCCTATCTCCATACCCTTCTCTTTTTGATTTCTATCTGAGATTTCCTAATGGTGTATTTTACCTAATAGAATGTTGAGGACTAGGGCAGGGTTAAGGGAATGGCAGGAATGATATTCACAGTGTTTAAGAGAAAGTATATCCTCAATTGACAATAATCGCTGCCACTAAGATTTACCCTTATCTGAAACCATGAAATTTAGGGTTTAATTTGCTTGCTATTAAAGATATCAAAAATATCTTTAAATATATGTCTCTCTGTGTGTGTTTGTGTGTGTGTGTGTGTATGTTACATTCATAATACAACTTTCCTCACTGTAACCTGAGTTTGTCCCTGCAAATCTTAAAAGTGAGACGAGTAAAAAATAAGTAAATGCAATTACTTGTGATCAGATTATTCCTTGTGGAGTTGTTGGTGAAGCAGGCACTGTTAGGCTCTGACACTAAATATTGTGAAATAATATAAATCATAAGACTACAGGGCTCAGAGTCTTAAAGAAGCCTCCCTGTCCATCTCTACCTTGTTCCTCTCCTCTTCCAGGCTAGTCCAATTTAAGCCATTTATTCCAGCCAGAATCTATTAAATTTTTGAAGTACAGTGGAGAATTGGAAACACTACTGCCTTCCTCTGTAGCTCATCTAGTATTTAATAGCCCTCACTGTCATTAGTCTAAAAAAAATCCTCCTGGATGGGGGGGGGGGGCAGATGGCACAGCCTCATGACCCCAAATGCATGTAGCCCAGGCAGGCCTTTGACTTTGCCCAAGCACTGGGATCTCCGACTCACAATCAACTAGCAGACTTCTTGCTTACTACAGTGTTTTTCTGTTCTTCCCCACGCCCCAGAAAACAAACACTAGGCATGGTGAGGAAAAGCACAGCCCTGCAAAACCATGGGATTCTGGAAACGGGAGAAGGATTAGGCAGGGGCAGTACTGGGTTCTCCAAGACACCACTGAGATATCTTCACAATGTAGTGTCAGGAAGGCCAGTGGCATACTTAAAAAAGGTTTCCCCCAAAGGGGAAGGAAGCTGAACTAAAAATATCTCATGCCAGCTGTTATAAATGCTTTTCAAAGGAAGCAAAGCAACTAGAGTTACCTCTTTGAAGAGCAAATGAGGGGTTAAGGCAATAATGGAATTTTTCAGTTGCATGCCAGGTTGGCTAGATTTGGGGGAGGAAAAAATTTTCCACCGAGAAAGTCTGCTGGTAAAAGACAAAATAATTCCATGAAGATTGGAACTCCAAATGATGCCATTGGCTCCAAAAGCTTGGGATGGGGATGACCTGCAGCCTGCAGGACAGAATGAGTCCCCTTTTCAGCTTCCAATGGACCACTCACAAAGACGTCTTTCCTTCTCAGGCCTAGAGCTGTGCGGTCTTTCTCCTTCCCTTCACTGGGTGTTCTGATGGCTCTTTGCAGTCTGACTAGAATGAGTCTCGAGTGGCTGGTGGCCTTGAAAGTCAATGTGAAGGCAAAGGAAAAGGGAAGGACTTCTTGAGGCAAACAGGTATCTCTGAAAGAGCTGGCCCTGGCGGCCTGAGGGCTGATCCATGGACATGGAGTGTTTCTCTAGTTGCAAATCAGCAACTCCTTTGGGAGCCCCTTCCCCTGAGGTCCACGTGGCCCCCATGCCTCACCTCGCCTGCTGAAGTAGTACTGTTTCAGGTGTGGGCCCCACGGGGCTGAGCCGCCATCCTTTCCATAAATGGACAGAAACCTCTACCTCCCAGAAAGGCCAAGAAACAAGAACCAAAGCTCGAGAAACATCCAGGCTCTGGATACCCCTGGTTTTCTTTTGTCTGTTTTTTACCTTTTAAGTATGAAATAATTATAGGTTTAGAATGAATTACAAAAATACTACACAGAGAGGTCTCATGTGCCCATTCCCCTGCTCCCTCCAAGGTGACATTTTGCATGACTATAGTGTATTATCAACATCAGGAAACTGACCGTAACACAATAGGATTAAACAAGATGCTAGACCTTACTCAGATCTCGGCAGTTTTGTACACAGTACTTATTTATTTTGTTTGAATTCATGTATTACTCTACGGGTGTTTATCACATATACACCTTCATACACCTGCCTCCATAATTAAGATCACAGCACATATCTGTTAGTACTGAGACTGAATTGGTAAAATAAGTCACACAAAAAGCAAGAGTAACAATAAATGTCTCTATGAGGATTATGACAGAAGGCTAAATGACCCAGTATTTCGTGAATTCCCAAAGATATTTTTCCCATTGTTGTTGTTGTTGTTGTTGTTTTAGGAAATTCATTAACTTAATGCACATCTGCCTAGTGAGCCAGGAATTTATTAAGTCCCTGTCTTTCAGCAAACATTTATGGCAGGGTGGGCAGACAAGACTAGCTCACACACCATTTCTTACTGAATTACAGTGGCTGCCTCGAGGGGCATATTGAGGAGGATTTGGAGGCCACATCTGGGCTTTGCAAGAGACAGATATTATCTAACAGAGACTCTCAGCCATGAAGAGTGGCAGCTGAATGCATGCCAAGAATCTGCCATCTCCAAACTTTCTGTGTTCTAGGCACTGGGCAAGAAGGATAAAGACACAAGACCTGCCCAGCTGGTGTGGCTCAGTGGTTGAGCACCAATCTATGGATCAGGAGGTCATGGTTTGATTTCTGGTCAGGGCACATGCCAGGGTTGCAGGCTCCATCCCCAGTAGGGGGTGTGCAGGAGGCAGCCAATCAATGATTCTTAACATCGATGTTTTTCTCTCTCTCCTCCCCCTCCCTTCTTCTCTGAAATCAATAAAAAAATATATTTTAAAAAGAAACAACCCCTGTCCCCATGGAGTTTGTAATCAGGAAGGGGAGGCAAACAAGTCAACCAAAAGCTGAGACATAGAACGAGAAGGCCTAACATTGAGGCACATGGTCTGTGTGAAGCGAGCACAGGAACAGCTCCTCTTTTTCAGGGAGTCACAGCAGTTGCACAAGTCTTAGGTCTGTGTGCTGTGGAGAAGACCGATGCAATGGGGTGTCTGGTCTATGTGATGCAAAGTCAGGGTCAGAGAAAAACAAAGGTCTACTAGCTACTAATTCAGTCCATCTCTGAGGATGGGATTAGGAGGTAGAAGCAGTAACCTTGAATTCAGAGCCAGACTCTGGACCCCAGTTCATCCATTTTGTGAATCTGCCAAGTTACTTAGCTGCTTCGTGCCTCAGTTTGTTCATCTGTCAAATGGGGCTAATAATAATACTCATAGCATGGGGTTATGAGGATTATTATAAACATTAAATGAGTTAATGTTTATGTGAAGGGTTTTGAACAGCACCCAGAATATAATAAACACTATGTTGTTGTATGCTATCACAGTTAATTTACTTTTTATGAACTATAGCACCGATTTTTAAATGTATTATTTTTATCATCAGAAAAATCCATTGAGATAAATAAAAGAAATTATAAGGTTCCAAAACTGTACCATTAAATTGAAGAAGGGAGCAATTCAAATGGAGCAATTTGGAATAATTTTTGCTATCCAAAGGTTCTGAGTTTTTGCCTCATTCATGGCTAGCAAAGGTCAGAATGCCAACAAGAAAATCAAGTACTGCGACGATTTGAGTAGAAAAAAATTTTCTTTCCAGGTCCTGGTCTGCTCGTGAAAAGTGGAAAATGGTTAGAATGGCAGTCTGGGGCCAGGACAACGGCACTGACCTTCAAAAAGGGAATGCTGTGGGCCCTTAAAAAAACCAGGAGAAGCTTGAACTTTACCTGAATGGTTTACTTTTTCAGTAGCAGACCAAACAGGAAGCAAAACTACAGATGCTAAGCCAGGTTCTATGCACCTTGTGTTTGAATTACTTGTGATGGCTGAAACAAAGTTCACCAAAACTTGTGTACAGTTTATGACAGCCAGTACTTGGTCCTTTCTGGTCCCATAGGTGTATGATGAACAATCTACACATTCTCGCTCTCAGCCATCAGACTCCAGCATAGTATGGAAAATACATTCTTTCCTTGCTTTTGATGCTATTCACAATCTGTCCCATCCCATTCTTCTCTGATCTCATAGGAGAAAAAGCCCAGCTGTAATAGATCTCATGTGATTTAATATCTAGATGGATGAAAATAGGTTGATCCTTGTTATATTAGGGCTTAGTTTTTTCACTTTACTCTTAATCTTATCATAACCCCTTCCTTCAAAAACTCTGTGGATCCATCATCTATTTTCAATACCTTCTAAACATCATTTTCCTCCACGTCATTGTTACTACATTGTCTCAATGTCAATATACACTGAGTGGCCAGATTATTATGATCTCTGAATATATAATAATCTGGCTACTCAGTGTATATCCTATATAATAAAAGGCTAATATGCAAATTGTCCCCTTGACCAGGAGTTCAACCAGCAGGCAGGCTGGCCAACTGCCCATATCCCCTCCCCCTGGCCAGGCTGGCTGGAGCCCACACATGCATGAATTCATACATGCATTCAGAGATCATAATAATCTGGCCACTCAGTGTATATTCTAAATCAAGCTTGTTATTCTAAATCTAGCTAGTTTTGCTCCTTATCTTTTCTCTTATCTTTTTGGAATCACAACTTTCTTCATCCCTTAAATGCCTGTCATCTGTGTAACACTCTCAATTTACATCTGCTGTACATCCTTCATTAATTCTTGATCCTCATCTCATTTGACCAATCAGTAGAATTTTATTCAGTTAATCACTTTTTTCTCCATTTTCTTCATTTGCCTTGGAAGACATACACTCTTGATGTTTTCCCAACTTCGGTGGTTACTCCTTAGTGTCTTTTTGCTGCTCCCTCCTGTTTTCAGCCTTCCTGTTGAAGTGCCCAGGGTTAGTCCTTTGTCTTCTTCTCTATGTACATCACTATGCTGGTAATCTCAATTAGTTCCATAGCTTTAAATACCAGCCAATGTGCTAAAAATTCCCAAATGTCTATCTCGGATCAGTCTTTTCTCCCAAACCACACACTCAAGAATCCAACTGCCTACTAAGCACCTCTAATTGTCTAACAGACATGCAAGCTCATCATATAGGACTTTGAACTCCTAATCTTACCCTGAAATGTATTCAATAAATAGGGACTCCCCTATCTCAACTAATGTCAAGGCCATCCTTCTAGTTGTATAAGCAAAAACCCTGGAGGCGTTCTTGAGTTCTCTCCCACACACCCTTCATTTCTTCTGTTAGGAAAACTTGTTGGCTGTACATCCGAAGTATATCTAGACTCTGCTCATCTCCCCCTGCCCCACTCTACTGCGGTTAACTTGGTCTGAATCATCAGATTACTGCAATAGCCTCTTAACTGTTCTTTGTGTTTTTACCCTTCCCCTAGTATAATCTACTAGGGCCCGGTGCATGAAATTCATGCACTGGGGGTGGGTGATCCCTTAACCCAACCTGCCCCCTCTCACATACTGGGAGCCCTCAGGGGATGTCCAACTGATGGCTCACCCCCAGCCTGCCCAAGGCCTAAAGCCTCTGGCAAGGGTTTAGGCACCCAGCCATTGGCCTGCTCAGCTCAGCCCCGGCTGCCTGCGACCACCTGGCCCCAGGGGCTGGGCACTCACTGCCACTTCCACTCACAGTGCCCCGCTGGGGGGGGGGCGCTCCCTGCTGCTACTGCTGCCGCCACCACCACCACCTGCTGCTGCTGCCGCCGCCGCTTCCCCTCACAGTGCCTGAGGGCTGGGTGCTCACAGCCACTGCCATTTCTACCCCTGGGGCCGGTGCTCACGCCACTTGGCCCCGCCCTCGCTCCTGATTGGCTGGTAGCATAGCCAATCAGGAGCAAAGGCACGGTCACATTTGCATGTTTCTCTTTTATTATAAAGGATTCTTAATACAGTGGCCAAAGTGATCCCTTTAAAATGTGCATCAGATCACATCATGTATCCACCAAAAATCATCCAACAGCTTCCTGGTTTATTGAGAAAACAGCCAAAATCCTGGCAATAACCTACATGTCCTGTAGGATCTGTCCCTCTCATTACCTCCGTAACCCCCACCACTGTGTATCTCACTCTCACTCACTCACTCCCTTTCAGCCACTGGCCTTCTTGCTTTTCCCCAAACAGGCTGGCACTCTCTATTTTGGGATGTTTGCTCTAGCTTCTCCTCTGACTGAACTACTCCTCCCTCAGACACCACTGGCCTAAACACCTCACTTTCAAGTTGTTGCTCGCACATCACCTTCTCGATGAGGTCTACTCTGATCACCCTGTTTAACACTATACCACCTCACCAAGTAGGTCTGATCCTCCTGATCCTACTTTTTCTTATTTCCATGTCGCTTAATCTCTAGCACACTATAATTTAATACATTAGTCTGTAAGCTAATGGAGGAAGGACAGCTCTGTCTTGTCCACTAACATAGCCAGAGTGTCTTGAGCAGGGGAAGCATATACTGTTGCTCAATGAACACTCTCTAAGTGAATAAAAAACAAATAAGTGAATCAGTGATGCATGTCCAAGTCAATACTGAATTCTAAGCGTTCCACAGCTAATGCTACTTTTATTACCTCACCACTGAGGCTTTGAAACTCACTGACTGCACTCATCACTTGCTATCTGGTCTGTCCACAGACCAATATCCTTTACAATGTTGCTCATGTCATTCCCACGCTTCATGTTGTCATGCCTAGTCACTTTAGGGCTCTCAGGCCCCTTCCCTTGGTCTACTTTATTGTCTTTATTCACTGCCATTTCCTGCGTGAACCTCTGCTTCCCCCTCACACTATAACCTGCCTGCACACTATTACCACCACTGCTTTGCCACAACCAATATTCCTATCCTCAGTGCCCTCCCCTACCCTCCTCTCTAGATGTCCACCCCAGTCCAGTGCACTTCCCATTTCCTCTGCAAGGCTTTCCTGACCCTCCAGGTCACAAGGATTTCTCTCCTCCCTACATTCACAGTCCTTACAGTATGGATCCTCCCCACTACACCCCCTCAGCTGAAACAGCCCTATACTGCCTTAGGGCAGCACTTAGAGGTTTTTGTAAACTACATTTTTATATAACTCCCGAATTGTTGTGTGAAATTTCTGTCGCTAAAAGTCTGGGGGAAAGGGAACATTTAATTTTTAATTGTGAGGCTGATGGATATGTCTTCTTTCTCTGTTTATATTATAGGCTCCCTGAAGGGGGAAATGCTTCCTTTAAACTTCCTTATATCCCATGGACTCAAACACAGCACTAAGCATCTGTAGCTGAAACAAGTGTTTGCAGGGTAGTTGAATTCAGAATTCACAGAGAGGGGAGGCCACAAATGATAAGGCATTTTTGCTGGAGCATAATGATCAAAGGAATAAAATATTAGTGCAGTAAACCAAGGTTAAAAATAAAAACCTGTTGTAAGGAGGTAGTTAGTTTCTTTTTATTAGTTATCATTAATGTGGCTGGTAATTTGAGACTATGAAGCAATAACTGATTTCAGTACTTATAATCAGGTTGTTTTGTGTAGATAATTTTTCCGACTTGAAAGAGGGAAACAATGCAGCTCTTCAGTGCAGCAGAAGGGATCCCGAAGCCTTAAGTCTGAGCCCTTTTCTATTGCAGTGAAATGGCCACAAGGCCCACTCGGCCAGCTGGGGCTCAGGAAAGGTGCTTTAATCAAGTGACCATCAAAAGATGCAAATGGGGACACAGTTTCTGTGAATCAGTGTTTGCACTTTGCTCCTCACTGTTTTTATTTTTTTCCAAAGAGGAAGGAAAGGGAGATAGATAGAAACATCAATGATGAGTATGGCATAAATATAAGCCTAACCAATGGACATGAATACCAGGGGGGAGAGGGCATGAGTGGGGGATGGGGTGGGTGGGGTTAATAGAGGGATAAGGACACATATGTAATACCTTAATCAATAAAGAAATTTAAAAAAAGAAACATCAATGATGAGATTCATTGACTGGCTGCCTCTTGCACACCCCATACTGGGGATGGAGCCCAAAACCTGACATGTGCCTCGACCAGGAATCAAACCATGACCTCCTGGTTCATAGTCGATGCTCAACCACTGAGCCATGCCAGCTGGACTGCTCCTTGCTGTATTTCCTATCTCTCCTTTTTATTCACTTAGTAGACACTTACTGAGTGCTTACTGTTTGCCAGCTCTGGTCAGGGTTGGGCATCTACATGTATACGTTCATTCACCCTCACTACAGCCCTCAAAGGTAAATATCCTATTTTACAGCTAGGGATCTTGCTCAGAGAGGTTAAGCAACTTGGCCAACTTGTAGTGAAGAAATTGTAGATCTGAGATTTGAACCCAGGAGGATGCTGACACCAAAGTCCTGTTCTTTCTACTTTGTCAAGCTGCCTCCCAAGTGCTCAGGATAGATTTGATAGAGCATAAATAAATGAATGACCAAAAGGTTTGCAGTTTTGACAAACTCCTCTGTGGACAATGCAGAGGGGGGAAAAAGCAATGACATTAATGTTTTGTTAAAGAGATATCACTAAAATACAAGTGTTGACATGGCCTAAGTGTTTGAATGAGACTTTATGGAGGAGAGATCTGAGCTCTTAATCTTCTTTACTCAGGAACAGGGCTCCAACCCCTTTCTTCTTCCCACAATATGTAATCTAGTTATCTTGTTAAACCTTTAAGTCCTTTTCTGCTCAAGTGCTACACAGGGACCTAAAGATCTGGGAAGCCAAGACAGCCACCTCTGTACTTCCTCTTCTCGGTGAGGCTGGTTGGCCACAGTGAAAAATAGAAGTAACTTCAATTTGATATCATTCAAAGGCACTAATCTTATCAAGACCCAACCTTGAATGTTTAAATCAATGGAGCAGAAATGTGGTGGCCCAAGACTAAGGTCAAGACAAATAACGTCAACTCAGCCCCTTGCAACACAAAAGACCAAGTTTTGAGAGGGCAAGTGGCTGTCCCATTATCAAGGAGTTTTGTAATTATTTCTAGGCCCTGTCCCAAACCCAGGAGACCTGGGCCAAGAAGTTCTATCACCCCAGCCTGCGTTGTCTGCTCTAACGGTTCCAGTATCACCCTCATCACCGGAGGGTAATGAAACCATTCCCCGGGTTACTAGTCTGTGAGAAAGACTGTCACCAGAACCTCTAACATAATAAATTAATGATGCAATAATCACCTAATTCTCCAAATGTGCAAGTTATAGGTATCTCAATGCAAATGCAGAAAGAAGAATTTAAAATCTCATGTTGTAGCATCATCAATGCAGTATCTTAATTATTTCCTTAGTTACCTCACTAAGGTACTGTTTCAATTGATGTCGTTATAATTCAGCATCCCTCCATATGTGAGAAAGCCATTTAAAAAGGCCTATTAGCCAAAAGATCCAAGTGGAGGTAGAGGCCAAGAAGCCATCACTGCCAATTCTTAATACTCTCCTATCTTTTAGGTCCCCGGGGGTTTCCTCAAGGTCACAGGCATCTAAGTTCTAACTGCAGAAGCGTTGCCCTGAGGAAGTCATCTCAGCACTGACACTGTACTCACAGACTCGTGCAAACTAGCATCATATAGAGAACTGTCTGATGACCGCCCACTCTCCCAAGCTTCTACTTTGTAGAAGCACCAATGGCATTTTGAGAAGACTCTGGCCCTAGTCCCAGCTATGGGCAGGGCGCTTTGCTTTCATGGTCAAAAGAGTAGGCGGCTGTCCTTTGCTGCCCCTCTGCCCCTGCAAAGTAGGTCCTGGCCCACATCTCCTAACTGAGCGAGAGAAGACCACAGCATTCATACCAGGCCACAGCACAGAGCAGCATTCTCAGTTAGCAAACCTGCTCCCCCTGGCCAGGAGGAAACGTGCCCCCCAACAACTGGGGATAACACCAGGAGATGCAAGGGAAGGAACATTCCGGGGGAGGAGGAGATTTAAAAAAAAAAGAAAAGAAAAAAATGCACAAAGCCCATGAGGCCGTCTGGTTAACCAGAGGTTAGAATGAGGTTTGGAAAATCACACATAACAGCATCTTGGCAAATCCAAAGACCCCGGGGTGAAAGACACGTGGGTGAAAGCATTCCTATTTGTGGAAACAGGAAGTTTCCTTCTTTCACCACATATTCAAAAACATTTTTTAAATCTGTTTTGTGACTCAAATTTGGACCATCAGTCATTTTTACCAGCCCAGCATTTCATCTTTCCAGAGTCAAACGAGCAACGAAGATGGTGTCCAAAGAGCCCTTCCCACAGCCAATTCCAATCAGCCCTTCTCTCCCGGGGTTACCTGTGCTCAGAGCAGACATTCCCAGCAGGCATGCCACACACAGCAAGTCGCCAAACCAGACTGCGCTAACGGGCTTCCAGGAGACTTACTTGTACTTGTGCTGGTTCCGATCGTATTGATTGTTGTGGGGACGGATGAGGAGGAGTAGAGGGGCACATGGCCGTTCTCGCACCCCAGACTTTTGTCCTGCCAGTTGGAGGCGTTGATGCAAATCCCAGAATCCCGAGAGTTCTGCCACCCATTGAGCTTGTCGTCGGAGTTCTGTCTTTGGTGATAGTAGTGTGTCTGCCCATAATCCACAGAGTCCGAGCGGCCTCGGTTCTGGCCACCGAAGCTGGTTGACGTGCGGTCCTCCAAGTGATTCAGCCACATGGCTAAAGCACTGCGGTCTTCCAACGAGGTGGCCGGATGTATCAACGCATAGGACAGCAGCTGCCTGCTCTCCTCGATGTGCTGGTTGTGTTCAATAGAGTGCGCCAGGATCTTGGGCAGCAGTTTCATATATTCTACTTTTGCGTCGAGGTTTCCTGGCTTCAGCAAAGGCAGGTGAGTTAACAGGAGGGAAATCACTTTATCCTTGGATTCCTGTTGCCATTGGTTAATGATTCCTGGAAAAGAAAATAGGGCACGTAAATAAACACGGCCACAATGACACACACAACACCGCACTGCAAAAAGAATGCCTGAGGGTGAGCACCGCAACCCAGGTGCCCTGACTAAGTTTTCCCAAACAGCCCATGCGTCAGACTAGATAACTGACCTCAGATTGGCGGGAGTAGTGCCTTCAGTAAAACATGGAACAAATGTTTGTAGATGTTTTGGGTCCTTAATCTACTTTTCATTGAGGTCTCCAAAGAGGCTACACCTACTTTGGTACAACCAAACCATAATTACAGCCCTGGTTTTTGTTGTTGTTTTTTCTTTTTCTTAGACACCTTCTGATCGATGGGGGAGGAGGAGATAGAGAATACAAAAATCTCTATTAAAAAAAAAAAGCAAGTTTAAATCAAGCATCCTTATGCTGGAACAGTGGTTGGCAAACTGCAACTTGTGAGTTTGCCACTCTGTTGACTAATGAGTTTGCCGACCACTGTACTGGAGTCCTTGAGGATAAGGCTGCTTCCCTCCCCTCCCCCACCTCCAGATGTCTGTGGAAAAGTGGTTTACATCCTGGTAAAGGCATTTCCGTAAAGTTGGTAAGACTTCTGAGATGGAAAAATATGTCAAGGGAGAAAAAAGGACTCCCCTCGTCCCCGTGAAGTAAGCCTGCACCTTGCTCATAAGAAGCTGACTCAGAAAACTACTGTGAACTCAAATGAACTCAGACTCCATCCCTGATCACGTATGGAAGCTAGCTTTCTCTATGTATGCAAGGTCTGTCTGGTTGTCTCTATTGTGGTAAAATATAGTAACATATTTATCATTTAAGCAATTTTTTAAAATACATTTTTATTGATTTCAGAGAAGAAGGCAGAAGGCTAGAGAGATAGAAACATCAATGATGAGAGAGAATCATTGATTGGCTGCCTCCTGCACACCCCCCACTGAGGATCGAGCCCACAACCTGAGCATATGCCCTGACTGGGAATTGAACCATGTCCTCCTGGTTCATAAGTTGATGCTCAACCACTGAGCCACGCTGGCCAGGCTAAACCATTTTTAAGTGTACAGTTCAGTGGTATTAAGTCCATTACAATGTAGAGCAACCATCACCACCATCCATCTCCAGATCTTTTTCATCTTCCCAAACTGAAAGTCTGTATTCATTAAACAGTAACTCCTCATCCCCTCTGTACCCCTATACCCCTGGCAACCACTATTTTTTCTGTCTCTGTGACTTTGACCACTCTAGGGACCTCATATAAGTGGGTTCATATAATTTTGTCCTTTTATGACTGGTTTACTAGGTGTACCAGTTAATAATGTGGATTTTTTTCAATAGATGGAGTTACACATATGTTGATATATATGTGATTTGATATGTATGCTGTTTTGTTGTATCGATAGCAAGCTTCAAAAGTTGATATGTCAAATTTGCTGAAGATGTTAACATCATAGATATTTTTACGCTTCAAAATGTTGAATTTCATGCCAAAAAAAAAAAAAAAGAGCATTTGAGGCAAGTTTTAATCCATTACTTTATTTTGAAGAAAAAGTTATTGTATACTTTGGGGAGCTTATGGTGAACATGCTCCATCTCAAGATACTTGTGAACACTGGTTTAAATGCTTTTAAAGTGATGATTTCGATGTGAAAGACAAAGAATATCAGGTCAACCGAGAAAGTTTGAAGACCAACGATTACGAGCATTATTGGATGAAGATGCATGTCAAACTCAAAAACAACTTGCAGAAAAATTAAACATTGCTCAACAAGCAATTTCCAATTGTTTACAAGCAATGGGAAAGATTTTAAAAGAAGGAAAATAAAATGGGTGCCACATCAACTGAATGAAAGACAAATGGAAAAATGAAAAGTCATCAGTAAAATGTTGCTTCAACGGCATGAAAGAAAGTCTTTTTTGCATTGAATTGTGACTGGCGGTGATGAAATCACATTTATTCTGAGAATTCCAAATGTACAAAATCATGGGTTGATCCAGTCGACCATCAACATCGACTGCAAGGTCAAATCGCTTCGGGAAGAAGAGAATGCTCTGCATTTGGTGGGATCAGGAAGGTGTGGTGTATTATGAGCTTCTAAAACCAGGTGAAACCATTAATGCTGATCACTACCGACAACAAAAAATCAATTTGAACCATGCTTTGATCGTGAAATGAGCAGAATGTGCCAGAAAACATGGCAAAGTAATTTTGTTTCATGAAAATGCACATTTCAAAACCAGTTAAAAACACATTAAAAGATCTTGCCTGGGAAGTATTAACCCACCCCCTGTATTCACCAGACCTTGCTCCTTCAGATTACCACTTGTTCCGATCTATGGCACACACACTTTGTGAGCAGCACTTCAAAACATATGAAGAAGTGGAAAATTGGGTCTCTGAATGGTTTGCCTCAAAACAAGTAAAGTTCTATTGGGACGGTATCCACAAATTACCTGAAAGATTGGGAAAATGTGTAGCTAGTGATGGACATTACTTTGAATAAAGCACTTTTGATGTTTCTCTTCAAATTATTGTGTTTTTTTTATTTTATTACAAAATCTGCCATTATTAACCGGTACACCTAATATTTTACTTAGCATAATGTCTTCAAGGTTCATCCATATGAAGATCTGTTTCTAACACACTCAAAAGGATCTCTTCTGATCAAAACAAACCTGCTGCGTTTAGGTAAACATGAATAAACAATGTACTTCGGCTTGACTGGCCTTTGAGAAGTAGCTTGTCCTGGGGATTGAAGGCTATTCACAGGACCTGGGGCCATCGAAAAGAAAGCTCTATTCTAGAAAAGTCATCCCCGATATCTGGAAAACTCAACTCGATGACCCTGCAAGGATAGGCAGTTCCACTGGCTTTCACGCAGTACCTGCAGAGTTGAAAGGGGGTTTCTGGAATTTTGTATAAGGCTTCACAATTCTTGCAAGGCAGAAACATATCAGAATAAGCTCCAGAGGCATTATCAACCATAAGTTGCAAATGGATCAGCCACATACTCTCAGGGCCACAGGGGTGTATTCGGAGAAAAGTATCGGCAAGGTATGTAATGAAAAAATGTGGGTTTTGGAGTCAGGCAAACCTGGGCATGAATCCCAGATCTGCCACTTAATTTGCAGTGGAGTCTTGGTCAATTAATTACTAAATGTCTCTGAACCTCAACTCTCTCATCAGTCAAGAGTGTTACCAAGAGCATCTGCTATCCTTGTGTTGTAGGATTAAATGAGGTAATGTATCAAAATAACCATTCAAGTACTTGATGGTGGAAATAATTTCTTCTACTTTCTCTTTATATTAGTCAGACCCACAATAGAGTGATATTGGGTGGTTTTGGATGCCAAGTTGTTGTTTTTTAATTTTTTAAAATATAATTTTATTGATTTCAGAGAGGGAGGGAGGGAGGAGGGAGGAAAGGAGAGAGAGAGAGAGAGAGAGAGAGAGAGAGAGAGAGAGAGAGAGAGAGAGAGAGAGAGAGAGAAACATCAATGATCAGAGAGAATCATTGGTTGACTCTAGCACGTCCCCTACTGTGGATCAAGCCTGCAATCTGGGCATGTACTCTTGATCGGAATTGAACCCAGGATCTTCAGTCCACAGGCTGGCACTCTATCCACTGAGCCAAACCAGCTAGAGCTGGATACCAAGTTTTAAAAATAATTGACCAAAAGATGACCTAGCAAAGGTCACAAAACCTCATCAAAGTTGGAAAAGGGGGACAAAGTAAAAAGGTAAAAGAAAATGGGGTTATTGAGCTCAAAATTGAACAATATGAAAAGATGCTTGACTCCCTCTCCAGGAGCAATCTCTAATGAGATGAATAGTCATTTGGAAGTGGAAGTCTTCAAATTGAGGCAGGAGAGATTAAGATGGGATGTGGAAAAGAACCAAGTGTCAGAATGACAAAAGACCCAGAGGAGTCTCCAAGAAAGGCTTTACAGTCTGTCCTGGAGGCACGAAGAATAGAACTAGATGGTCCACAGAAGCAGACAGACATATAATATGGACTATGGAATTTCACATAAGGAATTTTAAATTTTCTAGTATTCAAAGTTTGAAAAGGAGGTAAAATTAGTTTTAATGATAAATGTTATTTAATCCAATATGTCAAAATATTATTATTTCAACTTTTAATTAATCTAAAGTTATGGATGAAACATTTTCCATTCTTTGCTTTGTGTGAAGTCTTTGAAATCCAGAGTGTATTTTACACCAACAGCACAACTAAGCATAGACTAGCCACAGCCGGAAGGCTGAGAAGCCATGTGTGGCTGTGGCTACTGCATTGGCTTGCACAGTCCTAGAGACATTCAGATGGAGAGGCGGGTGGGAGGGTAGGGTTGACCTCCGCAGGTCCCTGACTATATTTAGCTAACTGCCACCTGACACAAGACAGCCTTTATGCATCCCACTAGGTATAGCCTCCCTTTTCAAGTCGCTCCGGGAGATGGAAAAAGCACCAATTCTAACTTTCTCATCAATGCATTTTCAGCAAACACCTGGCTTGTTATAAATCATGAATATGCTTGGGATAAAGACAAAATCTCTTCATTAAGCCCAAGTTGCTCGACAGACACTGGCAACAAGTGAAATGGCCAGAGAGGAAGATGAATCCACGTCCAACGCCAACACAGATCAGATGTGGAAATATGTGTTTAAAAATACAATTTGGGAACCACCTTGAATTGAAATGCACGAGGCTTAAGGAACTCCCTAGCTTTCTGCTAGGTCACTTCCCTGTTTGGATACTGTACCCTTCCGCAAAAGGTCAGTCTAAAAAAAATCGGGAACAAAAACAAACCGTAAACAGGATTCAGAGTACACACGAAACATATTATGCCCGTGAACCTCTCTGCCAGCTACTAACCTGGTTCCAGAGGAGCAACAAGCACCGCAAAGAGGAAAGGGACAGGAGGGGCCACTGCCCGGTCCCATCCAGGCCTGAGTCGGTTCTTTCTCTGTCCTTGGGACAGTGTTGAGACGGGGTGGGATTGTGACGTGGCCAGGAAGACAACTATGACTTTGTTTACCTGCCTCTGGGGACATGGACATAGGACTGCCTTCCGAGGGCCAGCTACATCTACTGGATCCAACTGTTTCTGCCACGGTCACAGCGGCCAGACTGCCAGCTGACAGGACTGAATGTTGTCTGCGCACCACGCACTCTTCTAAGTGCTGTCATGTAATTACTCACTCAATCCTCACCGGAACCTTGGAAGGTTGGTCCTACAGCCTTCTCTTGTAGATGAGGATGCACAGAGGCACCGAGAGGTCAAGGAACTTGTCCCAGGCCCAGATGGTAGAATGGGAGTATGCAAAGTAGCATGAAGATGCATAAGGGTTATCATGCTAGAAGAGCTTGAACATGCTAAATGCATTAATATTTACACTCTATATAATTACATAATACATAAAATATATACTGAGTGGCCAGATTATTATGATCTCTGAACGCATAATAACCTGGCCACTCAGTGTATATCTTATATAATAAAAGGCTAATATGCAAATTGTCCCCTCGACCAGGAGTTCGACCAGCAGGCAGGCCAGCCAACTGCCCATGTCCCCTCCCCCTAGCCAGGCTGGCTGGACCCCATCTATGCACAAATTCATGCCCCGGACACACACACACACACACACACACACACACACACACACACTGAGTGACCAGATTATTATGCATTCAGAGATCATAATAATCTGGCCACTCAGTGTATAATTATACACATATAACATATGATTACATATACAATCAGTGTATGTGTGTTATATTTATAAATATAATATAAGTATATTTATAGAGTAGATGGGTCAGAAGAGTAGGTCAGCTATGGAAATAGAGGAAAAAAGGAGTTATAGAGACATGTAGGTGATACTTGCCATGGTTATTAAATATGTGCACTATTTCCTTGACACTGTTCTCCAAAAGGTGGAGCCTACTTAATTCCTTTCCCTTTGAATGGAGGCTGGACCTAGTGAGTCACTTCCAGCAACCAGAAAGTAGCATGACAGCGTGTGACATCATGAGTTAGGTAACCAAAGGCACTGCAGCTTTGGCCTTGTTCTCTTGGATCCACACACTCAGGGGGAGGCCAGCTGCCATGCTGTGTGGACACTCAAGCAGCCCAATAGGAAGGGAGCTTTTGCTGGTGAGGAGCTGGGACTTCCTGCCACCGTCCTGAGCCAGCCGGCAGCCATGGGAAAGGACCATCTTGGAAGCAGAATGCCCAGCACTGGTTCAGCCTCCAGGTGACTGCACTCCAGGAACCCTGAGCCAGCACCATGCACATTCCTGATCCACTGACTGGGTGTGATAACATGTATGGTTGTTTTAACTGCTATACTTTGGGTGCTTTATTATGTGGCCAGAGATAAGTAATATACCATCCAAGTGCCCCTCTAGGAAAAAGGAAGTTTAGGCATTTGGCTTTGAATAGTTCAGTCCTTTGGGTGAAGTCATGTCCACCACGAGATGGACGCATGAAGCTAACCTGTTGTAGCTTAGCTTCACTTAGCACCCCTCATCCTGCTTATCCATTCATCAAACCACCTTTGGTCCATGAGTTAGCTTCCCAGGTACCTTCAGGGAGAGAATGGACTGATCACACAGACTTGATGTATTTCTAGATTCTGTGATGATGATTTTTTAGGGAAACTTAATAAATGGTTTCTGATTATAATTTGGCTTCCTGTGGTGGCCTTGCTGTGCTGATTATATGGACTTGGAGTATATCTGGTCCCTCTGATGATGGCTCCTCCCGGAAAATTAGTAAGCCAGCATTGCAGGCTCTACTTCCTTGCTTTCTAGTTAGTACAGAATCAGTCTCTCAGAGTATCCCCTGGGCACTGATGAGAGGGAGCATCTCCATCTGCAAAGAGAAGGCAGGTCCTACATTTGAGGACTTGGTATATAATGGCTCAGTCCTGCCAGCTGCCCACTGGCCTTATCTGTGGCATCCACACCATCTTCCAGCGAGAAAAAGCTTTTACTGAAATATGCATTCAATGGATTCTTCTTACTGGAGAAGACCCAGAAATCCTCAAAATTGTCAATTAATTGATCACTTCTGCAAGGCAGTGTCTATTATTATCCACCTCAACATCGTTCTGTTCAGCAGACAATCTGGAAAAACTGAAGTCCAAGAACAGCAAGATTTAGTGATGCCAACTCCCCTCTATTACTTTCTCTGAATACTTTATTATTTCTCTGGATAAAGACCAGAGATGTAAGAGCTTGCTGGCTGTTTTATGAAGGTAAAAGTTAATGATTTATAATTTATAAACCAGTGACATATGAACACTAAAAAAATCTTAGAAGAGCTCTAATTAAAGGCCATTAGGATTAGGAAACTGTCCCAATGATTCTTGGAGTGACAAAGAGTGTGTTTAAATATCAAGTGTGGTATTATTACTATATAATGGCACTACACAACACTATATCAATGTTTAAGGGCTCCAGTTGTTAGTAAATTACCCTTAAATTGCTATTTTATTATACCCTTGTTTTGGTTTAATAACATTTGGCATCTCACAAGTATGTTTAGGCAATTTGCTCATGCGAGAAATGCCTGGAAATTAAGTACACACATCAAGAAGTATATATATGAAATAAATGTGCTAAAAGGAGGGAATATACAAAGGTCTTAAATGGTCAAATGTTCCTTGGAAGAATGTGCATTACAATCCTAGACCCATCATGTAATAAAGGCTTCTAATCAGAGCAACTCCACACAATTCAAGGACAGACGGCCAGTGGCAACATTTCACACCATGTATTTGGAGTTGACAGACACCTGAAAAAAAAATCAGGGGGAAATGGCCAATGCCCATGGCAAACTGGGATTCTTGTGTTGGCACCTTTACTTGCCTATTGTCTTCCAAAGTATTCTCTTGAGCTAGAGATGACTAAAGAAACCGCCCCATAATTTGGCGGATCCCTGCGAGAGATGTGTATTAGACCAGTGGTGAGGGGGGACCCAGATGCTCTGGAGTGACAGAACTCCTGTACTTGCAAATGGTGCTTTGACAGGAACAAAGGATTAAGAAGATAGGAAACTTCTCCCTGTTTTCAAGGAGGGTGATTGCTGGCTTCTGAGATGGCCCCCTGGTTTTCACACCCTGTGTACCCTCTTCCCGTGTAATCTGAGCAGGTCCATGTCATCAGTAGAGTGTGGCGCTGGTGTTCTGAAATAGGTCATAAAAGGCTCTGCAGCTTCTATCCCACTCCCTTGGTTCACTTGCTTGGGGGAAAGCTAGCCACATCAGGAACCCTGGGAGGGGCCCAGGGGGGAGGAACTCAGGCTTGCTAATAGAGCCAATAACAACTCCAGCCATGTGAGTGAGCCACCCAGAAGTAGGGTCTCCAGCTTTAGTGATTCTCTTGACTACAACTCTGTGAAAGACCTTAAGCCAGAACTACCTGGCTAGACTGTCCCAAATTTCTGGTCCTCAGAAAACTAAGATAAATGTTATTATGTGAAGCCATTAAGTTTTGGGATAATTTATTACACAAAAAAATAGTTAAACTTGTTAAAGAAAACAAACAAACAAACAAACAAAAACACACTCAAAATGCTACTGCCCTTTGAATTCACTAGAAAAGGCAGGGATCGAGGTAGTGGATTCCATGGCCCATGAAAACCACTGGAACTTTCTCTGAGAACATGAAGGTCGTTAGGTGCTGGTCATTCATAGACACCTGACTATCCTCAAAGGGCAAGAACCAGACAACTTTGGTCCCATCAGACACCTACAGTGACCTACTTACTGCTCCAGAGGGATCTGGTCATCTTTTTAATGAGGGTTTTCCATCTTGGTCACCTTTCTCCTGGGTATTACTGGCATGGCTGAGCAAACAAGGGGGCTCTTTTGCTCCTGAAGGACTCTAGGCCAACAGTGAACTAGTCCTGAGAGCTCACCTAAGGGCTCAAATTAGGGTTGAGATTCACCCTCAGGCTTCTAATCTTCTGGCTATGACCAACTCTTGTACGAGCCAGCTCCCTAACCCACTTGCCTCAGTTCTGACCTCTGGCCTTGCCCCCATTTGTACCTGCAGCTCAGGTCTCATTCTGAGCTTCAGACTCATATAGCCTGACTGCATCCTCCACATCTCCACTCAGATGATCTCAAAATTAACATGTCCAAAACTGAACTCGTGCTCTTATTCACTAGATATGCTCCTTTGTTCTCTTCCCTAGCTCAGCACATGATTTTTCCATCTCTTTAGTAGCTCAGGTTGAAATCTTGGGAATGTCCTTGACCATCGTACATTGTTTGTTACATCCCATATTTAATCTATCAGTAAATCCTGTCTGCCCGATCTCCAAAACAGACCCAGAATCTGTCTACCTCTCATCAAACTTCTGCCTTCCACTCACTCCAACAATCTATTAATCAATTTAACAACCAGATGATCTTTTTATACTAGAATATAAGCCATGCCATTTCTCTGATCAAACATTCCAGTGGTTTCCCTCCTATACTGAGTAAGAGCCATATAATGAACTATCAGTCCCTCTATGATCTAGACCCCATCCCGGCTATGGTCCTCATCATTTCAGGCCATCCTGGTTTCCCTGAGGTTCATTTAACATTCTAGGCACATACCCACCTCCCAGTCTTTGCCTTTGCTGTTTCCTGCTGGACTGCTCTTTTAATTCTCCCCAGTCTGTCTGCTTAGTGAGACCTCCTCTGTCTGCACATCACCCTCTCACCCTACACTCCCTCATCTCCCCAGCCCTGCTTTATTTTTCTCTGTAGTACTGATCATGTGACCTGCTGTGGATCATTTATTTTCTGTTTTTCTCTACTAGACCACAAGCTCTATGAAGGTAGTAGAATTATCTCTATTTTTCCATGTATTAACATTTCCTCATTAATCTCATTTTTAGTGGCCCTATAAAATCATGCCAGGCATTTTATATAATAGTGGTTTATTAGATTAGGATTTATTACTTCGAATCTTAGGCACTTCCTAGAAATTTCCTTTAAATGAAGACCAATGGACTGGGTAACTGTAAATAAAGGGTATCAACTGTCACTCAAAACTGTTCAGTCACCTTTCTCATTTAACTCTGGAGAACTTTGATTACTTTTAGAAGTCAGACAAAAACAAAGGAGGAAAATAAAATTATTAGCTCAATTTTCAAAATCTTTACTACATCCCTCCCCTCCTTCTCAATATTCTGTTTAGGATGGAAAATTTCCTCGTGGCCTAGAAAACAAAAGCATAATGAGTACTTTTCCTGATTGTAACTGACACCAATTAAAGTTATCTACATGACAAAGATTTGAGAGACTGAGACAGCAGAATTAAATGTATTTAATACACTCTTTTGCAAACATCTGTTGAAGAAAGAAAACCAATACCAACAGATTATGTTAAGACAGTTGAGTGTCCTAATGTTTTTAGCCGTAAGTAATCGATTATGCTCTAATTAGAGGCCTGGTGCATGAGATTCATGCACTTGAAGGGGGGGGTTCCTCAGTCCAGCCTGCACACTCTTGCAGTCCAGGAGCCCTTGGGGAATGTCAACTGCTTGCTTAGGCCTGGTCCTGGGGAATGGGCCTAAGCCCGCAGACAGACATCTGTAGTGTTGCTGCGGAGGCAGGAGAGGCTCCCACCACCACTGCGCTTGCTAGCCGTGAGCCTGGCTTCTGTCTGATTGGTGCTCCCCTTATGGGAGCGCATGACTACCAGGAGGCAGCTCCTGCATTAGGCGTCTGCACCCTGGTGGTCAGTGTGCATTATAGCACCTGGTTGTTCTGCCATTTGGACAATTTGCTTATTAGCCTTTTACTATATAGGATAAAACCTCATAGGAACGGGTCTCCTAAGGGCCAGATAAATTAGAGATGAAGAGCAGGTTACCCTATGCTTGACAAATGCAAGATAAATCCTTGCAAACCACATTCGGCTAGTTTTTTTTATACCAAAACCCCTCGGAGGAGAGGCTATAAATGTTGTAAAAGCAAGACGCGTTCCCACTCCCTAATCTTCAGTGACGCTTTCACGCCCACCATCACCAACAAAACCCCACAGACCACAAAATAACTCTCCAATAGCATTTCGAAGTGATGAATTCGCAATACTCTTCCCGCCCTCTCAAAGGAGAAAAGCATGCTTTGGACTACTACAGTAAGTCCTCGTTTACCATCATTGATAGGTTCTTGGAAACTGCAACTTCAGTCAAAATGACGTATAATGAAACCAACTGTACCATAAACTAATTGATATAAACAAGAGTTAAGTTCTGATGGCAAATTTCTGTTCACAAATATGTCACTACCTTCTAAATTAAGACCCCAAATGCTTGTCATATTAAATACTGAAATAAATGTGAGCTATTCATACACTTAAGAAACATTAATAAAAATAAGCAAAATCATTTTTTTCCCCAATCTGCTTGTTCCAGTTCAGGGTCATGGGTGACTGGAGCCTATCCCAGGAGCTCAATGTGTAAGGCAGGTACTGATGCTGGACAGGATGAACTTCCACTGTAGGGTCACTCCCACTCATACCCACCCACCTTCACTCATATTGGGACAATTCTCACACCAATTCACCTCTCCTGTACATCTTTGGGATGCGGGGGTACTCAGAGTAAATCCACACAGACATGGGGAGAATGTGCAAATTCCACACAGATGGTGGCCCCGGCCAGGAATTGATTTTTTTCCTCATTAACATTGTAACAAAAGAATGTTGAACAAAATGATGTTATTCGAGGACCTGCTGTGTATTTAGATTTGGGCCTTGTTCCATGAGAAGCACTGAAAATGAGAGGCTTGAAAGGAGCACACCGTGGTCCATGTAGCCTAATTGCAAAAATATTTGTTAAAGAACTTCAACACCAAAACCCTTGGCAATGTCCAGACAGAGTCAACAAAGGAGTGTCTTGGGAGGAATATAAACAGGACAAATCACAAAAGAGTAGTTCGTGCTCAATCTAACAGGCCAAAGTGAATACAGCCACCTTATACAACAGTTTTATAAACCTCACAAAGTCGGGAAAGGGTCAGCATGAGCAAGTTTTAGCTCTGACAACAGGGAGCCATTCTATGTCCTATGAGTCTGGACTATTGAGTCAGTAGGTCCCACACTTTCTAAAATAACGAGGATGTTGCTCAACAACTTATAGACAAGATTTCCCACCTTGAGGGATAAGAATCTATGGTATAAATGTGAATAAGGGCGCTGTAATGTGTAACTATGTAAGCATTGTCACCAAGGAATGGCATATCTTTATACACACACACACACACACACACACACACATATATATAAAATACGTGTTAGAATAGTTCATAGTAAAATTAATGTATCACTCATTTAGGTAGGAAGTCTGAAATACATGTGTATATTCTACAGAGGAGAGAACGGTGTTACGGAGGCAGGACATTCGAATCCATGGTCACAAATTAACTGTTCGTGTATTTGAAAAAAGGGCCTAGTCAACCGCACTGGAGCAGAGTTGGGTGATCTGCCCCAGGATATAGCCAGTCCTCTCTCAACCTCATTAGGACAGCCTGCAGAGGGAGTTAGAAGCACACCTCCCCTCTGGTTCTCTTGAGCCATCAGCCAATTCCAGGAACTTACGCAAAGGTGAGCAGAAAAGCAGCTTATTATCTATCACCTGTTACTTGTGCACCCAACTCATTTTCAGGTTAGTAGGTCTGTGGATGCAATCAGAATATGATTGCTCTCTGATTTTTTGAGAAGGGGAGCTACTTTTTTTTTATTATTGAAAGTATTACATATGTCCCTTCTTTTCCCTCATTTACCCCTTCTAGCCCGCTCCCCCACCCACCCACCTCCCTACCCTAGGCCTTCACCACCATATTGTCTGTGTCCATGGGTTATGCATAATAAGTTCTTTGGTTGATCACTTCCCACCCACCCACCCTCCCCTGCCTTCCCTCTGAGATCCTGCAGTCTGTTCTGTGCTTCTACGTCTCTGGATCTATTTTGTTCATCCATTTATTTTGTTAATTAGATTCCACATATTAAAGAGATCATATGATAGTTATCTTTCTCTGACTGGCTTATTTTGCTTAGCTTAATACTCTCCAGGTCCCTCCATGATGAGTTACTTTTTTAGTACCCCTCTGGGGAAGTAGGGTAAGAAGGAGAAAAGTTAGAAAGGATGATGGTAAAGAATAAAGTTCTATAATCTGGAATCAGAATGGCTGAGCTCATTTCCCTCCTTCTAGGCATTCCACAGTGAAATTCAATAGAGCATGAGGTCAGTGGCTGGACCAGAATCAGGACTAACCAGGTGAGGACCCGTAGCTTTAGCAGACTTTATGGGAATGTTGCAAGGGACGACCAGAGTTCAGAGCTATGATGCCTCTCACTCATCCTTCCTGAATTTCAAACATACTAGCTGGAATTCTAAACCAAAAGAAGACACAAAAATAGCAAGAGAGCTCAGGCCACACTGGTCCAGAGCTGAGAGTGATGGCAGTGACTGTTTTGCTTTAACCTGGCTTTACACCACCACCTTTGGAGGTGGATGTATTTATTCATCCATTATTGCCTTATCAATGTCTATGGCTATGATATGCCTTTTGGATGGGGTGTGCAGGGTCAAAAATAGCCATGGGAACAGTTTTATACCCCACAGAATTGTCTGCAATACAAAGAATTTGGAGTGAATCAAATCAGAGGGGTAGAGAAATAATTTAAGAAGGTCTCTATTTTTAGAACTAACAGGCAGCTCTGTAAGGAGTAAATGCACTCTCTAAAGTAACCTCAGAGCCCACAACAGACCTCCAGCCAGCAGCTGACACCTGAGGTACTAGAAAAACATGAAGAGCTTCAATGTTCTATCCACTGAGTCTTAACCATACAAATGGAGTCTTAACCTTTGCTGTTTAAATCTTGAGAGGTCATTACTTATCATTAAACATTCTCTGCTGTAGCTACGCCCCTAGACATTTGAACCTCCCTCCTGCCCCACAACATCACCCATGACATGGTCTAAGAATCTACTTCCCTCCATAGATCCTATTGATCCAGTCTGGTTCACCCTGCCTTCTCTCCACATCAGTCTAGCTCAATGACATGCATGCCTGTGCAACACAGTCTCCTTAATCAGATCCCACTTTAAGGGCAGGGACAGTGTCTGCACTCGTGTCCCTTATTTACTTGCCTGATCATGCAGGCTTATGGGACCAGACTGGACAAAGGTTACATGCACTTTTCCATCATGGCTGATGACACAACTTCCTCTGCCTCTGGTTAGGGTGCTAGTGTCAGCAGCAGAGCCATGACTCTGGTCCAAGGCAGAATGGAGAAGGACAAGGACAGAAAGTGAGCACCGGCCTCTCTTCATAGGTGGGTGCTCCCCAGTGTCTTCACATCAGCTCCTCCCTCGGCCCTCCCAAGGCTATGGCTGTCTAAAAGCCCCCATCATCTGCACTCACACCTGGAGATTTGGACCCCAAAATCCAGGTGACAAGTACGTCGATTGTCTTGGGGCTCCTTTCTGAGGTACTCACTTCCAAGGACTGCAGGGATATCACCTGCTTTAAGTGGCTTGAGGGGAAAGAAAAGAAAGATAATACAGCCTCTAGTGATTGAGAGCACAGATTCTAGCTGTATCGTCTGGGTTTGAGCCCAATCTGCCATTTAGTTAGCATTGTGTCCTTGGGCAATTCACTTAACCATGCCAAACCTTTGGTTTCTTCTCTGGAAAGTGGACTACATCATAGGACTATTGTGCTATTTAGATTATTTGATTTGTATAAAGCATGGGGGCCATTGCCTGGCCCATGGTGGATACTATACAATTGCTCCTGACAGTTACTATCATCTAAGGGGTCAGGATGATACGCTAAGGAGGGAAGGGAAGAATCTGAGAGCCAGAAAGGCCTAAAGCATTGGTTCTCAAAGTGCACAGGAGGTAACACATCTTAGAACCTGTTAGAAAAGCAAATTCTGGGACCCCACCCTAGATTTTCTGAATCAGAAACTGTGTTCAAAACCCCTCAGGTGTGCCCTAACTGGTTTGGCTCAGTGGATAGAGCATTGGCCTGCAGACTGAAAGGTCCCAGGTTCGATTCCAGTCAAGAGCATGTACCTTGGTTGCGGGCACATCCCAATAGGAGGTGTGCAGGAGGCAGCTCATCGATGTTTCTCTCTCATCGATATTTCTCTCTATCTCTCTTCCTTCCCCTCTGTAAAAAAAAATCAATAAAATATATTTTAGAAAAACAAAAACAACAGCAACAAAAAACTCTCAGGTGATTCGGATCCAGACTTAAATGTGAGAACCACTGATCCAAGGAACAAAGAAAATCATGGCTTCCAGTTTCCAGTTTTGGGAAGATCAGCAGGTTGAGGCTGATGTGAAAAGCAGGTGGGAAAAATAATTTTCTACCAAGAGAATGGTAAAGAGAAAGCAATTCAAAGAGTGGCAAGAACTTATTTTTAAGAGAAAGCTGTTGGATTAAAAAGAAAGAATAAGCAAGCAAAATGTAATATTTCTAGGATAGGGCTGATCTTCCAAGCTTCCCAATGACAGCAATGTCAAAGGAGAGATAACATCGACTAAGGCTAGACGGGAGCCACGATTTGACCTGCAATCAAGTCTGACCAAGGCTGAGGTAGCTGAGGAATAAAATGAAGGGGAGACTTTCTGTCTTAAAGCATCTTTACCACAGAATCACACCCTCACACACCACCCCGCCATGACCTCTGGAGTGCTGTGCTGCTTTAGGAGGAGCTGGACCACAGAGGCAGAGCATTACCTCTAAACAGTTGCTCCGGAGAGCCGTTGGGTGAAGTATCAACTCACGGGTCCGACGATGAACCACGAGACAGGCAGCAATAGGCGCAAAATTCTCTCGATTAGAGGACCATAATATTTTGCTGCGTTTTGGGGGGAGGTCACAGAGGCTGTGCAGGTTGTATGGAGCTGAACACATTACAGTTAAACCAGATGTTAGGTGAACAAGTTGTGAGTTGATGGAATTATCACATAGGGGATTGCGCCATCTCCTCCCTCTCCACTTTGTCCTCCTTTTCTTCCCTGCTCTGGTGTCCACTGGGCACAGCTGGTCATAATTGAGTGTCCAGCTGGGCATTGTGATGTCAGAGGCATCACCCACAGTGGAGGATGCCTGAGAAGAGGCTAGCAACCCAGCCCTGTGTGGAGACTGAGAGGCCCTGATTTGAGTTCCTGTGATACCTCAATCGATGTACCTGAAAACATCTCACATCTCATCCATCTCTGGAAGCACTTGTCCTCCCCTCCCCAAAGCAGCAGGATGCTTTCGGGAAACGGAGGCACAGAGAAACTCAACTGAGGTCATACAGCAATACCTTGTAGGGCCATGAACAGTGCCAGAGCATCCTGACCACTTGTCCACCCCAGTCCAGAGGACCCGGCTGCCCTTTATAGAAAGTTTCCACACACCTTCTATTCCTAACCTCGATCACAAGCATTGCCCATCCACATGCTTCGGGCACCAGCAGGATCTCTGTGTCACAGGCTTAGTAACATGCCCCATTTAGGCCATGAGCACAACTTGTTTGTACTGAACACTGAATTCTAGATATTCTTCTTGGACTGTTTTGCTTTTATTTCAAACACAGCTAACGAATCAGGGCTTTAGACATCAACAAAGCCGACTTTTATTCTCCAAGAAAAATCAGCAACTCACCACAAACAACCCTTCCTGGTCCACCCCAAGACACCAAGAATGTCCAGCCTGCAGTTTGGGGATAAGAAGACATTATTTCTAATGCCCATGGTGGGACAGGACCTTTTTTTTTTTTTATCATTTTGTAAGCTGACAGTAACAGGGCTGAGGAAATGAAAGATTACCGAATTATCATCACTTTTTAATACGTACTTAAATATGTAATATATCTCTATTTTGAAAAGTAATCCAAATGTCTTGCTTGACCTTGCAATCTAAAATGGGTAGAGCCTTTAAAAAAAAAAAAGGATGGGGGAGGGGGGAAGCAGTTTCTCAGAATGAGATTTGAAGGTGAAGGTGAAGAACAGATATATAACCATTAGCACATGGCTTGCTCCACTAATTACTGAACAGATTCCAGGACCTAAATAAAGCCCCGGAAAGCACACACATCCCAAGAACTGGCTGATTTTTAAAACAATCGATGGGCAAAGGCAGGGAGCGCTCACCAGCCAGTAAGGTGACTTGGTTTCTCAACACGACAGACATACATTTCTACTGTGTAGTAAATAAGATAAAACTTCATTGTAAAAATGCCCTGACCGTCCCCCATGTGATCCGCCTTTGCTGCTTCCTCATGTGACTGGCCTCCCAATTTAGAGCGTAAGCAACTCCCAATGACCTGTAATAACACCATTCCCAAATTAGAGCTCTCAATTTGACTTGGCCTCAGTCCCTCCCTCAAAGCAAAATAAAGCATCCGTTTTCTTTTCTTTTTTTTTTTTCACATTCATAATACTCTCCTTTTTGAGTTGCCAACTCAAACCCTGCTCCAGTCAGATTGAGCCCTTCCTCTATTTTTTTTTCTGGTTAGCCAAAGAGCCCGATGGAAAAACACCAAGAGACAAAAACAAAAACAAAATCAGGCGAAAATTCCAAGTAAGTGACATTCAGCTGGAAAAGCTATGATTCACATGCAAATAAAAATCTCCCTGAATTTGCTGTTACATGACGCAAGCCCCTGGCTTCGACATAAAAAGGGCAGAATGAAATCACCCACAATTAAACTCACTCTGGAATACTGGAATTCTCTGGCTAGGCCTCCCCAGCTAATGATAAGAAAACCCCCAACTGTAACAGAATGAAGCTAATTGTGTTGGATCCCAGGGTATCCCCCCCTCCTCAGCTGGTGTTCACTCCTGCACACACCCCAATCCAGCCTTCTTCTTCCCTCACCCTCCACCTAGACTCAGTATAACCTACCCTGAGATGGGAGCTCCGACAGTCTCCAGGGGGCAGCCCTCCTTTGTGGGCAGACAAGAGGGGATCGTGTTGAGGACCCTGGACCTCATCTCCATCCCAGAATGCCAGTATGCAAAAACTCAGGAACTCGGAGAAGATTCCCCCCAATACTGGACAGAGCCTTTGTATGAGTTTAACAGCATCATCAACCTCCGATCTCAAGTCCAGCCCAGAGAGAGTTTAACAAGTCACCTCTCCTGACTCACAAATAATCAATCCACCACTTTCCCTTTTTCTTCTCAGGGGAAAGTTGATCGGACACCACTTTCTCCTTCTCCAGGTGGTTCCTGTAGGAGGCACAGTCCACCCGCCTGTGGCTCACTGAATTCTGCTTATGGAAGGGCACGCAGAGATTTTCTGGCCCTCCTCATAGTCGCGGGGGTCCCACCACACGATTCCTCCAGGATGGTCATTGGGCTAAGCTACTCCCTGGCCACAGGGAGCCCACTTCCACCGTCAAAGAAAATTATGATTCCTGAAGCCACAATTGGCCTCTCTGAAACTTCTTCCCATTCAACTAAGGTCAGCTCTTCCGAAACCACAAAGAATAAACCTATAAATACTTGACACCCATGTGCACAGCAACATCATCCACAATAACCAAAAGTAATACAAATGTCCATCAACAGATGAATGGCTAAACAACATGTGCTAAATACATACAATGAGATATCATTCAGCCTTTAAAAGGACTGAAATTCTGAGACATGCCACAGCATGGAAGAGCCTTGAAAACATAATGCTGAGTGGAGGAAGCCAGACACAGAAGGGCAAATATTGTATAATCCCATGTATATAAGGAACCTAGAAGAGGCAAATTCAGAGCCAGAAAATAGATCAGACGTTACCAGGGGCTAGGGAAGGGGGGGCAGACGGGTAAGTTGTTTAATATGTAAAGAGTTTCTGTTTGGGGTGATGAAAAGTTCTGGTAATGGATACCAGCGGAGATAGCATAACATCGTGGATATAATTAATGTGAAAGAACTGTACATTTGAAAATGATTAAAATGGCAAATTTCGTGTACATTTTACTACAGTTAAAAATTACCAAAACATCTACCTCTCCTTTTCATAAGATAGGCTGAAAATCTCCAGTTCCTTCTACTAATATTTAGATAGGATGATTTCTAGACCCCCACAGCTTCCTCGCCACCCTCCTCTGGTTCCACTGAATGCCTCTTTGAAAACCTGGTGCCCAGACCTGAATGACAGGCTATGCTCTGCCACCTCCTCCCAAGTGTATCCCTCCAAGGCCCCCAGCTGAGCCCCCGTCAAAGGCTGCACAGAGTGGGCCTACTGAGCCTGTTTTGGCTGCTAGGGCAAAAAGGTCCAGATTCAAAAAACATACCATATTCTACTCCCACCCCCCACTGCTGTTTCCCTGGGCCAAGATCCATTTCCCAGACAGCTGTAGGCAGCTGCAGCAGAGAAGTGAAACCAGCAGAGGCAATTGGGAGTGGGGGGTGGGAGGACATAAGGGAGTAGCATCTCAGCTGAGCACATTGGCCTTTCCACAGATTTCCCTGGTTTCTTGTGGGTGTTTGGCAAATGCAAACAGAGCAGGCATGGAAGGCATCCCTTTACAGGTACAGGGGGTGCCCCTTCATAGCCACCCCCCACCAGCCTGTGGCCACCATCATGGTGCTGAACCAGCCTTGCTGGGCTCCACCCACTCACTCACCAGTCTTGGTCCATCTGGAAAAGGTTTGAAAGTTTGAGGCAGGAAAGTTCCCTTTTGCATTTTAAAGTATGTTGAAACTGAGCAGTCTGGGTGTTGGTCTGATTCCACAAGTGTGTAATCCATTTCCTGAGAGTAAACTGCTCACCCTCTGGAAGCAAACCAGCACTTTTCAGGGTATCCTTTGAAGTGTCAGGAGCGAAGTAAATATTTACTGGCACACCATGGAGCTTTTCTAGGAATGTCAGTTAATTTGCAACATCAGTGACCCTTAGGGTGGTACCCTTAAAAACAATTCCCTTCTAATGGGTGAGCACTTACTGCCTAGGATGGGTTTTGGGGATGGGGTGTTTCTCTGTCCAATTACAATAACCACATATACATTAAAACCAAGAATGATTTTAAAATCTCTATCTTCTCACTTTTCTTGACTCCCAATTTTCTATTAATATCTGAGCCAATGGTGGGTTGACTTTGGAAAACTACATTGCTTATGCCAATATTTTACCTGGACTTGGAAGTGACAGGACTTCTCTGAGAGCCCCAGGGAGTCCATACAGAAGATCGACCCACCACTCACTAAGAGATTATGCCCACCTGGATACACCTGGAGACATGCCTCCCCACCCCCATTCTCTGTGTGGAACAATTTAGACTCCAATCAGCTGGCTTGAGAAACCCTTTTGTTTTGAAGAATAAAAAGGTGATTTCTTTTCTGCTCAAATGATCACTTAAACAGTCCATTCAAAAAGACTGGGTGCCATTCTCCTCCTCCTCCTTCGTGAAAGCAGGCAATCTGCAGGAAGTCATCTAAAGTTTCTGATTAAAAATATGCAGGCAGGGAGTTTTCGGAGCTGTGCTGGGAGGAGGAGAAGGGTGTGTGTCGTGGGCTCTGATGCAGGAATAAATCATGCTGAAAAGTGACTGTGGGAGAATCATAGCAGTTTATGAGTCTGGTAGAGAAAGGGCCCTTCTGGAGAAGCAAAGATGGTGGCATAGGTGAACACCTATTGTTCAACATAACAGCAGAACAGACAGCACCCAGAATCGCCAGAAAGCTGGCTGAATGAACACTCCACTAACTGGAGTGGAGGTGGGACACTGAGACTCAGAAGCGGCGGGAGAGCAGTCTTTCAGACGGAAACAGGTTAGGAGTTTCCACGAAAGGGTCGCGCAAACCCGCGACTTGCCCCCTGGAAACTTGTCTCCTGGTTCTGGAAACCATTTATTTTTACAATCCTGGGCTAGACCTTTGGTGTGCAGGCACATTTGGGGAAAGGCGGAGTGGTCTGGCAAGGGGAAGAGACTAGCAGCTTTCTCTTGGAGGAGTCTGCAGCCATCCCCATCCAACAGAGACCCGCTCGTGCGAGCGACGCATAGGACGCAGCTGACGCTGACGCTACCTGCGCAGCTCAGAGACTCCGCCCATCCAACCTGAACACAGTCTCCCTTCACAGCCAATTGGCCTGGAGGTCAAACCCTCCTAGGGCTAACAACAAAAAGCTGGGTTTAAATTAAAAAATACTGAATACAACCCATAAAGGATTGCAGTAAGAGCACCCACCTCAGGTAACTGGGGAGGCTGAGCCACTGTCCCTTTGAAGATATCCACCACATAAAGCAGCCACCATGCAGAGACATGGAAAGAAATCAGGTGTGAAAGAAATGGAGGAGAAAAGACGACAAGACATAGAGTTCAAAACCACGGTTATAAGGCTTTTCAAGAGGCTCCTACAAAAGGCCGATCAACTTAATGAGAATTACCAGGAAATAAATAAGACCAACCAGCAAATGAATGAGAATTACAAGGAAATGAATGAGAACCTCAAGCAAATGAATGAGACCCTCAAGGAAATGAACAAGGCCTCTGAGGATACGAACCAGACCCTCACGGATAAAAAAAAGGACCAACTAGAAATCAAGCTTACACAGACTGAAATAAAAAATAATACACAAAGTCCTAAAAGCAGTCCAGAGGGCCACAAGAACCAAGTCAAAAATTTGAAATACAAAGAACCAAAATCCACTCAGCTGGAAAAGCAAGAAACAAAAAGAATTCAGATAATTGAAGATAGCGTAAGGGGCCTCTGGGACAACCTCAAGCAAGCCAACATCCGAATTATTGGAGTGCCAGAAAAAGAGAGAGAGCAAGTTAATGAAAACCTACTCGAAGAAATAGTGACTGAAAACTTCCCCCACCTGGTGAAAGAAACTGACTTAAAAGCCCAAGAAGTACACAGAACCCCAAAATATAGGAATCTAAAGAGGACCACACCAAGACATATCATAATTAAAATGCCAAGAGCAAAAGATAAAGAGAGAATATTAAAAGCAGCAAGAGAAAAACAGTTGGTTACCTACAGGGGAGCACCCATACGATTGTCAGCGGATTTCTCAACAGAAACGATGCAGGCCAGACGCGAGTGGCAAGAAATATTCAAAATAACGAAGAGCAAGAATCTACAACCAAGATTCCTCTATCCAGCAAAGCTATCATTCAGAATTGAAGATCAGATAAAGTGCTTCGCAGATAAGAAAAAGCTAAAGGAGTTCATCACCACCAAACCAGTATTTATATGAAATGCTGAAAGATATTCTTTAAGAAGAGGAAGAAGAAAAAGGTAAAAATATAAATTATGAACAACAAATACACATCTATCAACAAATGAACATAAAACTCAAGTGAATTGATAGGCTGATGAACAAGATAAACTGGTGACTATAACAGAAACATGGTCATAGAGAGGGAATGGACTGACAATTCTTGGGGAGAAAAGGGTTGTGGGAAATACAGCAAGAGATTGGACAAAAATCTTGCAACAATGGGAGAGGACATTGGGGAGCGGGAGGTGAGGGTGGAGGGTGGGATAGGTACAGGGTGGAGGGGAGATATAGGGGGATAAAAAAGGGGAAACAATGTAATTAATAAACTGAACAATAAAGAAAGAAGGGAAAAAAAAAGAGAAAGGGCCCTTCTGGATTCCCCATCTCCAGCTCAGCCTCCCCCCAGAACCTCTTGGCCTTTCTAGGAACGAGGACTCAGGTGAAGTTCACTTCGAACAAAATGAGTGCACTGGGCGCCGGCATCACCACCACCCACGTGGGTCTTCCCAGACAGAAATGGAAGTTTCCCTGACTTTCCTGAGCCCTGGCTCCACTCTGTCCCTCCTCACAGCCACTGGGGCCTAGATCAGATGGATCCAGTCCATCCTTTCCAGGGGTGTCCCAGGGGAAGCTGACTCTGTGACTCAGAGAGAATACAGCCTCTCACAGGGTCCTAGAGCCCAAGCTGTAAAGGCCGGAGCATCAGCACACACTTCGGTCCCTGGGGAGCTGGACAGGTGCTCACTGGGTCCTCAGCGTTTCTGGGCAGGGCCCATCTTGAATAGCGCTAAGTGGCGGCTAACGACGGAGGAAAACAATATGCTGGCTTCAGAGAGCACAGGGTCGCTCATCCAGGTAGCCAGTAACCTTGAACACAGTATTTTTCCTTTGTCATTCATTTCCTTCCTTCCTAGCAGGCCTAGCTACAAGGCAGCATTGCTTGAACAGAAGCCACTGAATGCCTGAAAAACAGGGCTGGCCTATATGGTTAGTAGAGTGGAAGATCGGTATTAGCATGTTTCCTTTTGTGCTTTAATCGGCACATGTTTATTCCCCATCGCATTATCCTTTCTATTTATCATTTGAAGAGTTCAGCCACAGAGTATAAACCCCGAGCAAAACACCTTGGGAAGCCAATTATGTGCTGAGAAATGGTATTTTAAATACTTTTTGGAACAAGAGTAATTGCTTAAAACAGGGGTGGGGAATGTCCGGCCCGAGAGTCGAATAAGGCCCTTGAAATCATTTGCTCTGGCCCTGCCAAGGCATTAGGGGGGAGTTAATTAAATGTTTGACCAAGAACAGGAGGCTAATTTTTAAGTTGATAATACTATATGGCCTGCAAATGATGTTATACATATCCAAATGGCCCTTGACAGGAAAAAGGCTCCCTACCCCTGGCTTCAAACATAACCAATGATCAGTAAGCATTAATATCAGGAATTGGGAAATGTCAGAAAGATGCACATGAAGAGTCTTCAGTGGGAGATGGGCTAAGAGGGGCACGGTTGAGAGGTAGGGACCTAGATATGGTGTGTCTTTGTCACTTGGCTACCACTGCCATTACCCCTGGGAGACCACCTTATTGTACTTTCCCGTGACTCCCACCTGTCCAGGCCTGGGAGGTGGAGAGGCCACAGCGGAGAGCAAATGGAAGGAAACCGAGGCTACATGGCACTGAGCAAGCCCCAGTTACCTCTGCTGCTTTCTGAGTCCTGAGAATAATAAATACAACTTACAGACATTGCTCCTATAAACTCATATCTTGAGTCTGTAGTGCATGCGGCAGACTCCCCATGACCCCGGACATATTGTGGGGTCAGGGCCAGGGTCCTTCTTCACCCAGGTACTCCTCACCCACACAGTCTTTCAATGGACCCACCTCAGGTACGTTCATGTATTCTTCCCTACCGTCCCTGGGAGGCCAGCCTGTAACCACACAGTGCATGAATGTCAGGACAGCTGTCGCCTCTAGTTCTGCGTTTCTTCTTGACCGGAGACATAGCATCAGTCACTAATCTTACCACCATCCGAAGCAGGGGTCTGACCCAGTTACCTTCCCTGCCTGTCTTGGGAGATTTCCAATTCTCACTTTGTTTAAACTTTGGGAAACTGCTGAACTGGCTCCCGCATATTTTTCACTGGGGGCTCTATCCAGAAGTGACTAAAAGCTTTCCCAGAATTACCGGTGTCCCCCATACATAGTGACAGACACACACACACATAATTACATTTACCTACATAGCTCTGGTTTAGTTTCTAACACATTCATATTTTACATCTGTGAAATCCTTTTATAAAAAGTTTGTAGTCCGACCGCATGGCTCAGTGGTTGAACCAGGAGGTCACTGTTTGATTCCCAGTCAGGGCACTTGCTCAGATTGTGGGCTCCATCCTCAGTGTGGGGTGTATAGGAGGCAACCGATCAATGATTCTTTCATCATTTACCTTTTCTGTCTCTTTCTCCCTCTCCCTTTCACTCTGAAATAAAAAAAGAAAAGTTTTCAGAAATCTGTCTAACCATTAGCACACCTAATTCCAAAAACAAGCATTGACTGGGCAGGTGGTGAGAAACGGAGGCTGGTGTAGGCAAGGGGCATGTGAGGCCCTGGGGCAGCCCTGACTCCCCCTCCCAGCCCGGCCTGGGGCCCGCAGTCCTCCTCACGCTCAGGCTGAGCTCAGGCTCCGGAAGGAAAGTCCCGCACAGCACAGCCTGACCAGTTCACTTGTTTACATGGCTCTTCCTACGAATGAATCTAAACCTGGATGGACATGAGAAATTGAATAATAGTTTAGGAGCAAATCCCAGCATGTTCCTAAAGCAATAGAGAATCAGACTCTGAAAGCAAATAAGACGCTGCTTTCTTCTTCTTTTTCTCTGGCTCCGCTGGCCGGGCGTGAGGGAACTGGGTGTGTCGGGTGAGGGGAGAAGGGCCTCCAGAACATACCATTATGATTATCTAACAACAACAACACTCTTCCTGGCAATGTCAACGGACAAGATTAAAAGCATGAGGTTTGTTTTAGTCTTCATGGCAACAAGCTTCTAAAAAGCTTTTTTTTTTTTTTAAAGTAAGAATATAAACTGCTTCATTAGGTCTCAGGGATGCTGGTTTCTTGGATTAAGTTTTCTTCAAACCTTAACATTATAAACTGGAGAATGTGCTGAAACAGGTTTCCGGATCTTGTTTCAACTAAGTCATCTTTCAGTTTTCACGAGATGAAGATTTAACAAATGTCGCTAAGTTTAGGTAACTTATGTTTAATTAACCTTCCTTTCAATAACCACATCAACAAGTAATCAAAAGCAAAAAGAGCCTCACTATTCACAGTACAATCCTAAACATTATCTCTGCTCAGAGTCCAGACATTCGCAATCCTAGCCTCTCCAAGACCTGAAAATTACACCCCTCGACAGGACGCATTAAAAAAAAAATGAGTGGCAATTATTTAACACCCAATTCACCATGCATTGCCTTATTTTCATTTCCTGAGAAGTACTTTATAAAGAAAAGTTTTGCTGTTAATCCTCATCTGAGGATATTTTTTCTACTGATGTTTAGAGAGAGTGGAAGGGAGGAAGTAGGAGGGAGAGAGAGAGAGAGAGAGAGAGAGAGAGAGAGAGAGAGAGAGAAACATCGATGTGAGAAATACACATTGATTGGTTGCTTCCTGCACATGTCCTAACAGGGCCAGAGATAGAACCTGCAACCAAGGCACATGCCCTTGACTGGGACTCAAACCCTGAGACCCTTCAGGACATGGACTAACACTCTAACCACTGAGCAATGCCTTCCAGGGCAAAGTAAATTTTTTTCAAACAGAAAATCTGGCAGTTGTATTAAGACCAATACTTTAGTTTCACCAGAGTAGTTCTTATTCTATAACTACATGAAGCCTAAAAAAAGGTTTCTGTATGAAGAAATACACAGTGGCCTCAGACATGCTTGTGAGATTTCCTAGCAGATACAACAGGGTAATGAATGATGGCGGAAGATACAGGAGTGTGGCCTCAGTGGGACTGGGATCACAGGCTCCGTCTTTGGAGACGCACACACACACATCCCACCATCACTTTGCCTCTGTATCCTCCAGATCACTATCTCATCCTGTCCTCTCCGTCCCAGGTCCCAGAGAAGATTCTCCAGTCAAATCTTGAAGACTCTCAAATAGAAGTATTTCCTTCCACGAATTCTGAGAGGTGAACCGGGAAGGACAAGTATGGGGAACAGTGATCATGCAGAAAACAGCAACACAACAAGGATGTAGTTCAGAGTTGTCTCCCCAAGGCAGATGGGACCTCAGGAACACTAAGTTCTAAGTCTGGGAATGTCTTCTCCTGTGCCGCAGTCTCTTTGTGAGAAAAAAATAAAGACAATACCTTTTTATCTCCAAAGAAGGATATGGAAAACAATGGTTTGTGCACCTACAGACGCACTTTGAAAGCCCTTGTCAAAAGAGCTTTACTCCTATCGCTCAAACCCGGCTCATGCCCAGGCCTCAGGGTGTCTTCTGAAACCCAGTCTTTGCCTAGAATCTTGCATCATCTGGAAAGGGAAGAAAGTTTAAACATTCTTGGTTGCAGATTGGTATTTTTAGCACTTTCAGAACAAATTAGACTGTTTTCCATGTAATTCATTTCTCATGATATTAGCACTTGTGTTTCAAGAGCGCATAGCAGGGAGCTATTGTTAGAGAAGACTGGATCAGAATAAAGTGGCTGAGTGATAGGACATATTGCTCATTCTCTTCTTTTGCTAAAAATAATCTTCTAAATTGTCTACTTTCCAATGAGCAGTTCCAAAATATCCCTGGTTCAATTCTATAGAAGAATCACCAAAACCAACTGTGTGTGCGTCTCCAATATCTTCAAATATTTGACCTTCCATCCCAATCTCCAAGAACGACGGGAAACTGGCTCATCTGAGTTTGCACAAAATCCTACTAGTCTGTCAGTCACAAAATTCAGACCCAAGTCAACAGAAAATAAGTGTTTGAAATATGTCTTCTTTGTTTCCCCCACTTCTTCCTTCTATCTATTTCTTGGTTGTTTTATTACTTTTAAATCTTACATAGTACAAAGAAAGGGGAGTGACACTTGGAACAAAGAAGTTTGGGAACAAAGTTGGATCAAGCAGAAGGTAAAATAAAAGTTTAAGATTATCCAGTATATACACACACACTGTATGCACATGCACAGAATTACAGATAGACAGGTAGGTAGGCAGGTAAGTAGGTAGGGAGATAGAGTGAATGAATGAATGAGAATTGGCTGCAGCTCATCAAAGACTATTTAAAAGCAAGTAGATACTAGCATAAAGCCAGAAGACTAATTCAGTAGTCAAAAATGCCTTTTAATCAAACAGTTCCAACATATGTGAGAATTTCCTCCTTTCACCAAAGCCAAATATTTCACTGTGCTTTAAAAGACTAATTAGAACAGTATTGTGGTATTCAAGCATGCGTGGGTTATGACTTCATAAGCAGACACAGGCTCTATGGCGAGAGTTATGCGGGAGCTGTGGAGACTGCACTTGGTTTCATTAACATTCACATATCCACTTGGTAAGAACTGTCGCTTGGAACGATGATTTCCATTACAAAGCCCTTGAAATGCCAGGAATGAGTCATGGCACTGTGCCTGGGCACCGAGCTGGTTTTCCCCATTAACTAGGCACCCATACTGACAACTTCCAGAGAAAAGCTGAATGAGTCAGTTTCAGGAATAAACCACATTAGAATACTATGTGTGGAGGAGGCAGGGTAACCGGAACTGGGGTTTCTCCTGTTATTGTTTTGTTCTCTTTAAATAGAAACATTCATAAAATCCATTTCTCCAAAGACAGCAAAAAGCATAAATCCATCCAGTTATAAGGATTCTAGCGCCGTGACCAAATGTTACCCAAACACTACGTAGCGTTGTAAAACCGCTGGGGTCAAGGCTGGTTTTCCAGGGATAATTCCTCAGTCCCTTTCGGCCTCTGGACCACTTCCAAACACCTTTTCTTGTCCTGACTCTTCTTCAGGTGTCCTCCACCAGCTGGCTTTCTTGGAGAAAGGGGAAGCCGCCAGTAGCTAACAAAATGAGGTGCACAAATACACGGCTGGAATTTGGGCAGAGCACCAGCGGAGTTTCAGCAGCACAACAAAACTCTACCGCGCGGATGGGCCTCTGGCTTCACAGGGCTGAAGACGCTGGGCAGAGACACTGGGCTGTCAGGGCATCCTGTCATGGCCCCTTGCCATTCACGATATGGAAATTGGAGTGTAAACCTCCTTAGCCTTCCTCTTTCTCGAGAATTGCTTCCTGTGTTAAGAGAGGAAGGCCTAGAACATTGTCACCCTGGCTATTAGGTAAAGATTTTGTATGGCAGTATGCTTTGGGGAACCCTGGCAAGGTGGAAATACTGAAAAGTACTAAAAAAACAGTGACATCTTTTCGGAGCTTCTGACCTCATCGGAAGTTTGAAACCTACACCGTAAGATTGGAAGCTGATAAGAATCGCACCGAACGGAGAAATCTGAATATGCCAGACACGTGTAAAGCCAAAACATGATGCTAATGAGCGAGAGTGACTAGGCGGCGCCAGCACCTCCGCTCCCTGGGCCTGCGGCACAGTCAGTGGCGCCCCAGCCCAGGAGTCTACTCAGTTGTTCCACATCTTTCCTAGGATTGAGCCACAGGCTTGCTTTTTCTTTTTTTGGATTTGGCCTCCAATATCGAGGCACGAGTCAGCTCACATGGATGAATAGATTAAATGAGCTCATTTAAGGGAACCGTACCATGGAAGGGTTCTTTTTTAGCTCTCTATATTTAGGGTAAGGTTTGTGCTCATGCAAAACATCGACTGAAGAACTGAGTTTTTTTAAACCTTGCAAGTGAGGGATTTCTGCTGTGAGATCTCCCTCCTAACAGGCTGCACACTTGCTCGCTGAGGCTCTGACATCCCCATAGTGGCAGAGCATTAAATAGGCCAATTAAGGTGACCTCATTTATATTACAGGGTGGCTCCAGTCTCACTTGCATAAAGGCAGGGAGCACACATTATGTTGGGAACCAGGCTGGTGAATATCCCTATCAGACAGAATCTGATAAAACTTAATTTGACGCGACAAGTCCATTGGATTGCTACCAGAAGCAATCGCTTTGATTAAAATCACAGAGCTCCTAAAACTTACATTTAGTAACAAACTTCACTGCTTGCTGAAACATAAGATTTCCATGTCCTAACGCTGTTGCTTAATCAGACCTAACCGTGGCTAAAGAATAAGTTTAGAGTTTTAGCCCTCAAGCCAACATTTCAGAAAGATTCTGTGGCTTCCCCCCTATAAAATAAGCTGCTCTCCATGGTAGGGGGATTCTCTGCTGTCTTTCAAAATCTCTCCCCGTCTCACCGATGTGTCATTTGGGGCATGGCTACATTGTCACAGTGATAACGGTGTCAATGGATTTTCTTTTCATGTGTTTGACATTTAAAGACATCTGCAGAAAGGCAATCTCCATCTGTGTCCTGCTGCAGGCAGAGGCTAAACACCTGTATGGTAGGACATAAGCCCAGGTCCATTCAGAGTCAGGATGGGTCTTTGGAGAACAGAATCAATCACGCGTTGTATTCTCTGTTTGTGCTCCGATTCGTGGGCGTGCCAAAGAAGTCAAGCTGCTATTTTCTTCTCACTTTAGAGAAGCTCAAGCAGGAATTTATATCCAAAAAGCAACGTAAAGGAGCAGCAACACGCCTGCCCTTCTGTCCCTAAAACCGGAGTAAATTTACTTGGCAACATCTTTGCTGCCACTGAACATGTTTACTTCTTAAGGGAGACGAGCCTTTGGGCGGACTTCTCGACCACTCTGCAGGGACCCAGGCCTCCTTCACGTAACCTCTTCTTCCGTCGAGAAGAGTGAGCATGCCATGCTATCATATTTTGGCATTTCTTTTTTTTTAAACATATTTTTCATTGATGTCAGAGAAGAAGGGAGAGGAATAGAGATAGAAACATCAATGAGGAGAGAGAATCACTGATAGGCTGCCTCCTGCACACCCCACACTGTGAATCGAGCCCACAACTCGGGCGTGTGCCCTGACCAGGAGTCGAACTGTAACCTCCTGGTTCACAGGTCGATGCTCAAGCACTGAGCAACACTGGCTGAGCTGGCACTTCTTGTTTGATGCCAGAGCACACTGAAATGGATTTAGGTTCCAAGAGGAGAAGTAAATGGATTTTCTTCGCTCCCCACCTCCCTTCACCGCATGTGCCTCACACATGGCTTTTGAGACTCGGAGAGCAGGGTGCTGGCTCGGATGGAGGCACCAGAGGCTTCGGAAAGCGGAGAAGAGTGGCCCCCAGAGCTATGGTCTGGGAAAGAAAGCCATCTAAGGCTGAGGTCTGAAGTTTTAGACTAATGGCTGTGACTGTTTACACACACAGAAGACAGTTATTTAAGGGTGAAATTTGATCTACCTTTTGCTCAGCCAAAATGATGATCCGAGAGAAGTGTTATGCTATTTCTTCTGAGACTCTACTGCCAAAGGGCCCTGCAGAGTGCTAGGGCTGTCCGCTCCTTTCCCCTCCCCCTCTTCTCCCCCACTCCCGCCCCAGGGCCCTGTGTAGACTTCCCCCCAAGGATGCCCAGGCATCCTGATAGCAGGTGGGGGATGCTATCAGTGGGCTTCGAAACTGATCCTTCTAAGCAGGCTGAGAGAGTGAAAGACACCAGTCCCCACTTCCAGCGCTTCACGCAGCAGCAGCCTGCTTTGCTGACACCACCGTCACAGACCCACGGTGGGAACAAGGGAGCCATTATTGCTTCACGGGCCCGAGAGAGCGTCTGTTGCCTGCATTGTTTTCTAACTTTGGAAGCACCAAATAAGGACGACTTTGGGTTCAAGGTAGGAGGCATGACTATTTATATGACCTCACTCTTTCTTGCATAATACATTAAACAGGCCCTTTAGGCCTACGTTTGAAGGAGCCAAATTCTGCCTCCGGACAAACATGTGCTGCTCCCATTGAAGCTGTTGTGACTGGACGGGGACAGCTTCCCTCCTCGGTAAGGATGTGACGGGTCAGGATGGGTTTCAAGTCCAGCACAGGACGCTCTGGTGCAGAGCCACTGGAGGAGTGGGGGAAAGTGCCTTTCAAGCTGAAATCAGCAAAAACTCCCCATTGTTTTTGTTGTTGTTAATCCTCATCAGGGGATATTTTTCCATTGATTTTTAGGAATAATGGAGGAGAGAGGGAAAGACCGAGAGAAACATCCATGTGAGAGAAACACATCGACTGGTTGCCTCCCACACGCACCCCAACCAGGGCCTGGGCCAGGGAGGAGCCTGGTACGTGTCCTTGACCAGAATCAAACCTGGGACCCTTTGGTCTGCAGGCCAGTGCTCTACCCAGTGAGCAAAACTTCCCATTCTTTACAAAGATCCTGTCTACCTTCAGAGAAGGCAAGGCGACCTTTGAGAAAGGGCCCCGGCACCTGTCTGGAGATCCTTCGGGCACCACCTCCTGCTGGCAGATGCGCGGGCCAGAAGGTGGCTCTTCCAGCTGCCAATGAGGTGCTCTTTCCCTCCCAGTCCCTCCAAGGGAAGATGCAGAGCGAGCTCCAGAGCAACAAATGACTCCATAGCTGCACTTAATCCTTTCTCTGTTCCCACGTTACCGACAGACATTTTATGGTAATTGGTCTTGATTTGGTTCAGACACAGATGTATTATATGCTACCTTGTTCCAAAAAGAATTTGCAATGACTAACATGAGATCTTAGGAACTGCCCCACATCCCCATAACAATTAAAAAACAATATTATGCTCCCAGAGATACCTGGAATATCTTGTTTAAATCGAAGGTAGCCTTTACACAGCTAAAGTTAAAGTATGTCAAACCATAGGCATTCCAACCCTCCAGGTTTTCATTTAGAAACAAATCCCAGATGACAGAGCATCCTCTCTGTGCCCTTGGCACTATGGGCAGCCCGTCCTGAGGTCCCGCTGAGTCCGGCTGGACCGTGCAGCAGAGGGCAGCGAGCCAGAGTCCCCATCCCGACCCAGAGCCTGTGTCTGTGACTGAAAGCACAGCCTCCGGGGATGGGCTTGATCATCCCCCTTATCATCCCCCTCCTGCCAACCTGAGCACAGACAGAGAGGATGACTGCAGGCACTGCCAGGCCCAGAGGACATAAACACACACCCCACAGCTGGCTATAACATCTGTAACCTGCAAAGGAAGCAGTGGGTAGGGGCAACGGTGTGATGCTTCCTCCCTCCACCCCCAAGCACGGCTCCCCCAGTTTAGCTTCCTGCAAGGGCCCCGAAACACCTCTCCCCAGAGGCGTCGCCCCGCAGGCCTATGTGTTGAGCCCTGATAATCCAAGCTTCGATTCCGTGCCTGCTGGCGTGAGGTTCACAGCCATGCTCACTGGGACTGAGATGTAGAGGCCTGCTCGAGACAGGTTCAGGTTCCGGCTTCACACACAGGCTGAGGAATTCTGGAAGACTGAGTTCCGTTTGCATTTTCAAGGAAGTCTGAGCTTCCTGGCCTGACACCACACTCCTGTTCCTCGCTGCCTTTCCCTCCCTCTCACCTGCCCCGGCCCTGCATCTCCCTGCAGACTCTGCCTTGGGGTGTCGACCCTCCATCTCTACCCTTCATGGAGAGAAACACTGCCCACCCTGCTTGATGGGTAAATCCATGCCTGCACTTTGGCACACTCATTTAACACACGCCTAACATAGCACTCACTGCATGCCAGACACTGCTTGAGGCCATTACATATCTCACTTAATCTTGACAGCAACCCTGAGAGGTAATATCCCCATTATTATCCCCATTTTATGTATTTTTTTAAATGTCTTTTTAGTGATTTCATAGAGGAAGGGAGAGGGACAGAGAAATAGAAACATCAGTGATGGGAGAGAAGTATTGATCGGCTGCCTGCTGCACGCCCCCTACTATAGCTCAGGCCCACAACCAGGCATACGCCCTGACCAGGAATCGAACCTTGCATTTCATTACACTGTGCACCTGAAACGAATATAATATTACATTCATGGTTCATAGGTGTACATTCAAAAATATACAGACAGGATATATACAGACAGGATAGACAGACAGGAAGGACAGATAAAAAGCAAATATGAAATGATTACATTGTGCACCTGAAATGAATATAATATTACATTCATGGTTCATTGGTCTACATTCACCTACTGAGCCACACTAGCTGGGCATTATCCCTGTTTGAAAGACGAGAAAGCAGAGACTCAGAGATGGGGCCTAGCCTGCTCAAGGAGCCTCGGCATGTAGATAGCAAGGCCATGGTTCACACCTGGTGCTCCGACCCCAGAATCTTGTACTTCGCAAGGCTGCCTGCCTGCTCCATAAAACCTGCATGCTCCATTCCAGCTAAAATTCCTCCTAAAGTGCATAGTCCTTCAGTGGTATCTCTATGGTCCTGCCTTTTCCTACCTACCTTTCAAGATGTTTGCAGACATTTCCTCTTTCCTGGCAGGTGGTAAGACCTTGAGAACAGAACCTATGTCTGATTCAACTTTGGCCCCTGTGGCTCACCCCTGAACCCTGCATACGTGCAGTGGGTGCCTGGCAGTATTTACAGGCGGAAGGAAGCAAACACGAAAGGAAGAAGGAACCCACTCAACTGGCAGACCCGAAGCTGGAGTGAAGGGAACTTCATCCTTTGTTTTCATCCCCGTATGGCTGCAAGGTGTATATTTACTTTGCTTGTTTTAGGAGCAATTTCAGCTGCTATAGTAAGAAAGGCAGGGAGCTTTAGAGATTAAAGCTCTGTCCAATGGGCATGGGAGGCCGACAGCCTCCCATGGTTCTTCCCGTATCCAAGAGCGTCTTGGAAAGGTAGTGGTGAGGACAGTGACAGCGATAGCAGTAACAACAAAACCACTCACTCACTGCACACCCAATGTTAGGCACTTTATACCCTAAAGCAAGCTCTTGTGATGGCCTTATCATCCTATTTCACAGATGGGAACTGAGATTAAAAGGGGAATCCATTTGGCCAAAGTCACAAGCTGGTAAAACATGGCATGGAGATGAGATCCCAGCGGGGCTTTGCTCCGGGTCTGTCTGGGCTCCATCCCCTGCACAGCAGTGCCTACAGTCCTGTGGAGCTAAGACAAGCAAGTCACCTGAGCCATTCATTCTCTGCTTCCCGGACACTCTCTCTGTGGTTTAGTCTTTTAGGTGAAAAGTTACCCTTGAGCACAGTTCTTCCAAGAAACCAGATGAAGAGTAACCCACTTTCACACTGCTCAGATAGTCCTTAACTACCAGGAACAGGCAGGGCAGTGGGACAAAAACGTACCATGAGATCTACACGAGGGTGGTGCACGAGGGGGTGAGGATGTGGGGCACGGCTGGGGCCAGGCAGATCTGCTTGGAATCAAAGTGGCAGAGACAGAACTAAATGTTCTGTGTAGTAGAAAGAATAAATCACTTTTCATTAGTCTGCTAAGTGGTTCTAGTTGAGCCACAATAAAGACTCAGTGCATCCATGACATCACCACAAAGACATGCCAGTGGTCTGGATGTCCTCAACAGCTTTTCCTTGCACAGGGAAAGCAGTGCTTCTCACCCCACAGGGGCTGGGGGTAGAGGGAATCCCTCAGAATGCAGCACACGCTCACATATGATTCAGCTCTGATTCACCAAGTCTGGAGTTGGATTATATTTACTCTCGGATTCTTAGTGCAAAGCATTCCCTGAAACTTATGCTGGCACAGTCGTCTTTCCCTCTTAAAGGAGAGACCACTTCCTCTTACATGTTCTCAGCCTCACAATACGCTTAAGATAGACATCTCTGTGTGGGAGAAAAATGTGGTGCTAACATAAGCAGAAATGCCAGTGGCTACTGAGGGCCCAATTAAAAACACAGTTTTGCTCAGGGGCCGGGGCTGTGGAGATCAACTGAAGGACTTGTATGCATGCATATGGGCATGGCCAATGGATACAAGACACTGGGGGGGGGCCGGGGGAGGTGGCAGGTGAGGGCATGTGCTGGGGAGTAAGGGAGGCCAGGGGGAGATCAATGGGGGGGGGGGGGAACATATGTACTACTATTTGTGTAACACTTTAAACAATAAATAAATATATATTTTAAAAAAACATACAGTTTTGCTTCTGAAGAGAAATACCATTAAAAATTCTTTATCAGCTTGTTTCAGCCACACCTGACACATCCGCTACTGCATTCTGACTACTGGGAGGCCACGCCCATGACTCCCTCCTGTGAGGGAGTGGTCTGTGGGCAGCGAATGCTCGGGAGGGAGCTTCTAAGAGAAAGTGGCAACCCTCCCTTCCCTGACCGACCCCGAGTTGAGGGCATGGGGACTTCATAGCCGGCTCCTGTAATGAACGGAATTAAGGAAGGAAACGTGGGCACGGTATGCAGGAAAGTTCACATGATCCGTTTCTAACAGCAGTCGAGGCAGTGTCCACACAGCAGCCTAGCCACGGCCCTGGCTGACCAGTGGTACTTCCTTCTCAGGTTAAATGAAAGGAAGACCGAGCATGGCAGCCTAAGCGGATTTTCTCTGCTCCCTCTTCTTGGGCACTGATGTGTGGTTCATCCTCTTTCTGTGTCTTATCCTGTGTGTCAATCCTCTCTGACCCTGCAGCACAACAGGGGCAAGAGGAAGAGCAGACTCAGGAGCCAGACACCCTGGGATCAGGTCCTGACTGGCCCTTGCTGGCTCTCTGACCTTGGGCAAGATACTTAACTGCTCTTGCCTCAGCTTCCTCATCTGTAAAAGTAAAATGGGGCTGAAAAATAACAGTGCCTAACACACAGGGATGTCAGATGAAGCAAGCTTAGCAAGGGGGTTAAATGATTATTAATATTACTTATTCCTTTCTATCTTCTTTTCTTTGCTTTCTTTCAGCAAATATATACTGAATATCCACTAGACCCAAAACTCTTCAGTGGATGCTATATGAACCTCAAATGTAGACAGGATAACCCTGGCTGGGTGGCTTAGCTGGTTGGAGTGTCATCCTCTACACAAAAAGGTTGTGGGTTCGATTCCTGATCAGGGCACATACAGGTGATAACCTGTTCTCTCTCTCTCTCTCTCTCTCTCTCTCTCTCTCTCTCTCTCTCTCTCTCTCTCTTCCGCTTTCTCTCTCTCAAGTCAATAACCATTCCATTCTCTCTCTCTCTCTCTCTCTCTCTCTCTCTCTCTCTCTCAAGTCAATAAACATATCTTCGGGTGAGAATAAAAAAGCAATAAAAAATATACAGATAGGGCTGAAACTGGTTTGGCTCAGTGGATAGAGCAACGGCCTGCAGACTGAAAGGTCCCAGGTTCGATTCCGATCAAGGGCATGTACCTTGGCTGCAGGCACATCCCCAGTAGGAGGTGTGCAAGAGGCAGCTGATCGATGTCTCTCTCTCATCGATGTTTCTGACTTTCTATCCCTCTCCCTTCCTCTCTGTAAAAAAATCAACAAAAATGTTTAAATACACACACACACACACACACACACACATACAGACAGGATATAGTCCTTGCTTTCCAAGGAAGGACAAATACAAAAAGCAATACTCAATATGGAATCATTACATTGTGCACCTGAAACGAATATAATATTACATCAATTATTCCTCAATTAAAAATGTTTTTGAAGAGAAACGAATATCAGATGGCGGCATGGAGAGGGACATCTGGTGGTGGCCTGCAGGAGGGACGGGACGGGGGAGAACAGTTGGGAGACAACTGCACAAGGAAGGCATGAAGACACAGAGCGGGAGGGGGAGGGGAGGCGGCCCTCCGTGGAACAGCTGTAGGTCTGGGAGCTCTCAACCTCTCTTATCCATGGTGCTTTCAAGTTAGCAGGAGGATAATTCAGCAAAGTGTGAGCAGTGCCTAACACATGGTAGGATTCAGTAAACATTACCTGGAAAATAAAGCCATGGATGTGAGCAACGCTGTGAAGGAAGAATTACTATTCACCTGGAGCCAGTTATTGGGGAAACAAATAGCAGGTGGCAGTAAGAGAGGGAGACATGGAGACTTCCCCCATGGCCCTGGCCGCTGGGGCAGTTTGGAAGATGATAAAGAGAGGGAGTCCAGGAGAATTGCCTCTCAGGGCATAGGTCCAAATTTGGAGCAGGTGGCAGAAGAGATGGATGATCACAGAGATTTCCCGGTGAAATTGGTTAGATTTCCTCAATCCTCATTAATTCCTGATTGACCATCATCCATCTATGAAACTTCCTGAATGTGGAAGAATGGCCTGCTCCTCCTCAGCTAGTCAATCACAGTGACCCGGACAGTGCAGTTGCTGGCTTCAACAAAGGTATATACAGACCAGGGAGAAAATAAAGCCAGTGCCACCCCTACACACACGTCCCCGGGAAAGAGAGGAACAGTTCCTCCCTCAGCCTCCCAGCCCACAGATGCCAATGGTGCTGGTCACAGACACCACTGCATCCCACAAAAAACACAGTCAGCATTATTGTTTCCATTTTTAAGGTGAGGAAATTGGGCTGAGGTCACTTGGCGAGCTGGAAACAGCTGAACCCCGAGCCGAGGACTTTGTCTCGGACTTGCAAACCTGTTCCTCTTCCAGCTGTCTCTCAGGGCTGTTTTCACAAATGGATCTAAAACTGCACTACAAAATACAAGAGCGTGAAATTGGAAAGAAACTGGGTGCTTCTACACCTATTTTAATCCCATTTATTTAAAAGAGGTTAGATTTTGCATGAACGCTGAGAATTTGGCTTAAATCTTGATTTATCTCTTGGTTGATTTAGTAAAATATTGTCAAGTGCAGAAAAGGGCTATTCAAAATGTTGCACTTAATCTAGCTTTTCTTTAAACCAATGGACACCTCCTGGGCACATTCTCACATGTGATGTACCAGTTTTTGGCTTTACTGGAATGCTCCATTCCTCCAACATGTGGCACATGTGTGTCTGAGAGCAGGAAGCATCTCAAGCATAAGCAAGAACTGTTAAGGCAATATGCCTACCCTATGTGGAAGTAGGTGAGACTACCAGGCAGGCCAGTGATCAGCAAGCACACGGGCATTGTTTTAATAAAATGCACAAAGCATTGCTGTCCTCCTTCCATTGATGTTTGGGGTCTCCTCCTCACCTCAGTGGCCCGAATGATGTCTCTGCATTTCCCACAATCCTCTGCTTCTCCTTATGCCTCCAAATGTCAGTATTACTTAGTCATGGGAGGTTTCAAGTTCCATCATCAGAGTTAATCTAAGAACCAAAGCCCCTCTTTTGCTAGGTTTTACCTGAACAACAGGGGAAGCAATTTGTCTCTTAAATTCAACCCTTGAGCTTTAGACTTCACACCCTTTGCCCAGTTGTGTCTCCTTATTGCTAAGAAATAAAATCCATTATTACTCAACGTAAGGGAAAGATTTACGGTTGAGATGCCTTCTTCCTTCCAAGTCTGGGATGTCACCCAAGTAGCTCTTTCGATCTATCCAGAGGTCAGTCAGAACATTTTGGTTATTCTAGACCCAGAAAATCCTCAGAAATCACAGTTCATCAGGTTAGGGTCAGAGAGATGGAGATAGATGATGGTCAACCAGGAATTAATGAGGAATGAGGAAATCTAACCAATTTCACCAGGATATCTCTGTGGTCATCCATCTTTTCTGCCACCAACTCCAAATTTGGAAGAATGCCCTGAGAGGCAAAAGACAAATCCATCCATCTTACATGTCCACTCAGGTGAAATGCCACTAAATTGTGTTACTGTCCAGAACTGCAGAGAGAAACATTTCTTTTCTAGTTAATCTGGCAGCCACCAGCTGTTCCTTATTAACCTGGGAGAAGCATCTGGTTTATGCTCTAGAATAAAATACCTCACAATCTAGCAAACTAAAACTTCTAAGGACTGTTACTGAAACAAAGAACTGTGTCTTATTTGTTGGAGGTAGGTGGATTCATGCTTTCCCCAAGTTCATGTTCTGGCCTTCTTATCTTTGGGGTCTGCATTCTTTGGGTGAATTGGAACTCAATAGTCATACCTATTTTATGATTTCAAACATTCCACATTAACACCAATTAAAGCATATTCTTATGGCTTCCATTATTAAAGACAACCGCCAACTCAGTATGTAGTAAAATACTAGTCTTCCTGAGGGTTGGGTTCTCAAATGCGTCTGTGAACATGTCCCAGTGTCTAGACACAGCACAGAGAGAAGGAAAGGACTTCCCAAAGCGATTTTAGACCAGAGAGAATAGAAAGATGACCTAAAATACACCGGATTTTAAGACACTTCAGATAACTTTTCTTTCACTGTATCCTGATCTCACTTCATGAGAAATAGGTATGTTCCTATATTACCTAATGTAAGTCACATTTTAATAAATCAAAGCTCATTATTTAAGGAAATTGTCTCTCTTTCTCTCTCTCTCTCCCTCCCTCCTTCCCTCCCTCCCTGTTGGGTTTGCATAAATAAACATATATTTCAAATCTTTTAAAACCAAAGATCATATCATTCTTGGAACAAGTACTTTGAAATATACTGTTGTTCAACTCCAAATGGTTTCTCCCTTATTGATTTCAGAATTCTTTGAACTAAACTACATTGCTTAGGGTGTGGGAAGGAGGAAGAGGTAGACAGAACAAGAGAGGTGGGAGAGAGGAAGAGGGGAAGAAGGGAAAAGGAAGAGGAAGAGAGCGGTGGGAGAGAGTCAAACTAGCGCACATGGTTCTGCCCACAAGTTCTCTCAACAAGCAGGTGACCTTCCTTGATGTACAGGATAAGGAAAATGTTTGCTCTCTCCTCAGCCTAGCTCAGTTCTCTTGCAACTTATGTAGTATAAGCATCAGGATATGCTTAGCAGCATGTACATTTTACACAACGTGCATCACTACAAAAAAAATACCTCTCTAAGACAATTGGACTTACAGTGAGTTGAACTAAGAAAAAAACTGGTTAAAGCATGAAATAATAAAAATGATACTCTCATTAAGTATATCCTATATAATAAAGAGCTAATATGCAAATCGACCAAACTGCAGAACAACTGTCGTTATGATGCACACTGACCAGCAGGGGGTAGATGCTCAACGCAGGAGCTGTCCCCTGCTGGTCAGTGCGTTCCCACAGGGAGAGTGCGGCTCAGCCAGAAGCCGGGCTCATGGCTGGTAAACACAGCAGCAGTGGCGGAAGCCTCTCCTGCCTCCACAGCAGCACTAAGGACCCCTTGGCAGACATCCCCCAAGGGGTCCTGGACTTCGAGAGGACACAGGCTGTGCTGAGGGACCACCTCCCTCCCTGTGCACAAATGTCGTGCACCATGCCTCTGATATGTGTGTGTGTGTGTGTGTGTGTGTGTGTGTGTGTGTGTGTGTGTGTGTATTAGTTGATATTTGACATATGTATATTGGATATAGTTAAGTATATCATGTACACTTATTCACAAGCTTTGTGTAGGAGCCACACCTTGTCTTTAAAGATGGGCCCATTGTCTGGAATTTCCAATTGTCTTTCTTGTATAAACCAGAAATCTATGATTTTCAGGTTCAGTTTCTTTAAATACTTTTTAAAATATTTTTATTGATTTTTAGAGAGACAGGAAAAGAGAGGGAGAGATAGAAACACTGATAAGAGAGAAACATCAACATTGATCAGCTGCCTCCTGCACAGCCCCTGCTGGGGACTGAGCAGTCAATCTGGACATGCCCTGCCCAGGAATCGAACCAGCGACCTCCTGGTGCTCAACCACTGAGCAACACTGGCAGGGCAGGTTCAGTTTCCTTAAAGAAGTGTGTGTGTGGGGGACTAAAGACAGCTGAAAATCCATTGGACTATGGAATCTGCCTATATTTTTATGACTTCCTCAATCTTACAGAGTTATCTTGTTTATATTTAATTTAGCCATAATTTTTGTTTTTTAAGCTATTTCATCATTGACAAACTACGTAAGACAACAGTAGTTTTCATAGAAACACCTCTCCTTTTCATATTCATATCAACTATTTACATAATATTCAGTTACATACATGTCTTAAATGGAAAAAGTACAAGAGGCATAAATAAGTTTGGGAACCAACAGCTCACAACTGGCTCCCAAATGAACTGACTGCAGAAGTGGGCGGGTCCACTGGAGAGCAGTATGCCATCTGGTACACTGGCAGGGGGAGCAGGGCACAGCTTGAGTGCTGACTGGATCCAGTGAGCGCCTCTGCACCTCACCTGAGGCTCAACCAAAAAAACCATATTCCAACGTTGGAGGGGGAAATGACCAGGTTGGACCTAGGGAGGGGACTGTAGGTGGGTCTTTAAGCTGGTGCCTTTCTAAAGCTTGAAAGGATAATTTTGTCTGCTCAGTTTTTATCGTACGACAAATCTCCTAGAGGTTATATCACTGCTGTAAACAGGATAGAAAAGAAAAAGTAGCCATGCTAAACAGAGAGAAAAACAATAAGTGAGACTATAAGTATAGATTATAAAAGTATATAAATATGTACTATATGTTATCCTATATAATAAAATGCTAAAATGCAAATAGACCAAATGGTGGAACACAGAACAACCGAACAACTGGTCGCTATGATGTGTGCTGACCACCAAGGGGCATGTGTGGAACAGGGCTGGTGTCAGCTGTGGTGGAATGGTGGAGCACTTAAACAGGGATGCCAGACCAGGGCGGAGCACTGGTTGCTGTCACTGGGGTGAGCCTCTGGTGATTACTGAAAATTCTTAGCTCCCAAGCACGTGGTCCCACTGGCACCCACACCTGCTGCCAGCACCCAGCGCTGGTCCCGATCGCTCGGCCCCATCAGTGGATGTGAGCAGCAACTGCCAACCCCAAATGCCTGCTCCTGAGGGGCAATTGGGGCAACAGCTACTGCTTGCACCCGCTGCTGGCACTGGCCCCAATCACTCAGCGCTGTCAGCAGGTGCGAGCAGGGTCAGCACTGTCAGGCATGGGAGCAGTGGCAGGGGAGTGGGGCTGCTGGCAGACATGGGATTGGGGAGCCATGGCAGGAGGGGCCGGGTGGAGATGCAGAGAATGGGCTGAGATCTGCCTCTGTGCCCTCCACAGCCTCCCAGGCCAGAGTTCCTTTCAAAGTGCACAAATTTGTGCACTGGGCCCCTAGTAAAAAATATATTATAAAAGTATGTAAGTATATATATATTTCTATACATAATATATATTCTTCCTTTTAGTTATATATGTATGTACATATGCCTATAGTATATATGTGTGTGTATGTATACTTATCTGATGGTGCTTAATGAGGTAGGGAGGTTCACATTGTGGTTTGCCTAAAAGCTTTAATCCTTAAAATTCCAATAGGATTGAAAAATCGGCTTAGTTGCCTTGGTTCAGCACTTTAGACTTCAGTCCATCATTTTACATATCATTGCTAATATATAGGACTTGGATGAAAATATTTTGGATAAAAAGTGTCTGAAGCTGAATCCAGTCCTAGTGTCAAGGAGGGAACACCCATAAGCATACACACTGGCTGACTCCACTTTGCAACACTCGCAACTGCGAGGGATGGTATATTTAAAAGGTCTTTATTTATATTTAGCTCTTGAGTTTTATTTATTTATGATTTATTATTTACATCCTGCCAACTTCCATGAAGGATTGAGGCAGCTTAGCTCTTCAGTTAAATGGGCTCTTTCAGCCCATTTTAAATCATTTTCCGTCACTTCTCCCTCTTCCTGCTACATCCAACTTCAATGAAGTCGTTTTCCCAGTGCGATCAATTAGCTGGGACTCCTGTGGTCCGGGCATTCCTGAGCCACAGAGGAGGTGCGTTTGCAGAGACTGTGACCTTTGGTTCACTGCCCAGCGCAGGGAGCTGCCCCAGCAGCACAGGAAATCCTGGCAGAACTTCCCAGGGCATCCCCTTTGGTGTCCAAGTCCTCTCCAGGGGATGGCGTGGGTGTGGGGGCCCACCAGGTCAGCAGCAGCTCCACACCCTGTGTGGAGGGAGCTGAACAGTGAGTGGTCTCAAGGTCCCTCCCTAGTGAGAATGTAGAGCATCAATAAGTGTCCCATCCAGTAGGGGTCTCCACCAATATGTTCAATCATCACATGCACGCTCTTATGAATGAAACAAGAAAAAGGGCAAAGCTGAAGGAGCTGCAGAGCATTATGCTAAGTGAAAATAAGTCAGTCAGAGAAAGATAAACATCACATGATCTCACTCATTTGTCGATTACAATGAACAACATAAATGGATGAACAAAAACAGATCCAGAGACAGAGAAACATCATCAGATGCTCAAATCTCAGAGGGAAGGTAGGGGAAGGTGAGGGTAAGGTGGAGAGATCAACCAAGCGACTTGTATGCATGCATATAAGCCTAACCAATGGACACAGACAAGAGAGAGTAAGAGTGAGGGCAGGATTGTGGGGTAGGGGGCTAGGGAAGGATAATCACACATTTGTAATACCTTAATTTAAAAAAAGGGGGGGGGCAAAGCAGTGACGTCAACGCCTATAGCTCTTTACACCTGACAAGTCTCCAACTAAATAGGGCAAAGTATCCACAGAGGTGACTTCAATCTGCCCTGACCTCTCTGGGCTGAACAGGTCACCGAACCTTATCAAACTTTACTAAGCATTGGTACCAGCCATTTTCAACCCTTTTCATCTCGTGGCACACATAAACTAATTCCTAAAATTCTGCAGCACATCAAACATAAATATATAATTTGCCAATCTGACGGGGGGGGGAAGGTATAATTTTGATTCATTCACACTGGGCAGCTATTGTTGTGTTGGCTGATATCATTTTTTTTTAATAATCAAAGGGAAAAAAGTGCCCCTGGCTACATAGTCAGGTATTGCATGTTTTAAATTCTTGTGGCAACCTATACCACAGCGATGAGAACACTGGTCAGAGGTGCGTGAAGACCCTCAAGGTGAGGCCCGCCACATAAGGTGGCAGTCAAGTCCCTGAGGTCCTTGTGCCTGAGAGTCACCCCTAATCTGACCACCTTCCTGTGCTCCCAGCCCCTTTCCCCTAGCTTTTCCTGGTGGGAATCCTGGCTGCCTGTATCCAGGCCTTATAGAATTAGAAAGAACTTTCTCCTCTTCTTTGCAAACAAAAAACACTTATGGCAAAACTTATGCTGGGGAAAACTTAGTGAGAGAGAAGTGAATAACCAAGTGACAACTGCCGGGCCTATGTCCCTGGCCCATCACTTCTTGGAACAAGTTACCAGCTTCTCAGAAGATTCCTTCCTGTCCATTAAAATGGGAGGGAGGGGGAAAGACAAAAATAATGTCTACTTCCTATTTCCCAGGAGGATGAAAGGAAATAAGGTGGTGTGAAAACACAGCACCGTGCAAAGAAGAGTTTAGATGTCAGTGAATTCTGGGAAATCAGATTCGCTAAGACCCTGGAACAGGGGGAGTGAGACTGACAAGGGACCTCTGGAGTGGGCCTGGCTCCCTTCTCTACTCCTTCCTCCCAGCCCCAAGCACAGCCCATAAGGACCCTTGGCTGCCTAAACTGTCCCAGTATGTTCTGTTAACAGGGCTCTGAGAGGGTCCAAAGTGGAGTCCTAGGCAATGATGTGGCACAGGTAGTTTCCAAAGGAAATTTCCAGAGTCTGGAGTCGGCCAGCACTCTGACAGAAGTTCCCTGATTGTTTGTCTTTAGGTGTCATATTCTACCTCATGACCACTCGATCCTGAGGGTAAGGGCTGGGGATGTCCATCCATCTTTGTTTCCCCAGAGCACCAAGTAGAGCATTTCCAAGAGATGTTTGCTGAAGAATGAGAACAGTAATTACTCATGGTTGAGATAAAGGGAGGGCTACAAAAGAGCCACAAACCCCTTCTCCGCCCCCCCCTCAAAAACCAGCACACAAAAATTATTTTAAATAGCCCTGAAAAGAATGGCCACCACTAGGGAAGATGACAGGTCTCTTGTGAACCTTGAGACTGAATCCCCAACCCCGACACATCTCAAAAGTGTCACAGGCCTGTGGAGAGATTGATCTCCTCAGCCCTTGAATAGCCATGCATGAGCCAGGGTAGCTAGGTGACCCCGGTGTGCTGAACAGATGCTAGCACTTCCTCCACAGGCCCCGGATATAAGAGACAGAGAAAGAGCCGTAGACAAGTGGAACTGCAATCCCAAACCTCTCCTCTCCCTATCCCAGAGAGCCAGCCAGAGGTAAAATGGATACTTGGATGCCAAGTGTCATTTCTTTCCTTATATATGACATCAGCTTCCCAAGCACCCTGTGAGTGAAGCATTCCCAACAGACAGATAAGCAGTCTGAGCAGAGAATGCAGCACAACGAGGACAGCAGGTTGCAACATGCTCAGTAGAAAACCTGAGTACAATGCTGGAAATAGTACTTCCACCCAACCTTGCCTCTTACCCTCCGAAAACCTAGTATCTCTCTGATTTCCCAACTGGCAATGAACAAGCGAGACCAACAGCCCAATCACTGTGTTGATTCTAGCTGCCTTGGAGAGTGAAAACCCTGCACTTAAAGGAACAGGAATGCAACAGAGCAGCGAGGAAAAGTCTTTCATGTATGAATTGATAGTGTTACTTCCAGAGCAAAGTACTGTATTAACTGATGATCAGCTTCAGTATCTCATTACACTACAGATAGATGGTGGATGGATTAATTTGCTTCGGTAGCCAATGTACCTGGAATGTTTTATAGTAAAATCGTATAATGGCCAATAGTAACTGCGATTTATCACTGTAAATTTAGTGAGCAATGAAAAATGATCACACTATAGGTTTTAGACATGTCTATAGATTAGATGAAATGCTTCCATTCCTAGAAAAGGCATCCTGGACACCAATTTGGCATTGGCTTTCCCTGGAAAATAGTTGTTATGCTTCTCTAGGGAATAGAGGAATGGGGAAAATCAGGTTATTTGCCACCTTGCCCTTCGGACTTGGCAAAATAGGAGAAAGCACATAAAAAGCTAGTCAATGACCCAGCTTCACTGTTATTTTAAAGGACACCTGCACAAGTATCTCAGCATCTTAATAGACAGCTTCATGCTTGGTATTTCCAAATAAGTCAAGTCCAAGGTCAAAGGGGAAAGTCCAGGAAGAGGTGACCTAGGGAAGAGATCCTGAAAGCATCCACCACAGGAAGAACAGAAGCCCCTCCAAAGATGGACCCCAGGAAGGCAGTCTTCAACAGCATCAGAGCCAAATATCTCTTCATACATCAGCAGAACAGTCAACCAAAAAAGAAATCAGTGAAAAGCAATTTAGATAGAGACATGATCCTATATAATAAAGATGTAATATGCAAATGGTCATTACTCTGTGAAGCGTACCAACCGACCCATGTAACTACCGGATCACGGATTAGCAGGAGGGTGGGGCATCGAGCTATAAGCGAGCTGCGGAGAGCTACAGGAGGAGGCAGGGCAACAAGCTATGAAGTGGGAGGTAGGCTGGGGGTGGAGGGAGCTACAGGAGGGTGGCAGTGAGCTACTGGCTACAAACAAGAGCTACAGGAGGGGGGAGGGCAGCAAGCTATGGGGGGACCCGGGAGGGAGGGGGGCGGGGGGAGCTATTGGAGGGCACAGCAAGCTACTGGCGAGCTACTGGCCTAAGGGTTCATGTGCAGAGCTACTAGTAAGAAAATAACAGTGAAATGTTGAAAAGTAGAATCAGAAATCAATGTTTATTGAAAAGCAGAATTCTATAGAAAGGAAAGTTTAAAAGTCTAACCAGTTTTTCCCATCTAATTTTTATTCATTTTTCCATGTCCACCACAAACTAGCTTCCTCCATAACGTTTTTAATTTTATGTGTCAATTACAGTTCACATTCAATATCACTTTATATTAGTTTCAGATATAGCTCCATAATGTTAATAAATATTTGTTGATCATTTATTATATGCCAAACTCCCATAAGCACTTCACATGCATCAACTCCTTTCCTTCTCAAAACAAACCTCCGTGGGCAAACTCTGCTATTACCTTCATTTTACAGGTGACAGACAACGTGAAGCCGAGGGCAAATAAATCACACAGTGTCACACCTAGTAAAAGATAAAGCCTGCCTTCACCCCTGGATACTTGGCTCTAGAACCTCTGCTCTTAGCCACTATGCTTTACTGTCTGTCGTCAATAAGAAGGAAAATCCAAAGGAAAGAGAGAGAAAACAATGCCAGTGACATAAAATGGGCTCCACCTTCAGCTTTCTGGAATAAATTCTGCCAAGCAATTCCTAGTGCTTTCATTCCATGTTCCCCAAGGAAAGTGAATATCATGATTGACAACCCCACCTCCCTCCTCTCCCTCACTGCAGAGAAGACATGGGATTTGAGCAGATCAACTCATTGATATGGTCTCTGCAAAGTGTATCTTCTCTCTGCAAAATCATGAGCTGCGGGAGCATTATCCCAATCCGTTGAGATACTGCTTCCCAGCAATTGTCGACAGTTTGGCTCAAATAAACTCACAAAATTCTTTTTTTAAAAAAAAACACCACGAATAAAAAATAAAAAAATAAAAAACCCTTGAGCTATATTTCTGCTTATGGATTAGCCTCCTGCAAGGTTGGAAGTGTAAATCTTTCCAGATCAAGCTTCAGATCTGCAAAGATGAAGGTCAGATCCTAGTCTACAATGAAAAAAAGCCAAAGTAGGGCAGTGTTCCTTAAAGTGCAACCTGGAATAGTCTTCCAGCCTAGTGCCTTTTCCAAGAGAGAGTAAAAATGAAGATCATTTACTGAACACTTACTACGCATGTGCCAGACACTGGTGCGCTGCTCTATGAGCCATCTTCCCCGTGCATCCTCTCTGCTCTCCCGAGAGAGAGGGGCGGGGCACACCAGCCTCAGAGTGATGGCTGGTGGTTCCCAAGTATCACAGGTCAACGCTGCTTCTGGGACAAAAGTTATGTTGGCCTGTGGCTAAATAAGGAAAGACTGAGACAAAACTTATGTTGGGCCTCCTCAATTAAAAAAAAAAAAAAAGAGTTGTTAAGTCATAAAATCCCAAAGTGTAGAGTCACTGACATCAACCACAAAGAGAATGTAGAAAACAGAGACAACCCCATTGGCTGAAATATACCCTGTGCTGCTGATGTCTTCCTGGCTGAGCTCCTATCTGACCTCCATTTACTCCCTCAGTCCCCAGCGGCTGCTACCAGTAGGAATTCCCTCTCCTTCCTGGCCAAGCTGACATGCTGGGCAGAGTTCAGCACACAGCTTTAAATGTGATTTCCTGATTAGCAGAGAGACTCCAGTTAGGCAGGAAGGAGTTTAAGCTTGCATACTATAAGTCATAGTCATCTCCCGGTTGTTAGGAATGAATACATCAACAGAAATGACCTCGGGCAAACCACCATTCCTGAGAAAATCCCCAACAACCCAGCAAGAGACTCTGACCTCTGCGGGACATCTTTTGTGCTTTTTGCTGACAAGAAAGTGGCGCACTTAAGACTCGGTTACTCTACTATACCGAACAATAAATATCTAAGAAGGCTAATGGCAACAGTGAGAAATGAGCACTGAGAGGGACCAGGCACATCTATCTGACATCCTGGCTAAGATAGAGGGTGATGGGAAGAGGACCCCAAAACAGATGTCAGGAGCTGAGGTAGTTGACTTAGCTCTGAGGCAATATTGCCTGCAAAATAAGATGGCTGGTCCCCCTTCATCATAACATTCTCTGATTCTGATCATTGTCTGGAGAAAAGGGCGTGTGTCTTTATGTCAAGAACAGTGAGAAATGCCCTAACCAGTTTGGCTCAGTGGATAGAGCATTGGCCTGTGGACTGAAGGGTCCTGGGTTCGATTCCAGTCCAGGGCATGTACCTTGGTTGCAGGCACATCTCCAGTAGGGAGTGTGCAGGAGGCAGCTGATTGATGTTCCTAACTCTCTATCCCTCTCCCTTCCTCTCTGTAAAAAAAAAAAAAAATCAATAAAATATATATTTTTAAAAAGAACAGTGAGAAACAATACTGAAAGACAACCATGAGGGAAGAGTGGCCAGCTCCTGGGCGGGGGGGGGGGGGGGGGGGGTCCTCCATGCCCCGATTCAAACTTGATGAAGGGCGAGCTGATGGAGGCCCCCTCCCAACATCTCCAGGGGGCTCCTTCCCAGCAGGAGCTTCCAGCCTGAGTGGAGAAATGAAGAAGTGGGCCATGTTACTGAGAGCAAGAAAGAGAAAGTAAGGAAGAGAACAGGAAGAAGCTGGGAGGCAAAAAGCACAAAAAAGCAAAGGTCTCAAAGAAGTGGGATTGTAAAGAGTATCGAATGAATGAGTGTGAGATTTACAGCGTATGGCAGAGGGGCGAGGCAGTAAACCAGGGAAAGCCCAGAAGAGGGAACCAGCAAAAAGAACAGAAAAAGAAGAGGAAAAAAGAGAATCAAGATCTCTAAAATATATTTTAAATAGAAGTAGAATTTCTTAACTCTCCCACCATTCATTCACCAAAAAATGTCCCAGATGTGAGGCTCCGTGGCATCCTGCCAAATTAAGCAAGAGAAGCCGCACTCTTAAAGAGAACAATACAATATCATTTTCTAGAGGAGAGCGAATACGGAGGCAGCCCATCTGTACGTAGATACGGCAGGAAAGAAACACTCCACAGAGGGTGCGTAACCTCTAAGGGAAAAAAAACCACACACCACTCTGGGCTAAGCGTTCCAGAAATGGAACATTTTGATTACAAAATAAAAACTAGGTCAATAAGATAATGGACATGATTTAAATGAAAATCACAGTATTTGTAATGGGCTAAAAATGGTATCAATATTACTGCCGAGAAGGAATATAATTAAATGTATTTTTAAACGGCAGCTCCCCACCCCAGCCCTCCCAATCCCAGCCGGGCCACCAGCCTTCCTCCACCTCATCGCAGAGGAATGTGCTGGCGGGCCGCAAGCCGGCCAAAGAATGCAGAGTTTCCGACGACTTGAGAAGATCCCAAATGACACTGGTTAGCTGCATTCTTTCACTGGTAGATCACTGTTGTTCATTTATAAAGCAAAGAAACGGAAAGGTTAGGGACGGACCATTCCATTCTCTTACCATTTTTTTACTCTGCGGCCAGGCAACGTGTGCAAACCGGGCTAAAACTGCCACCGGGCTGCCTTCGGGCCACGGAAGCAAGGAGTGTGTCGCCCATCAGACAAGGTGGATACAGATCTGAAGAGGGTCAGCACAGGCTACGAATGAAGCCAGAGGGCAGAGGGCCACTTTCTGGCTCTCTTGGAGAGGACCTCTGACCCTTGAGTGTCATTTATCCTTTAAACCAGCGGTTCTCAACCTGTGGGTCACGACCCCTTTGAGGGTCGAACGACCCTTTCACAGGGGTCACCTAAGACATCCTGCATATCATATATTTATATTACGATTCATGACAGTAGCAAAATTACAGTTATAAAGTAGCAGCGAACATAATTTTATGGTTGGGGGTCTCCACAACATGAGGAGCTGTGTTAAAGGGTCGCGGCCTTAGGAAGGTTGAGAACCACAGCTCTAAACCCTCCCAGGGAAAAGAGAGGCAAAGAGAAAGATGAGTTAGACGTAAGGAATAAGGTTTGGGATGGTGAGTACAATGGCCACCGTGAGCATACAAAGGGTACAGTGGCATTTCCTTGGCTGTCCATGAAAAGCCAGGTTTAGGAGTCTATTTGTGAGGAAATAGCAATGGTCCTTCCAAACTTGGGATGCCTTCAGGGGTCAAATAAAGATTAAGCAGAACTATTCTAGGGTAAATATATTTAGCACTTTAGAACACACACACACACACACACACACACACACACACACACACCACCTAGTATTCCTTATTAAAGGAGCTTGCATCCATATTTATATCATGGAAATCTCAGAATAAGATATCAGCATGACTACATCATATACATACTAACACTACAGAAGAGATTTATTCTCAAGACCTTCTTGTGGGCAGTGCATATTTACAGTAAGTTTCTTTAAGAACAATTTACTCTTTCATATGCCTAAATTCCAACATACCAACCATTAGTTGCAAGGCATTCATTCATCCTTAAAAACCATAAGCTCACCTCCCATGAAGAAAACCTGTTAAATGACAACTGAACTTGTCAAACGAAAGAGCAGTGGACAACGTAGACACGTTATGTTGCCACTTACATAACGCTGAATTCCCCAAGTGGCAGTCGTGTTTGTAAAATGCCATTACATTAGTACCCACTTCACTCTCTTTACTCTGAGCACAGGAATAAAAGGAATTTCAGTATCAGACACTGTGATCCCGACACTGTGGTCCTTTCCATAAGTGATTTCAGGAGCTCCAAACCCCTGGTGTTCTGAGTCAAGTGAAGTAAGTCACTGTCACAGGTCTTGAGGAATTCTAAACCCAGAGAAAGGCCAAAAGTTAAGGATCATCTGAGCTCATCCTCTCACTCTCGGGGTTGTTCTTATTTATAGTTCCTTCCTATCACCAGGGCCTCTAAACCTTGACATGAAAACAGAGAAGCAAAAGTGTGGCAAGGGTCAATGCCACCAGGGCAAAACTTCTGGGAATATCCAGAAAGCGTGGTGTTTGGTTTTTCTGCTGGAAAGCGTAGTCAATAGTGTTTTAAATGCTGACCTTCTGTGACCTCAGTTTGGGGATCCTGATAGGAATTAAGGAAAAGAATTAAAGGGTGAAGCAAGGGGGAAACACTGAAAGAATGCTCAGGGCAGGCACATGACATGGGCACGCCTCTGTGCTGCGAGTCTGGTGGGGGGAATGGATTATTTATAGGAGAAGGGAAGCAAGATGACAAAATAAGCTCTTGACAAAGAGGATAAAAGCTTATGTTGGGAAAAGGTTGGGGGGAGGAAAAGGCAACGCAGGTCCTTTGCACTGTTACAGGATGCACTTGGCCTAGCAGTGACTTGGGCATATGATGGCATCTCAGCAGGAGGAACCAGCTGGGGGCTGGGGAAATTGGTGTTTTTGGAGAAAGAGAAACAGCTGTGTGAGCACGAGTGTCGGAAGGAAGTCCTCTTCCCCTCTGCCAACCCACAAGGCATAACTGTAACCCAGTCCTAGGAGCTACTATAATGAGACAAAGGGGGATAAGACTGAGTCCCTGCCAATTAATGCGCCGAGATCTTTTGACAGTGGGATTATTCCAGCAAATGCAAGAAGGGAAAAGCACTAGCCAATAACATGGGCATCCTGGTCCATAAACAGGACTCATGGAAGGAATTCTAATTTTATCTACTTAAGCAACAGTTAATTACTTAAACAGGTTTAGGAACAGGATGAAGTGCTAACTCAATAAATGATGTAAAGGTTACCTATAAATATTATGTAGACCCTCAATTCCAAGTCTTCTCTCTGATAAAAGTTCTGAGTCTGATTGATGTAATTCACTCTCAATTCCCTTCTCTTCTGCCAATTTGTCAGCTGAGGGTAAGTGGAAAGACGAGAGAATTCTCTCTGGAATAATCATTCCCTAAGTAAGAATTCTCAATAACCTCTTCCATTGTCAATTTGGTACAATATAAGTCAATAACTATAATAGGAAATCTTGTGGTTTTTTTTTTTAAATAGTAAACATTCTAATAGCTGAAAGCTTAAATAGATGAGAAACAAATACTGAATATATCAAGACTGGCCATTTTAATGGGAAAAATATATAAAACACATTATTTTCATGTAAATGGCAATCCTACATTTGTAAAAGCAAGCAAGATAATTATGTGTGACAGATACTCATAGGAAAATGGGGGGGGAGGTTCCCCCTTCTAAAATTAATTTTTTCTCAGCATACAATTCTCCTAAATTCTGAGATATATGCTTGCTTAAAAAAACCAATTTTAGTCAACATTTCCCACTCTGTTATCCAACCCTGAGGCATAAATGTTTGATGAACTTGCCTAAAAGGACTTTCATGCACAAGGATCAGGCAACAACTGACATGCCGTGACGAAGTCGTGCTGTAGTTTGATTTCTACCCAGTGGCTGTGTATGCCTCCCCACTAAACCTCCATGCCTCCATCCCATCCCTCCCTCCTCCTTTCTCTGAGAAGTACACCAACAGCTTTCCCCAGAGATCTCCACCACACCATGTTAGTCTTTTCAAAAACCACCTTTTCTGTCTCAACAACACCATAACCAGAATGGCATGCTCCTCCCCTGGATCAATGCCTCCATTCCAATTCAGGACCCTGTGACTTCCCACTTCCACAGACCTCTGCTCCACTCGATCACTCTTCTCCCACAGCTTCTCTTTCTCTTCTGGCCCCACCTTTCCCAGAAACCGCAAGAAACCACAATTCACCGAATCAGGAGACAATGCCAGGATCACATGTTCAGCCGCTTACTTGACAGCCTGTAGGATGCCTGGTAGGGACCTCTAGCTTAATATGCCTAAAATGGAATTCTTGATTCCAGCTGTCCACCTGGTTTTTGTTCAGGGTTCCCCGTGTCTATACACAACATCACTCAATTGTTTAGGGCAAACGCTTGGAATCACCTCTCTCTCTCTCTCTCTCTCTCTCTCTCTCTCTCTCTCTCTCTCATCACACATCTCATCCAACAACAAATTCTGAGGGCTCTCTTTGAAACAATGTCTTTGGGACCCAACCCCTTGTCTCCAGGTCCACCATTGCTATTGATATTGCTGGCCCAAGCCATCACCTACCCACATGGAATATAAATAACCTACCAGCTTCCAGCTTCCACTCTCACTCTCACTGAAGTCTATTCTCTGTACCGCTCTCAAAGTGGCTGTTTATAAAGTCCAAAGGAACTCCAATCTCTTCACACTTTCCAAAGGCCTCCCATTACACTTAGACTATAACCCAAAGTGTTCCAGGGACTGCACAGCTCCTGGGGGCCCCACAGCCCACAAGGCTGCCTCGCCAATGTCATTTCCTACCACACTTTGCCTTGCTCAACCCCTCTAATCACAGACTTTCCTACTATTTTTTAAACACACGACTCTGAATATTATCTGTGTACATGGACCAACTATTATGTCTATGCCAATGTTAAATCTCTTTATGCACCTACTGGCCTGCATCTCTGATACGGCCTCAGGATACACACTCTATCTTTAAGGCATCTCAAGTTAGATGTCCCTGTCCCAACACAAATTGGACTGCAAGAAAGAGCTATTTTCCCATCACCAGGCTGGATGCCTTGAAGTAGCTGCCAACCTCCTCTGTACTTCACCCCACAATCAGTAGAGCTGCCTGATCCGGCCATGTCCCCCAGCGCAGAAGTCTCAGTTTGCTCTTTCCTCTTCTTCCCTCTATTCTGCTCACTTGTGTCTGTCCTGCTCACTTCATGTCTGAAACTCCACACCTGTTCCAGTTGTCCCCTCGCTTCCTCATATTGCTGTAGCAAGTGTCCTTCTAGAGGCCGGACAAGGACTTCTTTCTATACCCACGTTCAGGTCCACACATGTCAGCCTCCATTCCTGCCTCCTGCTACTTAATCCTTCCATTGCCTTCCACCATCCCATATAATAGCCACTGGTCACATGTGGCTATTTCAATGTCAATTAATTAAAAATCAATAAAGCTAAAAATTCAGTTCCTCAGTGGCAGGAGCTGCAGGAACAGCAACTTAGATGCAGTTGCTGCTTAATGGCCACGTGATTGGGGACACCCACTGAACAGCACAGCTGTGGATCACTCCACCATCACAGAGTTCTACTGGGCAGTGCAGGAACCCATCCTTCCTGGAAAACTACTCAACTCCCACAACCAAATCTTCTGTGAGAGTAAATCCCACACCCAACAAGCCCTTTCAACCCAATCTGTACCAAAATCTCACCTTTCAATGTTAGGGAGCTCCTGAAACATTCTTCCCTGAGATCCATGCTAGGTTTAAGGGAAAAACAAATTATATATATACTCTGGCCCTAACCCACATAAATATGTCTTTCCTTTCATAAAATTTGTTTTCTGTGCAGAGAAAATATTTACATATTAATATTCAATTTATGTCTTTTTCAATGCTTGCTCAGCCATTAGGCCTTTACTGTCTTGCTCAATAAGGTAAACTCTTTTAGACTGAATGTTTTGGGGGCAGGACCAATATTGAATGATGCCAGGCATAGATAGCTCTTTAATAAGTATCCTATATTATAAAAAGCTAATATGCAAATTGTCTCCTCGATCTGAAGTTCGATCAGGGGGCAGGGCTGGCTGGCCGACTGCCAGTGGCCCTTCCCCCTGTCACCCTTTCCCTGGATTGGCCCCCTCCTGATTGGTGTGGGCCAGCCAGACCCCATCTGTGCACAAGTTTGTGCACTGGGCCTCTAGTGTTTTAATAAGGGTGGCAGCATAGTGGGAAAGCATTAGGCTTTGAAATCACCCTGCATCTAAGTTGCTATTCTGCCACTTTCCAGCCAGGGACCTTAAGCAAGTTATTTAATCCCTCATCAATCTCAGTTTAAGCATCTGTAAGACAGAGAAAATGATAACTGTCTTCCTCATAGGATCATTGTGATAATTAAGTGAGACCAGACCTGTAAAGCTCTTAGCAATGATGGATACATAATGACCACTCATTAATGTCAGCTGATGATCATATAGATTATTTTAAATAGCTGTAAACAAAATAAATTTAAATCATACTTGAGGAGGTTAAAAGCAGGGTGAAAAAGAAATCTGGAATGCAATTGTTTGTCTTATAGAGTCAAATGAATGTCTTCAGATATGTGATGGGTGTTACTTATATATCAAACCGTGGAAAATATGTATCAGAATAACATAAATGTGAACATTTCCATTCTGCTCCTTGTATCAAAGCTGCATAGAGTTTCCAATTCTTTGGAAACTTTATTTCAGGAACAGTGGAACCTTGCTTGGCAAGTTGAACTACTTTCCATTAAATACAAGAAGGATGATTTCATTTGAAAGTGAAATGTGGAAAATGGTTAAATGGGTAGGATATAACTAATCATACTAGTCTTTTTAAAAATCTGAAAAACAAAGTAATAAGAGAGAAAAGAAAGACATAAGTCAAAGTACATGTGGACATTAGTTTGCACTGAGTGCGTAAAGGTCTCTTCGAGTGAACAAGTAAGGTGGGCACACACATCCCGCACTTTCACAGCAGGAGATATCCCTCCCAGCCTTCAGTGGCTGAAATTCAGAGGTAGCTGTGTGTACTCGATAACCAAAGCCAGTACATTCATTTCTCCAAACCAGTCATCCAGTCTTGTCTTGCTATGGCTTCTGGAGGTGCTAAGCTGGAGGTTGTCAAAGTGTACCTCCTGGACCAATAGCATAGCACCACCTGAGAACATGCAAGTTCTTGAGCCCCACCCTGGACCTAGTGCATCACAAACGCTAGGTTTTGGGCCCACCCATGTGTGTCTGAACAAGCTCTCCAGATGTTCGTAGGTGCAGAGCCTGGGAAGTACATCTGGACTACACCTAGGCCCTCTAATTGGGGCAGGTCCAGCCGGGAAGACTTTACACATCCTCTTACACAGGTAGTATCAAAAATATCTTTAACTGGCCCCCACCTGTATGGAAATATGATGTGGATTCTACCTCCCTCGCTAAGACTTGGCTCTCTGATAGGAAAAGTAATGAATCATTAATAATTTGCTAAGCAGAGCCCAAGGGGGGGGGGTTTCCTGTAGCTGTAAGGGACCAAGAGGCTGCGTCATGTGGAGCAAGTTAAACCTGGAGCCACACATTTTGTCTTTCCACGTAGAATGGAATCAAAATCACACAGCGCACTTTACGTGGCCTCTGTAGGAAGAGTCACTGGTCTGCAATGAGACCCGGACTATCAATACAGAGGATGGAGTATTGCAGCTAATCTAGGAAATCCCCTAGCACCTCTTGTTTAAATTCATTTTGGAAAACAAAAGAATCACAGAATTATGTAATATATGGAAAACAAATAAACGGAAAAATACAGGAAACCCTCCCCAGAGATTTTCAAAACATAGCGCTTCTTAAGAGTCAAAATGCATTTAGAGGAAAATGAAGAAGTAGTCTGGATCTCAAAGCTTAAACCTCATGTCAAAGAACTTAGAAGCAAGAATGCCATGACTTTTGATGTCATTTTTTAAAAGATCTAAAAACAAAAAAATGAAAGCTTGTTTTAATGCTTTGATGCTTCCATAATGTTGACAGTTATATTTTCACAGTTCAAATACATTCTCCAGCAAAGCACCTCATTCAGTTTCCAGTGGAAAGAAAATATGCATAAATTTAAAATCTTGTGCTTTTTTCTTTTTTTCCTAATCCTCACCTGAGGATCTTTTTCCCATTGCCTTTTAGAAAAAGTGGAAGGAGGGAGTGGGGAGGAGAGCGAGAGAGAGAAACACTGATGTGAGAGAGACATATCAATTGGTTGCCTCCTGCACACGCCCCAACTGGGGTTAGGGATCAAACCCAAGACCCTTCAGTGCGTAGGCCAACATAGGCAACATCGGCCAGGGCAGTCTTGTGCTTTTGAAAAAACAGATTTCACTTGAAGATTTTTCGAAACAAGATGTACATAGTCACATACTATTTTGGCCATTCAGATAATGTAAAGAAACCAGCAGTCTTTTCTAAAGATATATTGCATAGATGTATATATATATATAGCCAATTTCTGAAAAGGGAGATCCTAACAGTAGTTATGTGTGAGCAGTGGGGCTGGAGGAGAGACAGAAAAATGAGACTTCTACTTTTTCACTGTTAAGCCTTGAGTCCTATTTATTTTTGTATACATTTTGTATAATTCTCTTAACTGTATATACTATTAGAAATAAAATAGTTAACTTAAAAATAATAAAGCCGTATTATTGGACCGTGAACCTTTGGTATCTATTGCATTGCATGTCACTAACTTCGGTAGTTTCTGGTGCCTTTCGCCACGTTTGAGTAGCTCTCCCACATGACAGTAGGGCAAACCGCAAAGGCAGGGGCGGGAGCCCAGAGAGACTAAAAAATCTGCCTGTGTCACCAAACTCACTGGCCCTGGAGGCAAGGCTCACCTCGGCTCCTGGGCTACGTGGTTTATGCTGTTTTTCTGAACAACCACCATTTTATGTTGCCCATCACATGTTCCACAACACCACTCATGTGTTAACCGGAGATCCGAATCACAGTCATGACGTATGACAGTGTTACAAAAACACAGCTCCATCAGAACTAATGAAACCCTGCACTTGCCAAGGACCTACCTGTATGAAGGTAGAGTGGAGGGAGGGCTTGCCATCAGGGACTCAGCCATTTTCTTCCTGAATTTGAGTCCTCCACTTACTAACTGTGTGACTAATTGCATGTAACCTCTTTCTACCTTCTTTTTCTCATCTGTAATACTGCCCTGAAAAGCGATACTTAATACAACTGTGAGGGTTAAATGAAGTAATATATGCCAAATACATAGCCAAATGCCTGGTACATAGGAAGTGGTCAATAAAAGGTAGCTAGTACCAATCAAAATTTAAATATTTTTTTTTAAAAAAAAACTAGATACAATTCAGATCCTCCCTCACTAATTCCTGGCTGATTTTAATCTATGACAATCATCCCCCAAGTTTGATTGTAAGTGCTCATCTTTGAGGAGATGTGCATTCACCACACATTAGTAACCGTAGGAAACACACACCTCCTGGCCTCATTCTCCCCAGCGGGAAGGTCCAGAATGCTGATTACATAAATGTATGTGAAAACACTGTGGAATGGCCAAGTTTCCTAAACAAATGATATTATTTGCTAGTAGCTTACCCTGAGTTGCAGCTGAGAGTCATTTGTTCTCAAATCTCCCATCACCCAAATGACCTTTGACTCTTGGCCCAGCTAGCTACCCGCAATGAGGATGTGTTCTAATGGGTCCCTCCTGGGCCCCTCCCCCAGGCCTGCCTCTCCATTAGAACCCCTCTTTTCTCCTTTCCACTGGTGGAGAGGCCTCTCTTCTCTAAGCCAAAAGCAGGGGGGGGGGGGGGAGAGGAAACACATACACAAAACACACCCTGTGCTAATTTATTTTCAAATCTGGAGAAGGTAGTTTTCCACTATTCTCTTTGGTAAAGAGGAAAGAAGTCAAATCCCTGTGACCTCCTTAACAAAAACATTCTTTGAAAGCACGACAGAATAAGCAATAACTGACAATTTAAGCATACCTGGGATACTTCCCCACACATATTTCTGGAGTGTCTGTTTGACAACACAAACTTCAAGCAGCATACCAACCCCTGCCTACCAGCTTAAATGGAAATTGAATGATCTTAGCCCATTGTCAAGGCATTTCGAGGATATTTTCAAATGCTTACTGGGAATGATAACAACGATCTATTGAAAGCACACCCTGTAAATCTTTGGACCTATGAGACTTCCTAGCTCGAGGCTGGTACTTCTATAAAAGGGCAGACATTTGCCAATGTCTGGTTTAGTGACAAAGTCAAAAGAACAGCTTTGGATTTTTAAAACCAAACAATGAAGAGTGTGAGACCTGCACTTGCTGTTACCAACAACGGGATTGAGAAGGTTCACAGTCCATTCATTTGCATGGAGTCAGACCAACAATGAGCTTACTCAGTGAATTTCACAATTAGGGCAAACAATTTGAAAGGGTGTAGTCCTTTTTTTGCCCTTTCCCTTCATTCTTCTTATTCAAAATCAGATCTGCTGAGAGAGAGCAGAAGAAATGTGAGTAGTACAGGGGATATAAAATTAGTTTTAGATGTGCAACATAATGATTTGATATAAATATATACTGTGAAGTGATCAGAATGATAAATTTAATCAACATCCATCACCACCAAAAACTTAAGATTTATTTTCTTGTCTTTCTAATATACAATATTATTAACTAAGTCACTGTGCTGTACATTACATTAAATCTATAGTAAAAATTTATCTTATAATGAAGTTTGGACCTTTTGTTCACCTTCACCCATTTTACCCATTCCTCCCACCCCTCAATCTGGCCACCACTAATCTGTCCTGTGTATCTATGTGTTCAGTCGTATATGTGTTTTGTTTTTTAGGTTCCACATATAAGTGAGATCACACAGCATTAGTCTCTCTCTAGCTGACTTATTTTACTTAGCATAATGCCTTCCAGTTCCATCCATATTGTAGCAAATGGCAGGATTTCCTGTTTTAGGGCTGAAACACGTTTATATCTAGCACACCTTTAAGGGATGGAGTTCTTGAAGCAGGAGTCTAACTCCCCTGCATGTTGCCTTAATAACTTTTACCAAGTTCCTTGCTGATTCATTGCTTTATTCTTACTAAATACTTGCCTTCCTGTCCAGATGTTAAAGGAACTAAAGATGCAGTTGAATCAGTTAATCTCCTTGAGACCGTGGAAGAAAGGGAGTTATTTTCCTTCATAGTCTAGGGCTTTCCAACCACATGTGGGGCTCACTGCGGGGTTCTCCATCGTTCAGGGGCTCTGTGGGCCAGTGACACTGCATGATGCATCTCCTAATATTCACTAATGCTCACAGGCTTATGACACCATATTCAAAAATGCAGGGGTGGTAGGTTTGGCTAAAGTAGACTTGCTTCCCTTTGATTGAGAATGCTTTTGTCTTCATATGACTTTCTAACTGTTCCCCATTTCTTTCCCTCCTCCCCTACCTCCTGGGAACCAGGAAGCTGGATTAGCCATAGCACAGGCTATTTCATCCCTGCTACTTCAGTGCCTAACACAGCACCAGTCACATAGCTGGTATTGAGTGTCGGATGGATGGATGGATGGATGGACGGACAGACGGACGGACAATGGATGGACCCGATGCCCATTGCTACTATACCCAAGTAGCAGAGCAAAGATTTGCCTAGGGTTGGGGCCAAGGTGGATTCAAACAGGATTCTTCTACAGACATCCAATGCCACACGCAGCACTGTCTGTCGGGTTTGCAAAATTAGCTCCTGCTTTAATTTCACCTCTACTTGCCCAGGGATACCTGTGCCCTCCTCGTTGAACAGAGTTCCCTTGTGTTGTACTCCTCTACGGCCACTTTTCCAGCCTAGACAAAGTTGTGTCCATTATTTTGTCCTTAGTCCTCTGCCCTCAGTGAACATTGGAAAAGAAGATCAAGCCTGGGTGCTGGGAGATGAGATGGATGCCTCATAGCGAGAAACTTAGCTGCCTTCCACATTAAAATGTATTAACTTCTTAATAAACTCCAGATAGAAAATTAAAAGTCATTGCTTCCCCACACACACACACAAAAATGGCTCCACAGGGAAACACTGGACTTGGAGTCAGAAAACTCGAGTGTGAGTCTTGGGTCTGCCTCCTATTGTCTGATTATCTTAAGCCAAACAAGTACATTCTCTGATCTGAAGTGATATCCTCTGTAAAACAGAGAGCATAGGGCTGTCCCAGGGATTAAGTGCAATGACATTTATAATACTGATACTAATGCAGTACTAGTAAATGAAGGAGTGTAGTGAAACAGGCAGAAAAGAAGGGACAAGAAGACTATTCCTTGAAGATGCAGAATGTAAGATAGAAAAGGCAACTAGTACTACATGAAATGAGTTTAGAAGAGACGTGGGTTGTAATCTACAGGACCTAACATGTAATCATAGTATCAGGAGTACAAGTGGCCCTGCTAGTAGACCCAGCGTGTTCCTAGGGTGCTGGTGATGAAGGAGAGGCAATGCCACCTGCACTGAGTGATGACCTGGCACTTATTCTGAGCACTTTGCATGTTTTTCTTCTTCAACCTGACAATAACCCTCTGGGGTAAGGAACACTCTTATCCCCATTTCACAGATCAGAGAACAAAGTAAGGCCCAGGGAGTTTAATTCATCATTAGACACATTCTTTTCTTTTCAATAGACTGTTGATTGAGAGGATAAAAGCACCAGGAAGTACAAGCCGACCTTTTATGCAGCAGGACTGAAAGGGTGAAGCCACGAGAAGGGGTGGAATGAAGTCATACACACTGAGAAGAGACCTGCAAGAGTCCTCGCGGGAAAGACCAAAAGGACAATCTTTATCACGGAAGACAAAACCGAGGTCTGTGTGGAAGGCGAAGGCCAATGGGGAGCCAGGAGAATGTAATTGTTGTGAAATCAACAGAGATCATACTGTGGCATTTTCCTCACAGCCTGCCCTATGCGCCAGGCACACTAATCAGCAATGTTCTCCCCTGCTCAGAGGCACGACCTGCCACCTGCCGCTGTGACAATGGAGGGCCGGGGGGCGAGGGCGTGCTGATGAAGCCGCTGCCGTCCCCGAACACGTGCTACCTCGGAGCACTCGGCACCATTCCTGTGAGCAAGGAGAGGAGGAAGAGGCTAAAGCAAGCTGTCACCACCATACTGCTAATGAAAACCAGGGCGTCTGCAAGCACAAACGGCCAGCGTCTTCACCATCCAATGACCACCCAGGAGAGTATAAATTCGAAAATGTATACTATTCCACTGGGGGCTGGCTTCCTCAGCGGCGGGTCCCACAGAGGCTTGTTTCGGAGACCATCAACCAAAATGAAATGCTCAAAGCCTGTCAGTGTCTTTGCCATTCTGTATTTTTCTTCTTCTAAATCAATAAATAATTGATTCTGTGCCAGCGGGAACCTCTTGATAGGAGATTTCAGAGATTAGCTACAGATCTTTATGATCATAAAACAAATGTACAAAAGCAAAGGAAGACACAGAAATCTCAAAGCACAAAAACTGCCGGGTACTGTTGTGAGAAAGAGAGAGAAAGACACACAGAGAGGCAGAGAGAGGTAGAGAGAGAGGAAGGGAGAAAAAAGAGAGAGGGGAAGAGAAACCATCTCCACGGAAAAAGGAAAGGCCATCGTTATATTATGTTTGTTTTGTTTCATCGGGGAAAGGCCAACAGCAGTCACCCTCTCTTCCTTGACTTGCGTGGGGTGACAGGTTTGCATATGGTAATTTGAAGGCACATGCAAAACAAGACACCAAAATTATTTGTTTTTTATCAAACACAAATATTTTACTTTAACTGACCAATTCATGACTTTTTGGCCAAACAGGTCCTACTGAAAATAAACAGAATTGCAAGGATTTGGCATTTTGAAAGAGAGTAGTTTGTCAATAGCAGAGTGTTAGACCTCTTTATACCCTCATCTGTGAGCCATGTGTTTTAGACTTGGTAACTGGTAGCATGGAAGGGTGTGTGTGTGTGTGTGTGTGTGTGTGTGTGTGTGTGTGTGTATGTGTGTGTGTTATTCACCACCCACTTGACATTCAAAACATCTAGTCAAGTAGCACCCAGGGCAAATGGAAACAGTGGGTGTGAGTGGCCCCAACACAAAGGAAGAACAACCTCATACCCACTTAGGGTGCAGGGGGGGTGCAGAAGGGAGCAGGTCTGCATAGAAGTGCCTAGAAACTGAGCAAGACAAGAGCCCTGAAGGAGAGGGAACTATGGATCTCCCCTAACAGGCCCCCCTGAGCAGCCCTCCTGCTTCCTGTGGCCTAACTGGTGGTGCCTGTGAGGGGTGGCCCTCCTCTACTCCTCACCCCCAACCCTGGTGCCTCAGCTGAAACAGAAGGCGGAGTGAGATGAGGGCAAGATGTTTCAGACAAGGGTGCAGCACACCAATGAGAGCAAAGATGCTGTGATGTCTCACCGAGGCTCAACCACCATGTTTCTTTCTTTCGTCTTCAAGACTGCCAGCCGGAGGAGACCACAGCAGCAACAACAAAAATAGGAGCTGCCACTTATTCCGCACCCCCACGCATCCTTGTACTAAGAACCTTACATAAAATAGGTTATGTGATTGTCACAATAACTCCGTGATGCAACTTATTTCCCCCCAAAAAAGCGATGAAGAGACAGAGGCTTGGAAAGATTAATTCACTGAGGTCAGTAAGTACCAAGTGGCGTGGTACACAGACCTGCTAAGCCATGTCCCCTCCCTCCAGCTCACCAACCATCCTCAAGCATCCAGGAAGACAAATGGGATTTTGTGCGCTAAGGTTAATAAGCCTAAACTTAGTCTGATTAAAAAAATTAATAAATGCCAAAAGGCAAAAATCAACCCTGTTTAATTTAGGGAAGGGTGTTTTTTCAACAGCAGCATTTAAAATAGACCTGCCATGTGTCCATTCTCCTGGAACACCGGGGGACGCAAGATCCAGATAATAAACCAACTTTTCAATTTCTAGCCTGGGTAGAAATTATTATAAATACTTTCCATGGTAACAGAAATTAATTTCAGGATCCTATTAGAACTCAGAGTATAATCTGTCCTGAAACAATACAATAACTGACTGGCTTAATCTCCCAGAGGAACCTCTCTTGTTGCTCAATGGTTTTACTTAGAGACGATTCTGCTTTTAACAAGAACTTAAAGATGAATAGGCTTTTATGTCGGGGAATTTAACAATTCGCTGGTAACTTCTTATAACTCCCCTTTTTCTTCCATGTTTATTCTGGTCAAGACAGAGACCATCTATAATAATAAAAAGTTTATCATACCCATCACTAAATATTCACCCTCAACATGCCAGTATTTTAGAATTCTATTTCCTTTGGTTCAAGGTAAAATATTAATGTGCACAGAGATTTGTGGAGGATTATCCGTACCAACTCAGCTTGACAAATGGGGCAAATTCCACACACAACGTCCTGGGAAACATCAGGTTAGTATGCTCCTGGGACCAGCTGTAGCTCCTGGTACACTCCCCATGAATCACAATCACTCACAGTTGCCATAAGTCTGAGGCATTCACCAAGTGGCTTGCTCAAGCAAAGACAGGGCTTTTCTTCTGCTCCTGGGCAGTGATAATTCCATATGCTGTGCCATAATCTCTTCCTTCATAGCAAAAATAGCCTTGGGGATTTGAATTGCTTCCCGGAAGGAAAGATGTACACATGGTGACCATATGGCAAAAAGTTACCAAGGTTGGGTCTTGGTGCACTAAACTGACCAATTTTGATGCCTGAGACTTTCCTTAAACATAAAAGTCATGTGTTACCAGAGAGGTTATGGAGTCTGGGCACTATTTGTAGATGTGTGAGGAATTCTTAATAAAATTTTCAGGAGATCCTGTGTGATGTGTAAAATAAAAGAGAAAGGCATTTCATCTGCTGGGGATCCTAAAAGGCCCTCTGGACCAATTAAACGTAACCAGTGTCCAAAAGGGGAGAAGAAGTGCATCACTGTGTCACATTCAAAGCTACCTTATGCCCCTACTCCTTTCTCTCCTGGAGAAGCCAGAACTGATGGAGGAAGATGCTTTTCCTCTGAGGATGCTGCTGACAGCTCTGCATCTGCTAGACCTCTTTTCCACTGCTCCTCTGTGCAGACACCCTACCTCTCTTTTCCATGTGAAAGGGGGAAGGCTCTTACTTGGCCTTTCAACAACTTTGGGCACTGTTCATCGTTTTCTCCTCCTTGATGCTCCTTGAGTCCTGAGTCTTCTTCACTTGGCTTCAAAGGCTCCACGCTCTCCTGGCTTCCAGCCAACCTCCCTGGTGGCTCCTACTTATCTGCTTTTGCTAGTTCCTATACTTCTTCTGGACTCTGGCTGCTGAAATGGCTCTCAGTTTTTAGTCCCTTTCTCCTCTCTACCTGCCCTCACTCCCTCCATGATCTCATGCTCTATAGATGGTATTTAAAGCAAACAACTCCCAAATGTATAATATTCCCACCTTTGATCACTCTCTTGAATTTGAGACTTGTATATCCAACTGCTTATTCAAAATATCCACTCTCAAGGATATTCAACATATCCTTGAGTCCTCTCTCTCTGTGACTTCCCTCCTCCTCCCACTGAGCCATCAGGTTCCACCTCCTCAATTTCTACTCCAAGTGCCCAAGTACCTCTCTCGCTCTCTCTCTCTCTCTCTCTCTCTCTCTCTCTCTCTCTCTCTCTCTCAAGGGTCAGTGCAGTAGCTTCTAACTAATCTCTCTGATTCCTTTCACTTGCCCCTGACTCTCTACTCTCTACCCTATCACCAGACTGCTCTTATAAAACCAGCCTTTAGAACCCTCTAATCATTTCCATTGCCTAGAACATACAGTCTATAGGCCTGCCTTTCTGTCCAACTCAGAGCCAAGCACCCTCATCCTCACTCACCTGGTTTGCTTTCAGGGCCAATTCTGCTTTGTAGCTTAGCCCCAGCTGTTGTGACCCCAGATCTTTCTGGCTGGCTCAGCCACATCATCTGTGGTTAAATTTCAATGTCATGTCCATAGAGTGACCTTCCTCGACCACCCAATCTGAAGTAGCCCATGTCCCTACCCCACATACTCAATCTTACACACTCTAGCTAGGACTGTAGATTAGTACAACCTCTTCAGACAGCCAGTTGGCAATACCCATATGTAGCCATTTGACCCAGCAATTCTACTTCTAATAATTCATTCCGAATGTAAACTTGCACAAATGTGAAATGATACATATTACAGGATTATTTATTGCTGTGTTGATTCTGATAGCAAAATGCTGACAGAAACCTAAATGTCACCAATAGGAACTCCTTAAATAAATTATCATACAAAGTAATAGATAAAAATGCATTGGTACCTAACTACAATCTTATGAGCTAAACACTGTTACAGGCATACTTCAGAGATACTATGGATTTTGTTCCGGACCACCACAATAAAGCAAATATCACAATAAAGTAGGTCATGTGAATTTTTTGGTTTCCCAGTACATATAAAATATTTACACTATACTATAGTTTAAATGTTCACTTACCTGATATCGAAAAACAAACAAAACAAAACATTAATTTTAAAACACTCTATTGCTTTAAAATGCTAATCATCATCAGAGCCTTCAGTAAATCACAATCTTTTTACTCCTGCCTTGATGTTAATGAAAAATATCTACAATGTACAATTAAGCAAAGTACAGTAAAATGAGATAGATATACCTTTATAAGCACTATATTAAGGGAGAAATCAAAGGTGTAGAGAGTTTAGTTAACTAGCCCAAGATGCATAGCTAGTAAGTGGTAAAGTAGGGATTCTTCGTCTCTGTACTGTAATGCTTCCTCACACACATTCCCATGGTAAAATACTATGCAGTCATCAAAAGGAACAAGACATTATGTATGTACGGAATATTGACTGATCTCCAAGACACGCTGTCGAGTGCAAAAAGTGTAGAATAGACTTTAACCTCTTGGAGGTTTTTTTTTAAAGAATGCAAATATATATGTTTGCATATATCTATACAAAGACAAATAAGAAGCCATGGAAAGATATGTAAGAAATAACAGCTACTCTAGGGAGAGGAACTAAGTGGCTTACATTTCACTGCATACTCTTTCTTGCCTTTTTATTTTTGTTGTGTATGCACAAACATATTCACACTGCCCATTCAGAGAACTAAGTTATTAAAAATAAACAGACTATTTATTAGGTTGATATGTTTCCAAATAAAGAAATAGTACACCCAAGTCACTCTTTATACTATCATCTGTTGTATTTTCTATGTATCTATTATTAAATGGTTTATTTATTAATACAAGATTATCTTATGACCTAAGATTATTTGGTTCTTCTTTGCAGTGCAGCAGGGGGGACAGTGCGTGTTTATTATACTAGGTATAAAAGCTCACTAGACCCCATTAGAATGTAAGCTCCATGGAGGCAGGAACTATACGTGTACAGTTCCATGCCAGAGCCCCAACATTTAGCATACTATCTCATATATATAACTCTAAATGAATGCATAAACAAGTTAATGACAATTAGTGCCCAAGAGTCTAGGGCTTAAGTAATTAGAGTCAAATAGTAAGAACTTCCTTTACCAAAAATGCACAGAAGTTGTGTGTGTGTGTGTTAAATATTTCTTTTTGAGAGAGAGAGAGAGAGAGAGAGAGAGAGAGAGAGAGAGAGAGAGAGAAACATCAATGTGATAACAAAACATCACTCAGCTGCCTCTTGCTTGCCCCTTACTGGGGATTGAGCCCACAACCCCAAGCATGTACCCTAATCGGGAATTGAACCAGCAACCGTTTGGTGCATAGGACAATGCCCAACCAACTGAGCAACACTGGCCTTGGTTGCACAGAAGTTTTGGGTAGGGAATGTCCAGCCCACGAGCCATATAAGGCCCTCAAAATCATTTGGTCTGGCCCTTCCACAGCATTAGGGGTGACTTATTCAACGTCTGACTAAATATGGCAGGCTAATTTTCAAGTTGATAATTCTGTATGGCACAGGAATGATGTTATAAATATCTCAAATAGCCCTTGGCAGAAAAAAAGGTTCCCCACCCCTGCCTAGATCAACAAGTAAATCTCTTAGTATGAAATATTAATATCTTCAAAGAATCTACTATACTATTAACACTCATCGTAGAGGTCCTAAATGAGGAATACTCACAAAGGTAAGCCTTAGTTCTCAAGGGATTTCACTGGTGCTACTATAGGGTGAGAAAATGCTGATAATGAGCAAGAAGTGATTATAAAAGAAAAAGAAAACAGCTCAAACCTTAAAAAATAGAAATAATTTAGAAAAGTCATACAACTACAAAGCTTCAGTCATTATCTAAGCAATTTTAGGTCATAAAATTTGTTGACTCAGTAGAGGGAAAACTCCGAGAGTTTTAGAAACTGCACAATGCTGAGGAGAACATCTGCCCTAGAAACAGCCAGCCTCCAGGAGCCCTTCAGAGATGGCCTGTCTGGTTATGGCTTCATATGTGAAGGAACAAGCTCACTGGCAGACCCAAACCACAAACCCTCCAGGAAAGTTATGATCCCAAGGCTGTTCTTCATTGTCAAACTAATTATCAAGGCAGAGGAGGAGAGGATCGTTTATTTATGCTGTGAGATGTTGAATTTTATGTGTCAACTTGACTGGACCATATGGGGATCAGATATTTGGTCAAATGTTTTCCTGAGGGTGTTTCCGGATGAGATTAACATTTAAGTCAGTAGACTGACGAAAGCAGATTGCTCTCCTTAATGTGGGTGGATCTCTTCCAATCAGTTGAAAACCTGACTCAATCAAAAGGCTGACCCGTCCTTAACCAAGGGAGAATTCCTCCTGCCTGACTGCTTTGGAGCCGGGTCATTAGCCTTTTTCTGCTTCTGGGCTCAAACTAAAACATAAGCTCGTCTGGTTCTCAGGCCTTTGGCCTTGGAACTATATCATCAGGGCTCTCTTGCTGTCTACTCACCTGCAAATCTTGGGATTTGTCAACCTCCATAATCATGTTAACCAATTATTTACAATAAATATATTATATTATACTAGGGGCCCGGTGCACAAAATTTGTGCACTGGGGGTGGATGGTCCCTCAACCCAACCTGCCCCCTCTCACACACTGGGAGCCCTCAGGGGATGTCCAACTGATGGCTCACCCCCAGCCATTGCCCTGCTCAGCTCAGCCCTGGCTGCCTATGACCAACCCAGCCCCGGGGGCTGGGCCCTCACCACCACTTACCCTCACAGTGCCCGGGGGCTGGGCACTCACTGCCACCACCGTTTCATCTCTGCCCCTGGGGCCCAGCGCTCACACTACTTGGCCCCGCCCCTGCTCTTGATTGGCTGGTAGCACAGCCAATCAGGAGCGAAGGAACGGTCAAATTTGCATGTTTCCCTTTTATTATATAGGATGGTGTGTGTGTGTGTGTGTGTGTGTGTGTTCTGTTTTTGGATAAACCCAACTAATACATATTGCTTCCTCTGTTTGTAAACTTGCAGAATGAAACACCTTTGCTTGATACCACCATCACTAGAAGCCAAAGATGGCAATGCAATGTTTTCCCCCACACACCCCATTCATGAGAATATATAAAGAACAACTACAATTCAACAACAATAAAAGAACAATTACAAAAATGGGCAAAGGACTTAAACAGACATTTCTCCAAATACATACAAATGGCTAATAAGCACATGAAAATATGTTCATCATCATTAATCATTAGGAAAATACAAATCAAAACCACTATGAGATATCATCTCATATCCATTAAGATGGCAAGGATGTGGAGATATTGGAATCCTTGTAGGTGGCTGGTTGTAAATGTAAACTGATGCAGCTGCTATGGAAAACAATATGGCAAGTCCACAAAAAATTAAAAATAGAATTACCACATGATCTAGCAATTCCACTTCTGGGTATCTACCCAAAAGAACTTAAAGCAGGACCTTGAAGAGATATCTGTACACCCATCTTTATAGCAGCATTATTTACAATAGCCAAAAGTTGGAAGCAACTCAAGTATCCATCGACAGATGAATAAATAAACAAAAGGTTTATATACATTCAATGGAATATTATTCGGCATTTAAAAGGAAGGAAATTCTGATACATGCTACAACAGAGATAAACCTTGAGGACATGTTAAGTGAAATAAGCCAGACACAAAATGACCAATGATGTATGACTCCATGTATATGAGGTACCTAGACTAATTAAGTTGATAGTGACAAAGATCAAAATGGTAGTTGCTCAGAGCTAGGGTAGGGGAGGTGAGGATAGGGAGTTAGGGGATTTTGTTTAATAAATATGAAGTTTCAGTTTTATAAGATAAAGAGAGTTCTGCAAATGGATAGTGGTAATGGTTGCACCACAATATGAATGTACTTAATACCACTGAACTGTAAACTTAAAAATTGTTAGGATACTAAATTTCATGCTTTATGTATTTTACTATTTAAAAACAAAGTTAAAGGCTAGAGATCTCCAAGATACATGAGTACATTTTTTTGAAGTTGCAACAAAATGCAAGTAATATAGGCCCGTTATGTAAAAAGTGATATAAATATATATGCATAGAAAGGAGACAAATTGTCACTAGCAGTTACCAATACGATGGGAAGGGGAGATAAAATAGAATAGGCACGTTCACATATCACACCATGTGCCTCTGTATTGAGTGAACCTGGTACAAGAAGAACATATATGTATTTGCTTTTAAAGGCACTGTAACAAAAATGGCAGTGGAGTAAGTGGACACTACACAGACATGCTCCCAAGTTCAAACTGGAAATACCAACTAAAATACAGAAAAACGTACTGAATAATCAATGGAAGACTCGCTGGAGAGAACCCTGATACCTGAGGACCAAAGTGAAGATCCCATAGGGACTGGGAGGAGGGGAGGAGGTGCAAGAGCTGGCCGGGCATCCACAGACTGCAACTGAAGTCCTGGAGAGATATCTCAGCTGTGGGGGATTGCCACTGAGAACTCTGGGATCTAATTCCCAAGCTGCCCCCTCCCTCCCAGCAGAGAGCAACAAAACTGAGGAGGGCACCCACATAATATCTGGCTGTGAAAAGCAGTGGGGTGCTTTCTGTGGAAGGGGGAGGGAAGACAGCTGGAAATTCAGACACCTTCGTAAAGAGCCAATGCATAAAATTCCCTGTGGAGCCTCCAGCTTTGTGCTGGGCAGAGGAACAGCAGAGTGGACTAAAGCTGGATGAGCAGAAGCCAGGATCAAGGGCTCTGGAGTTAGAGCTCAGAAGGCAGACACCCGGTTTCCCTTGTTGAGGTTCCCTCAAGCTGCAGAGGTTATTTTTCTCATTCAGACAACTGCTGTAGAGGCAGCTCTGCCTGGAGGGAAGACAGTTGACCCACCCTACTGGAAAACTGGACTCTTACAAGACTGAGAATAACAATTGGCCTGCAGGCAGAAACAATTACCCGACCCTGCTAGAAAATAAAAAAACTCTCACCACACCTGTAGACAATGGCCTGGGGGCAGATCAAGAGGATGTCTAAAGGCACTATAACAAAGTACCAAGGTCTGAGTGACTTAAAAAATAGAAATTTATTCTCTCCCAGTTCTGGAGAAGCAGGGCCACACTCCCCTGAGGCTCTGAGTAGAATCGTCCCTCCAGTGGTGGCCAGCAATCCTAGCTCCGAATTCCTTGGCTCAAAGCTGCGTCACTCCAGCCTCTGCTTCTGTCATCACATGTTTTCTCCCTGTGTGCCTCTCTTCACTTGGCATTTTCTTCTTTTTATAAGGATGCCAGGCATATTAGATTAGGACCCACCTTAATGAGCTCATCTTAACTTGGTTCAATCTGCAAAGACCCTGTTTGCAAATAAGATCACTTTTAATAGCCTTAGTCTAGTGATTAGTACTTCAACATTTTTGAGGGGACACAATTCAAAGTAGAGTGATATTTATTTTTTATTACAATTAAGGTTCCTTGAACACTCCACTTAGGCGCCCTTAAGAAAATAGATATCCTTTAGAGGCAATCTGTGAGAATTAGGAGACTGGATTTAAGAGCCACACTGCAAAGGTTCAAATCCCAGTCAGCTACTTACAAACCACATAACCTTGGGGAAGTCCATTCACTGCTCCTTGCCTCAGTTTCCTTATCTTTAAAATAACCACACATAGCTCAAAGGAGGAGAATTACATTGTTGTTATGAGTTACAAAGTGCTTAGAACATAATAAGTGCTCAATTAACATGAGCAATTGTGTTATGATGATCACTCTTTACAGGATCCCAAAGACTCCCCTAGAAAGCATTCTTGGGGACAAAGAGCCTTTATTTTTGCAGCGCCTACTCAATGCCTTTATAGTCCTTGCCCAACAGTCTCATGCTTGACTTTCAGAACACCAGCAATTTCATCCAGTAAGGGTTACCCTGCTGCACTAAATATTCTTCACCTATGCAGAGACCACCCCCCACCTCCTGGGGGCAGTCCCATCTGCAGTGTGGCCGTCAATCTCTTCAGGCTGACCCGGGGCTCTGAGCAGGGCCACCAAAACCATCAGTGCAAAACACCCATTGCTTCACATGCAGCCCCTTGAGGGACACAGAGCAGTCCTCTGCCCAGACCTCCCGCTCTCAGTGATCAGCGCCCTAAATTTGGCTTTTAACCTTGGCCTCACTTGCTGCTATATCTGTATCCAGTTAATCTCTCAGGGTTGTGGTGGAGGAGTCATGCTGCTATGGCAACCTAACAACTCTGGGCCGCAGGACAGAAGAAATGGAATTTCAGGATTGAGACCACCAAAGAATTCAGAAACACCCATTTCTGCCTTGTTTCGCAAAAACGAATCTTGAGATACTACAATAAACAGATCCCTCTTCTCTTTTTTACAAGTTTCCAGCCACTGGCAAAAATAAAAGCCTGCTCATACAAGTATTCTATTCACATGTCATTTCCTAACAGAATAGAAACTAAAACTCACACTTCATTCAGCAAGTCAGGAAGTCAGCTGATTTCCTTTAAAGCTCTCGCTCTCTCCCTGCATGAAACGAGCAATTGTCTAGTCTGGATTTTATACATAATATTACTTTTTGACCTGCAGTTTACAAATAAACTAACAGAGGGACACAAACAGAACTTGGGCCCTCTCATCTCCCAAGGGGTTTAGAGGAGCCGGAGGAGGGGAGAGAAGATGAAAGAACTGCCTTGCTAACCCAGAGACCTCATCTGTGCCAGTGGCTGCTGCCCATACCACCAGGGAGTTGCTCACACACAGCACAGCAGTCTCCACGCTTTTGTCTTCCTGTCTACATTCTGGAGGGGATCCTAAGGGATATTAAATTATCTAAAAGCAAATCACAGTCAAGCCAACACAGGAACATAAATCATGAATTAAGATTGTGTACCTGGTAGGCAGGCATTAAATAATCTCAAATGAACCAAAGAAAATTCTGGTAGGTTCACTACCCCAGGATAGGACCAGCCAGGAGGCAGCAAGTGTCACTTACTGGCTTCATCTTTGAAAAACTACTCTAGGTTACACTGAGATCTGACACCTTCGGGCAAGAATTGAAATTGTTTTAAAGAAAAACAAAGTCAGAAGTACCCTCTGCATGATCATCTTTATTTTCTGGCATTTTAATCTCTTTTTTCAAGGCAGTTTTCTTGAGCTTGAGCGAGAACAGAGTAGGGTTGGGAAGGAAAAAGGTAATGAGTTCGTTGGGTTATGATTGTGTAATTTTTCTGAATTTTTAAGGGAATAGCAATTGCTCAGAATTACACAGTAAGAATATAAACTGGATCTGGGTAAACAGGTCGGAGAAGTGGTATGGGCCAGGGAAAAACAACTCCGGAGCAAGCGTCAGAGGTTCGAATCCTTGGTTTGGCTCCATCACTTCACCTGCCGCATGATCGCAGACATCTTTTGAAACTCCTTCAACTGAGGTTGTTTCAACTACAAAATGGGTATCACCATACCTGCCCTGCCCTCCATGACTGTGTATATATATACATGAAAGCCTCTTATAGACTATTAAGTATTGCTCTGTGAATGTGCTGCTAATTCCACTAAAATCTAGATTTGTTGGATGTAAGGAATAGATTTTTTCCTTGATTTGTATGTTCTCCTCCATAGGAGTTCCTTATATCCAGTAGGGAAAAAATGCAATTGAAATTAAAAATGTGCTAACCAAATATGCATATAGGTTTTTATTTTTTATTTTTTAATATATTTTATTGATTTTTTACAGAGCGGAAGGGAGAGGGATAGAAAGTCAGAAACGTTGATCAGCTGCCTCCTGCACGCCCCCCACTAGGGATGTGCCCGCAGCCAAGGTACATGCCCTTGACCGGAATCAAAACTGGGACCTTTCAGTCTGCAGTCCGACGCTCTACCCACTGAGCCAAACCGATCTCGGCTATGCATATAGGTTTTTAGATCAATTTCCCACAAGCAGGTTTAGGGAAGAGCTGTCCAACTTGGAAAATCAAGGAAATCGGCCATCGCCAATGATCTGTGATGCACCCACAAGGTACAGAACATCCCTGGGCAAAGCACCTCTTCTCCCTGAATGATGCCGCCATACTGAAATCACTCGCTGTTGCCCAAGAGATAAAAAGTCTTAGTTCATAAAATTTAAGTTGGTAGCATGCCATGTCAATTAGCTTCCTCCTCTATGTTCAGAGCATTAGCACTAAATTAGAACTAATTACCCTCTCAATCGACAATTACAAGCTGTTAAAATATACATTAGCATGAAAGAAATACAGTATCCTTGGAAAGTGAAATTCTGATGGAAAGGAGATCACCTCTAACATCTAACATTTAGTGCACTAATCCTCTATCAGGTGCTAACTACCTTTCCTGACCTCCTGGAACCTAGGATATAAAAGGTCAAGGTGACTCAGGCGCGCACACCTAGCAGTAGAGCTGCTATCCAGTAAAACACACACAGTCACTACCAAATCTTGGTCAGGCATGAAACACAGACTTCGCTTAGCATGAAGTCAAAGATACATCGAATTTTAGTGGGATCATTTAAAGATGCAGTATATGGAACGTTGAAGAGGGAAGAAAATAAAAAAGTAAGGCAAAGGAGATCATTAATCATGAGCTGAACATGGCCAATAAACATGACTGATTTAGATTTTTTTTTTCAATTGTGAGCCTTGGCCAGGTATAAGTTGGTTAGAACTTGGTCCCTGATACTCCAAGGTTGCGGGTTCAATCCCCAGTCAGGGCACATGTAAGAATCAACCAATGAGTGCATAAATAGATGGAACAACAAGCCAATGTTTCTCTCTCTCCCTCTCTAAAATCAGTCAATAAATAAAAAATTTTAATTATCGTGTTACAAAATTCTATTCCTTAGATCAGCTGTCGGCAAACTGCGTCTCACACAGCTCTTTGACCCCTTGAGTGTGGCTCTTCTACAAAATACCACAGCTTGGGCAAATCTATTTTGAAGAAGTGGTGTTAAAAGTTTAAGTTTAAAAAATTTGGCTCTCAAAAGAAATTTCAATCGTTGTACTATGGATATTTGGCTCTGTTGACTAATCAGTTTGTCCACCACTACCTTAGGTTAGGTACTTCTTGCAACCACTTAACTATGGAATCCTTTCTCCAAGAAGACCTGCAATGATGAGAACAGATTGTTAAAGAGGTGTGAAGGGATTTAACATCTCCTTGTGTAAACATCACCTGCTGATCAGAACAGTTTATCAATAAACAAGCCCCACCTGGGTTCACAAACAAATTAAAACAGGCCTTTCTCTTGCTATTTTCACTGCTGAACTTTGGGGCAGCCAATTTCATTCAGAAAGGCAATGTTTACCTTACATCCCCTCCAACCTCACACCTAGGGCAGGGGAGACTAATGACAGTGTTGCAAACAGATCGTGGGAGTAACTGCTGAGCCAGTCGGAGCCTTGGCAGTCTGTATGTATGCAACAGCAGGAAAGCCCATTACTCCAATTGCCGAAATTATGTCTCAGTGGAGTCAAGTTTACAGAGATATTTATAGAATTAACAAAACACTATCACTGGCAGTTTCTTTGGGTTGCCCAATTTCCTGAAAGCCTTTTAAGCCTTTGTTGGGAGGGGGGGTAGAAATGGAGAGGGGCGGGAGGAGGTGGGAAGGATGAACAAGGGAAGCCAACCACACACACACACACACACACACACACACACACACACACACACACACACACACACACAAATGCTAAGAGCAAAAAAAGAAATGATTGGGCTTTTTGCTGTAGTAGTGCAATGCTTAGAGAAAGCATGAGAAACCAAACCCATATCATAATTCATCTTAAAGAAGCAGCAGACTGCTGTCAACTTCAGACATGTGACCCAACAACTTCCATTAGCCATCAAAATCCTTACATCGGAAGGCACCCGGGAAGGTTATATTTACTTTTCTGATACTTTTTTTAAAAATTCCTGCACATCTGTGTCCTTAACGTTTTAGTCATTTATGGTCATTTTCCAATCTCTTTTCACAGATTGTTCTTCATATTACAAGGTTCTTGTGGTGACCATCAGTTGATCTTATTAATAACTATACTGTCGTATGAATAAAACTATTTGCTTTCTTGGGAATTCTGTCAGTTCTCAGTCTACTAAAAAATGTCAAGTGACTCAGAAGAAGAGGGCATTTACTTTCTAGGTCTCAACTGTAGGCTTTTTACCAAACCTTGGTGATCACATCATTTGCACTCTGTTAAATTGATTGTTTCTGAAATGTCCCGCTAGCATTGAAATCGATGTCAAGGCAGGTGGTATCCAGAAGCTCTGAGATCAGTAATGCGTGGGCTCCCGGCTCAGTGAGAGTTTGTGTAATGAGTCCATGGAAGTGGTTCCAGAAGAGAGGTACAGTACATTCAGCAATGTTTGATGTCCTTTTCCTTCCCACATCGCACACCGACCTGTAAGTCAGCATGTCCTTGGAGAGGGCACGGCGGAATTAAACAGGAGCGGATGAAATCAAACCAGTTCCTCTGAGTACCACCCACTAGATGGTCTCCTCACACCAAGTTCTTATGAAAACCTGGTGATTATGAAATACCCTTCTCTTTTTCTTCCTGGTTGTGAAGCTGGAGAAGAAAGCCCCCTAGGCAGCCAAAGTCCATTTCCTTCCAACGTTTCAGAGATAGTGGGGGAAAAAAACAAGAACATTCCAGGTCAAGAGAATCTAAAGGAGGTTTAGCTGTAATATCAAGGACTTCTCGTTCATTACATTTCTACATGGATACCCACACCTCATCTTAAATTCAGCAAGTCCAAATCAATCTCAAACTCCTCTCCCCTCCCCACAAATAGAGCCCCACCTTGGTTTCTCTATTTCTCCAGTGGAATTATCCATCATTTTGCTAGTGGTCAAGGATTAATACTTTGGAATCATCTTTTACACATATCCTCCTTTTCACCAATGATCAGGCTATTTCTTAACAGAGTTGTCATCCAGGGTAGCAGTTACATCAACGGATTGGGCCCCCACCCATGCTTTAAAATTCACTGATATAAATGTTCTCCCACCTACTCAGGTTCTTTAAAAAGTGGAAGTGTGCTTTAAAATACTAAAAAACAATTTGGAAACTATACAAGGACTAGACTGAAGTTCTGCCAAGAAGCTGGAAACAGAAGTCAGAGGTTTCCTGGGAGAGAAAACACAGGAGTGATACCTGGAATAGATGCGCAGAACAGTAATGACTCAGACTGTGACTAAAGAGCAACGGGCCATCAGGACCTCAAAAGAAAAGAGGTTGGCCTGCCGAGGGGACAAGAGCAAGAGAAGTCCCTGGGGAAGAACTGGCAGAGACATGCAAGTGAACAAACAGGTTTCTGCCCGCACCCCAACCTAGAGTATAAGCCTTTCCATTAGCCCAGCTCCCCGTTCTGAACCCATATGCATCGGGAACTGTCTGGTTATGACTCCCCTTGCGCCTAGGTCTGCCTGCAGGAAGAGAAGCGCTGCTGCATGGCAGCCAAGCCCCTCACTGTAAGTTCTACATGGCTGTGTCCACACTTGGAGCACTGGTTGGGATCGGCACTCTGGCTCAGTGGTGCTGGGGTGGGGCCTGAGATTATGGTTAGTAACAAGCTCCCAGGTGAAGCAGGTGCCACTGACCCACGGAGCACACTTTGAGGATCAAGAATGCTAATACCTGAGAGCTCATTTGAAGACATGAGGGACCAGTGAAATCCGAGTCTTGAGGACTGAGATCAGGAATGGTAACACTTCAAGCTCCAGGCTGATCCCATGGGCAACCAAGGCTGAGACCCGCTCGATGTTTTCCAGGCCCAAGAGCCTTCCCTCAGCCTGAATCACTGCTCTTTGCTCTCAAATGCTGTCTGCAGAGGCCAGGCTATGTCCATGTTCCTCAATGCCAAAACAGAACGACCCAAACTGTGGCAGATTGAGAGTTTATATTTATTAAGACACTGCCTTAACAGCTTTACGTATGAGCTCATTTGAAGATAATGTCACAAGTGTACATGTGAGCCCATCATGATCCCACATCCCACCTCCCTTGAAAGGCTCTGAACAAAGTCTCCACTGGGTGCTCAGTTCTTTGAAAAAGTTTTCCTATGAGAACTAGATAATGAGAATGCAAGATGGAAGAGAGACATTATAACTTGCTTTCTCAGTAAAACATCAAAATTGAGGTAACAAACTAAACCCTAAACAATTAATTTCTAATTTAAACAAAAACGATAAAGAAAGCCCTTGCTGGTTTTGCTCCGTGGACAGAGCGTTGGCCTACGGACTGAAGGGTCCCAGGTTCAATTCCCGTCAAGGGCACATGCCTGGGTTGTGGGCTCGATCCCCAGTAGGGGGTGTGCAAGAGTCAGCTGATCAATGATTCTCTCTCATCATTGATGTTTCTATCTCTATCCCTCTCCCTTCCTCTCTAGAATCAATAAAAATATATTTTTTAAAACAATAAAGAAAAATGCTTTTCTTCCCCATTAACAAGTCATGCATATCATGTTACTACCACAAAACTATTCCCATTCCAGAAAATTAGTGTTTTAAGTCAAAAGTCACAAAGATTGTGCATAGGTGGCACATTTTTATACACTTTTTAAAAATCAATGAAATATTTCCCTTCCTTCAGAGAAAATTTTTTAGAAATAGTCATTATTCTATTACTGAATTTCATATGAATAACACACACAAACACACACACAAAATCCAAGTGAATAAAAATCATTTTTTAAAAAGATTAACTGCTTCTTCCCCAAAACCTGTTCTCCTCTGCTCAACTGGCATATCAGAAGTGAGTCTAGCTGTACTTGGTTGTACACTTTCAAAATCAGATTTCCCTTTTTTTCCTCTTAGACAATGCATTAGGAAGCCTGGATGTCCTGTAAGTTTTAGGGGATAGATGTGTTTTCTTTGGGTAGAGGAGAGTAGGAAGAATCTGGTGTAGAGCCTAAGAATGCTATGTACTTCAGAAAGGCATTCTGAAAATAAACACCGACTGAACAGTCCCAGGCATTTTTGACCACACAGGTTTGCTTCATTCAACATGGCCTTCTTGGGCTGGCTGTGGCAAGGGCGGGCTATTCTGTGAGTGTGCCGCTGGAGTTCAAGAGCTGCTATTTTAAACATTCAAACGGGAAACCTGGGAGCTGAAATGCACCAAACCTTTGGGGAGAGGTCAGGCCTTCCAATGAGCTCTCGGATGTCAGCTCTTTTCTTTCTTCTTCTGTCACCTGATCTGATACGAAACTTCAGTTGCACATAAGGAAAAAGAAGTGGAATGATGATTTTTCCCCCCTGGGTTCCGTTTTAAAATTACATCTAAGTTTGCTCGGAAAACACCATAGCTTTGGCACATACTCGTACATATTCCTCAAGACATCTTTCCAACTTGGCTGGATTCCAGTTTCAAGAAAAAGAGTCCAGACCTAAAAACAACCAAAATCACTTCGCCTGAAAGAAGCTGTTTCTGAACTGGGAAGGTAGGGTCAATGCCATATACATCTGCACCATTTGTCATCAATTGCCTCATCGGGGAATCCTCTGGGCGGACCATAGTCGCTTGAAGAGGAGGGGATGTGTCTTCTACTCACCTGGCATTTTAGGCAGGGCTGTTTGCACTGATTTGGGGATCAGATTAGTTTTGATGATGATGTGGTGGTAGCTGATCCTTACTCAGTGCCTATTGGTTTTAGTCCTTGTACTAGTCAGTTTCCACTTGCTAATTCTTTTAATCTTCAGAACAATGCTCTGGAATGGGTTAGGTCCCTTTGCAAATGAATTTAGGCTCTGCAGCTGCTAACTGTGAGACGGAGGGCAAGTCAGTCAACCTTCCAAACCCTTCATTTTGACATCTGAAATATAAGGATTATGATGATGCCAACCTTATGAGATGATACAGCAAGGCTCTCCACACAGCCTGGTACGTATTTAATGCCCACCAAAGGGAAGCCGGCAGTATTGGTTGAATGCCTGGTGCAAAAGAGTGCTCACCCCTTTCTCAACAGCGAAGTATCACCTCTTATCACAGCTGAGGCTGAATTAGGGAGATGCTGGGAGTGATTGGTGAGGCTAAACTTAAGATCATTCAGGTAATAGAAATTCTCTGCAGATCAATGAAAAAAGGAAAAACATCTCCCACGTCCAAAGGAGAACAATATTTGTAAAAATTAACTGACTTGCCTGCTTTTTGTCTTCCAGCTAGAACAAAAAGGTTATCCCTAGTCACAAACATGATCCCCCTCCTGACTTCTTAACATGTTCTATATTAAACCTGTTCTAGCCATTTCTCCAAGTATATGCTACGTTGGCAAAGCACACCTGCTGTGTAAAATGCACTGAGTGCTAAGATGCATCTTATAGACGTAGGGGAAGAACACCTGCTATGTAATACACCAAGTGCTAAGAAGCATAGACACAGCCAGAAAAGAAAAATAGAAATGAGAAAGTAGGGGCTCAAGATTCCCCCTTCTGCTCCCTGAGAGAGAAAATCATTTTTAATGCAGTCCAGAATTCTGTGAGAAGAAAGTGATCATTTTCAAAATCTTGATTACAACTATATCTGAATACCAGAAACTGATCTTTGCTAATTAACATTTTGACTTGAAATAATTACCTATTAATTACACCAATAAGTGGATTATCATTCTTAGCAATTTTTTCATCTATAATTCATTCTATTTTAAATCTTGTTAAGCACTTATTTGATGGCTTATTCATGTAAATGATTCTATAAATCTACTCTCCAAACATGTTTAAAGAGATATATTGATCCATAAAGAGGGTCTTTCTTATCTTTCTATATAAAAACTACATATTTTTTTCAAAGACGTGAACTTTTTATAGGATTCTAGCCCCATGGTATAGTTAGCCTTGGGAAAAAATACCTTGCTTTATAGAGATCCAATACCATAAATAGAGAAGTAACGCATTTTTCTTTCCTGCCCATTATATCTTTTAGTAATTTTCCAAAGGACAAGTGTTAGCTTAAAAACAAAACAAACAAAAGGGTGGAGGAAGGACAGAAAGGCATCTTATCAGTGATTGGCCAACTTCTCTGAATACCAGGCAAGACTAGCATCTCTGAGGAAATATACTTTAGTAACTGTAGCTGGCTCTCTCCAAACTGGAAAAAGACTTGCCCCAAGAAGGCTCTATTACATCAAACAAACTTTTAAAAATATACTGGAAGACATCTATTCTAACCTAAGTTTAAATTCTCTTACTCAGTTTCAGGTGTGAAGGGAGGTAAGCTTGGTAAGTGCTTGAGTGAAGATAGTTTGGCTAACCCTGTGGTTTCTATGGAAAAAGCCTTATTTAATATTTCTTTTGTGATGAAACCTTGGTAGATTCTGTTTCCGATCTCAAAAAATGCAGCAGTTACAACCCTGGCAGGTATGGCTCAATTGGTTGAAGTGCCTTTCCATATACTAAATAATGGTGGGTGCCATTCTGTCAGGGCACATGCCCTAGAGTGGGTTTGATCCCCAATATGTGTGTGTGGGAGGTTGGGGGGGGGCATTCAGGAGGCAACCAATCCATGTCTCTCTCTCCTACTTCCTCTCTCTAAAATCAATCAAGTTCGTTTTTACAAAAAGAAGAAGACTTCAACCTTAGCCTGTTTGGCTCAGTAGATAGTGTCAGCCCTCAGACTGAAGGGTCCCAGGTTTGATTCTGGTCAAGGGAATGTACCTCGATTGCAGACTCTATCCCTAGCCCTCATCCTGCCCCGTGTGAGAGGCAACCAATCGATGTGTCTCATCTTGATGTTTCTCTCTCCCCTTCCCTTCCACTCTCTCTAAAAATCAATGGGAAAATATCCTTGGGTGAGGATTAATAACAACAAAAAGACTTCAAAAATGCAGCATTTACAAGATAGTCATAGGACTGTAAGTACAGTATGGGAATATAGTCAATAAATATTGCAATAACTATGTGTGGTGCCAGGTATGTACTAGACTTATGAGAGGATCACTTTATAAGTTATAAAAATACTACTACACTGAAACTAATATATTTAATGTTAATTGTAATTGAAAAAAATTTAATTAGAAATATGATATCAGACTTTAAGTTTTGTATTTCTTAGTTTTGAAGCAGCAATATGTTGGTACATGTATTAACAATTTGGTGAGCAGATGATGTGTAGAGGGGTAGGTAGATAGCATGTGCCAATTTCCTTTGTGTAAATACATCCAACATGGCTGATTTCAGGATATCTAGGTGACATCATTGAAAGTGTAGCTGGAAAGAGCTGTGCCCTATTGGAGCTGGTATGAGCTGGCTTTAGCACACCACTGGAAATAATTACTATATCAGCAATACCATACAGCTCTAGGCCAGTTTTAATTTGAGTTACACTAGAAACTACCTCATCCAACTTGAAAATTTTTAATTTTTTACTCTTATAATGTCTGTCAACAAAAACTGGTAATATTTGGGCACAATTAATTGCATACTCTTTGAAGAAAAAAACAGGGTAAGGAATGGAATGGCTCCTTAAAGAATAAATCCTATCATACTAATCTCTAATAAATCAGGGCCAGGCCTGAAAGGTATCATCATCCATCGTGATGTCAGAAAGGCTTTGGGTCTTTCCCACACAATGCAGTCATTAATAAACTTGTGAAAAACATACTTTACATGGTGATTAAAACAAGGTACTCAATTTTCAAGAAATGTATGAGCTAGGCAGGCATCGTCATGAGCTGCAGAAGAAAGAACTGTCCTCAGTACAATGGTTGAATGGTGATCCCGGTCGTTGAAAGCTTTGAGGAGTATTAATTTTGTAGATAATGTAGGAGCAGTAGTAGTCAGAGCTCCAACAGAAAAAAAAAGGTTAGATGACTTCTTAAAATTAATCATGAAATCCAATGACTCATTAGAATGACTGCATGCAGTTACGGTACATGGAATACCAGACGCTTGTTCATTTTCTCAGCTTTAAAGAAGACAAAATGGGAAGCCACCAGGGAACCAGCCAAATCTAAAATATCTTCCTATACTGCTTTCCTTCGAATTGTCAGGTTCTTCCTCACATAATTTTAACAAACCACTTGCGTGAAGAAGATGGTTTAGTGCTTTCAAGGAAATGACTGACATGCTAATTCATGTTTGCATGTTCTTATACTACACCTTATCAGTTGCTTATGTACAACAGTGAAACTGTATTTCTTTTTTGTTGAAGGGCCCATTGTGTTGGGAAGGGGCACAATCTTTTCATGTACAGTTGAGAAAGACATACCCTATACATACTAGGCAACATATAATCTCAACAAAATGAATGACCCTTTCATCTCCCCTCCCTTATTCTCATAGAATTGCAAAGAATAGTAACATATCTAAACATCTCCACATTTATCAAGTATTTAATATCAGTATCTTTAAAAATTCTTTGGTTTGTAAATGTATAGATGCTATTCTTCAGGGTTTTTAATAAATTGTTTGACACCTAAATAAAACAAGGAAAAATTTTATGCAAAGATGAATTGGTTGAAAACAAATATTAGTTCTGGCTCCAGCTTTCACTAGCTCACATTCAAAACTATTTTTTTTTTCAATTAAAGAACATCATTTCTCTGTTGCTACCTTCCTATATAATAAAAGCATAATATGCAAATTGACCAAACAGTGAAACAACCGGTCAGCAGGGGGCGGGGCCAGTGAGCAGGTGGTGCCAGGCCAGCAAAGGTGCATTCCAGCAAGCTGGGGGTTGGGGGGAGAGGAAGAGGGGCAGGCGGCAACCAGCAGCAACAGAGGGGCGATGGGGGAGGAGGGGGATGAGGCCGGCTGCTTGCTGGCCAGTTCTGTCCCCTGATTAGCCCACCAGTCACCTCCCCCAGAGGGCTCCCAGACTGTGAAAGGTGCAGGCCTGACTGAGGGACTCCCCTCCTTGAATGCATGAATTTTCATGCGCCAGGCCTCCAGTATAAAATAAAATTCTACATTTTTTAAGTTCAAAATTCTTGGAATATGTATTGTTACTTCAGAAAACATAAACAATGGCAATGTTAGGTACAAGATAGGCATTTAAAGGCTCTGAATTTGTCAAAACAAAATGATTACATCAATTTAGCAATACTACATTGATGGTAAGTTTAATTCTGTAAAACCTTAACCAAAGGAATTAACAACAATCAAGTTGCATATTATTAAAATCTGGAACGAGCTAATAAAAGAGATTATATCTGGTTATCTAAAGGCAGAGCGATTTGTTTTGGATGACTTAGGGTATCACCTTGCCAGGAGCTTGGGGCCTCACCCTGGAGGGAGCCTTCCCAGGCTCAGATCTCATGCTTTAAAGAGTATTGACACAGCCACTAAGACATACACAACGTCACACTATGACCCAAAGCCACAATGAGCAGAAAAAGCTTCTAATGTAATAAGAAAAGCAAATAAAAGTGATATATTAGTATGTGATCCTTTTTTGTGGATGTGCCTATTGATAAAGATTTATGAAGCTCTAAAGAATAAAAAACAAAACATAGGCATTATCCCATAATTCAATAGAGAGTTATGAAAATATTTTTCCCAGAATAAAAGAAAGCATGGAGTAACTGAAGAGTTTTCAAGAGAATAATAAAGACATATATGAAATGTGCATGAGCAGAGGGATCAAGGCAATTTATAATCTTTCCTATGGAAAGATTTATATTTTCATTCTCTATTTAGGATGCACTTAAACAGAGGCAGCTATTTGACTGTAGTTATCTTCTCTAGAAATTGTGTGTGGTTGTTTACAGTCACATGAAATATACCACAAATTACATAGCCACTTATAAGTATAAGTAAATTTCAGCCCTAGCTGGCTTGGCTCAGTGGATAAAGCATCAGCCTGCAGATTGAAGAGTCCCAGGTTCAAGGGCATGTACCTTGGTGCAGGGTTCCTAGTCCTGGTCGGGGTACATGCAGTAGGCAACCAACCGATGTGTCTCCCTCACATCGATGTTTCTCTCTGTCTCTCCCTCTCCCTTCCACTCTCTCTAAAATTCGATGGGAAAATATCCTTGGGTGAGGATTTAAAATAATAATAATAATAATGATAATGATAAATAAGTAAATACAAGTAAATTTCATTTAAAAGAGAATGGATTACAACAAAATTTTTCCTTTACATAAAAAATTTCTGATAAGAGAAATTTTGCCCTCTCTTATATAATTAAATCTGCCTTTCATAGGACAGAGGAGGCTTCCTCTAAGTAATAAAGTAACGAAGTAAAGCTTTTTAAAATATCATACTTTTAAAACTACCATTTCTGATAAAATATTCTCTCCTATTAGCAATACATAAATAACAATTTCAAATGTCACAAAATAAAAATGACAAACATTAAAATAGAGCACAGACAATACCCAACTGTAGAATTCTTTGTGTTCTAAAAGCTCATTTGTGAATGAGTTGTATGGACCTTGGAACACTTTTTTCAAGAAACAATGTTATCAGAGGTGATTAGGGGTATCTGTCAACCCACAAATATCCACTTAGCCCACAATGTTCCTAAAACATAGTACTTATAGTATTCAAGCCTAAAGAACCTTGGCAGAGATTGTGTATTGTTAGGAATAGAATTGTCATCACTCACTAATCACATAATCTCAGGTATTTCCTCAGCTGCAAAAGAGAAGCAGGACACCTGCCCTAGTTACTTCGGATGTTTGCTCTGAGCATTAAATACAGTACACAGATAGAGTATAAATAAATTACATTATAAGCTATAAAGGTGCCTCACTCCTCTACAGGTGGGTAAGTCTTCATTTGGCAGATGACCCAAAAGCAATGGGGAAGTTTGGTGACTTTTCCAAGGTTACCATGGGAGCTTGAGAAACCAGGGCATTGGACTTCTGGTCTACGTTCCTCTGCACTAGATGTGGTATCTAACACACTCTTAGGCAATTAATCTTTATCGAACACACACTGGGCAGAGTACCAAAAAATGGTGACAGTAATAATGGTACAATTTTAGATGACAAAGCTGAACTCAGGAGAACAAGGTCCCAACCCTGACCTCACCTCTGACTCTGGGACTTTATTAGATAATCACAGAGTCACTTTCCATTTCACAGGCTCTCTCTCTCTCTCTCTTTGAATTGGGAGAAATACTGTGGCTTCTCCAGTCCTCTTCTGTTCTTTGGGTTTTGTGTTATCGAATAAATAATGGAAAATCAATGAAATTTGCTGTAAAGCTCTGTGTCCCTTAGGCAAAAAGGGCAAAACTGCCTGCTTTTATTAAAGTATTACTGGCAACTTGAAGTATTTTATGAAAAAAGAATAAATAGTAACTAACTGTTTCCCAAACATTCATAAGAGGTTTACATTGGGTTTTATGTTTATGGGCTTTTGACTGGTATGTTAGAGGAGGAAAGAAGAGAAACGACACTGGAGACAGGACAGACCCTGACCAAGGGCTCTCTAACAGTCCCCCTTGTCACTGGTACCTGACATTATGGTACACACTCATGTCATTAAACACTTGAATTTCTGCATTATCCAAATGATTGCTTACTTTAAAACTGTGGCTCTCGACTCCTTAGTCTGAAGGTCCAGGCCACTCTTAAAAATTACTGAGAACCCCAAAGAATTTTTATATAGAGCATATTTATCCAGATTAACCATATGACAAATTAAAGAGACTTTGAAAATATTTATTCATTAATTTAGTTTTAAGTAACTAACCCATTCTATGTTAACATAAATATTTTTATGAAAAAAAAAAACTTCAGTGAGAAGAACCACAGTTTTTACATTTTCGCAAATCTCTTTCGTGTCTTTCTTCATTGAGGCCAGCCAAATTCTCAGATCTCAGTCTATGGTGATATGCTCTTACAGTTAAAGTATATGAAGAAAACCTAACCTCACAGAAATGCAGTTGGAAAAGAAAGGAGTATTTTAATAGTCTTTGCAGAAATTGCAATATTCTTCAATATACATGAAAACTTGACAACTACTTGCTTCTTTAAAGGTTACTTGCAACATGGAATCTGAATCCTTGTTGACAAACTTGTACTCTGTTGACAAAATCCTTGTTGACAAAATTGATAAGATAAACCTATCTAATAAAAGGGTAATATGCAAATTAATCATCACTCTGTCACAAAGATGGCAGCGCCCACAGCCACAAGATGGCAGCGCCCAGTCCTCTCAGACCTGCCAAAGTCCCCCAGTCCAAGGGGTCAGCTGCTGAGAGTGGACAGTGTGAGCGGCCTACCCAAATGCTTGCTTCATCGCTGCAGCAACGAGGCAAGCATTCCACCCCAGCCAGCCGTGGAGGGCCTCTGGGCAGTGGGCACAGAGTAGCTGGTGGGGTGAGGTGGTGGGGGGGGACACTTGTGTTGTCACCCCAGTGATGAGGCAAGCGTTCTGCACGCAGCCGCAGATGGGCCCCTGGCCAGGCCAAGGCGCAGATGGGCCTCTGGGCTGCAGAAAGTCTCTGGGCAGCGGCACGAATGCATGGATTCGTGCGTAGGGCTACTAGTGTGAACAGAAAAGGCAAATAACCTCTTAGTATTATTGTGAAAATACATTTCACCTTGCATATCCTCTGAAAGGGTCTTGGGACCTTTGGGTTGCCCAGATCACACTTTGCCAACCTCTGCTTGAAAGACACGAATCATCCTCTGATGTACAATTGGTGGTGTGAGGGAGATACTTTGTGAAATTAAGACACAGAGGGAAGGAAATAACCTCACAAAGGAGTGGAAGAAAGATCAATTGCAAACACACCATTCACTCTTGGTCCATCTTCATCTGGACATGGGAGCCGGAAGCCAGGCACTGTGAGGCAGGAGCACAGAGAAATGGCCCCAACTGGACGCTTGCAATAGTAGCTGCACCATAATGAGCCAAATATTTCAGACAGGGTGACTTTTTCAGCAATACGTGCAAACCCTTGGGTACACTGTAAAGACATTTCTTATTGCATCATGACTGGTAACAACCAGCCCTCGCTCTTTAAACCAGCCGAGCATGCACACACATCGTACCTACCTACCAGCAGAGGTGATCAGGATCACCCAGTTTGGGTCCTGGCAATGCCTGCTGCATGCTTCACCCCATTCCAATCTGCTCCCATCTCCTCGGATCTCCACCCAGGCCTTCTGCTCCGTATGCACCCCTGCTCTTGTTGTTAGAGTTGGCAAGTATATTTGCTTCCCTTGGCTTTCACTCTTTATGAGGACTGTTGCTCTTTCTGTTCCTGCCTGCCTCAGGGACACCCTCCCCCTCTCCCCCGCCAACTCACTCTCTCTCTCTCTCTCTCTCTCTCTCTCTCTCTCCATCCTCTATGCCAGTTTGAGTCCCTGACACCAGGTAGATGAGGGTGGGTGGAGCTCCTTTGAATGAGGGAGCTAGAGAAAATCGGTGCATTTCATTTTTCTTGTACAAATTTTTCTTTTTGTCTGTTTTGTAGCACAGCACGACAGAGAACATGGAAATAAGTCATTTTCAGGCTATTAGCACATTGAGGAAACAGGCTCCCACAGTAATTAAACTAATGAAGATGCCCCTAGACTGAAGAAACAGCAATTAGAGTTGACTACTGAATAAGCATTAGGGGAAATAAAGACATTCACATTCAGAGAAAGATACCAATTTTAAATAAGAGGTAAAAAATTAATAGCAGCCCAAACTCTACTGAGCAGGAAAGAGCTTCAGGTGATTCAAAGAAGACTTGGAGACATGCAGAGTAGACCATCATATTGAAGTGAATACAATAATGGCATCCGATCATGAAAATATGGACAATAAGTGATAGGCTAAAGGAAGTGGAAACCTTAGCACTGGCTAACTACATGCAAGTGAAGCACATAAAACAATTTTTCCAGGTAAATTTTAGCTGTTATTTTCCAAACATAAATAACCAACTTTTAAAGCAATGATTTAATTTAAATCATGTGTTACTCAGAAATGTAATTTGGAAACCAATCAAAACCCTGCTCCAGTGGTCAAGGTACCTGCTACCACCCACCCAGCTCACCTCAGCAGAGTCAACTAGGAAAGGTGCTACTCCAGGGTTCCTATCCACAGATGGAATAGATCTATGTTACCTATGACAACAGTTACTGCTGGTTTATTTCCCACCAACCTGTCTCTTCTTAACCATAAAGGAACCCAGAGGTCAAAACCAGAGGGGAGAAGGTTAGCATAAGGAAGGATATTCAAATGCCTCCTCTAAAGCTATAATTTCCATGTGAAGTTTGGCCAAGTGGTTTGCTGGGGTCGAGAGCTACCCAGGGAATTTTTGCCAGTCTGCAAGGCAACTAACTGGTATTCTGCGCACCACCCAGCATGGAGAGCCATTTGTAGGGTCAAGAAGGAATGTGTTCATTATTGCTGATGCTGTTACTATTAATAAATGGGGCTTTATGGATAAAAAGGGAAGTGAGCTACAACTATCAACTCATTCATTCATAATTCCTCTTTGAGTTTTTTGGTTTCTTTTTCTTTAAGACCCATATGTCCAACACCTAAATTCAAAGGTTTCCTTTTATAAACTAAAGTACACTCTTTTCCTATGCCATTATTATATTTTAGGGGCCCAGTGTATGAAATTTGTGCACTGGGGGTGGGAGGTCTTTCAGCCCAACCTGCCCCCTCTCACCTACTGGGAGCCCTCAGGGGATGTCCTACTGACAGCTCACCCCCGGCCTGCTCAAGGCCGAAAGCCTCTGGCCGAGGCTTTTGGCCTTGGGCAGGGGACCTCAGCCAGGAGACCCCAGCCAGCGATCACCCTGTAATCCAGCTGATCTCTGGGACCCCAGCCAGCAGTCACCCTGCTGATCACTGGCTGGCCTCACCCCAGCCCCAGCCCAAGCCCACCCCAAGGCAGGGGGAAAAGCCTCTTCCAAGAGGCTTTCCCCTTCCCCCACGCCCCCGCCCCAGCCTTGGGAACCCAGTGATCGCCCTGCTATGGGCAGCAGCCATCTTGGTTGGGTGTTAATTTGCATATAGCTCCTGATTGACTGGTGGGCATGGCTTGCTGGCATGGTTTGTTGGGTGTAGCAAAGGTATGGTCAATTTGCACATTACTCTTTTATTAGACAGGATAGCCTTGAGTAATCACAATTATAATAAGATTTTTTATAATATTCTTAATGCACAAATGAAATATGCTATAAATTCCAGCTGTCACCATGCTGATTTTTATTCATTGTTGTCAGATGAAACATTAGAAAAAATTAAACCACCCTGGCAGGATAGGCTCAGTGGACAGAGAATCAGTTTGTGGACTGGAGGGTCTTGCAGGGATTCTGGTGAAGGGCACATGCCCGGGTTGCAGGCTCTATCACCAGTAGGGGGTGTGCAGCAGGAAGGTGATCATGATTCTCTCTCATCATTGCTGTTTCTATCTCTCTCTCTCTCCCTCTGAAATCAATACAAAAATATTTTTTTAAAAATTATACCTATCATGAACCCAAACAGATTCTAATTTTAATTCTACAGTTTGTGGCATATCTGCTATTGAGAGAATGAGAAAGAGAGAGAAGGAGGGAGAGAGGGGAACGAGAGAGAGAGAGAAGAGAAAACTGTCTTTTTTCCCATCTGGCCATAGTGCCTTTCATAGCTTATTTTTCCACTCTCACCCCTAAAAAATGCACTTGAGCTGAGCTATTGTAAGACTGTGTCAGAGTCAAACTATTATATCACTGACTAACAGCTATTTCACAGGAGAACTGAATTGACTTTTTTAAAAAATCAGAATGGACTTCTATAGTTGTAAGACATTACCAACAGTGACTGAGCATTCCATACAACTTGACTCAAAAAAAAAAAAAAAGATCGAAAGCTTCAGAAATTAACCTTATCACAGAAAATATTTAGCTGTGAGCACTACCCAGCTGTAGAAACACAGAACCAAAAATCAGGAAAATATGCTCAAGAAGAAATACTTTTCAGACGCCGAGGAGAGAGAATAGTAAGGACTGGTGTCAGCCAGCCGCAGTGCCAGGCCGGGCTGGCTGGTAAGTTCTCCGGTAAAGAAAACGCTTTTCTGGACCGACTATAATGGGTACTCTGTCAGCTCCGGGGCCAGGCCTTGCTTTTCTATAGATGACTTTGTTCCTTCTTTACATTGTAAAGTTCAGTCTATATTTCTGTAGAAATACATTGTTGTCATTCCCAATGAAGATGCGGATTCAGCCCCATTTCCATTTGTTCTCGTTGGAAGAAAATCGTCCTAGCTGGTTTGGAAGAGAAAATGCTACCAAGGGCTCTGGTTTCCTTCTGAAATTCTTATTTCATATTCAGAACAAAATGAAAGTGATTTACTTCTGGAAGGGACAGGTCATGCTCACAGTTAAAAACAGAAAGCAGGTTGCAGAAAGATCAAAAGACAAAAGAAATTCACTAATGAGTTGAAAGTTAGAAACACACACACACACACACACACACACACACACACACACCCGTGGAGGCACCATTGGAGATACAGCAACTTAATATCAGCAGTCCCAGCAAAGGGAGAACCTTGCAAAGTTCCTCAGGAGCCCCTATTTTCAAGAGAGCAAATAAATTCCTTCCTGGGGAAAAAAAAACATAAAGAGATGGCAATTTTACTTTTATTTCAAAGACTAAATAATGCCTTAGGTCCTGCAAGCAAGTTTAAACACTCCGACAAAGTACTTTGAGTGATTCTTACTAACGCCTGCTGTCACTCTGACTCAGGAAGGACTTAACTAACTTCGCTTTCTTTGACAATTTTCACTTAAAATAATCATGTGGCATGGACTAGAAGTACAGTATGGCAAAAGGAACCTTTTGTAATAATGTACTAGTCCTGTGGTCCGCAAACTGCACCTTGTGAGCCACATGCGGCTCTTTGGCCCCTTGAGTGTGGCTCTTCCACAAAATACCACGGCCCGGGTGAATCTATTTTGAAGTGGCATTAGAAGAAGTTTAAGTTTTAAAAATTTGGCTCTCAAAAGAAATTTCAATCGTTGTACTGTTGATATTTGGCTCTGTTCACGAATGAGTTTGCCAACCACTGTACTAGTCAATTACAGCTACTTCTTTCAAACCTGCGTCCTTTTATTTTTTTATTATTATTATTTTTAAATATATTTTATTGATTTTTTACAGAGCGGAAGAGACAGGGATAGAAAGTCAGAAACATCGATGAGAGAGAGACATCCATCAGCTGCCTCTTGCACGCCCCCTACTGGGGATGTGCCCCCAGCCAAGGTTCATGCCCTTGACCGGAATCGAACTCCGACCCTTCAGTCCGCAGTCCGACGCTCTATCCACTGAGCCAAACCGGTTAGGGCAAACCTGTGTCCTTTTAAATGCACCTCCCTCTCCAGATGCATAAATTAGCCGCCCCCTCCCCCATGAAAGCATTGGGATCCCAAAGAGCACTGGAGCTGAGCTATTGTCAGATTGTGTCAGAGCCAAACTATTATATCACTGACTATCAGCTCTTGGTGATTTTCCACGGAGCAGACAGAGCCTGCCTTTGGTGGCCATGTTGGGACTGTATTAGTTTCCAGCAGGCTGCTGTAACAAATTACCATGAACATAGTGGTTTGAACAACACACATTTATGATTCTATAGCCCTGGAGGAGTCCAACACGGGCTATGCTGGGCTGCAATCAAGGTGTTGGCAGGGCTGCATTCCCACCGGAGGCTCTTGGGGAGAGTCTCATTTCATGCCTTTTCCAACTTGCAAAGGCTGCCCACATTCCTCTGGAATCGCCTCTGGGCAGGGACACCCGGTCCTCGCAGCCACCTCTGCCTCCTCCCCAGGCAGGAAGAATTGCACAGCCCTGAGAGGAATTTCCTTCTGTTTTCGGGTCCTCTGTTTTCTTGGATGGCACCAAAGACAGAGTTGGCGGATAAGTGAAGGTGGGCTGACCACCCATACACCTGCCCCAGCATTTCCACAAGGAAGAAAATAGCCAAGCCACAGATTCCCTGCAGCACCAAACGCAAAGGCTAACTGAGGGAGGTGGTGAGAATAAAAAACACCGAGCCAAGAACCATGCAACTTCCTGAATGAAGAACTCTCTGAGTGACTAAATCTCCCCAGACTGAAAACTAAACCTTTAACACAGACATTCTGACAAGACATTTCACAGGAAAACCCCCCAAAAATGTGCTGAGTGAGTGCTGACAGCCTAATGATTTCTGGAACACGGAGACCAAACAGGGCCCATGCCCTTCATCTTTTGAGGTTACTGTGCCTGCTCAGAGAAGGAGCCTCATGCCCGGCCTGACTGTGCAGGGCACACGCCCTCCCCTGGCTCAGCTCTGCCTCCCACAAAGGGATGAATTAGAGGCAGGCACATGCCACAGATTAAGCAGCACCAAGCAACATTTTACAAACAGCTTGTAAACATGAAGGACATGCAAATCTGTGATGGCCAACCAGGATGGCATTGTGCTCTCCAATCTTGAACTCTCACTATTGGGAACCACATGAAGTCAGAGCCCGTGGCATGGAAGCAACAAAAGCTTTCATAAACATACATGCACATGCACACACACGCACCAGAATTAAAGCATATGGAGGTCTGGCTCTTTTCCTTCCGGCAGACAGGACATGCTTCAGATTTCCTAAAAAGGTGGGGCTGATCCTTAAACTTCTGTTTACAATTTCCTCACCTTCCTAGTACTTAGAACAGTCCTAAGGTAAACATAGGCACCTAATAAATACCTATTGAAATGAGTTCAATACTGTTTTATTCTAAGTCAAGCTCTAGGCTTTCTCCACCAGAGGAATGAGTTGCTTTTAACTGCTTAACAAAGTTGTTGCAAAGACATGGATTCCTTTAAAAGTTAGTCAGTGTGGAAAGTGATGATTCTGTAAAATAGTTTTTTAAAGTTATATATACATATATGTGTGTGCTCAATGCCCCAATCTATTTTAAGAAAATACAGTTAATTCTCAAAGATGTTTATGAAAACATTAATTTTAATAGTCAAATATCAAGCAATGGAGCAATATAGAAATTATTAGAGCCATTAAAATGATATTTATGGAGACAGTACAATGATAAGGCTCAGATAACCATTGCATTATCATTTTAAATGTAAAAGAATGCAAAGTTATTTATAATAATACTAGAGGCCTGATGCATGAAATTCATTTAGGCCTGATCGCCCCAACCGCCAGCCTGATCGTCCTAACCGCCTCTGCCTGGGCCCCCACCACCGTGGCTTTGTCCGGAAGGGGGACCGGATGACTGGAAGATGTCCAGTCGACCAGGTCTAATTAGCACATTACCCTTTTATTAGTATAGATGATTATGATTACAAGATTAAAAACAGCACTGAAGAATATAGAACAAAAATTAATAAAAATTCTTTTTGGAGAATGGAATAAAGTTTTTACCTGTTTTATTTTTATTTGTTTCCCAACTGTTTTATAACAAAAATTATTGCTTATATAAAAAGTGAATTATTTCTAAAATATTTAAGTAGTCCCAGACTTAGAGGAATGCTCAACACTGGCTCTCCTCTTTCTGCCAATCAGCTAGACTTTCCTAAGCATTTACTATGTGCCAGGCACTGGACCAAGTATTTCACAGTCGTTACTTCTTAATCCTAAGCACCTTCCTAAATGGAGGGTAAGGTTATTATCCCTGTTTCACGGATGAGGAAACAGGCACACAAAGGTTAAGTAAACTTGCCCAAGATCACAGAGCTCATTAAGTAGCTGAGTGTAATGTGAACCCAAATGGTCTGCCCCACAGCTCATCCTCCTAAACACTGTGCAACGCTCTCTATACAGGATTCTACAGAAATGCTGATTAAAGTAATGCAGTGCTGGCAGGTGCCAGCTTCTGTGGGCCTCCGTTTCCTATGGTACTAACCACTTGGTGGAGTTACTGTGTGATGATACATGTGGACAAAGTGCTTAACACAATGCCTAACACAGGGTAAACCCTCAGTGTCGGATTGGGCCATTTCTAAAAGAGAACCAGGACCTCTGGCCATGAGCCCGAACTATCAGCAGGGTGGGCATCCCATGGGGCCTCCTGAGAATGGTCATGTTGGACATCTGCATCACAGAGAGGTTCCCTGCCTATTTTTTTTTATTATTAAATATATATTTTATTGATTTTTTACAGAGAGGAAGGGAGGGGGATAGAAGAGTTAGAAACATCAATGAGAGAGAAATATCGATCAGCTGCCTCCTGCACACCCCCTACTGGGGATATGCCCGCAACCAAGATACATGCCCTTGACCGGAATCGAACCTGGGACCTTTCAGTCTGCAGGCCGACGCTCTATCCACTGAGCCAAACCTGTTTTTGGTCCCTGCCTGTTTTTAAATTATGTGATTTGGTAGCTACTCAATGTCCTTCACTCTTACTTCTTCCAAACCCCGATTTCACCAAAGCACTGATTGCTTAAATGTATGCATCTAATCTTGGCTTTTGGGAATAGAGGATGGCAACCAAAAAAAAAAAAAATCCACATCAGAAATGCCTCTATCAGGCTCCGAGGGAATAATACCACTTTATCTGGATTTAATGTTGGCGACTTAAAGATGGTTTCCCATAGTTATGCTCCCTGGTCTTCCACGTTCTCTGAGGTAAATTTTCAATGTGCAGACACCTGGCCTTCTCCATACCGAAGCTCACACTGACATATACTCATCCTGTGCTCAGGGAAGCTCCCACTGCTGTCATCATCATGTGAGCAGGAAAACTGACGTCAGGAACAATGCGATTATTTTTAAGCAGGATAATTAGCTTGTTAAAGATGAGTTTCTAAGTGGAAAATTTAACTGTTCTTCAGTCCAATAGCAGAGAGATTGGAAATCTAAAAAGAGTTTGGAAATAAAAATGGCTGAGCCACTCTCACTTGATACTCACTGATACTAGTACTTACAAATAGAACACTGGTGCACAAATCTAATACTTTAAAGCAGCCTAGAAATGCACATTGACAGCTTCAAAGCCACTCGGAATGTTCTAGATGTTAGGCTGGGTGGTAGGCACAAGAATGTTCAGTATCGTGTTCATCTTTAACAGTACATAAAACACGATATACTCTTTTGTTTGTGTGATAGATTTCATTGCTTAAAAAAAAAAGATCAGAAGTGCAATGGGAACTCAACCTTTAAAGGTGCACATTAGCTAGAAACTAAACTTAAACCAGGGAGCCCTTTTTCTCTTCATTTAGGATTTATAAACAACATTTAAGAGAGTTCATAAAATTTCAGACTACAAAAGATTGAAGACCATCTAATCCAATGGGTTTCCAATGAAGTCCCTGAAATAAAATTCAATCTTGCACAGAGGCCATTGACTTCTTATTCAGAACGGGAGTTTTCTTACACTGGAAGCTCACTTTGAATGCCGTAAGAGTGGCCCTAAGTTTCTCTGCATTTGACATCATCCCTGGTGCTTCCTTTCCTTCTTGATTTGAGAGTCTCTTTTCCACACCTGAATTGCTTCAATAAAGATACAGATTTAATCGTATGTCTTCAATAAATTTAGAGAGAAATGTACAATGTTCCTTAAAGAGAAAAATTCTGTTTAAAAGTCATGTGTCAGCTGAAGAAATTGAAAACACCAATTTGAAAAGATATATATGCCCCTACGTTCATTGCAGCATTATTTACAACTAGAAGCCTGGTGCATGAAAATTCATGCACTGGAGAGGTGTCCCTCAGCCCAGCCTGCTCACTCTCATAGTCTGGGAGCCCTCAGGGGTGAGAAGCGACCTGGCAATCAGGGGAAGGTGACACCCCCATCACACCTCTGCTGCTGCCACTGCCAGCAGCGCAAGCCTCAGCCAGCCCTGGTTACCTGAGCCTCTAGCAGCCACCATTTGAGGCTTGCCTGTGCCTCAGGCGGGCCCTGGGTGACTGGGGGGCTGAGGGAAATGGGGGACCCCAGAGTGGCCAGACCCACCTGAGGGCAGGCCCAGCCATACTGTGCACCTGCTGCCCCAGTGGGGCTGAGGCGACTGGGCGCTGCCATCTTGTGGCTGTGGATGACACAATTTTTGAGGGTGTGGCAATCAATTAGCATATTCCCTCTTTATTAGATAGGCTAGCCAAGTTGTGGAAACAACCGTGGTGTCCATGAACAGATGAGTGGGTTAAAAAAATATGGCATATACATAAGCACACACACAATGGAATATTACTCAGCAAAAAAAAAGAAAGAAGTCTTGCCATTTGTGACAAGGACCTAGAGGATATTATGCTAAATGAAATAAGTCAGAGAAAGACAAACAATACCCTGTGATTTCACTTACACATGGAATCTAAAAACAAAACAAAAACAAATGATGAAACTAAACAAAACAAAAATAGACTCAGAGAATAAACTGATGCTTGCCAGAGGGGAGGGAGTAAGTGGATGGGCAAAAAGGTGAAGGGAAATAAGAGATACAAACTTACACTTATAAAATAGAAAGCCATGGAGGTGTAGTGTATAGCACAGGGAATAAAAGTCAATAATGGAGTAATAGCTCGGCAAAACAGGTGGTTATTAGACTCAGTGTGGTGATCATCTCATAATGTATATAAACGTCAAGTTGCCATGTTGTACATCTGAAACTACTATACTATTGTATGCCAACTCTAATTAATAAATCAAATATACCCTAACAGTGTGGCTCAGTGGTTGAGCATCAACCTGGTTCAATTGGGAACCAGGAGGTCACAATTCCATTCCCAGTCAGGGCACATTCCCCTGGGTGTGGGCTCAATCCCTAATGAAGGACCTGTAGGAGGCAGCCAATCAAGGATCCTCACCATTGGTGTTTCTCTCACTCTCTCTCTCTTCCTCACTGAAATAAATAAAAATATATTACACTTTTTAAAAGTTAAATAAATAAAAGGCAATGTGGAAATCCACCATTCTTGCTGGAACAGTTACTAAGCAGGAATAAATCAGCACCTGAAATACCAAAAACTAGAACAGCCAACCAAACAGCAAACAGCTAACCATACTTTAAACAACTATGCTTACCAAGGGCCAACTCAGGAATGAAATATTCAAATAAAATAATAGTGTGGGGGGGTAGGAATACATGGGAAATCTTTGTACCTTCTCCTCAGTTTTCCTGTGAATCTTAAACTGCTCTAAAAATGGTCAAAATAAAAAATGAAAATGAAGTTTTTAAAGTAGAATAAGGGAAGGAATTTTTAAAAATAAAATAATTAAAGTAGAAAATCCCGCCCCCGCCCCCTTGTTTTTTAATGCCTTCTAGGATGTGGAATGGAACAAGTTGTAAGAACTGCAAGTGTCCGCGGGAATGACTAGCCCAGGCACACCAGTCCTTGAATGGTCTCACTGCTTACTCACAGAGCAGTAGGCTCCCTTGTGCAATCGTGCAGTTGGCTACAAGCCAAATGCCTGTACGAACATTAAAAACAAATCAATTTCACAGGCTAATGGGCATGATGGGAGCCAGAGCTATGCACACTAGACTCCAGACAGAAGAATTGGGTACCACAAGCTTTGTAAAGGCTAGCACTGATCAGTTTCTGCTTCAGGCAAAAAGTAGTAGCTATTGTTAAATCACCAGAGAGCTCATTTATCTGAGTTAAACACTCATATTCATACAATTGCTTAAATTGTACATATTCTGCAGTATTTTCAGGTTTAATTATCTCTGGGCTAATGAAAAGTAAGGTACAAATAAAACAATGACATTTAAAATAGCAATGGCACTTGTTTGGGTAAATGCCCAGAAATGGGCTTGGTGGGTCATCTGATAGTTCTATTTTTTAATTTTTTTGAGAAGCCTCCATACTATTTTCCAGTGGCTGCACCCATTTGCAGCCCTACCAATAGTACACAAGGACTCCCTTTCTCCACATCTTCCTTAACATTTTTTGTTGACTTATTGATGATGGCCACTCAGACAAGTGTGATGTATTATCTCATTGTGGTTTTAATTTGCATCTCTCTGATTAGTGACATTGAGCATCTTTTCATGTTTATTGGCCATCTGTAATTCCTCTTTGGAGAAATGTCTATTCAGTTCCTCTGCCCATTTTTTATTGGGTTATTTGTGTTTTGTTGATGCTAAGTTGTATGACTTTTTTTATAAATCTTGGATATGAACCCCATTCAGATGTATCCGTGGTGAATATTTTCTCCCATTCAGTAGGTTGTCTTTTCATTTTGTTGGTTTCCCTCACTGTGAAAAAACTTTTTGAAAATATATGCCCATTCCTATATTCATTGCATTATTTACAATAACCAAGATATTGAACTTGTGTTCATTGATAGAAGAATGGATAAAATAAGATACAGTACATGTATACAATGGAATATTACTCAGTCATAAAGAATGGAATCTTACCATTTTCAACAACGTGGATGAAGCTGGAGGGTATTATGCTAATTGAAATAAGTCAGACCGAAAGAGACAAAGATCATATGATTTCACTTATAGGTGGAATCTAAGAAACAAAATAAACAAGCAAAAGAGAAACAGACTCATAGATACAGAGAACAAACTGATGGCTGCCAAATGGAAGGAGTTGGGAGGCTGGGTGAAAAAGGTGAAGAGATTAAGAAGTACAAATTGACAGTTACAAAATAGTCACAAGGATGTAAAGTACAGCATGGGAAATATAGTTTATTATATTCCAATAACTATAACCAATAGTGCCAGGCGGGACTAGACTTACTGAGTGGATCACTTCGTAAGTTATATAAATGTCTAACCACTATGTTGTACACCTGAAACTAATACCATACTGAATGCCAACTATAAATAAGAAATGCTAAAAAAAATTTTAAAGATGGCATAATGGGAAGAAAAGTAATGGCACTATAACCAGCTTCATTCATTTTTAAAGGGGGTGTGGGTCAGTCTCCTAGCAAATGCATTATTCTAGGTTTAAAATAAAGCAGCAGCAAATAGATGTGCTTCCCCTTTGAACAGTAATTTTCCACTTAATCCTATGGGAAAGCACCACTAGCCCTCTCCAGGTCCAGCTGAGACTCAGTGAGAGAAGAGAGGAAGTCTCTGGTACCACCTGCTTCCCAGCATCCTGCTGCCTCTGTCTGTTTCTATATTGTTTTCCTTGATGGTCTCTCCACCATTATTTCCAAAGGCCCTCAGTGTTTTCTTTCTACTCCAATGACTCAGAATCATCACCTTATCCTAAAGTCTTGCAGTCACTCTAACCAGACTGTGGCTTTACAACTCCAGTCCTTATCAGTTCTTATGACTACTGACATAAGAGTCTGAGAGGTGAGAGAGTCTTTTCTCCAAGTCATTAGCCTACTTTCTGCCTCAAACAGCAAAGCCTCTCCCAGACATGAGATTCAACTAAAATGTACTTTATAAATTCTAACACACAGTCCACTATTTAACCTCAACCAAGTTCACTAACCAATTACTCTCTTCCGTATATTGTGTTTAAGACAAGCAATATCTTTTTTGATTTACAAAAAAATAAAAGTATTTGTACAGAAGGCACTATAACTTTATACTTTAAACTATAAAAATGTTGCTAGGTTTCTGTTAGGATCATATTCCTCTTTTTGCTCATATTCCTATTTTTCATTCCCAGCCAAATATGAATGAATCCAAAAGGATAAAGGACAAGTTCAGCGGGAAGCAGAAGACTAACAGCAAAGACAAATCAATAATGTGACTGTGACAATAATACAAGCGATACCATTTTATTTATAATCTGAACCCTACCTACTTCCGTAAGGGATTTAAAATTGCTTAAAATAAACGCGTGTACAGGATCACTGAAATAAAGAGAAGAGCTAATCCGCAGGGAAGAAAGGGGAGATAACGTCCAGGAAATAGAGATGAAAGTTATTGTAACGAAGCACTAATTTTGGCCCTGAGCTTAGGAAACCAAAGCTAAAAAGGAAACATGATAGGTTACAAATTCTCGATTTCATAAATGTGGAAGCAGATGGATTTGTCAGAAGAGACCATCCATTTTCTACTGCTGAGCTCCAAGAGGAATTTATGGCACAGTCCCTCCACAAAATAAACTGAGAAATAAGAAATGGAGATTTCAGTTGAAGCCAGGTGGCCATTTCTTCCTTCAACTATTGGTAGCAGGCAAAGCCTAGATGCTGAAATGCAGCTCAGAACAGGCGATCTGTGCACAGCTGAGTTAATGTAGTCTGAGCACGCTGGTTCCTGGTGCTGCCGTGATAAAATGGTAGCTTCTAGAGAACCTGGAGGAACTTGTGACTCACGTGCCCTGCAAAATGTCTTCCTCACGGAAGAATTAAGGTTACTGGTGGGCGTCTGCAGCACTGCCTGTAGATTCTGTTGACTGATGTTCTGTTAGCAAAAAAAAAAAAGACCCTGCCTTGAGCTCCTACCACGAAAGAGGCTCTACGACAACTCCTATGGGCAAAACCCCTATGATTTTTCAGTAGCAAGCTTTTTTTAAAATTTAGATTCTTTATTGTTTAAGGTATTACATATGTTTCCCTTTTCCCCCCATGGATCTCTCCTGGGCCACTCCCACCTCCCAGCATATGCCCTTATCCCCCTACTGTCTATATCCATTGGTTTTGCTCATATACATGTATACAAGTCCTTTGGTTGATCTCTTCCTGCCCCCCCCCCCCACCACCACCACCACCACCACTACCCTCTCCTGCCTTCCCTCTGAGGTTGACAGTCTGTTCCATGCTTCTGTGTCTCTGGATCTATTTCATTCATTATAGTATTCCACAAAATGAGTGAGATTATGTGATATTTATCTTTCTCCCACTGGCTTATTTCGCTTACCATAATGCTCTCCAGGTCCATCCATGCTGTTAGTAGAAAGCTCTTTTTAAAAAAAAAACAAATTTTAATGTATTTTTATTGATTTTAGAAAGGAAGGAAGAAGAAGAAAGAGATAGAAACGTCGATGATGAGAAAGAATCATTGATTGGCTGCCTCCTGCACACTCCTCACTGGGGATCCAGCCTGCAACCCAGGCACATGCCCTGATCAGGAATCACACTGTGACCTCCCGGTTCACAGGTCGACGCTCAACCAGTGAGCACACCGGCCGGGCCAGTCACAAGCTTTTAATAACCTTTACATGCTAAACTACTACTCGAGAGACACCAGCCCGAAGTTCTGGACAACAGAGACAAACCATGTTAGTCGAGAAAATTAAGGGCAGAGGTTATCTGGTGGCTGACTCAATCACAAAAACACCACTGCACGGTTTCAGCAGAATAACAAATTCTGAGAGAAATTATATCCTGTTGACAGTTCACCAGATTGGGTCAATGGAATCAGCTGGGTCAATGGAAGTACTGGATAAACATTAATAAAGATCTTTTAGGAACAAAGCATAAAAAGAAAAACAAAGCCAGTAACAACCATGAAATCCTGGAAAATGTCTTCCAAAGATCCTGTTTTCAGGTGTGGGCCATTTAACGCTGAAATATCATTTCCTAAGGAGCTGCCTCACCAGACTGCCCGGGTTTACGACAGCGATATGCACAAATGACGGGCCTGGCTTCCCCTTGCCCTGGCAGAAAGCAGGCATCTAGCTTTCCTAAAAACAGAAAAGAGATTTCTAGCTGTAATTTTAAAAGAAGAAATGGCCAGGACAGAGCTCTGCTTCCTGGATTTTAACACTGAAATTTGATCTGCCAAAAGGTTATTAGTCACCTCCGTCTGGCATTAGGAATGATGTGGTACGAGGTTTGGAGTAGAATTAAAAGTAGGATGAATACTCTGGGAGTCTGCAGAAATATGGCTCTTCTCGCCAAGACCCAAGACTACAAGTCCATAAATCCTCCTGAGTTTCAATGGAGAACTCCCAGTGTTTTAAGGAGAGGCACAGAGTTTTAGGGAGATGCCCATCTGAGTAACTGATCTGTAACCCGAGGAGTGATCAGAAGGAACTATGCGTTAAAACTGTAGGGAAAGGATTACTATTGTCACTAATGATAACACATTTGCGTATTGCTTTGTCTTTAATAAGCACTCTACATTTTCACCTATGTTATCACATTTAATTTCTTTTTATTCATTTATTGAGGTAACATTGGTTAATAACATATAAATTTCAGATATACAACATTATAATTCAACACCTGTATTGGGTGCTCACCACATGAAGTCTAATTTCTTTCCATTACCATATATTTGACCCCTTTACCCAATTAACCCTTTTCCCATCCCCCATTCCCTGTGGTAACCACCACTCCATTGTTTGTATCCATAAGTCTGCTTGTCTGTTGTCTTTTGTTTTACATCTCCCCATATTAATGGAATCATATGGTTTTTTGGTCCTTTTCCATTGGACTTTTTTCACTTGGTATAATACCCTTAAGATTCATCCATGTTGTCATAAAGGCAGTATTTCATCTTTTTATGGCTAAGTAGTATTCCACAGTATATTTACATATAGTTATATATGTATCTGCAGAGAAAAAGGCATTAGAAGGCTATGGCTATCCTGGGATTAGCCTTGGTGAACAGGGTAAGATAATAGTCATATTAGGCAAGGAAGGACTCTTAAACTAGACTGCCTGAGTTCAAACCCTGACTGCAGCACTCTCTAGCTATATAATCTTAAGTATTTTAACCTTGTTTGTGCTTCCCTTTTTTCAACTATAATGAGGAGAATAGTGCCCATCTCCTAGTGCCATTATTACTTATAAACATGTAAAGCACTTATTAAGCAGAGTGACTGATACATAGTGAGGGCCACATACATGCTATTGTCATTACCATCTTCCTTGATGCTAGGGTCATCCATGGCTTGCTTGTTTGTTTTGCTTGCTTGCGTATTTTAACCTGTATCGTCCAAGTTTTCTACAGTCTGTGTGGGACAAGTTGTGTAATATTTAAAAGTAACTGATAGCAGAGACTTGAACGGATACTTGTGTATCTATGTTCACAGCAGCATGACGCACAGTTGTCAAAAGGTGGAAACAACACAAATTCTGATAAATGAATGAAGAATGAACAAACTGGGATCTACTACAAACAATGGGATATTGTTCAGTCTTAAAAAGGAAGGCAATCCTGGTATCTGCTACAACATGGATACACCTTGAAGACACTGTGCCAAATGAAATAAGCCAGACACAAAAGAACAAATATTGCATGATTCCAGTTATATGAGGAGCCTAGAGTGGTCAAATTCAGAGACAGGCAGTAGAATGCTGGTTTGCCCAGGGCTGGAGTAGAGGGGAATGGGAAGGAAGTGCGTGTTCATCGCATACAGTTTCTGTTTGGGAAGATGAAGAGTTCCGGAGATGGATGGATGGTGGTGATGGCTGCACAACATTGTGAATACACTTAATGCCACTGTACTGTACATTTAAAAATTGAGAAAGTTATAAATTTTATATTATGTATAGTTGCACAATTCTTAAAAATAACATAGCTGGACAACCTTTGGGCTTAAGGACAGGAGAATTCTGAGACCCAGCTCTCATGAAGGGACAAGGCCACAAGTTAGAGAATGCCTCTCTCTCATTAGAGAAAGAGGGGGCCAAAGAGTGAAGAGGCTGCACAGCTTCATCTCCCTTCTTGCTCAAAGTGCCCTCTGATCCACTTCAGCCTTTTTCTCTCCCTAATATGCCCTTGTAGTGAAATAAGGAATAAGCTGGAAACATATTCCTTTCAACAATCTTTGTTCTGTGGACAAGAACGAAAAGTTTAAAGGTAAACTTAGAGACTGACCTCAAGATTCAAACTGAACTTCATTTATCTATGCAAAGCTTTCTCCTAGCTAGTCTAACCAATACTCAGACTGTGGCCCCAGGGACCAGATTAGTCTCTATTCCCTTTGTGGAGAAGTACACTTCCAAGAAAGAACTCATTATCTTTCTAGATTAAGTGTGACTCATCTGTCCTTCCTCCTCTGAAGTGCTTTATTGAGGCCACAAACTCGAATATCTAAAGGGAACAGGCAGAAGCAGTGTGGGGTAATAGGGAGTGTTGGAGATTGAGGCAAAGTAAAGAGTTCCTATCTGTTCAAAGGGGCAGTTCCTACTGAGTTTAGCAGATTGTTCAATGCTGTCAATTTCTATTTGTTAAAAGAAGTATGAAACTCAGATTTTTGAAGTGAATCTCCCCAAAGACAATATAGTATTTTTGTTGTTGTTGTTTAGTTGGTTTGTTTACAAAAATGCCGTATAAGCCGAACAAAACACTTCTGCATGGGGCTCCCTTTCAGGATGTCTTATTTAGAAGTCAATCCTAAAGAATGAGGTAACCACTTAACTCTTCAATGGACACAGAATACTGTTAACAGGAAGATTACTTTTCATAACCTGAAGTATGTCCTTTCTGGCTGGATACTGTCCCATTGTTCCTCAGATCCACTCTCTCCCCTCTCCTCACCCTGTTCTGGGCCCCAGAAGGACAATCTCCTCTGACTATATCTCTTGATATCCTGCTTTCTGGGGTTCATTGGAGCCATCCAATGGAATGACCTGCACGAAACTGAGAAGAGGAAGGAGAGGGAGGTTGGGGTGTTTATCCCCTTGGCTCATGCCCTGCCTGGCTGCTTTGCCAGAAGACTGCACTCTTCCCCCAAAGGCCTCAGCTCCCATCAGGTGGCCCTTTCCTGCAGCTAAACCCCTTACAACGTTCCAAGAGACTTTCCCTTTCCTTATCCCCTTAGGGCTAAGGAGCGGTATTGGCTTTCTGTTGTTAACTCTGCCAAGTCTTGTTGATTTCTCTAGCCCCTGTCCTCAGCTTTGTTAGCAGTCCTTTTCTTTCCCCCATTACTCCTCTTTCTACTGCCAGGACCGAATTGATACATCTTCCCACATCACATACCATGATCTAGTCCTGATACTAAATAGGCAAGATCATAATCCCTCCCTTCTAGACCTGGGAGCCTAATTCCACTAGGAAAGAGATCTGCTAGGTGAGGCTCTCGTGACCCTATTTTTTTCTAGGTTGAAAAGATACTATTTCTTGAACCTTACATGAACTCTAATTTCTAAATCACAGTTCTGAATGACTAAAATCCTTAGCTTAGCAGCCCCACACTGGAACAGTTAACATGGGAGGCAAAAAACCAGCATCCTCCCAATAAAAATACAATTTGGAAAACATGTGTGCTCCATGAGGCAAAGACCTTTATTTTATATTTTCCTGAAATGCCCTCATAAGACAGTTAACAAATTTTTAATAATTTTGAATAAGATGGGCCATTAGGATGTTATATTAAAACTTTTCCCCCTTTTAATCTAAACACTTCTAGATGCCCTGCTTAATCTAAATACCTAAAATACCCAATTATCTGACACTAACAGTCTACATTAAGAGGGACATTACACTACCCCTGTACACCTCTTAAGACTATTCTTGACTCCTTGTATTTTAGTTAGAAATGTAAAGATTTTAATCATCATTACTCAATGATTAATTCATGAAAGCATTTATTCAACAAATGTATATCTACATATATATTACACCTCTCTAGATATTTAGTGCCAACAAGGTACCCATTTTTACTCTGTGGCTATGACAATATGAGGACCCTGACCTCAAGCAACTCAACTATTGTGTACTTGTAAGACAATGAGATGACACTTTAGTGAAGATAGTTCAAATGGGAGAAGGACATTAATGAGGGATCTGCTAAGTCAGTCTACAGAGGATGAGAGATGTGTCCTTGGATGGGAGAGAAGGAGGTATTCCAGATGGATGGGAAAGCATGTGCCAAACACCAGAGAGCAACAGCAGCAATTTCGCAAGTTTCTGCCTCTGATACTGAGTATAGCTCATGCCCTAGAGTAGGCGTTTTAATGAACAAAGTGGGATTTCACATGGAAAAATTCTACTGTCTTCATTATTTAAGTACCTTACTGTAAGCAACACAAGTAATCATTCATGGTTACTGGAAATCGTAAACCTTACAAAATGCATTTTTTGTGGTGTTCCCAAAATGAAAAGAAAAATGTCCTAACATTAGCAACGCACACTCCTGTCACTTAAATTGCAAAGCAAAAATTAGGCTCCAACAAGCTGCTGGTATGTTAGGAGGGCTGAGACCAGTTAAATATTTTAAATTCATTCATGACTTAGTCATCTTGTCATAATGACTATTTTAATGTGTTCCCCAGGGAAAAAGTACAACCATCAATTAAATCTGATTCAGTGATAAAAATCTAACCTCTGAATAATAAAAATTGGGGCTCTTATGCCTTCCTTTCCTTCAGCTTTTCCTCCTGCTGCCGTTTCCCATACCTGCCAGTTCTGTCCCGTTGTCAGTACTTATCATTTTACCTTTAACCAGGAGAAACTGTAAGTGGCAACTGATTACACTGGCACCTGGAAAGGTAGCCTTTTTGTTCTGTATGTTATGCAGATGACATATGCTAATTTGGGCACAGAGAAAACCAACATGGGTATATAAAGCACGGCACCAGCGGTCTCCTAATGGGGAGGGGTGTGGGTTACGGGAGACTTTTGCTTTCTATGTTATGAATCTCTATTATAAATCTCTAAAAATCTATGGCAACCATATTTTACTTTGTAAGAAGAGAAACAAAGACATATTCTTAGAGTAGGTAGCACATGAGTCATCTTTCCCTACAGGATCTGGTCTAGAAATCTCAGCAGATACTGCAGACGAAATCCCAGCAGAACAAGAGCACAGTAATCCTCACTTCATTCTCACAGAGAACACGTAATGCCACTGCCCATCTGAGTCTCCCCCTCATTCATCTTCCCATGGCTCACAGGGCCAGATGGAAGCAACCATCTCTCTCTATTGCTGAGATACCTCTTTAAAAGAGAAGGTGCACACAAGACCTCTTCATTTAAAGATGCTGGGTTTTGTTTTTAAATAGCAAATGTGTTTATTAAAATATAAACTTTATTCAGCTGGAGAAAAACATGTACATGTTGATGGTTCAAGTGCCCCTTACTTTAGATGGTCTCTTTCAGTCTTTAAGAAGAGACCATTTTCAATCAAAATTAAGCATTTGTGAAACAGTTTCCATTGGACAAAGATTATAATTTACCAGATATTGTTTCTCCTGAAACCATTTTCTCTTTCCTTCTTGTGACTGCCCTTTCAGTTATCTAGAGAGCAAACATCATCCTCTTACATTGCCAGTTTTTCAGGGGTTGGTTATTTTCTCTTAAAAAATGAATAGAAAAGCATGACTTGCTACTGTAATTCATTTGAGACCCATTCTGGCTAATACAAGAAATACTTGATGGATGAAGAAAACAAAAATGACGATGAAACCAGCTACAGATATGCACTACAGTAAAACTCCTAGAATATAAAAGTAATAATCAGAATTACTTAATTTGAAGAAATTAATTGGGTTCTCCAGGAAGCAAGAATAATTATGACCAGAAAGATAAAAACATAAGCATATTTCATTATAGAAAACTAGACATCATCTGAATTTTCAATAACAGAAAAATTGTTAAATAAGGTATGTATCCAAAGAACAGAATAATATGCATCCATTATAAACCATCCATTCAGAATGGCAGAATACTGATAATTACTGAAGCTAAAGAAATGTTGGGTATCTAGGAGTTTTTTATGTCTAAAATTTTCCATAAAACATGTTTTACATAAATATGCTTTCTAAAATTAGTAACACAGGAAAATGCTCATCGTAAAACATTAAGTGAAATGGGAGGGGGACAAAGTACAAACTATAACAAGGACATGATTCTGATTTTGTTAACCACACACACATACACAGAGAAGAAGCCTGGGAGGAAATGCTCTAAAATAATAAGCAATGGCCCCGCCAGCATGGCTCAGTGGTTGAGGACTGACCTATGAACCAGGAGGTCACAGTTCGATTCCCGGCCAGGGCACATGCCCAGGTTGCGGGCTCATCCCCAGTGTGGGGCATGCAGGAGACAGACAATCAACGATTCTCTCTTATCATTGCTGTTTCTCTCTCTCCCTCTCCTTTCATCTTTGAAATCAATAAAAATGTATTTTGAAAAAATTAAAAATAAATAAAATGATAAGCCATGTGTGGCTCTGGGTGACAGATGAATAATGATGAATCTTTTCTTCTTTTAGTTTTCCGTATCTAAAAATGTCTTACCAATGACTACATTTTACTTTTGTAATTAGCAACATGATAGACAGGAAAGGATTCCTGTTTGAGAAAGGAAGAAGACAAGAACATCTAGCCCATGAGAGAGAGCTGGCTATGTATACATTCCTAGACACTGCTTGTGGGAGAGGGGGGGAGGGGAACAGCTAATTCAAGATAATCATCTGAAAGAAGTTTACAAGTTATTCAAGGAGATAGATACCTTTGACCAAAAAAGATATCTAATGCTACCAGGCTGTAAACGAGAGTTGAATGAAGAGTTCTTACAAGCTATAGTAGTTCAAAAAGAAAGACAGGAAAGGAGGGAGGGAGGGAGGGAGGGAGGGGAGGAGAGAAGGAAGTCACAGAACTGCAGTAGTGGAAGAACGATGATCTCACATACAAGGCTGCCAGGGAAATGGGGGTCCAAAGGTGGGATGTGTAGAGGTGGAGATGGGAGGGACTTGGGGGACCAGGGGCAGTTTGAGTTGAAGGCACACCTGGATGAAAAGGAAATGTGAGACACAGAACAAATCACTTTGGCTGAAACAGAGTTCATGTAGAAAATTGGTGAGAAATATGTCTGTCAAGTTAGAGTGAAGGTTTTCAACCTCGTCAGACTCCATGCCCCTTTAGAATCCTGTCATGAAAATCACGGATAATATAACCTAATCTATATATAATTGTTCTAAACCAAAGTTGTGAGCAAGCTTCGGTATAAAGGAGAAGTAAGAGGGAAATCATTTACAATATGTACATTTTCAGGCACGAGATCGGTAGAAGACAAAATGAAGTGATCAGATCCTTGCCCCTATACAACAGTCATTAAAAAGCCAACAGCTATGCATAAGAGACTGGTGTGCCAGTTACAAACCACAAGTAATGGTGCCAATGTGGGCAGCGACTCCTGGTAAAGTCCAGAAGAAAACAAAATACTGACCCCCATTCATTTAAATTGTGTAGAAAACATCTTTTGATTACAGAGTTGGTTGGAGGCTCTGATAGTTATCCATAGGGTTTTTCACTTTTGTTGCCTGGTAGGCATTGAAAGTTGAGTAGAATGTGGGGCAATTCTCCGCAGTGGGCAACTGCAGGGCTTCCAGCATCCTTGGCCCCGCCCACTAACTGCCAGTAGCAAAGCACGCCTAAATGTTGTGAAAACCCACAACATCCACAGGTTTCTGAAGTACCCCCAGGGGCCATGAGGCTGGGATAGAAACAGTCTGGGAGCACCACTGGCATTTGGGCAGGGTGATCTACCTTGGACACAGCTGCCTCCTGGACTGCAGGATGTGGGGAATCCCTAGGAGCCGGTGCTCAGATCCAGGCATGGTGATAACCAAAAACAGCCCCTGATCTATCCTGTGCAGGGGCCACCACTCCCCCGTTGAGACACACTGACCAAGATCTTGGAAGGTTTGAATGTCAAGTCACAGAGGCAAATGAGATAAAAGAAGGTCTGACATAAAGAACTCTAACTTTAGAAAAACTTTTTCATCTTTCTATGAGGCATCTCTCAAAGAATTTAAGCTCAGAATCATGTGATTATTAAAGCAGAAAATGAAAACTGTAAGAAAAGCATCCTTGAACTTTCATGGACCTTTGATTATCTCTCAAGCCCTCAGGCAAGCCTTTGGCTACTACTGGAAGGAGCGAGCCACTCCAGGCGTGTTACCTAGGAGTCTGGGAAATACAAAGCTGGAGAGTTGACCACATCTGGGCTTTCATGCCACTCAAGTGGGAAGGTCACATGGAGTAAGGCATGAAAGGAATGCACTGTCACTCCTTAGAAAGTCCCAGCACAGCTGACAGAGTAGCTACGGCATGGCTAGAAGAGAGAGGACAGGGAAGGACTCAAAGACACTCAGGAGAGAGAAAGGGGGGATGGGCTGCCTAATCAGTGTCTTTCCACCTTCTGCAACACAAGCCCTTTGAAGATGGACATGTTTAAGAACTTTCTGCCTCCTTAATCTGCTTTATTTCTCTTCATAGCACTTTTCACCACCTATAATGCCAGCCACATCATAGGCATGCAAATGCTCAGTGAATTAACAAACACGTATTGCATTCCTGCTAATCCCATGTTCTGTTTCATATGGAGGGGGAAGCAATCAACAAAACTGGCATCACCCTTTTTTCATGGACCTTACATTCTAGTGAGGGGGTTCAGATGACAAATAGATATATAATATAACATGCTATACAGTGATGAACGCTATGAATAAAATACAATAAATCAAGGTAAGGAGTTCAGAGAGGGTGGTTGGGAAGGCTTCTCTGGGAGACATATGAGCTGAGTGAGACCTGAATGAAGTAGGTGAAGAAGTGAGCCTCATAAACACTGAGAAAAAGAGAAATCAGAGGGAACTCCTGCCTTATATGAAAAGTAATGTTAAGATATCATGATGAAAACAAGTCAAAGCACTGGACTTTGCTTTCAAATTAAGGAAGGGGTTATGTCTTATATACAGCTGTATCTTCAACTTCTAACGTTGTTTGTGTTCCTTTTTACAAAAAGCACAGTTCTGAATAAACACGAAATAAAAAATTGTGAATGAAGAATGGTGAGACCCATCTTATTCCTTCCAGGAAAGACACACATCCTCCCCATATTGAGAATCACTGACTCTAACTGATGTTAGCATTGGCTTCTTAAATAGCTTCTCTTGGAGTTGAATCTTGCTATTTATATTAGTAACATAAATTGAATGCCGCATATACCAGAAAAATATCAACATGGAAAATCCAAACAAAGTATCCATACCACATATGGCGAAAAAATTTCAACATACTGGAGTGAAAACATGAAGCTTTTTGACCCAGTAGGTGTCTGTGAATCAGAAAACCATCAGCTTTCCTAGACCTATAGCAGCCACTGTTTCCATCCCCACCTCCAGGCATTCCTCCTAGATGAGGATGCAAATTACTCTGTCTTCAAAAAATTTCACACATAATGAATCATTTCTCCATTTTAACTATTGTCTCACCTCTAATGTGTTTTAGTTAGTGTGTAATATAGACAAAGCTCCAAAATGAAAACTTTCTAGGATAAAAGTACTAATTTGAGCTCTTTGAGATACTGTTCAAACAGCTAATGCAAATACGGAAATGTCTTGATTCTTAATACATTGTATAAGCTTTAATAACTTAAAACTCTTCTGAGTTGATTAAATAAAACTGAGCAGCAACCTTTTCCTTCCTGCCGATCACTAAGTGTCCCACATAGGGGGAGAAAGTAAGCTTTTTGACAGAAATACACTTGCTCTCAAAAACCCTTTTCCTGCCAATAGATCAAAATTTAAAACTTCCAGACACCAAATCACACCATACAAAAATGGAGATTAAAAATGCGTGTATGAAAAATGAGTGCTCAGGGGGAGGAACCAAGATGGCAGCATAGGTAAATACCTATTTTGCTGCCCCAGACAACAATTCCAAAACTACAACTTAACAACAAAATAAACATCATCCAGAATCACCGGACAGCTGGCTGAGTGAGAACTCCACAGATAACAGTAAAGGTGGGACGCTGTGACTCAGAAGAGCAGCGGTGCGCGGCCTTGAGGATATGCGCAGAGAGAGGTTCGGAGCCTTGCGGGTGGAGTGGTGAGGGGCGGGCGGCAGCAAACCCGGCTGGTTTTCTCCAACTGGGAGGGTGGAGACGTCCCACTGCACTGATCCTTCAGTTCCACGCAAGGTCCAGGGTCCGAAAAAGGCAAGCTAAAACCCAGATGCGGCTGAGGTCTGCGAGTTTGAGGAGAGTGCACATAGCTTGGAACAGCAGTTTGCGAGACCACACAGAGAGGACTCATGACTTGCTCCCTCGTTCGGGAGACCACCGGACTGCTTTGTTTTACAACCCTGGGCGAGACTTTGGATGTGCAGACTCATTTGGGGAGGGGCAGAGTTGTCTGGCAACAGGTGGAGACCAGTGGCAGCTTTCTGTTGGAGGTGCCTGCAGCCATTAACATCCAACACAGAGACCCGTGCACAGCGTAGGGTGTAGCTGACGCTGCCTGCTCAGCTCGGAGACTCTGCCCATCCAACCTGAACACAGTCTCCCTTCATAGCCAATTGGCCTGGAGGTCAAACCCTCCTGGGGCTAACAACAACAAGCTGGGCTTAAAAAAAAAAAACAAAAATACTGTACAACCCATAAAGGATTGCAGTAAGAGTATTCACCTCAGGTAACTGGGGAGGCTGAGCCACTGTCCCTTAGAGGACATCTACCATACAAAGCTAATCGACCAACTCAGGAAAGCAGCCACCATGCAGAGACATGGAAAGAAATCAGGTGTGAAAGAAATGGAGGAAAAAAGACATAGAGTTCAAAACCACAGTAATAAGTTTTTTAAGAGGCTCCTAGAAAATGCCAATGAACTTAATGAGAACTACAAGGAAATGAACAAGACCTATGAGGAAATGAAAAAGGACCAACTAGAAATTAAGCATACACTGACTGAAACAAAAAATATTATACAAAGACCTAAAAGCAGTCCAGACGACTGCAAGAACCAAGTCAAAGATTTGAAATACAAAGAAGCAAAATCCACTCGGCCGGAAAAGCAAGAAGCCAAGAGAATCCAAATAATTGAAGATAGTGTAAGGGGCCTCTGGGACAACCTCAAGCATACCAACATCAGAATTATTGGGGTGCCAGGAAAAGAGAGAGAGCAAGATAATGAAAACCTACTTGAAGAAATAGTGACCGAAAACTTCCCTCACCTGGTGAAAGAAATTGACTTAAAAACCCAAGAAGTGCACAGAACCCCAAAATATAGGAATCTAAAGAGGAACACACCAAGACACATCATAATTAAAATGCCAAGAGCAAAAGACAAAGAGACAATATTAAAAGCAGCAAGAGAAAAACAGTTACCTATAAGGGAGCACCCATATGATTGTCAGTGGATTTCTCAACAGAGACGATGCAGGCCAGACGGGAGTGGCAAGAAATATTCAAAGTGATGAACAGCAAGAATCTACAACCAAGATTCCTCTATCCAGCAAAGCTATCATTCAGAATTGAAAGTCAGATAAAGTGCTTCGCAGATAAGAAAAAGCTAAAGGAGTTCATCACCCCCAAACCAATATTATATGAAATGCTGAAAGATATTCTTTAAGAAGAGGAAGAAGAAAAAGATAAAAGTGTAAATTATGAACAACAAATACACATCTATCAACAAATGAATCTAAAAATCAAGTGAATTAATAATCTGATGAATAGGATAAACTGGTGAATATAAGAGAATCATGGACATAGAGAGGGAATGGACTGACAATTCTTGGGGAGAAAAGGGGTGTGGGAAGTGCAGCAAGAGACTGGACAAAAATCATGCAACTATGGGAGAGGTCAGTCGGGGGGGATCTGAGGGGGAAGGGTAGGATGGGTACAGGGTGGAGGGGAGCTATAGGGGAAAAAAGGGGGAACAATGTAATTAATAAACTGAACAATAAAGGTTTAAAAAAAAAGAAAAGAAAAAAGAATGAGTGCTCATGAATTAGAAAGCAAAAACAAGTGCCCTAATGGAAAAGGAGACAGAAAGGATTAAAAAACTATAGCAGGACCATAAATATAGGAAAGAGTACCGTCAAAGAAATGCACCTGAAAATAATAAGAACCTATCAAATGAAGGTTTCTTTTGTTTTGTATGTTTGTTTTTAAATATATTTATTTATTTATTTATTTATTTTAGAGAGGAAGGAAGAGGGAGAGAGAGGACCATCACTGATGAGAGAGAACCACTGATCAGCTGCCTCCTGCACGCCCCACACTGGGAATCAAGCCCACAGCCTGGGCATGTGCCCTGACCGGGTATCTAACGTGACCCCCTGGTTCACAGGTTGATGCTCAAACCCTGAGCCACGCCAGCCGGGCTCTTTCGTTTGCTATTAACAATGTAGAAGAGAGTGCACAAAAAGTAACATTTATGTGCACAGGAGCATTCCTTGGCCTGCCTTTCAGGACAATATGGTTAACATACTTTCCACAAAACTTTAAGGATGTGTGACCCAGAAATTGCACTTGCAGGCACAGATCCCAAAGCAATAACCATGCTTTAAAGGCTGTTTACCACAGCATTGTAAGAAACTAGAAATAATCTACGTGACCAAGTGTAAGGGTTTGATTTAAGCAATTATAGCATAATATAAATGGAACACAGCCGTTAAACACACTGTTGTAGCCCAGCCAGTGAGGATCAGTGATTAAGCATTGGCCCATGAGCCAGGAGGTCATGGTTCGATTCCTGGTCAGGGCACATGCCTGGGTTGTGGGCTCCATCCCCAGTGGGGGGCCTATAAGAGGCAGCCAATAGATGTTCTCTCTCATGAATGTTTCTATCTCTCTATCTCTCTCCCTTCCTCACTCTAAAATCAATAAAAATATGTTTTTTAAAATACTGTTATAAAAGTAATTAGTGGTGATGCACTAAAATATGAATGACTAAATTAAGTTTAATGAGGAAGTTTAAATATATTTTTCACAAAACAACATATAAATACATATGTACCAGTGTACAACATATTCACATGGTCTTAATTTTGTGTATTTGTGTAAAATATTGTTTGTGTATTTATGTTAGGAAAGAAGACTCTAAATATATTCAGTAAAAATGAAAAATAGGATTATAAGAATCACGTGATTTTTCTTTGTTTTTCAATTTTTCTACAATAGCAATATAATTCTTCTTATAAAAATGTTGTCTTTCAAAAAACTCTTTTACCCAATTTGCTAGGACCTAATTTACACAATTTGATAAATCCTTTCAGACACAGGAGAAAGTATGTTTAATAAAATAGACTTCTCAGAAATAGCTTTTGTGTCAAATTCTATTTCATCCACTTAATGCTCCCGATTCTTTATATTATAATCTTATTGAGTGTAAACTTAGATGGGAACATTTATTTTAATCAGAAAACATGTTAATAGTTGTGTTGCCAAGGTAAAGGACGGTGACTAAAAGATTTTCTATTTCAAGTAATTAAATCATATTAAAAGTGAAATGATAATCCAAACATAATTATCAAGTTCATTCTACTGAACAAACTTTACTTTGCGTGCCTACTCTGTGCTAAGCACTGCACTGATCATTAATTTGCCAGGGTCCTCTTCCATGCTTTGGACCTGAGATAAAAGGAAAAATTCAAGTCTAAAGAGTTAATCTGAACAGTTAGCCCCCTCAACTTCAAGCCCAGGAGAACAACAGATCCCCTAATAAAAATTCCTCTTCTACATAGAGGTGACCCCAGACGTTTTATCCTTCAGCTGCTGTGTCTTCTCCGTAAGCTCTCCAACTCATGTACATGCAATAGGCTCCACCCTAAACCCAAACCTCACCACGGAAACGCAATTCCAAAAACGAAGTCAGTCTAGCACACAATCATAATTCCAGTGATAAAATAATGCAATGCTATCTTTGCATCAACTTCCGTGAAAACAGGCCATCCAAAGCTACCTGTTCCTTGCACAGACCCCTTTTAGCAGCTCAACAACAAAATAGTATAAATATTCATTGTTTATGTGATTGTTCAAAGGTCACTTAGCTGAATTTAGACTCTACACCTGCATTTTAAAAGGCACTGGTAATTGAGAACATTGTAATGTACTATTATTACTACATTGGTGGGGAAATATTACTAAGTATATACATTTAATCCCAAAGAGCATTTTAGTTGATAATTTCGCTGTGAACACCAAAATCATTTAAATGCTATAAAATACTCTGATGGAACAGCATGCACATCTTTTCAAAAGGTTCACTGAATAATACCAGAGTTACAAATAACCTCTTTAACCTGCTGTCGCAACAGTGGCGATTTTCAACAGCCGTCAAAATAGATTCCAGTACCATTTTACCCAACCGTGTTAGAAGAAGATCTTAAAACTGTCAGGATGCAGGGAGCTTAGTATAAAATGTAACCCAGCTGACTCCACCAACTACAGAGAAACGAAGAAAGCTGGGATCAGATCAAAGAGAAAAGGTAACCAAAGGCAGAAAGACAAAGAGGAGATCACGTCCAACAACAGGTAAGTCCCAGCTCCGAGCTCAGACACAATGGGTTTTGTCTAATAGGAGCTACAGAACAAACTTCCGGAAAGCCATGTCATTCATTCCCATAGGATGGAGACACCTCCTCGGCATCACTCGCTCTGCTGGGACAGGGACACTTCTCGGTTCAGGGCAGGGTTGCCAAATCAGAGAATAAAAGTACAGAACCCCCCGTTAACTCTGACTGTGGATACACACAAATAGTTCTTTTAGTGATACTAGTATGCCCCATTATTCATAGTGCATCTGCAATTTGCAGTTAATGGTGCAACCTGTATTTTGTCTGGCAACCTACCTACTCAAGGCCCTTCTCTCTTGGAGCTAACATTCCAGTACAGGACATTGATGTTAAAAAATAAACATTTTGAACTTTTTTATTTTAAAATATGTACTCTCATATACATTTCACCAAGATTTACCAATTCTTAATCTTTGCCACCTTACATTTAATAAGTTGCAGACACCATGTCCCTTCAGCCCCAAAAGACTTCAGTATGCATCTCTTAATAAGAAGAATATTTTCTGATGTGACTAATATATACTGAGTGGCTAGATCATTATGATCTCTGACTGCATAATAATCTGGCCACTCAGTGTGTGTGTGTGTGTGTGTGTGTGTGTGTGTGTGTGTGTGTGTCTATATATATTAAAGGCCCAGTGCATGAATTTGTTCATGGGTGGGGTCCAGCCAGGGAGAGGAAACATGGGTGGTTGGCTGGCCTGCCAGTTGGTTGAGGGGACAATTTGCATATTAGCCTTTTATCATATAGGATATACACTGAGTGGCCCGATTATTATGCATTCAGAGATCATAATAATCTGGCCACTCAGTGTATAATGATAACATTAAGGAAATTTAAAATGCTATATTATCCCCTATAATGGATATAGTCCACATTTATATTTCGCCAGCTGTCCCAATACTGGCAATGATTTTTACCAATCCAGAATCCAATCCGAAATGCCATGCTCCATTAGGCTGTCACTTCTGTAGTTTCCTTTGCTGAGCTAACACGGCGATTACAATCCAGTGTGCTAAATGCTGAGCTGGTGGAGTGCAGAGGGTGTGGGCGAGGCACCTCCTTCCCTGTCTTCTGCCCGAGGACTGAACGCCAGCTGGTGAACACCACTCACCATCTTAAAACCATTAAGGTGTTCAACAAAATACCCAAGTACTTCCTGGTGTGGTTTTGGTTTGTTAATCCTCACCCTTTGACTTTTCCCTTCTTTTTTTCTTTTAGTATATTTGCATTTATTTCAGAGAACAAGAGAGATGTAACAATGATGAGAGAGAATCATTGATTGGCTGCTTCCTGCAGGTCCTTAGCCCACAACCCCGGCATGTGCCCTGACCGGGAAACAAACCGTGACCTCTGGGTTCATAGGTCGATGCTCAACCACTGAGCCACACCAGCCAGGCTGACTTTTTCTATTTTTAGAGAAAGTGAAAGAAAGGGAGACAGAAAGAGAAAAACTTCAATGTGAGAGAGACAAACCAATCGGTTGCCTCCCGCACGTGCTGGACTGGGCCCTGGGACTGAGCCTGCAACCGAGGTACCTGCCATGTCTTTGACCACAATCTAACCTGCGACCCTTCACTCCACCCAACACTCTAACCGCTGAAGCAAACTGGCAAGGCAAGCATTTCCTGTCTTAACTCTGGGAGTCTTTCCCTCTCTCAGTGAGAAGTGGGAAACATCTTAAAGAAAACCAGCCACAGCGATTCTGTCCTAATTATTCCTCTCTAAAATACTGCAAACTAAACAGATACAACAGCAATTATTTCCATGTCACCCACCAGCAGCTTAATGTCAGAATCACACACAAGGTTCAAGTTTGACCTTACAGCTCACACTTACAATATTTTAACTGTGCTCAGATCATCTGCAAATGCCACAATAATATGGAAAATCTGCTCATTCTCCCACAAAAAGAAAATGTGAAAATAGGGAGGTTTTGTTAAAAACAAACAAGCAAGCAAGAACAATGACAAAAAAAAACAAAAACAAAAAAAACCATTCTCCTTTTCCAACTTGTTCAATGAGAGGTAAAGGTAGAAATAATATTAAAGAATAAAAAGCAAAGCATAATTATTTTCTTGTTTAGCTGAGGCATGCAAAAATACTCAAAGGTTTCCCACCGAATAGTCTTAAGCTGGATAATAACATTTATAAAGTTACCTCTTTAATAACAAAAGTTTAAAAACTTAATTATCACACATTTTTTAAAGAATCCAGGCCCGTTTCTGTAGGAAACCCCTATGGCATGCTTTCACTGGCTCCGTGAACACATACTGGAGTATTTGCAGGAGGGCGGGGGGTGGGGGGGTGAATACAGTGGTCACAACACAGGATTTTGTGTCACTTTCCCCAAAGGAATTCGTTAGCACTGACATCCGAGTCCCTCATACTCCAAGAAAGTGCACCCAGTGATCTCATCAATGACAGGGATGAAAGTGGACACACAATGAACTTTGACAAACTACAGCCAGGCCAGCCTATGGGGAGACTCCACCCACAGCTGCAAGTCCCTGCTGACTCATCAGATCCAGGCCTCCGTCCAGGCCCAGAGAACCGTGGGCTAGTTCAGCTCTTGTGAATGAGCAAAAGTTCTGAAAGAGAAGCCATGGTTATCTTTTCCTGGACCTTTTAAACACCCACATCCCTAAATGTTTTCCCCCACTGGTCCAGTTGTTCACTTGAGAATAATGTCACCTTGCGTTTATACAACACAATGCAGCTTACAGAGTACTTTACACATATAGAATCCCACTTTGTTCTCGGACTTTCGCAGAGGTGACTCCATTTCACAGGTGAGGAAACAGAGAGTTTAAATAATTTTTACAAGGTGACACACTCCCAAGGGAGGGTGCCAAAAGCCCAACCCGCGCTTCCATATGGCACTGAAAAGTAACAATCTATTTCTCACATCTTGCCTTTATCACATACTTCTTGGTAACAGCACTAGGATTATCATCTTGTCCTGTTCTACTATGAAATCTTTATGCACTGAGGTTTTTTCCACAACCAAGAGGTAAACCCCTTGTGGATTAGGGTGATGAGTTAAATTTCTCTGTATTCAGTTATCCATTCTTTCAAAGAAAGCATACTGAGATCACCGATGAGCCAGGAATGGTATGAAATTCCGGAGGCCCGAAAGTGATGAAGACATAGCCTAGTCTGGAAGGCAAAGGATGACGATGCCTCCTCGCACTGTGACTGTGCCTGCAGGGTGCCCCCGAGCCGGAGGGGTCAGGACACCCACAGGAGGAGTTGCAGTTGGCCCACCACACCAGGCATATGAACACCGGGGAAGGAACCGCTTCAACAGCCTGAGAGTGAAGTCCCGCCCACCAGCCCGGGCAGTCATGAATGACTCCTAGTTCTCCGCTGGGATTCAGGGTAACTCCAGAGTGGCTGAGTCAGATTCCACATAAATCAAGAGGCCGTTACTGGAACTGTGATTAAAACCTGCCAAAATAAAGTCAAGCCTCCCTACACTAAACGACAATTTCAAAATGTTAAGTGGTAATCATCTTCCAATAAAAACAAATCTGTGTGAGTGAAGAATCACACAGAAAGGAGGGGGTGGTCTGGAAAACCCTTTGAGGAGATCATCCTGATGGATCCTGCCTTTGACATTCAGGGAAGTAGAGCTTCACTCACGCCCAGCACAAATAGGCATTCAATACGATGATCACGTTGGCCAAGTCAACCATGGAAGTGTTAACATATCTATGTCACAGATGGCTGGGGAGCGACTGAGGGTATAACACCAGCTCTTTCCCTATGAGCAGGTACCCTGGCTGACCCAGTCTTCTCAAATCTTCAACAGAGGAGCTGGAGTAGGTAAGGTCTTCTCCACCTCCTTAATTTAATGCTGCTAGAAAATGAAATTAGAATTCACTCTTTTATCCGCTACAACCCATCTTCATAAATTCCTCCCCCCGTCCTCTATGTATAAACAATGGGAAAGCTTGTTTTCATCTACTGCCCTCAAGTTGGGGCTTTGCCTAATTCTAGATCCTGACCCTGACATCAATTGCTAGTGTGTCCACATCAAGGATACCATGAACTATTGGGTAACACATTCCTCATTCTTTCCTCTCTATACGTTGTAAAGCCTGTTTCCTTCCCCAAGTCCTGCCCAATCATGCAGAAGCAGCAGAAGCCTCTGTTCCTTGAGTCTCCCTCACAGGAAGGGAGATGTGTGAATCAATGCAAGAAGGATAAGGAGGAGGAGGAGGAGGAGGAGGAGGAGGAGGAGGAGGAGGAAGAGGGGGAGGAGGAGGAAGACGAGAAGGAGCCAGTCTAAAAAAGAACCAAGCTATATTGAGCTACATAGGATTAAAATCTGAAAAATAAGACACACACTGAAATGGACAAGCTGCAAAGAGTTCTTCCAAGACCAAATTTATAAAATGTTAGTGAAACATATTAAAACTGCCATAAAAATATCCTTAAGGGCTTTTCATTTAAATGCCAACATTTTCATTTACCTAAGAGCTGGAAGCAATCTGCAGCATTCATATGGTGGTGAGGGTTCAACACAGAGACACCCTGGTGAGCTTAGCACATTTCCAACCAGTCTCAACCTAAGTCTGCTCATCTGTGAAATGGAGATAATATCTACTTTGTGGGATTTATATAATTTGGAAATCAGTTAGGAAGCATTTACTATGTGCAAAAGTCTGAGTACTAATAAGCACATTATCTAATTACTAGAGGCCCAGTGCACAAAATTCATGCACTTGAGGGAGGGGAGGTCCCTCAGCCTGGCCTGTACCCTCTCACAGTCTGAGAGCCTGCGGGGGATGTCTGACCTGCAGCTTAGGCCCAGTCCCCAGAGAGCGTGCCTAAGCTATCAGTGGGACATCCTTGGCACTGAAGCGAAGGTGAGAGAGGCTCCTGCCACCACTGCTGTGCTCACCAGCCTTGAGCCAGGCTTCTAGCTGAATGGCACCCCACCTGTGGGAGCACACTGACCACCAGGGGGCAGCTCCTGCATTGAGCGTCTGCCCCTGGTGGTCATTGTGCATCATAGAGACCAGTTGTTCTGCTGTTTGGTGGATTTGCATATTAGCCTTTTATTATATAGGATGGTATTTAATGTTCACAACCATTAGTTCTGTTTCTTTTATCATTCACCTATTTAATAACTGGAGATAACGGTTGTGTGTATGTGCAGGTATCAGTGCAGTGACTGGCACTCATAATGTGCTAAAGAAAGAAAGGAAAGGCAGCTACCACCATACAAAGAATATCCTATGGTCACTTTTAGAACTACATGGAGGGAACAAAAGGATTCAGAGATATAGACTGCAATTCTGAGTTACCTTTGCTAATAAATGACTGATACTCAGGGTTTATCACTGCTTTTGGATGACCAAAAGAAGCAAGATTCAATTTATATACTTTCTTTAATGTGTGTGTGTGTATGTTTATATATATATACATATATGCATATATGTATGTGTGTGTGTGTGTGTGTATGTGTGTGTGTGTGTGTGTGTGTGTATATATATATATATATATATATATATATATTTGTTTGTTTTACTTCAGAAGGAAAGGGAGAGGGGAAAGAGAGATAGAAACATCAATGATGAGAGAGAATCATTGGTCAGATACCTCCTCCATGCCCCGTATTGGGGATCCAGCCCACAACCTGGACCTGTGCCCTTTACTGGAATTGAACCCAGGACCCTTCAGTCCACAGGCTGACTCTATCTACTGAGCCCAAACTAGCTAGGACTACATCTTTTCTTAAACATGTTAGCCTTACTCATCATAGTGACTTAGCTTCACCTCACTGCCTACTTCAAAAAAATTAAGGAAAATCACTCTAAAGTGTAGTTCTTAAAACCTGTGCCAAACAGGCCACAAAGTACAGGAGGAATACACTGGAAATAATTTCAAGAACACTTTTAACACCACCCTTATTGATTTACTCATACAGTCTCTCTTCTTCTTCTCTGCTCCCAAAAGTTCTGTTTTATTATATTTACTAGGGGCCCAGTGCACGAAATTCATGCACTGGGGGTGGGTGGTCCCTCAGCCCAACCTGCTCCCTCTCATATACTGGGAGTTCTCAGGGGATGTCTTACTGACAGCTCACCCCTGGCCTGCCCGAGGCCAAAAGCCTCTGGCTGAGGCTTTCATCCTTGGGCAGGGGATCTTGGCTAGGGGACCCCAGCCAGCAATTGCCCTGAGATGGGGCCAATCGCTGGCTGGCTCCGCCCGAGCCCTGGCCTGCCTGCCCAAGGCTGGAAAAAGACTCTTGGCAAGGCTTTTCCCGACCTTGGGCACCCAGTGATCATCCTGCCATGGGGCCCATTGCTGGCTGGCTCCGCCCCAGGCTGGCCCGGCCTGCCCAATGCTGGAAAAAGACTCTTGGCGAGGCTTTTTCCAGCCTTGGGCACCCAGCGATCACCCTGCCATGGGGTTGATCACTAGCTGGCTCCGCCCCAGCCCAGGCCTGCCATGGGCAGTGGCCATCTTGGTTGGGTGTTAATTTGCATATTGCTCCTGATCGGCTTGTGGGCGTGGCTTATTTGGCGTACTGAATGTATGGTCAATTTGCATATTACTCTTTTATTAGATAGGATTCCTATTTCAGAGAAGTCCTAGAACCTTAAGGCTAGAAGGCACTTTGGAGGTCATCTAAGAGGTCACAGCTTCTTTTCTAAAGGCACGTGGAGTGGTTCTGAGGTGAGACGGCTTGTTTCCTCCCTGACCACCTCATCACAGGGTGGTTGGGATGAATAAATGGGACAACGTATGCAAAGAATTCACGAAGCTGCCTGGCACAAAGCAGGTGCTCAGTGAACAGGAGCCAGACTTGTTTGGAAGTAACAGTGTGTGCCCTGCACAGTGCTAAATGCTTGTCTGCCTCTGGTGAACGCCAAGCTGCTGCCTTCAAAACAGCTCATGCTGTTGTTTTAAGTTCTTCTTTACTTTCAGCTAGTATTGCAGCTTCCACACTCTGCCCTCTACACGGATACCGAATTGAATCCCTCAACTCCAAGCCAACCTTCCAAAGGACCAGCGACAGTTGTCCTGTTCTCCATTCATCTTTTTCTCCCTGAAATGTTCCTCTGGTCCTCAAGTGGAACACCATGCTCTTTCCTCTGGCCACATGCTGGCTGGTCCATCTTCTGCTAAGGCCGGACCCTGTATTGTATCATTATTTGGAACAAAGACCTGTTCTGAATACAATATTATTATATAGTGTATCATCTATCTAATGTATGATTAAAGGTTTGAGTGGCTTTGGGGGCAACCACATTGTGACATGATTCACACTGAGCTCGGAGTCTACTGAAAGCCAGAAGTCCTGTTCATGCATGCTCCTACTGAACCATGTCTCCTCTAAGTGAGGAGTAGGGGATGCAATAGTGGCTTAATAGTCATCTTGTATATTAAAAATACTATTTTGGTTCATAACTCTGTCATCAGCCCTCAGCTATACCTTCTCAGCCCAGCTCACAATGCAGCCCTTGCTGTGGCCACTGGCTTCCAGCAGGTATAACCTGACAGCATCCTGCTCGGCTGTCCCACGTCTCTCTAGCTTTCTGCCCTCCACAGTGCAGGACACGATGGAAAGACTCAGCCTCGCAAACCTGCAAGTGCAGGGACTGAGCACAGAAATCCTTGGCCAAGGTGAGAAGGAGCCTGTGGAAAAATGCCCACTTCGCCTGTCCCTTGCCATAATGCACAGGCTCCTTCCTCTCGTTTCTCTCCTCCCTGCCCCCTACCTATTCCCTGGGCTCAGTGCCCATGGTAAACCACCTGCATGTCGAGCCTTGCCTCAGATTCTGATTTCTTGGAGACTCCAGGCTAAGTCACACATCAATATGAATGATGATGTCGAACACATGAGCCCTGAGCACAGCACCAAAGACTTTCCTCAAGGCTGACAGTCGCCAAAGCCGGGCCTGTCAGTCACCAAAACCACCCTAATGCCATGGAACTAGGCTCTCCTCCAGCCCCCACGTCTCCATTTTACTCCTCAGGAAATAAGGGGATACCTCTCTGAATTCCTGCAGTCTGCCCACAAGACAGAAGCTCTGTGTATGGTGCCTCCCTTCCTCCCATGGCCCCATCCGCAAAGCAATGACATTAGTTCTCCATGAGCCCTTCCTATTCTTAGGAAAACCAGGCTTCTTCCTATTTCCTCATCCAGATATTAACGAATCCCGTTTTTAAAACTCTTCTGGTATCTTACCCAGGATGGTGTTAACCTCCCGGGTCCCTACTCGGTACAGAACCTACTTTCGCCCTTTTTTCTTTTTCATATCGAGACAGGGTTCTCTCTGGAGGGTTCAGGGGGCGCCCCTACTCCTTTATGGCTCTTCAGAAATTTAAAGATGGTTCAGCACTGCTATTCTAGTCACACATTTAAGTCACATCGCTGGTGCCTACACTCACACAGATCAGCGTGTGCAGGGAAAGTCAACACTCTCTGTGTATCTAAGCTGCACACACAAGCACTGGCATTCCACTGAAAGATGGATATGCCGCTTCAGAAATTCCGATGATTGTGCTGATGGGAGTGTGCTGGGGAAGTGGGAAGAGATCTCTCCCATCCGGCCTCTGGAATTAACATTCCTGCTCTTTCCAGCTCAACTTTACAGTCCATAGCATCAGCAAAAAAGTAAAATAAAATAAAAATAAATTTTCCTGGAGCCTGATTTTCCATGGGATGCTGACCATTAGAATGCCTGGAAATTCCAGCAGGGACACGACCAAAAAGCTTGGGGAAATGCTGCAACAGGAGCCAGCTCTGCCTTCCTCAAACCCAGACTCCGTTCAGGCTGTGAGAAGCTGTGAGAGACAGTCTGAATGTCTCTGAGCCTGAGGAAACCACAGACTTAGGCCAGAGCTTTCCAAACTGCTTTCCCTGGAGTTAGGGTTGGGAGGTGGAAATGGGGTGGGGGTGAGGGGCGGCTACCATCCACTTTCGATAAGCTTTCGTGTAAATTTTCATCTGCAAACAAAATCTCCAAATGTGCATCCATAAAACTGAAAAGGTGGTGCACCAATGACCTCCAAGTTACCTTCCTCCCAAGTAGTCTATGATCTTTCTACTCAAAAGTGTGGTCCACAGGTGGCACAGCACCACCTGGAAGTTTATTACCAATGCAGGGCTCTCCCACCCAGACCTCCTCTACGCGAGTTCTAGGTTAAGCAAGATCCCCAAGTGATTACATATACAGTAAATGTTGAGAGCTGGTCTAAAACACTTTTCTCTTTTCCTGTGTTTTAGATGTTCCTGGTTAACTCTAGTTCTAATACAAAAGTATTTTATTGTGAGGAGTCAAGAGAACCATTACTAAGTCTCCTAATTTTATGGATACTTAAGAGGACTCAAAATATTGGGTAAGCAAAAATGTTTGCGTCCCTACCTTTAAATATTAGAAATCAGAGGAGTATTTAAATTTTTCCTTCCTTCGTTCAAGAAAGTATTCCTTATGGACAATATGCATCATGCTCCCCTCACTCTAACATACTCATATTCATCCTTCATAGGTCCAGGAAACCTGTCCCTAACACAGTCCATGCACCAAGCCCCCTACATGGGTGGTTTCCTTGGTGAAACTCAGTTTAAAAGTACTAAAAAGGCAAGAACTTACAAGTCATAAAGCACCATTTCAAATTACACACTCAAGTTTAATTCTCCCATTCATTACTTCTTGGACTACCCAACCCATCCTGTTCTATCCCTTCCCCTCACTCCAGTATTGTTCTTTCACCAGAACCATAGCACTTAGCAACTACTTATGGTCAAATCACACACACACACACACACACACACACACACACACACACACACACGGGGTAGAGGTGGTTTGTTTTACCTCCACAGCTTGAGTGCAAGCTCCTTGAGAAGAATCATTGCACCAGCTTCACCTTTTGACACTGCACCCAGCTTTCTGCTGGTGTACTTGATGAATATGAACTTGGTCCCACAGTCTCTTACCACATACTCTTTGCCAGGTACAATTTAATGCTATGTATTATCTACTGTGTAAAAAAACAAACAAACAAAAAATTAATCACCTGACTGATTATTCCCTAGTAAACCAAGACAAGGAGCAGTGTATTAAAATACTGATACACAGAGTGGGAACAAAACCCTAGAACTAGCTTATAAATCCCAAGGAGTAACATGTTCTGAGTCATGCTAGTTCCTCAGAACTCTAAGCTGGCCCTTGGGCTACAACCTTCAGAGTAAAGCCCTGAGTCTAACCGAGAGAGAAAGCTTGACTCCTATTCTGAAAATTCTGCTTTGTTTGGAAGATTCCTGCCTCGGGCAGCTTCCCTGGAAGCAAAAAATAGCTCAGAGGACACATCTAATTCTGCATCTTAATCTACAAAATTGGATGAACTCAGTAAGGCCTTGGAATGATTACAAGGGATGGAAAGAAAAGAATGGGCAAAAAAACTTAAAGTAGAAATTATATTTTTAAGAGAAAAAAAGAGATTTATATGAGCACCACACCTTTCCTAGAAAATTGAGCTACACAAGGCGCTTTGCTCATGGATAAAAAACCTTCCAATTTCTCCAGGTCAAAAAGGAGAAATATTTTCTCTCTTTTTGTGTTGCCAATTCTCTTTAGAATTGCACCTCCACAGGGTATTCTGGGAAGTTTCTCAGTCCTTCCTACTCTCGTTTCACCCTCATTTGTTTGCTTAAACATAAATAAACTAATCCGACTGCTATTAAGTTTGTCTGCCTTTTACTTGCTTTGATGGGACCCGTTTATAACACACTCAGTTGCTGAAGCCATTGAACACCCAAGTGAAACAATCAAATCCAAGTTATTCACAACCAATATTATGAATGTGTTTGACCAACCCAAAGAAAATTACCTCGCCCTAAGTAAAAAGTGTTTCAGGTACAAAGTCCCAATATATTTCATTCAACAAAATGACTTCCTCTTTTCACTTTCACCAACTAAAGGGAAAAAAATGTTGACAGGTAATTTGGGAAAACTGGGTCAGCGCTACATTTTTTTAGAACTCGACATGATAGAGAACCACAAAGCTGCAAGCAGAAGGTGGAGCAAAGTAGGTTCATACCTTTTCAGGGTTCCAAGTCCCTCCCTCCACCCCACCTTTCTTTGATAATCCTTTAAAGAAAAAGATTTCCTACCATTTAATCAAACATTTTAATATAAATTCTATATTCATCAGAGGCAACGTTAAATCTAGGGAATAGAACATATCAGTGGTTGACAAACTCATGAGTCAACAGAGCCAAATATCAACAGTACAACGACTGAAATTTCTTTTGAGAGCCAAAGTTTTTAAACTTAAACTTCTTCTAATGCCACTTCTTCAAAATAGATTCGCCCAGGCCATGGTATTTTATGGAGGAGCCACACTCAAGGGGCCAAAGAGCCACAGTTTGCTGACCACTGGAATAGGTCATACTTGATAATTAATAAGTAACTTCTAGACAATAACACGGTTTAATTAGTCCCATTTTACAGATGACAAAATGGAAGCTCAGAAATTAACTCCTGAAGATATAAATAAATGACCACCTGAACAATACTTTCTTTTCCTCTCCATCTCAATCCTTTCTTCTTCCCCCCATACATCCATTTGACAGTAACAAAGCTACCCTGAGCTCATGATGCCACCAGGTGGCCAATGGAACCTGTCTGAACCAAACTGCTGTACTTCTTCCATTTTGCCTTTCAGAAGATCATGCATGTACAGGAATTCTCTTTCCCCAAAGAGTGTGTGTGTGTGCACACGTGTGTGCGCGCGCACACACACACACACACACACACACACTTCATTTTTTAACTCCTTTCCAAAAAGTCCTCTTGGATTTTCTATCATCTCTTCAGGGTTAAGTCCAAATACCTTAGCTGACAAAGTCCTGCATACCCATAGCTTCTGTTTTAACTGTTGCCTCTGCGAGCTCGTTCTATACTCTTCTAGATACCCGAAACTCACCATTTCCTGCACACAGCTGGGCCTTTTCCTAAAGCAGCATTTTTATAAATATGATCCTTCCTGCTTATAAAACACCTTCATGATTGTTCTCTACAATCCTTTTTACATATTGTACCAGCTCCCATTCACCCTTCAAAACTCAACTCAAATATCTCTCTGCTTCAGTGAAGTCTTCCTTGACTCTGTCAAGCAATTAGCTTCTAGGTTCACAGTGAGTGTAGAACCACTGCCCCCGCCCATATCTATGCTTGAGCACCCATCATATTGTGTACCAGACACTGAACTATACAGTAAGTTACCTTTGTGTTTCCACTTCATAACACAGAGCCAAGAAAATAGTTAGGAAATGCATGAGGAGTGAATAAGTAAAAAAAAAAAGCACTATGTATAAGATCTTACCCAGCATCATTAGGATAATCTCTATTCTTCTGCTTTCCTTTTATTCCATTTGTGATTTAAAAATGCAACTCATGGTATGGCATACTTACACTATGAAAATTAAAAACCATAAAAATTATAGAGCCAACATCTTCACCCTCTAGTGAGAGTAAATACACCCACAAGTCCTTTGTAATTTTCAAGCACCACCATTTCAGATAATTCTTTCTTCTGTATTTACTTGTAAGTAAAGCGACCATCTTTTTGCCACTTACTTACTGCAAACATATGCAATATCTCTACAAAAAATACACTGTTGTTGTGAGTTAGTAACTTGCTGTGGATTCACTAGCGAATCTCCATTTATTATTACACTATTTCCACTGGATAATATATTTCAAGTCCAAAAGATAGAAGTCAGAAATAAACAATGCCACACAACCTATTTTTTCTTAGGGAAACTGCAGATAAAGTCAGTGGGTTCCATTTTTTGCCATTTTAAAATGTTGAATGAAATATCAGCCCCAGAAACAGTCATCTACAAACTGAGACTGGCTAGAAGCCTCAATGTTAACCTGGGTTGGTGGCTGAAGGGTACTTATCTAAGGGCATGAGGCTTCTGAAAACAAACCTCTACTTAAAGAGCTGAGCGTGACACTCATAAATCCCTAGGACAGACTCAATCTTTTTTTTTTAATCTCAGATGGCCATGAATCTGAGGCAAACACTGAGCCAGTGAAGCACTAGATTCTCAATAAATGCTAAATTTAAGAGAATGAAAAATTAATATCAAAATATATCCCACAGATTTCAAATAAACTAGGTTTAATGTGAAAGACTCTATTTAAGTCAGTCCTGGAGAAAACAGTAAAGTTCATACTATTACTTACCTATTACTAATTTTTTAAATTATACTGAGATCAAGCCCCAGATATGAATTTGATTCCCCATTCATCAAATTTTAAAATCTCTCATTACTGAAGAAATAGGTGTGCTTGCTAAATTGATGATTGCTAAATAAAGTAATACACTACGATTTTGGTACAGGACACCTCAGCCAGCTGATGAATGAGTCATTTACACACAAGCCTAGTTTTCTGAATGGGTAAGAGCTTTACAGAATGAAAGAGCTTGGGAGGTCAATTATCTTGAGTGTCAGTATTTCCAAAGTTTATGGCCTATTTCCCTCCCTTCTCAAAGAGTACATTTTAAAATGTATCCCTTTGGTAGTTCACTCTCATTAATGATAAACAGCAATTACTGATTTATGTCATTATAGAGAAATGCCCACAGGGTCCTATTCGAACATCCCCAAAACTTTCAGGGCCTTTGCCCTGAAAATTTTTGTCTCTTCCCTGGTTGTCGAGCTGTCAGGGATCACTTTTCACTCCTGGTTACAGCAGCTGCTTAGCTCATTCTAAATGTGCTCATCATAATATGCAATGATTATTCAAAAAAAATTTTAATGTTAGGATTGATGTCTAAAATAAGAGTAATTAATTATGTTCCCAGAGAGGGTCTGACTATTCTCCCGGACATGATGCCGTCTATTCTGGTTGCTGAGTGAGCATTTTTGCCCCTTTCCCCGTTCTTGGCTAGGTTCCAATGTCGGTAAGCGAACAGCACTCCACACTCAGGTATGTATGACACATCTTGATGCTTTCTGTGGTCCCCACGCTGCAGAAGTAAAGCAAACCATCACAGGAGATCACTAATGACTTATGTCCTGGCCACACAACATATCGAATACAACGGTTTCCAAGGAAGCAGACTGTCCAGGTTGAAAGGTTAATCCAGAAACTGGAAAATGGTCCCTATCTTACATAACAGTTCTAGAGGCTGTAGTTCTATAGCACTTAGCAGCATGAACAGGTAGGTTATCTTACACAAATAAGTCTGGGGACATTTTTTTGAGGGGAGAAAAAAAATCACTAAATGACATACTAACTCACAAGTCAACATTTTCTTGGCTTATTAAATTACAAGATTGTTAAATTAAGCACTCCTTTTTAATGCCAAATGTTTTAAATACCTCCCTTTCTAAACCGCTGCTCAAATGGGAAAAGTCTTCTTTACTCAGAAGGACAAAAATGTTGCTCTAACATTTGAGTAACCTAAAGATTAACTATCATTTTTTAAACAGCCCCTACAAGCACTGGAGTCAAGCATTCCACATAAATGACTGCACATCAGTCCTGTGCATCCCACAAGACACTGAAGTTTATATAACCTTGTTTGTTAAACCCAAGCAGGCGAACCAGGCGACCCTATCACATTAAGGATGGGAATAGACAGTGTGGACATCACTTAACCTAGTTATGCTCCCACACCCTTAGGAAGGAGGCCGGCCTTTTAGCTATTTATAAATGTGGGGCTGAGCAAAGGGACCCTGCCACCACCACCCTGTGCCGGCGAATCCCAGGAGGCCTGTGGGATCCCCCTCAGTGTTCCCCCATCCTTGGCAACAGGAGATCCTTGGGGTGCAGTCCTGTCTGCTCAGGAGAGGGACTGTAAGGATCTCCAGTGGTCACTTCCAGCCTGGGATTCTATATATGGAAACATCCCATCCTGGTGTTTGCAGCATCATGAGCACCACACCGGGGAGGGAGGAGAAGTAAGGTGGAGGCCAGCCCCCACCCCCTTGCTGCCCTGACACACTCACTTTTGTGTCTCCCAAGCCCTGCTGTCCTGGACTGGACCTTGTCATCAAATGGCAGCCCAGACCTCTGCTGAGGCAGGCAGGCTCCCGGCCCTAACATGGAACAGCTGGAAGAGGACCCTGCATTCTTTTCTCTGCATAAACACTGGGGGCTCTGTTCACCCTCCTGCTGCAGCATGAACTGAAGAATTTCCCCTGTCCAAAATTATAAGCAACAGACCTTTTCCCCACCCCCCATCCTCACCACCACCACCACCCCCAGCACACACACCCCAGGATATCATTTCATTCTGTAAGCACCCATGCTAGCAAATAGCAAATCGCAGGACCCTTCTGTATATTCACTTTCTATACTAGTTGAGGTGTCTGCAAAATACATCCGAAGCAATTCTGTTCTATTCAATAAAGTTTCCTAAGAAAAAGCAGCAAGAACTCTGATTCATGCCTGCTGTCAGACACCTACAAGATGCATATCCATGTGAATGTCATCAGCGTAGAGGAGCAGACCCAAATAGTATAGGAACTGCAAGTACTATTTTAATAGTCAGGAGCATCACCTACATATTATTCAGAAGACGGAGCTCTAAAACTGTACTACCCGTAGGAGGGAAATTAATAATAACATTAAATTTTCATATATTGCTCATACAACCTAATCAAAGCTTGGCTTCCCGAAGGGCAGTCCCGGGCTGCCTCGTGTGTTGCTGAAACCCAGAGAGCCACGTTGTCCAAACGAAGAAGAAAAAAAGCCCAGAAAATCCAGACTCTACGTGACCTGACTTACTTATTTCCCAGCAAACTGCATGAGAGAAAAATCAATCATTCACGCTACCGTAGCTACCACACGGAATGGACCGAAGGAGTTGACCGTGGCCACAAACCCAAAGCGGCCAGCGGAGGTGAGTGGGCGGCAGGGGCGGGGACGCGGAAGAGGTGGAGAGGCCAAGGGCCCGAGGGACAGCGGACAGCGCGGTGCGTGTCCCCGCGGAACCGTGGCCGGGGGCGGGGCCTGGGCCCGCCGGTTGGGAACGGGGTGGCGGCGGGAACGGGCGGGACGGGGGCGGCCGCGCACTTACCCGGGCTGTTGGCCTCGCCCTCCAGGACGTGCAGCTCCGCGCAGTCGGCCAGCGAGTGCTCCAGGCAGAGCTGGAGGAAGCGGGCCTGGGTCTGGCTCACGCGCTTGAGCAGCGACAGCAGCGCAACAGTCTGCTCGCACTCGTTCCAGCCCTTGAACCAACCCGCCAGCACCCCGACCTGGTCGCGAAACATCATGGTTAGGGGGCGGCCCTCTGTCTACGAAGCCCCTCAGAGCCCCAGCCCGGCTCGCCCGCCCCAAAGTTTGGCGGAGCCGCAGCCCCGCTGCCGCCGGAGGCGCGCTCCGGTGGGTTCCAAGGTGGCTCTGGCGCTCGGACGCTGCAGGTACTGCCGGCTGCTGCCTTTCTCGTCTGGTTTCAGTTACGTTCCGGTGGTTCTGGCTGATGTCCCCAGAGACGATGACAGACAGCAGCACGGAAATGTTTCTTTTTTTTAAAAAAAAAAGATAACGATTTAAAAAAAAAAATCCCCACAAGGCACACAAACTGAATGAAGAATGCTCTCTTCCCCCCGCCCCTTCTCACGGCTTCGGGATGGTGATTTCCGGTGTCCCGGGGTCTCTTTCCCACTGGGCGGCAGCTCGGACCCTTTACGCCCGCATTCCCGAGCGGCGATCACCACTGGAAGGAGAGAAAGGGCTGCAGTGAGACCTCGGCCAGCGAGGGAGCACGCCTGGGAAACGAGTGCATCAGGGGGTGGGGACGAAGGGGGGGGCGCCCCGCGAGGGGTTCAGTCCCCCCAAATCCGGCCGCCCCCTCCGCACCCGGATGAGGGAGACGAGCTATTCCCGTTCTGGGAACGGCAAGACACCTTCCCAGATGCGGGAGGAGAAGACCCCCACCGCTTCCTGTTGCTGCCGCTGCGAACGGCTGGTGCTCCCCACACACCCCACCCGGGGTGGCCTCGGGGCTGTGCCTGCGAACGCCAGCACCAGCAACAGATTTTCCTCGCGCAGAAAACTTGCAATGCGGCTGCGAGGGGCGCGGGGTGGGGGCTAATACGAAGCAGAGGCGGAGGCAGCAGCAGCAGCCCGAGTTCCTTCCTCCTCCTCCTCCTCCTCCTCCTCCTCCCAGAGAAGCAGCCGAGCGGCTGCAGCTCCATCTACAGCAACAGCCAGCATCTCCACCGCCAGGCGCCCCTCTGGATTTAGGCCGTGAGCAGCCAAGGCAGCAGCTCGAGACAAAAATAAACTCTCCCCACCCAAAGCTCCTCGCCCAGCGGGCGGAGGCGCAGCCGGAGCCCGGCTCCCCCGCGCCTCGCCGCTCCAGCCCCCGGAGCGGTCTCCAGGGCCTGCCGTGCCCAGAGCGATCGGATGTGTGCGTGCCTGTGTGTCTGTGTAAGTGTGTGTGCGCGCCTGTGTGCTCTGGGCATCCTGCCTCCGCCTCCGCCTCCGCCTCCGCCTCCTCCGGGTGGGTTTGTCCGGCCCAGCGCCGAGTCCGCGCGTCCCGGGCGGCACGGCCCCGAGCGCACGCCGAGCCTGGAGACCGCGCGGGTCCCGGCGGGTAGGGCGGCTCCGCCGGGACTGCGGCTCCGCGCCCCCGGCACACGTCCCCTCCCCACCCCCGCACCCCGATCCCCCAGGACCTCAAAGAAAGTTCGGCTTCTGGGGCTCCCCTCTCCTCTCCCTGTCCGGGTGGCCGCCGCCGGCAGAGAGAGAGCCCAGCGGCTCAACCCTTGAAGAGGCAGGCGCCTCTCTCCCAGCATCCCCGAGCTTCCCGGGCCCCAGAACTTATCTAGCGGAGAGGGAAGTCCCCCGGGAAGGGGACCCAGGGGCCGGCGGGTCTCCTGCGTGGGACGGAAGGGAAGGGGCGCTCACCTCGGCGCGGCTCATACCGGCGGCTCGGGGCCCCGCGCGGCGGGTCCGGGCCCGCGGCGGGCTGTCAGCGAGGTTGGGGGCGCCCGGAGCCCGGGCTGCGGGCCATGCCGTCGGGGCGGGCGGCTGGGAGAGTGCGGCGCTGCGAGTCCTGGCCGCCGCCGCCGCCACCGCTGTCTCCCGTGTCGGCTCGCGGAGGACTGAGCCGCCCGAGCCGGAGCTCTCCACATGCTACTGATTAACATACACCATTACATCATGGGCTTGGCAGGGAGCGCCCGAGCGGGGGGAGAGGAACCCGGGCGGCGGCGGCGGCAGGCAGGGGGAGCCGGGGGGAGGATCCCGGACCCGGCCCGCGGCGGGGAGGGCGGCCGGAGCGGGGGGAGCGGATTCCTAAGTGGGGACCGGGAAAGGGGAGGGGAGCGACGTGGGAGGAGCCAGATGGCGCAGAGGGGTCGAGTTGGAAGAACCGCCGCGCGGACGGAAGAAGTTTGGGAAAGGGGAGGGGTACGAACGAATTCCTCCCCGCGGCCGCCTGCGGGGTTCTGGGGACTGGGGCGCCGAGTCGCCTGAGCGCGGGCAGGGGCGGTGCTGCCACCGGCTGCCCGTCCTGGGGAATGTGGTTCGCCTACCCCAGTGCCCCCTCGGCCTGCCTGGGGCCCCGGGGGGGCGGGGGGCAGAGCGGCTGGGTCCGCAGGCGGTGGAGACCCGAGGCCGCTGCCGCCGGGAGCGGGGACGGGTTCGGGGGTCGCAGACGCAAAGGGCGGAGGAGGCCGAGGGGCGGTGCGCAGAGCTGGACGTGCCAGGGCGCCAGGCTCCGTGCGCCCCTTGTTGGAGGAGCGCAGGGAACGCCTGGTCCGATCACCCCTCGCCGCGTCGGGCGTCGGATGACCTTTGCTCCGGTCGGCGGCCCCGCGCCCCTCTCGGGCCTTCCTCTTTCCTGGGGACGCCGCCGGCTGCTGCGGCCAGGCTGGGAGCTGTGCCTGGGGCGCGGGCTGCGGCTGCGGCTGCGGGCCTGGAGCGGAGGCCAGCGTCACCCAGAGCGGCTGGGAGGAGGGCGACGCCACCTGTCAGCGCGTCTGAGTCCCGGGCTGGGCAGCCTTACCTGGACCTGCCGATGGCGCGAGGCCGAGGCCAGGCAGGGCTCCCGAGGTCCTGGTGGCCTGGAAGAGGGTGGGAGAGGACGTGTCAGGGCGGAGCAGCACTAGATGGCTCCTCTCAAAAGTAGAGAATGGTTTTAAAATACCCTAAAACCTGCCTTCTAATATTAGTTGAATATTCACAGATGGAGCGCATGAGAAAATTCGGACTACCTCCCGATTTCCAGTGAAAACACCGAGCTCTTGAACATAGCAACTTTGTTTATTGAAAGGCACTTTTGAGGAACCAGGGTAACGCATGCTTCAGACGCAGCCTTCCCTATTCTTTCAAACACAGTATTTTTTTAAGATAAAGTGTCTGAGATATCATTCCACTAATTAACACATCCGTCTTTCAACTCCAACATAGGTCCGTGGACTTTCAATCCTTTCTTCCTCAAATCTAGTTTTGACATTTAATTCATGTCAGACATGTGACAGCACCTGTCATCTGTTGAGGTATTGAGAGGTCATGTACAGTTGCAAAAATTAAGGTGTTACCATTAAAATAGGGTGTGCGAATGATTTTTTAAGGTTCATGATTAACCACCCAGGAAAGACCTCTTTGTAGTTCAAAGAATATTTTTTTGCCCTACAAACAAGAATTCTAGAGTCTGTGTATTATTTTATCATTATAGAGGCAGAAAAGCTTGACATGTTTTTTCAAAGACATTACATCAATTAGCCAGTCTTTAGAAGTCACTTCAATCAGAAAATGGGTAGGAGGGTTTCAACACTGTCTACCTCCTCATACACCTTGCTATTGAATGTAGCCAACGAATAAATTTCCCCACCTGGGGCGTTTGGAAACCTCCAAGAGTAATTTTTTAAAGAAAGTGAAAAAAGCATAAGTTTTATTAACTTGTTTATTGTCACCTGCAGTTTACTAAAAAATAGTAAAACAAAAACAAATTCAACAAACCTTGAGGCAAATCTTCAAGCATTCTACTTATGCTGAAGAAAGAAAATACTGCCACCTACTGGGAAAATATAGTCCTTACAGAAGCCTTTGACCCTGGAAAAGATCTTGATTTAGCTAAATGTTTAGCTATTTTTAAATATATATATATTTTATTGATTTCAGAGAGGAAGAGAGAGAGATAGAAACATCAATGATGAGAGAGGATCATTGATTGGCTGCCTCCTGCGTTGTCCACTGGGAATGGAGCCCAAAATCCAGGCACGTGCCCTGACCAATGGAACTGACCTCCTGGTTCATATATTGATGCTCAACCACTGAACCACACCAGCCAAGCTTTTAGTTATTTTTGAGAAATTCAATTATGAGGCTGATGTGGTTACCAGTCCTCCTTGTTTGTGAGTTTCTAACACGGTGATGTCCTTGCCCCTGATGGGAGAGGGAGGGGAGATAAAACCCAGAGACGCTGCTTCTCTGTTTCTCTCAGAAAGTGAAGTCAGGACTCTGAAGGAAAGAAAGTAATACTATCAGCTGAATATATGTTTTTGTATTAAATGTGGATTTTTCTTAGGTGAACTTGTGCCCCATTTTTATGGATAATAAAGAAGTAGCTAACAAGTGCTAAATATCCACACCTCTTGGAAAAAGGAATGAAAAGAAGGGGATAAAGGAGATTATTAATATGTCTATGTTCACTATATGCCTAATTACTCATTTTTAAAATGCCTATTGTTCACCTATGTTGTGCCAGGCACTGTGTTAGACAGTGAGTACACTGGGTACAGTACTGAGTCCACAGTGGCTTACCAGCCAATAGATCAGATTATCAAACAAATTAACATTCTCAGCATTTTTGTGCTTTTCTCCTTTCTGGTATCTGGGAAGGACAGAAATTAGTGTTTGCTCAGTGAATAACACTTTTGGTAAAATAACTCAAATGGTCAAATGTTTCAAAGATGACTCATTTCAGATAAATCAGTGTTTTGTTTATAACCACTGCTTAAAAAGATGTCTAAGTGTTGCTTGCATCAAAAAGGCACCTGTCTACATATTTTACCATGTTGAAGATAGGTGTTTTTTATTTAACATAAAAGCCTATACACTACTAGTATATGTATATGCTTTTAATATAATATCTAAATATAATATATTTAACTTATAAGAAAATTTTAATGTTAAATTTAATATTTATTTTCATTAAATTTAATATATAAAATAAAATTATAAATAAAATTTCATAGGAGCATTATATATTAAATATATATTTTATTATATGTTTATGCATAGGCAAAGGTATGAAAAGTCTTATACCAAAATGGTAATTCCTGGTTTATTATCTTTTTTTCTTTATATTTTCTAACTTTTCTACCAAAAATAAAAAAGTTAAACCAAAACAAATATGTGCTCAGGACCAGTGATTAAATTTAGAAAATATCATAAAGACTCTGCACTATAAAACTTAGGTCTTTGCCCTAACTGGTTTGGCTCAATAGATGGAGGGTCAGCCTGTGGACTTAGGGTCCCAGGTTTGATTCCAGTCAAGGGCATGTACCTTGGTTGTGGGCAACATCCCAAGTAAGGGGTGTGCAGGAGGCAGCTGATTGATGTTTTTCTCTCATCGATGTTTCTGTCTATCCCTCTCCCCTCCTCTCTATAAAAAAATGAATAAAAATATTTTTTTAAAAAACTGAGGTCTTTGACTCCCAATGATTGCTTATCAGTCTGTTTTGCTCTCTACCTGGGTCTTGCCCTCACCTCCTACTGTGTCTCTCTGCCTCACATACTGCCTCTCTAACCATTCACTCCCCAGCTCAGACCTTTCTGTGGTTTCTGACTCAGCTTTAAATAAACTCCAAACTCTTTGGCCTGAAATATAAGCAGTCCATCATTTGGCCACTATCTGCTGCTCTCAACTTCTCTGTCACACATTTTATTTACTAATCCATTCAATAAGAGGTATTTATTTAGTATAAATCACTGTGCTAGGCAAATAGGGGATACAAAAGTAGAAGAGGCCTGGTCTCTGCAACCTCTATTGGAGAGTACAAAGTATGCTTCTCTCTCTCTTTGTCTCTCTCTCTCTCTCTCTCTCTCTCTCACACACACACACACACACACACACACACACACACACTTCACTAAAAGGTACAATAAGTAATGGGTCAGCGGGAGGCCACACACAATGTCAAGAAAAACCAGAGGGAAACAAAAGTTCTGCCAGAAAATGCAGAAAGATATAATACATTTTGAATTGGCACTCACTGGATGAAAAGTTTCAACAGATGTGCAAAATTTTAAACACAGAGATAGTATCCAGGAGGCCAGGGTGTATACATGTTTGTCTCAATAAAGCATCCTGAGAACTCCATGTTTATATTTTTCAGTTCATATTTCTTCGAGCAGTAGTAAGATAAAACAGGAGAAATACAGGCTTTCCCAGATTTTTCTGGTGGCAATATACTAGTGGAAAGAGATCCAACTGTATCCACTAAAGTAGGCATATCTTTTAAGCTGGTAGTTTCATTTTTAGGAATCTATCCTACTGAAGTAGAAGCATCATTACTATAAAGTAAAGGTTACTAAAGCATAAGAATAAATATAAGAATGTTAATTTCAGCATTGTCTGTAATAGCAAAACACAAGAATACTTATCTGTAGAGGAATGCATGAATAAAATATGAAGCCTCTTTTCTATAAATCCTATACACCTATTTTAAAAAATGAGTTGTACTGGGAAAAATGCATCAGAATATGATAGACTGATGAATGGATACATAGATTATTATATGATAACATAAGTATAGCAAAATGTTAATGTAGGATGTAGATGATTCAGTTCTTTGAACTTCTGTATGCTAATGTTTACAATAAGTTGTTGGCAATAAAAAGGACGAGTCAAATTTATATATATATATATATATACTGGCCTAGAAATAGATTTTTTTAAAGATGTAGAATAATATCTATGCTATGAGTCCATTATTATGGATAAGAAAGCCAGCTCCTGAATCTTGGAACCCGGCCCCATCATTTACTAGCACTTTGACCTTTTACAAGTACTTCCCACTCTGCGCCTCAGTTTCATTGGTAACAAACATAGCTCACTGTTGTTATGAAGAATAAATAAGTTAATACATTTATATTTCTTAGAACAATGCCAGGCATATAATGTGTTCTCAACTGTGACTGTTTGAGAAAAGAAAGGGTTACGTAGATGGGAAAGAGTGAACAAACCTGTGTCTCTCTATATACATACATACATTTAGCCCAGCCAGTGTGGCTCAGTGGTTGAGCATTGACCTATGAACTAGGAGGTCAGGGTTTGATTCCTGGTCAGGGTACATGCCTGGGTTGCGGGCTTGATCCCCAGTGGGGAGTATGCAGGAGGCAGCCAATCAGTGATACCCTCTCATCATTGATGTTTCTATCTCTCTCGCTCCCTTCCTGTCTGAAATCAATAAAAATATTATACACACACACACACACACACAAACACACACACACACACACACACACTGAGTGGCCAGATTATTGTGATCTTGAACGCTAATAATCTGGCTGCTCAGTGTGTGTGTGTGTGTGTGTGTGTGTGTGTGTGTGTGTGTCTGTGTGTGTGTCTGTGTGTGTGTGTATGAATTTAAGTGCTTAAATTCATACATGAATGGGGTCCAGCCAGCCTGGCCACGTGGAGGGGACAGGGATGGTGTGCTGGTCTGCCTGCTGGTCAAACTCCTAGTTGAGGGGACAATTTGCATATTAGCCTTTTATTATATAGGACATACACTGAGTAGCCAAATTATTATGTGTTCAGAGATCATAATAATCTGGCCCTTCTCTGTCTCTCTTTGTCTCTCTCTGTCTCTGAAATATATATGAAAATGTTTGTTTGTTTGAATGTTTATGATAATCCCATCAGGAAACAATCAGACAACTCCAGAAAGAGGGAGATTCTCCAAGACAACTGGCCTGGAAAAAATGATGGAAAGACTTCTAGATTCAAAGAGACAAAAAGGCACGTAACAACCATATGCAATGTGTTATCCTTGATTGCATCCAGGTTTGAAAAAATAGCTATAAAGGACATTTGGGGACATTTTGAAAATAGACTGGGAATGAGCTGCTATTAGGCAATATTAGATAGCACATACTTAACAGAAGGAGGGTGCCCAGGCAATGCCCATGCAAGCTCTCTCTAGATGAGAGACAGCACCTTTCTCTTCTTGGCGGCACTCACACCCATCTCTGAGTGCCCTTGTCCGGTGAATCTGATCGGAAGCTGTCTTCCCACATGGAGCACCTACAGATGGAAATGTGCTGGCCTAGTGCGCAGGGTTTAGTGCCCTGGGTATTAGAGTTCTCACTGTCAATTAACATTCTGTCATGCTGGCTGCATGCAAACATCTCACAAGTTTGTTGAAGATGTGTCAACCCCTGAAAGATGGACCAATTTTTTATCTTTTTTTCTTTTTGTCTAGTGAATTTGCCAAGGAGAGTATGTCCCTTTGTATGTTTTGGAGGAAATAACCAGACATCCTCTTCAGACAAAGAGAATTATCTGTCGCTGAAATAAGGTTGTTGCAGCAGAATAGTGGACTCTCGGCCAGACACTGGAAATGTGCCTTGCCTGACCTTGCCTGAGGTGCCTCCCTGCCTCATTAAGCAAGCTGCTGCCCCCTGGCCTGCGTTCGGCTTCTCAAATGTGCCAAATCCATTCCCTTCTCGAAGTCTTTACACTTACTATTCTGGGAAAATTACGTCTTTCCAGCTCCTCATCCAGCACTCCAAAAGGCTGACTCCTCCCTTGGGTCTTAGCTCAAATGTCACCTTCTTAGAAATGCCTATTTTGACCGCACTATCTATAGTGGCCCTTTCCATATGGTAGCACTTACCACAAACAGAAATTGTGTTGCTATTCATCCATTTATCTCTTTGCTATCTCTCTTCCTTCCCCAGATTTTAAACTCCACAAGTGCAGGATTGGACCTTTGTCATTCACTCTTAAGACCCTCAGTATCTTGCTAGGGCCTCCCCCACAGTAAATATCGTGCGCAGTAAATATCTGTGAGGCGAATGAATGAATCTCAAGATCGGAAGGTACCTCAGGAGACCCCAGATTCAATGTCCCATCCTGTACTTAAACACCCTTGTACAATATTTAGACCCAATCCATGGACTGCGTGTTTTTCACCTACAGCGCATCAAATGGGAGATATGTGTAATACTATCAGCAATAATATATATATATATATATATATATATATATATATATATATATATATAGTGCAGCAAAACAAGGCTAGCATGAACAACGCTTTTTCATTGTTCTGAATTTATTCAACTTCACTTTTCCTGTTTGGGAATAGTAAAGTATCTATATTAAATTATGGTGATAGAAGCGGCATTTGACTATTATGTCCTTATTTGGAAAAATGAAAATTAAAACTTGGCAACTTTAGTTGGTTTCCTGTTTTTTTCCAGCCTATGGAATTCAGGAGTCTGGAGGCCACAGGTCACAGGCTTCCCTCTAAGAGGCTGTATAGATGGTACTGGAGTGGCCATTGCATCTGGGTTGGCACTGATGATTAACACATGCTTTCTTCAAAAAGCCTCTGGTCTGTCTCTCTGTAGCTTCCGCCCATGGCAGCCCTGGAAGTATGTCTAGCAGCTCTCCTTCAAGATTATGCTCAGTGTGGTGTTGCCAGCTCCAGCTACTGCCTGTGTTGTGGTCCTAGGCTCTTCCTGCCCCATCCTCCCCTCTCTCCTTTCGCAAGTCCTAGTCTGAAAGCTCTCCCTGCCTAGTTCTGCTCCTCCCCATTTTACCTTCACAGGTATTTCCCCTAATAAATGGCTTGCACATCTACTCTGGTTGTGGTATTCATGCTTGGAGTACCTTCTTGAGCAGACATACTACCCACGGGCTTAAAGTAACCCTGGGAATTGGGCAAGGCATTCCCAAAGTGATCGAAGCAGCTATGCTACCATGGGTAGGTTATGTAATCTATTTCACCATCTATAAGATGGAGATACTCCTACAGGTTGTGTGAGACTTGAGGGAATAACTTATGACATGCCTTACAGTGCCTGGCATTCAATAATCTATCTCCCACCTTTTACTGTGAGAAAGCTGAAGTGTCTGTTCAAAAGCTGTTCCGTCTATCCGCCGTGACTATGAGCGTGGACCTATGAACCAGGAGGTCTCGGTTCGATTCCCAGCCAGGGCACATGCCCGGGTGGCGGGCTCCCCTGTGTGGGGAACTGCAGGAGGCAGCCCAGCAAGGATTCTCTATCTCTATCTCTATATCTCCCTTCCTCTCTGAAATCATATTTTTTAAAAGAAAATAAAACAAAAGCTGTTCAAATTTATTAAAAAGTACTTAATAGGTTCAAGGGAAAAGTGAACAAAAGCACAGATTTTTTGAAAGTTGCATATCTTAAAGGGCCTGAAAGCCTCCTCGGGTTATCAATGTGTAATATCAGACAAGCTAATGTAAAATAGTTTCAGTGTAAATTTTGACTTTCAAAGAGCAGATGATTAGGCAGTAAGCTGGGAGAAATGATTGAGGTGAGCCACCAATATGGCTGGCAGGCAGGGAAACTTCCTGGCTGAAGGAGACCCCAAGATGGCTCTGTCCTGTCCTCAGGAAAGGTGCACAACCAGGGTGTGCATCCAGGCGAGTGCAGGCTTTCAGGTCAAGTTGTAGAGAAGGACCTATTAAAAGATGAGACTTGAGTGGCTGAACAGAGGTGCCCAGGATGGAGGGAATGTGAAGACTGATTGAAAGTGGGCCAAGTTGGCATGTGCATCAGCTAGAACTCTATATTTGCCACTAGGATCTAGTGTGCTTCCTGAAGAGTAGGCACAGCTATGGTAAAGTAACCTCTGAATTAAAAATATGATTTAAAAATAATTGCAATGCTGGCTCTCATATGCTTGTTAGGCACTTACTTGACACATAGAACTTGATAAAAATTAATTTTCCTTCTTTTTATGCACAGATTAGAGTGTGTCAAGTTGGCTAATTTATCTCTTGGGTACATCTCACATAGGAACATGCTTTATGCTCTCTTCAAAGACATGCTTTCTCAAAAGCCTTGTAATACGGTCTAGGACAGGATTGCCAGGGCTTGAGTCAGAATTCGAGGGGATGAAGAGAGAGATGTGGAGGAAGGAACTGAAGAACTGATGACAGATGGAATGTGGGAAGGCTAAATCAGGAGTCAGGTCTGTTAAGATAGCAACCGTGAAAGGCAAGCTGGGTAAGGCCCCGGGCGGTGGCTTACGGAGACTAAACTTGAGTTCAGATCTCATTAGAAGCAGCTCAGAAATATCTGTGTTGGCAGGGGCTCACATTCAGATAGGAAGCTGGCGTCTGTTCTCCAGGGCAGTGTGGTGATTGCCTGGCCAATCCCCTCACCCCTAGCACATTTTTTCACGGATGGAATCACGGCCGAGGCTGAGCCAGAAGCTGGTGCAGGGTGAGCCTGCCATGTGAGCGTCAGGGGGAACCGGAGGACTCTGCTCTCACTTTGCACTAAAGCTCTTACCACACTCAGGATAGTTTTCAAATTTTCTTCAGTTGCTCAGCTCAGAGAATTCTTCCAGGAAAAAAAAAAAGGCTTCTGAACCCCATTTTTAGGTACATAGACTACCACTCCCCAAATGCCATGAGCAGTTAGGATTATTCATTCGGAGACAAACTGGAATGCCAATTGGACAAGGTTGCTGAATCCCTGAAGAAAATATTTGTTTTTTTATTGGGGTAAAATATACATAATTAACATTAAATTTACCCTTTAACCATTTTAAGTCTGAGAGTCAGTAGTATTAAGTACATCCAGATTGTTTGTGCAACCATGAACACTAACCATATCCAGAACTTTTTCATCATCCCAATCTGAAATTCTGCGTCCATTCACAATAACTCCGCATTTCCCCATCCCCTCAGTCTCTACTACCCCCTATTCTACTCTCGGTCTCCTGGAATTTGCCTGAATTCTTGGTACTTTACATAACACGAATCATATAATACTGTCCATTTCTGTCTGGCTTCTTTCAATTAGCATAATGTTCATCCATGTTGTAGCAATTTCGTTCCTTTTTGAGGATGAATATTCCATGAAGAAAACTTCTGGAAGTTTTCTCCAGAATGGAGTTAGATAAGAAGGGTTAACTCTAGTTTTTAGAACACCTAGTCGGGTACACTGTGTTTTTATCTGATTTCTAAACAGTATAACCCAAACCAATTAATTGGTACAGTTATTTAAATATAGTTTAAACTCAAGCTAATGATTCACAATTTCAAACACAAGTGCAGATGGGTTCACACTTCTTAAAAAGAAACAAATATGTTAAGTATTAATTGTAGTCTTTTACAGTAAAACATCTTACAGTGTCATAGATAGGATTTCAAATAAATCCAAAGAAGGTTAATGTATGCATTACAAAACGACTCCGTTACAGGACTTATGTCAGGATTACTAGTACAAGAATGGTACCTTAGACCTTTGGAGAGATAACTTGACCCAGATTGGCATGAGAGGAACAAAGTGGAATTTACTTGTTCTAGAAGTCATCAAATCTTTATTCTGATCTTGGTTATTGAACTACCAATTATCTTTCTCAACTGAAAGTGCAAATGAAATGTGTCCACAGGTTTACAAGTCTAAAATCATATTTTAGTAAACTAAACAAAGATCAGAACCGCCTTCTCCAATATTGCTTAAAGCCACCTTGGTATGTGCCCAAAATTGCTGGCACTGACATCTTTATCCTAAGCAGGCATGACTGTTGCACAGGATACATTAGGTTAGATATTGATTAATCCCACATTTGTCACATCCTTGGAATGTTCCTAGTCAAAAAATTCACAAGAAGCTGCAAAATTTCCCAGAGCCTTTATTATGCTAATGTTCACTGTGGCTTTTCTGGTGAATACAGAATATGGAAGGCTCCAGACAGGTCTTGGAGTATATACTGCTGCTTGGGATATGTGCTGGGAAAACCTGGGTCTGATAATAAGCTGGAGAGAAACAATACAAATGATGAAAGAATTTTAAAATTGTACCTACAGTTCCATGTTGAAAAACTATGTGTTTTTCTGTAGGAAGGTGTCTAGTGATTAAGAACACAAGCTTCAGGCAAAACAAAGCAAAATTGGATTCAAATCCCAACTCGACCACCTCGTAGCTGTAGAATATGGGCTATTTAACCAAAATTGGTCTGTTTTCTGTCTACCTTAGCAAAGTGAGCCAGGATTACAGGAGATAACATCCAATTGGATCAATTTAGGGTAGTCAAGAGACTGAAAAGATGATTCTTTTATCCAAGATATTAATATAGAGTTGTTTACTGAAAAGTGGAAAGAGGAACATGAGGATACCTCAGAGGTAGCAATGCAGGGAGCAACCACCATCCACAGGGCTGGGGAGACAAAGTGAAGAAGTTGCAATTATTTAGAAGTCTGGAGGAGGGGCCCTACCAAGCTGGAATACTTGGATCTCTGAGGATGGGGTGCTACTGGTGTCCTGAGGTGGGTGGGGGTGAGGAAGCAGGTTCCACTCTGGATTTAATCTTTGCTCCTGGACAATCAACTGCCACTGCCAAGATAAAGAAGCCAGGCTGGGGTGATGTTCATAAGAACAGAAAAGCCACAGGATAGGAAGGAGCGGATCTCTTCTTCCTCGCTCTTCCTCTCTCCTATTGCTCTGATTTGCAAAGCCTCCTAAGAGTGGACTGGAAAAGAGTGTGTTTTGCAGAGTCTACCCCAGCATTGCAAAGCCGAGTATAGAAGGGTGGGTTTGGAGCTGGGAGACAACAGCTTAATCGCTGGCACAAATACCAAGAGTTTAGAGTGCGAAAAGTATATGGCAGCTAGTCCTCCTCCTAACCTCACTGACTCAGTCCTGTGCTTGGTATATGTTGCAGAATTTCTGTAGGACATGGCTATGAAAAACACAGAAGAGATTAAATGCCTGGAGGTTCAACTAATTAAATAAAACTAGGCAGGCTTAACATCACATCTCAAACTTGAAATGTCTAAAACTGAATTCTTGCAACCAATGTTCAAAGCAGCCTTATTCATTAATAACCAAAAAGCAGACAAATTCAAATATCCATCAATGGTAAACACAATGTGGTATTGGTATACCTTACACAATGAAATATTTTTGGGCAATAAAAAGGAAAAAAAAATTGATTCATGCTATAACATGGATGAACCTTAAAAATATTGTGCTAAGTGATGTTTGTGGCCAGATACAAAAGACTACATTGTGTGATCCCATTTGTGATTCTACATGATTTCATCCCATGAAATGTCCACAACAGGCAAATCTATAGAGACAGAAAGTAGATTGGTGGTTGCCTGGGTTTGGGAACATGGTGGGGGATGCAGGTAACTGCTAATGTTCACAATATCTTTCTAAGAGTAATTAAAACATTCTGAAATTGACTATAGTAATGATTGAAAGACCCAGAGTAATTGAAACTATTGAGTGGTACATTTTGAATGGGAAATTGTATGGTATGTAAACTGCATCTCCATTAACCTGGTAAAAAGAAGGAAAAAAAGAGACCATGCAGCTTTTGCCTTGTTTCCTAGAACACTTGCTCTTGGAATCCTGAGCTCCCACTTACGAGTAAGAAATTGACTAACCTGAGACCATCAAGCTGTGACCAAGACAAAGCCACATGGAGAGGCCACATCTTGTCCTAGCTCAGCCCCGCTTTTGAAGTCTCCACAGCCCACACACCAAATACATGAGTGAACAAGCCTTTAGCCCCCTAAGTCAATCTGTCATTTGAATCCCAGGTAAGCCCAACCCCGTTACATCCTATCCTAATATCTGAACACAGATTCTGCGAGCATAATAAAAGTGGTGGTTGTTTTATACCACTCCCTTTTGGGATAGTTTGTAAAGACCACTCTTCTGGTTTTCTTCCTGTCTCAGTCTTCTCAACCTATTGGTTCCTCCCAGTCTCCTGAATGTTGGTCTTCCCCGTCTGTGCCCACTCTCATGGTAATCTCATGCAGACTTATGGCTTTAAATATCACACTAACGACACCCAAATGTATAACTTCAGCCAGACCTCTCCCCTGAACTTAGATTACTATATTCACCTGTTTATTTGGCATTCCTACTTGTATTTTTAGAAAGTAACAACTAATCTATATAAACCAACTATTTTATCTAAAAATACATACAAATGCAATGCTTTTATTGACGTTCTTGTACAATGTCACTATTCATTAGTGATTGGAAAATTCTGGCATAAGCCTCTAAAAGTCACTTTGCTTGTTTTTACTTGACTACCTACCAAATCCCTCAGATTTCTGAGGGCAGGAAAGATAATTCTTTCAACTTCAGCAAGAGAAGCTAAGGGCAAGTCATCTTTAAGAGTTATAGAGTTATGAAAAATGATGGGTGAATAAACAAAATGTGACATATTTACATAATAGGATAATATTCAGCCTTAAAAAGAAATGAAATCCTGATACATACTACAGCATAAGCCTTGAAAATATTATACTCAGTGAAATAAGCCAGAGAGAAAAGGACAAATACTGTACGATTCCATGTAAATGAGGTACCTAGAACAGTCAAGTTCATAAATACAGAAGAATACTGGTGGTTACCAGGGGAAAAGGGAGGGATAATGGGGAGTTATTATTTGGTGGTTATAGAGTTTCAGTTGATGAAAAAATTCTGAAGATGGATAATAGTGATGGTTGTACACCAATATGAATGTACTTAATACCACTGAATTGTACACTTTAGAATGGTTAAAATGGTAAATTTTATGCTATACGTTACTACAATAAATTTATGAAAAATGGAGTAAGACTACAGGTGGACAGTTTGTTTTAGGTACAAAGAGATCTTTAAAGGGACGCAGGATGGCTGGGATGGAGTAAGTGATCTCTGAATATTCCCCATTTTACACCAGAAAGTGAGTTTCTCAGATAAACAGTTATACTGGTTGCTAACCAGAGGGGCTGTGGCTTCTGATGGCCCTGCTTCCAGTGGCAGGGTTAGAACAGGCCTTGGGAATTTCTGAGGTGGGATGTGCTTCTAATAAACTACCAATGCTCCTTTTTAGGCACAAATACTTTAAGGTCAGGAGCTTTCCTGATTCTTTGTGGCCCAGACTCCTCAAAGGTATCTGGCCCCAAGAAGGTATTTATTACATAGCTACTGAATGCAGATAAAAGTTTGATTTGGTTTATAGAACGGAGATTAGGTAATGTCTTTTTGAGAGTGCTGTATTTGATTAGAATGAAATGATATTACGTAAAAACGCTAACACAATGATAAGGCATTATTCTTAATATAAGCAAGATGAAAAAGGCTTAAATTTCTCCCTGAATGTCACAGTTTATTTGCTATGATTTGATTTCTTAGTGAGTCGAATGTAATTTTTGCTGAAGACACAGGAAACTCTGATTTACTTTTTCTTCTTAGTCATCTTAGAAAGAGTGGGGAACCTTTTGGCCCATCAGGTTCCTTAACTCTTCCAATAATATTACAAAGAATAAACAAAATAATTTACCATTCAGAAGGGTCTGGGGGTCTATCTCTATATATAAAACCCTAATATGCAAATAAACCAAATGGCAGAACAAAGAACTGGTTGCTGTGACATGCCTTGACCACCAGGGCGCATGTGTGGGATATGGTGGGCGTCGACAGCAGGTGGCAGAGCACGGAACACAGCAAGCGTAAGTCACGGTGGGATGATGGAGCAGGTGAGCGGGGGTGCCAGACCAAGGTGGGGCACTGGTCACTGTCATCGGGGAGAGCCTCTGATGGTTACTGAAAATTCTTTGCTCCCGCGCACCACAGTCCTGCCTGTGCTCACACCTGCTGCCAACATCAGAGCCACTTCTTGCACCCGCTGCAGGTGCCCTGTGCCAACCCCAATCACTTGGCGCTATCAGTGAGTGCGAGCAGTGGCTGCCAGCCCCAATCACTTCTCAGGCTTCTCCACCTCCCCCTGCTCCTGAGGGGCAATTGGGGCCAGCAGCCACTGCCAGCGCCCAGCGTCCATCCCAATCACTAGGCACTGTCAGCGGGTGCAAGTGGCGGCTGCAGCCTCATTGCCCCTGAGGGTTTCTGCACCTCTCCCTGCTCCTGAGGGGCAATTGGGGCAGCAGCCGCTGCTCACACCTACTGATGGTGTGGCACTGGCCCTGCTGCTGGCACTGGCTCCAATCGCTCTGCACCATCAGCGGATGTGAGCAGGGCTGGAGCCATCAGCATGGGGCTGCCGGCAGACAGGGGACTGGAAGCTGCAGTGGGAAGGGCCAGGTGGGGACACGTAGGATGGGTCGAGACCCGACCCTGTGCCCACAACAGCCTGGTGGCCCACAGTTCCTTTCAGGGTGCACGAATTCATGCATTGGGCTCCTAGTTTGTCATAAGAACATATTATAAAAAAAATAGTCATGTGCTTCTGTTAGTGATTTTTTTCTAGCTCTAAATCCCTCCAGTTATGGATGGATTTGCTGTACAGGAGGAAACCTAAGGCATTGAGAGTCTCACAGATCTTCCCCAGTAGGCCACAGCCTGCTAATCTAATCCTATCTAGCAGCAAATTTAATTATCCGAGAAATGTTATTATTCTTGTTTTATATATCTACTTCCTATAAATGAGCATCATTTCAATCTATGACACACTGAGAACAGTCAAGAATTATAACTTGCATTTATAATTTAAGAAGCTATTTTTAAAAATTAAGACTTGTGTTTATGTGCTATAAGAAAATTTAGAAACCAAACAGATGGATATTTATAAAAACTGCTATTTCAGAAAAGGACTTAAAGCTAGAAGCCCTTTCCAACTCCTCTGTAAAATGGAAAACATACAATTACTTTAAGAAGAATTCAATTTTTCCCCAATTGCACCTAAATTATGACAAAGGAAAAACATTCAGAACACGTAAGACTTTTACTTTCTCAAATTTTAGATGGACTGCTTTTTGGAAATGTTCTAATTAATATTACATAAAATCCCCTAGCTGATAAAAGGCCAGACATTTACTTTCTTCTCAAGAGCTGAATGCATTTTTATGTATAACACAGATGGTATTCCAGCATTTACCATATGGAACAGGAAGGAATAATTAAGTTTCATCATCCAGGTACCGTACAAATATGAAGTTAAAATAGAATTGTCATTGACAGTCAACACCGTACATTCCATGTTATGATTAATTCCAAGAACACAAATTTCTGCATCTTGAGTGGTGATTGTACTTTTCAGTTGTAACAACATCCTCAAAGAGTTTTCTGTTTGTCTTTATCTTGCTCCTTTAGACTACGAAGTGCAAACGATTCCTGAACGAACTGCCTGCACATCGGGCACCGCTGAAAATACCTCACACAGCCATCGCACAAGCACGTGTGTCTGCAGGGCAGGAGCACCCAGTTCACAGTCCCGTTCTGGCAGACAACGCAGTCCTTGCTACTCTCCTCTGGAGGCTCTGCTTCACTTTCAGAGAGTCCCGCCTTTTCCAACAAGCTTTGGTCTGTGCTTTCACCTTCTGGAGAGGAATTGCTGGAAGGAGTGGCGTTATTATTTGCAGACATGAAAAGTTGCTGAAAAGTCAAATAAACAAGTTTAAAGATAACTTCAAATGTCAATTACTCTTCAGATGGTCATAAGAGAGGCTCAAAATTTATGAGCTAGCAAATAATAGCTAACTTCTATGGGAACTAACTGAAAAATATTAGCCCCCGATAAATGGTCATTCTTTGAAACTGCAAACGAGAGACAAAGATAAGACTATAGGGTACAACTTACCTTAAGATCATGAAATTGACCTTGAGTCGGGAGTAAATATTGACATAATATTCTACAGGACAGTTTATAAGTTTTATCAGGAATATGAATTACTGACACCATGGAAATCTAAAATAAAAATTGAACACTGGTCAGTACTTAACCTCTATATTATTTCACAGATATGTGAAAATATGTATCAAACAAAAATAAGCTGATAAATTAGAAAACTTACAATAATTTATTCAAATCAGTCACTACAGAGAAAGCAGTTATTGACATATTTTTACCAGAGTTCTTAAAATTATACTAGTTTACAAATTTAATGTGATCCCAACAAAATAGCTGAGTTGACTCTAAAATTCTCAATATGGGAAAATAACATAAGAACAGCTAGGAAAATACTGAAAAGAAAGCTATGAAGGAGGGGATATTAAGCACAGTCAGATATTAAAACATACTACCAAGCCTCTAGAGTTAAAACAGTGTGGTACTAGCACATGGATAGACAGATGTCTGAAACAGAATAAATGTCCAGAAACAGACCCAATTATATATACAAATATGATAAAGGTGGCATTTCAAATCACTGGCAAAGCAAGTCTTTTTAATAAAAAGTATTGGGACAACTGTATAGCTACTTGGAAAAACAAAAATTAGATTTATTCTTCATACCATACACAAGAATAAACTCCAAAAGCATAAGAAATCTAATTGTAAAAAATAAAACTATACAAATACTAGTAGAAAACGTGTGCATTTCTTTCTAGTCTCAATGTAAGGAAAGACTTTCTAACTCAAACCTAGAGGCAGATCAATTTGATGGATTTGACTACATAAAAATTAAAAACCTGCATGATGATAAAGCACCATAAGCAAAGTTAAAAGACATATAGCAAGCTGGAATAAAATATTCACAATGTATATCACAGACTAAGGGCTAACATCCCTACCTCATGGACAACTTTAAAAACTGAAGAGAAAGTAACCAAATATCCCATAGAAAAACGGGCAAAAGATATAAATAGATAATTTGCAAAAGATATAAACATGGTCCTTAGCCATATTAAAAGATGTTCAATTTCACTCACATGATAAACGCAAATAAAAAATTTACTGAGATCTTCCTCATACATCAGATTAACAAAAACTGAAAAACTTGTCAATACACTCTATGGAGTAATAATCACACTAATATATGGTGGAAATGTTAAAAAAAAAAAAAAAAGGTTCAGCGCTGGCTGGTGTGGCTCAGTTGGCTGGGTGTCATCCTGTGATCTAAGGGTTGCCAGTTCGATTCCTGTCAGGACACATACCTGGTGGGGGGGGGGGGGGGGGCAGAAGGCAGCGGATCAATATCATGTTCTCACAGTGATGTTTCTCTTCCTTTCTCTCTCCCTCTCCTCCCTTCCTCTCTCTTTAAAAATCAGTAATAACAACAACAACAAAACAAAAAAACTTCAAAAAATGGTTCAGCTCTAAAGGCACAACCCCAATAGAGGGAATCTGGTAAAATGTAACAAATTACATTTACCCTTGAACCATTCAACCTCAACTATATTAAAATATACACACACCATTTATTCAGTGCAAGATTACTTGTTAGTGCAGAATACTGGAAACTACCTGAATATCCAACCACAGGAAATTAAATAATTGGTACTTGTACACCCTACATACAATGGAGTTCTATGCAGTTGTAAAAAAAAAAAACAAAAACAAAACCAGTGTGAGGAAGAGCTCTATGAACTGGTCTTAGAAAGAGTGGCTCATTTCCAGAAGATACTGTGAAGTGAACAAAGTAAGAACATACCCTATGTAATAAAAGGGTAATGTGCAAATTGATCCTAACTGCGGAACTGCTGGTCCCTAGGATGCGCACTGACCACCAGAGACAGATGCTAAACACAGGAGCTGCCCCTGGTGATCAGTGTGCTCCCACAAGGGGAGCTAGGCTCAGCCACAAGCTGGACTGGCGGCTGTGAGAGCAGTGGCAGTGGTGGGAGCCTCTCCTGCCACCGCGGCAGCGCTAAGGATGTCCAACTGCGGCTTAGGCCTATTCCCCTGTGGACATCCCCTGGGGTCCCAGACTCCAAGAGGGTGCAGGCTGGGCTGAGGACCACCCTGAATGCATTAATTTTTGTGCACCTGGACTCTAGTATAGTATATACGGTTTGGTACCTTCAGCGTATGAAGGAAGGGAAAATAAGAATTATATACACATATATCATTGTTACTATATGAAACATAGGAAAGATAAACATGAAAACAATGAACTTGGGTATCTACAGGATTGGGGAGGGGTGAGAATGGGGTATGTGGAAAACAGCAATACGAGTATACCACTTAATATAGTTTTTTCACTTTTGAGAGAACTAATCCAAGTAATTTATGAACATAGTGTTTGACTATAAACTTTCAATCTTTGGCAGAAAGTATGAAGACGACAGTTTGAGTACAAACAATAATTAAATTGAGCAATCAGGCCACTGGGAAATAAATGAACAAAAATATATGGTAGGTCTCTTGCTTATAGAATACTGATGGCTGACTAGAAGGTGCAAGTTTGAAAATAATCATTCTGTAACTAGCATGGTAAAGATAAAATCTGGTAAGAATCTCTATGGCTATTCAATCCAGGGAGAAATGTTGATAAAGAGTGGATATTTGCATGGTCCTGAAGTGCCTCTCTACAGACTACTTACAATTTGCAAAGGAAGAAAACAATGGGACAGCGGAGAAATCAGGTAATATGACATAAAGAACCTCACATGCCTCTGAAGGTGATGCCCTGAACACATGTATTATCGATCACCTGCGCAGTAAACTGACTGAAAATGCATGACTCCAACGTGATCATGGTGAAAAATCAGAAAAACAAAGTGATAATTACTGTTTTACAAGTGTGTGACTGTATTCTTCAAAAAAATGCTAATGTCATAAAAGACAAAGATAAGCTATGGAAATATTCCAGATGAAAGGAGGTTAATAATACATGACAAATACAATATCTGATTCTAGATGAGAATCTGGAGGGGAGACGTGCTGTAAAGAATACTGTTAGCCCTGACTGGTTTGGCTCAGTGGATAGAGCGTCGGCCTGCGGACTGAAAGATCCCGGGTTCGATTCCAGTCAAGAGCATGTACCTTGGTCACAGGCACATACCCAGTAGGGGGTGTGCAGGAGGCAACTGATCGATGTTTCTCTCCCATCGATGTTTCTAACTCTCTATCCTTCTCCTATCCTCTCTGTAAAAATCAATAAAATATATTTTAAAAAAGGAATACTGTTAGATCAACTAACAAACTGGAATACAGGTAATAGACTAGATAAAATATTAGATCTATATTAGACATAAAGGTGATAACTCCATTGTGATTATATAAGAGAATATCCCTATTTTAAAAAAATACACTAAAGTACTTAGAAGTAAAAATCATCATACATACAATGTACTCTCAAGTGACTGATTTTAAAAAATATACATATCTACATATAAAGCAAATAATACTGCAAATGTGCAATGTTAACAACAGTAGATCTGCAAAAAGGATATATGGGTGTTCTTTTACTTTTTTATTTTTGCAAGTTTTTGAAATTACATATAAATAAGTTTAAAATAAACATCCTAGTATGGTTATTAACATACAATATTCTTTACAGCTTTATAAAAATTTAATAATTTGCCAATGACTTCGAAGCCTTTTAATACTAAATCAAATTTGTACTAACAATTTTGTCATTTGATTTAATATTAAAAGACTCTGAAACTACTATAATGCTAGTTATAAATGTAATTATAGTTGCAGATATATATTTCATATGGAAAAGATGTTAATAATATAATGCTGAATGAAAGGGGGGTCACAAAATAGTGTGTACAAGTTGATCCCCATTTTTTAAAATTACATATATAGACCTGGCTGGGTGCTCAGTGTTTAGAGCGTTGGTCTGCAGACTGAAAAGTCGAGGGTTTGATTCAGGTCAAGGGCACATACCTTGGTTGCAGGCTTGATCCCCAGCCCTGGCCGGGCATGTGCAAGAGGCAACCAATCGTGTCTCTCTCACATTGATGTCTCTCTCTCTCTCTTTCTCTCTTCCATTCTCTCTAAAAATCAATGGGGAAAATATCTTTGGATGAAGATTAATAACAACAAAAAATTACATATATAAAGATCTGAAAAGATACAAATATTCACAGTGGTTATATCTGGATGATAGAATAAAAGTGATTATACTTTTTTCTTTTGACTTATCTAGATTTTCTAATGTTATTTCCTGCCATAAGCATATATTACATGAGTAATACAAAAAACAAACTGATATAATTATGTAAAAATAAAACAGTTTTAAAGCCAAAATCTTGCAATAACAATCCTTTATCTACTTATAATAACAAACTAGTGGTTAGCTATATTATCTAAATGTAATTTTTACTGTTACAATAGGAATGAGAATTTAATTTTCTTTTTTTTTAGACCTAGAATCTCTAATTCCCAGATAAAATAATGAAAAACCATTTATGAAAAAGAATCATGAAATGCTCAGTTTGCTTCTAAAATTAAGAACAGAGAACATGCCTTGGCTGGTGTTGCTCAGGAGTTATAGTGTCAGTCTGCAATCAAAAAGTAGGGAGTTTGATTCCAGGTCAAGGGCACATACCTGGGTTGTGGGTTTGCTCCCCGTCCCTAGTCAGAGCAACGAAGGAGGCTACCAGTAGATGTGTCTCTCTCACATCAGTGTTTCTCTCCCCCCACCCCCTCTCCTTCTCTTTCTCTCATACTCCCTCACTCCCTTCTACTCTCTCAGAAAACAATAGAAAAAATATCCTCACGTAAGCAGTAACAAGAAAAACAAACGATAAAGAACAGAGAACATTATTATAAAATATACTAACAATTATACATTAGGTCTACCATTAGGCCCAATCTGAGAGGTAAGAGCTGGAGAAACAAGATTTAACATGAAAAAAAGAGGAGAGCCTGCTCACAAAGGACACAGAAAAGGACCAAGGCAGGGAGACAGAGGCAAAGAAAATAACTGTTTTATATATATTTTAATCTTTATTGTTCAGTGTATTAATTACATCGTTCCCTTTTTTTTTTCACCCTATAGTTCCCCTCCACCTGGTACCCATCCCACCCTCTGCCCTCACCACCCCCCACTGTCCTCTCCCATAGTCGCATGATTTTTGTCCAGTCTCTTGCTGTACTTCCCACACCCCCTTTCTCCCCAAGAGTTGTCAGTCCATTCCCTCTCTATGTCCATGATTCTGTTACATTCACCAGTTTATCCTGTTCATCAGCTTATTAATTCCCTTGATTTTTAGATTCATTTGTTGATAGATGTGTATTTGTTGTTCCTAACTTACACTTTTATCTTTTGCTTCTTCCTCTTCTTAAAGAATATCTTTCAGCATTTCATATAATATCGGTTTGGTGGTGATGAACTCCTTTAGCTTTTTCTTATCTGCGAAGCACTTTATCTGACCTTCAATTCTGAATGATAGCTTTGCTGGATAGAGTAATCTTGGTTGTAGATTCTTGCTATTCATCACTTTGAATATTTCTTGCCACTCCCGTCTGGCCTGCATCGTTTCTGTTGAGAAATCCGCTGACAATCGTATGGGTGCTCCCTTATAGGTAGCCATCTGTTTTTCTCTTGCTTTTAATATTCTCTCTTTGTCTTTTGCTCTTGGCATTTTAATTATGATGTGCCTTGGTGTGGTCCTCTTAGGGTTCCTATATATTGGGGTTCGGTGCACTTCTTGGACTCCTAAGTCAATTTCTTTCACCAGGTGTGGGAAGTTTTCAGTCACTATTTCTTCAAATAGGTTTTCAAATAGGTCTTGCTCTCTCGCTTTTTCTGGCACCCCTATAATTCGGATGTTGGTATGCTTGAGGTTGTCCCAGAGGCCCCTTACACTCTCTTCAATTTTTTGGATTCTTTTGGTTTCTTGCTTTTTCAGCTGAGTGGACTTTACCTCTTTGTATTTCAAATCTTTAACTTGGTTCTTGGGGTGCTCCAGAGCACTTTTAGGTCTTTGTATAGTATTTTTTATTTCACTCAGTGTATGCTTAATTTCTGGTTGGTCCTTTTTCATATCCTTGAGAGTCTCCTTTATATCCTTGAGGGTCTCCTTCATTTCCTTGTAGGACTCATTCATTTCCACGTTGGTCTTGATCATTTCCTTGCAGGTCTCGTTCATATCCTTGAGGGTCTTGTTCATTTCCTTGTAGGACTCATTCATTTCCTTTGCGGTCTTGCTGATTTCTTTATAGGCCTCGACCTTTTGGAGCCTCTTGAAAAGTCCTATAACCATGGTTTTGAATTCCATGTCCAGTCGTTTTTTTCCCTCCATTTCTTTCACATCTAATTTCTTTCCATGTCTCTGCATGGTGGCTGCTTCCCTGAGTTGGTCAATTAGCTTTGTGTGGTAGACTTCCTACTAGGGACAGTGGCTCAGCCTCCCCAGTTACCTGAGGTAGATATGGATTGCACAGTCTTGCTGAAGTTAAGCTCAGGTTAATCATTGTTAGCACTTGGAGGGGTTGACCTCCAGGCCAATTGTCTGTGAAGTTCAGCTGTGCTCAGGTTGGATGGGCGGAGTCTCCGGGCCAAGCAGACAGCGTTAGCTCCACCCTATGCGGCCCCAGGGACTCTGTTCTGGGGGCTATGGCTGCCAGCACCTCTGAGAGAGAGCCACTGCCGAGCTCCACTGGCTGCCGGGGAATTCAGACTCTCCCAAAATGAGTCTGCACACCCAATGTCTCACCCAGGGTCGTAAAACAAAGCAGTCTGACGGTTTCCCGAATGAGAGGGCAAGTCGAAGAGTGCTCTCTGCGGGGTCACGCAGCTGAGCTGTTCGCACAAGCTGCCTTCTCCACAAGCCGGCAGACTCGGCAGCACGCGAGCTTCGGCGTGGCCTCCCACTGTCCAGTTTTCACCCCATATGATAGTGGGTTGGTTCCCTGGACTTCGCCCAGAGCTGGAGAATCAGTCCAGTGGGACGTCTTTGTCTCCCCGTTCGAGAAAACTGGCCGTTTTTCAGCCGCCCGCCCTCTCCGCTGGCTTGCGCTCCAAACCTCTCTCCGCACGAATCTTTCAACGCTGTCCGCCGCCGCTCCTCCGAGTCACAGTGTCTTATTTTCACTTTTATTTGTGGAATTTTCACTCGGCCAGCTTTCTGGTGATTCTGGAAGGTGTTTGTTCTTTCGTTAAGTTGTAGTATTAAAATTGCTGAGTATGATGGCAAGATAGGTGTTTTACCTATGCCACCATCTTGGTTCCTCCGAAAATAACTGTTAATGCTTCAGGGCCTGGGTTCTGGCTCCCCTGTGGGCATAAGCCGTCCACAGCTACAGCAAGGCCCTGGAGCCTTCATTCCAATTGGGTCAGGGACCAGATAAGCAAATCTTTTCCTATTTATAATGCCAATGAATTGTACACTGGAAAGTGGTTAAAACAGCATTTAAGTTATACATATGTTTTAGCATGCACATACCAAGTCCTTCTCTATTTAGATGGAGGAAGAAAAGTTAGAAAACAAAGACTATCAGTACCTCACGTGGAAAGAAAGCACCAAGCCAGTGAGAAGACAAGGAACCAAAGAGGAAGCTGGGAGGAAGGTGATTGAGAACTGACCCTTTTTTGCAGTAAAAGGAAAGAACTAGGGGAGCTTAGAAGAGATCGGGAAGACAGGGGTATGAAACACCAATCTAATAGGTCTTATTTATCTCTAATAGAAAAGGGGGTGGAGGAGACCAGAAGATCTCTCATATACACTTCCTTATGCACGTGCAACTTAAGAGTTCTGCTACCGAGCTCTAAGAAGCTCACTAACACTGTTTGACAGGACTTTTTCCATACCGATTAAATGTATTGAGTACTTACTGTGTTTAAGGCACAATGCCAGATTCTGAAAATACACTGTTTTATATTTGGAGAAAAACAAGCTAATTTCAGCTGAATGAAACTTCAATTTGATAAGATTAAAACCCCAAAACCTAGATTGGCTTAACTGCATATGAACAGGTCTAGAATTCCCAATAAGGGTCTAATACCTTCCAAAGCTCAATGTATACTTGTTTCTAGAAAATATTCCTGCCCTAGCTGGTTTGGCTCAATGGATAAGAGCCTCGGCCTGTAGACTGAAGGATCCCAGGTTGGATTCTGGCCAGGGGCACATGCCTGGGTTGCAGGCTCAATCCCCAGCAGGGGGCGTGCAGGAGGCAGCCAATCAATGATTCTCATCACTGATGCTTCTAAAAATATATATATATACACATATATACACATATATACATATATACACATATATATACATACATATATACATATATGTATGTATATATATGTATTAAAGAAGATATTCCCGTAAAAACATAAGGGGGGAGGGGTTCTTGGCAAAGAATCACACAGGTTCAGGGTCAAGGCCATTCCTGAATGATTGGGGAGTTTTCTAACTTTGTTTCAGTCCTTCTGAGAAGAATATTTGCCTAACACAATGTTGTTAGAAGGAATAAATAAGTTAAAATGAATGCACTTTGTATGTTACAAAATGCCATAAAGATGCTGCCATTTCTTTATTAAAGAATATATCTATAACATGCACTTCAGAAAAGTAGTAAATTGTGTATAAGGGCATTCTTACCATGATACTATTTCATCAAGTTTATTTCATGTATTAACTTCTACCATACTTAGAGGATTGTCAAGGCTCGGGTTTTCTTAGCTCCCTAAGATGCTTTTATCTTCCCAATAAGGATAAACTACCAGACTAAAGAAATAACTAGTATATAATGAGAAAGGTAATTATCACTATAATTACTGAAAATATAGGGACCAAACATATATAAGATGTAGATGTAGCAGATACTATGATGAAAACAAAATGACTGCAAACATGCAAAGAAAAAAGTGGATATTGTCTTAAATTTGAGCATTTTATTTCACTACCACAATGCTCATTTATTCAGCGCTAAAAATGTTAAAAATAAATGTCTCCCAACAGACTTTTCTATGCAGCAAACATGACAGAATGATGAAATTAACAATTCAAATATAATATAGCTTTTATTTTCTATATATAGTCATATTCTAGTAACCCATATGAGAAAAAAAGTCATACTCTAAAGGAGCTGTTATATATATGAAAGTCATACATATTTCTCATGTATTCATTTTTGGGGGGGAAAAATGTGACCAGGCCAAATGTATGCCCTCAGAAATTAAAATAATATTTTTTCTACATCACCAAATAATTAAGACCTATTATCCAAATCACTTAAAAGTAATGCTTCTAGAACTTTATAATTACTTACAATATCATAAATTTCTCGGTCATCCTCATCAGCTAGGGTCAACAATGCTACCAATGGGTAGCGAGATCTGGGCACTGTCCCAAAGTCTTCAATGTTAGTATCTTTTGGTAACTGGCAATATATTTCTTCTTTGCTGTCCTTTTTAATACTTTTTGAAAATGTAAAGGTAAATTGTCACTATGAGCAAAAATACAATAAGATACCAAAGGGAATTGTAACTTAGCAACACTTCAACCATAAAAAGTCTAATGTCTAAAATTCTCATGTCCTAATAGATATAAGAGAAAGGATACAAATACTGTTCTCGATGGAGATATTCGCTATACAAAGCATCTTCCAGTGTTTGGGGAGTGCTTATTCGGAAGCAATACACATGCTTCTGCAGAGCCTCGTACAATTTTTGAACACTGCACCCCCAGTAGCATGTGAGGAGGCTATCTTCAAGGCAATCTGTTGTCAAAGTTATGCCAGCTATAGAAGACAAATAAGACAGAAGAAAATTACCTGATGTAATTTCTAGTACAATTATACACAGCGAGTAATAAAAGCTTCTTTTTGGATGCTGGCCAGGCTGCTGGCAGTTCAAGGAACTCATTAAAGGGTATGTGCCTATAAATGAAGGAACTGATCTGAAAAACAGGAGATATAAAAAACCTCAGTGTCTACACAATTATGAAGCACTACCAGTAAACCTGATTATTTATACATTTATGCTTGGAAGTGATCAATTTAATGTTTTTGGTGACTTCAAGACTTTTCCCACAAAGATTTTACAAACTGAAATACAGTTCACTAATTGTTAGCCTCTCTCTCTAATAGTGTCTACATTCCTCAAGTAGATCCACACAACCTTGGAACTACAAGCAGAGCTATCGCTGAAAGTGGATACACACCATCCGCGGCTCCAAAGATGATCACTGGAGTAGGACAAATAATAAAAAGAAATTGAGCTTTACTAATATCAATATACACACTGACAACATTAATATACATTCTTGTCACAAAGTTAATGTCCCATGTAATATGCAAAATATCCCGAGGAAAGAGTGGAGATTCCAACACATGGAAGCTTAATAGTGATGTCCTCTTTCATTTGTTTGCTTTCAGCATAATGAAAGATATTATGATTTGAATAAAGCCGATTAAGGGGGCATATACATTAAAAATGGACAAATTATAATATATAGTTTTATCTACTTGCTTATGGATTTACTATATGCCACCTATGTGAGTTCCCCCCTCCCTCGTAGCAGTAAATTCAAAGGCAGCCACATCCAGTGCCTCACATTTCAGGCAGCACAAGCTGCAATGTCTAGTGGTGAGTGGCAGTGGTGTACTTGCTAATAAGCCAAAAGGAAATGTTTTTGTTCACTGTGAGGCAGGACAGTAAGAAGCTGGGAAAATTCCCTGACAAGTGAAATGAGAGAAACTGAGACAAGATAATTAAACAAAGCTGAGCAATTAAGAGCCTGCTAGTAAATCACAAGATCTTATCTTCCCTAACCAAGAACACTTAGGAGCAGATGGTTTATATCTCCCCTCCCCAACCAGAGAGAATAGCTTCAATCATCCAAACTCCAGAAAGGATGAAGGAAGGGGAATAAATAACAAGAAAAAACAATTAGAGTCAGACAAACCCAAGATGAAAGTAAAGCAGTGAAACTGACCATAGAATGATCCCAAACTCCGATTCAGGCTCATTTTGATACATCACCATATTTAAAGGACTCACCTGGAAAGCTGCTGAATATTCTATTGAGACCCTCCCCTGAGACCGCCCCTAAAATTCCCTTTAGAAAACAAATAAAACCCCTTAAGACAAAAGACCCAGTGCCGGCTTGAGCACTCTGGTACCATTTCTTCAGGCGTGTACTTTTACTTTCTCTCCCCTGAGCTCTAAAGATTTCCAGACTTCCAATCAGGTGAGCAATGGGCAGCAGCAACAACTAGTCCTGGGCTAACGCTGTCAACTGTCTCCAAGGGCCCTCTTTTTGCCTCTCTGACTTTCTTTCCTGAGTCCACACAGCCCACCCTGGCTCATTTCTGTTACTATAATTTGTTTCCTGAACCCACGCCGCCCCAAATGACTCAATTTTGTTACTATGATCTCCCTTCCTGTATCCAAACAGCCAAAAGTGGCTCAATTCTGTTCCTGTGACTTCCTTTCCGGAGTCCAGGCAGCCCAGTATAGGCACATTCCTGTTATGATCTTGACTCTTCTATCTTAAGCCTATCCTTTGTTTCACTGCTCCCAACTTTAAGAAACGTACTCTCAAAGTCATCTGGGTGCATGTTGTGAACTTTTTCCTACACAAAGTCCAGAATCCGCACATTTCAGATCGTGCCAGGGCAGATCTGCTTCGGTCCCGGTCACTTTCAATGACAACTGTACCTTGGTCTCTGATTCTGGCTCTCCAAATCTCCTGGCAAGTCCGTATGCTATTCAAAATCCTCCCCCACCCATTTTATTTATTTATTGTTGACAGTATTACAGATATTCTCCATTCCTCCGCCCTCGATATCCTTTTATTGGAGTCGTTTCTGTTGCTTGCTAATAGGAATTCTGATTAATATATTACCTACTTTTAAAGGTGATTAAGAGAATGTGTTGGAAGGAGATACACAAATACAACCAGATCATTCACAGGATGCCAAATATTATACTAAGTACAAAGAGTCAGATTCTGAGTCTGTATAGTAGCAATGACATAGAGCAATTTCTAATCATAGTTAAGCAAAAATTTTAATTGACAGAAGCTTTACATACATAATTGATACCAGATTTGATTTCACATTTTTATGATTCTATAAGGTATTAATTCAATTAGCTTTATTTTTCAATTAGCTTTTAAATAGCTGAAGAAAATCACCCCATTAATACAAATTTAAAATACATGTATTAAAAATCATACATAATTTTCTCTGTCACTTTAGAACCACACAAAGTGAGGCAAGAATAAAAAAATGAAAGTAGGTGGGAAACGGGAAAAAATTTAAAGCCTACAAAAAAGTGGGGCCTGGGGGAGGACCTAGAAAGTACTACTGGCAAAAATGTAAAAACATATATAAATAGGCTATTCATTATAGCACTTGCTATATCATCAATAGGGGATTAAACTAATAAAGTATGGAAAACTTTCCAATGAAGTGCTATGGAGCTCTTCAAAAAAACTGAGGCATACCAAAATATCTGTGTATGTACTACTGTGGAATGAGCTTCAGAATATACATTAAATGAAAAAAGCAAGGTGTAGAAAAGATTACAGGGTGGGACAAAAGTTGGTTTACATTTGTGAGTACTTGAAATAGAGTTTATTCTTGTATTATTATTTATTGTTTATTGTATTATTTTCCAAATGAATAACACTAAACCCATTTTCCCCCCACTCTGTACATAGTTCACTACTGTTTATCTCACAGGAGACGATATCCAAATATATGTGTTTGTTTACACTAAAGAAAGAACAATGGAAGGATAATCCTTAAAAAACAAATGCCACTTTACAGAATATACATAATATCAGTCTAACTGCTTTGTAAAAAGAATCAGAGTTCCAGAGATCCAAAGATAAATAAAACTTGTTTACAGACTTCGTATACTTGACTAAAATAGGGCACATCACGACTACTGATAACAATATTAATCAGATTTTAATGTCTCTGATATCAATATTATAAGCAAATGAAAAAGAATTACAGATTCTAAAAACTCTGTCCTCCACAATCTTTCATAAACTTGTCTTTTACACAGACTGAGGAGAATATATTGATTTACACCAAGGGTTCAGATACTGTTAGACAAAACTATTCTCCCTTTGGTTTTTAAAAACTTCTTCTGCAAAGTTCCTTATATTCAATTCCCATTCTTATATTTTTTTAGTCCTCTAAAATTCAGTGTGCACACAACAATATCTTAGACCAATAGCATTAACAGAATTGGAAGATAGACATAACCCAGAAATTCAGAACCCAAATAAAGTGAAGCAACCTAGGTAGGATTTCTCTCAACCTGCCTACCCGTAACAACCAAATAAAGAGACAGTGTAAAAAAGATGGTCTTGCAAGAAATTGAAAAAAAAAAAAAAAAAAAGTGGGGCTATAGTCAAATGAGTTGAGCCATTAATAAAAGGAGAAACAAGGGGGCAGTAAAGCCACACACCTTCTTACAGAAAAGTCTCTGTGAGAGAAGAACTAATATATAAGGAGCCCCTGCATGAGGATGATGAAACCAAAATATTGGTATGGTGCATGCAGAAGGCAGCTGATTAATGATTTTCTCTCATCACTGATGTTTCTCTCTCCCCCTTTCCCTTCTCTGAAATATATATATATTTTTTAAAGCCTGGGTATGAAGGGAAAAAGAGAAATAGGACAATAGCTAGAATAAGATGAAGAGCCAAGAAAGTTTAGGGTTGGTTTTAAGATACCAGAAATGTGAGCAAGCGTAAAAGGTGATAGGGTCTCAGCCCAGAGGACCTGGTAGAGCTACAGAACTGTACCTAGAACTGCATGCTCTGTATCTCTGCTTAACTGTCACAAAAGCATTTACAGGTCCAGAAGTTCAAAACTGAATTCATTTCCTTTCTTCCCAAATGTGCTTTTTCCTGTATTTCTCATCTCTGTAAAAAGATCCATCTATGGAGGACTCCAGCAAAGAACTTGAGTCTTCCCTTACTCTTCTGTCTTATCTGTGTCCAGCATCCTCTCTCTTTCACACCACTGATTCCATTAGATAGGCTCACAGACAATTTGTTTTCCAAGCACAGAAACAAACAACACTATCTATTATTACCATCGACCAAAATAATTTTAGAGCAAAATATCATTATTTCAGACTAATAGACAGCTGTTCAGAAGATGAGCAACCTTATATTAACTGACCTTATACTATACTAGAGGCCCGGTGCACGAAATTCGTGCACAGGGGGTGGGGGATGTCCCTTAGCCCAGCCTGCACCCTCTCCAATCTGAGACCCCTTGAGGGATGTCCGACTGCCCATCTAGGCCTGCTCACCTGCCTGCCTCTCTGATTGCCCCTAATTGCTTTTGCCTGCCAGCCTGATCACCCCCCCAAACACTACCCTGCCAGCCTAATTGATTTTTAACTGCTCCCCTGCCAGCCTATTTGCCCCCAACTTCCCTCCTCTGCCGGCCTGGTCATCCCTAACTGCCTTCCCCTGCTGGCCTGATCGCCCACAATTGCCCTCCCTTGCAGGGCCTGGAACCTCCAACAGCCCTCCCCTGCTGGCCATCTTGTGGTGGCCATCTTGTGTCCACATGGGGGCAGGATCTTTGACCACATGGAGGCCGCCCTCTTGTGTGTTGGGAGTGATGATCAATCTGCAAATTACTCTTTTATTAGATAGGATAGAGGCCTGGTACATGGGTGGGGGCTAGCTGGTTTGCTCTGCAGAGTGTCCCAGATCAGGGTGGGGGTTTCCTTGGGGCGAGGGGTGTCCTGGGCAAGGGGCCTGTGGAGGTTTGCAGGCCAGCCACGCCCCCCCAGCAACCTAAGCAGAGACCCTGGGATCTGGGATTAATCTATGTCTACAATTAAAACTTTGTAGCCTGGAGCAGAGCCAAGCCTTCTGCTCCATCCTGGGCAGCAGCCATTTTTGTTTGAAAAATTGTAGCATAGAGTGGAGGCCTAGGCCAGCATTGACAGACTGAAAACTTGGCTTCCTCCATTGCCAGGAAAACCCAAGCCTCTGTTTTCTCCAGCTCAGTGGCTGCCGCAATTTCTGTATCTTTTATAATTGAAACTTTGTAACACTGAGTGGAGGCCTAGGGAGGCAGAAAGCTTGGCTTCCTCTGTTGCTGGGGAAACCCAAGCCTTCCACCTGCTCTCAGTGGCAGCAGCCATCTTGGTTGGGGTTTATTTGCATAATTTGCTCCTGATTGGCTGGTGGGCATGGCTGTGGGCGTGGCTTTGCGAGTGTGGTGAAGGTATGGTCAAATATGCATATTACTCTTTTATTAGATAGGATCATTCTTACCTTTCTCACTGCACTGAAGACCAATGAAAATGGCACCCTGTCCTAACAGACTTCTCTTATTAACACCTGAGACACTTCATTTTAAATAAACACATATATTTGGATATCCTCTCCTGTTAGATAAACAGCAGCATACGATATACAAGGTGGGGTAAAAATGGGTTTACAGTTGTTCATATGGAAAATAATATAATTAATAAATAATAATACAAGAAAATTAAAGGGCTAAAACAGGGAAAGAAAAAGAGAAGAATTTTAGGAAAATAGCTACCAACTTGAAATCGAAGCTGAAGATGGATTAGCAATCTCTAAGCCAAAAGGATTCTTGACTTGTCTCATTTGCTTTTTGAAAACTCTTGTTTTAAATTGGGTCTCTTCAGAATTTCTCAGAATTACTGGAACATCCCAACCAAACCTGAAGGTGAAAATAAAATAATACATTATTTTAACAAATGTTGAAACTCTGTTATACTAATAGCCCTGCACACAAATCTATGCACCAGTAGGTCTCTTCTGTCCTCCTAGCTCCCCCGCCACCCCCATAGCTTGCTGCCCTGACCCCTCCTGTAGCTCTCTGCTGCTTGTAGTTAGTTCACTGCCCCACCATTCTGCAGATCCTTGTTCCAGTCGTTACGCCTCATGATGTAACTGATAATTAGCATATTCCTCTCTTATTATATAGGATATAGACTATGTTATGCTTCATTAATCTTCTTAACTTATCAGGAGAAAGAAATGTTACTCAATTTACATTATATTTGAGAATTAATCTAGAAATAACAAAGATTAATGATCTTCTAGAATTGCAATATATTGCTAAGCTGGCTGAACCGACATACTCTTGAAAATAAGAGTTCTATTGTTAATAACAAAGAAGTATATTGATTATAAATTGAGCCTAATGTAAGAGCAAAAGCATGATAATTATTAAATTTTTAAATGACATTACGGACAAATACATATATTTTTATTGATTTTAAAGAGGAAGGGAGAGGAGAGAGATATACATAAATATCAGTGACGAAAGAGAATCATTGATTGGCTACCTCCTGCACACAACCTACTGGAATTGAGCCTGCAACCTGGGCATGTGCCCTTGACCAGAATTGAATCTGCAGACTGATGCTCTATTCACTGAGCCAAACTGGCGAAGGTGACAAATACATATTTAATATGAAGACTATTTGATAGTATTTATGGGATAAGAGAATTTTTAAACATAACCCTTCATTTATATAACATATTTTCTCATTTTAAAGTTCATGCGAAAAAGTGATAATGCATATTGAACAGGCTTAGAAGGAATATGAAAAAGACTAAATTCAATTCTTTATAAAACTAGAAAGCAGCTATGTTTACTCAATTTAAATAAAATAACTGAAAATGAATACACATTAGTTTAACCAAGAGACTTTAGATTAAGCACACAACTAGGTTCATACTTGGATGCACTCTTCTCTCTCCAAACACTTAGTAATGATAGATAAAAAGAAAAAGAAAAATCAAAAATATCCTGCTGAAATGAACAAAATGTGTTTAAACAAAAGAACAGAAGAACTCAGTAATGAAAAGGAATAAATTGCTACGACCATATGCATAAATCTCAAAAACCTCATATTGTGCAAAAGAAGTCATGCTATGATTCCATAAAGTGAAATCCTAGAGTCTGCAAAAGTAATTGAGAGGAAATTAAAAAAAACAAACAATGGTTGCTTCTGGGGTGTAGGAGTATGGGCTGACTACGAAAGCGCATAAGGAAACTTTTTCTGGTGATGGTAACATTCCATATCTTGACAGAGGGATGAGTTGTATAGATGATGTGTTTGATAATACTTAGGATACAAACATTTCATTGTATATAAATATTACTTCAAAAACTAAAGTATAAGTGGGTGAAGAGTACAACTTACTCTGAAGTGATCAACAAATAAGATGCTCTGATGGGGGGATGGAAGGATGGATGGATCAGGACAGACATGTAATAAAGTCATTATAGCAAAAGGTTGATTTGGAACCAAAGTGATGGGCATATGCATGTTTACTGTATAATTCTTTCATTGTATGCATGTTTGAAAATTTTAATAACAAAATGCTGGAAAGAAGAGACATAGTTGGGTTCAAAGACATCTTTATAAATTTGAAAAGGGCAAAAAATATAAAGTGATGAGTAATGTTTATGCCATGATTTGATGTCTGAGTCTGGCAGTAGGCAGTGGAAACTAAGCTTTCACATACTAGTTGTCCACTCAAGACAAGGGCCAGAACCAGGTTCACAACTTGAATCCAGGCGTTCGTTGGGTTAGATCATTTTAAGACCTGGTCCTTTACTAAAGGAGGGGACTGTCTATAAATCTGGGTGTAGGCAATTGTAAAATGGTTAAAAGAGGTCCCCAGTTCCATTCCAGGTCAGGGTACCTGCCTGTATGGGCTCAATTCCTGGTAGGAGGCATGCAGGAGACAATCAATTGATGTTACTCTCTCACATCCATGTTTCTCTCTTTTTCCTTTCCTCTAAAATCAATAAAAAAACATTTTTTAAAAAGCTGAAAAGCAAGCATCGAACAGATCAAACTGTTTCTAAGTAAGTTAATTGCATCCCAAAACAAAGCTCAAGAATATTTATATGGCCCTAACAGGTTTGGCTCAGTGGATAGAGCGTTGGCCTATGGACTGAAGGGTCCCAGGTTCGATTCCGGTCAAGGGCATGTACCTTGGTTGTGAGTACATCCCCAGTAGGGGGTGTGCAGGAGGCAGCTGACCGATGTTTCTAACTCTCTATCCTTCTCCCTTCATCTCTGTAAAAAAATCAATAAAATATATATATTTAAAAAAATATTTATATGAATATAAATCCACATCAGCCCTGGCCAGTGTGGCTCAGTTGGTTGGGTGTTGTCGTGTGCACTGAAAGATGGTTGGTTCTATTCCTGATCTAGGCATGTACACAGGTGTCAGGCTCGATCCCCAGTAGGGGGTGTGCAGGAGGCAGCTGATCAATGTTACTCTCTCACATCAATGTTTCTCTCCCTCCCTCTCTCTATAAAAATCAATAAAAAATCTTTAATAATAATTAAAAAAGGAAACAAACATCCAGCATCAGGTAAGGTAAAATTCACAATGTTTAATGTTCAGTTAAAAATTATCAGGCATGCAAAGAAGCAGGAAAATGTAACCCACAATGAAGAGAAACTAATCAGCAGAAATAAACCCAAAAAATGACACAATATGAATACCAGAATAAGTAGACAAGGACATCAAAATACTTGTTGTAACTATACTTTTTAAAGAAGGTAAATAAATATTGAGCATTTTATACAGAGTATGGATTATAAGACCCAAATATATTGCTGAAGATTAAAAAAATACACTGAATGGGATTAACAGCAAATTAGATATTACAGAACAAAACATTAGTAAATTTGAAGATCTAGCAACAGAAAGTACATAATATGAAACACAGAGGGAAAAACAACAAAACATCAGTGAGGAAAAGGACAACTTCAAACAGTCTAATTACATGCAGAGGAGGGGCAGAGACCGTATAAGAAAACTACAGACTAATATCACTGGGGAACTTAAGATGCAAAAAGTCTTAGCAAATTAAATCCAACAATACATAAAGAGATTAATACATCATGACCAAGTGAGGTTTATCTCAGGAATGCAAGGTTGGCTTGGCATAACATTACAATTTTATATGTAATTCACCGTATTAAAAACAGAGTAAAACAAACAAACCATATATGATTAGCTCAATACATGCAGAAAAAGCACTAGCTAAAATCCAATGTCCATTCCTGATAAAAAACCATCAGCAAATTAGGAATGTAAAGGATCTTAACCTGATAAAAGGCAGCAATAAAAACATGTACTTGAAAAACTGCTTTCTTCCTAAACTCAGAAATAAGACACGTAAGCAATCACTCCACCTCTGTGTAACTGTTACCCATCTGTAAAAGTTTATAACAGGGCTTTGGCACAGCATAAGTGCTAACAATGATAATGTTGATGAGATAGTAGACTTAGGAGTGGCAGAAGGGCTAGAGAAAAAACAATTCCAGTAACTTCTCTTCGATCCTCAGAGTCAATTATTCCACAGGTTCTGTCTCCACTGCTCACCACCGCCCCGGTGCCTTTTAGAGGTTCAGTCAGGAATGTGGAATGGTAGGACACAAGACATAACCTTTGTATAGCAGCCACAGGATAACGCCTTTCCCTTCTTTCCTTCATCCCTCGGATTGGGGGGAAAATGAAGAAAAAGCACTCCTGCCTGGCCAGCGTGGTTCAGTGGTTGAGCATCGACCTATGAACCAAGTCACGTTCATACCTGGTACTGTGAGTGCTCCCCTGCCAGCCTATTTGCCCCCAACTTCCCTCCTCTGCCGGCCTGGTCATCCCTAACTGCCTTCCCCTGCTGGCCTGATCGCCCACAACTGGTTCCCTGTCAGGGCATATGCCTGGTGGCGGGCTCTATCCCCAGTGTGGGACATGCAGGAGGCAGCTGATCAATTAATCTCTCTCTCATCACTGATGTTTCTCTCTCTCCTTCTTCCTTCCTCTCTGAAATCAATAAAAATACATATTTTTAAAAAGATACATACATTTTCTGGCCTCTTCCTCATAATTTTAATTTTCCCTACCTTCCTCCACCTTTTTTCTTTACCCCATCTGGCTCCTTAGACCCACACTAAAAGCTAGAATCCAGATCTCATAGTATCCATTTCTACCTTAGGTTCAAGCACCATATTTCAGGTACTTTACCATGTTGTACCTAAAAACTACAGTTAAAGAATCCTTAAAAATGTAGGGGCCAGAAACTCCAAAAGGCAGGGCTTTGAAAAAGTAATAGGAAGCAGCCTGTTGTGAACATGAAATTCCTTTGTAATATGCTTTATATTCTCCATGATGTATCTGGTTTTAATATAAAAATATTTCTTCAAATCTTTACTTAAATCATTGTTGTAGGAAGATATACTATATCTGGTTTTGTATACACTGCAGAGTGAAACAAACAATTGGAGATGTAAAGTGTTGTTTCTCTGAAAGCATGGTTATCCAAGGCTGCATGCCCCAGCATCACATCTAGAATTGATCTACTATTAAAAGAAATTCAACTCTCTAGATTTTTTATTTCTCTGCCTCATTCATAATCTTGAGTCTACATTTTCTAATATCCTAAGGTTCTTAATTTAATGCATAAACATCTTTTAAAACTGATATTACAAATCTTGCTCAATCAGCTTTTTTATCTTATGCAAACTTTTTTACTGTGAGGGATAACATACATTCAGAAAAGTACATAAAACATATTTCAGTGAATTACAAAGTAATTGTTATTCAGCTTAAAAATCAAAATATTGCACTGAGAAAGTCTCCTTATGTCACCTCCCATGCACTACCCCTTCCCTCTCTACCATACTGACTTACTATAATTTTAGTTTTTGAATTTATATGTAAGTAGAAGTATGCTATACTATTTTCTACTAGAGGCCCGGTGCACGCCTCTCGCAATCCTGGACCCCTCGGGGGATGTCGGGCTGCCTGTTTCGGCCCAATCCCTGCAGCCCAGGCTGAGACCCCACCAGTGCATGAATCCATGCACCGGACTTTAGTATGCATATAAGATATTTTATTAATCTCTTCTGGCCTTCCCCTCTTCCCCCTTCCCTCTAAGAGTCAGCATACTGTTCCATGTTTCCATGCCAGTGCATTAAGCGTCTGCCCCCTGGTGGTCAGAGTGCATCATTAGCTACCAGTCAAAGAGTCAAACCATCGCTTAGGCTTTTATATATGTAGATTTTACAACATTTTGCTTGAAGACTTATCCATGTAGCTATATTTAGTGTATTTTTGTGGCTGTATAATATTCTTTTATATAAAAATGTCATAATTTGCATATTCATTCTAATCATAATGGACATTTATGTTGTCATATTTTGGCCATTATGAAAAATGAGTATGAAAACATTTTCATACAAGATTCTCCATGCACATACATGCATTTTCCAGGTAGACCCTGGAGGTGGAATTTCTCAGCCATAACGTCCGTGCTTCAACTCTAATGGAAAATGCTTACAACTGTTCTATGTGGTGGTATCAATTTACACTCCCACCAGCAATGAATGAGTGCTGTTCTTGATCCATATCCTTGCCAAAACATCATTGGCCATCCTAGTAGATGTACGGTGGCATTGCAGTATGGTTTTAATTTCTATTTCCCTAATGACTGGTGAGGTTGTGTCCTTTTTCTTATGTTTATTGTTACTTGAATATCTTCCTTTGTGGAATTCTTTCCCTGTTTTGCTACTGGTCTGTTTTTATTTTTCTTATTGACAGAGATTCTTTTTTAAAAATTTTAATAAATCTTCATTGCTCAGATTATTATAATTGTTCCTCTTTTTTCCTCCCATAGCTTCCCTCCACCTGGTTCCCACCCTACCCTGTACCCTTACCCACCCCCCACTATCCTGATCCACAGGTGCATGATTTTTGTCCAGTCTCTTCCTGCACCTCCCACATCCCTTTCCCCCCAAGAATTGTCAGTCCACTCCCTTTCTATACCCCTGATTCTATTGTAGTCAGATTATTCTGTTCATCAGATTTTTTTATTCACTTGATTTTTAGATTCACTTGTTGATAGATAAGTATTTGTTGTTCATAATTTTTATCTTTACCTTTTTCTTCTTCTTCCTCTTCTTCTTAAAGAATACCTTTCAGCATTTCATATAATACTGGTTTGGTGGTGATGAACTCCTTTAGCTTTCTCTTATCTATGAAGCTCTTTATCTGACCTTCAATTCTGAATGACAGCTTTGCTGGGTAATCTTAGTTGTAGGTTCTTGCTATTCATCACTTTGAATATTTCTTGCCACTCCATCTGGCCTGCATAGTTTCTGTTGAGAAATCAGCTGACAGTCATATGGGTGCTCCTTCATAGGGAACTGTTTTTCTCTTGCTGCTTTTAATATTGTCTCTTTGTCTTTTGCTCTTGGCATTTTAATTATGCTGTGTCTTGGTGTGGTCCTCTTTGGATTCCTTTTGTTTAGGGTTCTGTGTGATTTTTGGACTTGTAAGTCCATTTCTTTCACCAGGTGGGGGAAGTTTTCTGTCATTATTTCTTCGAATAGGTTTTCAGTATCTTGCTCTCTCTCTTCTTCTGGCACGCCCGTAATTCAGATGTTGGTATGCTTAAAGTTGTCCCAGAGGCTCCTTACACTATCTTCATATTTTTGGATTCTTTTGCTTTTTGCTTTTCTGGTTGAGTGCTTTTTACCTCTTGGTATTTCAAATCTTTGACGTGATTCTTGCGTTCCTCTAGTCTGCTGTTGGATCTCTGTATAATATTTTTTATTTCATTCAGTGTATGCTTAATTTCTAGTTGGTTCTTTTCCATATCCTCAAGTGTCTCGCTAAATTTATCGGCCTTTTCTAAAAAATTCTTGAAAAACCTTATAACTGTGGTTTTGAACTGTATATCCAGTCGCTTGCTTTCCTCCATTTCTCCCATTTGTAATCTGTTTCTTTGTCTCCACATTTTGGCTGCATCCCTGAGTTGATAGAGTGGCTTTGTGTGCTAGGTGTCTTATAGGGCCTAGTGGTTCAGCCTCTCCAGTTACTGAGGTGGACACTCTTGGTACACCCTTTGTGGGCTGTGTGCACAGTCTTGTTGTAGTTAAGCCTTGATTGTTGTTGGTATCACTGGGAGGAATTGATCTCCAGGCCAATTGGCTGTGGGGATCAGCTGTGACTATGATGGGAGAACTTCTGTGCTGGATACACCCTTATGAGATAAGACTTGCAAAAGCCTCTGTGCTCAGCTTGGATGGTGTGGAGTCTCAGGGTGGAGCAGACAGCATTGGTTTCTGCCCTAATAGGCCCTGCCCTAATAGGCCCCTGTCTCAGTGTCCAGAGGTGATCGCTGCAAGCATGTCTGAGAGAAAGCCGCCCTCGAGTTCCACCTGCTGCCAGATAGTCAAGTTTCTCCCCACATGAGTCTGGGTCCCCAGAGTGTCACCCAGAACTGGAATTCAGTGCAGGCCAAAGCTTTTGTCTCCCTCCTGCTTGAGAAAGCCAGCCGTGTACTCAGTTGCCCATCCTCTCCATGCATGTGCCTCGGTACCTCTGCCTTCCACAGTACCTCTGAATCTATGTGTTTTTCTCTTTCCTGACAGTCCAGTTTCAACTCATATGAATCTAGGTCCCCAGAGTCTCGCCCAGAACTGGAGTTCAGCGCAGTCAGAAGCATTTGTCTCCCTCCTGCTTGAGAAAGCCAGCCACAGACTCAGTTGCCAGTCCTTTCCACACACACACACATCTCAGTACCTCTGCCTCCTGCAACTCCTCTGAGTCTCAGTATGCTTTTCTCTTTCCTGCTAGTTGTAGAATTTCCACTCAGCCAGCCTTCCTAATGTTCTGGATGATGTCCGTTTTGTCTTTTAGTTATAGTTTTGAAATTGTTGTGAAAGGCAGCAGTTTAGGTGTTTACCTATGCTGCCATCTTGGTTTTCTTGACAGAAACTCTTTCTATGTTCTGAACATGAGCCCTTTGTTGGAGTTATCTTCACTCCTTCTACATCTTGCCTTTTCAAGTTCATATGATATCTTTTGATGAACAGAGTCCTAATTTTAACACAAATTATTAACCTTTTCCTTTAAGGTTAATGGTTTTGCTCTTTGGCTATTCATTCCTGCCTTATCTGAATTATGTCCTAACACTGCTGTATTTCTCAATTACTATCTCAGAGGTGTTTGTATTACTGTCCTAGGGCTGGGGAAATAAATGAAAGAGTGGGAGTTATTACAATTAGAAACTTAAGAGAACAGATACCCTCAAAGCAAGGACCCAAACCTTTTTGGTAGCAGTTCTGGCCAGCTAGTGCTGATATCTCTGAAGGAGTACCATAAGACTGGTTCTAAATATGAGAAAAAAAATAATAAGCTAAGAAAAATTTTAAAAAAGCACCTGCTGCAACTTGGGCCAATTGTCACTGCTAGGGTGAAGGCCAATGTTGCAAAAATGAAGACCAGGAAAGGGAAGCAATTTTTTAAGGAAGAGACTAGAAGGCTGGAGGAGGAAGAGAAATTTGAGGAGGGAGAAGAAAAAAGATACGGAACTAGCACAAGAGAAATGTGGTTTGCAAAGTCCTAGCCCCCAGTATCATAAAGCAGAGTAGAGAAGAGCATATTTGCTAGGAGACAATAGCCTTTGAGAAAAATTGAATTACAGTATATCTTTGTGGCAGTACTACAGGACATTGGGTCCTTCCCCAAGGAGACCTGACCTCTTTTTCAATCAGAAGCTCCTAGTCTATGAATTGGTTTAGACCTGGAAACTGAGTGAAAGGTCATACTTTCCACTGTTGTGCCTCAAGTCAGATCTCTGGCTCCAGACCTGGAGTTTTTCCTTTTATGCAGTTCATGTAGCATTTAATAAGCTACCATCTATTTCATTCCCAGGAACATTGTAATCCATGGCACACTGCCAAAGATCCCTCCAGGTCAAAACACTTTCTGCTTTGTCTTCTCTTACCCATTATGGAACATATCCACCTTGACTTCTGTGGCTATGTGTTGCCACTAGACTTTAAGTCAGGAAGTCTGCCCTAAGGGCAGCATCTCTCACGAACATAAATAGCCTAGAGAAGCAGGTGCCAGAGATTTCCGAGGATAAGTCTCCTCTCAGTAATATATTTCTCTGTGCTTCATGCAAAGCAACTGCCCTAGGCGAGATTATTATAAAATCTTTAAAACACGGAAAGGCAAATTTTCTCTGACATGAAGAGCAGGCTGCTTCCACCAACAAGGAAGACTCAGAGTGATTTGGGGGTTGCTGATCCTCAAGTGTATTTCGATGTTCCCATTCCAAGTTTCAGGGCTTCACTTCTTTCTAATCGGTGTCCTAAATGAGATATCTACAGGGCTGTGCAATGCTATTAGCAGCACAATTAAAGTTGTGTTCAATTTTTAGTTCAGGAGCTACCTGATAAAGTGCTTTAGAACTATAGAAACTCTCTCATTCTCTAAGACTTGATCTGAGAGTTAAAAGACCTTAGTTTGTCTGTCTTCTCTCCCTCCCCCCCCCCCCCGCCCACTGTAAGTGCTCTAGTGATCGCAGAAGTAACCATCCCACTCATCCCTCAGTCCTTAGTCATCATTACTGCTATACTGGATTAGTGTGTTAGCCACTTGGTACCCCAAGTCAGTGGTCGCTAATCTTTCATACCTCACGGACCACCAGTTGGCAACCGCTGCCCCAAAGCACTTGCTTCAGAAATCATTGTATCACAATCACCCAAAAGTAGTGAGTGATTTTATTAACTGTGATGCCAATGTATGCCATGAATTGGCAAGGAGCTGAAGAAATAACCATACCAATCTCCAACCCCATCTCTGAGTCCCCCCTCCCTTCAGGATCCCATTCTTAGTAATAATTTACCGACATTTTTATCAGTCCAGCCAGGAGACCAAAATCATACCAGTAATTTTAACAGAGATAATCTATATATATATATATCCTATCTAATAAAAAAACAGCAATATGCAAATTGACCATACCTCTGATCAAGCCACACCCACAGCCATGCCCACCCGCCAATCAGGAGCAAATTATGCAAATTAACCCAACCAAGATGGTGGTTAATTTGCATATCTGTAGCAGAAGATAGTTTAGAAGGAAGCCAAGCACTGCAGAAGGGAGCAAAGCTGTGGAGAAGTAAGCAAGCGGGGCAGGGGAGAAGGGAGGAAAGCAGGCAGAGGAGAGGGGAGCAAGGCAGCAGAGAAGGGAGGGAGCTTTGCGCAGGCCGCAGGAAGCTCTACTCTTGCTGGAATCTTCCTGCAACAGGCCTCTAGTATATATGTAGAAGCCTAAGCAACTGGCTGACCATTCGACCATCTGACTGGTAGCTATGATGCACACTGACCACGAGGTGGCAGATGCTCAATGCAGGAGCTGCAGAGCTGCAGTGACTTGGCAGATGCAGTTCTCTGGTGATGTACTGTAACCAGAGGAGGGAGACCAATTCCAGGGTACGTCACCAGAGAATTGCCCTCTCGCAATCTAGGACCGCTTGGGGGATGTCAGAGATCTGGTTTCGGCCCAATCCCTGCAGGCCAGGTCAAGGGACTCCCTGGTGCACAAATCCATGCACCAGGCATCTAATTTAATATAAAAAAACTAGGAGCCCAGCAGCGTCACCCACCCTAGAGTCACCAGTTCGGCTCTGCCTTGCTCCGAGGGCCCCGCAGCAGCCACAGCCGCTGCCAGTCCAGCCATGCCTCGCTCTCCGGACCCTGCAGCAGCCAAGGGCACTGCCATTCCAGCCCTGCCTCCCACCAAGGCTCTTAAAGCAGCCGCAGCCACTGCTGATCAGGCCCTCCCCCAGCACAGGCGTGCGAAAGCCCCTGCCGCCCTGCCCCCATGCTGCGTGTGCAACTTCCTCCTGTTCGGTCAACCCATTATAGTGTCCTGGTTAATTAGTATATTTCTCTATTTTTATAGATAGATAGATAGATAGATAGATAGATGTTAACCAGATTTTAAAGAACTGAAAAGGCAAAAAAGGGACATTGGGTACCAAAAAAGTACTAACAATAGGAAGCAACGATCACTTAGGATAATAAATAGAGGAAAAAGAGTTACTAGAGCCTAGAAATTTGTAGGAAGGACCCTCATAGAGATGGGGCTCAGATCTGAGGAAAGGATTGAAGGGTTGCAATAAGGCTGGTTCTAAGAAAGTGGAAAACTATGAACTGGAAAAACTGGGAATGACTGTTAGTGCCAGAGTAAGGCACTACTGCTGTGGGGAGACAAACAAGAAAAATAATTAAACAGGAAGTAGCAAGTCCTCTTGTCCACTAGCCTTCCACTCTCCCTCCCCTATTGGTAAAGCCTCATGGATAGCCAGCTAGCAAAGAAGAAATGAGGTTTAGAGGTTCTGCCTCAAATTCACAAAGCAGAGTACAAATAATAGTGATATCAAGCCAAGAGACAAACCTGTATAATATGCAAATTGTCCCCTTGGGAGTTCGACTGACTGGGGAGAGTTCAACCACTGTAGCTATGATGTGCGCTGACCACCAGTGGGCGGTGCAGAATGTAGGAAGGCCCCAGCAGCTGGCAGCCCGGGGAAGGAAGGCCCCAATCAGCCCGGATTACCAGAGAGGCCTAGGGACCGTACTATGCATGAATTTCGTGCACTGGGCCTCTAGTAGCTTAATAACCTATAATCAAGAAGCAGGGAGTAGCTACAGAGTTAGGCTCTCTGATTATTTGAAACTGCTAAAAACTGTTAAAACTTGTTTTTTTTCTGCACAGTACACGACAAATAGCAGGAGTTTAATAAGTGTGAGCTACTAGGGTTCACAGAAACCACCATGTAGTTAAATAGAAACACCATACTTCTGGTTGCATGATTCTTTACTATTGCTATTGACATTCCAATAATCAGAAGTTCCTGTTCTTTTTTCACTCCCACACAGTGCAGCTAGACATGGAGAATAGTGGAAAGAAGCAATGGGAAAGAAACTCAGAGCTGTACTGAGATAAAAACCATGAGAGAGAAGACAGATGACCACTAGGGGCTATATTAGGAGAAGTTAAAAAGAATGACAAGGGTGAAGAGCATAGTGGATTAATGGGTTTACCTTCTGTCTGGGGTATTATTAGAAAGTTGTTTTCATGAGATCTAGATGGTTTTCATTGTTTCTACTAAATGCATCTGTGACCTTGGCTTAGGTTAGCAAATAAATGCTAGTAAAAAAAAATATACCTAGATGAACAAAGCTAACCTAGATGGAGAGAATAGTTGGGTTAGCTTTTAAGATCAGTGACTGGTTTAACCCAAATCTGGATGAAAATGACTAGCACAAACATGGCCTCTGGCCTTAACAGTCCTGCACCTAGAATTCCAAAAGTTCTACGGTTATCTTGGCTTCTACCCTTTGAAAAACCCTATCTAGAGTATCATTAAGTTTTAAAACCAAGTCTTAAATTGGCTGAACCAGGATTTGAACTAGGTCTAATGCTAAAGTCTGTCTCTTAACCACTACAAACATGAGCTTCCTGCCTACCCTTAACACGCTGCCATCATTACCAATATTATCTTCATTCATTTCCTCTTCCCAATACTACTAAAGACAGATATCTAAAATATCTCATTAGTTGGCCATTGAAAATTAAAATGTAAGGAGATGATGCAATCAACTAGTACCTATTTTATTTAGTGGAGAAAAATTACATTTCTTTAAGAGAATAACACCAACACTGTAGTCATTTTAAAATCCTGTGTTAACACTGCCTTTCTCAACTGGGCAACAGCTTCCTAATTCCAATCACAAACTTGCTTGAAGAACAACAGCAATAAAATCTGATGGGCCAAGAATAACAAATTGTGTAAAACTGGTCTTAATCTTCCCCCACCACACAGGAGGAGTTTTATGCTCTACTGCCTACAATGTGGGGAGCAGTGTGAAAGCGTTAAAACTGCTTAGATCCTAAAGATAGCACATACTGTCAGAAAATTACAAGGGCTCCTATCCTTTCTTTAAAGTAAGCACATATACTGTGATCGAAGGGTATTTTGGTTTTTTGTTAATCCTCACTCGTTTTTCACATGTCCCCTCTGGCCCTCTTGCCCATGTATTCTCTGGAATGCCTTCTATTCTCTACCATACATATTTTACTCCGCTTATTTTTCAAAACACTCATTCTTCAAAATCTAGCTCATATCTCTCTCATCAATGGATATAGTAAAATGGTTTCACCTAGCTGTTACCTGCGAGGCTTCTCTAAACATGATACAATGGAGTTCTGTTACAACTTACGCCCAGGCCAAGTGCTCAATTCAGAAGTACAACAATCAACTTTGTTTACTGTCCGTGTCTGTGCACTGCGCCGCAGGGGTCTGGACACTGGGCACCTAGTAGGCCCCAATCTGGGACAGAAGCTGGCGGACAAGTATTCTCTCCAAGACCAGGCCCTTTCTGGGACGCTTTATCACCCAGAAACAAAGCTGGGTGAAATGCTCAATCCGGCACCACCCCCGTACGCCCGCAGCGGCGGGGACCGTGCGGTAATGCGGGGCCGTAATGCAGGTGCAGTGTCTACCTAGCCGTTCCCGCGGAACCATTTGGAGCTCCAGACCCGCAGCCCCCCTGCTTCCACTCCCCCAGCAGCTCGCCGCGACCCGGCTCCCTGGCTGGCTGCCCTTCCCTCCCTTGCCCTTAGCTCTGGGGCACTTACCATCCCAATACCAGGCCGGTGGTCACGATGAAGCAGGTAAAGACCACCGCGATGTAGAAAAGCGGCGAGTACTCATAGAGCGTTACTAAAAACACCGCGGCCATCGGGGTCTCACAAGCTCAACGCCGACCCCGGGCCCAGCCCGGCTCAGCCCGCACCTGCCAGGTTAAAGCCGCTACGGTGCCCCGCAGCGGACAAACTTTTTACTTCCGCCCGCTCCTGGGGTCCTGAGACACTGAGAGTAGGGGCTGCCTCGCGGGCTGCGGAAGCCGGCGTGCCAATCACGACGTCGCCTGCAGGGCTCGCCCCGCCTCTTCCGCTCCCGTCCCGAGCTATTGGCTCCACGGAGGGGCGGGGCCATAACTCGTACACACACCCCACCCCCCGCTACCCCCGACTGATGGGATTGGTACCCAGCGAGCGTTTTCTCCGCCTGCCTGCCCCAGCGGTCCCCGCTTTTCTGCGGCAAATTCTAAATAGGTGTTGGGGCCAACTCTGGCTTAAACTCGGGTGAGGTTTTCTGATGCTATAGAGGGAAGGCGACTCCGAGATCGACGTAACAGAGCCTAAATTCTGAAACCCTACAAGTTAGATCCGAGGAAAGTTTGGGAGGGGGAAGGCCTGCATCTTGGGTTCTATTGGGTGAAACAACCCCAAAATCTGCTGTTTTATCTGGAAACTTAGGCACTGTACAAAACGCCAACAGGAGTCTCACAAGCAGTTTATACAAATCTTGCCAGCCTTTTCCAGTTGGATTTAATGGTAGAGGGAAATTAGCATCGCATATCAAGATGCTCCTAGAAATAAATCAACTGCCCCCTTTTTCGCCTCCCCTTTTACCCTTAAATTAGAATTAGATATTTGAACTTTTATTTTTTTAATACATTTTATTTTATTTTACAGAGAGGAAGGGAGAGGGATAGAAAGTCAGAAACATCTAGGAGAGAGAAACATTGACCAGCTGCCTCCTGCTCACCCCCCACTGGGGATGTGCCCACAACCAAGGTACATGCCCTTGCCCAGAATCGAACCTGGGACCTTTCAGTCCATTGGCCGACTCTTTATCCACTGAGCCAAACCGGTTTTCGGCAATACTTGAACTTTTAAAATATTCACTTTAATAAGAATTTTAAATGTGTACCACGTGTATATATGTGTCTGTGTGTTTATATATCTTTTTTTTTTTTTAACTGAGCAGAAGTTTTTAAGTACACCCTTTTTTTTCATTTGGGCTCAGTCAACTCCAGGAGGTTAGCCTCCCTGGAAGTCTCTCACAACACTTCCACTGACATTTTATTAATTTGCTTTTAGTCCTAAGGCCACACCTAGCTATCACAGAGATGAGGAAATGTGGTCTTTTATTCCTAGCAGCAACATCCCTGCTACAATTCCAGATGCGGGTTCAGGGTAGGGTTACCAAGGAAGAAAAGAACAAAGGGCCTTGGGATGAAACTTGGTGATTACTCCACACTCCCCAAATCACCAATAAAATTAGTGCTGGAAGAAAATGAGGTAAATTTGTTCTATGGTTTCACATATCCCTTGGCAAATGACCACGTATCGGTATTCTCTGGAATAGCGCTGGGTGAGAAGCTTGGTTCAACAACATAATTTTTAATGACTACATATGTGATTTCTGAAAGTATATAACTTATTTAATTAGCCCCCAATTGTCAGACTGTCTTTTTTTTATTATGAATAACACTTCAATAAAAGTTCTTAAAGCTAACTCATTTCTTTGGGATAAATTTCTAGAGGTAGATCTTTTGGCTCAAAAAGTATGAACATTTTAAGCTTTTGGAGCAGCACAGCTCTCCAGAATGTATCCATTTACACCTCCACGCTCTCATCCTGTTTTGCCACAATTTAGTTGATAATGTCATTTAACAAAAATTTTGGCCAATGTGCAAAGCAATTTTATTGCTATAAACTGCGTCACGCCAGCACAGCCCAGTGTTCCACGAGCCTGAGAGGGGGGCGGCAAAGAATGAGGAAATGATAGACAAAGAGAAAATGCTGGGTCTTGGTGGATCTTCTGTGCGCCTTGCTAAAGCCACAGACAGATCCTGACTGCAAGCTGATGGTTTATTTTATAGTCAGGGGTAAACAAGGTAATTTACAATGTTCTTGTAAGTTTGACTTGTTGCACCTCCCACAGCCCATTAGTTACCACAACCCATTAGCTACCCAAGAAAAATCTAGAGAGCAGTCACAAGATCAAACTTATTTATGTTTAGAGGGCTGTGCCCTCTAAGCTGGGACTTGTTTGTGAATTTGCCAGCAGGTCAGTACAAGGCTTAACCCTAAAACCATTCCCTATAATAAACAAAGAATCCTATCTAATAAAAGAGAAACATGCAAATTTGACCGTACCTTTGCTCCTAATTGGCTATGCTACCAGCCAATCAGGAGTAAGGGCGGGGCCAAGTGAGCACCAGACCCAGGGGTGGAGATGAAATGGCAGTGGCAGTGAGCCCCCAGCCCCTGGGTGCTGTGAGGGGAAGCAGTGGCAGCAGCAGCGCTGGTGGTGGTGGCGGCGGTGGCAGGGAGCGCCTGCCCCAGGCAGTGTGAGCGGAAGTGGCGGCAAGTGCCCAGCCCTGGGGGCTGGGTGGTTGAAGGCCACACCCACCAGCCACGCCCACCAGTCAATCAGGAGCAAATTATGTAAATAAACCCCAAACAAAATGCCTGTAGCCACTGAGACCAGGAGGGAGGCTTGGGTTTCCCTGGCAATGGAGGAAGCCAAGCTTTCCACCTGCCTTTGCCAGCAGGAGGCCTCAATGGTACAAAGTTTCAATTATAAAAGATACATAATCCAAAGGCAGCCAAGGAGCTGGAGAGAGAGAAGAGGCTAGGGTTGCCAGGGCGATGGAAGAAGCTAAACTTCTGCAGCCCTAGTGCCTAGCCCTCCACTCTAGGCTACAAAGTTTCAAACAGAAATGGCTGTTGCCATGGAGTGAGCAGAAGGCTTGGCTGTGCTCTAGGCTACAAAGTTTCAATTGTAGAACATAAATTAATTTCAGATCCCAAGGCCTCTGTTTGGGTCGCTGGGGACATGGACGGTCTGCAAACCACCATAAGCCCCTCGCCTAGACTGCTCCACACCCTAAGAGAACCTCCACCCTGATCCAGGACACCCTTCAGGGCAAACCAGCCGGCCCCCACACATGCACCAGGCCTGTATACTATCTAATAAAAGAGTAATACACAGATTGACCATCAGCTCAACATACAAGAGGGCTGCCCCCATGTGGACACAAGATGGCCACCACAAGATGGCCAGCAGGGGAGGGCCATTTGGAGGTTCCAGGCCTGCAAGGGAGGGCAGTTGTGGGCCATCAGGCCATCAGGAGAGGGCAGTTGGGAGGGACCAGGCCTGCAAGGGAGGGCAGTTGGGGGCTATCAGTCCTGCAGGGGAGGGCAGTTAGGGGTGACCAGGCTGGCAGAGGAGGGAAGTTGGAGACAAACAGGCTGGCAGGGGAGCAGTTAGATATCAATCAGGCTGGCAGGGTAGTGGTTAGTGGGTAATCAGGCTGGCAGGCAGAAGCGGATAGGGGCAATCAGGGAAGCAGGCAGGCTAGGAGTTTGGAGCCAGCAGTCTTGCATTGTGAGAAGGATGTCCAACTCTCCATTTAGGCCCGATCCCATTAGGGCCTAAACGGGCAATTGGACATTCCTCGAAGGGTCCCAGATTGAAGAGGGTGCAAGCTGGGCTGAGGGACACCCCCCTTGCCCCTCTCCCATGCACGAATTTCGTGCACTGGGCCTCTAGTTTTCATAATAAAAACAAAAGGGATTTAAAAAGTAATCAACAAAAACAGGAAATAAAATAATAGCAACATATTGGAAGGTTGAAAACAGTTGAACAAGGATAATTCACTAGCCAGGCCATGGAAGTCAAATCCCAAACCAGTGGTGGAGAAAACTGAGACCTAACCTGATTTACACTGAAGAACTTACAAAAAGAGCAAGTACTAACACATTTAACTCGAGCCCTATTTCCCAGTTTGGTACCTGCTGCAACCATTGAAACTTATCACTTTATTTTCAACATATATTCTTTTAAAGACATGTTACTTCATTCCACCACTGGAAATTCTTGATTGCCATGCTATATATGTTTGAGAATTAAGTCCCAAGTTCCGTGTTTATCATACTTGCCTCTACATGACCCAATTCCCACTTACCTCTTTCTTATTCAGAAACTGTTTCTTGAGTGTCATATTCGTTCCATGTACTGTAGAAGACATTAGGGATACAATAATAAGCAAAAAATGACATACCTCTATTCTCATGGAGTTTATTATCTAATGGAAAGGATAAACATTAGCCAAAGAATTTTGAACAAAATATAGAGGTAAATTATGATAAGTGCTATTAAAAAGAAGTGCATGGAGCTATGAAAGCTCATAATGAGGGAATGGAGAAATCTATGGTTGACCAAGGAAAGCTTCCCTGAAGAACAGATTATTTGTTTATTTGTTTGTTTGTTTTAATCCTCACTCGATATTTTTCCATTGATTTTTACAGAGAATGGAAAGACAGAACTATCTATGTGAAAGAAACACAACAATCGGTTGCCTTCCACACGTCCTGACCAAAGCCCGGGCTGGGGAGCGGCTAAGGTATGTGCCTTTGACTGGAATCAAACCCGGGACTGTTTAGTCCACAGTCCAATGCTCTATCCACCAAGCCAGACCGGCCAGGGCTGAAGAACAGATTATTAAGCTGAATGCTGATGGAAAAAGGTTTACCAAGCAAAGGGAAATGAGGGGAGAAAGAGCATATAGGACAGAAGCTACACCATGTGCAAAGGCCCCAAAGTGGTAGAACTCATAGTATAGCTGAGAAAATGGAAGGCCAATGTGATTAAATCATGGAGAATGGGGAAAAGCATGCTATGACATGAAAATGGAGAGATAAGCAGGGCCCAGACCACATAGGAGTCTTGCTATTTTACTCAACTTTAAGGGCAATGAGAAGCCATGGATATGATTGAAGAAGAGGAGTGCTATGGACTGAATTGTGTCCCTCAAAATTCATATGTTGATGCTCTAAACCCCAATGTAGCTGCATTTGGAAGTGGGGTCTTTAAGTGAAATTATATGGGTGGGATCCTACTCTAATAAGACTGGTATCCTAATTTAAAAATTAAAAAGGAAGAGACTGCTCTCTATGCATGTGCATACAGAGCAATCCAGAGGTTGGTAATGCAGGACTTCACAGTGCAAGGAAACCAAGTCATGTGAAGACACAGTGACAGGGCAACTGTCTGCAGATCAAGGAAGCATGATGGCTCCTTGATCTTGAACTTCTATCCTCCAAAAACGGTGAGACAATTATTTTGTTTTAGCCACTCAATCTGTGATATTCTATTATGGCAGCTTAGGGAGACGAATACAGGGAATAACATTCAGTTTGCATTTTGAATCATTCCCTTTAGGCCAGTGGTCGGCTGTGGTTTGCTACTCTATTAATTGAGTTTGCTGGCCACTGACCTAGACTCTCAATTCCAATAATTACAGGCTACTGTTGTACCTTGTGATTAAGCCCCTATCCCAGTGGTCAGCAAACTCATTAGTCAACAGAGCAGCAAACTGCGGCTTTTGAGCTGCATGTGGCTCACGAGCCGCAGTTTGCTGACCACTGCCTTAGGCTGTTGTGTAGAAAACTCATTGGTAGGGAGTTGTACTAGATATGAGTAAATATGGGGATGTCATTTCATGTGTTATTTTAAAATTAAGTGCAAGCCCTAGCCAGTATGGCTCAGTTGGGCATCGTTCTGTGCACCAAAAGGTTGCCAGTTCAATTTCAGTCAGGGGATATGCCTGGGTTGCAGCTCAATCCCTGCTAGGGGGTGTGCAGGAGACAGCTGATCAATGTTCTGTTCTCACATCAATGTTCTGCTCCTTCTCCCTCCAAAAATTAATAGCAATATTTAAAAAAATCCAGGCAAGAAATATTGGTAACTCTGATTAGATAGTGATGAGGACTTGCAGTGAAATGGAGTATAGTAGGAAATTATTTTAACTGAGTGACAAACATAATAACAGTATGTTACTTGAGATTGTTAATTCCTCTTTTAAGTGAAAGTCCAGAGGTAGACAATGCAGGATTGATATAGTACTTCACAGTGCAAGGAAACTAGGCTTCTATTTTATTTTATATGATTCCATTTCCTAAGGTCACCTCATGGTTCAATATGCCTGCTGCAGCTCCAGCCATCATGTCTATATTCCTGCTAGCAGGAGAGAGGAAAAAGAGGGGAGAATGAGATTCCACTTCAATTTAAGGAAACTCCAAAGATACAACACACATTCCACTGCCAAAACTAAGCCTCGTGTTCACATTTAACTGAAAGGGAGGCTGGAAAATTGTTTTTGTTCAGAGTATCTGGCTAAAACTAGAGGGTTCTATTACTTATAGAAGAAGAAAACAGAGTGTGAAGGAGGACCAGGAGTCTCTGCCATAGAGGAAATATACAGGATCTAATGATGGATTGATTTGGGACATAAGAGATGGGCAGGAGTGGAAGTTTATGGCTTCTTCCACCAGATGAATGGATGTAGCACTCATTCACTGAAGTTAATCCTACATTTCTAATCTCTCATCGCCCATTCCTGATCTTCTTCCTGATCTTCCCTCATCCCCTATAAATACTAATCATCAATCTACTGAATTACCAATCTGCTAAAAAAAACATTGGATACATTAGAGATGGATGCAGGTTTTTAGGGCCTGAAGCTCATTTGGGGGACCCACTCTAAGAAATTGAACACAAAACTACAAATACAAATTAAATATAAGGCCCTGGAAGAGCACGGTGCAAAAGAGGGACCCCAAAACGTGAACTTCATTCACTTTAGGATGCTTTAAGCCTCACCTTTACTTTATCACCAATAGCAAAAATTTTAAGATGTTATGAGAACAAAAGGCTGGGGAAGAAGGTGTATCCTGTTTTCAGATAAATTAAATGTTGAGAGAAATGAATCTTAATATCAGTGAAATAAGCTATTTTCGGATCTTAGAATTGGCCATTATATCAGTTAAGGATCTCTAGAAGAAGGGGTAAGGAGAAAGGTAGGTAGGTATATAGATATAGATAGGGGAGAGAGGTTGATTGATTTATTAGGAGGAATTGATTCTCATGATTATGGAGGCTGAGAAGTCCCATAGACTGCCGTCTACAATCTGGAGGTCCCGGAAAGTGGTGGTATAATTCCAACACAAGTCTAGAGTCCTGAGAGCCAGGAAAGTCCTTGATATAAGTTCCAGTCCAAAGGCAGCAGAAGACTAATGTTCCAGCTGAAGCAAGCATGCAGGAAGAAAAAAAATGGAGCGATAGATTCCTTCTTCCCCAGCCTTTTGTTCTCTGCAGGCTTTCATCAGCTTGAACAATGCTCACCCACATTGGGGCAAGCAATCTACTTTGCCAAGTGTACCAATTCAATGTTAATCTCACCCAGAAACACTCTTAAATCATGTTTAATCTGAAGACCCCATGCTGAAGTCATGTTGATACATACAATTAATCATCAGAGCAATGTGTATATCCTCTTTCCTTTGTCTGAAAGCTTTCTTTCCTCCACCTCTTGGAAAACTTCTAGTTATCCTTAAGACTCAACTCTGAATCTCTCTTCTTTGGGAAGCTTCCTGAACACTTCCTAGCTCCTGAGGAGAGCCCTCTCCAATAGCACCCAGTGTGGATCTATATGAAGCCCCTTGACCCTGGTGAAAACATATGCTCACTAAGTCTATATAGCCTCTAGGTCCTCAGCTCTCTGAGTGTAGGAATGACACCTAATTGATGTGTGTGCCAACAGTGCTGAACATATGTCTTGTAGAGGCTCAACAGGTGTTTACTGAAGGAAGGAAGAAAGGAAGGAAGAAGTGAGGAAGGTGACAGAGGGAGGGAGGGAGATTCTTCTCCATGAGACCATTTGACAGCCCAAAGTATCTATATCCTACCTAATAAAAGAATAATATGCAAATTAACCATCACTCCACTACACCCACAAGCCATGCCCACCAGCCAATCAGGAGTGACTATGCAAATTAACCCTACCAAGATGGTTGAGGCCATGGAGCAAGCAGGAGGCTTGGGTTTCCCCAGCAATGGAGGAAGCCAAGCTTTCCGCACAATTTGGCAGGCCCAGGCCTACTCTCAAGGCTACGAAATTTCCAATTATAGAAGCTAAATAAACCCCAGGTAGCAGGGCCTCTGCTTGGCTTGCTGGAGGACATGGCCAGCCTGCAATCCACCACAGGCCCCTCGCCCAGGCTGCCCCATGCCCCAAGGGACCCCCCACCCTGATCTGGGATACCCTTCAGGGCAAACCAGCTGGCCCCCACCCATGTACCAGGCTTCTATCTACTAATCCTATCTAATAAAATAGTAATATGCAAATTGTCCATCACTCCAACACAAGATGGCTGCCCCCATGTGGTCAAAGATAGATGTCCCCATGTGGACTGGACACAAGATGGCCTCCACAAGGTGGCCAGCTGGAGAGGGCAGTTGGGAGGGACCAAGCCTGCAAGGGAGCAACCAGGCCTGCAGGGAAAGGCAGTTGGGGGGAGTGACCAGTCCTGCAGGGGAGGGCATTATGGGGAAAAAAAGGTTGTCAGGGGAGCAGTTAGATATCAATCAAGCTGGCAGGGAAGTAGTTAGGCAGTGATCCGGCTGGCAGGCAGAAAGCAGTTAGGGGCAATCAGGCAGGCAGGCAAGTGAGCAGTTGGGAGCCAACAGTCCTATATTGTGAGAGGGATGTCTGACTGCCCGTTTAGGCCCAGTGGGATCAGGCCTAAATGGGCCATCAGACATCCCTCAAGGGGTCTCAGATTGGAGAGGGTGCAGGCTGGGCTGAGGGACCCGCTCCATGCACAAATTTTGTGTATCGGGCCTCTAGTTAGGCTATAAAATGTATAACTCTCAGATGAACAGACAGAATGGTTCTTCTTTATTATCTACTAGGGGCCCGGTGCACTGGGGGTGGGTGATCCCTCAGCCCAACCTGCCCCCTCACACATACTGGGAGCCCTCAGAGGATGTCCTACTGACCACTCCCCCCCCCCCCCCCAGCCTGCCCAAGACCTAAAGCTTCTGGCTGAGGCTTTAGGCCTTGGGCACCCAGTCATTGCCCTGCTCGCCTCGGCCCTGGCCTTAGCCCCAGTGGCCTGCGACTGCCTGGCCCCAGGGGCTGCATGCTCGCTGCTGGCCACCTCAGTTCCGCCCCTGGGGTCGTGTGCTCACCGCTGGCCACTTTGGCTTTGCCCCCCCAGGCCCAGCCTTAGCTGGCTCTGCCCCGGCTCCTGATTGGCTGGAGGGCATGGCTTGATCGGAGGTATGGTCAATTTGTATATTATTCTTTTATTAGGTAGGATAACTAATTTAGCTTTGCTTGTGAATCCTCACTCTACTGAGTAGTAGAAGGAAGGAAAAAAAAGGGAGAGGATAATAGGAGACTCGTGAGCTTAAATTTATCAATTACAGGTATCCTAGTATTCTCAAGTTTAACTGCCCCTTTAGGTAGCTAGTCTCTTTCAGAAAAATCCTTAGTCTCTCCTCTCACTTCTCCCTCTTACTTCGTGGGTGTTCACATGATTTCTTGGTCGGGTTGGAAAAATGAGGTCTGAGCTCTGCACAACACTGGTGAGTCCTCAATAAGGTAAAGCAGGGTTCATCTGGCCTTTTGTGGCTCCAGCTACCAACCACTTCTGAGACCAAAAGTTCTAGCCATTTACATCTGGTTGTAAAGCCTTAATGCACTGTGATTTCTTAGCTCCACTGTTCATCATATCCAATTTTACTTCTTGAGGGAATGTATGAATATGTAGATTCTCCCATGTAGCACCTTCAGGCCACTGAGAACCGGCAATTATCTCAGAATATCAAACAAGGCCACCTCTGACATTGTTCCTGAGTACTGTTCAGGGGTGCAGAGCCAAATCCAAGGCCTCTCCTTCTTCCTTAGTGGAATAGAAAACCAATTCTCTACAGGTTCTCTAATATCACATATATTTGGGTGCTGTACTGTGATCTCACCCTGTTCCCGCCCCTGCCCCCCTTCTGAGACTTCAGCCAGAACAGGTTAGGTATGCCTGCCCGCTGCGCTTATTCAAGCGCCATCTCGATCCACCCTGCACCAGATCAGAGTGGAAAGACTTGCCATCCTCACCACTCAGCAGGTACTTTCCTTATGTCATAGCCTCCATTTTCTCTACCATATGGCATATACTAAATGACACTTTTAATTTTGCCAAGGCTTGGATTTTGAAGTTAATGGAACTTTAAATTTTTTAAAACCTTTCTTTCTTAGTAATGTCTGGTTTTTTTTTTTTTTCATGACTACTGTGTTTCTTGGTATCAAAAGTTTTATTTTGGTAGTCAAAAGATTTTTTTAAAATATATTTTACTAGTGGCCCCGTGCACAAAATTTGTTTGTGCACATTAAAAGGGGATTAATTAGATAAAATAATTTAATATTGCTATTTGCCCTTTCTCTTTAATAGAAGTGTCAGAGATGAAAGAAAATTAGTAAAATGCATATGAAAACCTTCCTCCTGTCAGAGTCTGGGTCACAGACTCTGTGGCACACGTGGTGGGGCACACCACATGCACCTCAAAATTGCGTGAGACCCAGACCCAGTTTCCTCCCCCCACCCCCACACACACATTGGGCTAGATCCAGATCTGGCCAGTCCCACCCTTGTCAAGCCCTGCCGGGCAGGGGGAGTAGCCTCAGGTCCCCTGGCCCAGCACTAGGATGAGGGGATGTGGCCTGAGATTCCCCCAGCCCAGAACAGGGTGCAGGGCATGCTTTGAGGTCCTCCATCAAGCCCCGCCAGGTGGGGGACATGGCCTGAGATCCCCTGTCAAGGCTCGCTGGGTGGGCCCGTGGCCTGAGTTCCCCCAACCCAGCACTGGGGGTGCACCTTGAGGTCCCCTGTCAAGCCCAATTTGGGCGGGGGAGTGGCCTCAGGTCCCCTGGCCTGTCACTGGGGCAGGGGGTGTGGCCTAATGTCCCTCAGCCTGACTCCAGGGTGGGGCACAGCCTCAGGTCCCCTGTCAAGCCCCATGGGAGTAGGGGAGGGCATAGCCTCAAGTCCCTGCTGATTGCTTGTTAAGGCTCCTGATGGGAACTTGGCCTCAGTTGTGGGTGCAGCCATCTTTGTGATGGAGTGATGGTCAATTAGCATATTCCCTGTTTATTAGATAGGATTGATTTCAGAGAAAGAGGGAGAGGGAGATAGAAACATCAATGATGAGAGGAAATCATTGATTGGCTGCTTCCTGCATGCCCCCCAAGGGGGATTGAGCCTGCAACTGGAGCATGTGCCCTTGAGCAGAATTGAACCCAGAACCCTTCAGTCCTCAGGCCGAGGCTTTATCCAATTAGCCAAACCAGCTAGAGCAAAGTTGTTTTTCTTTTGCATTCAAGCATCACAGTTATGTTTCTCCTTGGAGGCCGATAGATGCTCCTGGACAACCACAGAGAGGGTTTCATAAGAGAAATGCAAAATTTATTAACATGTTTTCAAGTTTTATTATCTTTGTTATGCATTTTTTTCTTGCAGTTGCCAACCCATTCATTCATTTATGTGGCCTTCTTAATGTCCCACATTATTTCCTAGAGGGCAAATTTATCTCTATTTTGGAGACACCAGTAGGAATATAATAAGTATCATAACTGAGTTTCAAATTTTGAGGCAGTCACTGCACAACAGAATGGAATGAATATGTCATTTGAGTATGATCCCAGAGATGACAGGGATTGTGAAAAATCATTTGGTACCTAAGCAGAACCTAACCCTTTGGACCCTTGAATTTCCAAATTCCTCTAGTAAAAAACTCGCATGGGCTTAGATGTTGGACTTCTGTCATCTATCTACTCTAAGTGGCAGGAGGCTACCTGAAGCCTGCTCCAAATGGGCTCACATTGGTGATTAATATGGCACTTAGTCTGTGGCCCAAGGCTCAGGACATCCATTTATGATAGCGGTTCTCAACTGGGGTGATTTCCCAGCCCTGCCTCCTGGCAACATTTGACAATGTCTGGTCACATACTCGGTTGTCACAACTGGGGAGGTGCTACTGGCCTCTAGTGGGTAGAGGCCAGGGATGCTCCTAAACATCCTGCGATGCATAGGACGACACACCGCCCACAGTGAAGAATTATTGGACTCTAATGTCAACATGCTTAAGTGGAGAAACTCTGGTACAGAAAATTGTATTGAAGTGAATGGAGATATATTGATCTTGAATGTTAAGAGTGCATTTTGGCGCGGTTGCCCAATCATGGTCAGGTGGGAGCTTATCGGCGACCGCGTCCGGCTAATTTTGAGCCGCGCCTCCCACCGTCCACGGTCACGTGTCGGCCCTCCGGGCCGCGTCGGTCGGTGGGGGTGGCTCTGCCGGGCGTCGGGGCAGGAAGGGAGGCGGCCGCCGTGCCATTCTTAAAGGGGCCCGAGGGAAGGTGACTGCCGGAAGGAAAATGGTGAGCTGCCACCCGCGAGGGTGGGGGACAGAGGGCTGGGCCAGCCCGCTGGGCTTTCCTGTTTGCCGGGGCCGACCTCGGCGGGCAGCGCCCAGGGTGGGTCGGCGGCCGCTTCCTCCCCGGCTGCTGGCTGGAGTCCAGCGCCGGAGATTGGCGTCCCCCAGCCGCGGCTGCTGCCGCCCCGCCTCAGGGCAGTCCCCCTAGCGGGCTCTGGGGCTGAGGTGCGGCCAGTGGGGGGGCCAGCCTCGCCGGTCCTTCTGGATGGCGGGTGCCAGCTCCGGAGCGGAAGTGTTGGAGGTGCAGGGGTCTGGCCGGCGGAGGGCTTCCCCAAAGGCTGCCAGGGGTCGGCAGGCGCGAGCACCTTCCGCCTGCCGGCCTTTGCCCGGAGGGCTCGCTCCAGTGCAGATTGGGGTCCCTCGGCCTCGCCGCGGCTGACCGCGGCCTCCCCCCGGCCCGCCTCGAAGGGTTTCCCCTTCTTGCTTTCCCTGAGTGACAGCGGTGGGAAACGTTTTGACCCAAGGCTTTGGCGCTTGGCGTTACCGTGACTGTAAAGATCTTGAGCTTTGCTGGGTCTAGCGGCTCTGGCTCCCCTTGGCCCCTGCACTCAAAAATAAGTGGAGACTCGCCCTGGCTGGTGTGCCTCGGTTGGTTGGAGCTCCACTATTCCTCCCGTGACCGGAAGGTCGCGGGTTCAAATGTGATCTGGGCACACACCTAGGTGGCGGCTTAGATCCCCCTCTGGCGCTTACGGGAGGCAACCAATCAAATCAGTGTGTCTCACATCGAGCCTTCTCTCCCTCCCTCTCTAAAAAAAAATAAAATTTATAACCTTTAAAAAAAAAAACCTTAAATATTAAAAAAAAAGGTGGAGAATTAAGTTGCTCAAAAAGGATCTGGATCTTTCCTATCAGGTTTTAAAATATGCTCCTTTCTTTAATTAAAACAAGCAAAACACAAAATCCCATTGGCCTATCTCTGACCTCCCACTCATTTCTCAGCCTCCATGTATGGGTCTTGTTTTGGTTACTAAATCCAAGGGACTCTTCAGTTCTTTTTTTCCTGACCTCTCAGCTGCAGTCCATGGTGTTGACCACTCTCTCCTCTTTGAAGCATTTTCTTCCCTCCTGGCTTTTGGGATACAGAATCCCTGTTTTGTGTTGTTTTCCCTACTTCTGTTGGTCCATCTGTGCCCCTTGATGCAATCTGTTCTTTTTCTCTGGACATGACACATGGGAGCCCTAAGCTCTATCCCAATGCTTCATTTTTCTATTCTGTACTCTTCATCCTTTCTTACCTACCCTCACAGCATCAATTGCCACATATATGCATATGACTTGTGAAATTGTATCTTAGATCTTGCTTCTGAGATCCAGCCCAGATTTATGTATCCCACTTTTAAGTTAACATCTTCTAAGAGGCTTCTAAGAGGAGAAACCTTTGGGGTTCCTCAAAGCCACCTCACTTTTCCAAAATAGAATTCATGTTATTTCCTCATTGTTCTTTAATATAGTGAAAGGTAGCACTATTTAGTCTGTTATACAAGCAAGAAGTTTAGGAATCATCTTCTAACCCTTTCCTAACCCACTCCTCCTAATATCCAGTATGATACCAGCTCCCTTGTAGTGGTTTAAGAGATTGAGTGGGATGAAGGTTAGACTGGATTGAATCCTGGCTCCACTATTTATGTAATTTGGGGGATGATAATTAACTTCTCTAACCATTGGTTCTTGCAAAATGGAGATAATAATACCCATCTCATGGGATTGTTTTAAGCATAAAGGGAGATCCATGTAAAGGACATAGGATAATGTTTCTCTCATAGTGTTTAACACATGTTAACTATTAGTAGAGGTATTCACCTATTTTTCTTTTTTTACATATATTTTTATAGAGAAGAAGGGAGAGGGAGGGAGAGAGAGATAGAAACATCAATGATGAGAGAGAATCATTGATCAGCTGCCTCCTGCATGCCCCCCACTGGGGATCAGGTCTGCAACCCAGGCATGTGCCCTTGGCTGGAATTGAACCTGGGCCCCTTCAGTCCATGGGCCGATGCTCTACCCACTGAGCAAAACCGATTAAGGTTCACCTACTTTTCTTTATCCTCATCAGCCTAAGTGGCTTTTCATCTCTCACCTGACCTAGCCTTGTCAGTTAACTAGTCTTGTTCTGTTCATCCTGACTTTCTGCCTGTTTCCTGCATGCAAATCTCATCATGCTTTCTGTTACCACCCTGCTTAAAACACCGTAGTGCAAGCATGTCAAACTCAAAGGCTAACATGAGCCAAATAAACAAGGTTTGAGTTTATGTGGGCCACAAAAAAACCACAAAAGCTTCAGCTTTCTTAAAAACAGCTGTATTTCAATAGAATACAAAGAGCTGAAATAAATGAGTAATCATTAACATAAAATAATAGAACATTTAATAAAAATCAATATTTTTCTTGAACATTAACTTACCAGACACTGGATAACTGCACAAATTAATAAGCATAACACAAATAAACCTATTTTTCTTGTCCTCTGAAAGCGAAATATTTCCTGTTGCGCACACCAAACAAGTCAGTCCAAGACTAATGACGTGGCAATCGCCTGGCTAAAATATTCACTGCCAGTATTAGTGGAGAGAAATGGTGTACCTGCATGTAAGGCGTGTAAGGGAAATGAATGGAACACGATTATAGTAATCAGTCATTAGTGAACATTGTAGTTTGTTATTAATAATTATGTATAAGTGGCCGAGACCGGTTAGGCTCAGTGGATAGAGTGTCGGACTGCGGACTGAAGGGTCCCGGGTTCGATTCCAGCAAGGGCATGTACCTAGGCTGCGGGCACATCCCCAGTAGGAGGCGTGCAAGAGGCAGCTGATCGATGTCTCTCTCTCATCGATGTTTCTGACTTTCTACCCCTCTCCATTCTGCTCTGTAAAAAATCAATAAAAAATATTAAAAAAATAATTATGTATAACTGGATTTATAAAAATTAAGTTATGAAATTTTTATTAAAACGTTTCTTATATACCGTTATATTGGCTGAGCTGCAAAAAATATTTGTTGTGGGCCTCGAGTTTGACATGCTTGCCTTAGTGGCTTTCCTTTGCTCATAGATAGAGACCAAAATACTTAATATGACCCCCTGGGCTTTATGTGGTCCAGCTCCTACCAACCGCCTTTTGTGCCATGTTTTTATTCCTTCTCTGTGCTTGAGTCACACTGCCTTTCATTATCTTTAATGTGCCATGCTCACTTTAATCAGGGGTCTTTGCGTGGGTAGTTTTGGTTCTCGGATGCTTTTTCCAGGCAAGCAAGCCTCCTGTGTCCTTGATGTTCTTCATGGGTCGTAAGTTCTCATAGCATCTCGTGCCTCCTTCCTAGCTTTATCACAGACACAGACAAATTACGTACTTTTGGTCTGATTCTTTTGATATGGGACTGTACTCCACTAGACTGTACTCTAAGCTCCTTGAGGATAGGCTTATATTTTTTATTTAGTCATATGTCGCTTAATAATGGGGATACATTCTGAGCAATGTGTTGTTGGTAATTTCGTCATTGTGTGAACATCGCAGTGTGCACTTACACAAACCTAGATGGTACAGCCTACTACACACCTAGGCTATAACCAGCCTTTTGCTCCTAGGCTACAAATTTGTACAGCATCTTACTATTGTACTGAATACTGGAGACAATAGTAACACAATGGTAAGTATTTGTGTATCTAAACATAGAAAAGATACAGTAAAAATAAGGTATAAAAGGTAAAGTGGGTTCTTCCCATTAGCAGCCAGAGGTGACCTATGAAAATAGTTCACTATTCACTTGACCCAGAAAACCCCACAAAATCATGCAAATCAAGAGGTTCAGATCTTCGTGTTCACTGTAAGAACACTCATGAAACTGCCCACGCCATCAGGGGTATGCAAAGCCCCTGAGTAGCTGAAGATGGCACTTTACCGAAGCAATGTGTCCCATTCCGTAGTTAAAACGTAAGTGAGCACAGGCGAACAGTGGGGCTGCCCTCAGGGTCAGTGGCCAAAAAAAGTGCTGAATTTTTACTGCACATGCTTAAATATGCAGAGAACAATGCTGAACTTCAGGGTTTAGATGAAGATTCTCTGATTATTGAGCACATCCAGGTGAACAAACTCCAAGATGCGGCACAGGACTTACAGAGCTCAAGGGAGATTAACCCATATGAACACTCCCTGCCCACATTGAGATGATCCTTAATGAAAAAGAGCAGATTGTTCCCAAAACAGAAGAAACTGAAGAAAAAAAATAGGGCCTGGGAATATATTCAGAATAAAATAAATACGAATAAAAGTTAGGGAAATGGTGTATCTGCATAGGGCACTTATCATGAATGGAGCAAGCAAGCCTGGAAGATGCTCTGGGTGAGTCAGTGAGTGGATGGTGAATGAATGTGAAGACCTAGGATACGCTACTGTGCACTTCATAAACACTGTACATTTAGGGGGCACCAAATTTCTAAGACAACATAAAATTAAATCAAGCTCAAGAGAATGATGCAATCAAGAGATGCTATAAATGAGATGTATGAGGCTGCTGCCCAGTGTAAATGACACACTGTTTTACAGGAAACTTTGTAAGTATAAAGAGTACACTCTAAAATAATAGTAAAAAGCAAAGTATAAACATAAACTGGAAACATAGTCTTTTATTATTGTCAAGTATTATGTGCCACATAAAACTGTATGCTATACTTTTATATGACTGGGAGAACAGTAGGTTCTTTATACCAATATCACCACAAGCATACATTACAGCTAAAATGTCACTAGGTGGTAGTTTTTCAGCTCCATTATACTCTTACGGGGTCATCGTTGTATATATGGTAAGTTGTTGACTAAAATATCATTATGTGGTATATAATGGCATATCCTATGGTATATCACATCTTACATATTACCATATAAAGTTGTTTTCAGAGTGTTATACTCATTCTTAAATTCTTCTATTAACTATAAGCAATTATAATTGGTCTTTTTACTTGTAGGAAGAAATTATTGGCCTAATGTTATTGGGAGGGGTGCAAATGCAATAAACAAAAAACAAAGCTATATATTTTTAAAAAAGCTAGCCCTAACTGGTTTGGCTCAGTGGATAGAATGTTGGCCTGCGGACTGAAAGGTCCCAGGTTCAATCCCTGTCAAGGGCATGTACCTTGGTTGCAGGGACATCCCCAGTAGGAGGTGTGCAGGAGGCAGCTGATTGATGTTTCTCTCTCATAGACGTTTCTAACTCTCTATCCTTTTTCCTTCTGCTCTGTAAAAAATCAATAAAATACATATACTTTTTTAAAGCTATATAAATTAAATCACAACATGCCCTCCTTCCCCCCGCCCCCATACACACACACACACTCACACACACACACTTGATTTCTGATCCTTAGAATGTCAGGATTGCATGAGCAGCTCTTGGTATCAGAGCTGGAAGATAAATAAGTCTTATAAATTGCTCCTTGCCTAAACAAAAATCTAAAATATTTATTAATTTCAGTAGTGGGTTCTACCTTTGGTTGAGAAGAGAATGGAAATTGTTGTTTTCTGACTTCTATACTTTTCTTGAAAGGTAGAAAAAAAATAAGATTAGGGTTGAATACTACCTTCAGGAAGCTCCATAGGATTTAGCATCTCTTTCTCTAAAGATAACTAAAGGGTGGACACATGACTCCTAAGGAACCTGATTGGATAGTACCTATGGGTGGGATGTATTTTCTAATTGTATAATAGCATATTCTATGGTATGTCACACTTATGTATTACCAGTGTTCTGAATTTAAAAGACAATTTTTAAAATGGATAGCTATTTCCTGCTTTAACTTATGCTTTTAATTTATCCAACACAGGGTCAAAAAACAGGCTTTTCTTAGATTTTTATTATAATTTAAAATTGGAAGCCCTAATACTTTTGGGTTATAGTGACATGTATGTATTTAGTATTAGTCTCAGCACTGTTTTGATTTTCTTAAAGAAGACAGGAATCCTATACATGAAAAGAGACCAAAATATGTGGGTCTCTTTTTAAACCAACATGAAAAAAAAGCAAAACACCTTAAAATAGTGAGAGAAATTTGAACTCTTTCTGGATGTTTAAGAATGTAATTACTGTTAGTTTTTTTAGATGAGGTAATGTTATTACCTTTATATTTTAATTAGAGGCCCAGTGCATGAAATTCATGCAAGGGGTGTGTGTGTCCCTCAGCCCAGCCTACACCATCTCCAATCTGGGATCCCTCAGGGGATGTCCAACTGCTGGTTTAGGGGCATTAACTCCAGCCATTAGGAAAATTACACAGAATGTTCTTGACATACATACAGTGTGGTTTTGTGAGTTGTTTCAATAATAATGGCCATTCCTTTAAATAATATCTGCTTACATACAATACAGCTAGTACTATGTGAATTCAGAATGTTAATATTATAAAATCATAGAAGGTTGTAGTGGAAATAACCTTGAATTGTCTAGTCCAAACTTTTATAAATATTGGAATTCCCTTTTCAAAGATTTTGAATGCTTTTTGTCCTAAGAAGCTTAACCAACTTTTGAAGCAACTTATTTTCTGTGAAAGGACTGGGGTACTCTGATGGCAGGCACATGGAGCACCGTACACCTGCTGCCCCCCAGCTGGGCTGAAAGACTGGGGGACTCTGGTGGGGTTGAAGGGACTGGGCGCCGCCATCTTTGTGACGGTCTGATGGTCAATTTGCATATTCCCTCTTTATTAGATAGGATGGCACATACTGTCATTTTAATGATGCATACTGAAAAGCGGTCGAAATGATTTCTGGCCTTTGTTGTGTGATAGCCCATGGGACAGTGAGGGTGCTGGAAGAAATAAGATTGGCTATCTGTTGATAATGGTTGAAGCTGAATGATAGCGCATAGGGTCCCACTATTCTAGTCTCTACTTTTATGTGTTCAAAGTTTTAAACATTAAAAAACGAAAAGAAAGATTTCCATCCTCATGATTGCAGTCATTGATATATTTGCACCACTAAAAGAAGAGTGCTTTTGATCATTTCCTTGCCAGTTTGCTGGAGGAGTCTCTAATAACTTTTCATATTGTTTAAATCTGGTTTTGCTTTCATAATTCTTAATAAATTTTTTAAAGTCCCATAGACACATAATTAAGATATAAATATTATTGGCCTTTATTCTTACTGTTTGTTTTTCATATTTTTGTTTATATATTTTTCATAGTTGTGAGACACAAAAATAAATCCAGGTCTTATCCTTTCTAATAAAAGAGTAATATGCAAATTGACCATACCTCCACTATACCCACCAGCCACACCTACCAGCCAATCAGGAGTGGGGGGCTGGGCTGAGGCAGCCAGGGCTGGGGAGTGGAGCTGCGGCAGCCAGGGCTTGGGGGGGGCGAGCAAGGCCTAGGTGGCCAGGGCTGGGGGGGCAGGGCAAGGCGTCGAGGGCCATGGGGGGGGCACAATCGAGGCAGCCAGCGTATGCCGGCCAGGGAGAAGGCCTGGGCCAGGGGGCGGGGCCGAGACTCATGCTATCCAGGCTTGATCTAGCTGGGGTGAAGGCCCAGGTCCGGGGGGCGGGGTATGTGGCTGGGACGGAGCCAGCCATCGGCCCCAGTGGCTTTAGGCCTTGGGCAGACTGGGGTGAGTGGTTAGTAGGACATCCCCATGAGGACTCCTAGTATGTGTGAGGGAGCAGATTGGCTGAGGAATCACCTACCCCCAGTGCACGAAATTCGTGCCCCTAGTTAATTATAAGCACAATAAAATGATTATCCTCTTCTTTCTGAACTTTCCCCACATTGTTTCCTTCCTCTATAGTTCTGATAAAATTACACATTAATATATACCTAGTTCTTTGAGATATTTATTAAAGTTAAACTATACTTATAAAATGAACAAATATGTGTAATGTAGATGCAAAGGTTGGTAGATTCAAAAGCTCTTTAAATGTTCATGTGTTTCATGTTAAGGCTTTCATATAATTGTGACATTTGTAGATGTCAGCATATCTCTTTTAATGTACAGGTTTCATAATTTTTAACATATATATATAGAAATCATGGTATTTTATACGTGATTTTTTTCTTTCTTTTCTAGAGTGAGTCTTTGGTGGTTTGCGATGTTGCTGAAGATTTAGTGGAAAAACTGAGAAAGTTTCGTTTTCGCAAAGAAACAAACAATGCTGCCATTATAAGTAAGCTAAAAGCAATTGCTTTAGTTACATGATATTAGCTTGTTTTTATCTTATAGCTACATTGAATAAGCGGAACATTTAGAAAATAATTTAACTCCTCCTGTTTTAACCTCTTCCCCTTTTAGATCAGTTTGAAAAATAAGTAACAGCCCTAGCTGGTTTTGCTCAATGGGATAGAGCGTTGGCCAGTGGACTGAAAGGTCTCTGATTTGATTCTGGTCAAGAGCACATGCCCTGGTGCAGGCTCAGTGCCCTGTGTGAGGCATGTAGGAGGCAGCTGATAAATGACTCTCTCTCATCATTGAGGTTTCTATCTCTCTCTCTCCCTCTCCCTTTCTCTCTGAAATCAATAAAAATATATGTCAAAAAAAGTAACAGCTAATATCACAAAACAGAGATGCAGTATTCTACTTCCCCATCTGCTACCTACACAGTGTTGGAGATTATCTTCTTGGTCACTTGGTTATTTTTAGTGACCCACCATCTCTATCTTTTAACTTCTCAAGGGACTAAAAATAGCCTGGCCATTTATCCTCAAACAGAAACAGCAATATTTGCCTATATCTACAATGGTAAATAAAGTTCAGCATTGTGTTCAAAGTGATTTGCACCCTTATTTCAATTTTAGGTGCAAACTCTAGTTTCATGCATTTGAGATGAAGCTTTACTGACTTCGGACAATGGAAAGAATAATATGAATATTTTCTCTCCCACTATATTCTGTATCTTATGTTATGCAGATTTCTTTTATATTCTTAGGTAATATTTAATCTGAGTAGTAATTTAGAAAGATGAAGGAAGGGGGGATAAAATGTAAAAGTGTATAGACAATGTTTAACAGAGATGCTTCTGGCAGATGTGAATTAATGAGGTGGTGATAATTTGTTTTATTACAAACTAGAGGACCAGTACATGAAATTCGTGCACGAGGCGGAGAGGGTGTCCCTCAGTCTAGCCTGCACCCTCTCTAATCTGGGACTCCTCGAGGGATGTCTGACTGCTCATTTTGGCCTGATCCTAGTCGCACATCCCTCTCATAATCCAGGACTGCTGGCTCCCAACTGCTCATCTGCCTGCCTTCCTGATTTCCCCTAACTGCTTCTGCCTGCCAGCCTGATCACCCCCTAAGCATTCTCCTGCCAGCCTGATTGATGCCTAACTGCCCTCCCCTGTAGGCCTGGTCACCCCTAACTGCCCTCTCCTGCAGGTCTGGTCATCCCTAACTGCCCTCTCTGCAGGCCTAGTCCCCTCCAATTGCCCTCCCCTGCAGGCTTGATTGCCCCCAACTGCCTTCCCTGGTAGGCGCGGACTACCCAACTGCCCTCCCCTGCTGGCTATCTTGTGTCCACATGGGGGCAACCATCTTATGTATTGGAGTGATGGTCAATCTGCATATTACTCTTATTAGTTAGGAGAGAGGCCTGTTGAACTGTTGGGGGCCAGCTGGTTTGCCCAGAACTGTGTCCCAGATCAGGGTGGGGGTTCCCTTGGGGCATGGGGTGATGTGGGCGAGGGGCCTGTGGTGGTTTGCAGGCTGTCCACGCCCCTAGCAACCCAAGTGGAGGCCCTGGGATCTGGGATTTATTTATCTTCTACAATTGAAATTTTGTAGCCTGGAGCGGAGCCAAGTCTCCTGCTCGCTCTGTGGCGGCAGCCATTTCTATTGGGATTTATTTATCTTCTATAATTAAAAGTTTGTAGTCTTGAGTGGAGGCCTGGGCCCACCAGGGTGTGTGGAAAGCTTGGCTTTTTCCATCACCAGGGAAACCCAAGCCTCCCTCCTGCTCACTCTGTGGCTGCAGCCATCTTGGTTGGGTTAATTTGCATACTCGCTCCTGACTGGTTGGTGGGCATGGTTGGTGGTATAGTGATAGTTAATTTGCATAATGCTCTTTTATTAGATAGGGTAAGATAAATACTACAACATAGACCTTAACACAATGCCATCGTGTCACAGAAAGTTAAAGCTATTTGAGATCATATTGTATTTCACAGGATTTACTGTGAAATTAGTGCAAAACCAAAAATGGCCAGCTTTTCTGAGTGGTAGGAAAGAACAGGTATAAATGATCTAAACAGATTTTAATTTAGCATTGGATTATATATGTTACATATAATTTAATATAGATATCACTCTTACTTGTAAGTCACTTTCTTAGAATCCTGTACTTGTGTTGCACCATGAAACCCTGACTCTGGTGAAGCTGGGAATCTGGCGGTGGTTCTGTCCTGACTCCTGGCTCACTTTCTCTTTATAGTTCTAGCCATGGTACATAGACCAATCTCAGTCACACACCCTTTTAGACCTTTCCTTATTATATAGGAAATGGCATTTGAGGTACAAAATTCTCTGAATACATAGTAAATGTAAGAAGTTGACATAAAGTTATAAATAAGCAAAGTAAGTGTGGGGGATTATGGGTAAAAACTTATAAATACTGACTTCTTGAAAAGCTAAGCTAGCTAATTGACCATGAACTAAAACTCAGAATGACTTTTCTTATGCTTGTGTCTCTTGATGTTTTAATTTTAGATTCCAAAAGAAAAGGGGCTGAGACTCTGGGGTTGGGTAGATTAAGATCACATTAGAATCACAGTTTACTCATACTATATTTTTATTTTAGTGAAGATTGATAAGGATAAACGCCTGGTGGTACTGGATGAAGAGCTTGAGGTTTGTTTGATCAGCTAAATACAGTTTTATAGTTAAGCAATTATTGTCCAAAAGATGTTATATTAGTTACATGTACTTCTAAAATGAGTTCTACACCTTTAAATACATGCTTACTATGCATGAAAGACATATGCTAATTATTCTATAGTGCTTTGTCTTGCTAATTTAATCACCTTCCTTAAAACAATAATGAATCAGTCTAATAAGTGGTAGAAATTAGGGCTATATATCCAGTAATTACTGAGTCAACTTAACTTGCTTCTAAATTACTGGCCAATAAATACAAACTAAAATCCTATAACGCAAATATTTAGTTTGTCAAATTAAGTAATTTAGAGTGAAAAGAAATTAATTTTGGCCTTGGCCGGGGAGCTCAGTTGATTAGAGCATTGTCCCCATAAGCCAAGGTTTCAGGTCTGATTCCGTCAGAGCACATACAAGAAACAACCAATGAATGCATAAATAGTGGGACAATAAAACCCCCCTCTTTCTCTCCCCCCCCCCTTCTGTCTCTTCCTTTCTCTCAAATCAATTAAAAAAAAAAGGAAATTGACTCTCCTCTCCTCCCCCTAATTCAGATATGTTGTTTCTTCTGAAAGGCTGGCTTATCTCACTGTTTTCTGACAGTTGGAACACGAGCATAGACTACTGTGCCTCTTGCCCAATGTTTAGTAATTAACAACTAAACTAAGTGGGCTTTCTTTAGATTGAGGGTTCAGGAACCTCAGTTTATGTGCAACTTAATAAAATAAGATTTTATGTTGTGGTGTATGGTTAGAATGGGTGCCTGGTATGTATCTTAAGGATATAGGTAAAAAATTGTTTAAAAGTTGTTTTTCTCTATCACACCAGGGCATTTCACCAGATGAACTTAAAGATGAACTACCTGAGCGACAACCTCGATATCCTTTTCTTAGTTCTTTAAAAAAAATTGTTTCTTTTAGTGGCCAGAATTTTATTTATGACATTTAATTTTTCAACTTTTAGAAGACATATTTTACAAAATTTTCTTCTACATCATGATTACAATCAAATTAAAATATGTATGCACATATTGGACCAAGAAAAGTTAAAAGTTGGTATATTAGTGGGATGAATTATTTTTTAATTCCATTTATTATGTATTTATAATAAAAATGAGAAAGATAAATCCTTAGGAAATTCATACTTTTAATATATTTATTTTTGAGAGGTTATATGATTTTATAACTTATCATGAGGCCTATTTATAAATTTGTGGAAAGATAATAAATAGTGAAGGTGTGGCCTAAATGGGTATTTTAGAAATTTTTATCACTCACTAGCTCCCCAGGTGTGTATTTCAAAACTTTGTTGTTAAGTACTTGTCTCATAGAGCAGTAATTTTAGTTTCTTTAACTTGAGAAAAACCTTCATTGTCTATAGTTACAAATATCAGCATGATGATGGAAGAGTTTCATATCCTCTGTGTTTTATTTTCTCAAGTCCTGTTGGTAAGTGAATTTTTTAAAAATAGTGTGTATTTGTTTCTGATCTAATATAAAACATTTTTTTTATATTGGACAAATTGTATGCTTGTTTTAAAGAAGAAAAGTGTCATAAAACCTAAATTGAGTTGTGCGTGCACACATGTGCACATGTAAATGTGTCCCTAGAAATAAGTTACTATAAAACATCATGTGTTAGAACTTGCTTATTTTCCTTGGATAAAATCCTAGAAGTGTAATTGTTAGGTCAGATCATACACACATTTTAAGGAATTTGAAATCCAATAGCATTTTAAAATACCGAAGGTATACTTTCTCCTGTATTTTAAATATTTTTATAAGTGTGAATTTTGTGTGTAATAATTGATATACTGTATATTTATGTTTATCTTTAAAATAGTAGTTGCCAAAAATAAATAAATAAGTAGTTGCCCATAATATGTCTATAATCTTGATAATGGTTCCAGAATAGCTTACCTTGGATATTAAAATGGCTTATTGGTATTTAAGGTATCTGTCACCAGAAGTGTCACAAGTATCACCATTCAAGTCCATAGTAAAATCTCTACTTGAACTCTTTCCCAAATTTTACTATTTGTGTCATTTATTAGCACTTAAAATACACTGGAGTATATTTTTAACTTAATATGTAATCAAACTAAATTTTCTTCAGGGCAGATCTTTCCCACTGATCCATCACTATCCCAAAACCTTATCTGTGTTAGACATCAATAAAATTGAACTTGATGTTTAAAGTCAAAATTAAGAAAGTGCTAACAAATTTTTAAGTGTTTGCAAGGATTTAAAAGTCAAGATCTGCAGAGGTCTAGCCTCATTTATTTTTGCTGACCTAAAGCTTATTTATTTGTAATTTAGCTATGTCTCTTTGTACAGTATGCAAGTAAGTCTCAGAATCACATTTAGACTGAAGTTTTTACAAACTTTGAAAGCATAGGAAACCCTAAATGTATCATTATTTTTAAAAGTAAATAATGAAAACCCATTGCTTTGTCAAATCTAAGTCACATTTCTACACAAATCTCTCTTTGACAGGATGTAAGCCTGAACAACAAATGATGTATGCTGGGAGTAAGAATAAGCTAGTCCAAACAGCTGAATTAACCAAGGTGGGATTTATATTTACCTGCTTGTTGAGACAGTATTTTCACTTAGAATACAGTAGTTCCCCTCCCTTCATCCACAGTTTGAGTTACCTATGGTCAACCATAGTTCAAAAATTCTAGAATTAAACAATGTGTAAGTTTTAAATTGTACATGATTCTGAGTAGCATGATGAAATCTTTGTCCTGCCCGGGACATGAGCCATCCCTTTGTCTAGTGAACACAGTGTATACAGATAGACATTGATACTCGCCTGTTAATATGTCTCAGTTATGAGGTCACCGTCCAGGTATCACAGTGCTTGTGTTCAGATAATCCTTATTTTACTGACTGATGGCCCCAAAGCATACGGGTAGTGATGTTGGAAATTCAGCTGTGCAAAAGAGAAGCCATAAGTGCTTTCTTTAAATGGAAAGAGGTATGTGTAGGAAAAAACATAGTATATATAGGACTCCAGAGTATCCGCAGTTTCAGGCAACCCATTGGGAGTCAGGTGATAACCAGAGGAAAAGTGGGGGGAAAGGGGACTACTATACAGAGCCATAAAATAATCTGAAGAGTAGAGTATTTTTATGAAATTGAACATTATTTAGAACAGAGGGTTAATTAGTCAAAGCTTTTTATTAGCTGAAAATAGAATGATAGAAATCTTGGAACCAGATGTGTGTTTTTGAATGAGAATTATAAGTTTATTAGAAGAAACCACATAAAAAATACAGGCAGTTTAAGAAAAGCTACTGTAACTATTCAATCTATTGAGATTTCTTCTTCTTCCATAATATAATTTCTAATAGATAAAAGTCAGTATTGAAACTTTACCATAGGCTGAATGAACCAGATTCTGTGCAGGAATTCCATATGCAGTTAACTATGTTGCTTCCAAATCTAAAGAATACTTATTACTACTAAGCTAGAACATTCTGTTTTATACGGGACAGTTGTTTTATGATGAATATTTCCCAATTGTCTTATGGCAGTTTTGAAGGTTAGAAGTAAGAAGGATACTTGCTCTTAAACTTGTAACTTCCACATATTAGTTTGAGTTGAAAAAGTAGTTTATACATTTTAGATTTCGAGATAGAATATTTCAACAATGAAATAGTATTAAATAATATTTCCTTTCAGGTTTTTAAAAAATATTTTTGTTGATTTTTAGAGACAGGAAGGGAGAAGGAAAGAGAAACTGATGAGAAAGCAAAACATCCATTGGCTGTTTCCAACCCCCTCATGAGTGCACATACCCTCACTGGGGATGGAGCTGGGGCCTGAAACCTGGGCCTGTGCCCTGACCAGGAATTGAACCAACAGCCCCGGTGCACAGAACCACCCCCAGCCAATTGAGCCACATTAGCCCGGGTGCCGTCTGTTTTCAAACGTTTTCAGTGCTTTCAGAGAGAAAAACAAAACCCAACAGTGATGTGAGAGGGTATATATCACTTGCCTTCTGCTGGAGAATCGAACCCGCAACCTGTGTATGTGCCCTGAACAGGAATCGAACTGGTGACCTCTTGATGCTCAACCAACTGACCCACACCCCCAGGGCTCAGGCTTTATTTTAAGGACAGTGTCAGTGTTTTCTCCTTGGGTGCGTAATCGTCAATCCAGGGGATGTCTTTAAGTGCGTTCTGCTTTTTCCCGTTAGCTCATATGCTTGTCATTGGTACCACCAATATATAGACACTACCTTTCCTCATTTGTACCATAGGAATTCTGTGGAGTTGCTGTAGGAGCTTGGGTGGTTAAGAAGGAGCTCTATTAATAGCCTCAATTCTATTCTAATCCTATGACCTAAAGTGCTGAATTAAGGCATTACAATTTACAAATTACTTTTACAAATAATCCCTTTGAATCCTCTCCACAGTCTTGTGAGATTGATGGTGCTATTCCTATTCTGTAGATGGGAAAACTGAGGTTCAGAGGATGAATGACTTGTCCAGGGTTGCATAGTAATAAATGACAAAACTTAGACTCAAACCCACATCTGGCCTCAAATCCCATTCTTTGTGCTGTATTTACATTTTCTCTCTATGGCCATTGCACCTTCTGGGCCTGTGTGTATGTAGATTCTTGCTGGTGATTTGTGGCCAGTCCATCTTTATCAATGCAATTTGCAGCTTTTTCCTCCAGTTACGGAGGACCAGCATATGTTCTTTTATTTAGCTCCTAACCAGACTGATTTATTTGAGTTGTCTCTTTTAATGGGTAAGATTTATAGAATTGCTCACTTGTAAGAGAGTTTTGGTTTTATGCCATCTTAATTTCTAAACTTTGGTAACTGAGTACTTAGTATCTAAAAAAAGTAAAGCACCTCCCAAATGGAACATCTAATGTATACAGATTAAGTCACGATCAATATCAAAGGAAGGAGAACCTGGTATTTAATGTATTTGATTTTTTTTTTTATAGTATCAGAGTATAACCTACGTTGTGTTTTTTGTTTTTTTGTTTGTTTGTTTGTTTTGGTTTGTTTGTTTTTTAAGGTATTTGAAATAAGAAATACTGAAGACCTAACTGAAGAATGGTTACGTGAGAAACTTGGATTTTTCCATTAATGTGAAGTTCTGTGTTTCTAAAGTATTTGTGTATTAACCTGACCATACTGGAACCAGACATAAATACTTATTTATGCCTAAAATGCACTGTTATTTACAGTTTGTTTCCTGCAGTAAAGAAAAATTCTTCATTTGTTCAGAGTTTGAGCAAAGAGGAAATCATCTTCATAGTAATGAAACTTTGTAAAATGTTTCCCTATATTTGTAATTGTTAGGTGGACTACTCTCCAGCGACTTTTTGCACTCTTGTGACCAATTTCTATAACTTACGGTTCAGAATTTGTTACTATTTGCAGTCACCATCGGAAATTGAGTATTGTGATAGACAACAGTTGCCTCCTTTTGACAAATACTGGATATTAGCAGTTTGTAAATGAAAACAGCATATTATCTCTTGTCAAAAATTTGAAATTAATTTGGGCTAAAAGACTTGAGACCCAATTTTGAGCCATGAGTAATAATTTATATAGTGTATGTAACCTGCATTACAACTACATTTTTCATCAGTTCTATCCCTTCTTTGGTTTTCTTTATCTTTCTTAATCAAGTCCAGAAACTTTGTTCATCAGTCGCTCATTATTAAGGTCTGGGAGTTAGATTTTATAATAATTTTGACTATTCTTATGGAAAATAACATCTTAGGAATTGATGGGTTGTAACTAATCAAGGGCTTCATTCCTGGTTGTGTCATTTCTAGAGAGTTTGAATCTATAGATTAATAACATCTTTACAAAGCACCTCTTAATGTTGTCCTGTGAAAACTAGTTATTTTAAATTTGTTAATACTGTGCCTTTGATTTGTTAGCATTAAAGTTAGTTTAAGACTTTTACACTGCCAGTATTCTGGATTTGGTGAAATTAATACTTTTGTAAAGGGTCCAAGTAAAACAATTTTCTAATGTCTGTATCTGAAATTTGTAATAAGGTCAATTAATATTTTTAAAATATCAACTGTCCACTTGCATTTGGTGAATATATGGCAGTTGAGAGTTATAAATTTAGGCTTATTTGTGATTAGTTTTGTGCCATTGAAAAAACTTACTTGTCTTAAAACCTTGCCAATAACATTAACACATAAAATTGTATTTTATATTCTAAATTTCAGAAAATATTCTAAATTTGACACCTGTCTTGTTAGATGATGACATCTTTGGCATAGAGCAAGAATTCTAATATATAGTATACTTAAAAAAATGTAAAAGCAAACAAGTAAATGTTTAACATTTATTTGACAAGGTTTTGAGACTAAAGACTGACTAAATTTAGTGAGTGAATTCTTATATTAAGAATATTTTTCTCATTTTAAAACTAGCAAATGCATTTTTTTATGTTGGCATGTTTTCCACTCAGATTTTTTTGCATTTTTTGTTTTGAGTTTTCTGTGCCAACTTTAACAAAGAGGCAAAGATAGTTGGAATTTTCATAATATTGACTAGAGCATCTTCTGTTCCCAACACTGTTTGGCTTCACTAATCTAGAAACAGGAAGCAATAGGAAGTGAGTTGGAAATGAGGAAGTACTAGAGTGGGTATTTGTTTTTGTTAATGAATGGGAAGGATTTTTTTATTCCGATTTTCAGGGAGAGAACATTACCAGGAGTTTTAAGAATTCTTTAAACAGCTATTTTGATATTGGAGAATAATGCTTATAATTCTGTAGAAATGCAAATGTAATTCAAGTGAATTTAATGTAATCCAAGAGTGTTTTTAATATCTTGAATGAAAGAAATTAGATTTGTTTCATCTGCTTCTCAGCAATAAGAAACTAGTGCTGCAAGAATGTAGTTTTCAATGTAGTTCATTATTTTGTCTTGCTCATTTTAGTTTTGAAAGTCCTCATAATGTCAGATAATACTAACCTCCCTATTGCAGAACTCTTAGTTCCTCTGTTTCCTAAAAGGGGCAAAGAACTGCGATAAATCATATTATGTTGAGCTTGTCTGCTTCTTATCAATAACATGTATTTTCGAGACAATAGATCAAGGTTAGGGGAACAGTAGAACATTTTTTACTCCCTCTGTCCTGTAGGGAGATTGACAAATCCCATAGTCTAGAGTGTTCTCAGACTTTTATATACATTTTTTTCCCATCTAACCAGATTTCGCATTGTTCTTTACAAGTACATGTCTTATTTGATCTCTTTTTCTGCCTCCTCTCAAATAGTAACTCCAGATCTCATAAGTCCAGTTTTTACATTCCATAACTTTCTGGTACAGCCATTCCCATTCAACCTTAAATCTTAATCTTTCCTTTTTGGTAGCAGTTTTTTCCCCCTGGGAACTTCCTGCATGGTCTTCTAAATTAGCATCAGTTTTGAAATTGTTGGCTTTGCGTATGTCCTGCTTAGTATCTAATGTTGTCCAATAGAACCAGCTAGTAATCACAGCACATTTTTAGTATGGCTTTGGTGGCAACAGAACTGACGTGAAGAAAACTGTTCTCAGGTTACTGTGCTGAAATTCCAAAACATCAAAGTTTTGAATAGTAATTTATTCTGGTACCGAAGCAGTTATTTTAGGAAAAAAAGTTGGTTGACTGACGTGTTTGTTTAATTGACTTCTAAAATAAGTGTTCAATTTGTCTATTTCTAAAAAGTTTACTAAATATCTAGTGCAATTAAACATACTCTTGTTTAAGAGGGTATTGCTAAATTTTTTATCTTCATTACTAAATAATCTTTATAGCATAATGTCTGTCAGCACTTTTCTCTCCTTTTTATCTCCTATTTTCAGAAGTCAAACATTACCATAAATTGTATCCTGGTCTGACAGTTTAACTAAAAATTTCCTGTTAGAGGAATTTATTGCCGAATTAAATTTGGCTGTCTTTATACCCTAAAATGTTTGGACTGCTTTAAAACCTGAGTAGTCATTTATCTATAAATGTGGACTAGTGGTGAATAGGTATTTTCATAAGGGTTTAAATGCTGATATTTCTTGGAAGCAGAGAGTAACTCATATTTTATAAATTCAAATATTCTTAGTATGGTTGCTTTCCCTGTTTGTTCAATAGACTGATAATACTGGAATCTACAGAATTTGAGCCTTTAATACTTATGTGAAGACATGTCTCACACATTTCTGGACAAATCTTATTTTGTATCTCTGGAAGAATGTAAACTTTATAGGCCACTTAAAACCAGTGGTCCCAAGTTAAATATTCTGGAGAAATTTGTTTCCTCTTATGCCATTTGACATTTCAAATCACTAATCATGTTTCTATAATATTTAAAGTAACTACATTTTGATTATGATGGAAACTCTGTTTTCTTGCTTTTTGGGGATATAGTTCGTATACATATAATTACTTGAATATTGTTTGAGATCACTAACACGCCAGGGCGGTTCCCGCTGACTTTGACGGTCCGACATGAATCTCATTCGGGAGGCTGGAAACAGTCATGGTTTAGTCTTGTGAATTGTAACCGCTCCCTGTCATCGTTTAACAAAATCAACAACTGGCACATCTCTTCAGCTGTGGTTTCAATCTCTGCTAGCTCATATTGCATGTTTATTTTGGACAGTCTTCTGTTAAGCATGGTGCTTGTACTGGTTTAAATAAAATGTTAACATGAAAGGACTTCTAGCTTTTCATTTTTTATTCGCCTCTTCTTCCCTTTGCAGTTATTGTTACCTGCCTGGCGCAGTTATGGCATTTGTGTGTGCCACACAGATACAGCAGTTTATCCTGAAAACCTGAGAGGGGAAAATAAATGGCAATGTAGGATTGGGAGAGGGAAAATGTAATGAGAGTATAAACTTTTCTAAAACTTGCTCTGTTACTAAAATTATTTAATTGTAGCAGCTGCCATTATTTCAAATGATGAAGTATTGCTTTCAAAGGGAAAATTAGATGTTAGAGGCACTATGTGTCCTAGGAAACAAAATAAAGTTTCTTTTATTGAGTATAGTTTATCACTGTTTATTAGCCATCCATTGGAAACCCATCCTGCCTTTATGATATATTATCCTACCTGGTATATGTTTCATAGGTATCTATTGAATGAATAAAACTCACTAGTACCTACATGGTTTTGCCATACACATCTTTTGATTTGAATATGTGGTAGTACTCACAGTATATTTATAGTTGTGAAAGGAGTGGTTTATACTTTTCCATCTTTAAGAATCTTACTAGGAGATTTGGCCACAGGGAAACATGTCTTCCTTATTTCTCAAATTGGGCTACTTGGCCAGCCCCTACATTTTTTCACCTTCCTTGTCTTTTTGCCCTTTTCATTTTTTAGCAGTAAAACACATTTATGACCACTAACCTCATAGCATGGGCCTACCCTCATTTACATGAGGGCACGCCCTGAGTGGAAATGGTGTCCTTGTACAGTCTATTTTTAGTTATGTTGGGGAGCCAATTAAATTAAGATCTTATTACTGAGCATCAGGAGGTTTCACACAGTTCTCTTAATCTTGACTCGACATCTGCTCGTAGGCTACATGAAAGCTCCCTACTGAGGTAACCCTCTTTTCTAATTATAGTAGAGAAAAGGCTGAGTGCCTAGGTTGCATCCAAAGCCACCCTGTAGTGCTCAGACAAAGCAGGGCAAGGCTGTGAGTGAGTGTGTGCGCATGTGTGTGTGTGTGACTTCTAGTCTCTTACCTACACAGTTAAGTATAGAATCTTTTACCCTGGAATGTTAGGTCCTCCGTATTTTGGCCAATTCCCTACCTGTAATGCAGAAGCCAAGCCCAAACAGGCCACAGCCCTTTGTTGGGTAGGAATGCCCCAGCCACTGCTTGCTGAAGGGGCATGTCTTTAGGCAGCTGTTATTCGCTTTAAATGGATGTACTTTCCTGTCCTCAACCCTCTCCCGACCCCTAATACACACATGATTGCTCACTTCCAGCTCTGCCTGTGAAACCCGAGGGCAGCCTGCCTGTATGCTGTTGCCTGACTGTACCAGAAATGAGCTGGGCTAATCTGTAACTATAAAGTACCTTCAATTCCTGCCACTGGGGAGATGATCTCATTCTCTTGAATGAGGCAGTTAGCAGTGGGAGCTGAACTTGGAAGAATGCCATTGGATGGAGATGAGGCCATGGCAGCCTACGGAGCAGAGGGAGAAATGCTGCCAGCTGGACACTATAGCGTGAAGCAGGCAAGCAGACAGCTGAACTGTGGGCCCACACTGAAGAGACACCCTGCCTGTTAGGTTCCTAGTGCCGGCTTGGATCCAGGGCCACTCTTCAGAATCCCATCTTCCTGAGGCCTGGAGGGTCAGTTCTTTATGGGTAACTACCTGTCTTTCGTTATCAGAAACCCTCCATTCCTTAAGTTGATGCATAAGGACATGTCTGTTAACAGGCATACAAAAGTACCTAAGTAGTGCTACCTCTGGCTTCATCTGCCACATTCCTACATTTACACCAACTCCAGCCTAACTGAATCACCTTTTGCACAAATATGCCCTGGGCTCATTCCCATGCCAAAACCAAGCTCCAAAAATCATCTCCAATGCCATAGAACCGGAAGTCTGTTAAACTAAGTATAGTACTTTCTTCAAAAATCCACAAACTTTCATTAAGCAACTAGTATCAGAGAAGAATTAGGAAATATAAATAAGCAAAGGGAAGAAAAATTGTACCACCCCAAGATATTCATTGTGATATTTTTGGTTATCTCTATGTGTCTGGAGGGATTCTTAGGCCCCATCATTTTTCTGATCTCTTAAGAATTATAGAATCATGATCATTTTTTCAGATAATAAGAATTCCAATCTAGTTGGATGTCAAAAACTTCAGCATCTTATATTCTTTAAAGCTTCCTTCCTCCACCCCACAATTCCCCCCTCCCCCACTTCACCTCCTTCAAGTGTGTTATAGGCTGGGGAAACCTAGCTGTGGGGAGAGGTGTTTCTGTACTTGATTGCTCTGCCTTGCTCCAGAAGGGAGGCCAAAGGAGGTACAATGTAAGGGAGCAGAAAAAGACTGACTAACCTGGAGTGGGTGCCCTCAGGGGTGTGGCCAGTGTTAAATGCCAAATCTCCCCCATGGAGAACTTTGGTGAGTTCCTTGCCCAGTTCCCCCTCCCCCACCAACTGGATACTTGGCTATAGATCCCTTTACTTGAGATATTCTTCCTCTGGCTAATGGCCTTACAGCTGCCCCTCCTAACTCTTGGCTTCTAGTAGTCAGTTCTATGTCATTGTCCCCTTGCTTCTCCAGGCTGGCATCTTGAGCAGGGTCCATGTCTGGCCCAATGCATTTTTGCTTTGCTGCTGTTGGGGAGGGTACACATTACTTTCTCTGCCATCAGGGTCAGCTCTCAGTTCTGGGCCCTGCGTACCTCTCTGATCTCATTTTGCCGTGTTCTCTGAGCCCACGACACCTGAGCCAGGTTGGGCTTATTTTTGTTTCTCACTCACACAGGCTCAGGCCTTCTCACTCGCTGTAGCTTCCTCCTGGGAAGATTATTCACTTTCCCTCTCTTCCATATTCTGGCTGGATCCATTCTGAATGGTAAAAGTTGCCTGTCACAGAGGCTTTCTCTAATCATCCATCCTAAGGTAACATATTCACCATCATGTCACCTCGATGTTAATTCTCTGCACAGTACTTACCACCATCTGATATTTTCCTAATTTATGTAACTGGTCTGATGAAGGACACTCAAATGGAATAGTCTAACAACATTTTTTTTGAGTTGTTTTTTAAAAAATTCCTTTCTGTCAACCTCTCTTTGTTCCTCTGGTTAGAAAGCTTCCTTGATGTTATACTATTTTCATAATATTTTAGTTGCATGGTTGTTAAAAGTGCCTTTAATGTTCATTTAAAAAATTCAATCTCGCCGAACCGGTTTGGCTCAGCGGATAGAGCGTCGGCCTGTGGACTGAAAGGTTCCAGGTTCGATTCCAGTCAAGGGCATGTACCTTGGCTGCGGGCACAATCCCGGTAGGGAATGTGCAAGAGGCAGCTGATCGATGTTTCTCTCCCATCGATGTTTCTGACTTTCTATCCCTCTCCCTTCCTCTCTGTGAAAAATCAATAAAATATATTAAAAAATAATAATAATAAAAAATTCAATCTCATATTTGCTTCCAGCCTCTTCTCCCCCTCAGAACATGTTAAATTTATAGCTCAAGGAAAGCAGGATGTGGGATGATCCCTATCTTGCGCTGCCACCCCCCCCAACCCCCCACCCCGAGGTGTTGGGGAGGAAAGGAAGGAAACAGAAAAGAGGTTAGCTTAAGTGACTACCCACTGAAAGTTGACTAGTCAACTTAGCACACTTGCACATGCTGCTGTAAGTAGGTTGTATTCTTTTGCATGTTATTGCTTCTCTATTTAACACTGGCTCTGAGCACCAAGAGTAGGGCAGGTATTCAAATGGTTCTTTCCCAAGGGCCATCTTTTGGATCTCTGAATGGCTTTTTGAGGTATCTTTAAGATTACTCTTGCTACAACTTTTGTTTTGCTTGATGATTTCTTCCCATTTTCTTAGTTTTCAATGTATTCATTGCTATTTTTCCCCACATACCCTAACACAGTGGTCGGCAAACTGTGGCTCGTGAGCCACATGCGGCTCTTTGGCCCCTTGAGTGTGGCTCTTCCACAAAATACCATGGCCCAGGTGAGTCTGTTTTGAAGAGGTGGCATTAGAAGAAGTTTAAGTTTAAAAAATGTGGCTCTCAAAAGAAATTTCAATTGCTGTATTGTTGATATTTGACTCAGTTGACTAATGAGTTTGCTGACCACTGCCCTAACAGATTAGTCAAATGCCCAGCAATTTTTTAAAAATATGATTTTATTGATTTTTAGAAGGGAAGGGAGAGAGAGAGAGGAAGAGAGAGAGGGGGGGGGGTCCATGTAAGAGAGAAACATTGATCATCTGCCTCCTGCACGCACCTGACCGGGGACATGTGCCCTGACTGAAAATTGTAACCTTTTGGTACACAGGATGATGGTCAACCAACTGAACAGCACGGGCTAGGGCATTCCTTATATATTTTAAAAATATAATTGTATATGGTATGTATCCAATTTTAGGAGTAATAAAATGTTTACATTCTCCATTTAAAAAACTTCATAAATCTAATTAGTTTCATAATATTTTTCTGAGTGCATATATTATGACCTACTTAACAATTCCTTTATTGTTTGATATGTTGATGGTTTCCAAAACTATTGCTGGAGATATTTTTGTCCAAAACACTTTTTCTATGCTTTCGATTATTTTCAAGAATGTGATACAGGACTCCCAGTTTCCCCCCCCTCCTCCCAGCAGCTAAGGACAAAGGAGCCTTGCCAACATTGAATACTTTTATTATTTAAAGTATTGCTTAATTTGATTACCAAAATGACTATCTTTATTTTTGTTTGCTTTTCTTTGATTACTAGAGAGATTTGACTATTTTCTCACAAGTGGTTAGCCAAGTACAACTGTAAATTGTATAATCCTATCCTTTGTCCATTCATCAATTAGGGTATTAGAATTTATTTTAGTGAGTTTTCAACCTACACAGTGTCCCAAAAAAATGTATACACACTTTAACAACTAATAGCTCAATTTTTAAAATGAAATGTATTTTAATATATAGTTTTAGGGACACCATATATTTATTAATCTCTTGTCATTTTTTTTACTGGTGATTTCAGCTTCCTTCTTATTTTTGTACTTTTTATGTTTTAAAATTTTTATTCATTTGCATAATTGGTTTATCAATTGGGTGGGGTGTGTGTGTGTGTGTGTGTGTGTGTGTGTGTGAGGTAACTCACTGATTTTTAGTTTAGAAAGTATACCCACATCCAGAGATTTCACAACTCTATATGTTCTCTTATCACTTTATGACTATCCTTGGATTTACCTAAGTATGTGACAAAGTATTTAAATTATTTATGTAACTCAGCAAAAATTTTAACATCACCAAAAATGTTTTCCCCAATAATTTGGAATGCCTCCTTTAGTTATTCAGTTCTTATATGGGATTGACTCTTTTTTTAGGATAAGAATCCTAATACATTGATATGTTTGTCAATTTTTGTGCCTCATAGTGATAATTTTTGCACTATAAAATGTTTTCAAAACTCGTAGGACTAATTTCCTTTTACCTTTACTTTTTTCAAATATTGACTTATTATTTTCATGTATTTATTTTTAATAATTAGTTCCAAATCTCATTGGGACTTCAGTTATAATTGTGGTAATATAAATTAATTTGGGAGAAAATGACATCTTTAAAAACTTCAATCAAGAAAAATCTTTTTTTAGGTTTTTTATTTTTCTTAGTAAGTGTTATAATTTATTTTCATCTTGATAGCACACACTCCTTGTTGAAGTTTCTGGGTATTTATACTAATCTGGCTCTCGTCATTGGATTAATTATGAGATTACTCTTAATAATGGATTGGCTCGGGACTTGGAAGCACCCAGCTCTCGCTCTGTGGACAGTTTTCTAGTTTTCATATCAAAAGCAGAAGTTTGCTGATCTTTTGCCACTAGGATATTAAAGTATCTCCCTGTCTAGTTCCATGTTCCTGCGGTTGAGCCACATAGCCATCACTTGTTACTCTTTTCTCGTTCTCACTGCTTTGGCGTGCTCAAAACCAATTTGACTTCCCTTCACCCGTGGCTCACTTAGCCCTTCCTGCCTCACAGCCACTCTCACATTATTAATTCAGATTCAGTTCCCTTTACAATCCTTAGGCCTCTGGGTGGTAATGGCTCCTGGTTTTGCTGGCTGCAGAGCACCGCATCTCCCCTTGTTAGTTTCCTTCAGCCCTGCCCACACCATTGCACACAGTCCAGAGAACTGCAGTGTGGTACATGGCTGGGCTGGCACCTGTCCCAGGTCTGGCCTGGCCAGGACATGCCCAGCTTCCAAAGGTGAGAGTCCTGATAGTGTTGGAGGGGAGAGATGGAATCTCATTACTGTTCTTCTAGCCTGTGGCCCACTGTGAGAAACAGAATGGTGCTAGTCCAAAAGAACTGGAGGAAAATGAATTCTTTTCAAATTATAAACTTTTTACATATATAGAAAGCACCATCATCTCAACTTCTCAACTAATGCACTGCACAGACGCTTCCCAGGCTGCACCCTCAGCAAGACAGATGCATTTCAGTGGCAGCGGCTGCATTTGCTTGAGCTCCCTCTGCAGATGCAGTCCTGGGCACACTTGGCACAGCCTGGGGGGGTGGTGGGTAGCAGGAGCAGTGGCTTTTTCCAGCATGTTGTGCATTTGCAGTCATCTCTACAGATGCACATTCCTCCAGACAGGCAGGCGCATTGCCTGAGGTCCATGGTCCAGGCGTCGAGAGGCTCTGTCTGTGCTGGAGAAGGGAGGCGCTACAAAATGTTTCTAATAGCGCTATATAAAAACATAAAAGTGTATAATTGAAAGGTTAAGCACAAAAGAGTGGAAAATTCAAAGATTAACCAATGATGAAGCAGATGCCCATGCACTCATTTTTCAGCCTCATTACCACATAGAGAAGCCCTGGGAATGGTGGTCAGCACTAGCTGAATAGCATTTGAATGCTCCAGAACTTGCAGATTATCTGCAAAAATTGGTTTTTTTTCCATGTTTTCCCAAACCAGTGCAGTTAGGAGACTTCCAATGTCAGGCTCTCTGACGTTTCAGGGTCTAATGAGGTTGGCATAAATGGACATGAACAGCAGATACAAATAGCAACAAAGCAGTGAACATGTGAAACTTTTATTATTGACTAGAGGCCCAGTGCACAAAATTCGTGCACAGGTGGGGGGGGATGGAGGGTGTCCCTCAGCCCAGCCTGCACCCTCTCCAATTTGGGACCCCTTGAGGGATGTCTGATTGCCCGTTTAGACCTGATCCACAATCCCAGTAGGATCGGGCCTGAACGGGCAATCAGACATCCTTCTCACAACCCAGGACTGCTGGCTCCAAACTGCACACCTGCCTGCCTCCCTGATTGCCCCTAACCACTTCTGCCTGCCAACCTGATCACCCCCTAACCACTCCCCTGCCAGCCTGATTGATGTCTAACTGCTCCCATGCCAGCCTGTTTGCCCCTAACTTCCCTCCTCTGCTGGCCTGGTCACCCCTAACTGTCCTCCCCTGCAGGCTTGATCACCCCCAACTGCCTTCCCTTGCAGGCCTGGTCCCTCCCAACTGCCCTCCCCTGCTGGCCTGATCGCCCACAACTGCCCTCCCTTGCAGGCCTGGAACCTTCCACTGTCCTCCCCTGCTGGCCATCTTGTGGTGGCCATCTTGTGTCCACATGGGGACAGGATCTTTGACCACATGGAGGCAGCCCTCTTGTGTGTTGGAGTGATGGTCAATCTACAAATTACTCTTTTATTAGATAGGACAGAGGCCTGGTGCATGGGTGGGGTCCGGCTGGTTTGCCCTGAAGAGTGTCCTGGATCAGGGTGGGGGTTCCCTTGGGGTGTGGGCTGGCCCGGGAGAGGGGCCTATGGTGGTTTGCAGGCCAGCCAAACCCCCAGCGACCTAAGTGGAGGCCCTGGGATCTGGAATTAATTTATGTTCTACAATTGAAACTTTGTAGCCTGGAGTGGAGCCAAGCCTTCTACTTGCTCTGTGGTGACAGCCTTTTCTGTTTGAAACTTTGTAGCCTAGAGTGGAGGCATAGGTGCTAGGGCTGCAGAAGTTGGCTTCCTCCATCGCCCTGGTAACCCTAGCCTCTTCTCTCCCAGCTCCGTGGCTGCTGCCATTTCTGTTGGGATTATGTATCTTCCAGAATTGAAACTTTGTAGCATTGAATGGAGGCCTAGGCCTGCAATGGCTGATGGAAAGCTTGGCTTCCTCCATTGTCAGGGAAACCCAAGCCTCCCTCCTGCTCTCAGTGGTGGCAGCCATCTTGGTTGGGGTTTATTTGCATAATTTGCTCCTGATTGGCTGGTGGACATGGCTTGATCGGAGGTATGGTCAATTTGCATATTACTCTTTTATTATATACGATTTTTATTTATTTATTTTTAAAGTTTTTAAAAATATATTTTATTGATTTTTTTACAGAGAGGAAGAGAGAGGGATAGAAAGTCAGAAACATCTATGAGAGAGAGATATCGATCAGCTGCCTCTTGCACGCCCCCTACTGGGGATGTGCCTGCAGCCAAGGTACATGCCCTTGCCAGAATCAAACCCGGGACCCTTCAGTCCGCAGTCCAACGCTCTATCCACTGAGCCAAACCGGTCTCGGCAATTATTATTATATACGATTTTTAATAACCTCCAATATTTCTTAAAAAAAAAAAAAAGGAGGCAGGCCTCCATGAGGGAAGTAGCTACTTCTGCGGAGACATGGTTTTGATCTTCTCATAAATAACGTTTTATTTATGTGGCCAACATACTCTGGAATTCCTCTTACCGTTGGGTTCTGCTGACTACTTTCTCTTTAGTGTCTCCCCACTTGTGGACTTGCCCTCTGTCACTGAGCGTCCCTGCGTATCTCACACTCAAACCCCAGAGGGACGAAGGACCTGTGTGGTCAGCAGGAGGATGCTGTCCTGCTTTGGCGGAGCACTGTCCAGCTGCCCCTCCTCAGTGTTAGTGCAGATGGGGCACATTTACAAGACGGGGCTGAGTCTCATGGTTTGACTTGGACAGTTCCCCGAAAAATGTTCACCCCGAGACTGCACCTGCCCCTCATGAGTCTGCGTTCTCCTGGACAAATGTCGCCCAGCGCTGTACGTTGCTGTGCTTTCTGTAGTCTGTAGTGCTAAACAAGTCTTCTCCGACGCCTTTCTTTCTCTCACCATGGTGTCCAGTCCGTCAGATCCTGCTGAGCCTATCTCCCAAGCACTGGTAAATATGTTCACTCCCATTGCTGTGGGCTGCTTGCTTCTGATTTCATCATCTTCATCAGGGTCCTGGTGCATAGCCGGGCAGTTTGTATTCTACACACAGGTGGCTGGCCCAGGGGGTCAGTGGGGCTGAAGTACAGCCTGCACTCCTGTGCCCTGGTGTGGACCTCTGTTCATCTGGAGAGAATATCTTTGTAATTTGCACAAAGATGCCACATAATCATTGTGACATAGACCTGCACTATCTCAGACAGTAGCCACTAGCCGTATGTGTCTATTTAAATTTTAATTAATTAAACTAAGTAAAATGTAAAGTTCAATTCCTCAGTCATACTAACCACATTGTAAATGCTCAATAGCCACAATTACTTGTGGCCACAGGACTGGACATTGCAGACAAAATCTCCACAATTGCAGGAAGTTCTGTTGGACAGAACTGGATAGACTGTTTCTAAACCATTCACTTTGCAATTTGCCAGTGTGAGCAATCTTTAATGGAAATCTAAACATGTCCCTCTCTGCTTAAAAGCCTTCAATGATTTCTGCTTCCGCTAGCAATTGTCAGTTAGCAGGTAGTGAATCGATTTTGTGTGTTACAAACAGTATTAAAAACAAAACAGCAAAACAGCAAAAAACAACAACAACAACAACAAGAAAAGAACAGAAAGCACGTATGAGTATTAGTATTGTTTGATGAAATTTTTGTTTCAGCTATATCTGTATCTCCTTGTCTCTATATCCAGATGTCCATCTCCCTATATTTCAGAGTCTATATGATATTATATTTGGTTGCAATGAAAAAAGTCACCAAGCCTTTTTTTTCCTTCTTCCAACTCTGTGTCTTTGAATTGTCTCCTTAGACTGCTGCTCCCACCTTCCCTTTATTTAGACAACTTAAGAAACAGGAATCCTGCCTTGAGCGCTCCAGGGCGGTCTGCGTGCCCTCTCATAACTCACTGCAGACTTCCCTTAACGGGGTTAGAACTCTGTCATGATTTATTTAGGTTTATTGCGGGCAGTATACTAAGTTCTTTAAGTGCAAGTGTTATCTTACTCATATTTGTATTTCAAGGAAGAAGCACAGAAGCTGGAACATACTAGGCTCTCATTTAAAAAATATTTGTTCAAAGAATTAACACGGTAGGGCAGGAAAAAGTCAGTTGTGCGGACAATACAAGTGCGACGCGGACTTCTGCCATCAGAGGGCGCCGGCGCACCCGGGCCAGTACGCAGGCGCGCCGGGAGGGCGGGTGCCGTGGCGGCGGCGGCGGCGGCGGCGGCGGCGGCGGTCTAGGCTGTGGCCGCGGGAAGTGAATGGTTTTACCCAGAGGGCCCTGCGCCGCCTTTCTCCGCTGGCACCGCCGCCGCTCCCTGCTCCTCCTCCCCGGCCATGGCGTTCACATTCGCGGCCTTCTGCTACATGCTGGCGCTGCTGCTCACCGCCGCACTCATCTTCTTCGCCATCTGGCACGTGAGTAGCCGGCGCCGGGGGTGGGGGCGCGGGGAGGGCGACGCGGCGGCGCTGCCTCTGCTCGGGCCGGGCCCATCGGGGGGCCATGGACCCCCTAGGTCTGCGCTCCGGAGAGTGGGGCGGGGCGAGTGGCGCAGGCCGCGCCGCCGAGGTCTGAGCCCTGGCCCCGCAGGCCCGGGCGGCAGGTCGTGGGAGGGGCGGGCGTGCGGTGCTCCCACGGATGCGCCCGCCGGTCCCGGCGCAGGCCGCGCGCCGCTGCTCTGCTCCCCCGCTGTGTGTGCGGCGGACCCCGCTTCCAGGCGCGGAAGCTCGGCCGGCCCACCGCGCCCCCGCAGCCCCGCTGCCCCGCGGAGGACGTCACGGGCTCAGAGTCATGCCGTGTGCTTAGTGGAAAGGGAGTTTTCCGAATTATCAACACAAATTGATTTTCTTATCGAGTTTCGGCAGGAGTCGCCCAGATAAGATAGTTGTAACCTATTTGAGATGAATTTCCAACTCCGCTTTCCAGCACTTGTTGGGTGCTCTTCAAGTAGAATCGCTGTTTTCGGGTTGTTTCCCAGTGAACTTTGACGCTGGATTGATTGTTCTGTTGACCTCAGCTCCGAACTAAATCATGCCTTGACCGCCAGTTTCTCAAGAGACAGTTCCCAGCCACCTCTGTATTCTGGGCAACTTGACTTAGTAAAGGTAGTTTTACTTTGATTTTGAAAATGCTCAGAAACCTTCGGCTTCTAGAGACATCCCCCTCACCCCCCCCCCCCCCCCCAGCATGCTACAGAATAGAAGCACATCCTTACTGATCCCAGGAAGGAGCAAGTAAGTTCCCCTGACATTAGTTCTGCAAGACATTTTTAAGGAATTCTGTTCCTCTAGCGCAAAGTGAGAAGCAGCCTTCAGGGAGGGAATCAGCATTCATTAAAAATGTATCTTGTGTTTGCTTCTGCCACTCCTCCCACCCCCTGATAAGTGCAGTGTCTTCTGGAATATTGGTCTTAGTTTAAATGACTGGGCATGTTCGCAGGAGTGTGAATTTTAAGTCCGGTTTTATACCCATAACAAGGATTTGTTTATGGAACATCAAGTGACAGGGTCATTTAAAGAGCTGCAGTGTCTTGTGCAAAAATGATGTCAAAGGTAGAGTGATACCGCAAATCCATTTTCTTTTGCTCAAGAGTGCGATTATGTTTATAATTGGTAAGAACTCGACTGTTAGTGTAATAGAGAATGCTTTTGTCCGCTGAGTCACTGCTCCCTCAAAGTGCTTGTCAGTAGGAACCAGCAACTTACAGAGCATTTTAGGCTCTTTCGGGGAAGAGCACTAAGCACAGATCATTTGGGAGGTGGACTCCCTCCATCTGAGTAATAAGCCTCCAGTGAAACCGAAAGGCGGCTCTCTTCCATCTGTAGATGTGAGTTAAGTCACTTTCTGCGTGATAGGCGCTCTTTGTTTTCTGAGGGATGAGGATTTTTAGCAGAGAGCTGTGGAAGGCTTTTTTACACCTTGAACCAAGTTGTGGAAAACCTGAATGGTATTTTTTTTAAATGGGTAATTTAGTTTTAGCTTTGAAATGAATCTGTATCCGGGTAGATATAATTTTAAGTTCTTTTTTAGAACTTAAAAAAATTGGTTTGTATTCCACATATTAGTGGAAAGCTTTTAACGTTAGGGATGTCTTGGTAGTTCAGAGGACTATACACCCTTTGGGAACAGATTGAGAATTCTAAATAAACAAACAAACAAACAAATAAATAGTTTTAATTCTCCAGAACCTTCAGTTTATTTTCTTAGGTAGTTTAAATATCTTTCAGAAGACTTCATGTGTTTCAGGTATAAATCCACGGAATCCTGTTTACATTAATCAGATGGAAGATGTTTTTTTAATTTCAGAGAAGAAGGGAGAGAGATAGATTTAGAAAAACATCAGTGATGAGAGAGAATCATTGATCAGCTGCCTCCTGCACGCCCCGCACTGAGGACTGAGCCCACACCCCAGGCATGTGCCCTGACAGGGAACCCAGCTGGTGACCTCTTGGTTCCTGGGTTGACACTCAGACACTCAACCGTTGAGCCACACCCAGCTGGGCGCTGGGAAATGTTTTTTATGCTGATTGTCAATTCTGTCAGTTCAGTCCCAATTGATGTGATTAATGCTCTGTGGGGAATAGAGATTGGAACACAGATTTGTTTGAAAGCTAAAAATTCAGAAGTCAGTCCCTAAGGATGTACATCAGATTCGAAGGTAGCCTGAATTGGGTATGGTTTGGTATTTTTAGGGATTTATCTGTTTTTATTGTGTTTGCACTTCTGTGGAAAATTTTGTGAACATCTTTGTCCAGACACACAATCACAAAAGATTCTTAAGAATCTTTTGAGAAAAGTTTTGGAAACTAGCTTATAGCACTTAAACGGAAACCCATTCATTCACCATCATACTTATTAAAAGATCCCTTGAAATCACCTGAAGGAAATGTTCAGTTTAAAAAAAGGTCAGTTTTAAGACATGTTTTGGACACTGCTGTTAAGTTGATCTTGTTTTAGGCAAGTAGTTGTTTCTCTGGTCATGGTTCTTGAACTTTATTATTAAAATGCATTGGGGATATGACAGCGCGAATATCAGGTGAGTGACTGATGCCCATAAATGATCAGAAGTGGTTAGTATCTTCTAATTGTACATTTACATTTTTAACATTTATAGATGTTAGGGATCATTAACAGAGGAAAATACTTTTTTTTAGCATAGGGCTATTTTCCCCCTTTTTACATTCAATAACTACTGATTGAACACGTATGTGCCAGGCACTCTCTAGACCTACAGCAGTGGTTCTCAACCTTTCTGATGTTGTGACCCTTTAATACAGTTCGTCATGTTGTGATGACCCCAACCATAAAATTATTTTTGTTGCTATTTCATAACTGTAATTTTGCTACTGTTATGAATCGTAATGTGAATATCTGGGATCCTGCTAGCAGTTCTTAATGTGTGGATGGACCCACAGGTTGAGAACCGCTGCTGTAGAGCCTAAGACCATCGGAAAACACAGATATTTACATTACGATTCATAACAGTAGCAAAATTACAGTTATGAAGTAGTAACGAAACTAATTTTATGGTTGGGTGTCACCACAACATGAGGAACTGTATTAAAGGGTTGCGAACCAGTGCCCTAGGGCATAGCAGACAAAAACTTTGCTTTTATGGAGTTTACATTTTTTTTTTTTTAATATATATTTTATTGATTTTTTACAGAGCGGAAGGGAGAGGGTCAGAAAGTCAGAAACATCGATGAGAGAGAAACATCGATCAGCTGCCTCCTGCACGCCCCCCACTGGGGATGTGCCCGCAGCCAAGGTACATGCCCTTGCCTGGAATCGAACCAGGGACCCTTAAGTCCGCAGTCCGACGCTCTTATCCACTGAGCCAGACCGGTTTCGGCTGGAGTTTACATTTTAATTATTTTCCTTATTATTCCTATTTTAGTTAGAATTTTTATTAAGTTAGGTTGGTGAGTTTTATGACATCCTAGAAATTAAAAAGACACATTTTTATGAAGCTAAAAACCTTAATAGGGAAATAAACCAGCATATTAAAATCTAGAAATATATGACTCCGTTGGTTACTGATAGTATTGAGCAACATTGTCATATACTAGAATATAAAGATGCTCTTTGTAACCCACCAAAGGGCAGATTAAGTTCTGTTCCCCAGGTAACTAGTGGCAGCAACTAAAATATCTCCCTCATAAACGTGATGCCTTTGACTTCTTATTTTGACACCTATCTTAGCATCACAAAGTGATATGTTAACCCATTTTGATTTTTTAGTACATTTTAACTTTGAAGCTCTGTGTTTAGTGACCTTACATGTTTAAAGCCACAATTCTCTAGAGTCTGGACAAAAGCATTTTTGCCATGCATTTTAAGTGGATGCCATCTCTCTCCCCTTATCGCATTTATAAGTGTTTCACTCATCACACTGAAAAACTGGCCTTACCTGGCCTTACCCTTAGACAGTCTTTAGTTTGGTGACCAGGTACAGTGACCTGCATGAGTTCATGAAAGGAGGTCAGATTGGTCTTTTATAGTGGCCTTGAACAGGACTCTACTCTTGCCTCTGTGGTGCCTTGGGTGAATTGGAACAAGGCACCTCTTGGGGCAAAAGAATCCTTCCTCCTGAACAGATACCGCCTCTGGGTGCAGAGTCCAGTGCAGAGCCCATGCCAGGGTGCTTGGCAGCAGGATCATGGGCTGGGTAGGAGCCCTTTGTCCTGTGCAGAAACTGCGCTGCTGTATGTGGCAGTCCTGCCCATGAAGTTGAATAATCCCGTGTTTCTCTACTCTGAGACCATTTTTTTTTGCATTTCCAGATCGAAGCAGGACTTTGAAATGTATGTGTTCGGGTACAAACGGGAACAAACTTAAGCATGCGAGTCCATCTCTGGTGTCCCATTGAACACTGTGATGAGGGTGGGGCATGCCCAGATGATTAAAAACACTTCACCCTTATGGGCACAGTCTGGTGGGAGACACAATCCATATGTAAAAGTGTGAGGGATGCCATATTGGCAGCATTATAAAGCCCTGTGCTCTGTAGAGATTAGACAGATAGGCACTTATATCTGCCCAAGGGTTGAGTTGACATAGGAAGAACTTTTTTTAGGATAAAGAATTTTGATGAATAGTTGTGGGTGGGGTGAAGATAATTTCAAGTCAAAATAACTTGAGAGGCATAGAAAACAATTGAAAATTGAAGGTATTTATCACAGTAATATCAGATCATGTTAGTGATAATAATATAAAACTTTTCAGTTAAGTCTGATTTTAGTTATTTATTAGCACATTGAGTTTATTGTAAATTAGTGTACATGTAATGTTTCCTTTTTTATTAACTTTTTTTAGTTATTTGATGATGGGGCAGGTTTGTTGCATCTTTTTATTAAAGCAAGAGGTCCTAACTGCTTAAATTCTATTTTAGATTATAGCATTTGATGAGCTGAAGACTGATTACAAGAATCCTATAGACCAGTGCAATACCCTGAATCCTGTAAGTTATAGTATCAGAGTTTTCTTTAGATTTTAAAACCGTTTTTGCTTTTAACTTGATATAATTTGAAAATGGCCAATATTCTCAGTAGCATGGTATATTTGTACTTTTTTTGAAACAGACTTTAAAAAATATTCTTTTTCCTGTCCTGCTTGACTGTTCTGACTATTATTAATCTGCTGGTGATCTTGTCAGCTGTCATACTAACATTCTTCCAATCTGCTTTTTACATTGTCGGCCAAAGACAGTTGAAAAGGTCAAAAAGATTAAAAGAGTCAAAATTGCATTAAAGGTGTGTACTGCTTTTTAGTTTAATGTTTTCCTGCTACATTTCATTTCATGGGGAGGGTTAGGACATTTGTATTTGTAAAATGTTTTGTTCAGTGTGCTCGATCATATGCCTGTTGAGGTTTACGCTTTCATGAAATGCCATGTTTTATGCAAATGCTTGCTGGCCCTGTCAAGTAGGGAAAGCTGTTAAATGCTTACGCATTTTTTAAAAATATTATAGCTGTAGGCACTTCTGTGTTGAATTATTTGGTACAATGTTTGATAGTTGGTTAACATAAAATGACTTTAATGGATGGTAAAATTATTTACCTTGTTACTTGGGAGTCTTTAGTACCCTATCTAGTGTTATCTTTCATTATGTGTTCTCTGGAAGTAATTCTGTTTCAGCTGATGTTTATTCACAGCGTTTTAGGTAGATAGCTCTGTTCTTTGGCTCTGGAATCTTGCAGTAATGCTGACCTATTGACTCATGCCGGGATTTTGTGGATAATTTGTATACAGTTATCTACATAGTTATTTCTAATACATGTCCACTCTAAATTTCTAAAACAGACCTGTCTTAAACTAGGTTCTGATAGGCTTAATTACAATTTAGCTCCATTGTGCTTGGGGATTCTATATTTTTACTTCATTTACTTACCTCATTTGGAAAGATTCCCCTTTAGCCTGTAGGTTTGATTTTACCTAGCTGGTCAGAAACTGAAAGGTGGTTTGTAAAAAAGCACTGGGTACTTTAAGATATAGTGTACTATAATTCATCTTTAAAAATTACTTCATGAAGATGAGAGCTTGTGTAAACTTCAGTCGTGTAACACCGAGATTCACTAGCTTGCTAGAGGGATTTTATTTGGAAAAGGATCTATAGCAGCTATTTTCAACCATTGTGTAGCAAGAGTTTTTTAAAACATGTAATACATGACTATTTAGTCAAGGGCACTGACCTCTTCTCAAATAACATCAGCTAAAACATTGGTGTGAATGAATCAAAATTATAGCTATTTTTTTCCAGATAGGCAAAATATATCTTTTTTAGTGTGCCACAGAATTTTAGTAATTAGTTTATGTGTGCCACAAGTTGAAAAAGGTTGAAAGTTGCTAGTCTATAAAGTTAGTTTGCTACTTTATTATTGTTTCTTAGATAAATATGAATGATGGAATAGATTTCTAGTTTGGCTTTAAAGACTATTAAAGTATGACAAGTATATACATTTGAAAGTATTAGCTTACTAATTGTTTCTCTGCTCTCATGAAACAAAATAGAAGATGACTGCCTTTTCATTTGAAAGTAATAATGTTCATTGGAAAACATCTCAACACACTATTATAAGAAATTTAGAAAGTGAAGTTTCTCCTTTTGACAGTTGTTTAATATTAGTATTCTGTCTTTGGCTTTTCGCTACTTCAAAAAAGCAAATCATGATGAGAATAATAATAGCTGAAATCAGATGAGTGCTTTCCTGGGTCCCAGCCTCTGAGCTGAGCATCTTTTCTTGGCTTTTGTCATCCAGTTTTCATGACAGTTTATTTTCATGAATAGGAGAGTAAACAGCCTTAGCGAGATTAAAGCACCTCACTCAAGGTTACACAGCTAAGGTACAACCAGAATTTGAACCTAACAACCTGATTGATAAGCTCATCCTCTTGTATTTTCCTACTTTACTATAAATTTAAGAGGGACTAATTTCACTTTAACATAAGAAGATGTGTTTGGGATATCCTAATGCTGCAGTATGTTGGGAGAAAGTTTTTATACAAGTCGGATTGGGTGTCGATAATTAGCTTAATAGCAGTGCATCTGACAGTTTTCCCTATTAAAATTTTGTTTTGACAATTCTGGCAAAGTATGAGGGAAGACAAATATCATTATTTTTAAAAATGTGAGCCTTAACTAGAGAATATATTGATTTGTATGTTAAAATGCTATCATTTCCATCATATTGCATCAGGTATTTTTTTCTGGAAGTTTTTGTGTAAATGTTGTTTCCCAAGTGGAATAACTTTTATGCCACTTACAGGAAAATTTTGTCATTAAAGAACAATCTGAGAGGCCTGGTTTTTATGACAGATGCATAATAAAAGTTTCTGGACTTTTTAAACTAGGATTGTAAACAGCAGCTGTAGTAGAACTCTTAGGAAAATGTCATTTTTTTCTTGGTTTGTCCTGGTTGTAGTCAGAATTTTAAAGATTTCCTATGGACATTTTCTTTAGAGACTGTAGATGTTTAACTTTGATGTTAAATAAATGCTAGCTTAAAGGTTCATGCTATATTTACAAGTTTATATACTTAAGTTTGTAGAAAATACCTGGTTGGTGGTGTGGAAAAATTAGTTTTATTGGGATTTCATATAAAATAATATTCATTAAAAACTTCTCTCTGTACCTTTAAATTGGAAAAGGTAATTTGGCAATATTAGAAAATCGGCTTGAATGTACAGTATAATTATTATTTCTACAGCTATGGTTTCCCCTAGGAAAGATCTGATAATGGTGAGGATTCATATAATTTGGTATGATGCAAACATTTAAGAAACTGCTTTGCAGCTGTGACTTATAGGAAGTCCTTTGGCTGCAATGGAAGGTGTTATTTAAAAATATTTTTTAATTAATTTCAGAGAGGAAGGGATAGGGAGAGAGAGAAACCTCATTGATGACAGAGAATCATTGATTGGCTGGGGATCGGACCTGTAACCCCAGCATGTGCCCTGACCAGGAATTGAACCGGGACCTCCTGGTTCATAGGTCGATACTCAACCACTGAGCTAGCTGGCTGGGTAGTGCTGATATTTTTATTTACAAAGTCCTTAGGCTGAAATCTTTAGGATGAGAAAGATAATTTAAAACAAAGCATTAACTCCTGGTCATTTTATATAAAGCATTTTGCTTGAGTTGATTTTTCCTCACTTAGTACTACCTACTACCAAAAGATTATTTTTTAACTTTTATTCTTAAGTTCTGAGCTTCTACTGGTCTGCACTGTCTTTCATTGGAAAGCAGGCTTAAAGAAACAGGAAGGCCATGAAAGAATGGGAGCGCAGGAACTGGGGAAAATTCCAATTTTGGGTGAGAGCTGTCTTTTCCCTCCTACATTGCAGAAAGCACATCATTTGTATTTGTGCGTATTAGTATTATTTCCTCCCTGACTGTGCTGAGATTATTGGCTGTTCGCTTTCCATTGAAAAATTACTTTGTGACAATGTGATGTGGTTTGTTAAATACTGTATGTATAGCATTCTGGGTTTCTGTTAAAGGCTTAAAAACACTAATCTGTACACTGTAAAAGGGAGTTTTGTTTTTGTGGATTTTTTTTAAGATGTTGCATGTGATCAGATATCTCATTTTTGTAATTTTATCATTGTTGAATGGTGGAAAGAAAAGTATTCCAATTTATTAGCAAATAACTAAATAATTTGGGTGGTAACTTTGTATAATATAACCTATTGCTTTAAGAATTTGAGTTTTAAAGTTTAGGTTTTATCTTATTCTTTTAGTGCAAACTATATCCACTTGCTTGTAATTCTGCTTTGGTAAAAAGTTAATTATGAGAATGAAACTCAGTAGTTTCATCTTTGAGTCTAAGAAAATAGTAATTTTTCATTATGGAAACGTGGTTGCCACCTGCTTTCCAAGTTAACAGTTGATTGAACGCCCAGGCATTTTGATAACTGTCTTGTGTTTTCTTCCAGCTTGTCCTTCCAGAGTACCTCATCCATGCTTTCTTCTGTGTCATGTTTCTGTGTGCAGCAGAGTGGCTTACCCTGGGTCTCAATATGCCCCTCTTGGCATACCATATTTGGAGGTAATATTTAGATATATATATTCTAATACTTTTCCTAATTAAATTATACTGTAGTTAATACAGTTGTCTTAATTGCTAGTTACCTAAATAAAAACTGGAAATTAGTTGGCCTTTATTTTAAAAATCAAGTGGATAAGCAGATAACTGACTTACTACACTTCTTAGATTCTAGAGAGAGTTTGCTTTATTACTCTTTAAAGATATTTTTTTAATGAGGTATAACTTACATACAATACAGTGCAAGGTCTGAAGTGTATGAATTTATACATATGCATACAGCTGCGAAACCACTACCAGATCGAGAAATACACTATTTCCAGCCCCATCCAGTCTGTTACCCCTGTGCTTCCCAAAGAGAACCACTGACTTCTAAAACCTTATATTAATTTTGCCCTAATTTGAACTTCATATAAATCCAAACTTTAATGTGGTTATTTATAAAAGATATTCATATTTCGTAACTTTTAAAAGTTCTACCTGATCTACATAGAGTTAAAAATGACATTGCCCTTGCTTTTAGGGAATATATACTGAAGAAGTATTTAAGAGTAAAATGATATCACATCTATAGCTGACTCTGAAGTGGTCAAAAAAGTATGCATATTTAGAGATAAAATGAGAAAGAGAAGGATAAAGCAAATATGGTAAGTGTAAACATTTGGAATGTCTGGATGAAGTGTTCTTGTACTTTTTCTGTAACTAAAATCATGTTAAAATAAGACGTTAAATCTTACATACTTTTTACAGTTATTCCTATTTTTCTTGGATTTCTGATAGTGTAGAGGAGACCAGATGTGACTTCTTATAGCTGTCCTGTTCTGCTTATTTGGGAGCTATATTTTAAAATTAAGATGATGAAAGGAAAGAACTCCATCTCTAAAAGTATTCTTTCCTATGTGGACCAAACATTAAGGAAAAAACCGTCCTTCCCACCCTGAAAGGTTTACTCCCTTTCCAAGTGGCTGACAGACTGTGTTTATTACAGGTATATGAGTAGACCAGTGATGAGTGGACCAGGACTCTATGACCCTACAACCATCATGAATGCTGATATTCTAGCATACTGTCAGAAAGAAGGATGGTGCAAATTAGCTTTTTATCTTCTAGCCTTTTTTTACTACTTATACGGGTAAGTTTAAAAAATAAAATAAAATATGTGATATTTCACTTTGCTGTCTAAAATGTTTACAGGCATTATGATCTTAACACCTGAGAATCCACTTGAGGAATAACTCAGTGTCTTGAATGGTGGTAACTGGTAATGACAGTGCACACCAGCCAGTTCACATGGAATGTGAATATATTGGTACTTGTCAAAGCAGCCAACCGGTGTGCTGTCAGAAGCAGATAGTTTGGCCAGGCATGCTACTTTCTAAGTTTTCAGGTTCATTCACTTAGTGAAGGACCATCCTCATTCTTCATGGTAAGGTGATGGCATTGGGAGGATATGGCTTGGTGAGTTTAAAAAACAAAACAAAACAAAACACACACACACAAAAAAAAAACAGTCTCGAGATTGTGTTTTTTTCTATCATGCTTCATAAATTGTATATGCTGTGCCCTTTATCTTGTAGTTTGATTGCTCTGAATTGGATGAATGAAAAACAATTCTAACTTATAGGATGTAATTATCAATTTTTCCGCCTTTCTACCATGATAGATTCATGTCATTCCTTTATACTAGGGTTTCTCAATCTTGACACTGTTAACATTTTAGGCTGGGTAAATCTTGGTTGTGGGGAGCAGTCCTGTGCATTGTAGGATACTTAGTAGCATCTGTGTCCACTAGCCAGTAGCACCCCCACCCCCAGATGTAATAACCAAAAATGTCTCCTGTGGGGCAAAACTGTCCTGCATGAGAAGCACTGCTCTGTAAGTGAAATAAAATGGCTGCTTATTAAAACTAGAAAAGGATATTGTCAGGTGGAAGTATAACTTTAAGTGGTATAAATAAACTTTTCTCATCTTTTATTGATTTATATTTAGCTAGAAAGGGCTTTTCATCTGGCTTTCAAAATCTGAGGGAAATTAGCTGTATGAGGTGTAATTGTTATAACTAGCTTCCATTTCCTTCTATTTGTTACTTGAAAACTTGCTAAGTATTGTAAGTTTATATTCATGTTCTCTTTATATCATATGCATTTCCATTGTAGAAAAGGATGCATGAAAGGCTTGACTGGAATATGCCTTTAGAGGTTATAATTGTGAAAATGAGTTATCTCTTTTATTGTTACCTACAGATGTCACTCATATGAAACAAAGACAGTAAATCAGTTCTGAAAAGTGAAGTTCTGTGTGTCATCCCAAATTCTTGTTTTTATTTTTAAGTTTTTGTAACAAATGTCTGGAATAGTGCTAGCATATAGTAGACACTTAAAACTTTACTGAAAGAAATGAATGATTGGATAAATCACTGGAGAAGTACAGTGTGGGAAGATGTTCACCAGGACGTGGTGGTACTAGGACATTCATTTCCGTTTTAAATAGAGTTTGCTCACCTCCTTGGTTTGCGTTTTCATTTAGAGATACATGGTTCTGAGGCACGCTATACCTATATAGCATGTAGAATTGTCTGGCAGTCTTTAAGCCTAAATCAAATAGATATTGCTTTTCATTTTGCTTGTCCCCTTTTCTTTTTCTTTTTTTTTAATCCCTGTTGCTGTTGCCTAGAGCCTTTCTCTAATGAGAAAGTTCCTTAACTGACCATGCCTGCTGTAAAATGGGGTTAGTAATAGTACTCACCTCTTAGGACTGCTTGTAGCATTCAAGAAGGTCATGTATGAAGACCTACAGGGCCTGGCAGGAAGTGACCCCTTGGAGACTCACTTCTATTAATAGACTCAACTCCCAAGTGTGGTATTTTGGATTTCTCTAATCTCAGATCCCCCATTGAGCTTTCAGCTGTGTTGTTCTACTTGCTAAAATGGGAAAGGAATAGGAAACAACTATTGTACCAAGCTAAGTCCTACCTTACGCAAAAGTCCATAAATGCCAGTTAAAATCATGTTTGAACTTGTTGGTTTTTTTATGTTCTGTGATGGTGTGATACCACAAACTTGCTTGCTGTATAGAACAGATTCAACTTTTTGACACTCTTAGTTTTTATAATGAGTAATGTTTGAATTAACAGCCTTTTCCTTCTTTTCAGCATGATCTATGTCTTGGTGAGCTCTTAGAACAACACACAGAAGTGGTCCAGTTAAAATGCATGCAAAAGCCACCAAACGAAGGGATTCTATCCAGCAAGAACCTGTTTTCAAGAGTAGCCTATGGAATCTGATCAGCTACATTAAAAATGACTCCTTATTTTTTAAATGTTTCCACATTTTTTGCTTGTGGAAAGACTGTTTTAATATGTTATACTAGGATAAAGAATTTAAATGAATTACGTATAAATTAATGTAAAGTGATTACCTCTGGTGTTGACAGGTTGGAACTTGCACTCCTTAAGGAACAGCTGTGATCCCTTGAATGATTGCATTAATTATTGTCCTTAGTCCATTGGAAGCTTGTTTATAGGAACTTGTTTTGGTTTTAATGAAATGCCATCTAATTAAAAATAGCTGTAGATGACCAGGTGCTTCTGATGAACTGAAAATATATATCTGATCTGTGGGAAACTTCATGGGTTTCCTCATCTATCATGTAGATGATTATATAAAGATACATTAAAAAAAAAAGAAGAGTGGGATTTTACCCCCCTTTAACTTGAATATTATCCCTGTATATTGCATGAATGAGAGATTTCCCATATTTCCATCACTGTAATATACTTGCTTTAATTCTTAAACATAAGTGAATATGATATATAAACATATGCTGAATTACTTATGAAGAATGCATTTAAAGCTATTTTAAATGTGTTTTAATTTGTAAGACATTACTTATTAAGAAATTGGTTATTATATTTACTGTCTTAATCTGGTGGTAAATTACGGTAGTCTTACGAGTTTGCAGGTACTTCAGATTTACAAAATGGTGTGAAAGAGAATACTGTGTAACCGCCCTGCTGTTCCTTTAGTGCAATACAATAAAGTTCTGGAATTAAGACTTTCAGTGCATTGTTTTAGAGATTACAAATAGCAATTTCATAATCTTGCTTAACCCACAATAAAGACATATTACTGTCAGTTTTTAAAAAAATAGAGAATTACATTGTTTTTTGTTTAATACTACGTCTGGATCTGAAAAGGAAGATTTTTAAGTGACTAAGCACATATCTTCTGTTGTCACTTGTCATGATTCATAATCATTGATGGCACAACAGTGATTTTGTTACCAACTTAAAAAAATTGTAGTACTTATAAGTTGTAAATTTTTTTGCCTTTTTCAAACAGCAGTTTTTAAGATAAAATGACTTAATTTTTGTTTAGGCAGTTAAATTATGGCTTGCATGTTTTCATTAGCATTTTTGTGTTGCATTTGGGATGAGGAAGTTAAGGCAATTGAAAATAGTGTAAGCGGATAAGTTTCTTAAACAGTGAAAACCAATATATAGAAATTGCATATAATGAACAAGGGTGTTAATGCATATCCTTGTAGAAATCTAAGAAAAATGCTTCCTGACGTTTGGGAGTGGCTGTCACTGTTTGGGATTGGGTAATGGAGGAGAGTATGTTGAAGAAGAGGATGTAGAAATAGGAGAATGAGAAGAGTCACACCATTTCATAATGAGAAGTTTTATAGACCTTGTATTATTATAGCCTGGGGAACACCTCGAGGGAACTGACTGTTGGTCAGTTCCTGCAGTAAACTAGTTGACAAGCACAGCGAGACACTGAAAATTCATGCTCTGAATATGAAGAGTCATTCAGTTTCAGATCTACCTGATTATATCAGTACCCACTCCTGATTTTTCTTTCTTGTTCACACTACTTAAGATCATGAGAGACCCAGCCAAGTCTATCCACCATAGGTTTCCTGGGCTTTCAGAAATAATCCTGTCCAAGTTTTTTTAAAACCTTTATAAGTTTTAACAAATGTCCTTTTAATAATGTATTCTGGAATATTTAGGACTAATGCAGGGTTTACTGGTTGCAATTTGTGGAAGCCACTTTCTCATGCTTTAAAAACTAGTTATGGCTGTAGCTGGTTTGGCTCAATGGACAGAGTGTCAGCCTACAGATTGAAGGGTCCCGGCTTCGATTCTGGTCAAGGGCACGTGACTGGGTTGCGGGCTCAATCCCCAGTGAGGGACGTGCAAGAGGCAGCTAATCAGTGATTCCCTGTCATCACTGATGTTTCTATCTCTCCCTCTCTGAAATCAATAAAAATGTATTTAAAAAATTAAAAACAAAACAAAAACTAGATATGTAGTCCTTAGCTGATTCCTCAAAGATGACTGACCGTGAAGGTCACCCATTTTGGTGGTAGGTTGTTAGTTCATAGGCTTGTGATTAGAACATTGAGTACTTGAATGGTCTCTCAATATCTACTCATCTTTACCTTTTCTAGTGTTGTATGTAATTTAATCCCTTATAGGAGAAAGCAGAAACAAAATTGCTTTTGACATCACATTAACTCTTCCCTTGCTCTGAATTTAATTTGTGCCCCCCCATTAATCTGTTTTGTTTTTGTATTAATCCTCACTTGATATTTTCCCCATTGATTTTTAGATAGAGTGGAGGGGAGGGAGAGGAGGAAAAGAGAGAAGAATCATTGTGAGAGAAACATTGATTGGTTGCCTCCCACATGAACCCTTCAGTGTGCAGGCTGATGCTCTAACCACTGACCCACACTGGCCAGGGCCCCATTAGCCTTACTTATGTTATTCTTGCAGGTCCAATTGAGGCATAGTTAGCCTGGGTTATAATCCTCTTAGTAATCCTTCTTCAGACAGCTGTTTACTTTTTTTCCCCCCTCGTTACAATTTTGATATTAGTGCTTTAAGAGGTTTCCAACTCAGAAACCATTACTGTAACACATTGTGACTTATGTTTACACGAATAGCTCTTTGTTGCTAAGGGTACTATAGCTTCTCCTGAGTTAGAAATCTTATATAACAAATGGAGTCTCTTTAAGAGGTATTCTCTTGAGTCATACTACTATATCATGGGATTATGTCCCTTTAGAACTAAGGAAGTATAGGGGTAGAAACTTATTTGAATGCCAGTATCTGAATTTTATTAGTGGTAGTTCTTGATTTTCACAGTGCTCAACTGATTACCCCACCCCCATTCCAGAGTAGAGGAGAGCTGGCTCCCAGGCTGTATACAAACTGCTCATTTGTTTGAAATTTAAATTATTTTCCATGAGAAGGGGGCATGATAGGAAATGACCAGACTATCCACTTTTGACACGTATCAGGTATTACTAAAGCATTTGAGAAATACCATGGATTAAACCATGAACTGTCAGACCTACCAGTCAGGTTCAGATACCCTGATAATGGTCTCTCACAAAGCAACAAAGCACATGCAGAATGCAGTGTGTCTGTCTCTTAAAGGTTGTTCAGTATTTTTCATCTTGAGGACCACTCATGCTAATAGCTCTCATAAGAGCTCTTCTCTGCTCTTCAAATCAATTTTTTTTTTAAAACGTCAGATATTTGTGTAGAAAGGAAATAGAGCTGTAGATATACTTTGAAGTTAGCAAAATTTTTTTTTTTGGTACAACACTTTGCCTCAGGTTATATGTTTATGATCAGTGTTCATAGAATGGTTATTGCTCCGGTGCAAATAACACTTCTGTTGTGTCTGTTATACCCGGCAGGGGGCCGGGTTTTCATCTTAAGTGTGGCTACAGCATAACATTGTGATACATGGAGCCCATTGAAGTACTGATCTGCATTTTAAAAGTACACATCTAAGTTTATTTATATAATGTAATACCCACAAATGTGCATCTCCCAATCAGGTGTATAACTGTAAATCAGAAATTCTGATAGCAAAAATATTTTAAAACATTTCTTTTCAAAGGGGAAAGACAAAAAATACTGACACTGTGTATTGACACTGTGTCTATTGACACTGTGTCTATTAATGTTCATGAAAGTACAGTCATTCTATTTTATTGTTTAAAGTATTACACATAGTAGTACATGTATCTCCTTTTTCCCCCATTGACTTTCCCCCAGCCTCTCTCATCCCACACAGTCATTCTTTTTGGAAACTAATGTTAGTCTCAAATAACTTAAATTCTTTTGCTCAGACCAATCATTGGTCTGCAGTCAGACCAGCAGCTAACGAATCTCTGGGACTAATATATAGCTCAGAAGTTGGTTCTGAACTAATATTCCAGGGTGACGTCATGAGCAAAATGTGGTTCTATTTCTGGATATGTTGAGTAGCTTTTGCAGAACAATTTCGTTAAAGCTAAAGCTAAATGTTTAAAAGGGATAAAGTTTTGTTGTTTGTTTGGTTTTGGAAAACAGTATTAACAATATAAGGTGATTTAATCTATGGGATGAGAGTTGATTTTGTTAATGAACATTGTGGAAGTGAAGATGTAGTGAATATCTTGACATGGAAAAGAATGAATAATTTTATCGTTCAATGATTTTCTAAACATTGCATTTCTTTGATTACCATGTTTATATATTCTGGAGAAGAAAAGTTCTTAAATAATAGATTGATGACTGGGTAGACCCTAAAACTACTAAGAGAAACATAGAATGTAGTTAGCTATTTGTGCTCAAGGTTTGTTGAAATCTAAGTTAACCTTAAAGGTGCTGTACCACCATCCAAAGAAAATGCTGTCAAGTAGTCCCAACTTCCTAGAGCTTGTGTGATTTTGCTTTTGTATATTTAATAAAAACCATCTCAAATGTTTGCTTGTGTAGTTTATGGATAATGGTTGATTATAAAGTGTGTTAATTCAATTTCAGCAATTAACTTGGCTTGACCAGGACTCTGGACAGTCTCTCAGCCTCTCCTTTCCCACTGTTTGGAGAACTGACCCACAGGTTGAGCAGATAATATATTTTCTAAGACTGATTTACATATTATTAAATTTAACTGGACAAAAATTCACCCCATGTTTCTGTCTTGGGATAATTGATGTTTTTCCTTATCCTTGGTGCTAAAGTAGTTTAGTCAAGCATTTTAAATGGGAAGGGTTAATGAGCACTTGCAGTGGAAATTAATACATGCGTGTACTTGACAATTTAATTGATTATAAAGGGTTTGATTAACCCAGGCCAGTATTTTCCCTCCACTTTCATAAGTATTCATTAAAAGCAATAGGTTTATATTAGAAGAAAGCTGTTAGAAGATTTGGTCATGTCAATTTGAGTTCAATAGAGTGCTGTGATTTTAACTTGTATTTTGTTATAATACCAAAATCATTAGGAAGGTCAATCTATGATTGCAGCCTGTACTTTAAAAAAATAACTTTTCTTGCTTTAACTTGGCATTTATTGTGTTGGAAAAGAAATCCCCAGTTTAAACATAAGAATGTTAAAATACTGATTATATATTATGGTACATGCTGGACTTTTGGTTTGAAGTTCCCAAACAGCACTAGAGGCGGTCCTCAGGTTAAGTCGGACTTGACTTACATCGTTTGGTGGTTATTTTGCCATCTCCCATTTATATATATATAGTTCCACTATTTTGACATATGTACCTATGTGCTTTATGTTTTTTATTATTTATTTACCACAAGTAAAGGCCAGGAATTGGTATCTTCCTTAACATTTTTTTTTACTGTTTCACTTCATTACTGCTGTATATGTGCTCCATGTGTGTGACGTAGGTGCTTACATAGGTGGGTTCTGATTTACGGCGAAAATTGCATTTATGTTGCACCGTAGGAATGGATGGATCTCCAATGTAACCTGAGGACCTACTGTAATGGTTTTAAAATATTCCTTCATGAAATTAAAGACATTCAACAGCAACAAGAAGAATGTGAGACAAAATAATGTGGGTTTTTTTTGTGATTATATGATTATTTACAAACTGTTTTGATGGGGTGAAATTTACTTTGTCTTGTGTGCAAGTGTCTATGATCCTGGTTCACATTTATGATTACAAGTAACCAAGAGAACATGGGACCCACCTCATACGATATTAAAACACTGATGTCTGTTAAAACAGGTGGCTTTGATTCATTGTATAATCCTCATCTATAGTCCAAATGACTGCTGTTGGTAGCTCAGCCTTGAATTGAAAGACAAAGACTACTGATAAGGAAAAAGACATGGTCAGTAGCATTAGGTAAGGTGAAGGAGTGAGAATTGGAGATTGTTAATCTGTAGATAAGTACTTTATACAGTAAGTGTGAAAGAGGGATTAAAGTTATTCATGTAGTTTCTAGGGTGGAAAAATGTTCTAAGACTAGAGCAGCTATCTGAACCAAGAATTCCATGTCTCTGAAAATGTGCAAGCAAATGCTGGCTGGATACACAGCTGTTGGGAATGATTCAGTGTTGTCAGGAAGTGACTAGATGATCCATAAGATTCCCCACGATTTTATATGTCTATGAAGTAGAAAAAAATGGGAGCGAGTTTGAGAGGAATAAAAAGTGAAAGTTATTAAAATAATTTTAGCTTGCTTGGGTACCTATACCAGTTTTCACACTTAGTACTATGTTATATGCCACCCAGTAGTTACAATAGTAAAATGAGGTGAAAGTGTGATAAGAATATGTAACCAAATATTTTTCCCATATGCTTTTTTCAGCATTATCTCCAGGTAAAATATACCAGAGCAGCCAGTTCATTTCCAAGAAGGAAAACTATATGGCAATTTTTTTTATCCTATGAGATGAAAGAGACACAATGAAATTTATCAATAAAAGCTTTAGAAATATCTGCACATATACATTTACATTCAGGTTGGTAACACTAGTAGTTTCACTTCAAATTATGTTGGAGAACTCAAATATTAGACATGGTCATATATATGCTGTTGAAAGTTCATTTTTTTTACCTAGATACAGATCTTGATAGTGAATCTTTTGAAGACAGGTGTGCAGCTAGTTTGTCCCGGAAATCATGAAGATAATTATATTGCTGAAAAAGGTAAAGATGTATTGAAATACATTGTAGAAAACTACCTCCCATTGTAGTCTCAATGCTGGTAGGAATCAGAAACATTTGCTAGAAACAATCCTAGATCCTTTGGGGTAAGCAGGTATTTATATTTCAATAAAACTGCATAAAGTGTGAAAAACTGCTTCAAAAATCAGAAGGTAGCTTGAAACAGATGAATAATTTATAAATCTGTAAAAATCCCTTCTCCCTTTACTGGCAGGAGCAAATAAGATTAAAAATAGGCAGTGAAGGCATTCTTTTTGTAAGTGTATTTTCCCTGTGGGAGGGGGGGTATGGGTAAGTAGGACGGAGAAGGACTTTCTGAAGCAATTAACTTTGGTATAGTTAAGAAAATCTATTTCTTACAGAAGCCCTATTTCTTTTACTTTTTGTGATGACATAATTCATTTAGAATCACTAATCTTAGGCAAATTTAAAATTTTAATTTATTTCGAGTTTTAATAGCTTCCTAGAGGATATTCTTACTCTGCTAATAATCTTATTCCCTCTCATTACTGAGGGGTTGAAATTGCATATTGCTAATGAGGAAAAGCCTGTTTGCCACAGAATGCTAAGGTGATAAATTGACAGCCCATACTAACGTGGGATTAATTCAAGATTAAAGATGTAAAAAGTGCATATATGTATACAACTATGTGTATTTTGTTTTGTTTCAGAGAGAGACTTGGGAACATTTTGAATTTGAAGCCTCATTTGATCTTTATAAAGGAATCTCTGTTTGCAAAACGTGTGCATGACCTTATTTGAGCACTGAGAGCCAGGCTGCTTGGGGAATTCATCAGTTGTATTAATTCACATTCATTACACTTAGTTAAGCTTGCACCCTGGGAAGATGGACTGTTCAGCTCAGAGAACTACCTAAAAGCCAACATTGTTTAGTGCCTGCTCCTGATTGAGCTTTACAGAGCTAAAATAAAGTGAAATCTGCAGAATCTTTTCAGCAATATGATTAATCCTAATATATAGAAAGCCAGGGGCATCACGACTGAAACCAGAAGGAAAATCTAACACAGGCTGCATGGGGTGACCAGGCCGGTAGGGGGGTTAGTGAGGGATGACAAAATGACTGGACACTAGGCTGTGTGGGGAGAGTAGGCTGGTGGGGGGCGGGGGGGGGGTAGTTGGGGGCAAACAGGCTGGCGGGGGGGACAGTTGGGGGCAATCAGGCTAGCGGGGGGGGGGGCAGTGAGGAGCAACCAGGCTGGCGGGGAGGGAGGCAGTTAAGGGGGGGCATTTGGGGGTGATAAGGCTGGTGGGGGGGGGGCAGTTAGGGATGATCAGGCAGGCAGATGGGTGAGCAGTTAGGACCTAGCAGTCCTGAATTGTGAGAGGGTGTCCGACTGCTGGTTTAGGCCGGATCCCCAGCAGTTGGACATCCCCCAGATTAGAGAGGGTGCATGTTGGGTTGAGGGAACCCCCTCTTCCCGTGTACAAATTTAGTGCACTGGGTCTCTAGTATATAATAATATCCTTGGGCAATGCCACCACTGTGCTTTTGAAGTGTTAAGGGAAAAGTCAATGTGGAAAAATGCCACTTTGATTATCCAGTGAAAATGCTTTACATTTTTTTGTATTATAGTCATTCATCTATCTTTACTAAGTGTTTGAGTGATAAAAGGTCTTCACCCCAAGGAACTCCCAAGTTTATGGTAACCATCTCACTTTTCCAAGTGAGAGGATTCATTTCCAGAACTGAAGGGGCAAAAACTGAACAGTTGTAGATCCTGGGAGAGTAAACTGGAAAGTTCAAATTTTTTCAATTTTGTGAACTGTTTTAGACATATAGGTTATATTTAAATTAAAACAATTAAAATATAAGCAGGTGGTACATGAATAATAGAATGCTTTGGATTTTTATTGCCCTTTTGATAATATAGTGGTTCAGAACCAGCCACCCAAGATAAATGTCAGTGGTACATGAGTTATTTTGAGCTAAAGGCAACCAAGACCCTGTGGGCCCAAGAGAAACTTCTGCCACCTCCTCTCCAGCTATCTATAGGGATCTGAATTACAGCCTTGATGATAATGAGTTATTATTGAAGATAACCGATCTTTATGGCAGGGCAAACTACTGAACATAAATTTGATTTTCTCTTGTCAGTGTCTCATGTTGATTTAATTATTCAATCAGCCAAAAAGAATCAGAGGAGGGAAGGGGACATATTTTCCTTTCCCCGCAATGATGAGTTACCCTGTGTTTCTAAAGGTCTGTCCCCCTGATCACACCTGCACAAAAACAGTCCACCTCCGTACCTTTATGGTCTGTATTGCTCCAGATCCTCTTAGGTCTCTCAGGCTGTCTATGGCTTGCTGTGGTGTTACTGTGTCAGACAGGTATAGTAGGAGACAAGCGGCTACTAATAGAACATGATAGGAAAATAGTAAATTATTAACTAATTCATGGTAGGATAGAGTATTTTATATTTAATTATACTTATTTTGGTACAGAACACTAAGTTTGGTATAAATGTTTGAAATGAATTAAAAGACTGAGGCCTTAGTATGTGTTTTTTGACAGTTAAGTTGTAATTTTAAATGACTGAATTAAAAGTAACACTGGCTTCATTCTTTTTTTCCACATAGCTTTATTGAATTATTAGAGGCCTGATGCACGAAATTCGTGCAAGAGTAGACCTTCCTTCCCCCAGACTGCTGGCACCGGCTTCCCTCACAGCCCCAGCTTCTTCCGGAAGGTTGTCCAGAAGGACATCTGGTCTAATTAGCATATTATGCATTTATTATTATAGATAATTCATATATAAGTATACAATTTAAAGTATACAAGTCAGTGGATTACAGTGTATTCAGATATGTGTAGCCATCACCAGTTGCATGACATTTTCACCACTTCAAAAAGAAACCCTGTACCCTTTTGTTACCATTGCCCTATCACCCCATCACCCCAGCTCTAAACAATCAACAATCTACTTTCTGTCTCTATAGATTTGCATATTCTATACATTTTTAATAAATGGAATCATATATGGTCTTTTGTGACTAGCTTCTTTCACTTAGCATAATGTGAAGATTCATACATATTGTGGCATGTTCCTTTTCATGGATGAATACTTTAGTTTTTGGATATACATTTTGTTTATTTTTCAATTGATGGAAATTCAGGTTGTTTCAATTTTTTGGCTATTATGAATAATGCTTCTATAAATATTCACATATAAGTTTTTTTGTGTACATAACATTTTTATTTCTTTGGAAAAAATAAAAATGGAATTGCTGGGTCATGTGGTAACTCTGTATTTAATTGAGGAATTGCCAGATTATTTTCCAAAGCAGCTGCACCATTATACGTTCCCACCAGCACTGTATAAGGGTTCTAATTCCTCCATATCCTAGCAAATGCTTATTTTCCATTTTTTAGATAATAGCTATCCTAATGAGTATTAAATGGTATCGCGTTGTGGCTTTTTTGTTATTGTTAATCTTTAGCAGAGGATATTTTTTCCATTATTATTTCTTTTTCCAGAAAGAGTGAAAGGGAGGGAGGGAGGGAAGGAGGAAGAGAAACATCAATGTGAGACAGGCACATTGGTTGGTTGTCTCCCACAGGCGAGGATTATAACCCAGGTACATGCCTTGATCGGGAATCGAACCTGTGATCCTTCTTTGATGTTTGGGCCAGAGCTCATTGTATCTTTGTTTTGCATTTCCATGATGACTAGTGATGCTGAACATTCCCCCATTTTTAAAAAAAATGTTTTTATTGATTTTTAGAGAGAGAGGAAGGGAGAGGGATAGAGAGAGATAGAAACATTGATGTAGAAATTTCCATTGGCTGTCTCCTGCACACCCACTACTGGTGATCAAGCCCGAAAGCTAGGCATGTGACCAGGAATCGAACCTGTGACCTCTTGGTCGATGCTCAACCACTGGGCCACACCAGCCAGGCTGAACATCTTTTCATGTGCTTATTGGTCATTTGTATATATTTTGTTTGGAGAAATATGTATTTAGATATTTTTCTCTTTTTTAAAAATTGGATTGTTGTTTTATTATTGAGTTTTATGAGTTCTTAATATATTATAGTAAGTCCCTTATCAGATGTATGGTTTGCAAATACTTTCCCAATAATGTCTTTTGATTTTGATAGTGTTCTTTGAAACACAATTTTTAAAAATTTCCATACTGTCCAATACTAGAAGAAATAAATTTACTCGAGTGTGGCATTTCATTTAATGTTTTTTCCCCTAATACATTTTTTTAAGTTTAAAGTTAACATATGGTAATTAACTTTGGTTTTCATACTTATGTTACCAGTGGGTATTATTTAGAAGTTACTGTTAGTACCATAACACCTGTATACGGATAACATTACAAAACAAAACAAAACACAAGAATGCAGGTGCTAAGACTTGCAAATTATGTTTTGCAGAATCCTCCAGAACAATGCTGAAAACAACTCTCGCTCCCACCTCAGCTTCTTAGGGAACACCAAATTTAGGGTCTTAAATAAACTGATGGGTCTTAGCAGACTTATTTTGTGTTTTGTTTCATTTTTACACAGTGAGCATATGCCCCAGAAAGAGGGGTTTGCATACTTGAAGTTAAAAAACAACTACTGAATAAAGAAAATATATTTCTTACCAAGACAAGATCTCCCAATTCCTCCGTAACAGCTGAAATGGAAGTACAGTTTTGAAATTTATATATTTGCATTCCACCCCAACAATTACAACTAAGGATTTGTTCTTTCTGCCATCTATTTTTAACTTTAATGTCTAGCACAGTGCCTTGCAAACTGAGATTAATAAGTATTTTTGAGTTGATGAAGAGCAAAGTGCTTACTTATATGATGAAGAGCAGTTATTCTGAACATCTCTAAGGGTCAAGTAGGCAAAGCCTTTAAATTTTTTTAAATTGATTTTAGAGAGGAAGGGAGAGGAATAGAGAGAGAGAAACATCAATGATGAGAGATAATCACTGATCGGCTGCCTCCTGCATGCCCCCACTGGAGATATAGCCCACAACCGAGGCATGTGCCCTTGGCCAGAATCGAATCTGGGGCCTTTCAGTCCACAGACCAGCGCTCTATCCACAGAGCCAAACCGGCTGGGGCGGCAAGGCCTGTTTCGTGACCTCTTTAAACTCCAGGATCTACAACTGAAAAGTGGAACTTGTTACTGAATATGGTAGAAATGAGACTATTTTATCAACTGCCACTTGGATTATCTTCCTCTGTCTGAATCAAATCTTAGTGGACATGGGACAAGTGCTGTCTGTACTGTAGTGCTGTCATTTCCCTTACAAGAGTGCAGAGGTAACATACCACAGAGGTTTAGAGCATGGGGCTTGAAGCCCCACTGCCTGGGTTGAATCTGTATCTATCATTTATTAGATGCTTGAACCTAAGCAAATTACTTAGCTTCTCTGGGCCTCAGCCTTTTCACCTATAAGATGGTGACAGCAACGGTACCTACTTGATAGAGAGGACTAAATGAGGTAACATCTGTAAAGGGCTTAGGACTGAACTTGGCAGAGTAAGAAGTAAATTAATGTTAGCACTATGAAGATATTAGCAATTCTGTATAACTGATCTCAGAAAAATGAAGATTGACCTTGAAAACAACAAAATCATTCATTCTAATGATTTTCAAAGACACTAAAAATGTATTAAATACTTCCTAAGTTTCTTAGAGCATATACTGAACCTAATTGAGTGTTATGACTCATCCTGAACATCAATTACTGTAGTGTATTGTAGATGAAGCGCTACATACATGTCTCCTGACAGGATATGAGGCAGAGGACCAGACAGGCACTGACCTCTAGAGAATTCATGAACTGGATTTCTACTCTGTCCCAGATGTAGGCTCGTTTCAGAATTGAGGACCCACCGCAGAAAGGTAGATAGAGCACTCCAGTGGCTTTCTGAAAGATTACTACTACTTTACACCTCTTGCTACTCTTATCTTCCCTCCTCTGTCTGATTGGTTGATTGATTCCTACTCATCCTTCAAAACTGAGCTCCAATTTTATTCCCTGAAATGCCTTGCACTCCCAAAACTATCTCTGTCCTGTGTGCTGCCTCATACACACCTTGTGTGAGTTTTGCATTCACGTGGTAGCATTGTTAACTGGATTCCTTGAAGGTGGGGGCAGTGCTTCACAGTGTGTGTTTTGTATTCATTTTGGGACACAGTATGTGTTATGGGTTGAATTGTGCTCCCAAAAAGATATGTTGAGTCCTAATCCCCAGTGCTGTGAATGTGACCTTATTTGGAAACAGTCTTTGTAGATATAATCAAGATAAGATGAGGTCATTAGGGTGGCCCCTAATCCAATCTGACAGGTGTCCTTATAAGAGGAAAATACCATATGAAGGCACACAGACAGACAATCATGTCATGACTGAGGCAGAGATTGTAGTGATGCAGCTGTGAGCCAAGGAATGTTTGGGACTGCCGGCCACCACTGGAAGCTTAGAGAGAGGCAAGGAAAGACTCTAGTCTCAGAGGGAGTATGGCTGTTGGTTTTGATTTTGGGCTGCTAGACTTCAGAACTGGGAGAGAATAAATTTCTATTGTTCAAAGCTATCCAGTCTGTGGTACTTTGTTACAACAGCCCTAGGATATGGTATATCATGGTAGGCAAGCAGTGTCCACTGACTTTATAAAAGAATGAAATATCCAGGAAGAACTAGTGAGACAGTGAAAAAATGTACCAGATCCTGTTTCAGAAGGATAAACTCTAGAGCTGTGTGGTCATCTGGGCACTCAAAGATGGCAGAATAGAAAACTGTCTTTGTCCCAATAGCAGTTACTCAAGAACACCTTGACAACTCTGGGACAATGAAAACTTCGTCATCAGACGATTTGTGGGAGCCTGAAGCAGTTAACATACGCAAGGTTGCCCACCCATCTTTCCATCCTGTCTATTGTTCAAACATCAGAGTACATGTTTTGCTAGAACCTATTAGAGTAGAATTTATTAAGGTTCACTAATCTGAGCAACTTTGATCTCTGGGAACTTTTCAGTAAATCTTTCAAAATTTACTTGAAAAAATGCAAAAAAGAAAAAGAAAAAAATTTACTTGAAAAAAAATTTCAGAATTGGTTTGAAAAAGGGTCCAAAAAATTGGAAAATGTTTTTCACTAGCTACATCTAATTATCTAATGAATTTTAGGCTTAGAATATTTAGCAAAGACAATTATTTATTCTAAAATTTTGCTTTTATAATTAGTGAAGCAATTAGTAATTGCTCATAGTGAGAGATTATGCTTTTCTCTAGAGTAAGTTTGCCAATTGTAGGATGGCTTCTAGTTCTTTATTCCCTATTAGTTCTCTGTTCATCAGAATTCAGTTTGGCCACAAACAGGTGTGTATCCTCAAAGACCCTGTGCTACTGTGCTTTGCCTTCAGAACAGGAACTGGTGCATGAGGCCCCTGAGCTCTAGGTCAAAGAAGAGAAGTTGACTAGGCTTGCCCTTTTCCTACATGGTCTAAGACTACTCGGTTATTTCGGTTAGTCTGCATAATTTCTAACTCAATGCAATGAATTCAGGGACTTTAGGGCTTTTGAGATATTAGAGTATTTAATATTCTATCTTGTTTCAGAAAGGATTAAGCAGCTTATTAGGCTATAAAAAGTATCGTGAGCACAGAGAAGGACTGGTTTGCTCCCTGTAGCTGGCTCTCGGCTGTGTCTCACTTCTGGCAGAGCATCTGCTCTTCTTATCCACAGCACTACTTCCCTTCTTCCTTTCTACAAGCTAATTTTTCTTCTCCTTTTTTTCTTAGCCTATTTTATTTTGTTTCAAGCTTTCATATCAGCAGCTTGTGAACAGCCATTTCACAAACAGTGAAAGTCCTTCTTTTCATACTGGTAGCAAATTCACATAATCAACTATACAGTAATTTTCAAGTCATATTTTTAAGAGTACCAGCACAATACCTGGTATAGAGCGAGCACTCAGACATTTGCTTTTATTACTTTTGAAGAGTTAAGGACAATAAAAGAGTAGATTGCTTAGGCCAGTGGTCGGCAAACTCATTAATCAACAGAGCCAAATATCAACAGTACAACAACTGAAATTTCTTTTGAGAGCCAAATTTTTTAAACTTAAACTTCTTATAATGCTACTTCTTCAAAATAGACTTGCCCAGGCTGTGGTATTTTGTAGAAGAGCCACACTCAAGGGGCCAAAGAGCCACATGTGGCTCTCGAGCTACAGTTTGACGACCACGACGGGCTTAGGATTATTTCTTTACCGCTAATTTTTATAAAATTGACTTTCATGTTGGAATCAACTGAAAGGCTGATTCATAAGTAAATTAATACGAAAATAATGCACAACCTTTTTTTGGGAGGGAGGGTCCTAAAATGGTAACTAAAGGTCTAAGATAAAAGGAAAGAAAAGCCTATAACCCTAGTCTAGAAATTTCAAAATCTACCCTTTTATTGTCCTTACTCTTCAAAAGTAATAAAAACAAATTTCTGAGTACTTGCTCTGTACCATGTATTATGCTGGTACTTTTCATGCATGCTTTCTTTTTAATCCTTACAACAAAAGAGAAGGTAAGTAATAACTGAATAAAGACGTGGTAATTGGAGAAGTCATTCTGACTGGGACATTTCTCATGTAATGTATGGAGAAAAGGAGGACTTACTGTATTAGGGTTTTTCGGTTATTTTTAAGGCAGATTACAAGCGCCTCCATTATTTCACAGCAGCTGGCTATGTCGGGAGTCCCTCCATCTGGGATTGGATGATGATGAGTAGTAATTCCATACTGTTGATAGAAGTTCAAAAGGTTTGGGACTCTATATTTTGATAGTTCCCCTCTGGTGCAGAAAACAAATATGTCTTGTATGCCATAGTTCTTTAGTTCTTCTGCCAACAGACCAAAATACACAGACATACACCATATGGAGTTAACATTTCTTTTTTAAAGGAATTATTATTAAAAAAAATGTTTTTATTGATTTTTTGAGAGAGAATCATGGATGTAAAAGAGAAACATCGATCAGTTGCTTCCTGCACTTCCTCCCCTCCCCCCGCCGAAATGGAGCCCACAAGCTGGCCATGTGCCACCATTATACAGTGGCTTCAAACGTCCCTGGAAACACTGTGAGGAGGAACCAGGGACTGCCAAAAGGAGAGTCTAGGTCTCTATCAAACATTGTCATTTAAAAAAAATATTGAATTGCATTGAAAAACAAAAGGTGTGGTAGAATATTGGAAATCCCTTTTATAGGAGATACTAAATAAATAGGGCTTTTCAAAATGTGCACGGTTGGATCTTGAACCAGTGATTTACATTAAATGTTTTTCAAATGGAAATTTCCTACTATGATAGGTGTCTAATTCAAAAAATTTTTACAAATATTACAAGGGTCAACTAATCTATTAGACTCTTTAAATCTTTTTTTTTTTTTTTTTGGCATTTAAAGAGTAAATTAAAGAAAGTACATCAGCAAATTCACATCCTAAAACAATGAGAAAAAAATGAAGATTAAAAAAATCTATATTGGTCAGAATCAAGTAATAACACATTTTTATGTATTATAAGGACACTAGAGGCCTGGTGCAAGAAATTCATGCATGGAGGGGGGGGGGGGGGGGGCGCGCTGTCCCCTCAGCCCTGCCTGGACCCTCTCCAATCTGGGACCCCTTGGGGGATTTCTGACTGCCGGTTTTGCCCCAATCCCAGGGATTGGGCTGAAACTGGCAGTTGGACACCCCTCCCACAATCCAGGACCACTGGCTCCTAACTGCTCACCTGCCTGCCTGCCTGATTGCCCCTAATGCCCCCCTCCCACCAGCCTGGTCACCACCAACTGCCCCCCCTGTGCCGGGCTGATTGCCCCAACTGCCTCCCCTGGTTGTCCCTTAGTGCCCCCTCTGCCGGCCTGGTTACCTCCAATTGCCTGATGGCCTGGTTGCCCCTCAGTGCCCCCCTCTGCTGGCCTGGTACCTCTCACTGCTCCCTTCTGCTGGCCTGCTCGCTCCTCACTGCCACCCCTGCCAGCCTGGTTGCCCCACACAGCCTGCTGGTCAGTGGTTTGGTCGTCCCTCGCTAACCCCCTGCCAGCCTTGTTGCCCCACACAACAAGGGTTGTGCTGTTCGGTTGTTACTGTGAGGGCGTTGTGACCAATCTGCATATTACCCTTTTAATAGTATAGATTGGTAGGACTAGTAGTCTTGAAATATTCCAGGCCAACTAGAATAAAATATTTTGAAAATCTGAGTTTTTTAGTATCATGCAATATGTAAATTTCAAAATGGGGTAGATTTATCAGGATGTGAGATTATCAGACTTGAGGCTATAGTGTCTGAACATCCTTGAGCATGTGAAGATCAGACATCGCTCCATCTTCCCCACCTAGATGAGGGCTCTCTAAATTTTCTATGTGGGATGGAAAATTTCACTATGACCTCTGGGTTTCCAGCTCAGGCTTAATTTCCACCACCACAGTCAAGTCTGTAAAGAACAGCATTCAAAGATCTACACAATGTCAGTTTTCTATTTACATAGTTTTCTCCCTTCAACTTATACATTCTAAACCCGAAGGCAGCTTCTATCTTACCTAATAGAGAAACATGTAAATTGACTACCTTTGCTATGCCCACAGCCAGAGTGAATATGCAAATTAACCCAAAAATATGGTGGTTAATTTGCATACACTCCTTGTCGGCACCTAGGTCACTCCCAGCCAGCCATCAGGTAGAGGCTTTAGGCTTGAGAAGGGGCCGAGCCTGCGATTGGAGTTGTGCAGGGGGTGGGGAGGGGGAAACTCCTTTCCAAGCCTAAATCCTGGGGCAGAGGCTTTAGGCTTGGGAAGGGGTTGAGCCTGGGATCAGAGGGGAGGGGAAAAAAATCAATGGAAACTTATCCTCAGGTGAGGATAAAAAGAAAAAGAAAAAAAGAAATGTCATATCCTATGAAAGACACATCTTGAAAATGCTTAAAGAAAGCTGTGATTTTTTCATGGTGAAGGGACTGGAGTCCATGTTGATGAAAATACCTTAGTGGCTGCGGTGACTGGCAATGCCTGTAGCAGCGGGGTGATGGGGCTGGGGCCTTCCCCTGATCAGCCAGTCGCCTCCGGCAAAGGGAGGCCAGACTGTGGTGTAGGCCCGCTCCCAATGGGAAGTGGGCCTAAGCCATCAGTAGGACATCCCCTGAGGGCTTGTAGTATGTGAGAGGGGGCAGGCTGGTCTGAGGGACCTCTCCCCAGTGCACAAATTTCGTGCACCAGGCCCCTAGTGTATAATATAATTACCATTCAATGAAAAGCAACACCATGTTTATCCTTACGTGATATTGTTCTACAATGTCATTATAATTTTTGATATTTATTTTAGTGAATGATGAGTTTTCTGTACTCATCACAAATCCTCTTTACATATTAGAATAAGTGTGCGGTTTGAAATTTTATGAAATACAAATCATTTATTTCTTTCTGACAAGGAGATTGTTAGTGTTATTTTAAAAGAAACAATTAACATGGTTGTTTCATATTACACCTACCTGTATCTTTTTGGATATTTCTTCTAATATCTTTAAATTTACAACCTATAAGTAATGATAAAACAAGTGAAAAAGTCAGTTTTTGGTCATAAATAACAAGTATATTTTAACAAAATATAACTACTTTAGAAAGACATTCCACATAATCATTAATATGCTTCAATTCCATTTTAAATGTAAATTTCAATTTCTTATATTCTTAGGATTAGAACCCAAGAATTTATAGACCCCAGCTGAAGGAACTCCTAATGCGAGGATTATTTCTTCTATGATCTTTCGGTGACAAGTACCTAGCTATAGTCCTCAGTCTCACATTGTACCCCAGGGTTCACACTTTATTAAGATAGGTAAGTCAGAAATGTAAAACTGTGAATGTGGATCTGGAAGGGTTGAAGAGTGTACCTATGTTCCTTTACCTATGGCCCAACATAAGGGCTCCCAAAAGTGAGTGTCCATGCTGATGGCCAATTTTATTACTCAGAATGGAGAATAATGTATTAGCTGACCAAAAACAAACAGAAAAATAAAAACTTAAAAAAGAAAAAAAACCCACCTTTTAAAAAATATATCAGTAAGAAGCCAACTGTAGTATTACCTACCTGGAAGAGCACATAAACCCAGGAACTGAGAACAATTCACTTGTGACAGGGGCAGCCTGAAAAGATAAAACTTTATCAAGTACAGTTCAGTCTTTAAACAGGTATAAATAAAAATTCGATTTAGTAAACGTGCGTGCTTGCCACTAAACAAGAGTGTTTTAAAGGTCTACAGTAGTCACAAAATAAAAATTCATAGTTAAATATCAATGTATTGGTCACAAAAAGGCCTAGAAAAACTGTAAGTTTTAAAACGGAGACTTATCATTTGCTTTGTCACAATTTAAGTCCTAGAAAGTGGCAAGTTAAACTTACCTTAAAGATAATAATGCCTAGAATACCAACAGCTAGTATAAAGTGCACTTAAGTTACCCTGAGATATGTTGTCTTAGTAACCTTCAGAAATAAGCTGGAAATGACTATCTGACAATATCATTTCTAGCATTCAGTCTACATTACTATTTTAAGATTCCTTTGTAGGACACCCTTAAACAGTGATAATTTCATATGATAAAAAAAATCACAGGCTACCCATTCTTTTTAGTAATGGATTTTGGATAAAATGAAATAATTTTAAGAAACCATATTCCCAGTTTGCAGTACTTGGAGACAATGGGGGCAGAGGCTTACCTTATTTATAAGACAGAAGATGAGTTTAGAGGAAAACAGGGGGCAACATATAAATATCACTTGACTTTGAAAATTAGATGAATTTTTGAGTTTTAAAAAAGAATTTGGAAAGGGCAATGAAAGATACTTGCTATGTGATGGCAGAACAAAAACTTTAAGGACAACACTTTTACTTTTTTTCTCTTCCTATAGTAGGTAACAGCTTTCTTTAAAAAATAATTTAAAAAAGTATTGATTTTTGATAGAAGAAAGCGAGAAAGGGGGGGCACTGATTTGTTATCCCACTTATACACTCATTGATTGATTCTTTTATGTGCCCTGACTGGGGATGGAACCCACAATCTTGGTTTATCAGGAGGATACTATAACCATTTGAACTATTTGGTCAGGGTGGGGAATGGCTTTCTTAAAGAAATAGATGGTTATATTTACAGGCAGGAAAGAAAGCATTTGATTGCTGGGTGTAGAGAATCTGGTATAACCATAACTCACTGCAAAGATTTGGAAGTTGGTTTTCTATAGAAACATTTGTATTTGTTATTGTGTCTATGGCAATTGGCTTTTAATGTTAAATGGTCTGCTGATAGATGCATTACTGTGGCAAGTAGTTCTAGGATCTGACTACATCAGTGGTCGGCAAACTCATTCGTCAACAGAGCTGCATATCAACAGTACAATGATTGAAATTCCTTTTGAGAGCCAAATTTTTTAAACTTAGACTTCTTCTAACGTCACTTCTTCAAAATAGACTCTCCCAGGCTGTGGTATTTTGTGGAAGAGCCACACTCAAGGGGCCAAAGAGCCACATGTGGCTTGTAAGCCGCAGTTTGCTGATCACTGGACTACATGATAAATGATTAAATATCTTACCCTGTATAGTACATTGTTCTTTAGTCATCAAAGAATAAGTAGGTTTTGGTACTAAATGGGAGATCATTCCAATCGGATCTCAACTCCTTACTTACTAGTATATGTTTCTTCTATATAAAGGACTCCCACCTATCTGCAAAAAAGCCTAATTCTATCATAGATAATAAATAAATCATGAAGTTGGACACTCTCATAAAAATCATTAAATACTTTCAATATGTGGACTTCATGCTATGAAGATTATGATGTGCATATCAAATATTTTAGCTCATCATTGATCAGAAATGTTAACATACCATGATATCTGAATTGGAGTCTGTTCATCTTCAATAGGCTCTTCATCTGATGAGTCAAACTCACTTGTCTGCAATGAGATAGGCTTCAAAAGAAATTAGCTATGTTAAGTAACTGTAAAGAATGTTTACATATCATCTTAGTATAACTGGTCTTTGCTTAAACATACACTAATGCATATTTGCAATTTACTCAATCTGGAATGTCAGAGATTAACAATAGCAATAAAATATTGTTATTTACCATACTATTAATCATAGCACTCTGTAGTAGAGTTGGATTGGGAATCAAGAAACCCGGCTTCTGGGGTTGGCTCTACCACTTAGAGTATAAGTGATGTCATTTTATTCTGGATCTCAGTTTTTCACAACTATAAAGTGAGATTTACTCACTCATTCACAAACATTTCTTGAACATCTTCCTTTGCCAAATCCTGGAGACCAAAGATCCATAAAATAAACAGCCTACCTTCAGTATAGTTGGAAGCACAGACATGTGCACAGATTACAGGAGATTTTAAATGATAACATGGAAGCATAACCTTTGCAGTTTAGAGCAGAAAGGGGAGTGAATAACTGCTTTGGGAGCTGGAGAAAACTTCAGAGGAGCTGCATTAACTGGGTTTTGAGGAATGAGCAGGAGGTTTCAGGCAGATCGGGAAGAAGTGAAGGCTATTACGACAAATGGAGAAAGGGCTTGTGCATTTGGAAACAGATCAGAGCAGAGGAGATGGAGCTAGAGATGTTTTACCTACCCCATTTATTTAAAAAAAAAAAAAAAGCCCCCCATACAGCCTAGTAGTTTGATCGGGGTAGGAGTTTTAGGTGGAATAACCTGCCCTCAACTTTGAAAGATTGAGGTGGACTTTGTATGCTGATCTAATGAGTTGGAACTCAATCCTACAGGCATCATTTCTACCAGGCAGACTGTTGGGAGTTTTATAGCACCATTAAAAACATACCTTTCTTCTAATCCTTAGATGGAAACGAACGAGAGATAAAAGACAGGAAAGGCAAATGGAGATCAATATATTAATTTTATTACTAAGTGTCACGTGGCTTTAAAGCAGTGGTCTGGTGGGCTTGTCAAACCTTCACTCCAGAATTGGATTCATCCACCCAGTCACAGGCAGCCAGTGCCCACCCAGGGCTCCCCTGTGGCAGAAAGCACTGCAGAATCCTCTGCAGAGAGAAGGGAAGAGAGGGCGGAGCTACCCGTGTGCAGCTCCTCCAGAACTTCTGGGGACAAGTGGAGGAGGAAGCCAGCTGATGTCCCAACACAAGGCAAGGGGGGGGGCGGGGGGGGGGGATTTGAAGGGTAGCTACCTAATGACCTTTCCAGCTCTGACGCTGTATTCTATAGTGGTCTTGTTTGTTACAAGAAAACATCACAGAGCCACATTAGGCTGTGGGTTTGAGGTGCTTTGGACCTGTCCGTATTATTATTAACTCAACTCAAATGAAGGCCCATCAGTAAGATGTCAACCTTAGTGGTAGGTGATGGGAGTCAGGTGGACTTCAGTTTCTTGCATTGATCTGTTTTTCCTCCCCCCCCCCCCCCCCGCCTTAAAAGCAGTTTTGATGATTCAAAATTTTCAATTTGTGTGGCCCACACAGGCCATCTGCCTCACAGATTTACAACTCCTAACACAGTTGACGCTTCCGGCTCCCCCAGACCCAGGGATTCTGTACGTCAGGGAAAGGCGCGCCCGGAGAGGGTGACGGTGGTGACAACACCCACGAGCGGGGATTGGCAATCGTCTTTCGTGAAATTTTCCCCGTCCACGGCGAGGACAGCTCCCCAGGGGGCACAGGCAGCCCGCCACATCTTTTGGGGCTGGGGTATCCGGCAGACTGAGACACTTAAGCTCTCGCTGCCTCAGTTTCCTCAGGAAAAACGGGCATGGCGGTCGCGAGACCTAGAAGACCCTGCAGGCGACAGCACAGTCCTCACTCGGCGCACGTCTCCCCCTCGTCCCGCCGACCCAGTTCCCTCAGCCATCGCTCTCGCGGGTCCCGGGAAGCGCCACCTCCCCTCCCAAGACGGTTACTGCGCGAGTCATCACGCCCCCAGACCAGGACGTCCAGGGGCCCAAGGACTGGAGAGCAGAATAAAACCGAGATCCGGAATAGACTGACATCGCTTATACAGGAAGTGGAAGGGCCAACTCCAGAAGCCAGGCCTGCTTCCGTCCCTGTGGCTTCGTTCCTCCAAGCCTGGGCCTGACTCACCGGCTTCATCGCGGGCAGCCCCACGTCGCGACCCGCCACCGTCTCCTCAGGCCGCAGCAGGGTCTCACTCTGCGTCGAACCCGCCCCTTCCCTCAGCTCATTGGTACATCCCTTTGTGAGGTGGGGCGCGGTGTCTCCTAGGAACCAATCACGTCCTCTCTCTGCTTCTTACCCCGCCCCCAGGCGCCCGGGCTAGATCTCTGACCGCTCATTGGTTCCTAGGTGGCCTTTGAAAGACGCGCGGGAGGAGGGCCCGGTTGAACTTTGATTGGCTGGGCGGGCGCCCTCCTCCCGCCAGTTAGGAGGACGGAGGTGGCGGGGAACTAGGAGGAGAGAAAGCGCTTACAAGTAGCCCAGCGCTTTGAAAATGCTGGGAAGCCACGCTTCCTCGTGGCAGGGTTTCGAAGTAGTACCGGGGTAGGAAATTTTTTTGTTTTCTTAAAAAAAAAATTGTGTTAAGGGCATGGGAAGAGTGGGGAGGTATTACCCTGAAGCATCCTATGAAAACACTACATTTCATAGATTTTATACTTACGGTCATATCTAGTCATACAAATACTATGGTGATAGCTAAAAATATAGAATATAAAGATAACACTGTATGTGTGATACTTGATGTTCTTTACCATTACAGGATCTAGACAGGTTAGGGTGTAGCTCAACCTTCCTGTTCACTAAAATATGAATGCAATAATATTGTGTGAAGGGAAGATAAAAAGTCTCCAGATGGTTCCAAGCACCAGTGTTTCTTACATAATCCGTTACAATCTTTCAAAAAAAGTGATTAGTTTCTCCCCCATTCTCCAGTCCCCACTTTTCTGGCATTGGGGAAGGAAGTTACCAGGAGCAATATTACCCGTAGAGCTGACAAAAATATGCAGAAGTTTCAGCTCCCTGATTCATGTTGTGAAAATCAGTAGGTGTCGAGCTAGCACAGTTTGACTTAGAGACTGAATTAGTCAGGGTTCTCCAGAGATATAGAACCCATAGGATATATACATAAAGATATTTATTTTAAGGAATTGGCCTCCACTATTGTGGAGGCGTGGTGAGTCCAAAATCCTTGGTGAAGGAGGCTGGGGGACTGAGACTCATGAAGAAGGTTTGGTTGGAGTTCAAAGGTGGCCAGTCTGTTGTAGAACCAAGACTAGTTGATGTTGAATGTGAAATCCAAAGGCTGTCTGTTGCAAAATGACTCTTGCCTTTTTGTTCTATTCAGGGTTTCAACTGATTGGACCAAGCTCACCCACATATATAGGGAGGTCAGCTTTATTCAAAGTCCATCAATTTAAATATTAATTCCACCCAAAAACACCCTCATGGAGCCCTAGCCGGGTAGCTCAGTTAGTTAGTCATCCCAATACACTAAGGTTGTGGGTTCCATCCTCAGTCAGGGCATATACAGGAATCAAATGATGAATGCATAAATAAGTGGAACAACAAGTTAATATTTCTCTCTCTCCCTTCCTCTCACTCTCAAAATAAACAACAACAATAAAAAAAAATCAAAACAAAAACACCCTTACAGAAACATCAACAATAATGTTTGAGAAAATATCTGGGCACCATAGCCCAACCAAATTAACACATATAGCTATAACAGACATATTGGACTTGGTCCATCCATTCATTCAGTAAATATTATTGAGCACAATCTATGTCCTAGGTACTATTCATAGTGGTTAGAATACTGAAGAGAACTAAACAAAGCCCCTGCCTTTATGCAGCCCACTTGCTATTGGGGGAGATAGGTAGTGATATGTGCTGTGAAGAAAAATTTAAACACCTGAAGGTTGGTAACTATTCTAGGCAGAAAAGTCGAAGAAGGCATCTTTGAGGAGATGCCATTTGAGAAACACCCAAATGAAGAGAGTGAACCATTTGAATATTTAGAGGAAGAGGTTTCAGTCTGTCTCAAGAGTGAGGAGGTACAAAGGCCCTGCGGTAGGAATATACTAGGTGTGTTCGAGGAACAGCAAGGAGGCCGGTATGGCAGGAGCTGATTAAGTGAGGTGGAGAGCGGTAGGAAATGAACCAGGGCCTTGCGTTGGGTTTAAGAGCTTCTTTTCTGAAGGATTCAAGAGAGGGTTCAAAGAAAGATTAGGCCCTGGGCTTTAGGTAAGGCAATTCACATCTCTGTATGACAAGGGGGAGCAAATGCCCTCTTGGTGGGTTTCAGGATGTTGATATTCCCTCACTTCTTAACTCCTGCCTTCTTTCCACTTCTCCCAGTGTTGGCTCTATAGATCCTTTAACTTTTAGCACCAGGTGTTCCTATCATTTCCTCAGAACGGACTTACCCCTTGGAATGAAGTTCTGGCTCCTTCCAGTGTTGTGCAAGTTCTGCCACCTCTGGCCTCAGCTGGATGTGAACAGTCTGAATCTGTTCTAGCTCCTGCTGATTCTGCGGAGAGGACAGAAAGAGCGAGCGCTGGTCCCATGAGAAGTGGGCAGAGGGCTGGAATGTTTCATCTTCTGTTTGTTTTCTCTAACAGAACTGTGTCCAGGCTTTCTCTTTTCCTACCTGAAGACAAACACATCTCACCCCTATGATGTAGCCTTTGTTTGTTTTGTTTTGGTTCAGGGGTTGGCAAACTTTGGCCCATGGATCAGATCACATAGGCCTGTTTCTGTAAAGTTTTATTGGAATACAGCCATACTAATTTGTTTAAGTATTGTCTATGGCTGCTTCTGTGCTATAATGGTAGAGATGAATAGATGCAACAGGGATTGTATGACTTGCAAATTCTAAAATATTTACTTGTTTTTTTTACAGAAAAAGTTTGCCCACCTCTGGAATGTAGTCTATGAGAGAAATGTGTATTTCTTCTAATAACATGACTTTAAGTCTACTTCTTGCAAAGAGTTCTGGCTTTCTTATGCTAAAACATTCTTCTCTTGGTCCCTTTGTTATTGAGGGTCCCACATAAACTAACAAGGCCTCTGGCTGACCCATCTGGTTAACAGCATCATAGTAACCTGGTTCCTCTCTAATCCCCAAGATTCTTTCCTGAGGGGGGAGTAGGAGCATAAGTTCAGCTTGCCACACCTGTAGTCTGTAGTTAATTTTTTTGGTGTGTGACGCATAGCTGTTAACAGAATTGTGATCAAAACAATGTGGAAGATTTATCCAAACTACCATATGAAAAAGTGTTAACACATGTTCATAGACAGGAGTGTTTTGAGAAATACTCAAAGGGAAATGAAACATGACTGCCATCAGTAGTTGCACTTGGATGTATGTTTTGCAACATATCTATATTTAAGAATATTTTAATATTACTACAAATGGATTCGACATATGTGTTAGGGAGAGAACATTGGAAACTTAAGAGTTAGATGCAATTTGGAGAGAACATACTTCCTTCCTCTTGACACGATGAGTTTAAAAATTTCTCTTGTAACGACCATCAGATACAATAGATGACATTTGCAGTAGACATGTGCTATTTTCCCATTGTTTATCTCTCTGTTGAAGAGTTCATATTTCATGTTAAGAGTTCATGTTTCATGTAACCAGAACCCAATTTAAGAAATAGAACATTATAAGCCCCCAGAAGTTTCCTTTATGTTCCTGTCAACTGTCCTCCATAAGGTTAGCTATGTTTTGACTTCTGACACTAATGCTTAATTTTGCTTGCTTAGGAATTGTAAATAAATGGAAGCTTTTGTATGTTTTCCTTTACTCAGCTTTATGTTTGTACGATTCATTCATGTTGTGTTGTGTAGTTGTACTTGTTTATTTTAAAAGCAGTATTTCATTATTTGAATATACTAGATTTATTTATCTAATCTGCTGTGGCTAGACATTGAGGAGTTTCAGTGTTGGGCTATTATGAATAGTGCTGCTATAAACATTCTTGTCCATGTCTTTTGGTAAAAATATGCATCCATTTCTGTTGGGTACATACTAGGAGTAGAAGTGTAAATGTTCATCTTTTGGGATACTGCCAGTTTTCCAAAAAGGTTACCAATTCACACTCACACTGGCTCTGTGTTAGAATTCCAGCTCAACATCTTTGCTAACATTTGGTATTGTCTCTCTTCTTCATCTTAGCCATGTGGTGAGAGAGTCATTTTATTTCCAAGCAGCATATAATTTCCAATTGTTGAAAGACTAACACCAATCAGTTATATATCAGACAGAATCAGTAGATGCCATTCTTTAAGAGGTAACAAATGTTTATAATATTTAGAATGTATGGGAAATGTTTCTATATTATGTGTTAACTAGAGGCCTGGTGCACGAAATTCGTGCACAAGAAGGGGGGGTCCCTCAGCCCAACCTGCACTCTCTCCAATCCAGGAGCCATCAGGGGATGCCCAACTGATGGCTTAGGCCTGCTCCCCTTGGTTCTCTGCGCTCTGCGGGGCCTGGGGGTTTCACCGTCACCTCGACCATGGGAACGGAGCGACCATGCCCTTCTGTCGGCTCTCTGTCTGCCGGGCCTGGGGGCTTCACAACCGTTGCTGCAGGAAGGAACCTGCCACATCCTGCTATCCGCCGTCAGCCTGGCCTGGGGGTTTCACCACTGCCACCGTGCAAAGGAAGCCACCACGCCCTGTTGTCCGCTCTCTGCCTGCCAGACATGGGGGCTTCGCCGCCACTGCATGAAGGAAGCTGCCACTCCAGCAGCAGGGCTGAGGGGACTGGCGCCACCATCTTGTAGCTATGTATGCTGCCACCTTTGTGATGGTTAATTTGCATACTACCCTTTTATTAGATAGGATTAGCACGTGTTGATCTTTTTCTGTGTTATATTATAAATGCAAGTATCATTGGAAGTATATGTTTGGGTGGTTTATGCCTACTTTTGACCATAAAACTACTGATATGAACTGAGAGACCCCAAGTTAAGAAGGTTCCCAAACTTAGACAACATCAAGAGTACCTCACATTGTGATGGAAGAAATACATGTTTCCCAGGCATCATCAACTGGAGGCTAAAATTAAAGTCAAAATAACCATTTCTTATGAAATAACATTTTCTGGTTCTTCTGTCCACTGTGTGAAACGGCAGCCCCTCTCTATTCCTTACGGCTCATGAGTCCCCAAGGGTAAGCTCCTGTATGCTCTGGGATGCAAGAACAAGGCACCACTTGCTGAGATAATGTCTCCGATCACTGCCCAACCCTGGGTTGGTTTGACACCACGCTGACACCCACTGAAGGTTCTGTGACTACTCACTGATGTCCCACCCAACTGCCGTGCTTGCTGCACCTTCTGTGTTGCTGCTGAAATTGCCAACAGATGATTTTACTAACCCTTGATCTTTAATATCTCATGGAAACTTTTAATGAAACAGCTCTTTTTAGTTTCACTGACTTTTGAAAGCCAAGGACCTCGGGTCACAGGATGCTGGGTGCACCACCACTGAGCAGAACATCTCTCCCCTCTGGCCCTGTCTCAATGTCATTGAACCCAATTTGTGTCCTTTGACTTTTCCCTTAGAGTGAGTTACTTCCCAGGAGTCTCTTGGCCTCTCCTGAAAACAACCCTAGCAAGGTTACCTCACTCTCTGCCAGCTAAGCCCAAGCGTGTCTGAGTCCTGAGGGCTTGGTCTTGAGCTAGGATGCCCGCATGTCGGGGTTGGCCAGGGTTAGTCCTGATTTATGACTGTTGTACTGGCATAATTATTAACAGCTCTTTCTTTTACTTTCAAGTTGAGGCTTGGGTGGTAAATTGTACGGTCACCATCTCTCAACCCACCTCTAAGAAAGTTTCCAGAGGTAAAACAGAACCAACAGCACATTTTGGAACAGTAAAAAAAAAAAAAGTATATATATATATATATATATATATATATATATATATATATATATATGAATGTGAACTCCAAAGGCTGGTCTTGGTGTGACCTGCCTGTTTGCTGCCCCTGCTTTTCCTCTTATCCCCAAAGGCTGGCAGCCACTGGGCTCCACCTACAGGCTCCTCTCTGCTCCAGCCTTGGATGGGAAGAGCTGGAATAGACAGACTGCTCTGAAAGGCAGTGGAGGTTAATAATCCTTGTGGTCATGGGCCCTCCAGCATGCCCTGTGCCCAGTTTTTCTAATCTGCCTTCTGCTGTTTCCCTGCAATAGTTTGTTTTGTTCCCATCTTAGTTTAGCACGGGGCCCTACTAGAAATTATCTTGCCATTTCCCCTATCCCTGGCCAGCCCTGGAACTGCTCCTGGCTCCTGCCCCATCATTGATGGGTCCTGTTGTCCACTGCCAGCTTTGTCCACCCGGCCTGTCCTACCCTGGTGCCTGCCCTGCTCCCCCCTTCTTCCCACTCTTTGGAAGCCATTTTATAACCTCTTATTGCATGTGCACATGGGTCCCCACTGGGAAGGTGGGTGCCCAAGAGAAAGGGCAGGGGTACTGAAGTCAAGTGACCTGGATTCAAAAGACCCTGACCTCTGACCTCAGCGATGAATCAGTCATCTCGGGCCGCACCAATCTTCGGAAAAATAAGATTTCTGAACTTGAAGAATCAAGGCTCTACCTAAAAGAAGCTGGGGAAGAGAGCTTGGAACAGCTGGATTGATTTCCTGTCCTTGTGCTAGGAGCACGTTTGGGTGGCTCCTGAAGCTGAGCCACTCACCTATCCCAGGCACTACAAGCCCGGACAGCTTCTTACAGGGGATCAGTAGCACCTTTTCCTCATCTCATTTCTGTGATTTTGGGAAAACTAACTTGAGAAATTTGCCAGGTACGGAGAAAGAATCTTCTACTCTTTTTAAAAAACATATTATTTATTTGTTTATTTATTTTTAGATAGAGGAAGGGAGAGGGATAGAGAGATAGAAACGTCGATGAGAGAGAAACGTATCAGTCGGCTGCCTCCTGCATACGCCCTACTGGAGGTTGAGCCTGCAACCTGGGCGTGTGCCCCGACCAGAATCGAACCAGTGACCTCCTGGTTCATGGCCTGACAAGAATCTTCTCCCAAGTCTCTGTCTTTCAGTAATACTTAGTTCATTTTCAAGCTAATCTAAAATAAGGAGAAAGAGCATTATTTCCATCACTTTGTACTGAAGTGAATTCAGAATGAGTTGGAAACATGTATGTTATAAGCATCCATACTAATGACCTATAATATAAAACAGAAATTGGCAAGGCCCACCAGATAATAGTTGTTCTTCCTGGAATGGGAGATGGCAGTGGAGAAAAGTAGGATTTCAGTAAACATCTCTCTCCTGTGCAGCAATCCCCAGTGAGGGACTCACATCTGATGAAATGAGTCAGGCTTGCAGTTATTACGGTATATTACAAACATTTTTCAGCATTCGGGATGACCGGTGTCTCCGTGGATTTGGCCAGTTCCTGGCAATTACAGACTTGGCTGCTAGTAGAAACCAGTGTGCCAAATGCCTGGAATGACGGTCCATGTCTGGGAGGGATGTTGCTCAAACACCTCGTTCCTTCCTGGGGTGCCAAATCCTGGTAACAGTTCTGTCCTTGAAATCTGTTTATCCTGAAACTTGACCAGAAAGGATATGGCCACATCCCTTGCTTCTGCATCAAACACCTGGGGGACCCTGCATGCTGCCTGCCGCTTGGTCCAGAAGTTTCATGTCTAGGGCCTTAATCAGAAAATCACATTCAGAACATAACATGTTAGATAGATTATCAGAAAACACCAATTTCTTTTGAGACTATTAAATCTGGAGGCCGGGCTAAATCCCAAACTGAGTTATGGCATTCAGCTCCAGTTTATTTGAGTATTAACCAACCTGTTCTCAATTGTAGCTGATTCATACATGTTCTTTGTGCTTCAGCCCTTTATTAAGAAGAGAGGCTGTGGCTTGGCACATTCTGTTTAGCAGTGGAAGCTGTGGAAAAACCAAACACTCTGCAGGAACATGAGCAAGGACCATCTTGGCATATATGGCAAGGAAGAGAACGTGTGCTCTCCTAGGCAGGACTTTCTGTCTGTCTTGGTAATGACTGTTGACAGTATCTAGACAAGCATCTCAGTATCTATCAAATCAATGAGTAAGTGGGTGAATAATTTCAAGCCCACCCTCTTCTGAATTGCACAATAAATATCATTTTTTTCCATTCCTTATTCTCTTATTTTCTTCACGTTGTTTTTATTCAGTTAGACAGAGGGCAGTTAAAAGCACTTCTTTACTAAATGAAGCAAATTGAAAGTAAATATGGCCACCTTAACTGGGGCCTGGTGTGTGCTTGTCAATCTTTTCATTTATTCCTACCTCCCTTCCTCCCCTATCTTTCACAACTCTCCTCAAGAAGTAGCCCCCCTCTTTTGGCTCAACCTTTGGCCTGGCCTTCCTCACAGAGTAAAATTGGTCTGTATCTATAATATTACGTGGTCATGAAAATACTCACCTCTTTTCCTCTAGCTTGAATGAGGCATCCATTCTATATAAGACAGACCTCCTACCTTCATTGAATCTTGAAGTATGACTTACTTAATATCTTTAAAAAATGTATTTTAATTGATTTCAGAGAGGAAGGGTGATGGGAGAGAGAAACATAGATGATGAGAGGGAATCATTGATCAGTGCCTCCTGCACACCCCATACTGGGGATGGAGCCTGCAATCTGGGTATGTGCCCTGACTGGGAAGCGAATGATGACTTCCTGGTTAATGCTCAATCACTGAGCCATGCTGGCTAGGCATTACTTCACCTTTTTTCTGCCTTCTTGCTATGGCTTTCCTTAGAAGAGCTTAAGTATCACCAATATTAAAACAAATACACAAATAAAAGAGGACAATAAAACCCAAGCCCTCTAAACTAGTCTTATCTCACTTTCCCCCTCAGAGCCTAGTTTTTCAATAGAAAGGTCTGCATTCAGAGATTTCTTACTTAAAAAAAACACACAAAAGAACAACAACCTATTATCCTTTGTGAAATTAAACAGGGGAAAAATTCTTTCAAAAGGAAAATTTGAAATCAGAACATATGTCTCTTCTTTAAGAATAGAACTATATATGTTTTTCTTCTTGGCAAGTTAGATTTCTTAGGATAAGAGCATAAACCCCAAATAAAATTGCATTTTATCATGCGACTTTCTGTTGGCGAAATCTTTTGACAACAAAGGAGAAAAATACAAGAACAATCTTTTATTGTAAAACTTGTTTATAATCCAAAAGGAAATACATGTTTGGACTCTTTTTACAGAGGTTTGTTTTAAGGTTGGTGGACTGAAGGTGAAACTAAATAGTGGTTCTTAAATGGAACAAGTAGGTATAAATGAACCTGGAAGCTGTTTGTTAATCTTTCTTTTTTAAAAAATATTTTTTTGATTTCAGAGAGAAAGGGAGAGGGAGAGATAGAAACATCAATGATGAGAGAGAATCATTGATCGGCTGTTTCCTGCACACCCCCTACTGGGGATGGAGCCCTCAATCCGGGCATGTGCCCTGACCGGGAATTAACCCGTGATGTCCTGTTTCATAGGCCGACACTCAACCATTGAACAATATCAGCCGGGTGCCTTTTCAACTTTTGGGGGCCCTTTCTCTTTGTCTCTTCTGCCATGGCCTCAAATCAGACCTTATCAGTTCTCACCTGAAATTCTGAAACAGTTTTTCACTTGTCTCTTTGCTTCTGCTCATACACTTCTCTGCTGCCTTCTCCACATGAATCATTTGATGAGGTCAGAGGGATCATTTTAAGATGCAAATCTGTTCATATAATTTCCCCACTGAAGACCCTTCGCTAGCTTTCCATAGGATAAAGATTATTTGTTAGTTGGCACCCCCTGCCTAGACTATGTATCTTAGCTTTCTCGGGGGTTCTTAGACTCAAATGCCTACCACTGGAGGTTATAGTGGGGACTAGGAGGGGAATGGAGAGTTTATAACCCCATCTAGAGGGGACACCTTTTTTTTTTTCTTTTAATCCTCACTTGATGATACTCTTCCATTGATCTTCCAGAGAGAGTGGAAGTGAGAGGGAAAGACAGAAACATCGATGTGAGAGAAACACATCAACTGGTGCCTCCCGCAGGAGCCCCAACCAAGGCCTGGCCACAGGAGGAGCCCACAGCCAAGGCATGCGCCCTTGATCAGAATTGAACCCCAGACTCTTTGGTCCACAGGTCGATATTCTATCCACTGAGCCAAACCAGCCAGGGCTACATCTTTAGGGGACATTCTTTAGCTCCCTCCAGTTGTTGCTGGGTGGGAATTTGGGTCCAGTACAACCAAATTAGGCCCCCCCTTTTTTTTATGAGAAGCTAGATTTTTAGGTTAAACTTTGTTTATTAAAGGTTGGAAACTAATTTAAAATTTTAAAGACATTGGTGGTAGTTCATTATGAAAGTGAAAAGGAAAAACAAATACATGATCTGTGGACCAAATTAAACACAGCTGTGTAAGATTGTGCAAGATTGATGCCTGTGCCTTCAGGCTCTCCCCGATTCTGCATTATAGCCACATGGAACTGTTTCCAGTGCCCTGAGCATGTGGAGTGCCCCTCGCCTCTGGTTTTGCTGGCTTTCTTGGTTTAGAATGCTCTTTCCTCCTTCTATGACACCAACCCTCCCCCAGTCTTTTCCCAACTACATGGTAAGAATTAATCTTTCTCTGTCAAGACTTCTCTCTGAAGCATTTCCTGACATGTCTTTACTCCACTTTATGGAGAACCAGGTCTTCTGCCTTTGCACTCCAACAGGTTCTACGGACCTCTTTTTAGTTTTGTTTTTTATTTGTTCCCATGATGCAATCTCTAGAGTTTAAGCTGTAAGGGGATAGGTGCCATGTCTAATTTATCCATGTATCCTCAGTGCCTAGCACAGTAATTGGCACTCACTAGGCACTTAATAAATATTTGTTGAATGAATAAAATACACAGTAGGTGTTTGCCAAGAGATATACTTTCTAAAATTGACACCCACTGTAATTTTTTTCAACAAATACCAAAATGCTATTTTATGGTTGAAATATCATTTCCCAATCTTTATAAATATTGATACCTTTTTTGGGAACTAGTCTCCAAAGATGGCTACCAATGAAGCATGCCTCCCAGTATTCTTGTTCTGTTGTGATTCCCTTTCCTAGAATCTGGGCTGGCCCTGCTCTTGCAATTTTTGACCCGTAAATGAGATGGAAGGGACACCGCATGACTTCCAAGGCTGAGTCATGAGAAGTCTCCCATTTCTGCCTGAGTTTCTTGGAATGCTTGCCCTTGGGACACTCTGTTTGGGAACCCAGCTGCTGTGCTATGTGGAGCTCATGTCACATGAAGAGGCCATATGTAGGCCATTTACAGACCCCTGCTGGGCTCTCAGCCAATAGCGAGCATCAACTGCCAGCATGGGAGTGGGGCATATTGCACATTCAGTCCAACTGAGCCTTCAGATTGAAACCATAGACAATTTTGCATAGCAACTGCATGACACCAAGTGGAAATCATCCCCTGAGTTCATTCCACCCACAAAGCTGGGAAGTAATGATAAAAATCACTGTTTTATCAAATTAATTTTAACTTAGTTACTTTGTTATGCAACAGTGGATAGCCAGAATACCTTGGAAGTGAATAAAATATTATGCTTGAAACTGCATGTCAAGAAGAGTTTAAACTATCTTGCTATAATTGACCTTGGAGTTGTGTTACATTATTTCACAAATAACCTACTTGACCTCGCACTTCAGTAGGAATTTTTAAATGTGCAGTTAACTGATAACATTTTCGTTTTTTCAAAAAGTCTTTGTTAAGTTCTCTAACAGATTTATACACATCAAATTCTTATATAGTAAATAACATGATGATGAAAAATCGCGTCTTATAGTAGCCAGTGCATTTTTTCCTCTTATGATAATGAAATTATAGGAAATATGTTCTATGGTCCTTTCTAGGTAGCAGTTTTTGTTAGTAAAATAATCTAAGTCAGGTTTTAGTCATTAACTTTTTTTTTAGTTTCTTTATGTTGGATAGTTCTCTTTCACTGATTTTAAAATTAAGCTATAATTCACATACAGTGTAACTCACCCTTTGTCATATACAGTTCTGCAAGTTTTGACAAATGTAGATAGTTGTATAACACTACCACACTCAAGATACAGAACAGCACCATCACCCCAAATATACCTGTGCCCCTTTGTAGTCAAGCCTCCTCCTTGTCCACTGATTTTTTAAAAGATAATTTATTGAGGTGAAATTCCCATAACATAAAATTAACCATTTTAAAGTGAACAATTTAGTGGCAGTTAGAACATTCTCAATGTTGTGCAACTACCACCTCTGTCTAGTTCCAAAACATTTCCATTACTTCAAAGCAAAATTCCTTACAATTTTATCCCCTATTTCCTCCTCCCCCACCCCCTGGCAACCACCAGTCTATATTTTGTTTCTGTGGATTTACCCATCCTGCATATTTTTATCTGAATGGAATCATAAACAAATATGTGACCTTCCTCTGTGGCTTCTTTCACTTAGCATGATGTTTTGGAGGTTCATCCCCTTTGTAGCACCTGTTAGCACTTCTTTACTTTTTATGGCTGAATACTATTCCTTTTTATGGATATGATATGTTTCCTTGTCCCAGTAGTTTTGTCTTTGCAAGAACGTCATGCCAACAAAATTATATAATCTGTGTAGCTCTTAAGTCCAGTGAGCTGTTTGATTTTTGCTTTTAGAGTGTATGGATACCTTCAAATGTCTCCATCACTATTAAACTTTCTTCCTAATGGTTCTGTGGGGACAAGGTATTTTGGGGTCAGAACTTGTGTGTACTCTCCTCTCCTTTGCCTCACTGGACTTTCTCCTTTTTACTTTGAGGCCCTGTCCACAGCCTGGGCACATGACGTTAGACATCATCACTTTAGAGAAAGGTTGGTGGTGTGAAATCAGAGAACGTGAGAGTCTAACTGGTTACATTACATTAAAAAGCCATTTTATGGGTATAAGTAAGCTTTGTGAAGAATACCTAAGGACTCAACTTTTTCCCCTTTGAGACACCGAGAGAGAGAGAGAGAGAGAGAGAGAGAGAGAGAGAGCGAGCGCTGTGGACTAAGGAGGTGAGATATAGGCAGAAGTAACAGGAGATGCTGCTGTGAAGGAAGCAATAGCATCACCCACTGCCCTTGTGGAGGGCATGTGTTGGGGGAGGGGCAGTAGATCTCTAAGGGAATATGAGGACAGAGAGAGTTTCTGATTATGGCCAGGGTGGGGTCTGGAAAAGCAAGGCAGGTGCTGGGGAGATATCCCTGAAGAAGTGTAGGTAAGGCAGGAGAAAGTGGCAACTAGAGAGGACCTCAGCAGCTGCCTGGTTTCCTGGCCGAGAGTGGGCCTTCAGAAAGGTGACCCCGTTTCACATCACTGGGGGAGGGCTTGGAAGTTAGCCAAGAGTGAGAGAAAGAGCAAGGGAGCCTGAAGGGTCTCTCAGTAGGGAGACCAGCCATGGTGAGACTATGTACTTAGTGGCTGGGGACCAGATGGGGAACCCAACCCCCTCAGCAAATGCAGGCCTGCAAGGTCATTCATCAGAGCTGAAGACCAAATGGGGCTGAACATCTCAGCAGAAGCCAGTGTGGGGCAGATGACAGCAACAAGGGACGCGATGCCACCTCCTGGTGTCTTGATGTCGCAGGAGGCCCTGCAGCTTGAGAAATACACAGGGCAAAGGAAGGGGAGGAGAAACTTCCTAAACTTGAAATGGCTAAATGTACCTGTAATTAGCTAGGGGTGTTATTTCTGCCAGTAGGTGGAATTGGAGCTTGAGCTAGAGAATATGAATATAGTAGACTTACTAGCCTTTCTGTGCTTCAGTCTTTTAATCTGGTAAAGAAAGGGGGCAAGCATAGTACCTCCTCAGAGGGTTATTGTGAGGGTTAAATGAATGAGTACGTGCATAGCATTGAGGCCAGTGCCTGGCACAAAGCAAACACTTACTACATATTAATTCTCATTATCTGCAAAATACATACCTATAGACCACAAGCAAACAAACTGAAAACCAGAAAGTGATAGGAAAATAAAGACATTCCTTGAAAACCTTATCTGCTGTGGTTCTGTGCTATTGCACAGGTGACCCAGGAAATCAGAGTTCCTGCCCCTTGGAACTTTCAGTTTAAGACATAATCAAACCTGACAGCTCCTCCTGTTGTTGCTAGAGCTGAATTATCAACAAGCATCGACTGCATGCCAAGAGAATAAAATGACGACAACAAGAAGCCTGGCTGGTTATTTCAGGTATGGCTTTTAGGATCTCTTCTTTTGGGGGTAGGGAGATTGGTCCCTTTGATCTTGCTCTCAACTTCATGGGCTTAGCTTATCAATTTACCCAGAGTTGTCTGCTTCTCTCTCTCTATATATATTATATGTAAAAATAGTTTTATGTTCAACTCTTTAGTACTTTAAAAGATGTATTGATCAATTTGATAATAACATATTATTCTAAGTGTTGTTGCTAGTAACTAGTAGCCAAAATAGAATATGTGATGTAGTTTTCCTTGTGACTTCTTTGCTCATCCTTATATTGCCCATTCTAACTTTTTGTTATTGTTTTGTTATTTCTCACCTGATGACATTCTTTCTGTTGCTTTTCAGAGAGAGTGGGAGGGAGGGAAGGAGGGAAGAGAGAAAGAGAGAGAAGAGATAATGAGAGAGAGACATCGATATTAGAGAGACACATTGACTGGTTTCCTCCCCCCCACACCTGGATCAAGACGGGGAGCAAACCTGCAACTCAGGTACCTGCCCTTGACCAGGAATCGAACCCATGACCCCTCAGTGGTCAGATTGATGCTCTAACCACTTAGGAGTACTTGCCAGGGCCATCCTAATAATTTTAGGTTTGTAAACCATATTATCTTTTTCATCCTTCACCATTCTGTATATATGGTCAGTGTCTATTATAATTCCACTAGAGGCCCAGTGCACGGAATTCATGTACAGGTGGGGTCCCTAGGCCTGGCCGGCAGTCAGGGCTGATCAGGTTCCCCACCTCCCTGCCTCCCCGCCTTCCTCCCTCCTCTTTCCCTTGCCATCCACATGCTGCCACCTCACAATTCTCTGCCTTTCCCCTTCCACCTTCCCTCACTGCCCGTGACCACTGCCATCCATGTCTGGTTCCCCATTCCAGCCTGGGGCAGGGCCCTGATTGGGCGATTGGGACTTGCCGGCTGGGGGGAGGGGCCAATTGCCACTTCAGCAGGTGGGTGGTGGGCCAATTGGGGCCTGCTGGCCAGGAGGAGGAACCTGCAAGGTTGGCCGCTGGCCCCAAGGAGAGAGCCGGCCCTCAGCCCCTCCTGGAAAGGGACTGCATCTGCTGCCACCCATCCCCAGTTCCCCATCTCAGCCCAGGGGCCTGGCCTTGATCAGGCGATTGGGGCCTGCTGGGCTGGGGAAAGGACCAGGAGATTGGCTGGGAGGCTCCATTGGCAGTTGAGGCCTGGGCTGGGGTCAGCTTCTGCATTGAGCAGTCTGCCTCCTGGTAGTCAGTGTGTGTCATAGCAATCGGTCCTTACAGTTGTTCTGTCCTAATGGTTGCTTAGACTTTTATATATATATATAGAATATATAGATACTATTGGCTTTGGCTTGTTATTGTTATTCAAAGAATTGGCCATTTGCTTGATTGCTTGTGGTTGCCCTGCTCCTGAATCATCACAGTTTTTTGCTCTTCACCATGCTCAGGCAGTCCTAGTCCTCTTAGTTTGCTCTCATTATGCAGAAGTTCCAACTTAGTCTTGTGAAAAGAGCTGTGCCTGGTCTAATTGTCTGGTGCCAAAGCCAAATAATTAACAGATAATTTCCATTTTTTAAACTGATTTAAAAAATTTTAAATTACAGTTTACATTTAATATTATTTTGTATTAGTTTCAGGTGTACAGCACAGTGGTAAGATAATTATATACTTCACAAAGTGATTCCCCTGATATTTCAAGTACATACCTGGCACTGTACAAAGTTATTACAATATTATTGACTACGTTCCCTATGTTGCATTTTTACATTCCTGTGACTATTTTGTGACTACCAATTTGTAGTTCTTAATCCCTTCACCTTTTTGACCCAGCCCCCAACCCCTCTCCCCTCGGATAACCATCAGTCTGATCTCTGGATCTATGAGGCTGTTTTTATTTTGTTTGTTCTTTTATTTTGTCTTTAGATTCTACATATAAATCAAATCATATGGTATTTGTCTTCCTCTATCTGACTTATTTCACTTAGCATTAATAGCCTGTAGGTTTATCCATGCTGCTGCAAATAACAAAATTTCATTCTTTTTTTATGGTTGAGTAATACTCCCTTGTATATATGTACCATAGCCTTTTTTATCCATTTGTCTATTTTTAATAGTTTTAAAAATGTTTTTTAATTGATTTTTTTAGAGAGAGAGGAAGGGAGAGGATAGATAGAAACATCAATGATGACAGGGAATCATTGGTAGGCTGTTTCCTGCATGCCCCCCTGCTGGTGATCGACCTGATTATGGGCCCTGAGTGGGAATCAAACTGAAGACCTCTTGGTTCATGGGTCAACACTCAACCACTGAGCAACATCGGCTGGGCTCCCCTTGTCTATTCATAGGCACTTGGGTTGCTTCCAAATCTTGGCAATGGTGAATAGTACTGTAATGAACATAGAGGTGCATATATTAATTTTTTAAAATCCATGTTACAATTGGGGAGAATCCTTTTGTCTGATATCAAGTGTTCTCCAGGAAATCACTAGGCCTGAGTCCTACATGGGCTTGTTTTAGACCTTTATTCATTAAGAGATATTTCATTGACTTTGGTACCTTCTAGAGCTTCTTTCTGTTTTAATAGAAGAAAAAAAGATTGCTTTTTCTTCCAAAAAGTCGTGTGTGTGTGTGTGTTTAATATATTAAAATTCATTGTTGGCTAAACTATTATCATGAAGCTCTTGGATACCTTTTTATCTTGGAGAGCTCTGGGTACAAACACATCCTACCCTGTGCGTGAATGCCCAGCTTCCACCTCCTATGTCCCGAGGGAGAAGGATGAGCCAGGCCATAAACCAAACAAGTGGGGCTCCAGCTGGCTCTTTTCACTCAGACAGAAGCAAAGCCAGGACCCAAAAGAAGCATTCCAAGGCCACAGCAGGTTGCTCTCCAGGAAAATGAATCAGTAATTTATTTCTAAGCGTTCTATTCACCGGCCCCTCCAAGATAGTCACTCTCCCCCCACCTCCCCTCCTTTTACTGAGATATAATTACGCCTTTTCTCTCCCGCTGTTTCTGAACGCCTCTGCGGTTGAAGTGGTGACTGCAAACGGTCCAGCTCGGAAAGAAAATGAAAGCGAGAACCAGTGAGCAGACATTACCGTGCTTTTTCAGTGCTTTCCTCGCTTGACTTCCCCAACCGCTTTCATGTAGGCCGGACAGCCCTCGTGAGCAGGCCCGCTCCGCGGCGGGCCGGGCCGCGCGGCTCACGCCGCTGGAATGCCTGAGCCGGGAGCACGCGGCGCTGTGCAGTCGAGCTGATGGGGAGCCCCGAACAGCTTGCTGAATTATTACTGCATTCTCGGCCCCGGCAGCGGGAGGCGAGATGATGAGTGAGCGAAAGAGCCCGTGGACTCCAGTGTGGGCCGAGGGAACCAAAACAAACACAGAGGAGACAGGCCAGGACTTAAATCTGCGTGAGGGATGGAGCGCGCAGGAATGCTTGGCCCTATTTTGTCTAGTGAACGGATTTCATTTTTTTTTTTTTCATGGCTGCGTTCGTCAGTGGAAAGCAGAGCCGCAGGAGGCACATCTGTCTTTCTCCTACCTCTCCCACACCTTCTGGGAATCTCAGGGACGTTTCCCCATGCTTGGGACTTAAGGTGGCCTGGACGTTGTACAGTGAGCCCGGGGCCGGACGCGGGTGCTGTCTTGGATGCCCAGGACACAGACAATCGGCCTAAGAGTGTGGGAACGAGGAGTAGACCATGGAGGGAGCAGTAAAAGCATTTCACAAAGTAGGGTTCCCCCTTTTCCAGGCTGCTCCGCTCTGGTTGAAGAGTGTTAATCTGGTGGACTAATCTTTCCTTATTCCTTCTCCAGCGGTTGCCTAGATGCCTCTCTCTGGATATTCTCTCTCTTTTTTAAGCTATATATATAATTGATTTTTTACAGAGAGGAAGGGAAAGGGATAGAGAGTTGGAAACATTGATCAGCTGCCTCCTCTATACCCCTGCTGGGGCTGTGCCCAAAACCAAGGTACATGCCCTTGACCGGAATTGAACCCGGGACCCTTCAGTCCTCAGGCCGTCACTCTACCCACTCAGCCAAACCAGTTAGGGCTGGATATTCTCTTTTGATCCTTCCATTGGATATTAGTTTTACCACCTCATACCAGAGTTTTATGTTTCCATTTATCTCCTAACTTTTCCACCTAAGGTGACCCTCTCATACATCCGTTACCTTTTCAAACGTGGCCATACCCTTGCTCAACTGGTTGTGTCCAGTGTCCTCCTGTCACTGTCACTGGCCAGAGGAAACCAGTGCCTTACCTCATCGCTCTATTATTTTATGGCAAGTACTTTTCATTGCCTTGATACCAGGTGTTTTGATGAACACGAGATGATGATTTAAACACATGTTCTATCCTTGCAATTACATAATTATACACACACACACACACACACACACACACTTTCTCTCTCTTTCTTCCTCTCTCTCTTTTTTCTTTTTGGTCTTTGGACAGAGCATATTATTCAAAAAGGCAGACAGATGAATTTCTGTGTTTATATTACACTTTACTTCCTTTTTTATATCTTTCTCTGGTTTTCAGGAAAGCGTTGGAGGTGCTAGATTATCATGGGTGGCATGAGTTTGGGGGATGGTAATTTTCAGTCACATCATTAATAAAAGTAAACACTTTATTTTCAGGCTTACTTAGTTCAAGAGTAAGGAACAAGCTGAGCTCAACTGTAGAGGGCGCTCTTGTCTTAATAATAGCATTGTAATTGACATTGGAAAAAGAAGCCAGGTGGAGAAAAAGTATCCTTTTAATACTAGATATTTTATGGCAAAGAAGATAGGAGACATTTTGGAATAGACACTAAATCCGTATTGTTTTCACATTATCTTTATAATTTTTCTTAAGAATAAACTCATCTTCAAATTTGTATCCTTTGGTTCAGTTTTTGTTAAAAGTGCTCAAGCCCCACCCAGTGAGAATTAACCTCTTTAATGATTTATACCTTGTGTTGGTCCTGCCACTTAGTAACTGATGTTTTGTGTACAGGAAGCTGTAAATGGTCTTTCAAAAGTGGCAATTGGAGCAGGACACCCCTTGGCATAAAAGCCTTCAGTGGTTTTCAGTCTAGTTTAGAATGAACACCCCTTTTCTTATTGTGCTTACCAAGGTCTTGTAGGAGATTAGCCTCTTCTGAGCGGTCAACCTTGTCTCTCTTTCTTTCTCTCACATCCTTCCCCGCCATCCCACCCAATCTGGGACAGTTTATCTGCCTCGCAGAGCTGGTCCACACTCAACGCCCTCGTCATCTGCTCTTCCATCCGCACAGGTGGCCTGTTCATGGCGCTCCTTCCCATTTCGCACTCCCCTGCTTCATACAAATTCTTCCTTTGTGTACTGGAGCTAAAACAGGCCCGTCCACTTCAGCTTTTTGTTTTTAATTAGAAAATTTAAATTTGTTATGATTCAGGTAAGAATATGTTACATAGCATAGGATTACAATTATCATCACTGCCTAACTTCAGAACATTTCTGTGTTACCCCTAAATGAAACCCTTTGCCCTATGAATTTGCCTATTCTGGACATTTCACACCCACCTCTTTTGACCATTAAAGCGCCCTGTTTATTTCCTTCCTGGCACATATGCATTTGTTTACTTGTCTATTGCTTATTCTCTGTGATTAACTTGTAGAGTTTCTTCCTAGTTTAGTCTGCCTAGCGATGCAGTGAGCTCAGCCTCTCACTGTCACTGTGGAATGGATCAATGTGGTGGTGTGATCACTTCTGGGGCTGTTGTAGAAGAGACCCCTCTGTGAGGCCCTCTAAGAAAGCTTCCAATTCAAAGCATCTACGTTTCAGTGCAACAACTTCCCATTCATTACATTTCCAGCAACAGCTCTTTAGGGTTCCAGGTCTTCCCCACATTTTTCCTGTTTTTTACTTGGAACCCACAGAGTCCCATCCCACAAAGGGTTGCACTGGGTTTCTAGAAGACTCTTTAGGGCTGGGATCAAACTGTAGCAATAATAACAGTAACGTTCACAGAACATGGGCCATGGGCCAGGCATGGAAATGTGTGTGCTACTTACATATTTTTCAGCTATTCCAGTGGTCTTACTACAACTTTGTGAGACAGGTACTGTTATTATCCCACTTTGAAGATGGGAGCATTGAGGTTTAGGGAATGGACACATTTTAGTAGATGGTTTGTGGCAGAGGAGGGTCTGGAATCCTTGGGCCCACTTTCTTAACCACTCTGCACTCTATCTGGCTTCTTAGGTTTCAGCCACATGTTTGCTCCAAGTGCTGCTGCAATGTTTGAATGCAATATATAATTTAATGTTACAGCACCTGTTAGGATTGTTCACTACAATGGCATAAATAAAAAACATATTCCTTGCAATTTTTAGCACAGCAGCTCACTATCAGGTTTTGTAATATGGGATTCTCTGCTACACTTTGGGCTAGGGAGGTGGCCAGCTAGTGTCCTTTGGAAGGCCCAGGGGCTGTGTAAGCATTTGTGTGTGGAGGGAAGAATTCCTGTCAGTGACAGCCTTTCAAGCTTCCACAGCACTGGCACTTGGAGGAGAGTTATTTCCTGCAGGAGACTTGATCCCTAAAAGAAGTGTCTCTGAGAAGCTTAGGTGCTGTATTAGTCATGGTTCTCAAGGAGCAATAGGAGATAGCCATCTATCATCTGTCTACTAGTATCTCTATGTGTCTATAACTATGTCTATCTGTGTCTAAGTTTATGCCCATCTCTACGTCTATCTATATATAAAGAGATTTATTCTAAAAAAATTGACTTACACGATGATGGAAGGCTAGTAAGTCTAAAATCTGTAGAGTGAGCTTGGAGGCTGGAGACCCAGGCAAGAGCAGATGCTGAAGTTCAAGTTAAAAAGCTATCTGATGCCAAATTCTCTCTTGCTAAGGACAGCTTAATCTTTTGTTCTAGTCAGCTGATTGGATGAGACCCACCCACATTAGGAAGGGCCTTGTGCTTTACTCAAAGTCCACCAATTGAAATGGTAATCTCATCCAGAAATACCCTCACAGAAACATCCAGAATAATATTTGAGCACATTTCTCAGCACCATGGCCCAGCCAAGTTGCCACATAAAATTAGTCATCAAAGCCAAGTACTTGGTGCTTGGGTTAAACCTGCATAGAGCTTGGGTTGCTATGACAGGGGAAGTATTGTTGGAGAACTTTTTACCTCCTTCACAATGAGGGGATTACAGCTCCTAACTACTATAAGGTACTGCCAGTTGACTCTCCAAGGGAGGTCCTGGTGGATAAGGATGTGTCTCAGCTACTTTGAGGTTTGCCAGAAAACAAGCACTTGCCTGAGACCTATGTTTGGGTTGGGGAGGCCATAAGCAGATGGTTCCTGAACTTTCTAGCTAGGTGGGCCACAGGGACTACTGATCACTCACCCAAAGAGGACCCACTTTGTGCAAGCTTGAGCCATCTCTGGACTGCATTTATTTGTTAGTTCGTTCATTCATTAATTCAACAAACATTTGTTAAAGATCTATTGTGTGCCAGGCCCATTCTAAGTACTAGAAATATAGCAGTGAGCAAACACAGTCAACATGGCTGTTCTCAAGAAATTTACCTTCTGGAAAATGGAGAGAGATGGACGTTTAAAGAAAATAAAAACATATAAAAATAATATGTCATAGACCATATGGTGATAATTGTCATGGAGAAAAAGAAAAGTGACAAGGGAAATAGGGAATGCCATGTCTGTGGTGTGGGTGGGGTGCTGGTTGTTTTCATTATGAAGTAGAGTAGTCAGGGAAATCCTCAGTGGAAGAAAAGGTGCCTTTTGAGTAAGAACAAGTCATACAGACAACAGGAGAAAGAGAACTCCAGACAGAGGGAACAGCAAGTGCAAAGACCCTGAGGAAGGAGTGTGCCTAGAGTGGAGTGATAGGGTGGAGAATCATGGAGGTGCAATTAGAGGAGAAATAGGAGGCCAGAGGGCCTCGAGGGCCACTGTGAGAGTATCAGCATCTCTTCTGAATAATCTCAGTAGCTGGAAGCCATTCAGGGCTTTGTGTAGGGCAGTGGTGACATGGTTTGGCTGCTCTGTTGAGAACAGGCTGTGGAGTGTTTGTGTGTGGTGGGGGGAGTGTTTTAGTCCATTTGGTTGCTATGACAAAATACCATAGACTGGGTGCTTGATAAACAACAAAAGTTTGTTTCTCATAGTTCTGTAGCCTGGGAAATCCAAGATCAAGGTGCCAAAAAATTCAGTGTCTGGTGAGGGCCATCTTCCTGGTTTGCAGCCACCTTCTCATTGTATTCTACCGCCTGGAAGGGGAGAGGGAGCTCTCTGGAGGCATAATCCCATTCATGGGGCTCCACCCTCAGGGCCTTAATCACCTCCCAAAAGCCCCACCTCCTAATATCATCACATTAGGCGTTAGCATTTCAACCTGTACATTTTGGGAGGACACAGACATTCAGAACATAGCAGGGAGTGTGAGGCAGAAGCCGGAAGACTCATGCCAGAACCCAGGGGAGAAATGGTGGGGCTGTGGAGCAGGTGGTGGTGAGAAGTGGCTGGGTTCTGAGTCTGTTTTGAAGGCCAAGCTGACAGCATTTGCCGCACGCAGTGTAGTTGAGGCCTCTGTGAAGTGTGTGCAAAGGTGGAGGAGTGCCACAGGCGAGGCTTAACATTTACATTCCCACCCAGCCCTCCCTCTCTTGCACATTTACAGTCAGGGTAGGAAGAAGATGGCTTTTTAGATTTTTAGGATTCTTGTCCTCAACAAGTGTGTCCGAGCACAGCCTTTGGGACTGTTTTAGGTTGTTTGGCCAGTTTGTCTTAATGGGAGAGAAACCTCTCCTGGGACGGAGAGTGGCTTCCCCCAACTGCCCGTCTTCCTGGTCCTTGTGTGCTGTGGACACACAGAGCCCAGCGGCCATTCCAAGGAAGTGACCTCATAAGAGTGCTTTTCAAGCCACACAGGATGGGTCCTCGTGCGACATTCAGACGTCGCTCTGGTTTACACCAAATCCAACAACTTGTGGCCTGCAGATCCTCAATATAAATATCTGGAAAAGCCTGACCTTGACAACCTCATTTCTCATTCCTTTCTTGTTACAGGTAATAGAGCTGAAAATGTGGTTTTAATTATAGCGCTAATGAAAACTGAAAATCCAGACAGACACTTGACGAACTCTGCTGTGCTTTATATTACATTTGTGCTAACTACAAAGTGCCCAGCTGGGTGTAACATTATCCCCCTTTCCTCGAGCATCCGCCTGACTGAAGCTGTATAATTGATGTGTACTTTGGCAGGAGGTCAGCCTAAAGGGTTTTTTTTTAAGATTTTTTTTTTTTTTAAAAACATCTTTAACGGTATTTAGGGAAAGGAATACGTTTATTACCTGGGCTGGGAGAACATTTCTCTGGGTTGCCCGACACTCCCCACCCCCATTGCAAATTCTTCTAAAGCATTCCACACATTAGCATCAGGAGAAACTCAGGCCAGAAGTGAGCTTAAAGAGTGACTTTAACTTGGAGCCGTGTACCTTTGCCTTTGGCCAGCAACACTGCCTGGGCAAAGTCACGCCTTAGCATGCAAACCTGTGCAGCAATCTGTTCATTCCAGTCGGAAGGGAATATTCAGTATCGTGGAAGGGAATGGGATGGTGGCTGCGAGTGGAGGCTATACTCACATCTGTCTGGGCCTGTCCTCGCCTACTGACCCATGGCTATCCCCTTGCCAAATGAAATACAGGATGTCCAGTTAATTTTCAATTTCATATAAATCACAGATAATAAACAATTGGAAAGCATTTGCTTTGTTTAAAACAACTTATTAATTTTAATCTGAAATTTAAATTTGAACTGGGCATCCTGTAGTTTTATTTATTCTTTTAAAAATATATTTTATTGATTTTTTTACAGAGAGGAAGGGATAGGGAGAGTTAGAAACATTGATGAGAGAGAAACATCAATCAGCTGCCTCCTGCACATCATCTACTGGGGATGTGCCTGCAACCAAGGTACATGCCCTTGACCAGAACCGAACCTGGGACCCTTGAGTTCGTAGGCCAACACTCTATCCACTGAGCCAAACCAGTCAGGGTCATCCTGTAGTTTTATTTGTTGAACCTGGCAACCTTATTTACAGGGTGCCTGAGACTGGATGAGGTTTCTGCAAGGACTTCTGAGGAATCCTTGCCCTTGACTTAAGTATAAATTCTCACTTGAAGACAGTGTGAGATTAGCTCTGTTCCAGCTGACGCATACTTTCATTTAGAACCCACCTGACTATGAAATCACCCCTCATCCATTCCCTTAGGTCATGTAGAACGCCATGAGTCCTTGGCCATGGCTCCAGAGTGATTAGAATTCTTGCCACTGCCAGTCTCAAAGTAACGAGAGGTTCCAAAGAGACCCATTGATGGGAATGGCATCTTCACTAACTTGGTGGATGGCCTTAGTCAAGCTACATAATTTTTTCATGTTTAATTTATAATCTTTTTATTTTTATTTAAACTTTTTTGTCCTTAATACAAATCTTTATTTCTTTTTAAAAAAATATATTTTTTAATTTTTTTGCAGTATACCTTAGATTTAATAGTAGTACATATGTTTTCCTTTTCCCCCCCACTGTCCTCCCCCCAGTCTCCCCTACTCCCCAGCACATGTCCCCACCTGCCCCCCACCCCGCCTCAGTGTCTTGCATCCACTGGTTATGCTCACATGCATGCATACAAGTCCTTCGGTTGATCTCCCACAGCCAATCTATTCATTACATATTTTGATTTCAACAAAACATAAAAGGTATTTGTTAAACCAACTTTCTCTCCTAGTGTCTAGCTATCTAATTCCCTATCTGTTTCTTATCTATTTTTTCCAGAGATATTGATGCATATATATATAATAAGTACTGTATGTATTTTACCTCCTCCTCACTTTTATATAATTTTTAACATGTCGTACCCACTATATTTACACTAAAAGCACCTTTCTTTTTTCTTTTATTCTATTTTGACAATCTTGTCACATCATGACATAACGAACTTTCTCATTTATTTATTATGGCTGCATAACAATACATTGTGTGAATATATCATTATTTAATCAGCCTTCTTTTGATGGATAGTAACATATGGTCCAGTTGTTGGCTGTTACAAACACCAATGCAGAACATGCTTCATTCTTTTGTATGTGAATACTAGAGGCCCAGTGCACGAAATTTGTGTACCGTGTGTGTGTGTGTGTGTGTGTGTGTGTGTGTGTGTGCGCGCCAAGCCTGCACCCTCTCCAATCTGGAACCCCTCGGACATCCCTCTCACAATCCAGGACTGCTGGATCTGAACCACTCACCTGCCTGCATGCTTGCCTGATTGCCCCTAACTGCTTCTGCCTGCCAGCCTGATCACCCCCTAACCACTCCCCTGCCAGCCTGATCACCCCCAACTACCCTCCCTTGCCAGCCCAGTCACCCCTCAACCTTCCCCTGCTGGCCTGGTCACCCCTACTGCCTTCCCCTGCTAGCCTGGTTGCCCCTAACTGCCCTCCCCTGTAGGCCTGGTTCCCCCCAACTGCTCTCCCCCCCTGCAGGCCTGGTCACTTCCAACTGCCCTCTCTTTCTGGCCATCTTATGACCACATGGGGGTGACCATCTTGTGTGAGGGTGTGACAGTCAATTTACATATCACCTATTTATTATATAGGATATCTTTGGTATAAACTCCTAGATGTGGAGTTGTTGGACTAAAGAGTGTAGGCATTTATAGTTTGCCAAATTGCTCTCTCTCTGAGTTTCCTATTGCTGTTGTAACAAATTACTGCAGACTAAATAACTTAAAACAACATAAAATTATTCTTACCATATTGGAGGTCGGAAATCTTACAATCAAGATGTTGGCAGGGCTGCATTCCTGCTGGAGGTTTTAGAGAGAAGCAGTTTCCTGGCCTTTTCCAGCTTCCAGAGGTCGTCTACATTCCTTGGCTTGTGGCCCCTTTCTTTGTCTTCAAGGCCAGAGTGTAGCATCTTTAAATCCTTTTCCAGCCTCTGTTACCATCATTACATCTCCTCTGACTCTGAGACTCATGCCTCCGTTTTATAAGGACCCTTGTGATTATACTGAGCCCACCCAGGTAATTCAGAATGATTTGCCTATTTCAAGATCCATAACTTTAATCACACATGTAAAGTCGTGCCATAAAGGTAACATATTCAGAACTTCCGAGTTAGCATATGGAAATGTTTATGGAGACATTATTCAGATGACCATACTCATAGAATTTGTATCAATTTATCATTTAATTAATTAATTATTTATTTCTCACCTGAGGATATTTTTCCATTGATTTTTAGAGAAAGTGGAAGGGAGGGAAGGAGGGGGAGAATGAGAGAGAGAGAGAGAGAGAGAGAGAGAGAGAGAGAGAGAGAGAGAGAGAGAGACATGGATTGGTTGCTTTCTGCTACAGGCACCCCAACTGGGACAGGGGATCGAACCTGCAACCCATTTGCATACCCTTGAATGGGAATCAACTCTTGACCTTTAGGTGTGCAGGTTGATTATCTAACTGCTGAACATACTGTCCAGGGTGAATTTGTATCAATTTAAATCCCATCACAACCTCACTCATAGAATGTGTTCACATTTTTTGAAACTTTACCAATCTGAGAGGTTAAATGGGATCTGTGTTAAATTTCAAGTTACATTTCTTTACTATGGTTAGGTGAGTGGATTCTATCTAAGCCATCTCCTTTTTTCTTATCTTTTTGAACTGTCTGTTCAAATCATTACTTATATTTCTACCAGGTTGTCAGTTAAGAAATGATTATATATTAAAGTAGATAACGTTTCCGCGAAACAAATTGCACACATTTTCCCCCAGTTTGTCATTTGTATTTAAATTTTGCTTATGAAAATTTTTTCTTTGCTATGCAAATGGTTTTATTTTTATGTTGTTGAAATTATCAAATTTATTTATGGCTTCTTGGTAATGGTTACAAAGATCTTCTCCATTCCAAGGTAATAAAAAAACCCAATTTCCTTTAAAATTTAAATAAGTAAAAATCAACACAGGAAACAGATGGTTTTTATTGAAAAGGTGGAAATATAGATCTACAACATGAAAGAAATAAAAACCGCCTAAAATATATATTCTATATGAGTGGCCTATAGATTACAATATGTTTGCAAGTTGGGACTAGGCAGTAGTTGTCTGAGGCTGGCTCACATGGCTTTGCAAGAGCAGTCGAGCCTATTGTATCTCTTCCCACACCACCTTTAGGAACATCAAGGTGGTAGTTTAAAACTGATCCTGTTGAGGGTATTGATACTATGAAAATTTGCAAATCCGTTAAATCAGACTTTTCTCCCTACAGAGCCAGTTGTCAGCACACCACTGGAGAGTTTGTCTAAAAGCCTTAAAAAATCCAAGGACCGACAGATTTTTTGGTTTTATTTGGGAGTAGCTGGGGTGGGGGAAGGGTCTTATGTGTATGGTCTATGCATGTGGGAAGCTTTAGTTTGGTGGTACCTCTGTATACTGTACACACACACACGCGCGCGCGCGCGCACACACACACACACACACTCACTAAACATTAGACTGCATATTAACTCTGGCGACCTGCTTTGTCTCCTTAGTGACATATTGTTGGCACCTTTCTATCTCAATAAATATTTATCCAAATCATTATTTTAATGGTTGCACAGTATGCCACAGAGTTATTTATTATTGCATTTGACCAACTCCCTATTAGGAGACATTTATGAAAGTTCTGCATGTCTTGATTGTCCCCTCCAGTTGATATGATACCGAAGACGTTGGGATTATAAGTGAGGGAACTTTCAAGAAGTGCTTTGATATTTTCAGATAACTGAGGCCTTTACATTGCTCTCATCACTGCTCTAACGACCTCCGAGTAGGCAGGTCTTTTGGGAGATGCCCTGGTTTCCTTTGGTATAATTTGCTCAGACCCCTTAGAAACATACATTCTGAAGATATATCTATGGCGATAGCAGCTCAGGAAGAAGGAATGCTAGCATTAGAGATGTGGATTCCAAGAGACAGAAGCCATGAGGCAGCCAGGGAAGGTGACAATTAGGCCATAGATAAAAATAAGGAGGATAAATCCTATCAACCCACTGCGAGGTTTCAGACAGGCCACCAGGCATGGAGAATTCAGAGTGGAGGATAACCAGAGAAGATGTTTTTGGGCTCAGAGACTTAAAGTGAGAATGACATTTCCTAGTTAGCATAGATTAAACAAAACAAAACACACACACACACACACACACACACACACACACACACACACACACCACAATGGTTCTTTCTCAGGTACCCAGAATGTCCTTAATCCTGTATTAGGTATTTTAGAGAATGTAAGGGAAATTTAAGAAAGGAATGGTCGTTAGGGAAAAATGAGAATTTTCATAAGTTCATAACAACCTTTGCAAAGAACAATCACTTTGCAGAGCATCAGTTGCTGTATCTTCTTGATGATCAAATACAGGTTTATTGCACTCAAGTCAGTTCAGCGTTTTCCTGTGACATCTGCATAGCATAATTGCTCAGAACTGGAGTCCCATCTACAAGAAGGAGGTAGGAACTATGAATATTTTCAACAAGTACTAAGAACAGTATTACTGAGAGTGGAATTTTAATTAATGCCTTCGCTACAACTTTGAAAATAATATTTTTGTGTTTCCTTGAGCCTAAGGGCAAACGGACACCACCTAGTTCAGTGGTCGGCAAACTCATTAGTCAACAGAGCCAAATATCAACAGTACAACGATTGAAATTTCTTTCGAGAGCCGAAAACCGACTTCAGCGCATGGGCCACGAAGTTTCAATTGCACTGTATGTGCACACCCGCACGTGGTATTTTGTGGAAGAGCCACACTCAAGGGGCCTAAGAGCTGCATGTGGCTTGTGAGCCGCAGTTTGCCAACCACTGACCTAGTTGAAATACTATAGACCCTGTGGTTTTTGATTCTTAAAACACACTGTTGCCACTGGAAGGCAGTGTTGCCTAGTCACTGTGTTCTGCCAAGCCGCTGGATGGATCTGAAGCTCAAAGAAGTGATTTTATCTTGGCCTCTTTTCTGAATCTGGCCAAGATCCTGGGCTGCCCATAGATATGCCATCCAGGCTGGGTGTTTTCTTGCCCCAGGTGTGCTGGCAGTAATTATGTGAAATCAGCCTGTATGCATTAAAGTGCTGAGACTTGATCAATTTCCTTTGGTCTCCATTTTTTATAAATGTAAAATAGGACCCTCAGCCATTGCAAATGCATAGTTTAATTTTTTTAAAAAAGCAAATGGTATGATTTCCATACAAATATACACAAGCTGATTAATGAGTTAAAAGATACACTTTCAGAAATTTCACTTTGACTATTAACTTTCATTAAACCAAATCATTGTATGATTACCTCAAATCCTCATCCCCCCCCCCCCCCCCCCGCGCTCCATTACCTATTGCACCTGCTACATTTCTATCTAGGTCAATCAGGGGTTCACAAAGAAAATAGGTTCAACAATTAAATTGTCTTCCCCCGTTTTTTCTTCTTATCAACAAATGTTCAGGTAATGTCTTGATTTAGAAGTACACTTCAGAATTTAGGTTCTCTGTTGACTTTTTCATAGTTGACTCCTCTTTAGACTACTAACAAGAATCCCTTATCTTTGTACAGTGGTTTAAAAGTGTAAACCCTTTGTCTGTATTTTCTCATGGGCTTTTCATAGCCTGATGTATTTGGTAAAGGAGGAATCATGATTTCCATCTTGATGCTTAGGAAACAAGTTCAAGGTGAGTCATGCTCCCAAAGCCACTTAATCACTCTCAGGTTATAAGCTGCGCTTTTCCCTTCCTCACGCACACTACCTGTGCTAGTAAAGGCCCCTTCGTTGTGTGGGCGGGCCATGATAGCACGACCGGGAGTTACAGCCCTTTATTCACGGGGTTTTTCAGTCCATCTTTCCTCCTTCAGTGCATAGACAAACACACCAAGATGCTGGTAAATGGTCAGCACAGTGTGATTTTTTTCATGGACTTGGGATGAATAAGGGACTCTATACATTAAAGGCCTTTCTGCTTCTTAGGGTGCTTTACTCTAAAGAGTGTTTCTGTAGAAACGGTTTTTACTTGAAAGACTCTGGATCACTTTTCAAAAGCAGAGTCCTCTTATCTGAAATACATTCCTACCTGTGCTGAAAGACACAGGTATAATCGATGCCTTGATCATAAAGACAATCTTTATCAAAAGTGCCGCAGATCCTGAAGAGCCTGAGGGGCTGACAGAGGAGGCCCTTGCTTGGGTCAGAATGTGGTCGGCAGCTCAGCCCTCTGTGGACCAGGCATGAAGGAGGGTTTTGGAAACTGCATCAGAATTCCTCTAATCTCTCTCAGGATCAGATAATCAACACATTTCTAGATGCAGGCCACTTCAGTTCAATTGATACCAATAAGTCCTGTCACATCTTGGGTTTAGTGTTGGTTTAAAAATTGAAGGCTAGTGTATACTGATAGTTATAGGCAGTAAATTAGTTAATAATGATTTTTTAAAATCTATTATACTGGCTACCAAAATGAATTAAAATTAAATTAGTTTTCTTGCCCTCTAGCAATATTCATAAATGAGGAATAGTCCCTCAATACTGCTTAAAAAATTCAGTTTTACCAGTCGTATTCAGACACATTCTGTAAGCACCACAGGTAGGGTTCTTGTGTCCTTTAATAATTCAGCTCTGTGCCAGGCATGTTTTTGAGGAGATGAGAGAGGTCCTAGTTGATACTCTTCTTATTTTTTAAAAAATATTGATTTTTTACAGAGAGGAGAGGAGAGGAGAGGAGAGGGATAGAGAGTTAGAAATATCGATGAGAGAGAAACATCGATCAGCTGCCTCCTGCAAGCCCCCTACTGGGGATGTGCTTGCAGCCAAGGTTCATGCCCATGACCAGAATCAAACCTGGGACCCTTCAGTCTTCGGACCAACGCTCTATCTGCTGAGCCAAACCAGTTAGGGCAATATTCTTCTTTTTATATTAATGTTGTACACGATAGTGAATTTTCTTACACTGTGCTTGTGCCATTTCACAAGCATAACTTTTAATTTAGAATTTTAAAAAATTTAAAAATTTTATTGCGATCATTATAGATTCACATGCAGTAAGAAATAGTACAGAGATTTCCCATGTATTCTCCCAGTTTCCCCAATGGTAACATTCTGTAAAACTCAAGTATAATATTGCAAACAGGTTACCGACATTAATACAATCCACTGATCTTGTTCAGATTTCCCCAGTTTTACTTGTACTCATTTGTGTGTACATATGTGTGTGCACGTGTATTTAGTTCTGTACAGTTTTACCACCTGTGTAGGTTCATGTATCCACCACCACAAACAGTACACGGAACAGTTCCATCACCAGGAGGATCTTCACATTTCTCCTTTATAGCTACACCTTCCTCCTTCCAATCCCTGGCAGCCACTAGTCTGTCCTCCATCTCTAAAATTTTGTTTTTTCAATAAATGAAATCACACAGTATGTAACCTTTTATGACTGCCTTTTTTCAGGCAGTACCATTCCCTGGATATTCATCAAAGTTGTGTGTGTGTGTCAATAGTTCACTCCATTTCATTGCTGACAAATAGTGATGAACCCCAGTTTGCTTTAACCCTTTACTTGCTGAAAGATACCTGTGTCATTTCTAGTTTTATTTATTTATTTATTTATTTATTTTTGTGTGTGACAGTTTTGAATAAAGAGTCTATGAACATTTATGTACAAATTTTGTGTGAACAAAAGTTTTCATATATCTGGAACAAATGCCCAACTTTTATAAGAATAACAAGAGTAGAAGAATTTTTCTGTTGCCTTCCAGAAGATATATTCTTCTAAATGATGATACATTTCAACTTGTGTAGAAACTCCAGACCTGTCAATATGTCTTGTAGACATGCATATTGTCTTCATCTTGTCCAAGATAAATAGAGAACCATTTAGCATGAAAATAATTTGAAGTTCATTATACGGCTAATGCATGAGGGAGATAAGGTGTAAGTACTTAAAAAAATAAGGCGAATGTACAGGTAGAGTTGTCATTTCCTGTTTTGCCCTCCCACTTCTAAATTTTCTAGTCATTTGAAGGGCCTCTATTGTTGCTATGTTACATTGTATTCATTTGTTTACACACCAGACTCCCAACCCTGGTGGTCTCTTAATTCCTTTGACAGCTGGGCTCATTTTGCTTATCTCAGTAATAATGTAAAGTAGGTATTTAATAAATGTCTCTTAAAGAATGCATTTCTTTTTTTTTTTTTTTTACATAGGACAGCTTATAAGTCATCTAATATGTTTAACTTTCATATAGCTACTTTGATAAAAATTAGTAAAAATGTACCATAATATCTTCTAATTACACTATTATGATCTTGTATAGAGAAGAAACTCCTGATTAAGACCATGCTTTGGAGAAAATTGGAGAGTGGTTTATGTTTTTTTAAGATGAAGGGAGTTTATTAAGAACAAAAGTGATATAATATAGTATTTCACTTGAGAGAAAATAGATTAAGAATTCAATTGTTCCCTAGGTAATGTAAAAAATATGATATAATCCCACACCTACATTTTACAGTGGGATTAGTGTATGTGTGATGTTTTTTAAAATATATTACATTTTGACAGTTGGAAGACATTTAATATTATTTTAATGCAGGCTTACATAAGATGATTTCATCAACATTCTTGGAGGCTAAAGCCATCATGGCAGAAGGAATATCAGCAGTGTAGGATAATTTCATTTTACCATCAGTGGTTTAAGTTTGATGTTTTATTTTAAATTTCATGATGGATATTGTACTGCTGGTATTAATCAGATAGCCTTTGTATATTACATTGCTCTGGTTCTCACTCAAGATGGTAAAGCCCAATAGTTTTAGAGGCCAGAATCTGGCTTCATTTATAGAAACAAGTTTAAATTTGAAATATCTTTGTTATAATGAAAATATTATCATAGACCAGTAAAACATACAAATAATTATACAACTATCTTAAAAATATAAGTGTAAACTCTCGTAACTCTTTTACAGGAATTTCTAAAAATAACAGTATTTAATAATTATTTTATAATGTTTCTTTTTGCTGCCTGAGCTAGGCATATTGATTCATAAAGTTACCAAATGACACAAAGTTTAGAAAAGTTAGGTTTTGAACAATATAAAAATTTAACTATCTGACTATCACACCATTGTGATTTGGTCTAAATTTTTTTTTCCTTTTAAATATGACAAATTTTACATTACGGGGATTATAGATATTCTCCCTATGTGAAGATTAGCAAAAAATTATACATTCTTCTATTCTTGACATATTTTCTATTACATTTGGAGACTGTACATTGGCAGGCAAAGATGTGATATTGTTTTAGAAGCAGCAGCAATTTATAGTTCGGTTGAAGCAAGTTCTTGTAATAATGACAGGCACAGTTCAGCACTAATCCATGGGGATCTATGCAACATGGCAAACAATACACTTTCCAGGACATGTTTGAATTATGAATCCAATGGTGGGCAGTCTCTTAAGTTCTGTGCAGAATAGCTTTGGTGTGAGTTGATGGAGCATTTTGTACCTGGATTCAGAACTTTTATGAAGGCCAATACCCTGAAACTCATTCAAGCAATAAATCCACTTGTCTTTGAGTTTACAAGGCAATAAACAGTGAAGGCCTTTGACCTTAACATTTACTGAATACATTTGCGGCAGTTGTGTTTATTGACAACTATTTATAGGGAAGCATTGGGTACTGGATTTCTTAAGGGGAGGGCAAGACTAATTTTGCAGGTCTTTTTAAAATAAAAATAAAAATTCTGAATTTAATTTTTGGCTATTAAACAAATTTTCAGTTTTGGAGTTGAGATTTCAATCTATCTGCATACAAAACATGTTTTGGGAATTTGTTTGTTTATGATGCAACTTAAAGATGACTCCATGGGAGTAAATGCTTGCTTGTTCAATTCAAAGGGTATTCCATACTTTGAAAGTAGGACAGAAGCAAATGATAAAGAGCTTTTAAGTCTTCCACATCCCCCATAGATTCATTGTATGCCATGATGTAAAATATTTCTCTTCTGGATAAATATCCACTGATATGGATCTATAATGCTGAGTCTCCCAAAGATGTTGGGGAATTTATTAATTTTAAATACATTATGTACTTTTAATTTTATGCATTAGAAATATAAAAGTGAAAGAGGAATCCTAACTATTACTATTTTTTAAAATATATATTTTATTGATTTTTTACAGAGAGGAAGGGAGAGGGATAGAAAGTCAGAAAAATCCATGAGAGAGAAACATCGATCAGCTGCCTCTTACACACCTCCTACTGGGGATGTGTCCGCAGCCAAGGTACATGCCCTTGACCGGAATCGAACCTGGGACCTTTCAGTTCGCAGGCCAACACTCTATCTACTGAGCCAAACCGGTTTCAGCAGGAATCCTAATTATTGAAATAATTACTCTGTTAGCAAAAGGGCAGCCTGCAGCTCTTTATTATTCCTGAAAGTTGGGCTGGATTGCCATTACTTCTCACTGCAGATGGGGAACTGAGGCCCAAGGCAATCAAGTGTTTTGTTTCAGTAAGCAGGAGAGTCTGAGGTGCTGGCTGATTGAGAAAAGATGCTGCAGGCACCTGGGGTATGGGGCAAGAAACAACTATAAAAGGAAGAGTCACTTGTGCTCAAGGAGAGTCTTCGGAACCAAGTTTTCACTGTAGACTCAGACCGCAGTTACTTCTCACCATGAGGACACATGTACCCGAGGAAAACAGGTAACCCCTTTCTGATGATGCTATTTGTACACTCTGGAAATAGGGAGAAATCCCTTGCTGATCTTGGTGGGGCTCATGTCTTGGAAAACAAGATGTGCTGATCATTATCTTAACATCTGGTGATGATGGGAGTTCTTGAGTGGGGAGTTTACAGAATCCATCCCTCCCAGATTCCACCATAACATTGATACCATACTCCTAGTAGATAAATTCTGCAACAACAGCCTTTGGCAGCCTTGCAGTTAGCTTACAAAGTTTTAGCTCACAAAATTCTTGAAGTATGTGTTCTCCGATTGTGTTGTCACTTTTTATTAGGCAGTGTGTTTCTGCAGATCCACTCCAGTGGGGCCCAGACTCTATTTTTGCCCATTGGCCTGAATCTGGGCTTGCTCATGTGTCTCTTTTAACAGGTTGTAAAAGGAAAAGGAAGTTTCATCTGCTTGTTGATAGGAATAGGGTACGATCTGGCTGAGTTGGTTTCACTAGGTAATCTGGTGTTATGGTGTCAGTGGTTAATGGTTCTAGTTCACTTTGCCTAGAGAAAAAATACATATTACAATCATGCAGGCTACTCTCTTACAAATATGGTCATAGTTCTGGATGTGAGTGATTCAGGACAGTTTGTTCATTAATGGTGATTCCCAGAACAGTTGCTACTATTAGAAATTAGTTGATGAGGTTAAGGATCAATAACTGAAATCACTTATTTCACAGAAGACCGTGTTTTACATTATTATTTTCATAATGACCCTATATTTGTTGTGGATGGTAATTATAGCAACTTTCTAACGATATTCAGCATAACATTTCAATATGGTTATGTCCCATTGAAATAAATTTCATCTTAAGGTAGCCATTTGGGTGGCATGTCCCTGGCCTGGAGTTGAAGACAACACAACACTCTGCACCGGGGCACGGTGGTGTGTGCAGTAATGTTAGCCGGGCAAAGCAAGTAGCTGCTTTGAAGGTTATCATGTGTAACTCCTTTTTCCAGCTCAAGAGCATATCTTGTTTTAAACAACTTTTTGAAAGGCAGCCAAAGAAAAGTTTGGCTTAGCTATGCCCTTACCAGCCCTGTTTCGGGGATACAGTGTTCCACTTCTTGGAGGAAGAAGATAAAGCAAAGCTGGCTTCAGGAGGTGTGTAGGAATCTGTGTTCACGTATTTAAAGGCCGTGCATGAGAGTCAAGCCCAAAGGAAAAGAATGAAATAGAGAAACCTGATAATAGGAAGATGGATGGCTGTCTTATATCCAGTTACAGGTCCTGGCACGAGAGTGAAGTTCTAATAGTGTGAATGAGAAGAGTGCATTAGTAAGAACTGGTGAATACAAGACTGACTGGCTGGCATTACTTTGGATGGATTGAATTTGGGACAAGAATGTGAAAAATGGCATGAAGAAGTCTTGGAGGACTTCTCTTTTCTTTCCTGTTCACTCTTTTCAAATGTACAGGCAAACCGTAAAACTTCCTTTGAAAGCCCATGTCTCTAGGGAGGCTGGATTGTTTTCATGATTCAGCTGATCTCAACGTTAACTGGGGCACTTGCCTCCAAAAACGGGAAGCTTAACTCCCTGAAACAACTAGGAACTTCCCAGAAAGTGGTGCACTTGTGTTGGCAACAAACAAAACAGGCCCGAAGGCTGCGGAAACCTGTTTGCTGAGCAGCAAGGGAAATGCCCTCAGCCAGACGGCAACACAGGAATGTTGGGCAGGAGATCAGATCCACAGTCGGAAGGGGAGAAGCGGCCGATAAGGCTGCAAAGAAAGCAGCTTCAGTCACTAAAATTGGTTTCAGGGGTAAAGTGAGGAGGGCCAGGATGTTTATGATACAATCGCTTTATGCTGCTAAATTCTGGCACACACCACAGGCGCGGTGACTAAGAGGCATGTTTGAATAACCCTGCAAATGTGGGGCCTACCAAATTGTGCTCGGGTGAGAAATGAAGTACATTTAATTTAAGGAAAAGCAGTCTTTCACATTCTCAACAAGACTTCTCACTTGGGTAGTCAGCACCTTTGAGCAACAAATCAGTTGCATTAACTAGGGTTACTGGTAATCGGATTTTGCGCTCAAGACTCAACACACGTGGGGCCCATTCCATACGCCAATAGGAAGATCATTTCTGAGAAAAGGGGATTGCATGTGGTGTTATGCAATCCTCAAATGTAAGCATACTTCCCTGAGCTTTAAGACAAGACTTTTTCAAGCTTCTCTTCTACCTTGGAAGTGTAACCTGTTTGGGGTCGATAGCAACTTTGAACTTTTCCTGTGCATTTACGAGTTTCTAGGATTTCAGTTTATGGCCCCAATTCCTACCGTGGCCATAATGATAAGAGGTGAAAATCAGAGCATCTCCAAATGGGCCTGCGGCCAGCCTGTGAGTGAGCCTGGTCCCTGTGCAGCCCCAGCACCTGCGCCTCTCACTTCATCACTTCGATTCTGCCCACTGAGGGCACTTAGATAAGAGAAACCACATGCCGGCGGTCCTCGCGAAGCTGAGAGGTATTTCCAGTTGTCCAGAAGCTCATGCTTGGCCGATCCAAGCGCGGTGTTGCTGAGAAGTGTTCAGTCAGGTGACCACATGTGGAAGCTGAACATTGATGCTGAGTGGGAATTGTCAGTAAGTGGAAATCAGCGGCGGACTACCTTAGCCTTCCTTCTTGTTCAACATTAATCTCGGGGCTGCGTTTATAGGCTGATTCCAGATGTGCTCGACTCTAAGGCCAAGTGCTCGAAGTGACAGGTGGCGTGCTTACCTCAGCATAAAGAAGGTATTATAGATCCCAGGGCACATGTCTGACTGTCCCCCGGGAGCGCCTGGCAGGGCATTTGGCTGCAATCTGGCTGGCAAGCCAGAGGAGAGCGCTCGTCCCAGCGAGTAGAGAGATGTAGTTCTCAACGGCGGCGATAGAGGGCGCATCTTGAAAGGAAAGCGCTAAGCCAAGGACCATGAAATACGAGCTTCTAACTTGGTGTCTCCGGGGTCATTCCTCCTGGTGCACCTCTCTAAACCGCTGGCTGGCTTTCGGTGTTGTTACTCTGCAGCCATGGTATTTGGTGAGCTCTGTTTTTAGGAACACTTAATTGGTTTGACCTGCCCCGCTGCTTCTGACATGAGGAGGAGCGTTCCAGGAATAGATCTCAAGACTCAGGCCTCTCAAACTGGAGGAATGTACATTGTCTGCGTGCACCCCTGCTGTTGACTTCTTTGTATTATTTATACTCTAATACACACATAACATTGGACACATATTCCTTATGCTTACAAACCCGATGCTATTCAAACTATCAGTCTGATTCATCAAACAGTGGGTGGTGGTGTTTTGCTAAAGCCCCTGCTTCCTCGTAGAATTACCAACTTGAGATCCAGTCCTACATTGCATTTGTATTTTTAACTTCGGTGGTGCTGGTTCAGAGAATTTCTGTACACGCAGGTGAGGTATACGAGAAAGATTAACAACCTTCAGGCTTGCTTTGTTAGTGTAGGAAAGTCAGATCTCGGATTAAATCTAAGATTTGCCAAGAATCGAATTTTCAAATAGCAGTTTGAATGAAGCATGAGTTGGGTGAAGGTGTCTTTTGTACTAGAAGATAAGCTTCGCAGCCCAGAGGGTTAAAACCTGCATCAAATGGCTGTCTGATTCAATGATTGTTGGAACTGGGACTAGAATATTCTTTATTGGTTAGTTATTATTTTACGGTAACAGACTGGTGCAAATAGTTGTGTACAAAGGCAGGGGCCACCCAGCACATTAACTCACACTATAAATGGACTACAGACTGTTCGGCAAAGGTTCTTTTGAGCACTGTATGCCTGTATTGCTATGTGCCTCGGTCTCAATTCCTCCACCAGTGTTTTTAATGTGAGTACCACAAGCTTTAACTGTGAAGACCCATGTGGATCACACACCGTGGAAGGCAGAAGCAGGTGTGGTTGTCTCAGAGCAGGGTTTAGTTGTAAGGCACCAGCAAGGTGATGCAGAATTTCCTTATTCTATGTGCTTGAGGTTTTTACCACGTGAAAACAATAAGTTAAAAATTCCAATGATGGGTTTTCTTTAAGAAGAGGAGAGGAAAAATAATAAAATGGCTATAAATCCATATATCAAGAAAAGGGGGGGGGACTTATGTACTACTATTATATCTGTTATAAGGCAAAAAGTAAAAAAAGAAAAGAAAATGACTGGAGAAAATAAGTTGATAAATATATGAAACTTGATAAAACATCACTGAAGAGGATGCTCTGGATTTGAGCAACAAAGAAGAAAGTAAAGCAGTTTTCCTTAATTTCAGAGAGACAGGTAAGAAAACTGAAAAACTCAGAAATAGCTGCTGATTCTGAATACTATCATATGATTTTTATATTTACCATATTCATGCATTGGTATGCTTGCCTAAAGGAATAACTGGTAGCATTTTCAACTGGAAAAATTAGAACAGAGCACAATAACCAAAAGATGGAAACAGCCCACATGTCTATCAATGAATAAGTTGATAAATAAAATGTGGTCTATACATACATACAAGGACAGCTTTAAAAAGGAGGGAGATTCTAACATACACTACGACATAGATGCTCCTTGAAGGTATTATGCTAAGTGAAAAGAAAACTAGTCACAAAAGGACAAATATGATTCCACTTATATGAGGCACCTAGAATAGTCAAATTCAAAGAGACAGAAAGTAGAATGATGGTTGCCAGGCATTGGGAAGATAGAGGAATGGGGAGTTAGTGTCTAATGGGTATAGAATTTCAGTTTTGCAAGATAACAAGAGTTCTAGAGATGGATGCTGGTGATGATTACACAACACTTAAAAACTGTTATAATGGTAAATTTTATGTTATGTATATTTAATATATAAAAAATTATAACAGAGCAGTTTCGGACACCCAAGAATACTGCAGTCTGAGGAACACCACTCTGGACTGTGATTTGGGGCACCAGGATCAGCCCACTGTCCTCTGAAATGAGGGAAAGCAGGCTAATGTGCTAGGTTGTCATAAAGCTTATATCCATTAAAAAGGTTTCCTTTATTCTAGATTTATGTTTATGCCACTTTATTGGGGGGGGGGGACTTATTCATTTGTGAAATGAAGATAGTAGCAGCTCAAGATTGTTTTTTCTTAATGCACCTACTTGGCAAAGCAAATAGTTGGAAACATCATGTTGCTAGCTCCAACTAAAAAGTTATTTTAAAAAGTGATTAGTGCCCTGGCTGGATGGCTCAGTTGGTTGGAGCATCATCGTGTATACCAAAGGTTATGGGTTCGATTCCTGATCAGGGCACATACCTAGGTTGTAGGTTCAGTCTATGATTGGGGAGCATGAGGGAGGTAACCGATTGATGTTTCTCTCTCACATGGATGTTTCTCTCTCTTAAAAAAAATCAATAAACATACGCTTGGGTGAGGATTTAAAAAAAAGGGACTAGTGAAGTCCCAATCTTGTAACTGCTGCTTTTAAAAACTGGCATGTGGTCCTGTTATTCTTTCCCATTTTGATGGCTATACTTACTCAAGGTGCATTGAACAAGAGAAAAATTATAGCTTAGCATTCTAGAGCCAGATTGCACCATCTCCCTCGGCGGCCTTTGCAAAACATAAGGACCGGTACAGATGTAAGCTGTTGTTAGCTCTCTTTCAATATTTATTGAACACCTATGGTAGGCTTGGGGAAACAAAGATGAATGAGATTTGGTCCCTGCTCTGGAGGAGCCCATGGCCCAGCAGGGGAGGCCCTCACATAAGCGACTCTAACACAATGTGATAAATTCTGTCACAGAGAGATGGACAGAGTGCTATGGGAGCACAAAGGAGAGGCAGTAAATCCGTAATGTTATCCTAATGTTTTACAACTTTTATAGAAAGGAAATATATTGTCTAAAGTTTGAAGTCAAACCTTCTGGCTGAGATGTGGGCCTATTTCCCCTCATTTTGACCCCAGATTAGAAAACAAATCATCCCACCAGGACGGGCAGCAGCAGACGGTGCAATCAGGGTGAGAAAATGTGACAGAAGGCACGTTTCAGGGACACAGTGTTTACCATGGCTTGAGCACATCACAGGGAAGAATTAGGGGCTCAGGAGTTGGGTGAATCAAACAAGACCCAGGATGGCCAGACCCCAGGGAACAGCACTCTGTGCCACGCAGGGCTGCATACCTAGCACACACAGGGCTTCAAGTGGCAGAGGGACAGGAAGAAGGCTGGGGAGCAGGATTATAAACTGAGTTGATCATTTAAGTGAAGGGGCTGGCTCCTTAGGAAGAAGAACAATAGGCATTAATTACTGAAGGCTTACTGTGACCTCAGGACTGTGCTAACACCTATTCTTTCACTTAATCTTCACAATGATGCTGGGGATATTAACATTGTTGTTATTATCATCCCATTTCATGAATGAGATAACTAAGACCCTGAGAGCTTGCTGACTTGTTCCAAGTCACATTAGTAGAACATGCTAGAGGAAAAGCCAGGGCTTGACACCAGGCCTACAGGACCCCAAAGCTCATCCTCTCCAACCCAACCTCCACATCAGTGACAGCATTCTCCCACTTTCCAGCAACAGTCTCCAGCTGAATATTCCAGCAGGCCCTCCAATTTAATGTGTGGAAGTAAAATTCATGCCCTCCAGTCTGATCCTGTTAGTATCCCTCCTCTCCTCTCCTCTTCTCAAAACCTCCAGCTTGTTCTTTTCTCCTCCCACTTCTTTCTTGCCACATCTGGAAGGCCAAGCCACCTGACCCAAACTTTCCATTCCAATTGCCACGGCTGCAGCCCAGCCGCACACTGCCTCTCACCTGCTCATTTGTCCTGGGTACTGGTCTCCACCATGTCCAGTTAACAGGAACTCTGGTGCCAGATAAAACCTCTTTTGAAGCCCAGCTCTGATTACGTTACTCTCTGCTCAACACTTAATATAATTAATTTCTTCCTGTGAACTCAAAACAATGTTTGGCCTGCATAGTTTGTCATTCAAAGCATCCGATGATATTTCTCAGCCCAACTTTCCAGTGTTAATGCAATTTAAGTTGTCTTCATGTCCCTTTTTGCTCCCTCATATCCTTTCATTCCAAGCAAAACTTTCGTATTGCCTTATCCTTTACCTCTGTGCCTTTATTTATGTCCACTGTCTGAAATGTGCTCTCTGTCCTCTCTACTTGCTGACATCCTACTTGATGTCCTAGGTGGGTTTCAGGTGCCATTTCTTCCCCCTCTCACCTCTGTTGGAAGTGATCTCTGTTGTTTTAGGATACTGGTAGCATTTTACACAACATAAGGCAGTAGTCCCACACCGCCTTTTACTTCCATGTAGAATTGCCTTAACTTATCCATTAGACTTGACTTTCTAAAGATAGGCATCTTGTCTTTTTCATGTTTTGGTTCTCCTTAGGCCCTAGCCTGAGAGCTCAAGTATTCACTGAAAGAATGAAGGAGGTTGGAAGAGGGTGTCAGATCAAAGAATGAGGGAGCTGAGAGGAAAATGGGTTCTAGCCATATAATCAATGCTTTAGATGTCCCTTGAATTTCTCCTGAAAAATTAATTCCAGGATTATTCATAGAATTCTGTCTCGGGCTTTATGTTGCTACTATCATGTCACATTGTCTTCTCTTCATCATCAAATCGCTTTCTTGTCACTTCCTTTTACTCTGCTGGAAACTGGTCCACCTTTTAGAATCAAACCAAAACTCTTCAATCACTCTAGAAACTCCTTTATACTTATTTCAGGGATTTGTGTTGTAGAAGTTCTACAAATGTTCTTACAGCTTTCTGTCATGTGCATTTTGGGCAATTTAAATTTGTGGATTTTTTGGTCCTTGTCCTACACTAGTATTCCCCAGTTATCCCTTTGCTGAGGGCAGGACTGATGCTTGGTGCAACATCAGGACATCATAGTAGCCTGTATGGACAGCATTCTCAGTGCTCAGCCTGCTCAACAGTACATGCAGCCTTGATTGTGGGCCCATGAAAGTCAGGTACACGTTTGGCTGATTGCTGGTCATTCTGAAAGTCATCGTGGGCTCCAGGGGGACCTGGACAGCTCCAGAGGGTCAGATGGGAAGCCAACTGCATGCTGGTTTGTTCAGCCACTCACAGCGTTTCAGGAAAGCAGGCTCGTGTCTGGACGTCCAGCCTTCATCTGGTCTGTTTCCACACATGCGCAGACTCCACAGGTTGCCTATGTGAGAGCTGGCAGCCTGAGAATCCACATCCACGTGCAGGTGCTAAATTTCATATTTGGGTATTCAGAGGGTAAACCGAGAAGGGAAAATAATTGGAATCCAACAGCATCGCCAATTACGAGAAGCTAGCTGTGACCTTTTGTGTCAAAATCATGTGCTTGTGTAGCCTGAGAACTATGGCGATGGGTCTTCCCTAAACACAGAGACAATGCTTTGTTAGTCTACCATCTGCGCCTGTCAAGTTGCTTCTTCACCCCTTCATAGGCTCACTGCTTGTGGAATAAATGTACTTGGCAGTGTAATGAGATTCTTTCCCTTCAAGCGTTGGGGCTGCTTACTCTCACTTGGGATGCCCAACCCTCTGAATGCCACAGCGACTAGGGATGGGGCTTTCCTGCGGAGGAGTCATGGTGTGCAGTTTTCATGGAATTCAATGTGAGTTTGAAAGGAAAAATGACCCAGAGGAGGACAAGGAAGAAGAGACGGCCCATTAGCAGACGAACCGTATGACTTCAGAGCTGTCAACGCGGCAGCTGGGGGAACATGCCAAGAAGCCAGATGCTGCTGCTGATGTTCATCGCAGCCCCTTGTGTGGCCCTGGGCACCAGGCTTTATTGCTGGATGAAGTAACAAAGGCAGGAGAGGGGGGAATTGCAGGCATGCCCAGGGGACTAATGACCAAGGTCTGGGTACAGTTAAAGGAAACCAGAAATAGTGAGATGTCTTACCACCCTTACTTGGCCTTATAAAGTCAAAGAAGACAATGACAAGTGGAAATCCTGTTCATGACAACCTGCCAGCATTATTAGGAATTTAAACTATGTACATACCTTTTCCCTAAGAGATTTATTTGGAAAACTACCTAGCAAGCAGCATACTTTAATTTGAAGCTGGATTTTAGGTTGGTGAGATCCCATTGCTAGAGCATCCTATCAGAGTTTCTAGCTTCTCTTTTGTGGCCCCAGGAACATGCATACACGTGAAGTCCCAGAGAAGTGGAATTTGTTCTTATTTTAACAGATGAATGAGCAGAAAAGAATCTCACTGACTTAAAGGAATGTGAAGTGGCTTGCTTAAAGTTATTCCATTTGACATTTCCAGGAATAGAACTTTCTGAGTGCTGGCGCCCTTGCCTCAGCACTCACCACCAGACTGCACTTTCCTCTTCTTCCCTCTACATCATTGCTCCTCCCCATTCACCTATTTCCATTAAGTTTCCTTCCTCTCCCCCACCACTCTGGCCTAATGCTATACGAAACCAATTTATTTTCTCTCATACCTAAAAGGCTACTGGAGGAGTCATTCCTAGCCTTTTTGGAAGAGGAAATCACTTTTTAAAAAGATTACTTGTATACTAAAGGATTTTTGGAAACAGGCTGTATAGATAACTTAAAAAAGATTTGAGGTGTGAGAAAATGATTTTTTTCTGCATTAGGCAAATAGAGCAGTCAGATGATAAACTACAGAAATCAAGTTTTATGTATTTCCTTACGACCCTGAGATACTTTGCCTTCGCACTCAGAGAGGTGGATTTTAGTACCATCTTTGTGTGCACTCTTGGTTTATTCCCCCTCCTGAAAGAGAGCAGACACGGGACTAATGTAAAGTATTAGATCATCTAAAACTGGTATAGAGTGTGGTTCTGCCCAGATGCATTTTATATGGTGGGGGAAATTTAAAGATACTGGGACTTGTTGACCAGGTCATTGAGCACCTGGGAGTGAATTTCAAACAGGCATCATAGGAATGAAGTATTTTCCTCATTGTTTTGTCCCCCCTTTCTGAGCTTTCCTTCTGTTTCAGAGCAACAAGGTGTCCTCACTACCTATCTTAGTTTGGGTTCTCTCCTCAGAGCTAGAGGGAAGGGCTTATGTGAGGTAGTTTATTTCATCAAGTATCCCAAGGAAATATTTATGTGTGTGTGTGTGTGTGTGTGTGTGTGTGTGTGTGTGTGTGTGTGTGTGGTGTGTGAGCGTGTGCGCAAACATGTAGGGGGGGTTGGAAATAGTGAAATCAGAAAAGAGGGAAAGCCACGGCAAAGATGTATTATTGAGCTGGTCATTATCATATGCAACAGGTACTAAGTCCCACTGGGAACCTCCCGAGAAGCAGTGGAAAATGCATCTTTGGAATTATCCACCCCAGGGGCAGAAGAAGGGAGATTTTGTCCACTGGCTCCCATGCTCCATAGGTTAAGGGTTGTCCTGTGGGATTACCTTCCTCACACTTCCAGGTTTGTGCACTTGTGAGTGCCAAGGTGTCCCATTCTTCACTTGCCCTCTGATCTCCTGCTGGTGCCTCCCATTGACTGATCTCAATTAGAAGCCAAAAGGCAAGGGAGCCCAAGATAGAGTCCACACGGGTCAGCCTTCCTTGGCACAGAGCAGAGTGTAGACCTGGAGGAGCAGATGGAAAACATTCAGCAAGGCTAGTGCAAATTTACATGGATAGTTATGGTCCAGTTCTCTCTTATTGGGGCTTGGGTGCCTTTCACACCTACTTGGAAGTGGGTTGTATTGGCACAAATAAAGAATCTTTAGGTTTACAAAATGGTATGCTTGGCCCTGGCCAGGTAGCTCAGTTGGTTAGTGTCATCACAGTACACAAGGTTGCTGGTACAATCCCAGGTCAGGGCTCATACAAGAATCAAACAATAAATGCATAAAAAATAAGTGGAACAACAAATTGATTTCTCTCTCTCTCTTTCTCAAATAAATAAATCAATAAGGTAAAAAATGACAGGCTTAGTATACATTTAACTGAGGGGGTGGGTGAGTGATATGTGGCTCAGAGGGCGACTAGTCTGATCACTGTGGGATTTTAATGTATTCAAAGTTACTTGGAAAATATTTTTTAATAGCGAGATTAGAGAGACATTTATTTAGTGTGTAAAAACCGTGTTGGCCCCTGGACAAGGAATAGAGGAGGAAAATGAGATTCAAAGCAAGTTCATAGTTTGTGGTGGAAGTGAGGGAACTTTTCTCTCTCCTAATTTCCTTTGTTGCTATTTCAAGGCTGTTTTTGGAATAATCAAAAGTAAAGAGAAGCCACTAGTCACCTCGAAGAGCTTGTTTAGGCTTCTGGACAACTATGCTGGCAATACCAAGTATCTTGGATAAAGAAGGCTTTAAACATGAGTATTTCATGCCTGAGTATTGGAAACTTAAACTAGAGTCCATGTGAGGTTCATTTTAATAGAGCCCTCTAGGTTTTTAAGCATTTTTTCCCATAATTACTTCTGTTTTCTTTATAAGCAGTTTTATGGGGACTGGAGGGGAGGTATTTTCCTTACCCCTTCAAGTGGCTTCGTGCCAGCTCCCAGGTCACTGTGGACGCACAGAATGAGATCCAGTCTCTAACATAACCTCATGAAGTGGGACATCCAATGTTCTGAGACCTGTCCTTTCTTTCAGGCGGCACAGGGTGAGAGGTTGTGATTATTGGGTGTTAGGACGAGCTGGACTTTATCAGGACAGAGCAAAGAACAGGAGCTTGCCCATCCTCACCTCCTCCCTGATGAGGAGGCTGCAGCCAAAGCGGGTGTCACTAATGTTTATCTATGTACATAGACCAAATGCCAGATGCTGTTTTGAGCACATGACTCTAAGAAGTGGAGATGGGTGACTTTAATACTTCTCTTTCTAACCACAGTTGCAAACCTAACTCCAATATCTTTGGACTGTCATGAGAATTTGCCCTGAGAAAAATATGTCAGCTGAAAGGTATTGTTTCTGATCTCATAGACTACGACCAGTTGACATGTTATCTGAGCTGCATTGATTCAGGGGCCTGGCTTACAGATGTGACTGGTAGTTTGGTTTTCCAGTCTCCTTTCACCCCCGTCTGCCCAACAAGGACAAAACATTTTTTTCTGTTTACTTTTTATTATTATTTTTTAAAATTCTTTATTGTTTAAAGTATTACATATGTCTCTTCCCCCCGCTATTGACCTCTCCTCATCCACCCCCATCCCACAGCACATGCTCTCACCTCCCTAGTGTCTGTATCCATTGGTTATTCTTATATACATGCATACAAGTCCTTTGATTGATTTCTAATCTCCCCCCTCTGCTTCCTTCCCCCGCCCCCCCTTCCCTCTGAGGTTTGACCATCTGATCGTTGCTTCTCTGTCTCTGTATTTCCATTCCTCAGTTTATGGTGTTCATTATATTCTACAAATGAGTGAGATCATGTGATATTTATCTTTCTCTGACTGGCTTATTTAGCTTAGTATAATGCTCTCCATATCCATCCATGCTGTTGCAAATGGTAAGAGTTCTTTCTTTTTTATAACAATGTAGTATTCCATTGTGTAGATGTACCACAGTTTTTAATCCACTCATCTGCTGATGGGCACTTAGGCTGTTTCCAAATCTTAGCTATTATAAATTGTGCTGCTATGAACATAGGAGTGCATATATCCTTTCTGATTGGTGTTTCTGATTTCTTTGTCTCCCTCCCACTTCAAGAAAACCAGCTGGGTATTCAGCCGCCCACCCTTATGCGTGGCTCTGCACCTCTTCCTATGAGCGTCTCCGCAACTCTGCCCTCCCCAGCTCCTCTGAGCCTCAGTGACCTTTTATCTTTCCTTCTATTTGTAGAATTTCCTTCCTTTCTGGTGGTTCTGGATGATGTCCATTTTGTCTTTTAGTTGTAGTTTTGAAATTGTTGTGCGGGGAGTTGTATCCTCTTGTTGCATCGATCCCTTTAGAATTATGAAGTGGCCTTCCTTATCTCTTGTTATGACCTTCACTTTGAAGTTTATTTTGTCAGATATAAGTATTGCTACCCCAGCTTTTGTTTTTTCATTTCCACTTGCCTGAAAAATATTTTTCCATTCCTTCACTTTCAGTCTGTGTGAATCCCTTGTTCTGAGGTGGGTCTCTTATAGACAGCATATATATGGGTCATGTTTTCTTATTCATTCAGCCACTTGATATCTTTTAATTGGAGCATTTAATCCATTTACATTTAACTAGTTAACTGCCATGTGTCCAAAAAGGAAATCATCCCCATACGCCATGATATTTTGAATTTAATTATAAAAATCAATTTGCAATGAATATTATAAAAATAAATATACTACTCACAATTCGAGTGTTCTTGAATATTTTCAGTTGAAAATTCTCATGAAAAATGATTTTAAAGTTGGTCTATAGATGTTTATGGCAGGCAAATGGTTAAGGTTATTATTATTATTATTATTATTATTAATTTATTTAAAGAGAAGTAAGCATTTATTTCCTTGTTTCTCAAATAGAGTTGGCTGAGATGGTTGCTTTTTGGCAATTAATCAAAGAGACCAAATCCCATATCCTCGTCCGACTCCTCTGACTCTTCCTTTACTTCAACCTTGGCTGGGGCTGCAGCAGCAGCAGGAGCTACAGTGGTGGCGGGGGCCACAGGGGTAGCAGCCACAAAAGTAGATGGATCAGCCAAGAAGGCCTTGACCTTTTCAGCAAGTGGGAAGGTGTAATCAGTCTCCACAGACAAAGCCAGAACTCGCTTGTATCCATTGATGATAGAATGGGGTACTGATGCAACAGTTGGATAACCAATCTGAAGGCATACGCTGGCAACATTGCAGACACCCTCCAGAAAGCGGGAATGCAGAATTTCCTCTGTGATGTCAAGCACTTCCGGGTTGTAGATGCTGCCATTGTCAAACACCTGCTGGATGATCAGCCCACAGGAGAAGGGGGAGATGTTCAGCAATGTGGCTTCACTGGCTCCCACTTTGTCTTCAGTCTTAATCAGCTGCACATCACTCAGGATTTCAGTGGTGCCCCTGGAGATTTTAGTGGTGATGCCTAAAGCCCGGAAGAAGGAGGTCTTCTCTGGCCCCAGACCAGTGTTCTGGGCTGGCACAGTGACTTCACACGGGGCAATGGCACCAACACAGGCAGCAGCTGGCACCTTGTTGGCCAGCAGCATGTCCCTGATTTCGGTGAGGTCCTCCTTGGTGAACACGAAGCCCACGTTCCCCGGATGTGAGGCAGCAGTTTCTCCAGAGCTGGGCTGTTTTCCAGATGTCCTCGAATGGCCTTGCCCATCATGGTATTCTTGCCCATCAGCACCACAGCCTTCCCTCGGAGGGACATGCAGATCTGCTGCATCTGCTTGGAGCCCACATTGTCTGCTCCCACAATGAAGCATTTTGTATAATCATCCAGAAGTTGGATGATCTTAAGGAAGTAGTTGGACTTCAAGGTTGCCCTGTCTTCCCTGGGCATCACGGCAGTGCATCAGGGATTGCCATGCAGGGTTTAAGGATGATGTCACTCCCACGAGGATGCCTGATGAGAGTAAGGTTATTATTGATAGGTACTTGTTTGTAGCCATTTTTATTCTTTATGCCTATGTCCTTTTTTCCTTTTCCATTTCTTCTTTTCACAACATCCCCTTTTGCATTTTTTGCATTGCTGGCTTGGTAGTGATAAACTTCTTTAGCCCCCGCCCCCCCCCTTTTTTTTTTGGCTGTGAAGCTCCTTATTTTCCCTCCAGTTTTGAATGATAGCCTTGCTAGATAGAGTATTCTTGGATTCAGTCCTTGGCTTTGCATCACTTTGTATACTTCATTCCATTCCCTTCTGGCCTGATGTGTTTTTGTTGAGAAATCTTTTGATAATCTAATGGGAGATTCTTTATAGGTAACTCTGTCTCTCTTACAGCCTTTAAGATTCTCTCTTTGTCATTAACGTTTGCCATTGTAATTACAATGTGTCTTGGTGTGGGTCTTTTTGGGTTCCTTGTGTTTGGGACTTTCTGTGCTTGTGTGGCTTTTGCTTTTCCCAAATCAGAGAAGTTTTCTGTCATTATTTCTTCAAATAGGTTTTCTAATCCTTGCTCCTCTTCTTGTCCTTTAGCACCCTTGTTATACAAATGTTACTTTGTTTCATGTTGTCCAAAAGCTCCCTTTGGCTCTCCTCCTGCTTTCTAATTTTTTCTCTAATTGCTGTTCAGATTGGGTATGTTTTTCTGCCATATATTCTAACTTGCTAATTCGGTCCTCTGCTTCTAGTCTACTATTGAAACATTCTGTAGTGTTTTTTTATTATAGGTATATCATTCTTGATTTCCTCTTAATTCTTACATAAGTTATTGATTTTGTCATTCATCAGGTTTATGAAATGTGTGACCCTTACACTGAATTCTTTTTCTGACATTTTTTATGCCTCCATTTCATTTAGTTCATTTTCTGGTGCATCTTCTTTTTTTTTTCCTCTGGGGGTTGTTTCTTTGTCATCTCATTTCTGCTCTCACCAAAGGGTCCAGGCATCAAGTTGCACAGGGCCTGCAGCTGAAGCAGTGTACTTTGCAGGAGAGGAACACACTCCTGGACTCACAGGAGCCTGCAACTGGGGAGTCTGTGAATCCTGAAGTCTGTGGGTCTGCAGATCAGTGCTGTTTACTGTTTGAAAAAAATTTTTTGATGCTAAATAACTTGCTGGCTCACTCTTGGCATGTCTCTGATATCATCAGGTAGGACAGAATCTAAGGAGAATTTTCTTTGTATGACATAGAGATGCCTATTATTCTGTGTAAACTGTGGCAATATAGTTCTGTCTTGGCTCAGTGCAAGGAACCAAAATTTAGCAGCAGTTGATTATGGCCTCCAGATTTACAGCAAAATTAAAAAATGAAAAGATTACCTGGTAAAGTTTTCTCTCTTTCTCCTTTTCCTCCTCCTTCTTTTTCTATATTTACTTAATATTCTTATTCTTGGTAGGAAATTTGATGTTGAGTTGTCTGAAATATCATGATTATGCATTTTCAATGGAATCTAATAAGACAAAGGATGGACCTGACCTGGGGGATCAGGCATGAAGGGGAGGAAAATTAAGAGGCCTCAGTTTGGACCTGGAGTTTTTTGTGTGTTCTTTAAACACATTCCCAACCTTTGGATGAGTCCCCTTTACTTCCGTACCAGATTTCCTGTCTTTTAAAAGGGGAATTTTGTCTGAGTGTTTGTTCTTTAAGCAACAGGGCATGTGTTAGAGTGGAAACCTTGCCAGCTTTAGAATTGAACAACCTAGATTCAAAGCTTTACCTGTAAATAGCCAGAAAACTGAAAGCAAGATAATGCACGTTTCTGTGCCTCCTTTTTCTAATTTATAAAAAGAGAATACTAATTGCTTACCATGTAGGATTCTTGTGATACCTAACTGAAACAGCATGTCTAATGATCTTATGCTATGGTTGCTTTTAATGAAATTACCCCTTAAATGAATCTTTTCATGCCCCACTCTTGTCTCATTTCCTGAACCTTCAAGTATAAGAAACATGAAATATGGAAGAGAAGGTGCTAACCACAAAGAGAGTGGGAGATGTTGAGGATCAGAAAGGTAACTGTGATTGGTAGGTCGACGATGTTAGCTATGTCTGCAAAACATGCTTTTACTAGCACAGACAGAGCTCCATGCTGTTTTCAAGGACTTCCTTAGACCCAAATGTCGAGGTGGATGTCTGATTTCCCTAAGGGCTTCAATCCACCTCCAGGCCAGTCACCAGACAAGTGATTCCCAGACCTGCCTTTTCTCAGGCCCTGAGTCTCTGACCGAGAACACCCTCCAGCTCTGCTTTGTAACTGTAGCCGAGCCTCCACACAAGAGCAAGTGCAAATGCAAGGACAAGACAAAAACATTGAGAACTGTTTTAAAATCAGAGACCAATGTAAACTAATATAAAAATAATAGCACTCCCCTGACCCTGTATCTTTGCTGTTTCCAGGGCCTTGGAGCTTTCTAATGTGTTGTTTCATGGTTTAGTCTGCTTTGTATTTCCCTGAATTAAAAGATGCTAGAAGAGCAGGGTACAAGGCTATAGGAACTTAAACAAAGAAGAGAAAAACAAGGGATGCTTGGCAACACTAAATTTTTAAATATATTTTTAATTCTCTTCTCAGAATGTATCCCATCAGACTCTTGAAAAAAATTCATGCAGAAGGATTTTTCAAAGAAATCTGTGTGTATGTCTATAAAGTTTCTATGTATGTATTTATTTATGTTTGTTGCTGATAGATTTTGCTCATCATATTAGAATAATAGGACAATATTAGCAAAGAACAACAGGGAACTTAGTGCTTTCCTCCACCTCCCTTCCTCCCTCTTTCCTTGAAGAGTTGTAAAATGAATTTGTAAGATAAAATTCAGGGATGGTTAAAAAAATCAGGCTTTAACAATTGATGCTTCATAATTTGGAAATGAGATATTAGTTATTATAACTTCAAAACTGAACTCCTTGTGTTTATCCAGCAACTTCAAAGTGTCTAGAAAAAAATAAGTATACAACTCAGTTCTTATTCCTTAGAAGTTTACCATCTTGTCAGAGGTAGTCAGGGTCGGGGTGGCTGGGGGCCTGGACACACAGCAAATGGGAACAACAGGAGGAGATAGACAGAAGTGTTATGATAACACAAATGCATATGCTAACAAACATTCCAGGTGGTTAGGGAAAAATGGTCCAGCGACGGCTGGAAGGTGAGGCCAAGCCGGAGGTGGAGTTGGAGATGTCTCATGTGGGGCTTCTGAGAAACTTCCAGCAAAGCAATTTGTGTGTGTGCACTGTACAGGTTGGCACATGTGGAAGTCAGAGACTGAAACAAATGATCTGTGCCCCATTTCCTATCCCCTCGCCCCCAACAGCCCAATCTAATTTTCAATGAACACACTGTCATCTGCTAGAAATAATGACTGGATCTCAGACTTCCAAGCCTGGCCCTTGTAGGAGACCGTAATCCCGGGAGTGCAGTGTTTTTGTTTATTCTTCCTGGATGCCCAGAGTAGGGCTTCTGTATTATATTAGTTCTAATGCTCTGTTTTAATCTGAGGTTCCTGGGATTCTTCCTGTCTTTCTGTCTAAATGTCGCCACCCAGGGAGGTCTGCCTGATGGCCCTGTCTAACATGGCTCACAGCCTCTATTATTCTTTGGCCCAGCATCCTGTTTATTTCATTGGAGGCACTTTTCACAAACAATTATTCTGCTAATTGGTATTGAGAGCAGCCCCTCTATAATAAGAAGGCACTATGTGCCAGTAGTTGTAGAGAAAGGGAGGGTAGAGTCTCAGTAGATTTTTAGCTCTCCTTTCAAATTGCCCCCTGGAGGTTTACTCAAGACCACAAGTCTGCTTCCCTTCCCCTGCTGAGTCACAAGGTTTCTTCCTTTGCACCTGAGTATTACAACTTCAGGATCTTCCTCTGAGAGGTGATTGGGCCCCACTGGAGTACTTTCCAGACGGCCAGACCCTGGGAGGGGTGGGCTCAGTGTCTGGGCGGTGGGCACACTAGTCTGTCCATGCAATGCCTTGTTATCAATGACAAGAATGTACTGCAAGTTCTGTATCTAAGGTCTCTTTCTTTTTCCTTCATGTGTACTTAGTATTTAATGTGCTGTCTCCCCCACTGGATTATTCATACCATAAGGAGAGGGGCCATGTCTGTCCTGTTCATTATATTCCTAGGGTGTAGGGTAGTGCCTACCCTATCAAGGTCCACAATGGCCTCTTCCCATCCCTATAGCCGCATTTTTACCTCTGAAGTGCCTCCTCTCCCTCCCAACCTCTTCCTGACACCTGTGTAGTTCATCTGAACTGCCCAAATTTGCAGAGTGAAGAGAAAGCAAGGACAGAACAATCACTTCTGATTATTCCACTGGGGGTGACAAGCTGTCTTCTGGGAGACTGGGGAAAGGAATGGAGGAATACAAAGCACACCCACCTCCAACCAGTGCCTTTTGCTCCCAGCCACACTTTAGATCCTGCCTGGTGGCAATTTGTTTTTCTCCTGCCCCTCCTCTCCAATTCTCTCTGGCCAGCGCCCTATGCGGGCTGTTCTTCTTGTTCTTGGATGCTTAGATGGCCCTTTATCTACTCGCCATCTGTGTAAGGGGATCCTGCCAAGATGATCAGATGTGAACTCAGTGCCAGAAACATTTTAATTAATTTATGGTGATAAAATGCGAAAAGAAAACTATTGAGGAAAGCCTGGGCCAAAGAAAACTGAACATAAGAGGAAACAAAGAAATCAGAGCCATGCGACCTTGGAAGGAAGGGGCTGGTTGGCAAGGGAGCCAGCAAACACTTTTCTTCCCTTGCCCTCTTCACTTTTTTAGTAACATCCAAGTGGAAAGGCCACACAGGACCTAGGGTCTGGAGGGGGCAAAGGAGAAAACCGTGAGTGGCAAATAAGAGAACAAAGCTGCAAGACTTCAGGCTACTGTGCCCGGGAACCTGTGCTTCTCAGGCAGGCAGAGGAGGGGAGTCTCTGAAGCTGCAGCTCTGGGAAACAACCTCAGTGGAGGTTTAAAGATGTCAGTATATAAAGTGAGTATGGCTTCCTTGCAGCCTGGCAAGCAGTGCTTGAGTAGGGTAATGCCTATAAGGATGAAATACTAAAGAAAGCAGCATTAGTTAGCTTTATCCCTCCTATGACAAAAACGAGCCAACAATATTTATTTGTAGACTCTGGGTCATTTGACTTATTTGAGAGGTTGATTTGATTTTGTTGTTCTTCCTTTCCCCTCTTTTTTTTCCCCCCTCTATCACAATTTATCCTCCCATACCCTTTTCCATCTCTGCGTCCCATTCCCTCAATCCCTTTCCCCTCTTTTTAATGTGAAATACCTACTGAGTGCTGAATGAAGACAAATTTCTCAGTGTTTCCCTTCCAACTGAACTTTTAGACGAAGACAAAAGAAAAAAGAAAACATGAACCAGCACACAGGAGTTGTAGCAAAATAAGAAATTATTTGGTTTCTAATTTATTTGTATATTTCATCTTTATAGATTTGATGGTCTTAATCCAACTGGTGTAATTTAATGAAAATAATAGACTTTTAAAAGCAACTTGGAGAAGAACACAAAAGGGAAGGGAAAAGAAAGGTTACATTGGCTGGAGACGGGGAAAGAAATTAGACAAACTTCTCAGTGATTAGAAGGAATATAGAGCACATATTGCCTACTCATCATAATTAAGAGGGAACTATATAAAACTGAATAAATAATGTTGAACTTAGTGATGGATTATTTATACAGCTAATTTAATAGAATAGCAGAATTTTAGAGCTGTAAGTGACTTCATATTATGTCTGAATCAGAACTGCCTAGAGAGGTAGTTTTTTTTCTTTTAAAAAATTTATATGATTGAGTCCCACCCTTTATGGGGTAAGGCTTTGGCATCTATGTTTTGAAAAAGCTTGTAAAGAGATTCTGATATATATTCTCACGCATTTATTCAACATTTATTGAATACTTACTATGGGCCAGACATGTGTGCAGACATAGCAGTCAAGAGAGACAGGCATGGTCCCTGTCTTCTTTTTATTTTTTTAAATATGTTTTTTAAAATTGATTTTTAGAGAGAGAGGAAGGGAGAAGGATAGAGAATGAAACATTGATGAGAGAGAAACAGCACTGATCCGTTCAGTTGCCTCCTGCACACCCACTCCTGGGAATCAAGCTCGAAACCTGGGCATGTGCCCTGATCATCAATCAAACTAGTGACCTCTTGGTTTATGGGTCGACATTTAACTACTGATCCTGCTTCATCTGGGCAGATCCTGCCTTCTTAGATGTATGGTCTGAGGAATTCACAACCCTTTCACTTTCAGTTAATTCACAACCTTTTCACTTTCAGGAATTCACAACCCTTTCACTTTCAGTTAAAGATGCTGTTACTCTGAAAGTTCACATGACCTTCCTTGGATCACCCTATCAGGTGATGGTAAACTGAAGTGGAAGTTATACCCAGCTCTCCCGTTCTTATTTACACATCAGGCAATTGTGTAACCTCTGGCAACCTCCAATTTCCTCAAATGTAAAACAGAATCATACCTGCCACACTAAGGCAGAGGTGGTGGATGTGACTGTTTGATCAGACAACTTAAGCAGAAAACCTATCTAGAGGCTATGACTTTAGGAGGAGAGCCAATTATTAGAAGTTCTGTTCAGTTCTAGGCAAGAAGTCTCAAACCTGGGTGCTGGGGATGGGGTGCGTGGGGGGCTAGAATGAATACTGGCAGAGTGACCAAGCTGACTTCACCCTTTGGATCATGCCAAGTCAGTGTTGGGCCTATTAGCATCAGGTGAATCCTGCCAGCAGTGATGTGCTTAGGACACCAGTGGCTGGTCTAGGAGGCTCCTGAGAAAGCACTGGTAGCTTTTCTGGAGCAAGCCAGACATTCAAAGCTGCCACGAGAGGCTCTGAAACCTGAACGAGCAGGCAGCCCTGGAGACAGCCCGGAGCACAGCAGCAGTGGTTGCAGGAGCTCCTGTTGCATAGCTTCTGCTTTTCTGTGCAGACCTGGCCCCAGAGCAGGCTGTGGTTCCCAGGATGCCTGCTGCTGATGCGCTCAGCAACGTTGGCCACAGCCTGAGTCTTGAGTGTGTTTCCCCAACAGGACAGAGTTCTCCACATAAGCTTTCTCCAGGTACCAGATCATGGCACACAATCAGAAAGGACAAGATAAGAAGAAATTGTTTGGATCGAGGTGGAGGCACCCATATCACTGCAGGAAGTCAGGTTTATAATGCACCACTGAAAGCATTTTCAGACCTTTATTATTCAATAGAGCGTATCATCTCTCCTAAGTGTATGGCCAAAAGAAATGAATATCCATGTTCCCCAGAAGACACGTAAAAGAATGTCTATAGCGGAATTATAGGCAATATTCCCATCCTTGTGAATAGTAGGATGGATACATACATGGTGGTATAATCATACAATCATATACACAGCAACAGGAATGAACAAACCAAGGCTACATGAAACAATATGGTTGACTCTCATAAACAAAATAGTAATGCAGGAAGCCAGGTGCAAAAGCACCAACACTGGTTCAAAAACAGGCTAACTTATCTGTGATGTTAAAACTCAGGATAGTGGTTGCCGAGACCGGTTTGGCTCAGTGGATAGAGCGTCGGACTGCGGACTGAAGGGTCCCGGGTTCGATTCCGGCAAGGGCATGTACCTTGGCTGCGGGCACATCCCCAGTGGGGGGCGTGCAAGAGGCAGCTGATCGATGTCTCTCTCTCATCGATGTTTCTGACTTTCTATCCATCTCCCTTCTGCTCTGTAAAAAATCAATAAAATATATTAAAAAAAAAAACTCAGGATAGTGGCTACCTTTGGTGAGGGGCAGTGACTGGAGGAATATATAAGTAAGTTCTGGGGTGCTGCTGCTGTGTTTCTAGATCTGGGTGTGGGTTGCATGGGTGAGAGTTGAGTTTATGAAAATTTTCATTGAGCTGCATACTTAATGATTTGTGCCCTTTTGTATTTATAATATTGAGCTTACATGGAAATTTTACAAAAAAGGAGATGTATTAGTATCTCTGCACCATTATTATCATTGATTGCTCCCTGGACTAGGAATCAGCACTGTGGTTTTTTCTACCAGTAAAATAATAGCTAAGTAATAGTTGGCATTTTTTAATGTCTGGAACAGAGTAGTCACAGGGGTGGGCAAAATCAGGTTTACAGTTGTTCATTTGGAAAACAATACCATCCTATCTAATAAAAGAGTAATATGCAAATTGGCTGGTGGGTGTAGCGGAGGAATGGTCAATCAGGAGCGATATTCAAATTAACCCCCAACCAAGATGGCTGCTGCCCAAGGCCAGAAAGCCTCAGCTGGGGCTGGGGTGGAGCCAGCCATCGGCCTGGTCACAGGGTGATTGCTGGGGGTCCCCTGGCAGAGGTGCCCTGCCCAAGGCCGAAAGCCTTGGCTAGAGGCTTTCGGCCTTGGGCATGCCGGGGGTGAGCCATCAGTAGGACATCCCCTGAGGGCTCCCAGTATATGAGAGTAGGCAGGTTGGGCTGAGGGACCACCCCCCCCCCAGTGCACGAATTTCGTGAACCAGGCCCCTAGTCCAATATAATAAAAGGCTATTATGTAAATCGACCAAATGGTGGAACAACTGTTTGCTATGATATGTACTGACCACCCGGAGGCAGACTCTCAACACAGGAGCTGTCCTCTAGTGGTCAGTGTGCTCCCACAGAGGAAGTGCTGTTTAGCCAGAAGCTGGACTGATGGCTGGTGAGTCCATGCTAAGGATGTCCGACTGACAGCTTAGGCCCACTCTCTGCGGAGCAGGCCTAAGCCATCAGTCAGACATTCCCCAAAGGGCTCCTGAACTGTTAAAGGGTGCAGGCTGGGCTGAGGGACCCCCACACCTACCCCAGTGCACAAATGTCATGTACTGGGCCTCTAGTAATTAATAAGTAATGATACAAGAATAAACTATTTTGAGTACTCACAACTGTAACCTACTTTTTCCCACCCCTGTATTTGTTGACTAAAGGAAGAATGTGTTCTGGTTTTTCCACGAGACTGGGAAACTATTAAGTAAGAGTCCCAGGGAATTTACAAAGGTCCACTAGGGAAATTTCTATCAGAGATTTTCCTCTTCTAAACCATTGCATCAGACTTTAGGGGGGGGAGCCTCATTCCTCCTGTGTGTCATCTGGCTTAGACCACCTGTGCAAACCCTTGTTACTCCTCTTTGGCAGTGAGAGAACCACCCAGATTGAGGTCCTCTGGTCCACAGCACCTGGAACCCTTCATTAGACCCAGTTCAGCTGGATATTTGATATCATCTCTGTAAATGCTGCCCAATCATTTTCTCTTGGTCTTTGATGAGTCAAATACGAGCAGGAGATGTTTGACCTAGGGGCATGGCCTGTGGTATGGCAGGAAATACCTCATCTTCTTGGGGCACAAAAAAGGGAACTTAAAAGGTACCGTGAGCTGGTTCATACCAACTGACTCTGAGATCTGCCAAACCTCTTCCAGGAGGTGTGGTGGGGCATGAACACAGACTTGTGAAGGGGCCAGAGCTGAGGTAGCAGCTGCACAGAGCTCCCTACAGCCCAGGAGAATTTCTTTCAGTCTGAGGCACTCTTTGGTCAGATATGTTCGTCAGGAAGCCAAAAGTGTCAAGTGTTTGAGAGCTGGTTTAAGCCACATAAAAGGCCTGTGGAAGTCATTTTCCATTAGAAGATTGCAGGTGCAAACATGTATTCAGACGTAGACCCAGTCCTGTCCGTAAAGCTTGGATTTTGCTTCCTTTTTAAATGCTCCAAAGACATCACACTATACAACTTGGATCCAATGCACAGCCCGATATCAAGAAATGTGTACCTTTGGAGACCAGGTTTCCACAGAGGTGACTCTTTTATCTCTAAAAATAGCTGCACTTCCCTTGACCCCGGTGGGATGGACCTAGAAGTCTTGGCTTTCAGAGCACAAGCTGAATTCTTTACACCTGCATGGAGTGGTGGCGACCCAGCATGCCAGTGGAATCAGAAAGCCCTTTGCTGGGTCTCTTGGAGATTTGCTTCTTTCTAATAATGCAGCTGCTTAATCAGCTTGTGTAACATGAGTACCAATGTTGTTTGCCCAAATCTCAAATAATGATGCTGATATGTGCACAGAGATGAAGTCAAGGGGTGAAGCCTGACTCACAAGGCGGGCCTGGCTCATAGCGTCTTGTGGAGCCCATCCTGGAGGACTAGACACCCCAGCTCTTAGTGCTCAGGTCTCGCTCTCAGCTCTGGATGTTATCCTCAGAGAATAGTCATTGCTAGGGTCGATGTGGGGGCGGCCTCTCTTTTGGCACCGCTGGAGGCTGGGATGATCAGAATAAGGGGAGGAGGTGGAGGCAGTGGTAGGGAAGGAGAACAGAGAAGGGTTGGATGGCTGCCGGCCCTGGAACTACCAGAATATGCTGAAAGACTCCAGGTGTTGCAAGACAACGAACAAACATGTAATTAACAATAAATCCTGGGACTCCTACTGAAGAACCCCCCTTCTAACACTGCCGCCACCCCAAGAGTTGTGTTTGGGGGTGACAAAAAGGGTTTATTTAAAAATCCCCACCTGAGGATATGTACTAGAGAGAGAGAGAGAGAGAGAGAGAGAGAGAGAGAGAGAGAGCGCAAGAGGGAGAGAGAGAAATGCCAGATGCCTTCCCTATTGTCCCAACTGGGAATAGAATCTGCAACCCAGGTATGTGCCCTGACCCAGAATTGAACCTGCCACCATTTGGTACATAGGACGACACTCCAATCAACTGAGCCACTCCGGCCAGGGCAAAAGGTTTCCTTTTTTATTTGCTTGAGGAAGAGAACAAGAGAGCAAGATTGATTATTAGTTCTGCCAATCTGGCTATGGGAAGGTCTGTGGTCACATGTCCCCCTTGGGCCTCAGTTTTTGTCTCTGCTGTAAAGCAAGATACTGAACTCTCTGATCTCTAAGGTCTCATTTAGCATGGAAGTCCTGTGTTCCAGAGCATCTCCCAATAGCTTCCCAGGGGGATGCTATCACCAGAGGCTCCAGTTAAAATCCAAATCTGTTTCCTGTGAAGGATAACACTGTAAGCCTCATTAACATGAATACCTCAGGTCAAGTGCATTCGCCAAATATACTTGGTAGTTTGAGGATCTAGGACACAGGCTTGGTTCATTTATATTGGAAGGGAAGAGAAGAACATTCTAAAGAAAGGGAAGCTGACCAAGGAGCTCAGGATTGGGTTGCATCCTTGGAGGATATGCTGCCCACTATTTACATGAAAGTTTACTTGAGGTAAATGGCAAGATTCTAGTGGCAGGATTCTTTACTCTTACGGTATAATTGTAATTGGGACTCTGAAGCCCGGCAGGATCCACAGCTGAAAACAGAAGACAGGCAGCCTTTGAGGTGGTCTCCAATGATGCCCTCCTACCGGAATTTGCACCCTTGTACAATATTCTCCCCTAGGGTATGGGCTAGACCTGGAATCTTCCACCTAACTCATACAAGGGTGGGGAGGGTCTCTAACATATTTGTCATCAATGAACCTATCCTAATACTTCTAGTTTCACAAATGAGAACTTGTTTCTAACAGTGTTATACTAGTGAACAAACTACTACTCTTTTCTTTCTTTCTTTCTCTTTCTTTCTTTCTTTCTTTCTTTCTTTCTTTCTTTCTTTCTTTCTTTCTTTCCCTCCCTCCCTCCCTCCCTCCCTCCCTCCCTCCCTCCCTCCCTCCTTCCCTCCCTCCTTCCCTCCCTCCCTCCCTCCCTCCTTCCTTCCTTTCTTTCTTTCTTTCTTTCTTTCTTTCTTTCTTTCTTTCTTTCTTTCTTTCTTTCACAACAATGACCCATTTCTGACACTGAAAGCCTTGAGTTTGATTGCTTTATGGATGTGAAACATTGCAGTAGCAGCATCTGCACTGTGGGTTTCCAGCAGAGAATCCCAGCCTACTAGTGACCACTGCAGGTCTGTGCATTCTTGAGTCAAGTGCTTTCTTGAGCTTGGACATCCCAGTCCCAGATTTACAGACGAAGCCAAGATACATACTCATGTCCCTTTGCATGTACTCAAGTATCTTAAAGCAAATTATAGACAAGCAGTAAATAAGGGTAGGTTTACAGAAGGGTTTTAATTTCTTGTTTATGTGTTTGGGCAAACCCATAGTCTCCTGTTTGTATTTTTCTTTTCTTTCCTTTTTTAAAAAGTCCTCACTGGATGATATTTTCCCATTGATTTTTAGAGAGTGGAAGGGAGAGGGAGAGATGGAGAGAGAGAAACATTGATGTTTGAGAGAGACACATCAACTGGTTGCCTCCCACATGTGCCCCAAAGTGGGGTTGGGAATTGAACCTGCAATCGAGGTATGTGCCTTTGACTGGAATCAAACCCAGGACCCTTCAGTCTGCAGATTGATGCTCTATCTACTAAGCCAAACTGGTTAGGCCTGCTTTTCTTTAAATTTATTTATTTATTGCTCTCTCATTCTCCATCTTTGTGTCCCAGGGTCATTTTGACATCTGACGAGGGTAAAAGAGATGTTCTTTAGCCAAAGATTATAGTTTCCTCCCACTCCAAGCAGGTTTCAGAAAAAGAGGTGAGGACACCTAGCACACAAAGCCACTATAGCAATTCAGGGAAGCATCAAAATGCAGAGACAAAGGAACAGGTCATAAATGAAAGAAATGGAGAAAAGCAAACTCCTGGATATAGAGTTCAAAACCATAGTTATAAGGTTTTTCAAAAATTTTCTAGAAAAGGCCAATAAATTTAGTGAGACCCTCGAGGATATGAAAAAAGACCAACTAGAAATTAAGCACACACTGACTGAAATAAATAACATACAGAGATCCAACAGCAGATTAGAGGATTGTAAGAATCAAGTCAAAGATTTGAAATAAGAAGCAAAAACCACCCAACCAGAAAGCAAAAAGCAAAAAGAATCCAAAAATATGAAGAGTGTAAGGAGCCTCTGGGACAACTTCAAGCATACAAACATCAGAATTATGGGGGTTCCAGAAATAGAGAGCAAGATAATGAAAACCTATTTGAAGAAATAATGACAGAAAACTTCCCCCACCTGGTGAAATAAATAGACTTACACATCTAGGAAGTGCAGAGAACCCAAACAAAAAGAATCCAAAGAGGACCATACCAAGACACATCATAATTAAAATGTCAAGAGCAAAAGACAAAGTGACAATATTAAAAGCAGCAAGCGAAAAACAGTTACCTATGAGAGAGCACCAATATGATTGTCAGCTGATTTCTTAACAGAAACTATGCAGGCCAGACAGGAGTGGCAAGAAATGTTCAGTGATGGATAGCAAGAACCTACAACCAAGATTACTCTACCCAGAAAAGCTATCATTCAGAATTGAAGGGCAGATAAAGAGATTCACAGATAAGAAAAAGCTAAAGGAGTTCATCATCACCAAACCAGTATAATATGAAATGCTAAAAGGTATTCTTTAAGCAGAGGAGGAAGAAGAAAAAGGTAAAGATAAAAATTATGAATGAACAACAAATACATATCTATCAAGTGAATCTAAAAATCAAGTGAATAAAAAATCTGATAAAAATGGAATAAACTGGTGAATATAATAGAATCAGGGGTATAGAAAGGGAGTGGACTGACAATCCTCGAGGGGAAAGAGGTATTGGGGTTGTGGGAAGAAACTGGACAAAAATCATACATCTATGGATGAAGACAGTGGGAGGGTGGTAAGGGCATGGGGTGGGGTGGGAACTGGGTGGAGGGGAGCTATATGGGGAAAAAGAGGAACAACTGTAATAATCTGAACAATAAAGATTTAAAAATAAAAATAATAAGAGTGAGTGACTCTGAGTAGACTGAGGAATTGACTTTCAGCACATGCACACATGGGATTGGGGGACATACGTGACATCAACACAGTGCCATGCTTCCTGAGAGAGTGCCATCACATAGGATTTGTCCAATGACAACCTATGGGTCTTTAAGCTGGTCAGGACCGCTTGGACTGTGCCCATGGAAAGACTTTCTCCTTACTGGCTTCTTGCCCCTGGGCATAGTCTGTGCTGACCAAGCTCCGATTGTGTTTTGCTCTTCGGTCTGCTAGGTAGGTGAATGGAGCAGGTTTCCTTTGGGTGGGCAGGAACATTCCTTTCTTCCTGTGGGGAAGGTGGTATTTATGTTTCTCAGAAAAGAAGTTCCTGGAGAATAACATATGGCTATATGCTTTGGATGTCTGGGATAAACAGAACAATTTAAGCAATCTATTTCTCCTCTGAAGTGCTGTCAGAAGGGTCAAGAGGGAGTACAACCTAGGAGAGCCCTTCTTCAAATTTAATGTGTGAAGAAAACAGTGATTCTGAACTCTGCTTAAAATCACATTGGAGCTTGTTAAATAGAAACAAAACACACTGATGCCAAACTCCGTCCCAGGCCAATGAAGTCCAATGCTCTAGGTCAGTGGTTGGCAAACTCATTTGTCAACAGAGCCAAATAGCAACAGTACAACTATTGAAATTACTTTTGAGAGGCAAACTTTTTATAAACTTAAACAGGTAGGTAAATTGTTATTAACTTAATTAGGGTACTCCTAAGCTGGCCTTTGCTAAAAGCTCAAGGGGCCAAAGAGCCGCATGTGGGTCATGAACCGCAGTTTGCTGACCACTGCTCTAGGTGATGAGGCCCGAGTCTTGGAATTTTTAAAAAGCTGATTGTCAGGTGTGGCCAAGTAAGAACCACGGCAGTAGAGTACTGTGTAGCTTCTGTTAGAGTATCAGGAGATGAAACTTGACTCCCTGAGGTTAACGGAGAAAGGATGAAATGTCTTCTCCAAGTCAGGCATTGTGCTGGGCACTTGTCTTACATTATCCCATAATTCCTACAAGGACACAGCAATGTGGGCACTCTGTCACTCTCTCCATCTACAGAAGAGGAACGGAGGCCTAGAAAGAAGAGCCCATATGCACAAGGTCACCCAGCGAGGAAGTGGCAAAGCCATTAACCCTCATGCTCCTACGGAGGACCTACAAGAGCCGATGAAAGGCAAGGACCACAGGATTTAGGTGGATGATGAGTTTGTGGCTACAGTAATGGGCTAGTAAAAAAAAGACAGGCAATTTCAAGGTAGTTTTAAGGGCAGATTTCAGGTATTCATTGCTGCGCAGATTTGATTGGTCCTCCCCACATTTTCTGTGGCTGTTCTCTTCTGCCCCTCCCATTTAGTCTGGCCTCTTCTAGCTTTCTAGAAGATAAGCTGGCCCATAATACAGTGCATGTCAAATACAGAATTCGTCTTCTGTCCAAACCACTTTCTTCCCCTGTGAGCTGTGTCCTACAGAGTTGCACCTCCATCTCACCAGGCACTCCAGCCTGAAAACTGGGTCTTGTCCTCTACCCTTTCCACATTCTAATTTCCCCACATGTTTGTGATAGAGCTTGAAATAGTGCCAACTCCTAGTTACAGGATATCTTCTTCCTCTCTGCTCCCTATTGCCATCAGACCATGGCATTTGTCCTTCTCTCTTTCCTTCCATTTGATGATTACATTACGGAGAAAGAATGCTACCTATTTAAAAGCAGAAATAAAACAGTGCAAACTAGGTATGCCTTTTCATAGTGTTTTGACTTTTGAAAGCATGTTAATGTTCTATATATTCAAAAAGTAAAACAAAATCAGCAACAATACAAGGTAAAAATTATCCTAAAATTAGGAGAAAACAGAAGCATTTGAACCCAGCTTCATTACAAATGAATAACATTACCACAATGAAGTGGGGGAAGTAACCAACCAAAGTAATTTATGAACTTAGTCTCAGACTATATACACACAGGCTTGGTAGGTAGGGAGGTGGGAGAAGAGCAAACAAGTCTTGGATTCTATCAGGTTTGCTTTTTGGAGAAGTCTTTCTGAACAAGGGTTGTCACTGTGGAATGAGAGAGGTCCAAATGTGAAATAGGGCAGATTTGAATTAGAATTGTTATGGACTCAGAATGTAAAATTGTGTGTGTGTGTGTGTGTGTGTGCATGTGCATGTGCGTGACACACACACAAATATGTAGATTTCCTAGCTGTGTCCACTGAAAAGAGCAAAAGCCATGACATCCCAGTAGCAATGAGCACACCTAGCTCCGATCTTGGTCTCTAATGCCATTCTTTAATAGAAGGAACCAGGGCTCCTTGGAGAAATGGCTGATTCCAGGGTTGAGGCAAGTAGATACAAGATGAACCTGGAATATCTTGTTATTCCAGAAAGTTAAGTAAATGCTAAAAACAACAAAAACCAATAATAATGGAGTATATCACTAAGATGCAGGGGCCAGTTTAAAGGAATTCTCAGTGGTCAATTTAGAGATAATTTGACCACTAAAATTAAAGACAGTAATGAGCTATAAAACATTAAAGAAAAAGAATCCATGAGTCCATACTGATATTAAAAAGATGAATAAAGAAATCGATGATGAATACGGGAGGACTCTTGCTTGTTATGGAATGCTAAGTCACTATTGGTAACTGTGGAAGGAGTCCAAAAGTTGGCAGATTATCATTTTGCAACCATCACAGTAAAATTGCTTTGGGAAAGGATCATCAATAGATGCTAACTCCAAGGGAAAAGTTTTGATGACAAACAGAATATTTGCTTGATTCTAAAACATCTCTTCATGACAACTACACAGAATGGAGAAATTGAAAGCACTTAGGTTGGAGACAGAATTAATATCACAAATGAGGGAAAGAAGGACATCAGTGTACCTACAGGTGGGATACTCTGATAAGGACATAGTGCCACTCATGTATCATCCCTCAACCTAATCAATAAGGAATATCAGACAACTCCACATGAGCAACATTCTATTAAGTAAAGAGTGGGAGGAGACTATTAGAAACATCAATGTTTTTAAAAGCCAAAGAAAGGCTAAGGAACTGTTTCACATTACTGAGACTAGAGACAACATGACTAAAAGTACTATGTGGTCCTAGATTGGAGGAGAAAATGCTAACAATGACAGTTTTGGGATAATTGACAAAATTGGAATTAGAGTAGAAAAGTAAAATATTGCATAAATGTTAATTTTATCAAAACTGGTAACTATAGGAGAGAATATTATATTCTTAGGAAATATACACTGAGGTATTTATGAATAAACTAGAGGCACTGGTGGGGTCAGGCCAGCTAGAGGAAGGGGCTGCAGGTGATTGGCCACTGGGCCCCAACCCCTGATTGGGATTGGGGGGCCTATTGGGGGCAGGGCTGGCCATGGGGAGGGGATGTGCGTGGTGGGCTGGCCAGCCCTGCCCCTGAATTGGATGGGGGGTGGTGATCAGGGGCCAGCAGCCTGGGGGAGAAGCCATGGTGGTTGGCTGGCTGGCCCTGCCCCAGATTGTGTGGGAGGGCCAATCTGGGGTGGGGTCAGGCAGGGGGAGGGGCTGCAGGAGATTGGCCAGCTGACCCTGCCCCCTATTGGGGTGGGGAGCAGGCGGTGGCGGGGAGGGGCTGCAGGCCTATCATGGTGGGGCCGGCTGATTAGGGGCAGGGCTGGCGGGGAGGGGAAAAAGGAGGGGCATTTGGCTGGCCTTCCCTGCTCTTGACTGGGGAGAGGGAGTCTGATCAGGGGTAGGCCGGCAGGAGAAAGGGGCCACGAGGTTGGCCAGCAAACCCCATGCCCTGATTGGGCCGGTTCATTGGCCACAGTGGGCGTCATAGTGACTGGTCATTATGGTCGCTGGCTTTTTATATACACTGAGTGGCCAGATTATTAGGATCTCTGAATGAATAATAATCTGGCCACTCAGTGTGTATATGTATATATATGTGTGTGTATGTGTGTGAATTCGTGCATGGGTGGGGTCTGGCCAGCTGGCCAGGGGGAGGGGACATGGGCAGTTAGCTGGCCTGCCTGCTGGTCAAACTCCTGGTTGAGGGGACAATTTGCATATTAGCCTTTTATTATATAGGATATACAGTGAGTGGCCAGATTATTATGCATTTAGAGATCATAATAATCTGGCCACTCAGTGTATATAGATAGTCATGATGTATGTAACTTATTTTCGATTGGTTCAGAAAATCAAATACTGTATATATACACACAATTTATATATATATATATATATATATATATATATATATATATATATTTTAAAGAGCAAGAATGAGAAAATAAATTATAAAGGAAACAGGGCAAAATATTAACAATAGGCGAATCTGGATAAAGTATATATGAGTGTACTTTATACTAGGTTTGCAACTTCAAGTTTGAAGTTATTTCAGGAAAAAAAAATCATTGAAGAACTAGCAACATGAACTCTCTCAAATGCGCTATGTACCAAATTGTAACACTTAAGATGTCACCAGTTCACAACACATATTCTAATCAAGGTAACACTGTCAGCTTTATTTTTAATACAGTAAATATACATTAATGAGATAAGATGTTTGTTTTATAAATTGCAATCATACCTGACATTTTCATAGTAAAAGGGTTCCATCTACTGAAAACAGGTTGCAAACGCCTGGCTGACAAGGTAATAAATCCAAAGCACTCCTGACCCATCTCCAGTTTAACTCCAAGCCTCACATGTGTCTCCCAGCTTCTTGACCCTTCCCTCCAGCTATTCTCACAGTTCCTGCTCCCCCACCCCCTTGCACTGCATTCCGGTGGGGCTTTGTGCATAGTGTTTCCTTTGCATGCCCTTCCCCCACCACACTTGTGAGTCTGGTGAATATGTTTTCAAGTGTAAAAGCATCGTTCTCTGTAAAGCCTCTGAGGGCCCAACTCCAGGCCCAGCAGGGGGATTACCTCACTTCTGGACCATCTCCATGTGTGCCTGTATTCTAGCAGTTACCACACTGTCTTGAAATTATTGATTTCCTTCTCTGTGTCCTCCGAAACATTCCCTTGAAAGCAGGGGCTAGGTATGACTCAGGCTTTTGTAGGTGTGTATGGAGCGGTGTGCTGTGTAGTATGCTCCGTAGTGACCTGGAGCTGGCTTGCACCTGCTCCCACCTGCTCAGCCAGGCCCTGGACTGCCCTCTGTGGACATTTCTTCCTGACTCGCCACACAGTGGCCTCAGGGTGGTAGCTTGACACTGGCCACAGTGGGAATATTTATACCATGGAAATTGGCACCACTTTCTTAAACCACTGGGAAGGGTCCTTTTCTTTCTGATGCCTAGGTGGTCAAGGTGTGCACTGGGAGGTCAGGGTTGTGTTTTCTGGAAAACCCAGACTGAGGAAATGATGCTGATGCATAAGAGTGAGACATAGAAAGCACTTGAGCATTTCATCCCTCTGTCTCTATGGCCAGATCCACACACCCCATGGTTTAGGTGGGTGAACCAACCAGTTCCCACTTCTCTCTACTTTGTCTGCATTTTGGTTAAGTTCTATCAAGTTGTGTTTCCTGAATCCTCAACTGTTTTGAAGAGTTTGAGACCAGAGATAGTTGTCCATATTTTATTATTTCACATGGCACTTACATCCTAGGCCCACAGGAGATGCTCAGGAAGTCTATTGGATCCACTTTATGAAACACCCGCAATGGGCTGGGCACATAGCTGAACCTGTGGCATTTCTGGGATGTTTTACTTGTTTATGGGGATAGTTAACTCAGAGATAGTCACATGTACCATATATTTATTTAAACATTTGTTCTAATAATATTTTTAAGAATTTCACATCATTGGTATAGATACTCCCAAATAGGGTTGGAAACCAGAGGCACCCAAAATATAGGTGTTGCCCCTGAGTCAGCCACCCAACAGACCATCATCTCTCAGCATCCATGCCATAAAAAAAAGACAGCATGGTTTAGTCCTAAAGTTCTATTTTAGGTTTTGTTTCTCAATGACTTTAAACCTTAAAATAGAAGAGTACCCAGCAGACACCTCATTTTTCAATATAGAATTAAGTTCTGCCTGATAACAGATGGGTACTTTCCACATTAATGTAAAATGTGAGCATGCATTGTGAGATAGTGTAATGCACTCCAGGAACCGACGGTGATATATTTAGATACTGATTAGAAGTAAAACTGATACATCATTCCTTCTAATGTACATGAATAGTACCAGTGCATAAGAGTGCCTTTTGGGACTGAGGTCATTTATTTTTCCTCGTGGATATATTGTTTATATCATGTTCTCTCCCTCATGTTATATATTAAATTGTTTAATGTAAGCCATAAGAGAGCACATGTCACTAAAGGTCTCCCCCCCCCTCCCCACTGTGAAATCTGAAGAATCAAATCTTCTAACGCAGGTGATCTGTCAGTTTTCATTCCTGAATGTCATTGGTACGTACAGCTTTTCTTATCAGTTCATTTCACATTCCCACATCGAATGACTATTAATCTACAACATCTGAGCAGACCGGTGGGGGGCTTCCTGACTTCTATACAGGCTACTTTCTGGTCCCGAACATGTGTCCATAGGAGGAAAAGCTTCTCTACAGAAACTAAGAAAATGAAGAAAACGAATTAATTACTAGAAAGTTTCTTAGAGATGAAGACTATTTAATTAAATATATTTTTTATTGATTTCAGAGAGGAAGGGAGAGAGGGAGAGAGAAACATCAATGATGAGAGAGAATCATTAATTGGCTGCCTCCTGCATGGCCCACTACCATGCCTGCTACCTGGGCATGTGCCCTGATCAGAAATTGAACTGTGACCTCCTGGTTCATAGGTCGATGTTCAAACCACTGAGCACACTGGCTGGGCAAAAGGTGAAGACCATTTAAAGTCTTAACAACTGCTATGATTATTTTTGGAAACTGTGTGTGTGTGTGCGTGCGTGCGCGTGCGTGTGTGTGTGTGTGTAAGAGTGTCTAAGAGTAAAACAATTATGTCTTGGAAAATAGTGTGATTCAAAGTTAAACTGTTCTGTTATCATAAGCACCTTTTTAATTTAGAACTACAACAATACTAATCACCATTGTTGAGGGTTACAGTGAATCTAGTACTGGGCAAGACCTTCATATATATCATCTCATCTAATTTGCACCAAAATAAATACACTGTCTGATGGTTATGATTATTCCACATCCAATCCATCAGAAAATCTTGTTGTCTCTGTCTTCAAAATATCTTCTGCATTGGTTTCCTAACACTTCTCCTGTGTCTGCCTGGCTGAACCGTTCTCATGTCCTGCTTGGATGACTGTACTAGCCTCCTAATCAGTGTCTCTGCTTCCCTCTGGTGTGTGTGCTTTGCATTAGTGCTGTTTACCCACCATCCCGTCTTGCAGGCACATGGAAGGATCGAAATTTCCCACAGCCTTAGAAAGTTGGATGTGATAAAACAATCTGGCCAGTGGATTGGGAGTGGAAGTGGTGCGTGTCCCTTCCAAGTTAAGGTTGGAGAGCATGTGCCCAGTGGCCCCCTTTCCCTTCTGTCATGATGATGATCTGCAATGAGTCAAACAGAGGCTGGTCTATCCCTGGGCTCCAGAGTGGACATGGACATGGAGTGTGAGTGAGAAGTAGCCTTTACTTTTGTGATTGTTTATTATTTTCCCATTTTATAGGTTGAAGGAAACCAAGGCCTAAGGGTTTGATTATTTTAAAAAAAATATATATTTTTATTGATTTCAGAAAGGAAGGGAGAGGGAGAGATAGAAACATCAATGATGAGAGAGAATCATTGATCAGCTACCTCTTGCAGGCCCCCTGTTGGGCATTGAGCCCACAACTCTTGCAACCTTGACCAGAATTGAATCTGGGACGCTTCAGTCACAGGCTGACACTCTAGCCACTGAGACAAACTGGCTAGGATGGTGTTTGACTCTTGTAGAAATGATTATGTCCTATTCTAAGGAGGAAAGATGGCCTAACCTCTCCTGATTAATGTACCCTGATCTGCTTCCTTTTAAACAGCAGCTGGAATGAACCTTTCAAACATGTGTCAGTCTGTGCTGCTCAGAACTTCTGGTGGCTCCTCATCAGCATAGGAAGTGAGATCAAAGTGCTCACTTTCAGGCCCTGCCTGTTTGCTCTCGCTTCCTATCACTCTCACTCCCTCTCTTTCTTTGAGCCATACTTGCCTCCTTGCTGTCACTGACCATTCCTCAAGAGCTCCTGCCTCAGGGCCTTTGCACCTGCACTATGCTTCTGCCTTGAAGGCCCAGATATCACAAGGCTTCTTCTTCACTTTATTCTGGCCCCTGTTCAAATGCCTCTTCCTCAGAGAGGCCTTCCCTGACCACCTTCTCTGAAATAGCAGCCCATGACTCTCTAACTTCTTACTCTGCTTTACTTTTTTGCCATAGTGTGTACCAATTTACCACCATTGGACACTGCAGTTTCTATTTATTTGTCTTTTGTCTGTGTTCGTCGTGAGGGCAGGGATTGTTGCTTTGTGTTTTTTTTTTTTCAGGGCTTGAGCTTACTTTATAGTTACTGGCCCACTCCAGGCACTTGGAAAAGATTTGTTGAATACAGCAGTTACCCTTTATCTGTGGGGGATACATCCTAAGACTCCCTGTGGATGCCTGAGACCATGGAGAGTACTGAACCCTAAATATACTTTGTTTTTTTTCTTACATATGCATACCCGTGATAGAGTTTATGAATTAGGCCAGTAAGAAATTAGCAATAATAACTAATAACAAAATGGAACCATTGTAACAATTCTATATAATAAAAGAATAATATGCAAATTTGACCATACCTTTGCTACACCCACAAGCCATGCCCACAGCCACATCCACCAGCCAATCAGGGGCAGGTTATGCAAATAAACCCCAACCAAGATGGTTGCTGCCACTGAGAGCAGGAGGAAGGCTTGGGTTTCCCTGGCAACAGAGGAAGCCAAGCTTTCCACCTGCCTTTGCTGGCCCAGGCCTCCACTCTAGTCTACAATGTTTGAAACAGAAATGGCTGTTGCCACAGAGCAAGCAGAAGGCTTGGCTCCGCTCCAGGTTACAAAGTTTCAATTGTAGACATAAATTAATCCCAGATCCTAGGGCTCCCCTTAGGTCGCTGGAGGGTGTGGCTGGTCTGCAAACCTCCACAGGCCCCTCACCCAGGCCACCCTTTGCCCCAAGGTCACACTCACCCTGATCTGGGACACTCTTCAGGGCAAACCAGCTGACTCCCACCCATGCACCAGGCCTCTAACCTATCTAATAAAAGAGTAATACGCAGATTGACGATCACTCCAACACACAAGAGGGCTGCCTCCATGTGGTCAAAGATCCTGCCCCCATTTGGACACAAGATGGCCACCACAAGATGGCCAGCAGGGGAGGGCCGTTGGGAGGTTCCAGGCCCTGCAAAGGAGGGCAGTTGTGGGCAATCAGGCCAGCAGGGGAGGGCAGTTAGGAGGGACCAGACCAGCAGAGGAGGGAAGTTGGGGGCAAACAGGATGGCAGGGGAGCAGTTAGACATCAATTAGGCTGGCTGGGTAGTGGTTAGCGAGTGATCAGGCTGGCAGGCAGAAGCAGGTTAGGGGCAATCAGAGAGGCAGGCAAGTGAGCGGTTTGGAGCCAGCAGTTCTGGATTGTGAGAAGGATGTCTGACTGCCTGTTTAGGCCAGATCCTACTGGGATCTGGCCTAAACGGGCAGTTGGACATCCCTCGAGGTGTCCTAGATTGGAAAGGGTGCAGTCTGGGCTAAGGAACACCTCCGGCCCCTGTGCATGAATTTCGTGCACCGGGCCTCTACTATCTATAATAATAAAAGTGTAATATGCTAATTAGACCAGACATCCTTTTGGATGTCCTTCCAGATGACCTTCCAGATGAAGCTGGGGCTGCAAGAGAAGCTTGAGTCCTGGGTACCAGAGGGAAGCTGATGCCAACAGCCGGGGGAAGGAAGGCCTACTCTTGCACGAATTACGTGCATTGGGCCTCTAGTACTGTGAATGTGATCTCTCTTTATCAAAATATCTTGTAGCTTCTCATCTTTTCACTTAAAGGAAGAAGTTTACGGCTTTTCTGTGGCATATCTGAATTGCCAGCACTACTGCTCTTGCACTTTGGGGCTATTACTAAGTGAAATAGGGTGACTGAGATGCAAGCACTGTGATAACGTGACAGTCAATGTGATAACTCAGATGGATACTAAGAGACTAAGGGGTGGGTAGGCATAAGGTGTGGATATCCCGGACAAAGGGATGATTTTGTGTCCTGGGTGGGATGGAGCAGGACAGGGTGAGATTTCATCATGCTATTGAAAATGGTGCACAATATAAAACTTTAAAGAATTTTATTTCTGAAAATTTCCATCAAATATTTTTAGATCATGTTTGACTGCTGGTAACTGAAACCATGGAGAATGAAATTGTGAATTATGGGAGGCTCTTGTACTTGAGCCCCATTTTACACATAGTAAACTGAGACTCAGAGAGGTGGAGTAACTTGGCCAAGATCACACAGTAGTTAGTGAGAGAGTTCTGACTTCGCTCCTCGCTGGACTTTTCTCCACACAGCACCCTGGAAGTTCTGTCAGCATGCATGGGCACTGGGCGCTGGGTCAGACCAGCCATGCACTTTGCCTGGTTTTCATTTATGAGGCCTGAGGTTAAGATGAGTGGTTTTGAAAGGTTCCATGCTCAGTTGCGGTTCATTTGTCATCTGGGTCGTAATCAGTTTTTTAACTTCATCCCAACAATATTCCCTCGTTGTGCTAATGGAGACTTGTCATACAGCAAATAAAAAATCATGGGTGATCCCCAAGTCTCCGCTTGCCTTTAAAATGAAAGATTTCTGCACTTAACCTTGACAATGAAGCGTCTGCTGTTTTGAACTCACTTTGAACACCAAAGGGCTGTAGCATTTTGAAGAGCCCACCTCTCTGATGCTGGGAGGAGCCCGCGGACTGGGCTGGGCGAGGCTGATTTGCTCAGTCTTGAAGGCCAAGGGTGCCATCCACATGGAGCTCAGCCTCAAAACCCCAGTGGAACAGACACAGAGAGTGGAGAGGCTAACAAGGTAAGTGCCCAATGGGAGATAGGTGGCCACTAAATATAAGATTTGCCCAGATAGTCAGTTAATATCCCATTAAAGTTTTGTGGCGTCCCAGTCTATTGGAAGAGGAAGCGCCTTGGAATCCATCAGAGCAGTGTTCTTGGAGCGTGGTCCATGCCGAGTTGAAAATGGAATATTCCTGGGTCCGACTTCAACATCACTGAATCGGAATTGCTGGGTGTGGAACTCAGGAATCTGCATATTAGACAAGCTCACCAGGTGTTTCTCGTGAACACACAACTCTGGGTCTAGTTCAACCTTCTCATGTAGAGGCTTAGAGAAACTGAGGCCTAGGGATTTGATTCTTGTGGAAATGATTATGGCAAATTGCAATAAGAAAGGTGAAAGTAATTTTCATGGTAAAATAAAATTTTAAAAGTCATCATTCATCTCTCTCTTTTTTGGCATATATCTCCTTAATTAAAAAATATATAAACAAAAAAAAAAAACAGGCCTATATGTGAAGCATGTGGCAAACTGAGGTTCTCTTGTATTCCCCGAGGTTGGCTTCAGACTCTGTGCACACCCCATTCTAGAGCTGTGGACTTTTGTCTGAAACAACATGAATTTTGCTCTGTGCCAACCAGCAGAACCAAAGCTACTAGGAGTTAGTCAGCAGCTGAAGAAAGTGAGAGCAGTAGTGAGAGGTTGGAGAAGGACAAAGAAAAAAATGAGTCCAATACCACTTGATCATCCATCAAAATAAGTATCGTGAAGAGCTTTCACAGAGGCCCTTATTACTTTAGGCAAAGGAATAAATGCAGCACCTAAGAGAAGCCAAGGTGTCTATGTGACCCACCAGTTTCCTCCCCCAACCCCCACTGATGTGAAATAAGGACGTATCAATCACAGGAATGACTAATTATTGGAGAACAGAAGATCCTCTCTAGTTTATCCTTCGTATCAATATATGAAAAAAATTCCTAGAATTTTGTGGTCAAATGTGGCTTTAAGTGAACAGATAAGAGCCCAAGTAAATGGAATCACTCCTCCATCCCTAAAGGAAGTTGGTGAGCTGCCCACGTAATTTGCTGATAAAGGCCCATCTGTTAAAACAAAGTGGGGTTACATTGGCAATACGTTTCAGCCGAGACCGTAAGTGGTTATTTTTCTCTTGACAGTCTTGTTGGCTTTTATTTTCTTTTAAAGCCCAGAAAACTATTTGAGAATGAAATATAGATGATGATATTGGCTTTAAGTTAATGCTACACTTTTTGCCCAGAGAGGGGAAAATCCGTCCGCACAAGTTCCCTGGTAAACACCAGTGCGTGATAAATTGTTATGAGAATAAAGTCATAAGGAAAAGTCGGCTTCGCAAATGACACACGTAGAAAAACAGCAGATGTCTGATGAAGTAAAGAACCGACTTATTGCCAAGACCTTGAAAAACAAAATTAATTTCCTTTAGTCTTTGATAATGGTGATGTAATGTAGCTAATAGGAAGAGCCTGCCACGCTCAAGTAGTTATAAAAGGAGAAACGTTTGCCAGGCCCCAGGTCCCTAGATGAGAGGAGAGAAAGAAGCAAGGGACTTGCTTGGTGGTGTTTGCAATGTAAATGAGCTCGGCTCTCTGAGTATTTCTGAGGGGCTATTTTATAAAGGCGGGGGGGGGGGGGGGCAGAAGCAGTTAAATCAATTTCACCACTGACAATGATTTCAGATCTTTGAAGCCTTTGAAAATCATCGTTGGTGAAAAATATACTCCTCATGAATAAAACAGTATTTTACAGAATAATTAAACTTCTGTGGGGAAGAGAAGGCTTGGTTTTTAGGTAATGGAGGCACTTGGCTGGTGAAATTTACACCTGACATTGTAAAGCACACACTAAGGAAATATTTATCTACTACTAAGCCATGGACCATTCATAGATGGGTCTAAGGTCTCCTTCAGCCCCAATGAGAAAGAATGAACACAAAAGCTCGTGCTAAGGGACATCGACGCTGCTGGCAGCTTGTGTGTCAGGATGTCGAAGTTGCGGAGCTTTCTGGCCCCCAATAAACTAGGTTTAAAATAAGCCAGGTGGCAGCCAGTCTAACTGTGATCTTGGCATCAGGCACTAGCACCCGCCCCGTTCTACCGCGCATCTGAATTGGTTTTGTCTGTTCTGAGGGACGTGCCTTTTGAACAACCTTTCAGTGCGGTTACTCTGAGTCTCAGGAAGATTATTCTGTTCCTCTTAGGACAGCCAGTGGCCAGAGGGTCGGCACAGCAGCCCACAGAAGTAGCGGTTTGGTAGGACTGATGAAGTCGGCCTCGCTCTTCAGTGGTTCCCTGCTAAGTGAGGGCATTCAGGACTGAAAGTGAATGGAATCCTTGGGATCCCTCTCTCAGCAGTTCCACCAGCAGAAACGCTGCAGATGACTCAACACTCCTGCCCCAGAGACTGCGACCCCAATGCAAAGGCCAGAGTTTTGAACTTTGTCTTGATATTTGGAGGCCAGTCATTGTTTCTCTTCTCTGGGGGAAAAAGAACTTTGAAGAACTGATGGATGGGTCTTTTCCAGATTCTCGCTAGTTTATGTCAAAATCTGGGAGAGATGCAAGCTTTGTCTGTTGTGTCTGTCCTTCTCCTTTGATTTTCTTTCTTTTTCCTGCTTCTAGACCATTTATATTGGAAACACATTTAAAAAGGCCTTTGTTTGTTATTTTTTCCTTTTTTCCACTTAATTCATCTGGTATAAATTTGGGTTATCTAGGAGAGAAACCCAACCATGTACCTGTTGGCTCAAGTTCCTTTGCTATCATGGATGTTACAGCAAACAAAAACAATAACAATGATAGGGTCCACTTACCCACTGTGGTGCTGCGAGAGAGTTTAGTGCTTTTTGTATGACCTTGTCAAATTATGGTGGTCTTTGCCCCAAGAAAATGACACATTAGGTACTATGCATAGCCCACTTTACAGATGAGGCTCAGAGAAGTCAATTTGCCCAAGATCAGACAAAACTGTTCTGTGCTCACTGACCTCCCCCAAGCCCCAATAAGTGGGTGAATATAATATAGGATGTGCATAAATAAAATTCTAATAAACTGGTGAATATAATAGAATTGGGCAGAGAAAGGGAGTAGACTTACAATTCTCAGGAGAAAGGGATGTGGGGGTAGAGGGGGAGACTGGACAAAAATCATACACCTATGGATGAGGACAGTTGATTGGGGGGGGGGGCGGTAAGGGCAGAGGGTGGAATGGGAACCAGGTGGAAGGGAGCTATGGGGGGAAAAAAGAGGTTATTGCTCTTAACCACCAGGCCATACCTCTCTCCAATATTCTTATACATTGCATTTTCTTTGTCTTTGGTTTTTTCAAACCTCTTATTTCTTCCATAAACCTTGAGTGGGAAGATGCCCTGTGACATGGACATTTGCTGTTCAAAACCGCTTGAGAGAGAAGAGTCATGTGCTCTCAAGATCTCCCTGTTGTGAAAGGCTTTTATGAAATCCCGTCATTGGGCTAATCCATCATGGAGGCAGCTGAAAGCGCCCTTTGAGGAAGGTGGGTAAGGCTGTGAGCACTCCTTCTCCAACATAACACAGCGAGTTGAAAGCTGTTGCTTTTTTGGTTGAACTGGGAGATTTGGATGTATCTTCAAAACCTTCCATCTGTTGCTCTTTCAGCTGAGGGGTTTTTAGCTCAGTAGTCAAGCCCCAGAGTAGACGGAAAGAGAGCCTGCTAAGCACAGTTGTAAATCTTGCACACTTGCTTTTTTATACACAATCAGGCAGAAAGGAGTGAGAACTTAGAAGCTCATCTCATAGAGAAAAAAAAAAAAAAAGGAAGGGAGGAGCTGGTAAACTTCATTGGGGCTCAGGGGAGGGATGAAAAGGCCGGTGGAAGGGACAAGAGCTAGATAGGTAGATACTCTTGTGATGAGTTTTAGGAAAGAAGAAATTAAAAGACAAGAGAGATTCAGAGAGAATGTGCGACATGATGGACAGATTAAGAAAGAAAAGTCAGGTACCAGGATAAAAAACAACAACAGTAACTAAGGATCGGAAGAGAGGCATTTATTTCCTTCTCTCTTTTTATCTGAAATATTATCCTAAATTTTTATAGCTTTGGGTGGTGTTTATGATGATATAGCTCTTATTATAGAAACATTAGGTGCTGTAAATTTCTGTATAAGTTTTACTCTTAGGAATATTAGTTTTTCAGTAGATGTTTACTACTAAGGAAGGAGGAACTCAACTTGTATCTTCCATAAATGTAAAGTGTTTGTCATTTGGAACAAAGAGCAGCAGTTTCTACAGGTGCTAAACCTCAAATAATTCTGCTTTCTTTCCTTGGAGCTGATGGGAGCAACATTTGAAAACCCAGAAAAACACACAAGATACTTGAAGTAGTTGTATTCCTATCTTGCCAATAAGCACTTGTTTAGAATGGGTGTGAAAGGATTGGAAAACTATTACTACAAATAACATTACACAAATGCTTTCAAACCTTGCAAGATGATCGTATGTGTGTGCACCATAAGCTGGTTATCCTTACTATATTGCTGTTTTGGCTTCTCAAAACAAAGAAGTAGTTAAAAGCATACGCCTTCAAGATGGATGAGACAGACAAGGTTCAAATACCAGCTCTAACTCTTATTTGTTCCATGTGTTTTTGCAAATCACTTGAGACTCAATCTCCTCATCTGTAAAGTAGAGATAATACCCCTACCTCATAGGGTTGCTGTGCAGGCTAATGAAAGAATGTGTTGTACACGTTCCTGGCAGGGAAAGTATTCACTATGTGGTAACTATTAACATTATCTTGATGTGAAATATATCTAAGCATTATAATATGTAGGCAATTTTGTGTTTGAAAACTGGAGGATCCCCAAAGTCAGGCAGGGTCTCACAATACCTGGACACTACACAGAGTGGCATAGTGTTTGAAGTGGTTAATATTCTTCAAACTTCCTAAGTAGCAAGATATCCAATATTCGATCACCTCTCTGGAGACACTATGCCTTACCTCTGAGGAACATTGGACAATTAATTCATTGATTGGTTAGCTCCTACTATGTGCCAGGCATTGTGTAGGTGCTGGGTGTTTGAGAGTGAAGAAAAATAGGTTTCCACTTTATGGATATTCTAGGGAGGAAAGAGCTAATAATGAATAAATAAGTAAGCCCAGGAGATTTCTTGATTATGGTAAGAAATCTCAGGGGTATGGAAAAGAGAGTCCTGGGTAGGAGTGGAGGACTGATTCTGGAGGGAGCTCAGAGAGGAGTCTCTGAGCAAATGGTTACTGAGGTAGAAAATGAAAGATGAGAAGGAGACAGGGAAGGGCCTTCTGGGAAGAGTGAACAGCAAGTGCATGCACCAGTGAGCAGGAAGAAGCTTGGTGTGTTGAGAGAGATCATCATGTTAGGAATGTGGGGAGGGGAGGGGAGTGTGGAGCAGGCTGAGATCCTGGTAGAAGACAGAGACAAGGAGTGAAGGATTAGAAAGGGGAAGTGCAGTCACTGCAGGAAATCATTCAGCAGTCAGACTCCACTTAAGTCCCCAAAGTAGAGGCTTTCAATGTGGCAGACTCTGCCTTTGTGGCACTCAATGAAGAGAAAGACCAGGAGACTAAGTATAAGAAGGACCTGGTGGGAAAAGGAACACTAGGATTTTAGTGGTAATTTTACTTTGGAAAACAAACAAGCAAAAAATCCTCATTTCTAGTCTTCTCATGAAATGTAGTGAAATGGAGCTACTGGAAAGCTCTGCACTTATTTCCAGTATCTGCTCAAGAAGGTTCTAAAATTATATATATAATTTAATATGTAACTATAATTAATGTTATATTAATATGTAATATATTAACACTAGAGGCCTGGTGCATGAAATTCTTGTGGGGGGGTGGTAGGGAGGATCCCTCAGCCAGGCTGGACCCTCTCCAATCCAGAACTCCTCGGGGGATGTCCGACTGATGGTTTAGGCCCCATCAACTGGCTCCTAACCACTTCCTTGCCTACTGGCTTGATTACCACCTAACTGCTCCCCTGCTGGCCTGATGGCCCTTCTTCAAGTTATACACTATCAAGGGAAGGGACTTAATACCTAATTTGATTTTTCATTTTTTTCCATAGAAAGCAGAAAAATAATTTATTCTAAAGATGGCAGAAACAAGGAATTCATCCTGAAAATATACTTTGCTGTAATTCTGTTGGGTCAGATCTTCCCTCTGAGCATGCTTTCCTATTGTTTGCCCTCTAGAGTCTTAATTTGTCTTGTAGTAGTATTTAAACTCTTCGCTGATTCCCATGTTGGGAGCAAGCAGGAGCCATCTTCAAATCCATAGGTTCCAAGGCGAGAATAACATATTTCTCATAGGAATAGCACCTTCTATCTCAGAAGAGTGCATAAACATATTATGGAGCTGGCACAGTGTAGATTAAGTAGGCCCATCATTTATCAAAGTGTAAAAAAGATGATAAGAAAAAATACTGTATTGTAAAATAAGATATTTAAATATGGCATGAATATTTAAAGCAGCAGATGGCCAAAACAGGTGAGTCAAGGAAGGTTGTCTGGGTTTTCATGTGACTTTGCATCCAGAGGCATTCTCTTCATGACCACAGTGAGAGGTTCCTGGGGTCATTATTCTCGGTGGTTGCTACCGGAGTTGCCAGACCCTGCCCTGTCACCTCAGGCAGTCCCACCAGGCTGATTTTTTTTAACAGAGGGGGAAAAATCACCTCTTGGCTAGCTTGGGCTTTTCTCTCCCCACCACTACCACTTTGGCATTGGGTGGTTTGGCTCACAGATTGTTTCCACAAGGTGGACCAGTGGTACTGATCAACCTTGGGCTAAAGATGCTAAGTTCTGTCTCCAGGCAGGCAGGCCATTCCAGGTGAGTTTGCTGAGATTGATCCCTCCATCCAAAGGCTGTCTGAACTTTCACGGTGAACTTCTTGAGAAGGTTGTCAACGTAGTCATTAAACACAGGGTCTAAAGACAGTTGCCTGTTACCTTAACGCAAGGGTGGGGAACCTTTGTCTTGCTGAGAGCCATTTGGACATTTTTAACATTATTCTCAGGCCATACAAAATTATAAACTTAAAAATTAACCTGCTGTATTTGGCCAAATATTTAATTAACTCACCTCTAATGCCTTGGCAGGGCCAGACCAAATGATTTTGTAGTTCTTATATGGTCTGCAGGTTGAACATTCCCCACCCCTGTCTTAATGGAACAAAAGGCTTCCCCACTGCCCCTCAGAAGGATTAGTACAAATCATTGTGCTAAGAGGAGGAAGAGGAAAATGAGTAAAATGTATATGCTCCTGCTGGGGCACAGATGTTAATAAATTATGCCAGGCCTCTTTAAACTGTTGTCCTGAAAACAAAGGAAATCCATGTAAAAGATGTGCTTCCTGTAGGTCACAAGGCTCATGGGGAAGGCACATGCTTCATTGGACCTGTTTCTAGGTCCCCACCAATGCATTCTGTGGTCAATGTTCCTATATTCCTATGAAATATTGGTTTTTCCCTGAATTCAGAAATGCAAGACTGAGGGGAATGTGTTTGAAAAATAAGCAACATAAACACATTCATTAATAAAACAAACATAATTTGGAAGGAGGAGATTGGGAAAAGATGTTACAGAAGAGCAAAGCTGTTGCCTCTTGGTTGATGAAAAGTGGGGGCGAGCAAGGAAGTGCAGACATGTGGTCTCAGGTTGGCAGTTCATGTGCTGGCTCTGAAGTCAGATGCCTCCACTCAAATCCTAGCCTTTCCAGTTACTCCCACGTGACCTTGGGGAAGGCAACCACTTTAGGACCACTTCATTGTGAATAGGACCCATCTGTGAAATGATACCTAGTCCATAGGACTCTGAGACCTAAAAGAAATAATGTAAAGCTTGTCAAGTTCATTGCTCTGTGCCTGGTAAACGTGAGCTCTCAATAAATGGTAGCTATCAATATTAAGTCATGCTTTAGAAGAAAATATACAAACATACAAGGGGTCTGTATTCTCCCTGTAGGCTGTAAATGTACAACTGACACATTCCATTGTCTATATTCCTGGCTGAAGCTATAACTATCACAAAATATCCCCCCCCCCCACTTCCTTATATTCTGGCCTGTGTTGCCGACTACTTTGATTTCTTTTATCTAGATCCTATATCAGAGTGGTTTAATATGCTTCTATGATTGAGTATTTTCCATATCTACTAATGAAGAGCTCATATTGATGTAGCATATATTTACATAGCTTATAAAGGAGGAAGATGCAAGACTTGATTTCTTGTATAAGATTGTAACATATAGGTAAGATACACGAAGGCATGTGTGAGTAAAGATAAGCTGATATGTAGTTAATGGGGCAAGCTATGCAGATGGCTATATAACAAATATGTCCCATATACTATTTGTTAACAATTCAGTTCTCCAAACTCTCTCTTCATGAATTAAGGATTTAGGAATCAAAGAAAGTCATAAGAGAGTGATATAGGAATCAATGGAATTAATTATTTGAATACTCTTTGGACTTGAAAATAATTGGTATATTCCACCTACACAGCATCCTGGATTTAATTCCTTTTTTGTTGTTGTTGTGCTTTTTGGTCCATAGTTTCAGATGGTTGTCTGTGAAGCTCTTTGGAATTCTTTGGCATGACAACTAAGAGAAGCATATTCATTATTATAATACTTCTTATACTTCAAAGTTTATTGTTAAAATTAGATCTACTTGCTTAGGGAGTTCTTCAGTAACTCTTGCAAACTTAGGTGGAGTGAATGGAAAGTTGCTTTTGGAAGATCCCCAAAGTCCAACATCTGTACCACAACATGGATTGTGTGTTTAAGACCAACAAAGACTAGAAAAGTGTTCTTGGGGTTATTTGGGCATTTTTGTTTTTAATTCAGACAGCGAACTATTTTGAATGCCACACCAAATTTCCATGGTTCTCAACAGGAAAGGCATAGCCATGCATTGCTAGTCTACAGGCCACATGAATCCCGAAGGGAAAATATTGTATTGTTCTATTTATTCCCTTGTCAGAGTTTATTGATCGAGTGAGCTCTCCTGTAGCTTGGGCAGCCTTTGATCTGCCAGGGAGAAATTGGGTTTGGGATTTTGGTGGAAGGGAGGGGAGGAGGTTAGGGAAGGATTTGAAATGTAATGGCTCTTGTTATCTGTAGTGGCCAGAGACAACCTGACACAGGCCAGCTCGGAACTGTTGCCCGGGAGGAGCAAGGCCAGGGGATGGTGGGCGGGAGCTGAAGGCAGGCTTTAGCATTGTCAGCAGGAGAAGCACTTAGTTAAAGCTGCTGGAGTGATTTCTTGCTGCTAATAGATTTGTTTCTTTAGAGGCAGATAAGTAAAGGAAACGATGACTTTTAAGTGAATAGTTCCCCTGCACGGGGCTGGTTAGTGTCAGCTAGTCCAGTGGCAGGAAATACCGATTTTTTTTTTGTAGCCCAGTGACAAAGGCTTTGCTGTCTCCCCTCCCCCTCTCCCCACCTTCCCACCCTCGCTCCTTCTCGCCTACAAAACCCAGACGCTGGCCCCCCTGCCTGCTGGTGGAGGGCCAAGGCTTGTCTGAAAGCCGTTTAAGTAATTGCTCATAATTGCACATGTTTCCCTGACTGGGCTTTTACCTCTCCACCCCTGAAATTAAAAGGGGCCAAAGATGTGTGACCTTTTTCTAATGGGATGGGTTCTGGAACAAAGGAATTCAAGGAGGAGGCCCAGGGCCTTTATCAGGGCTCATCTCTGACAGCTGGTCCAGGCCTGGGGGAGAGGCAGGATTGTCCTTTTTCATGTTGGAGAGGAGCAGGGGTGGGAGGGAATTCCTCCTATCCAAACCTCACAGTTCTGTGTGGTGTGTCTTGAAGTTCTCTCTCTTCCTGCACTCTGCCTGAACATCAATCTTTGCTTGATGCTGAACATCATTTAATTCTGAAAAGGGGTTGACCGATAGCACCCTAGAGCAGCTCAGGAGGCTTGCTTTTCCCCAGATAACTTCTTATCCCTTGGATAACTCACTCAACTTCTCGGAGCCCCAGGTTCCTCATCTGAAAAACAGGGATGATGGGATAATGGCATCTGTCAGAGGGATTGGCGATAATATATATAATGTACAGTGCTTGGCACCAAGGAGTCCAATAAATGGCAATTATTTCCTAAATATAATTTCTTGATGTTGTTTCACTCCCCTTCTTTTTATCTCTCTGAGTTGGGAAATGACAAATTCTAGGCCTTGAATTTTATGACCCAAATTAGTTAAAATCAGTAGAGTTTTAAACATAGAAAGGAATTTTAGAATTATCTAGTCTACATTAGAACCATCTAAGGGTGTGTTTTTTTTAAAAACACATTTGTATTGATTTTTAGAGAGGAAGAGGGGAGAGAGAGAGAGAGAGAGAGAGAGAGAGAGAGAGAGAGAGAGGAGAGAGAGAGAGAGAGAGAGAGAGAGAGAGAGAGAGAGAGAGAGAGATACTGATCTGTGAATCAGCTGCCTCCTATATGCCCCCTACTGGGAATCAAGCCTGCAACCAATCATGTGCCCTGACTGGAAATGGAACTGACAATCTTTTGGTGCAGTGGACAATGCCCAGCCAACTGAGCCACACCAACGAGGGCCCTAGGGAATTTTTTAAAACTATTGATGCTCAAGTTCCAATGCCTAGAGATTCTGACTTATTTGGTCTTTGGTAGGATCTGGGTGTTAGTATTTTTATAAAGTGATTCAAGGCTATTCCACTGTGCAACTGGAGTTGAGAATCACTGATCTTGTCAATCCATTTCATTTCACAGGCAAGAAACCTGAGGCTGCTAGAAATTTGTTTGCCATTAGCTTGAGGGTCCACCCAGCCATGTGTGCAACATCAAATCTATATGGGGTATTTACTATGTGTCAGGCAGTGTTCTAAGCACCAAACATAGATGGATCCCCTTAGAAGAGAGCACAAGGACCAGATCTGACAGCTGGCAGGGAATAGCTCTGTTCTATCAACTACTTAGCTTGTTGCTTTAAGGTTCTTGTTTATACTGAGTGGCCAGATTATTATGATCTCTGAATGCATAATAATCTGGCCACTCAGTGTATATTCTATATAATAAAAGGCTAATATGCAAATTGTCCCCTTGACCAGGAGTTCGACCAGCAGGCAGGCTGACCAACTGCCCATGTCCCCTTCCCCTGGCCAGGCTGGCCAGACCCCACCCATGCACAAATTCAATGCACTGAGCCTCTAACACACACACACACACACACACACACACACACACACACACACACACTGAGTGGCCAGATTATTATGCATTCAGAGATCATAATAGTCTGACCACTCAGTGTATATCAGTAGAAGTCACACCTAGGTCAAGGAGAAACTGGTCACTGGAGAGGAATGGCTGATGGCGACTTAGGTTTCTAGCCCAGCTGGTGTCTTCTCCATGCTAGAGATTCCTGTGATCATTACTGAACCCCAACATCACAGGGGTGATGCACCTGAAAACTCGGCATGCCCCAAGTCCTTTTCTCAGGGCTGTCCTCTTGCCCTCAAACTCACCTCACACATTTGGGCACAGCTCATGAGCCACAAGCAGATTCCGGGCCTGCAAATCCTGCTGACACAAACAAAATGGAGACAACATGAACATTCTGTGCCTCGGTTTATGCTGTTATAGTTAATGACCTGTCAGTGTTTCCATTATAAACCCCTGTTTTCGGGGATGTGTAACCCAGTCATAAACGTTCTCTGCAGGCTGAGCGCTGGCACTTGTGATTTCAGCCTGGGAGCACATGTGTGTGTTGGTGTGTGCATATGTTTTTACAAGGATATGAAGGAAAAAAATAAGTTAGCCATTTTTAAGCAAAGGATGGTGAGAAACGGAAAAAAAGGTGGTAATTGATCACAGATGCTCTTTTGATGCTGCCAGGACCTTGAAAACTGCTGAGTTGCTTTGCGGCCCCCCCCCCCCACCCCCCAATTTGGGATATGAGGAGTTGAGATGCTATTCTGTGCCTTAATTCTGTGCAAGAAATGTTAATTGACAAAGTAAAACTCCACATATGAAGGGTAAAGTATGGACTTGGGCAGCTTTCACAAGAACAGCACTTGACTCAAATCCAAAGGCTGTAGAAGCCTGAGGACAAAGGATCAGGACAATAGGCTGCAAAGACAAGTTCCTTTCACCCAGGCTGGCCTGTTTTCCTCTCATTCCCTCTTGCTCGGCCCTAACCAATAGGAGAAAGAGAAGATAAAGAGGGGTTTCCCCAAACCTGCTTCGCTTAGTTTTTGATGGTATCCACAGTTGTCGGGGTGTGTGCTTGATAGATGGACTTGTCTATTTTCCCTTTGAATATAGAATTCCAGAAAACATCTGATAATTTGGATTTAATGAGATTATGTCAAAACACTTATGTGAAACCAGGCTGATCGACGTTGGTTAGAATCCAGGAGTCCAACAATCCGTAACACTCAAAAAGTTGTAAACCCCAAAGTGGCCATTGTGCATTAAAACAAACCCAATGAAACAAAACCTCATTTTCTGAGCTGCTTCCCTTATAATTTTTCCAGAGAGATGCTTTTGCTTAAAAGCCAAGAATGACTAATCTTGGACAATGAAGAAATCTGCAGGAAAGAAACTAGGGCCAGTAAAGTCAGAATCTCTTTTGTCCAAAGACATGCCTATCAATCCAAGTGCACTAGGTATGCCTCTCCAACGAGAAGCTTCAGACCTGAGTGAATAGCACAGAGACTGGCATTGTCTTCATTCCTACATCTCCAAACCATGCCCAGGTGAGGACAAGGAAGTGTCAAGATCTGTTTTCCCTCACAACTGTTCAACAACCATCTACAGTGGATAGTACTGTGGACCTATATCTAGACGCAGTCATCTCATGCAACTTGCTCACTGTATGGTAGCCTGATTGATCATCTTTCTATTCCTTAAGCATACCAAGTTCCTTCCTTCTTTAAGGCCTCTGTAACATTCCTCCTTGCACCTGGAATGTTCTCTCCTCTCTTTGCATGGCTGGTTCTTTATCCTCATTCTAGTCTCAGCTCAAATGTCACCTTCCTGGCAGAGCCTCCCTCCTTGCCCTGTCATTCTATTTCAGGGGCTGACAAACTATGCTCTGGGGGCCACAACTGGACATCAACCTGCATTTGTATGACCTGAGAGCTAAGAATGGTTATTGCGTTTTTCAATGGTTGGAAAAAGCAAGGGAAGAAGAATATTTTGTGACACATAAAATTACATGAAATTTGAATTTCAGTGCCCATAAATTAAGTTTTATTTGCACACAGCTGTGCTCGTTTATTTACATGTTGTCCATGGCTGCCTTCAGGCTGCAATGGTGGAGTCAAGCAGCTGCAATAGAAAGTGTTTGGCCCACAAAACCTAACCTATTTTCTCTCTGGCCCTTGACAGGAAAAGTTTTCTGACCTCTGTTCTAGTCTGTTCAAACACTACACTTCAATATGTCTATAGCACTTGCCATTGGTTATAAATTATCTTATTATCTACCTACATGCATATTTATTTGTATCTTCCCACTAGGAGCTCTGGAGGGCAGACCTCTTCTGTCTTGTTCACTGGGACATAGTTCAAGAGATTAAGTGGACACTCAAAATACATGTGCTGAACGAACTAATGAATGAATTGATATAGTTCCTGGACCAACTGATTGTCTCTGAAGCTTAAATTGGCTTATCCATCCATCTGTTCATTCATTCATTCCATAACTACTTACTGAGTGCCTACTATGTGGCAGGCATTTGTACCCTTGGCTTGCCCATTCATTTGCTTTCATGGGGGTTGAGCTGCTGTGGAGTTAGCTCCAATAGGCTTGGTCTATTTTCCAAGTCGTCAGACAGTTCTGACTCTTCTGGTCTGCAAGGCTGCCTTCAGTCCCATTGCATTCTTCTCTGGTAATAGCATGAAGGTTGTGCAGCTCAGAGTTCTAATTTGTCTCTTAGATGACCCATCTGCCCTCCCTCAGGAAGAGGCATCTGTCCCATTATTGCTCATTCAAGCACAACCTCAGCTTCTGCTTGTGTCTTAGAAACCCTCCTCTCCCTACACCCCCATTCATCCCAGCTTGCCCCAGAAGCCTCCCACTCACACCTGCAAATCTCATTCACAAGATGTCAGATTCATCATCACTGGCCTGAAAGCACCTTCCTGAATGGAGCAGCAGAGCCTGAGACAAAGCAAGGCAAGAGTCCAGTGGCCCACAGCTTTCCCTCCCTCCTCCTCCTCCCTGCCTTTTCTGTAGATGAGCTCCTGGGAAAGAGTCCCTGTGTGCATTCCCTGAAGTGGATGCTTCGTTCACTAACCGTGCTGTTTGAGGAGGAGGATGTGACAGTCTACTTCAGCGGTTCTCAACCTTTCTATGCCGCGACCCTTTAATGCAATTTCTCATGTTGTGGTGACCCCCAACCATAAAATTATTTTTGTTGCTACTTCAAACTGTAATTTTGCTACTGCTAATGAATCATAATGTAGATATCTGTGTTTTCCTATGGTCTTAGGCTCTACAGCAGCGACCCACAGGTTGAGAACCGCTAGCAGGGTCGGCTAAGGGTCACGGCATTAGAAAGGTTGAGAACCTCTGGTCTACGTCTACATATTACAGATCTCCATTCCTGATGATGATAGGAAGATCAGTACCCACCCTGTGTTTACAGAGCAATTGCTGCACTGAACAAGTTGTTGAAAGATCTCAGGTTTGGGCACAAAAGAAGAGATACATCTTTAAAGGAGCCTGACTCCTTTCCTCATGTGTTAGGATAAAATGCCCCTTTTTATACTTCTCTGGTGTGTAGTTTTCATGACCATATGATCTAGGTTTTCCAAGCCTGCTCTGGTTTAAACTATACTTTCCCATTTTTAAAAAGCATGAACCCCAGAAGCAAGTTGGTGAGTCTGGTCACCCCATCTGTGAGATTTTAATAGGAAAAATTGGTCTTTCTTGACACTTTTTTCAGCACTTGATGGAGTGTCATATTTTCCTTTGGACCATAAGGAGCAAGCGGAGTTCAGCCAGGGTAGTGTTGGCCAGAGAATCGAGGACAGCTGTTGAACAAGGCTGGTGGGGGAACTGAGGCAGGATGAAAATGACCAGTCGTAGCTCACTGATTTTCCTGATTAAGATTTGGGGCAACCTCTCATGTGTCCTGGCTGTGCCCCTTCCTTGTTCTCACTTTAAATATGAGCCCGTTCACAGTGTTCCTAAGAGCCTCCAAGAACACCAGAGTAGAAAGTTCAAATAGAGGGTAATGCCATTATGTTGGCCACCTGGCAATCCCAAGCCCTGAGAAAGCTCCAGGCCTATGTGGGTGCTTCATAAACATCATTTAACATTTAATGGAGGGAAGAGACTAGTAAATGTGCTCTTGGTTGGCAAGAGAATAGGGAATCTGATCCCTTCCTTCTGACATTTGAACCTTGCTTTTTTTCCATACGCAAAAACACACTCAGCCAGGGAGAAGAGATGAGACACATATAGGAGATTCAGGAAAGCAATTAATAAAGAAAAAATAATTCATGTTTTTGTTGTTAAATGGGCATTCAAAACACCAACCCCACAGTGCAGAAGCGGCTAGGTCCGAACATCATTAAATAGAAGGTTTGAAAAATATCCTGGCCAGTCAACCACATTTACACTTGGGTAAAATCTGAGAGGCTCCAGCCCCTCTTCTCCTCCCTGCTCCCATCCCTTGTTTCAAAGACTCCAGGTCTCCTTTAATCATAGCATCTCAGACTTTTCAGTACATATGTATCACCTGTGTTTTAAATACATATGGGGATCTTGTAAAATACACTGCAGATTCACTGTGTCTCAGGGAAGGCTGAGAGCCCGCACATCTGGAAAGCATCCAGCTATTGCCCATGCTGTTGGTCCACAGTCCAAACTTTGAGTTGTGAGGCCTTAGAGAGCCAGTTCTTAAGTCTCAGTGGCTTGCTTGTTCTTGGTCTGAAGTCCAATTCAGTCCTTGGGCCAGAATTCTGAGGTGGGGACATTTTCCGTGGGCTGGAGGGTTGGAAATGTGCATGCATGAGTATTGCTTGGGCTCCTATGATCCTGCTTTTGGAATTCCTCCTCAGTCAGGTGTCCTCAGTTTCCAGAGGAAATGGGATGCTTTTCTGCCATCCCTGCTACTTCTCCATGCTCAGTCCCCATCAGGGTCCTGGATCCCAGGCTGAACATGGGAGCACCTTACAACTCCTTGGCTAGGAAAGCTCAATAAATTAGCACCAGGCACCAGTGACCTCACCTGGAAAATGGAAAAAAAATAGTACCTTCATTAGAGTGTCTTTAGGATTCAATGAGTTAACCCAGCACAGAGTCAGCCCCCAGGGAAACTGCTTTGTAGGGTCACATGCATGGTTTCTGCCCTTCCTAGATTGCTGAGCTGCTTAGAGGGGTGTAGTTATGGCCGAATTTGTGACCTAGTTTTCATTGTATAATTTGGCCTTCAGGGACACAGTCAGGCTCTGTGAAGTGAGCCAGCTCTGGGGACAAATGACGGGGCTGGTCCTGGCTACCTCAGGTAATCTCAGGTGGCAGGTTCTGTGTATAAACCCTTGGGGAAACCAAAGAGACTAGCAACCATCCCAGTGGTCTCAGCCAAAACAGAGAACTGTTCCAGATGCATGGCAGCTGTGGCAGCCAGCAGGCATCATTCCTTCTCTCAGAAGTGATGGCCATCGCCCCCAGTCCAGACTATGTCCTCGCAATAATCCTGCTAATCTCTGCGGCTGCTTCTGTCATCACTCCAGACCACTCTCTCATTTTGCCATGGCACTGCTCTACTCTCCTTCCCTCATGCCTCTGATTGCTGTCTCTGTGTCTGTCTCCTGGTTCTGCTGCATTCTTCACCTACTTACTGTCTCTCCCCCTCTGTCTGGAGCTCAAACTCTCCCAGAAATGATGTGATGGGTTCAGACAGATCTAGCGTGAACACCTCAGTGAGCCCCTTATTGGCCAATGACCAGCATGTGGCCAGCACCCCGTGGTTATAAAGTGCAAGTCATGACAGTCTCCTGTGATTGGTAAAACTGCTTCAGGCAGTCACACATAGGTCATTGAGGATGCTTTTGTCTGTCTGTCTATCTATCTATCTATCTATCTATCTATCTATCTATCTATTATCTATCTATCTATCTATCTATCTATCTATCTATCTATCTAAAAGCCTAATATGCAAATTTCCCCCATGGGAGTTTGACCAGGAGACCAATCACTCGCTATGACATGCGCTGACCACCAGGGAGTGGTGTGAAATGAAGGAAGGCCCAGCCGGCAGCTGGCAGCTGGGGAAGGGAGGCCGTGGCTGGCAGCAGGAAGGCTCCAATTGATCCTGATCACTGGCCAGACCTAGGGTCCCTACCTGTGCCGGGCTGAGGCTGAGGAACCCCCTCAGGTGCACTGGGCCTCAAGTTATCTAATAAAGAAGGGCCAGAGTTTATGAGAGGGTCACCATTGGTTGCCTGCCTAAACCTATTTTTCTCCTCTTTCCTATTGCGAGAGCCTAGATTTTGTTTCTATTTGAAGCTGTATGAGCAGGGGAGAGTGTCCTTTCCCTGTAGCCATGAGAGTGAATTTTGATTAGTTTCTTTCTGTTCCTTCTGCCAGAAGTTTAGGCAGGGACATGTGATCCAATTATAAGCAATAAAACATGAAGAAACTTATGGGAAAAGTTTTCTTCCTCTTAAAAAGTAATGTGTGTTAACCTTCCAACTCAGCAATCCTATGCCTAAGAATTTACTCAAGGGAAATGAAAACATGCATCCACACAAAGACCTGTCTGTGAATGTTTACAGCAGCTTCATTCATAATAGCTAAAACTGGAATTAGCCCAGATGTTCATTTACTGGTGAATGAATAAACAAATTATGGTATATCTATACAATGGAATACCACTCAGCAATAAAACAGAACAAATTACTACTGACACCTGCAACAATGTGGATGGATCTCAAATGCATTGTGCTTAGAGAAAGACACCAGACACAAATGACTACTTTACTGTATGATTCCATTTGTATGACATCCTTGCAAAGGCAACCGTTAGGGACGGAAATCAGATTAGTGCTTGCCAGGTGCTGAGGTTGAGGGAAGGGATTGACTAGAAATGGCCATGAGGGAACTTTTTGGCAAGATGGAAATGTCCTACACCTGGATTGCTAAAAGACTGTATACACTTGTCAAACTCATCAAATTGTACACTTTAAATGGTGAATTTTACTGTATGTAACATATATCTATAAGCCTGACTTTTTAAAAAAGAGCCACATGCTAGAGGAAGCAGACCCTTTTCTGTCTGCCTTTGGACAATACCTTCATTGATTATCTGAAGCTGCAGTATCATTTTGGCACCATGTGGGGCAGATGACCTGAAAGGTCACGCCAAACACTGAGGATGATGGAGTGGAAAAATTATTGAGCTGCTGAATTAACCAGCCCTAGAATCACCCTACTTTTGACTTCTAATTTTTATATAATTCATTCCTTATTATTTAAGCTAGTTGGAATCAGGCTTTCTACCTAAAGCATCCCACCCTAAATGACATGTGAGCTATGAGCATGGAATTGCCTGCAGTAGCTTTGTGCATTAAAACAGGACTGAAGATGTGGAAGAAATTCCATCAAGCATCATCATCTATTTAGGACAGTAACCCATATGCTATGTGGTGATCTTATGCCTTTTATTTCTTGGGTCTCTTAGTTTGTACTTCACACTTATTACTGATGTTTCTGGTTGGTATATCTGTTTCCTTTAGACCTCTGAAACACGTATTTCATAGGCACATGAATAACATTTTCCCATTATGAATGTGACAGTGTTGGCTGGTAATGCTCTGGAACCCAAAGTGTGTGGAGCACAGATAGATTGAACTTTCCAAGTGGCCTGGAAACTTGGTATTGCTATGTGGTGCCCCCAGTTTATCTTCAGATTGAGAGGGCTCTGGGCTGAGGTTTTGTGGAGAGGATCATGTGTTTCTGTATCCTGAATAGGAAGGTGGATGCTCTGGGGCAGGCAAAGGTGGTACTTGGTTGGCAAAATTGTAGACGAACTCTCAGAGACTTGCTCATAAAAGTAAGCTGTGGCATTCAGACTACACTAGTCTGGAATTGAGGCCAGAGACTTTTCTTCTCCAGGTTTCAGACCCAAGGAAGTAGGGCACCAAAGACTTGTGTGAAATCTCAGGACCACACACAGCAAGGCTATGCTGTGTCACTGAGCTCACAGAAAGCATAAAGTTCTCCCAGTGAGCAAAGCCATTCTTTCTCTTCTCTATTCATTCCCTCTCCATTTAATGTCTCCTTCCTTTTTATCACTTAATAGGTCCACATTGCTCCTGATTTTTTTTGCAGATTTGTCTGTGGGCTTTTCTGTAACTTCCCCCACCCCAACCAAGCATCCATTTTTATATATCCGACGGCTGGAAAAATGTTCTCTAGACTAGCTTCTGGAACCTTCCATTTTAAACCTTGTTACTTCTGAAATACACATACTTGGGGTATGGGGTTCAGCAGGACACATTCAAATTATGATATGACCTTTGACCCTATACCTTTGTCTTGGACTAACTTAGCTCTCCAGGGCAAATGACTGTGAACCACATACATACATCCTGCTAAACACAAACTAAATGTACCCCCAATTTAACTTCTTATTCAGATCCCCCCAAAATGCCTATAGCCACTCTAAAGCCACAAAACTCAAGGGGAAGTGTGTCTGAAGGAAAGCCCCAAATGGAAATGTATAATAGGCTTAAGTGAATTGCAGTTAAAATATTATACACTAGAGGCCTGGTGCACAAAATTTGTGCAGGAGGGGCACGGAGGGTGTCACTCAGCCCAGCCTGCACCCTCTCCAATCTGGGACACCTCAAGGGATGTCTGACTGCCCGTTTAGGCCTGCTCCCAGTAGGATCGAGCCTAAATGGGCAGTCGGACATCCTTCTCACAATCCAGGACTACTAGCTCCAAACTGCTCACCTGTCTGCCTCACTGATTTCCCCTAACTGCTTCTGCCTGCCAGCCTGATCACCCCCTAACCACTACCCTGACAGCCTAATTGATGTCTAACTGCTCCCCTGCCATCTTGTTTGCCCCCAACTTCCCTCCTCTGCTGGCCTGGTCACCCCTAACTGCCCTCCCTGCAGGCTTGATGGCCTCCAACTGCCCTCTCTTGCAGGCCTGGTCCCTCCCAACTGCCTTCCCCTGCTGGCCTGATTGCCCACAACTGCCCTTCCTTGCAGGCCTGGAACCTCCCACTATCCTCTCCTGCTGGCCATCTTGTGGTGGCCATCTTGTGTCCAAATGGGGGCAGGATCTTTGGCCACATGGGGGAAGCCCTCTTGTGTGTTGGAGTGATGGTCAATCTGCAAATTACTCTTTCATTAGATAAGATAGAGGCCTGGTGCATGGGTGGGGGCCAGCTGGTTTGCCCTGAAAGGTGTCCTGGATCAGGGTGGGGTTCCCTTGGGGTGTGGGGCAGCCTGGGCAAGGGGCCTATGGTGGTTTGCAGGGAAGCCATGCCCCCCAGCAACCCAAGCACAGGCCCTGGGATCTGGGATTAATTTATGTTCTACAATGGAAACTTTGTAGCCTGGAGTGGAAGCCTTCCGCTCCCTCTGTGGTGACAGCCATTTCTGTTTGAAACTTTGTAGCCTAGAGTGGAGGCCTAGGCTAGGGCTGCAGAAGTTGGCTTCCTCCATCGCCCTGGAAACCCTAGCCTCTTCTCTTTCCAGCTCTGTGACTGCCGCCATTTCTGTTGGGATTAGGTATCTTCTATAATTGAAACTTTGTAGCATTGAGTGGAGGCCTAGGCCAGCAATGGCAGGTGGAAAGCTTGGCTTCCTGTGTTGCTGGGGAAACCCAAGCCTCCCTTCTGCTCTCAATGGCAGCAGCCATCTTGGTTGGAGTTTATTTGCATAATCTGCTCCTGATTGGCTGGTGGGCATGGCTGTGGGCGTGGCTTGATCAGAGGTATGGTCAATTTGCATATTAATCTTTTATTAGTTAGGATTTGTACATTTCATAAAACATTCAACTATATAAACTCTTTGCTAAGTCTACCCCTTCCCCGTCAGGGTCTTGGAAAGTACCTATTCCAGGGAGGGACCCTTAAGCTTAAGCTCAATAATTTAGGGTAAGGTCATCTATGATTTAACTAAATGAAACTGTGTCGTATGAACACTACTGGCCCAATGGCATATCGTTGTGGGAAACACATGTGCTGCTCACACTTTAGGGCCTCATAGAATGTTTGTTGAGTGAGTGAATGAGAGAATGAATCAGCCATTGTCATTGAAGCTTGCCTGAGGAACTGGGAATCATGTACTTTATAATACACAGTTATTTATTTTGTTTCCTACAGTTTTTCCTCTACCCCCAAGTGATGGGTTGGGATTCAGGAGTTAGACTAGTTTCTTAAGAGCCCATCCATGAATATTAAGAGAAATTGGGATATGTTTTTCCCTTTATCATAAATCTAAATACTACCTAATAAGATCTGGTTGAGAAGGGATCCAGAGAGAAGGTTTGCTTATCTGTAGTGAAGAGAGCAAAGGGACCATTATATGAAATCAACCCTGAGCTCTGAGTGGGGCCCTGTTCCCCTAAGAAACCAAACAGGAATAGCCATGTGGGATGACATAGTATTGAACACTGTCCATCACTGGGTGAGGTCATCCATAAGCTGCTGGAAGGGAAAGAGATGAAACCTGCTCATTTACTTTGAGATGGTTCTGACAAACAAGCCCACAGGACTGGTACAGCAGAGAGCCCAGGGTGGTATGGGCTATAGTTGAGCTGTGGCCTCCACCTCCCAGAACTTGCGTTTCTGCATGCCTGACCCTAGCCACCTTAGAGTTTTACCACTTCCACAGTGCGTGCTCTGGTTCCCAGAGCATCTGGCATGTAGCCGTGGCTAGGGTCCCCAAGTCAGCACGCAGCCATCATGGGAAGCTGCCCATCCCTCTTAGATAATTTCCAACCCCGGCTTGACACAGAGCTTCCTCCTGCTAGCTGCCTTTCCCCATTCCAGTCCTACCTTCCACACATCTATTCTGCATTTTGCACGTGGTGCTCTATTTTCTGCAGGTTCCTGGTCATGTCATGCCTCAGTGCCTTTGCTCAGTCCTCCCTCCTCTGTTGGGAGGGCTCAGACCCTCTGCTTCCCCAGAGCAGGTCCCATTCAGCTTTGAAGTCTGACCTCATGTAGTGATCCCTCCAGGGTGTCTTTGATGCCTCTGTGCCCAAAGGGCTCTCACTCTCTGTTGATTATCTTCCTGCTCACAGAGTCTGGAACACAGTAGTTGCTCCTAAGTGCATTTTTCTGTATGTTTGAGAATGTTTAGTTCTGCCATAGAAAACAAATAGAATGAATGAAACTCATTAAGATGTGTTAAGCACAGGCCATGAGTAGCCCATTGGACAAATAAATTAAGTAGAGTATATGTCAATGAACATAGACAGAAAGGGCTAGAAGGACTGAGTAGTTACTAAGCAACTATGATACATGAAATACACACAAGATACTGAACATTTAAGAAGTCTTCATTTAGATACCCATTGGCACATCCATTTTGGCCCTGTGTGTCCCCTACCCAAGAAATGCAAATATAACTCATGGCTATGCAATATGCTAATTGCCTAACTTCAGCTAGGACCAGATGGAATTCTTCTGATAGAGTAACTATGTGCCCTTCACCCCAAGAACCTTCATCTGTTGGGTGCTCTTGCCCATACTTAACTCGGTCCTCACAGCAACACCATCCCTGGGGAAAGCAGAACCCAGCATGCAGGTTGTGCGGTTTCTTCTACCTGCTTGCACTCTAGCCTAACACATCTGTTCCCCTTGCTCCTTGCTGTGGGATTTAAATTCATGTAATGAACCATGTGGTTCAAACATATAAATGTAGTTTGAGAGCTTTTCTGTTCCATGACCTCTGGGAGAGCTTGGAGGCTACCATTGTGTCTAGGTAATTTCCCAGCCATCACTACTGAATAAATATTGACTTACTGAGTGCTTCCATGAATGAACATTACAGAATTCAGCTCCGTCTTTCAGGGCATCTTTGGCTCTCACACAGTTCTACTCATCATGGGCAAAAAATCCTGAAAGCATGATTCTTGCTGCTACCTTTCATCCTTTGGAGATGATGGCTACTGACCTGGGAGGCAGGGAAATCTCTTGCAAATCTCTGAGTGAGGTAAGCAGATTGGAAGCAGGTGGATGCAGTAAGAAGGAGGATGCAGTACTAAGTGAGGATGCATGGGAGGTAGGATGTCTCGTCCCAGTAGTGATGGGAGGAGGATAAGAATTGTGGTTAAACATCCAATAATGAAGCAGAACAATTCAGGGAAGATGCAGAGAAATGTGGGATTTGGAAATATGAATGTGAGTGTGGTATATAGGAGAGTGTGGAATATAGTTGACCTGAAATATTGGGGGCACTGGCAATGTTCTGGGCCAGTGTGGAAATGAATTGTGGGTAAATACAAATTCAAGGAGAACCCTGAGCATTCAGGATTCTTTGCCTCATGAATTTACAAGAGCAGATAGTTTCTACTTTATTGGTGTTTTGCTTGCTTGTGCTAGGTTAAATCTCCATTAGTACTTTACTTATTTTTCTTCAACATTAGGTTCTTTCTATGTTGTTTGATATGTGTTTTAATAATACAGATTACTTCAGTCTCCTTTTTAAAATTGGTTCCTTGAAGTATAAATAAACAAGTAAGTACCCAAACAATTAAATGAAATTTCCTTCTATTGATGGTCTGTGACCATTCTGAAAAATCACATCTGCCCTTTGCTTGGCTCGGAAGGATTTTATGAGCATTAATGACATGTCTGAAAAATGTTTCATTTCCTTGGAAACGAGGTTTACAAAGTGTTTTTCTCTCCACAATGATATAACAAGCCACTCATGCTGGGCTACTGATTTGTAATAATTGAAAGTTTGCTAAAAAATTCAAATAGTTGATGGCAGTTCAGAATAACATTTTTAATATTTTTATATCTTCGATAGGTTTTTAGGTGATAGATAGGTAAATGTCCTTTTCATGACTTAAAAAAACCCACACATTCCAAGATATTTTATTCTCCCATCATATTTTACCCAGTCCTTCCATCAGTTCACGAGGTCATGGACTTGGCCTGTTTTTCATTTTGCAAACATCTGGATTTATAGTAAATGATTCATGCAGCCTGATACATAACTGCCCTCTTTTTGCTCTCTCTTATTATCACTTGTGGAATTTGATTTACCTCCTACCCTGTGAGCCATTCTTTCATTTGGAACAATTTCCTCAGTTATACAAATCTTCAGTTTATGGGATAATCATGATTAATTTGTTCACTATAATGAAAAAGGCTTTCTGGGGTGGGTTTTCTCATTTTTAGATAGAAAGCTTCATGTCATCATTTGCAAAAAATATAAAAAGGACTGAGGCAATGACAATGACAACAACAGCCCCAGAGCAGAAGTCTCACAAAGAATAGAACAGAGGAAACAACATCTGAATCTTTAGATACCCTGTCCCTGACTTCCTTTTATTCTCATGATCACCATCTGACAAATTACATGATTATTTGTGGATTTGTTTATCTCCCTCCTATTCCCTTAGCCTGTAACTTTTGTGAGAGCAGGGATGGTATCACCAGCATCCAAAATGCCTGGCATATAGTAGAAACTCAATAAATATTGACTGTATTAATGAATGAAAGATTTATCCATCCATCAGTCAGTCAGTCAGTCAGTCAGTCAGTCAAATAATAAAAGAAGTAGATGCTGCCTGGCCTCAGAATCTCAGTGGCTGAGCATCGACCAGGAAGTCATGGTTCAATTCCTGGTCAGAGCACATGCCTGGGTTGTGGGCTTGATCCCCAGTATGGGGCGTGCAGGGGACAGCCAATCAATGATTCTCTCTCATCATTGATGTTTCTATCTCTCTCTTCCTCTCTGATATCAAAATATATATATTTAAAAAGTAATAGATAATAATAATTACTATTGATTGAATGTCCCTGTATAGGGTTGAAGAGTATCACCCCAAAATTTATGTCCACCTAGAATCTCAGAATGTGACCTTATTTGGAAATAGGGTCTTTGCAGGTAGGATTAGTTAGATTATGATGATGTCACACTGGATTAGGGTAGACACGGAGAAAGCAACACCTCCAGGGAAGAAGACTGCGCGGTGACATAGGTGGGAATTGGAGTTAAGTAGCTGTAAGCCAAGAAATGTCAAGGGCTGTCAGCAGCCACTAGAAGGTAGGAGAGAAGCACGGGACAGATTATCTGTCAGGTCTCAGAAGGAGCCAACTCTGATGATACCTTGATTTCTGACTTCTTGTCTCCAGAACCTTGAAAGAGTAATCCTGGTTGTTTGTGATACTGGTTATGGCAACTCTAGGTACTAAAGTGACAAGCCCTGAACAAGTGCCTTTATATGACAATTGCCAATTTACAGATAAGAAAACCGAGGCTCAAAGAAGCTAAATGACTTGCTAATATAAGACTGAACCCAATCCAGGTCTTTGCACTTAGAAAGTGTTCTTCAAACTGTTATTATGCTTGTTGGCTCAGAGGCAGGGGCTAAGGGGAATTGTAAGTTTAAAGTCAGGGGCCCTACACTGGAGTCATTTCATGGCTGCTTTTTACCAAGTTATGACTAGTGAAAGGAGTATGTAAAGGAGGGGATGTACTTTCTTTATTAAGAGGTTTATGCCCATTGGAGTCAATGGAAAAGGTAAATTAGCCAGAAACCAAGAAATGTGCTCACTGATTTCCAGAATTTCTCCTCAGTCTGCGATTCCAAGATCAGTTGTGGTTTCCCCCGAGAGAGCTAAGGCTTTGAGAACTGTTTGGCAATGTCTGCTGAAGTGTGATATTTTCATGCATATCCTGTGACACTGCAGTTTTACCCTGAGGCATATATGACCAACTGAAAGGCATAAATCTGTTCACCAAAAGACATGCACAAGAAAGCTCATAGCAGCAGTATTTGTAGTTGCCTCAAGCTAGAAACTACCCAAATGGCCATCAACAATAGAATGAAAAAAAAAATCGTGGTAGATTCATTCAAAGGCAGATTATCCAACAATGAGAATAAGAAAACTAGTGCTACATGCAGCAATATTTCACAAAAAAATAATATTGAGTGGAGGAAGCCAGCTAGCAAAGGATACATATTGGACAATTTTATTTATATGCATTTCAAAGATAGGTAAAATGCTTTGTCTCTGAATGGGTAGCGAAGCACTGGTAATAGTTTGCTTTTTGATATGGGTACTGGTTACATGAATGTGTTCAGTTTTTGAAAAAAGAATATTCTTTATATTACTTTTTTAAACTTTTCACTGAAGTATTATCTATTAGCCCAATCAGCCAGGGCGAGCCTTTTCAAATTTTGATAATATTGTCAAAATTCAGAATGCTGGTTGCCTAAAACAGAGGGGTAAAGACACCAAAGAGAGGGTGTCAGACCTTAGGTTGAGAAAAGAAGGCAAGTTTCAAAACCATCAATTTCAAAATTATGCAATGTAGATGGAAGTGGGACAAATGGCCTGAAAAAAAACAACCCCTTTGCCTTAAACAAATTGGTAGAGTTAAGTGTTCATCTGGGCCATTCTAATGCTATCAAAATACTTTTCAAATACAGGAAGCATTCCTGGCCTACCTTTCTCTTATAGAAAGGTCATCTTAGATGGGTTGTCTTCACAAGAGGGACCCCTGGATCCCTAGAACCCAACCTCAACTCATTGTGATTGCTTGTCCCTGTGATATCTTCCTTTCCACCCCAGTATCCTGTTCCTTGGCTACTATGTTAATGCCACCTCTGCAAGGAGCTGTTAACCCTATGGTGGGTATCCCACCTTGATCCCCAAATTGTCTTGACTTCAGCACTGAAGGTACTGTACTCTGCAGACCTGGAGAAATCAGGATGGTTGGTCACCTGAGCCTTGCTAGACAGGATAGTTATGATTGTCTGTCTCTAGTCTTGGCCCCACCTGGTCTGCTTCTTGAGATTTGTTCAGATTGATATGAACAAAAACCAATAGAAATAGGAGGATGAAAGTCCTTTGTATTGGAGAAATGCCCTTTGGAGTCTCTGACTTTGGGTTACAAGATATGCATTTGCTTCCCAGCTATGTATTTACTGGCTATATGACCTTGGGGATGTCATTTTTTCTTTTCTAAGACTCATCTTATTTGGGCAAAAATGTTCTTCCAAACAAAGTGGTTGTATGAACTTAAGGTAATGCATGTGAAAGTGCTTGGCTTGCAGTAATTGATCAATAGGTATCACTTTGTTTTCCTAACAGTTTATTTTTCTTTCTTTCTCCTGTTCTCATACCTTCAAACTCCCAAATACATTGTTTTTATTATTATGGTGGTATTTCTCATCATTGTAGGCTGGGAATTAGATATTTACAGAAGCTATAGAATTAGATATCTCTAGGTTCAAAATCTGGCAGTCACTTGCTCATTATGGATCTCAGGGAAGTTAACTTCTGGAAGCCTTGGTTTTCTCACCTACAAAATGGTTATAATAAATTCTTCTTTAAAAATGTGGAATAAATGCAGATATTACAGTTGCTTTTGGTACCCCATGTCATTCCTGTTTGGCCCATCTCTCATTTCTACTACAGTACTATAGATGTGGTCCCCTGGGAATTGAGACTCATGCTGCCAGTACCCCATTGCATGTGTTTCTGCTTTTTAGCCTCTGGTCTTCTTTGAATTATGCTAATTCAAACAGGAAATGGGATAGTTGGACTTTCAAATAGAGTCTGATACTAAATTATCATGTGCCGTGGTCTAGGATGCGTAGCATGTAAGTGTTTGGACAACATTTCAGAAACAATACAGATTAAAAAGAGGAGGGAGTCTAATGAGTGAGCCTCGACTTGCATCTCCCATATTAATTTAGGCTATATTTTCAATATAATCAGGAGTAGAATGCAATATATCAACCTAACAAATACCCATCAGTACTTATCTCTATCTCCAGAACTTTGTGTCTTAATAGGTCATGGAAATCTACTGCAGAGATTCAAACATTGACTTCAAAGAGTATAGCTCAGGATTCATTTTTGTCGGTAAACCCTAGAACGTTACACTGTTATGTGAGGTCTTAGTGATGCTCTAGTTCTTTTAGTCAACAGCTCATTTAAGTCTGCAAGGCATTATGTGTGATATAAAGTTGAAAAAGATACAGTTTGTGCCAGGAAAAGGCAAATGGAGCTACATAGGGATAAAATGGCACCAGGAATGTATCCCATATGGTTTTGTGCAGCTGTTTGATGTGAAATGCATATTTGGCTTTGAATTTCCCAATGACCAAAGTAAAAAGAAAACAGGCATGGTTTCAAGAGCTGTAATATCCTTGGGATAAAGCTGAATCAGTTTAAAGATGTACAGTTTTTCTATGGAGACTTGAGAGCAAGTTCTTCCATTGGTCTTTGTTAAGAGCACACTGTACAGTAGTGGACATTATCCCATATGGTGTCCTTATAGTGAACCTGTAAGGAGAGCTGTTATTTGGCTATTTCTTATATTGTTCCTCAACATAAGTCTAAGACAAAAGTCTATTTTAGCAAAATCAACAGAAAATAAACATTTGCTGTCCTTCAAAGACTCTTTATAAATGTAATACCTTAACAATATTTTAGACTTGGTTTATCTGAATCAGGATTTTCAAATTGCGTTTTGTTGACATCTTTTACATCTCTTTTAACCTACAATAGTTTCCACCCCCTTTCTTTTTCTCCTTGCCATTTATTTGTTGAAAACACAGGTAATTTGTACTGTGGAATTTCCCACATTCAGGATTTGGCTGATTGTATTCTTGTGGTTTCACAGAATTTTAAATAACAATTATTTTATTTCTACCACTTGAAGTTTTACTTAGTTCTTTTAAAAATTTGTCTTTTTTTCTTCCCCATTTTAGATAGGGGAAAAAAACACACTCTTTCTTCTTATTCACAACTTTAATGCTTTCATTTGTTTAGAAAATATTAAACATACTTCTCTCTCATTTAGAATTTGATAATACCATTATCTGAAGCCTTTATGGGTCTGGTTTTATTGTTTGTTGTTTCTGATGACTTGTTCATCCGAGCTTGTCTCCTGGTAGATTTTTGTCATTTTTGATTGTGCATTCATATTTGTTTATATCTCTGAGGGAGCTCTATGAGACCTGGGTTGAGGGTTTATTTCTCTGGGTGGATGTTCACTTGTCTTTGCCAAGTACAGGGGAGCACCACATATCTGGGTCCACTTTTAAATGAAATTCTCCTCTAGATTTTCTAGGTGACACAGATGTATGATTTCTAGCCCTGAACTGCTCAGTGGGGCCAACTTGGGTTTTTAAAATACCAGAGGAAGTGATTTTTTGTTGTTTTGTTTTTTTAAACCTCCATTCATAGCCAAAGCGTCCTTGGTGGTTGCTATTGCTGGACAGGCTCTCCTTTAGTTCACCATTTTTCTGACAGATAATCCCTGTGAATGCTAGCTCTGTGCAGGTGGGTCTCCAAGTCTGGCTTCCTGTCTTACACAATGGCTGCATTAGAACTCTCTTACCTTTCTGGTGGTAGCCTAATTAATGTATGTCTATATACTAGTAATTGTACAACTTATATACATTATAATTACATAGAATAATATATATGTAAAACTTTCTTTTTTTGTAGCTGGCGGAATTTAGGATTTCTAGCCTACAATTTTACTAAAATAGAAGTCATGATAAGACAATGCCTACTGATTTACCTGTTGACCCCTGCTCTCTCTGGATTATTACAACATCCTTCTGAAATGTTTTTTTTTAATTTAATTTTTATTGTTCAGTTTATTAATTACATTGTTCCCCCTTTTTCCCCCCTATAACTCCCCCACCCAGTACCCATCCCAGCCATGCCCCTCACCTCCCCCCGCCACTTGTCCTCTCCCATAGGTGCATGATTTTTGTCCAATCTCTTGCTGTACCTCCCACACTCCTCTTCTCCCCAAGAATTGTCAGTCCATTCTCTCTCTATGCCCATGATTCTGTTATATTCACCACTTTATCCTGTTCATCAGATTTTTAATTCACTTGATTTTTATATTCATTTGTTGATAGATGTGTATTTGTTGTTGATAAATTTTTATTTTTACCATTTTCTTCTTCCTCTTCTTAAAGAATATCTTTCAGCATTTCATATAATATTGGTTTGGTGGTGATGAACTCCTTTAGCTTTTTCTCATCTGCGAAGCACTTTATCTGATCTTCAATTCTGAATGATAACTTTGCAGGGTAGAGTAATCTTGGTTGTAGATTCTTGCTATTCATCACTTTGAATATTTCTTGCCACTCCCATCTGGCCTGCATCGTTTCTGTTGAGAAATCCGCTGACAATCGTATGGGTGCTCCCTTATAGGTAACTAACATTTTTTTCTCTTGCTGCTTTTAATATTCTCTCTTTGTATTTTGCTCTTGGCATTTTAATTATGATGTGCCTTGGTGCCTTTGGATTCCTATAGTTTGGGGTTCAGTGCACTTCTTGGACTCCTAAGTCAATTTCTTTCACCAGGTGTGGGAAGTTTTCAGTCACTATTTCTTCAAGTAGGTTTTCATTGTCTTGCTCTCTCTCTTTTTCTGGCACCCCTATAATTCTGATGTTGGTATGCTTAAGGTTGTCCCAGAGGCCTCTTATACTTACAATTTTTTGGATTCTTTTGGCTTCTTGCTTTTCCAGCTGAGTGGATTTTGCCTCTTTGTTTTTCAAATCTTTGACTTGGTTCTTGTGGTCCTCTAGATTGCTTTTAGGTCTTTGTATAATATTTTTTATTTCAGTCAGTGTATGCTTAATTTCTAGTTCGTCCTTTTTCATATTCTCGTAGGTCTCCTTCATTTCCTCGTAGGTCTTGTTCATTTCCTTGTAGGTTTCAGCCTTTTCTAGGAGCCTCTTGAAAAACGTTATAACCATGGTTTTGAACTCTATGTCCAGTCGTTTTTTGTCCTCCATTTCTTTCACATCTGATTTCTTTCCATGTCTCTGCATGGTGGCTGCTTTCTTGAGTTGGTCCATTAGCTTTGTGTGGTAGATGTCCTCTACGGGACAGTGGCTCAGCCTTCCCAGTTACTTGAGGTGGGTACTCTTGCTGCAGCCCTTTATGGATTGCACAGTCTTGTTGAAGTTAAGCTTAGATTATTGTTGTTAGCACTAGGAGGGTTTGACCTCCAGGCCAGTTGGCTGTGAGGGTCAGCTGTGCTCAGGTTGGATGGGCGGAGTGTCTGGGCTGAGCAGGCAGCATCAGCTCCATGCTATGCGGCACCTGGGTCTCTGTGCCGGGTGGTAATGGCTGCAAGCACCTCTGAGAGAAAGCTGCCACTGAGCTCTACCCACTGCTGGACAATTCAGCCTCTTCCCAAATGAGTCTGCACACCCAAAGTCTCACCCAGGGTTGTAAAATAATGCAGTCTGGTGGTTCCCAAATGAGAGAGCAAGTCATGTATCCTCTCTGAGTGCTCACGCAACTCTGCTGTTCCTAAGTTTACGTGCACTCTCCACAAGCTCGCCCTCTCCACAAGCTCACAGACCTTTGCAGCACCTGAGTTTCAGTGTGCTTTCTATTGTCCCATTTCACCCCGTATGAGTGTGTCTACCCCGGACCTCGCTCAGAACTGGGGAATCAGTGCAGTGGGACGTCTTTGTCTTTGCAGCTGCCCACCCTCTCCACTTGCTCATGCGTGTACAGGGCTCCAAACCTCTGACTCCGTGCGTATCTTCAATGCTGCCCTCCGCCGATCCCCTGAGTCACAGTGTCCTATCTTTACTTTTATTTGTGGAATTTTCACTCAGCCAGCTTTCCGGTGATTCTGGATGATGTTTGTTTTGTCATTAAATTGTAGTTTTGAAATTGCTGTGTGGGGCAGCAAGATAGGTGTTTACCTATGCCGCCATCTTGGTTCCTCCTTATGTTTTCTTGTTTCATCTCAGGCACTGCAAATCTACCCTCCACACAACCCTCACAATTTAAAATGCAAATCCACTGAGTCTTTCCCTGCTTAAAACCCTGTCCTTGGTGGAGTCTGGCCTCCTCTTCCTACCTGATGAAGCTCTTTGGGTTTTGCAATCTTGCTCTCCAGCTCCTATCCCCTGACACACATTTGAGAGATGGTTCAGCAATAGTTTTTTTTTTTCTTCTCTCATTTTGAACCATGCTGTCTTCGTCTTTGGTGCCCTGTCCTTGTAGACCTCTGGGTCTGACTTATCTCTGCTGCCCCATCTGGATGAAGTCCCACCAACCTTTTAATATTCAGCTTCTATATTTCTCTCTTCAGGGATCTCTTCCCCTCCATCTTGCCCTCTCTCACCCTCTCAGCTCTGTGCCTAAATAACAGCCTGAGGATATACTATCCTTGCTCTATCTACTTATAAGATCCTCTTTCCCCATCTCTTTCCCTAAGGCACAACAAATTCAAATGTTTCTATTTTATAAGCCTCTTGGGGGCTGGGACTATAAATCCTGGGCATCTTTGTATTTCCTGCACTTAACATTTCTCTTAGCACTTAGGAGGTACTCATTCAATTTCTTCATTAATTGTAGAAATAATTCCTGTCTCTGTTACTAACAATACTGCAATTTGGGAAAAATTTCTTGAGGTCCAAAATTTTAATTGAGCTCCAAATTTCTCAGCTATAAATATGAATAACTAGAGGACCGGTGCATGAAATTCATGCAGGGGTGGGGGGCAAAAAAGGGTGTCCCTCAGCCCAGCCTGCACCTCTCCAGTCTGGGACCCCTTAAGGATGTCTGACTGCCCGTTTAGGCCCAATCCCAGTAGGATCAGGCCTAAACGGGCAGTCAGACATCCTTCTCACAATCCACGACTGCTAGCTCCAAACTGCTCCCCTGCCTGCCTCACTGATTGCCCCTAACTGCTTCTGCCTGCCAGCCTGATCACCCCCTAACCGCTACCCTGCCAGCCTAATTGATGTCTAACTGCTCCCCTGCCATCCTGTTTGCCCCCAACTTCCCTCCTCTGCTGGCCTGGTCACCCCTAACTGCCCTCCCTGCAGGCTTGATGGCCTCCAACTGCCCTCCCTTGCAGGCCTGGTCCCTCCTAACTGCCCTCCCCTGCTGGCCTGATTGCCCACAACTGCCTTTCCTTGCAGGCCTGGAATCTGCCACTGTTCTCCCCTGCTGGCCATCTTGTGGTGGCCATCTTGTGTCCAAATGGGGGCAGGATCTTTGACCACATGGGGGCAGCCCTCTTGTGTGTTGGAGTGATGGTCAATCTGCAAATTACTCTTTCATTAGATAAGATAGAGGCCTGGTGCATGGGTGGGGGCCAGCTGGTTTGCCCTGAAGGGTGTCCTGGATCAAGGTGGGAGTTCCCTTAGGGTGTGGGGCAACCTGGGCGAGGGGCCTATGGTGGTTTTCAGGCTGGCTACACCCCCCTGAAACCCAAGCACAGGCCCTGGGATCTGGGATTAATTTATGTTCTACAATGGAAACTTTGTAGCCAAGCCTTCTGCTCACTCTGTGGTGACAGCCATTTCTGTTTGAAACTTTGTAGCCTTGAGTGGAGGCCTAGGTTAGGGCTTTAGAAGTTTGGCTTCCTCTATCGCCCTGGCAACCCTAAGCCTCTTCTCTCTCCAGCTCGTTGGGATTATGTATCTTCTATAATTGAAACTTTGTAGCATTGAGTGGAGGCCTAGACTGGCAACGGTCCTCTGTTGCTGGGAAAACCCAAGCCTCCCTCCTGCTCTCAGTGGTGGCAGCCATCTTGGTTGGGGTTTATTTGCATAATTTTCTCCTGATTGGCTGGTTGGTGTGGCTTTGGTCGTGGCTTGATTGGAGGTATGGTCAATTTGCATATTACTCTTTTATTAGATAGGATTAGATAGGATAATGTATACCAACCCTAAAGGGTTTTGTGAAGATTAAATAAAAAATTCTAAACCACCTGCCCACAGAATACATGATTATGTGCATTCCTATCTTCTTGTTTTCTAGTAAAACACCTGTTGATGCAATGCTAACATATTATTAATAATAATTCTTAATTCTATTAATATAGTAATAGGAACAATGATAGTGACTTTTTTAGCTTACCTTACCATCTGCCAGACACCATTCTCCATGCTTTCAATAGATGAACTCCTTGAGTAATCATGATAAGCATGTGACCAAGGGGATATTACACCTTACCTTACAGTTGTATAATCCGAGGTACACATGCATTAGTGGTAGAATTGAGGTCTGAACCTAGGCTGTCATGTGGGCTTAACCAGCTCCTTACCCTGCCTAACTTCATTTCCATAAAAGGAGTTGGAGGTTTTATCTTTCTTTCAAAGAGGAAGAAACAGGTTCAGAGAGGGTAGGAGACTGAGCCAAGGTCACACCACTAGTATGTAGTGGAGAGGGGATTTCATCGTGTTCTCCATTGCGGCAAAATGTTCATGTTTTGTACAGGCTTTGCTTAAAACTTTGCTAATGTTAAAATGGACTCTTAAAACATGAGTCAGGTTATAGATGACACATTTAATGATAATGTATCATGTTAACGACAATAACATTCTTTTTTTTGGTAGAGTCAGGAAATAAGAGGCTCATCCTTTTGGCGACTGAAAAATGTCTAAAGTGACCCTGGCTAGTGTGGCTCAGTGGGTTGTACGTTTTCTCATGCATCTCTTCCCATGTGTCAAGAGGTTGCTGGTTTCATTCCCGGTCATGCCTGGGTTGCGGGGTGTGGGAGGCAGCTGATCGATGTTTCTCTCTCTCTCTCTGTCCCCTCCTTTCTTTTCCTCTTTCTAAAATCAATAAAAACACATTTAGGAAAAAAAAAAAGTCTGAAGTGGAACAAAATGACAGTAGAGCACTTTACATTGTCATTTAAATTTTAAATAAAGTTTCTAGCTCCCAATCAAAATCAGAGGCTTTGTAGCCCTCATCACCTCTCTCTGGGACATTCCTGCTTCCAGAAGAAGAGAGAGGATAGCAAAAGGCCTCATAGAGGTGCAGGCAGATATCTTTTCCAGCACACCGTCTGGGATGCATTTTGTGGTGACTAGCTCCTGATATTTATGTGAAAAGGAGTATGACTGGGTCGCTCTTTCTTCTCATTGAGTTTTGCTAGAGGTCACCCTCACACAAGTTGGAAGAAATGGGCTGTGTAGGAATTTGGCACTAGTAAGTTATTTATTTACTTAACCGTGTTTTAAAGGCTGCAAAGCCATCCATGAAGGCTGTGGAATGCATTGTCATGAGAGGTCAGCGAGTCAAGCTCTGGGACTGCAGTTTCAAGAGGGCCGGATCATTTTGTGACCAATGGCGATATTTGTCATTATGATTAAACCTTGGGCTTTGGTAGGGCTTGAGTTTGGGGGTGGGAAGCAGAAGAAGCATTCTTCTCTCCTTAGTCCCAGTCTCTGAATACCAACTACATCCCTTCACTATATTGGAGATGAGATGCTGTGGGGATGGAAACCATCACAGCAGAGCTGTAAAGGGAAACATCAGAGTATAGAACAGAATCCAGTGTTGTCCTCAACAAGAGACCTGGATGGAGCATGCCAGGAAGAACAACTATACCTTCCGTTTTGGGATCCTGGTAGGGAGAGGTGCTGGGGCCATAGAGATTACCTGGACCCATCTCCTCATTTAAAAAACCATTAGTAGCTTGACATATTTTCATTCCTTGTAATCATGACATATTCTCAGGGTATCTATTCTATAAAATACACCCACTCTGGATGTTCATGCTATTTCATCCTGATCGCCAGCCAGTGAAGAAGGAACTGTCATACACATGTTTTAGGTTCAGAGTATGGAAACTGAGGCTCAGAGAGTTTAAGTCAATTGCTCAAGCTCAGAGAGCTGGTTTGCCTTCCTACATATGATCTGAATTACCAAATTATCTAGCTTCCAAGGAAAAGTACATAAAGAGATAATAATAATAAAACACGATATTATCCTACCACCTAGAGGGGACTTCCTGTTAACACTTGGCATCTAATAGATATGGAAAGGATATCCAGCCTGCACGTGGGTTTTGTTGTTGCATAGAGCACTTTTCTTAGTTCGGGGTGCAATGGTTTGGGTAACATTATCTCCCCCAGTAGACCATATGGTCTATGAGTGAAGGGATTATTGGTTTCTATTTGTTCATTTCTGCATCTCCAGGGCCAGGCTCATCCCGGACTTGCATCAACATTTTTGAGTGAATAAGTGAATGGACAGAGCTAAGTTGCACAAAGTCCTGTGTTTTTCCTGTCCTCCTCTAAGTTTTGTGACAGGAATCGGTTTCCTTTGATCAGTAGGACCAGGGAAGTGTCATAATCTTGTCCCCCCAGGGAGCTTGACCTCCTGATGACATTTTCAAGGCTACGGTGAAATGCTGACATCAGGTGTACAGTGCCCTCTCTCTCCTCTTTCATCTCCTCCTATTCCCATCACAGTGCAGGAAGCCCCTCCAGGTGATGTCCCTGTGCCCCAGGAGGCAGGCTCGGGAACCTTCCTGCCATCCCATGAATAACTGAAGGGATGTAAGTAGCCCTGGGCCAGCTGTGAAGGGGCTACTGGCTGGTGAGAGTGGGCGATGACCGTGGACACGAGGCAGAAGCGGTTGTTATGGGGAATTGGTTTAAAATACTCCCCTGATGTGCTATTCCTTGAGCCACATACTGGAATTTTTGAGAGAATCCAAGAAAAATGGAAGGGAAAAATGAAATGTTCCCAGTGGGCATACTGTCTAGAAGAGAAAAATAGAAGTGATTCTCTAGTTTCTAGACAAAATAATTCAGTATGATGGTCTTTTGTGCAGGAGCATCTGTCTCCCAGAGCAAAAAGCAAGTAATCCTAGCAGATCTATGGAGTCCGAGTGAGCATGCAGCCAGACTTCAAGGGCAGCCTTCGCTGAGGACTCCTGTGCAATTAATTCTGCAAAAACTAAGATGGGCAGGCTCCCCCCAGACTAAAAGGGCTCTGGGACAATTAGGAGACGATAGGCCCCTTGCCCCCTTGTCATGCACATGCATGTCACAGGCCTCGGCAGAGGACTTGGGGGGCTTTGATGCCCGGTGTGCTCAATGTGGTTCCAGAGATTTCCAATTCCTTGCACCTAAGCACATGCCCTCCACAAACAAATAGCACTGGGCAGATTCTCCTGCAGGCTGCGGAGGCTTAATCACCTCAGCCCAGAGGTCTTCAACGCCGCCGAGAGCATCCCAGATGCGCAGCAGCATTAACATTCCTGGAATTGTGTTTGGCCAGGCCTCTGTAAAGGAGTTGAATCCTGCCTCATTAGCTCAGGCTCCTGGGGCATGTGTGTCTCTGACAACAGTTTAATTATGGACATTGTTTACTAATCAGTATTACATTGACAGACTAGAGGGCTAATCTGAAGATTAACACAATAGCTTGTTTTCGTTTTATTCTTTCAGCCTGTGAATGGAAGAGTTAAACAAACCTGTTTTTGTAGCCCTTGTGTTCTATAATAAGATTGGGAAACACGTTGGGGCATTTAAAGGCTTCTAAGTCTCTCTTCTTCAGTTTGATTTTACCTGGTCTGGCTAAATTTAAAGAGAGAAATGAAAGCTTTGGGGAATATTAAGGTTGGACAACCTAAACCCGCTCGTTAAGACAACTGAATCTAGGGAATTTTGTCCTGAGCTACGAAGACCTTTCTCCAGAGGTCAGTAGTCATTTGGGGATTCTTAGGGGTGAGTTTTACAGAAATGTAAAGTGTATTAAAATGTTTCCTTTATGGACATTTGCTTTTCTCCGTACGTCATTAAACATTCAGCTTGCTTCTACTTGGGGACAAAGTACTGTGGACACATTCTTTATTGGGGAGAAATATGAGTCATTCGCAGACAGATTCTGGAACTTTAGAACTGATTCTGAAGTGTTTAAGTGATTAGGAGTTTTGTTGTTGTTTTTTAAAATATATTTTTATTGCTCATAGAGGAAGGGAGAGGGAGAGAGAGAGACAGAAACATCAGTGATGAGAGAGAATCATTGATTGGCTTCCTCCTGTGGACTGAGCCCACAACCCAGGCATGCATGTGCCTGACTGGAACAGAGCCAGCGGTCTCCTGGTTCACACTCAACCACTTAGCAGCAGTGATTAGGAGTTTTGATGAATTGAGGAAATAGTCTTGTGCATTTACAAGCTTAATCCTTCCAATCTCTTGAATATTGAGGCAGGGCAGCTGGTAGATAATTCAAGTTTCTGAAGTCATATTTTCCCCCAGAATAGAAGGTGAAGATGAAGCATAGATACAGCAGCGAGTTTGGGCAGAATCTTGGAGCTTGAGCTGGGGTTGCTTTGACTTTAACATTGGCTGGGTGGTGGGCTTCTGGAGGAGGAGGCAAAACTCAAGAAGCAGCAGCTGTATTTCATCTCATGGATGTAGGCAGAACCCCCGAACCCCATGCCCAGCAGGAACGGGCTTGTGTTGCAAAAATGCCTTGACCATGCTGTCCTTTGGGGACAGGGATCCAACTGCACTGACTGCATACAAAACAGGATTGGAACCCCTTTGCTGCTCACTGCCATGGTGATCAGGAGTGCCAGACATGGTGCTGGAGACCAAGAAAGTTTGCATGACTGGACCAAGGGTGAGGAAGCGGGTATCCTGAGAGGCCATACAGCTGGCTGGTAAGGGTTGTTTGCCCTGGTATGCTTTAAAAGTTTTTCAGCTAACCCACCCAAAAATACTGTGATTTTGTATGCAAATTTCTATTTCTGGCTTTTCTTGAATAGTTGGCGGCTCTGAGAGCAGAGATAGCCTTCTCACAAGGAAATAACTGTCTATAATTTCCTTCAGGAGACTCCCTTCCGGGACACCGCAGCGTTAGGCCTTGCTCACTCAGGTCCCTGCCTGCCCCTGGGCACTGACTGTATTCGAGGCAGTTGGTGGAACCCAGAGGACCCTCTCACACAGATATCGGCTGTTAACAATTAGAGAATGTTCTTTCAGGTAAGAATTTCCTTCTCTCTTTCAGAGTGTAATAGTTTGGTGTAGAATTCAAGCATGTCAAACTCGCAGCCAGCTGTATAGATGTCACTCATACCCTAGTGACAGGTGTGAATTAAAAAGTCAGATGGCACACAAAAGTGTTCGAAGGGAAAAAGAGGAAGAAGACAGCTCAAGGAGAGGCACTGTGGTCACTTGAGATTGAGTTGAGGGCAAGGATGGGGTAGAAAGCACCGTAGAGCTAATTCCCCCACTTCGGTTTGTTTGAAGCCTCATCTCAGACAAGTGAGTAAGAAGGAAGCTGTCTTGAGGCCTGTTATAGGCTGAATGTCTGTGTCACCCCAAAATCCAAATGTTGGAACTTAATCCCCACAGTGATGGAATTAGGAGGTGGAGGCCTTTGGGAGATGATTAGATCACAAGAGCTCTTTAGTCTGTCCCACTGTGTGAGGACACAGCAAGAAGATGGCCGTCCATGAACCAGGAATGTCTCACAGGACACCTTGATGCCGGCGCCTTGAGTGTTGCTGTCTCAGCCCCCAGAGCTGTGAGGTGTCAATCTGCATTGTTTATAGCCACACAGCCCATGGCATTTTGGTATAGCCACCCAAACGAACTAGGATAAGACCCGGGGAGGCTCTCATGCTTCCTGTTGATCGAGCTATTGAAACCGTTCTACTTCCATAGGTTTCTGGAATATGTTGAGGAGAGAGTGACTATAAAAGAAACAGTTATGCAGATAGTTTTGAGCAATGCCATTACTTGAATCATCTTCACTTAGCCTATGCAAAGAGTGTGTATGATTGTTTTAATGTCACCTCCTCTTAACTCTCTATCTGGGAAAGGCACTAAAGGTGGCAGGGTGGCCAGAGGTAGGGAGCTACAAGGAGGAGAGGAGAGAGAAGGGTGGTCCCTACCTTTGGATGCTGGAGTGCTGGCCCTGAAGAGCACAGGCCTTGCCCAGAGCTCACTCTGTCAACATCTCCACAACTGTGCTTGTCCCACCTAAAATAAGGAGTCTCAGATTTAGCCAGTCTACGTGGTGTGATTTGGCTCCTTAGAAGAATAAATCAGCATTGTGAAGTCTGAAATGATTGTACACAGCCCATCTCCACCGAAAATGGACTGCTTGTGTTTGGGCCCCATGCGAGGATGGTGGCTCCATTCAGGAGATGCAGCTGCCTTTAAAATAACACTGCTACAAGGAATCACCTTAACATTGGCTGTGCGTGTGTTTTCTTAAGAACTTGAAAAGACTTCTCTCTGCGGCTTAGGAAGAGAAGCAGAAGGACAGGGAAGCCGGCAATGGAAAGGCCTGGACAGACTACAGCCTTGCTGCTATATCCTGCCCTCACACCACTCCTGCCTGCTTTGGTCCAGTGACATGTGCCCACACCTGCTCTGCCCTTGAGGACACTCCTGGAAGGCACTCACCCTGTTTAGCAGGATGCAGCAGATAGAGTTCAACCAGTGCCCTGTATTTGATGTGTGTGCTGCAGGGAGCATGGTGGCTTTTCCAAGGCCTGGTTCTGTGTGTCTAAGGCTGGTCCCAGGTGGGCGTGTGCTCTGCCGGAGGCTGTCTGCATCCCTGGCTTGCCCATGAGGTACACATGAACTTGGGACCCTATCCCTCTTCCCTCTTTGCTTGTGGTCCAGAAGCCCCCACAGGTCCTGGCCTCTCCGTAGGATGACTGCTCAGGCATATTTCAAAGAGTTATTTTTCTCTGAAAATGTGCGTTCCCAGGTTTGTGGTTCTCTGGAATAAGTGCATTCTAAGTCTTGCTTCACTATTGTTAGTTTGGGGAACTCTTGAAAATTAACAGTTCTAAACCTCAGTTTTCCCGATCGTAGATGGAGGTTGCAACAGTGGCTTGCTTCACTTACCCCTGGGGCCTCCTCATTTACAGACCTACTTCATAGGGTTGTTGTGAGAAATGCATTTCTGTAAAGCATTTGTCAGGGTACTCAACATCCGCTGAGTGTTCAGTAAATGCAGCTACTATTATATCTTCATGGATGTGAGCGTCAAGAAGGTGCACTTTTAAGCATCATGGCGTAGGAATCACTGAGAAACCTCATCGCTGCTGCGAGTGTCTATGCCTTCCAAGCTGGACCTGGGCTTCAGTCCTCCTGGCAGGTGTCTCCGGCTGACCTCACTCTGGTCTGGACAGGAAGATCATTGCTGGCAAAGGGGAGAGTCTGCCTCCCTGGAGGGAGATTCCAAATTCACCAGCCAGCCTTCAGTCAGCTTGCTGGACCCAGGACCTGAGGCCATAGCAGGATTCTCACTTCTGCAAACGATTTGAATTGCTGCTTCCTCTGCATCCTAAGACACATTAAGAGCAGCGTGCACACAGAACTCTTTGGCCCGTGTTCACAAGTTGAGCCAAATTCTGATCTGAGGGTTGGATGTGAAATAGCAAACAGAAGCAAGGCAGACAGACACTCACACCTGGCTCCTAGGAATGAACAAAACAGATGCCCGGAAAGTCAGCAAGAATTTGTATGTGAACACAAGAGTCTTATGGATTTACCATTTTGACTCCAGCAGCTCCTAGAAGACGTTCAAAGTGAGGGAGTGCCCCCTTAGGATCACTGGAGAAGCCAGGCACCTGCGTGGGGAGCCATGCCCAGCCATTCATGGGAGGAATCTGATTTATGGAGAGAGGGATTCTGAGCTCAGCTGCATTCTTGTGGCTGGGATCAAAAGGGCTTTCTCACTGACCACAGATCACATCCCGGGAATCCTTCCTAGACAGAACATTCCTGAGAATGACAGCCGCCTTGGTCACAGCTCATGGGGTGGAGTAAGATGGGGAGGGCACATCTCTAGGAAGGTGATATTTTTACTCCCCTAAAACAAAGGTTTTATGTACCCCCAAACAAGTGAACTGCTCATTTGGGGAAAGTTATCATTTTTTCTTCTTGCTTAAGGACAACTTGTTTAGTGGAGAATGAGCTAAAATGAATTTTCATCCCCCAAAATTACTGTATTTCTTTGGGACTTAGTTTCTTCACGTCTGAAATGAGAATGTTGCATTAGAATCAGAGGGACTGTTTTTAGGCAGTTTGCCACAGTCCTCACTATTCCTTATTGTCTTACATGTGGCTTGTTTCACTCATTTATACTAACTCCCTGTGCCCATATGGAATATGAATTTGCAATCTGTGGACTAGATGATCTCTAAGCTATGCCTCTCCTATCCCCCACTTCCCAGCTGCAGCATTATTAAAAATCACAGTGTGAATAGATTCTAGAATTTTTGATTGTTTGATATGCTTATGTGACTTCTAGATTGAGGTGTTTGGAGCAGTAAGAGAAGGAAATAGACACAGCGAGGGCTTGGGATGCGGCGCCTGCTGATGGAGTTATGTCTGGCAATTCCAAAGCAGAGAAGAGTGTCCATGGTAAGTAGGAAAACCTGCGTACAGGGTTGACACACCCAAGATATTCCACTGTTTGCTTTTCCTGAGTATTCTCAAGAGTCGGCTTGCTCACTTGTTCCAGGGCAACTTGTCTCTGACAGGGTCAGCTAAATTGTGGGTATTTTTCAGATAGGGTGTGTAAGCCTGGCAGAGAGAAGGAAGGGATGAGAAATGCTGGGTTTCCTCCTGCCAGCCAGGACCATTTATGCAATTCTCAGTTGCCTACCTGTGCATGAGAAGAAGAAAAGAGTGCTCAATATAATTGGAGCTCCAGATCCCCTTTTGGAAGACAGAAGAAGTATCCTACCCAAAATGTGCTAGTATAAGAACAAGGGGGCTGCACAGATCTCCTTTTGTTTTTATTCCATTCTCAATGAAGTCACAGATTAAAAGACTGTTAGCACAAATATTAATATTTAGGTCTGGTTTGAGGGGTTCTGTTTCTGACAAAATAGCTTGAAATGTGCTTAAAATCTTGTACATCAGAAGAAAGTTAATGCTTTGGTTAATTAGAGATTTCTTTTCTGCCCTCCCAGTGAACTGGGCAGCTGGTACCGCTGGGTGTTGGTAACTGGCCTTTCTCCCCAAGCACAGGGCCCAGAGCAGTGGAATCGGGGGGGGGGGGGGGGGGACTGAGCTGGTGGGGGAAGTATTGTAGAGCAATGAGAACATGATGTGATAAATGGCTCCTGGTTCACAATATGGTATCCAAAACCCAAGAAAAACAATATTCTGAATATTGAATCATTAACTGAGGGATCAGATCTCACTCACAGACTGGGGACATTGGAAAAAAGGACAATATATGTATTCTTACCCAACATTTTCTTATATGTACTAGTTCATTTGTCTTATGGCCTTCTTTCTGCAAAGAGAACTCATTGAATCAAGGATAGTAGGTGCTCCATTTGGAAGGTGGGCTCTGAGAAATACCAGGATTGAGATCAAGGCCCTTTGGAGATTTAGCTATTCAGTGGATAAGAAAATGAAATGGTTACATTAACACTAGAGGCCCAGTGCATGAATTCATGCTTGGGTGGGGTCTGTCTGGCCCCTCTCCATGGGGGCCAATTGGGCTGATCAGACTGGGCCAGCAGGAGGGAGGAGATGTGGGAGGTTGATTGGAGATGGGGCCAGCCTGGGGGAGAAGGCTCCCCTCCGTACCGCCATTGGGCCATTGGCCAGCCACAGTGCATGTCAGAGCAACCGGTCATTCTGGTTGCTTGGCTTTTATATATATATAGATATAGGCATATAGATGAATTAGCTTATTCCCATAGTTACACATATATATTCAAAATCACTTACTATATAAAATGATTTAAATTAGAAATATAGCATATTTCACTCCCACAGTTTATAAAATTATTTTATTAAAAGGTTTCACCTGTATTCGTAACATCCAGGCCTTCTTTCTTTCTTTTTTTTTTACACTTGATCTTAGCCAAAAGGCCGAGAAGCGATTCTTTCTTTTTTTTTAAATTTAAAAATATTTTTATTAATTTCAGAGAAGGAGGAAAAGGGAGAGAGAGACAGAAATATCAATGATGAGAGAGAATCACTGATTGGCTGCCTGTTGCACACCACTCACTGGGGATCGAGCCAGCAACCTTGGCATGTGCCCTGACCAGGAATTGAACTGTTACCTCCTTGTTCATAGGTTGATGCTCAACCACTGAGCCACACAGGTTGGGCAGGCCTTCTTTCTGGATCCTCTAACACAATTTGACATAGCACATGGTACTCATGTCTGTTTCACACAGGGCACTGTTGGAATCTGTTTATTCCAAACTACTGTTATCCATTTGTGTAACATTAGGGAGTTATTTGATTTTCCAGTCATTCTCTTTGTGTGTAGTTCTGATCTTCACAATGTAACCTTTACTCTGACTTTTAAAAAGCTCCTTTGCAGTGACATGTTTGCAATTAATCTGGACTGAATTTCTCTCTGTCTTTTTTTTTTTAAAGAGCAGTTTTATTGGTGACCTCTATAAATATCCCGAATTACTTCTGGTTGTATTCTATTAATCTAATTTTTAATTTTTTGATTAAATAATATAACTGAGAACATGTTTATAGTATAAAAGTCCCCTGCTCCTACACATGCATAGCCTCTCCCATTATCAACATCTTCCGCCAAGGTGGTACATTTGTTACAGTGGATGAACCTATATTGACACAGCATAATCACCCAGACTCCATAGTTTATATTAGGGCTCACTGTTGGTATTGTGCATTCTATGGGTTTGACAAATGTATAATGACATCCATCATTGTGATATCATATAGATTATTTTCACTCTCCTGAAAGTCCTCCTTGCTCCCCTTACTCATCCCAATCTCTCCCCTGCAACCCCTGACAGTACTGATCTTTTTATTGCCACCTTAGTTTTGCTTTTTCCAGACTGTCATGGAATTGGAATCATATAGTATGTCATCTTTTCTTGGTTGCTTCCAAGTTTTGGCAATTATGAATAAAGCTACTATAAATACCAATGTGCAAGTTTTTGTGTAGACATAAATTTTTATATCACTTTGTAAATACTAAGAAACTTGATTGTACATACTGTGAGAGTATGGTTAGTTTTGTAAGAACTGCCACGCTGTCTTCCAGAGTGGCTGTACCATTTTACATTCCCTATGCAATGAGTGAGTGTTCATGTTGCCCCACATCCTTGCAGCATTTGGTGTTGTCAGTGTCTTGGATTTGGGCCATTCTAATAGGTGGATAGTGGTAGCTCATTGTTGTTTATTTTGCATTTTCCTGGTGACATATGATGTGGAACATCTCTTCATATACTTATTTGTCATCTGTATATCTTCTTTAGTGAAGTATCATCTGTTAAAGTCTTTGGTCCATTTGTTAATTAGGTTGCCTACTTAAAAAAAAAAAAGCCATCCCTGAGTATATGTTTTTTATTTTTATTTTTATTTTTAAAGAGAGTGGATTTTTAGAGACAGCAACGTGAGAAAGATAAACAGCAATTGGTTGCCTCCCATACATGCTTCAACTGAGGATCAAACCCACAACCTAGGTATGTGCCCTGACCAGGAATTAAACCTGCAACCTTTTGGTGTATGGGAGTATGCTCCAACCAGCTGAGCTACCTGGCCAGGACAGGTTGCCTACATTTTTTTATTATTGAGTTTCAAGTTCTTTGGATAACAGTTCATTATTAGATGGATCTTTTATTTCCCCCGAGTTTTGACTTGTATTCTCATTCTCTTGATATTGTCTTTCTCAGAGTAGAATTTTTTAATTTTTAATAAATTCTGGCTTAGCATTTTGTTCATGGATCATGCCTTTTGTGCTTTATCTAAAAAATTCTTAGTCTAACCCAAAGTTATCTAGCCTTTCTTCTGTTAATTCTAGGAATTGTGTAGTTTTGTTTTGTACTTAGATCTGTGATGCATTTTGTTAATTTTTTTGTGAAAGGTGTAAGGTCTGTGTCTAAGCTTATTTTTTATATATTTTTTGCATGTGGATGTCCTTTAGCTCAAGTACCATTTGTTGAAAAGTTACCATTGCACCACTGTATTGCTTTTGCTCCTTTATCAAACAGCAGTTGACTATATTTATGCAGGTCTATTTCTGGGCTGTCTATTCTGTTCCATTGATCTATTTATCTATTCTTTCACCAATACCACACTATCTTGATTACTGTAGCTTTATGGCAAGTGTTGAAGTCAGGTATTGTCAGTCCTACAACTTTGTTTTGCTCCTTCAATATTGATTTGTTATTCTGGGCCTTGTGGAGAGCGCCCTCAGGGAACAAAGTTCCCCGAGGCCGTCTGCTCTCTGCCCCCCAGGAGAATGGTTACCTTCAATTGTAGTTTAGCAACCAATACTGCCTTCCAGCACATAACATTGTAAAAAGCCAAACGGTCTATGGGATAATGGGGAAAGATTTAGGTGGCGTCTTGGATGGACGTAAAGCCTAGGGAAATTAGTTAATATAAGGGGTTTAATGGGAAAACATGTTTACAATAGAATGTAGTTTTGTTGTTTGGGGAACAAGGAATTGTGTAATATGTAAACCAGAACTGTTTAAAAGAGTGGAGTGAAATAAACTCGGGGCCACAGTCCTAAAGAGGGCTTTGCGGACCTCCTGATCCCATATCTTTTGTTTCTTCTTTATTTCTATCCATCTTTCTATCTCTGTCTTTCCGTAAGCCTCACCCCTCTTTCAGGGACTGCTTGACTGATGCCGGCTGGCCCCGGCAGGGCCTTCTTCTTCTCCACATATACTTAAGGAGTTTATCAATACCCACAAAGTTATTTGCTGGGATTTTGAATGGGATTGAATAGAATATATAGATCAAGTTGGAAAGAACTGACATCCTGATAATATTGAATCTTCCTATCTCTGCACATAGGACATCTCTCCATTTATCTAGTTTTCTTTGAGTTCATTCATCAGAATTTTATAGTTTTCCTCATATAGATCCTGTACATATTTTGTTAAATTTATGTCTAAATATTTCATATTTTGAGTGCTAATGTAAATGGAAATGTGTTTTTAACTTCAAATTACACTTGCTCATTGCTGTTATAGGAAAATGATTGACTTTTATATATTAAGCTTGTATATTACAACCTTGCTATAATCACTTATTAGTTCCAGAGGTTTCTTTGGTCAGTTCTTTCACATTTTCTACATAGTTGATCATATCATCTGTGAGAGACAGTTTTATTCTTCCTTCTGAATCTGTATGACTTTTATTCCCTTTTGTTGTCTTATTGCATTAGTTAGTACTTTCAGTAATATATTGAAAAGGGTAGTGAGTGGGAACATCCTTGCCTTGTTTCTTATCTTAGTGGTAAAGCTTTGAGTTTCTCATCATTAACCATGCATTGATTGTAGAGTTTTAAAAAATATATCTATTCTTTATCAAATTGAGGAAGTTTCCCTCTCTCTCTAGTTTACTGAGAGATTTTATCATGCAAGTGTGTTGGATTTGGTCAAATGCTTTTTCTGTATCTATCAATATAATAGTGTAATTTTTCTTTTCTTTTTTAATCTTTATTGTTGAGATTATTACAGACATCCTTCTTTTTTCCCCCATTGCCCTCCTCTGCCTGGTTCCTGCCCCACTCCAGGCCTTCACCAACCTATTGTCTGTGTCCATAGGTAATGCATATATGCATATAAGATCTTTGTTTAATCTCTTTCTGTCCCCCCCTTCTCTGAGAATCATCAGTCTATTCCATTTCCATGCTTCTGATTCTATTTTATTCATCAGTTTATTCTGTTCATTAAATTTCTTATTCATTATTTTAATTTTTAGATTCAATTGTTGACAGGCATGTATTTGTTGCCATTTTGTTGTTCATATGTTTGATCTTTTTTATTTTTCTTCTCCTTCTCCTCATTCTCCTCCTCTTCCTCCTCTCCCCCCCACCTCCTCCTTCTCCTCTTCCTCTTAGAATACCCTTCAACATTTCATGTAATACTGGTTTGGTGGTGATGAACTCCTTTAGCTTTTTTTTTTATCTGTGAAGCTCTTTATCTGACCTTCAATTCTAAATGATAGATTTGCTGGGTAGAGTGATCTTGGTTGTAGATCCTTGCTATTCATCACTTGGAATATTTCTTGCCACTCTTGTCTGGCCTGCATAGTTTCTGTTGTGAAATCAGCTGACAGTCGTATAGGCATTCTCTTATAGATAACTAACTCCTTTTCTCTTGTTGCTTTTAAGATTCTCACTTTGTCTTTAGCCCTTGGCATTTAAATTATGATCTGTCTTGGTGTGGTCCTCTTTGGATTCCTCTAGTTCGGGGCTCTTTGTGCTTCTTGGAATTATAAGTCTACTTCTTTCACCAGGTAGGGGAAGCTTTCTGTCATTATTTCTTCAAACAGGTCCTCCATATATTGCTCTCTCTCCTCCTCTGGTACCCTCACAGTGTGAATGTTGGTATGCTTGAAGTTTTCCCAGAGTCTCCTTACACCATCCTCACATTTTTGGATTCCTTTTTCTTTTTGCTCTTCTGGTTGGGTGTTTTTTGCTTCCTCATGTTTCAGATAGTTGATTTGATTCTCAGAATCCTCCACTCCACTGTTGAATCCCTGTACTATATATTATTCTTTATTTCAGTCAGTGTATGCTTAATTTCTAACTAATCCTTTTTCATTTTTTTGGAGTTTTCTAGAAGATTCTTGAGTAACCTTATAACAATGGTTTTGAACTCTATTTCCAGTGCTGTGCTTTCTTCCATTTGTTTCATTTGTTACATGCCTCTCTATCTCCACATTCTGGCTGCTTTCCTGTGTTTGATTCTATGTATTGGGTAGAGCTGCTATGTCTCCTTGAGTTGGTAGAGTGGCCTTGTGAAGTAGGTGTTCTTTAGGGCCCAGTGGCTCTGCTTTCCCAGTCACCTTAGGTGGGAGCTATATGTGGACTTTTTTGTGGGCTGTGAGCACCATCTTGTAGTTGAGACTTGATTGCTGTTGGTATCACTAGGAGGAATTGACCTTAAGTCAATTGGTTGTGAGGAACAGCTGTGACTACAGCGAGAGAGCTACTGTGCAGGAGACACCCCTATGGAGCAAGACTTACTTCAGTAGGGCTTTGGTGCTCACTGAGTCTGCCCCTTGAGCATGTCGCTTATGGATGTGTAGAGTTGTAATCTGGTAGGGTCTGATACTGACCACTGGGTGCACTGGCTCTTGGATCTCTAGGGAGGTGCAAAGTCAGCCACTGCCTGGGGTCACCCAGCAAGAGCTAAAGAGAGATCTGCAGATGACTCCTCTTTGTATCAGGTTTGGAAATGTCCAAATGAGGCTGAGCTATGAAGCAAGGCAGGCTGGCACTGGTGCTGGTGCTGGTGCTGGTGATGGGTCTTGGACCTTTTATTGATAGGTTTGGGGCTCCCAAATCCAGCTGCAGCATGTTTGAGATATTTTACTTTGAACAAGGAAAGGCCATTCATATGCAAACGCTGCTGCATGCAGCTTGGGTGGAGTTGTAAATTACATGAGGCAGGGTCTTAGGGAATCACCAGGGTGGAGCAAACAGAAATGTCTGCCAGTCCACCCTACAACCAGGGAGATCTCAGCATAGGAACAGTGATCCCTGTGAGGACTTCAATCCAGGAGAAAGCTGCCAGGAGTTTCTGCCCCAATGCCAGAAAATCCCTTTCCTCCTTGTATGTGTCTGTGTTCCCCAGAGCCTTGCCAGCACTGGAGCTCAGAGGAAGCAGGACCTTGTAAGTTCAGTTTTTGGTGCCGGCTTTTTAAGAGGAACAGCTGGCTCTCCAGCAGCCTCTGTGTTACTGAGTCCCAATCCACACTGGTTTTTATAGCCTCTAGTTCTTACTGCCATTAGGGACTTCTTTTCCCAGCTCTAGGACCCTGGGCTGGGGATCTGGTGTGGGGCTGTGACCCCTTGCTCCCCTGGGGAGCCTCTGCAGAGACATCTCCTTCTCAATTAAAAGAGCAGCCCATGTGGGTGCTGGACCAGCTGTTCAGCACCTCTGAACCTCCTACCAGTCTCATTGTGCTTTCTTCCTTACTTCTCTAGTTGTAGGACTTCCATCCAGCCAGCTTTCCAGTGGTTCTGGATGATGGTTGTTCTGTATTTTAGTTGTAATTTTGATGTGTTATGGAAGGTGGCGGGTACAGGTGTTTACCTACACAGCCATCTTCCCTTGGAATTTTTCTTTTTTAGCTTGTGGGTGTGAAGGATTATATTAATTGACTTTTGAATGTTGAATCAACCTTGCATACCTTGGATAAATCTCACTTGGTTGTGGTGTATAATTATTTTATACATTGTTGGATCTGAGTAATTTGTTTTTATTCCATTGTTTACCAGATCAACTTTACTATGGAACCCTTTACACAAAGCGGCTGTTAACATTTTGTGTAACAACAGTTAGTTCTGTGGTACTCACTTTCTCCTCCTCCTCCTTCTTCTTCTTCCTCTCTCTCTCTCTCTCTCTCTCTCTCTCTCTCTCTCTCTCTCTCTCTCTCTCTCTCTCTCTCACCTGCCTGCAGACCTGTATCCTCCTCTTCTCATTCCTACCCCTTTCTTCATTTGCCCTTTTGAGGACTTTTTCCTGTGCTCACCTGCCCAAGCTTTATCCTACTTAGATGTGTGCAGACCTCTGCCTGTTTGAATTCCTTCTGCCAGGTGCTCAGTAAAAGGATTTCCAATTTGTGATTTTTACTCTTGCTTCAATTACTTACCCTTTGATACTTACTATATAATCTTATTCCCCATTTCTGAGTCATTGAACAAGAAATGGCCAGGAGGCACTTTTCTATTTTTATGGTAACCTTAGAGCCAGACTCTTCTCAGAGGTCAATTTCATGTAAGTCTCACCAGGCAAATGCACCTGCAAGGAGACTCAGGCCAAGAGGGAATACACTGAAAACTCCACACTTCCAAGCAGCCTCCTTATGGTAGTTCCTGTTTAGATTTTTGCCATTTGCAATAGGCAACAGTCTTATTTGTTTTGTGTCACTTTGCAGAAATTTGGGGCAAGATGCTCATGCCTCAGTTTCTCCATCTGTAAAATGGAGACAGGAATGTGATATTATATAATATAAACTTTTTGCAAAGAATTTTGTCATATAAATGTGGCTAGATCAAATATAATTAACCCGAAATGTGTTCATCATTTAAAATGGAAACCTGCAAAGAACAATTTGATAATAACTGCATTTCCAATGAGTGGCTTGAGGTCACAGTTCATAAAATAGTCCTGCACTGCTTGGGTCATTTTCTTCAGAATTTGTAAACTGAAGGGATGGAATGCTCTCTGCTGTATAAATTTTGCATCTGCTATTTCTTACAACTGCTTTCCCTAGGGCACAAGTGACCGAAGTATGGAGTTAGTAGAGAAAACAGGTGTGCCTGTTCAAAGGAGGAAAGTAAGTGTATTTATGAAAATGATCTCCCAGCACCCCGGCTCCTCTCCAGGAGAGATGCACAATCCAGGCATCCCTGAGGACAGACATGACTGGTGCAGAGCTGGCTTCCTCCATGGACTTCCCAACTTGTAGCTTGGCAAGTTCAGGATGGCAGCTTGTCCCCCACCTGCATGCTTGTTCTCTGCGGCACTGCCAAGTTCCTTTGGTTTTAGCTTATTGAGATTTTGTCATGAGTGTTAGAGTAATGTGCTAGTCTGGGCACATGCTTTCAAAACTTGAACCCTAGAACTGCTCATTGGCAAGTAAGACAGGTCAGGAAAACTGTTTTCTTTCATTTCAAAGCTATTTTTTTTCAAGGATCTATGGCTGAAGGAGATGGGAAATCTAAGGGAAAATGTAAGGGATCTTAATGATGAATCTTAACGGAGAGAACCAAACCTCAGGAAGGGTGCCCAGGTACTCCCCAAGGTCCATTACAATAAGGCCCATAGTCTATCTGCTCTGAACCTTTGAAGATTTGGAAATTAGATCTTGTCAGTACCTGGGAACATTTTTTAAAAAATATATATTTTTTAGTGATTTCAGAAAGGAAGGGAGAGAGGGGATAGAAACATCAATGATAAAGAAAATCATTGATTGTCTGCCTGCTGCATACCTCTTACTGGGGATTGAGCCCCAAACCCAGGCATATGCCCTGACCGGAAAGTTCATAGGTCAACACTCAACCACTGAGCCATGCTGGCCAGGTGGTACATAGGTACTCTTGAAGACTATCTCACGTCCACAAAACTCGAATGATATTGTAAAAAGCAATGATGTTTTGTTTTATACAGAGAAATGATCTTTCAGGTTGACTGGACATCCTTATAGATAGAATATTTTTATTAATTTACAACAAGAAATAAAATTCTCAAGTGTGCCAGACATTTATACAAACTTGTCTAGCACTTTTCTCTGTAGGATGGCTACAGAGAAAGCTAAAATACGGTGAGAACAGTGAATGTTGAACTTGGAGAGTCATTTGGTCAATATTAATATTGAGTCCATCAAGCCATATAATCTGATGTATCAAGATTTATGCCAAGCAAACTAGATGTTTGAGGCAGGGGTTCAGAATTCCTTCTTCCCTTCTTGCAGTAGTAGTACTGCAAGCTTCCTGACCCATATGAATTGCCTCTTTTTTTTTTTTACATTCTGATGTGAAATTCCTTTCCTCACTTAGTGTTTCTCAAATGTGTCTTACTGCTCACTAGTCCTATCAGACGCTTTGAGGATAAAAGGATTCTGGGGTGAAAAATTCAACACTGCATACCATATCCTAATTTTGTGGTTCATTATTCTCATTAGCACATTAAAATTTCTGAGTAAACCTGATTAACTTAGTTTACTCCCACATTTTTCAAATTTACTTGATAAAGGAACACTTTCATTGTGGAATATCTACTAACATCCCAAAGAGTGTTCCAGAGGAAGACATTTTGGAAAATGTTAATATAGCCACAAGTGTCACCTATTGGATAACAGTCAAGGTCTCTTGCTTCTTACACTTTGCCTGGATAACAGAGTTTGCTGGTGCCTTACTGTTGTCTCCAGGTCCTGCCTGTATTTCCTGAACACAAAAGAAGCAAAGGAAAACAGGGAAAAACCTAATGAAAGGGTTTTTCCTAGGGTGAAATAAGTTTTAGAGCCTAGAGTGGTTAGCTTCTAAATTTCCTCCTAGTCCTAACTATTTGGGGCTCTAAACACTCTGGGGAAAGAATATTTCTTTATTGGGCTACTATATTTTTTCCCCCTCTTGCAATGGAGAAAAATACAACTTTGTTTAATGGGACAGGGAGGATTTTCTGAGAACCTATCTGAGTCATTATGAGTTCTTATTTGTAATGGTATTTAAGCCTTAGCAGGTGGCATGTTGGGAAAAGGCCAGACTTGACATTGGAAAACCTGGGCTTGAATCCTAACACTGGCCTATTGTTACTTTCGGCAAGTGACTTCAGCTCTCTGACCTTTAGAGTCTTCTTCATCAATTCAGATGGGGATAACAGCGTTGGTTTATAATGTCATTGTGAGTATTAAATAATGGGTGGATAACATCTAACAAAGCTAAGAACTGTGCAAAGTCTTGGGCGTGCTTTTTTTCTTTTCAGTCTTTCTAAACAATTCTACCGACTGGGTACAGCAGGAGCAGCGACTGAGCCTACTCAAGGACACACAGCTAGTACGTCGTTGGGTGGAGCTGGAATTTGAATCCAGAAGTCCTTTATCTCTGTTATAGTCATACACACAGATGTCTCATATAGCAGATAAGTATGAAATTCATGTTTTTTATTTAACATAATTAGCCTATAGCCAAGTGATTACACTGATCCATGTTAAATATGAAACTATGGATAAAGGCAGAGAAAATAACCCTCTAGGGAAGAAAAATCCCAAATCAGATAAAAATGTATATGTTATTTAACATCAGTATTTTTATTAGATGGTATATACAAAAGTCTGCATGATGCTTGGTCATCGCTGCATACAGAATTTTTGTTGTTGTTGTCTTCGTATATGGCTATACTGTATTGTATGCTCCACATTGACAGCCTGTCATATTTTACAGCGAACACTTGTGGTCACTCAACCTTCTGGTGATTTCTCACATTATGGGACCGATCAATGCAGATAATACATAGAAGCCAGATAATGCATATCTCAGATTCTGTGGCTAGGGGCAGGCCTGTGACCTAAGATCTGTCACATGGCCCATGCAAGGTAGACTTGGAAGTGGGCCACAGGAGGTGGTGGCTGCATGGGAGGGAAACAATCTTCTGCTAAGATTGATGGTGGAGATGTGTGGGGGAGGTGACAGTGGCAGAGTTCCTGGCTTCCAGTCCTTAGGGTCATAGGTATTGGGTATCGGTGCAGTGGTGTTTCCTTAGAGAAGGCCCCCATGCTGTGGTTGAGCACCATTTCTGGCTGTGTAGTTTCAGGATTTGACACTCTAGCCTGTCTGGAGAGACCTGAGCTACCTAATAATGCTGTTTAATTTTTTCCCCCATTTAAATTTGCCAGAGTGGGTTCCGTTGTTTATAACTCAAAATCATCACCAATACACTCTCTATGCTAATAATGGAGGAATATGCAAATTGTTCGGAACACCATTACAGTAACAGTAACGACCGAGCAGCAGGCTGCATGGGTCGACCAGGCTGGCAGGAGGATTGGGGGGGCAGGTTGGGAGCGATCAGGCAGGCAGGCAGGTGAGCAGTTAGAAGCCTGCAGTCCCAGATTATGAGAGGGATGTCTGACTGCCTAAACCAGCAGTTAGATATCCCCTGAGGGGTCCTGAATTGGAGAGGGTGCAGGCTGGGCTGAGGGGGACCCCCCCATACCTGAATTTTGTGCACTGGGCCTCTAGTGTAATTATAATGCCTGACACTGTGCCAGGCACGAGCTAGAGGCTCAATGAATGCCTGCTAAATGCATAAATGGGGGGCGATTGTGAAACTGTTTGGTGGTGGTGGTGGTGTGTGTGCCACATGCATGCATACGTGTGTGTGTGTGCATGCATGTGTGAATGCTGCTATAGCTATTAAAGCTAAAAACGCTTTGCTCTTGATTCCCTTGGAATCTTTATGGATTTGGTATAGGGGCATTTTTTTTCTACCTGTGACTTTGTAGGAACATTGACAATATTAGTATATCACTTCTTCACCATCATTGTTTTAAGGGGCTATAACTGATGTATAAATCAATTTATACCAGGTTTCCCTTTACTGCAATTATGTAGTTTTCTTCCTTTCTGCTTGTCCAAAGGAAACTTGGAATGTATAAGGTCTGGGGTTAACTTTTGTGTTAAAGCTGACAGTTTTCTAGTGAAGAATCTTACTGAAAATTGCTTCCTCCTTTGAGAGATGTTTAACTATGATTCTCAGAGTCCCAGGAACATTTCTTAATTTGTTATTTTTGTTTCATATTTTGAAATACATCTTACTATTTATAAGGGATTATTCAGAAATTGGTCCAAGTTAGTTTTATGATTTGTGGTAGTTTAGGGATTGAGCAGAGCCTTGCTTGCCACCCACTCATTAGACCCCAGGAAGCCCCAAATAACGTTTTATGTCTCAATAACATAAAAGAATTATCCCAGAAACTTTATAAAATGGGAGCGTTATATGCTGAGACAAAGTTTCCCTTCTTTCCTTGACAATTTTGTTTGATCATCCACTGGTTTCTGAGACATTCTTGAAAAAGAGGTTCTGAGTAAAAAAGTCACACTCACTTCTGGATTTGGAATTCTTCTCTGAAAGAGACAAAAGGAGGTCAATGAGTAGTAAGGAAGGAGAAAGCAAGATCACTCCCCAACCTCTCTCTCTCTTAGGCCACAAGGAAGACTGGCATCCCTAGGTGAATCCAGCTACTGCTGTTCTGGTCTCTACTAAAGCAGCACACCTATGAGCTCTCCAAGAGAAGCATTTTATATCCTGGCATTTCAAGATCATCTTTTTTATACATTTTTTAATTCAAATAGGTGTTAATTATGGGAAATGTTGCTAAGTAGAAGTTATTTTGAGAAGGTTATTTCTCCCCTAAAGGAAAAAGAAAACTGATGGCCACATAATCACACATTAGGGTGCTCTTAAGTGTCCTTGTTATCTGCAACAGGACATTGAAAAGATAGAGCTGGCACTCCAGTTTAATACCACCCCCAACACAGTCAAATTTTTGTGGCACTTCTTTTTGTCAAGAATTAAGAATGAAATGTGCAAGAAACAGGTTTTGTTTGTTTGTTTGTTTGTTGTTTTTAAACAACAGCGGTTAAGCGACCACTATCATCTACCTTCTGTTACTAAGTTTCATACAGATGTGGCTGGCTGGGTACTTCCAGGAGCTCTCTCCATATTTTGATGCAAATGAGAAACAGTGTATCATTGCACTTATAAAAGAAGCACCCAAATAGTACTTGATCATAAAAAGAAAGGAATTCTTACACATTGCGACAGCATGGATGGACCTGGAGAGTATTATGCTAAGTGAAATAAGCCACTCAGAGAAAGACAAGTATCATTATAATCTCACTTATACATGGAACCTAATTAAAAAAATAACTGACAAACAAAATAGAAACAGAGGCTTGGATACATGGAATAGACTGACAGCTGTCAGGGGTGGAGGGAGAAACGTGAGGGGGATAGAAAGAAATTTACCAAGGAACATCTATATATCACGTAGACACAGATAATGGTATGGTGATAACCAGAGGGAAAGAGGGGTGGGGTAGGTGGAGGTGGGCAAAGTGGAGATTAATGGGGATGGAAAGAAACTTTGCTTTGAGTGATGAGCACACAATGCAGTGTGCAAATGATGTTTTATTGAGTTGTACACTTGAAACCTATATGGTTTTGTGAACCAGTATTACCCCCAATAAATTCAATTAAAAATTAAATTAACTTTAAAAGTAAGTGCAAAGGAAACAGGTGCTAATGCATAATAGTTCTTTCTTGGCATATCTGAGTTAGACTCTTGTTAATTAGTTAATTCCTTGGGTTTTACCTTCGGAGAATCCTATACTGGCCAGCGGTTGCCATAGAAATCATATGTGCTTAACTTAGAACTAGGCAGCTGATATCTAGGGCTGGCAAGGACAAATGGTGTTAACTTCATCACCAGAGTTCTAGAAGCATAAAGGCATTGCTTCTTGTCAACACAATAATAATCTTTGTTTCACATAAGTTTGTTTTGCTAGTAAGGATGAGTCTTTTGCCCTGTGGGAAGGGAAAAAAGTCAAAATAACCTTTTTATTTTAAGGCATTGTATGTTGGCACTTACATTCTATTTTATATTATAGAATAAACTTGATATAAGGAATAAGACTATTCATACCACAAAATGCTTGACACGATGTATATGCATATTTAAATTCTCAACTTTGCTATTTTCAGGATTTGGCTTTGTGCTCTCCCTTAAAACCTGGGTCTGATTTTTAAACTAATATTTACATATCATATTATCACACATGATATGTTATGCAGCATATAAAATATATATAACACTAATATTTTAGTATACATGTTCAATCTACTTTTGTGCTTGAATACATTTACACAGTACACTTGCGTGTATTGAAAAATTGTAATAATATTATATTTACTGTTGGGGGCGGCCTCAGGCAAGACACCTTGAGCATTCTCTAAATTTTGTGCTGGCTGAATTCAAGGTGCCTGGAAAAACCAGGTCTTGAAAAACATATTCGCCAATGTTATCAGCTTGGCTTACTTTGCCTCAGGTGTCTGGAAGAGGGCCTTGATATGTAAATGCAGGCTTGCCCGGGAATGGGTGAATGAATAGGGCCTGGGCTCATCGAAACTCCTTTGATCTTAATGTTGGAAAAACCCTTTTGTATTGTGGAATATAAATAAACGCAGCTTCCTGGGCTCAGTGCGGCTGTTTCTCCATGAGAGATAGAACAGATGCCTACCTAGCCCCAGCTTTTTACTACTTCTGTGTCCTTCTCTTCTATATTTCATTTTTCTTCATCCTCAGCTCCTCCACTCAGAAACTGAACCCAGTCTCTCTCCACACTGGACCTGGGAGAGAGAGAGAGGAAAAAACACCCCCGATATTTACTGATTTATAATTTTCGTTTTCCCAGCATATCATATCTCAAATATTTTGTTTTATTAAATGCTCTTTAAAATCAGGATGGTGCTCCAATATAAGCATGTACCGTGTTTTAGCTAATCCCTTATATTGCACATTTAATTGTTTCTCTGGTATATTAAAAGTGCATGCTCCTTATGTGGAAATCCTTGGCTTCATCTCTGCTTAGGTTCTTGGCATAAATCCTTAGAAATTGAATTGCTAATTCAAATGGTGCGTACATTTTGACACATGTTGTCAAATTATATCTAAAAGATGAACCAATTGCACTCTTACTTGTATTGTATATATGTGTTCATTTCTTTCTATGCTTGTACATACTGGTTATTACTGCTTTTTAAATTCTTGGCCGACTGATAGACAAAAAAGAGAAAAAAATCTCATTCTTCTTAGATTTGCATATTGAGGTGCAATAGTCTTATCATCATGTTAGTATTTCTGGAAACTCTTAGTTTATCTGCTTAGCGTGTTTTAAAAGGAGCAGAAATGTTAGTGTTTTAAATATAGTAAAAGTTATGGAAGTTTAAAGCTATGATTGAGTAGAGGATTCACAGCTCTTCAGATGTCCTGCTGTTGAGATTTCACTGTAATAAATAAAGTCTGCTTCGTTGGTAATATAAAATGGGCCACTTTGTCTAATAATATTTCTTAACACAAATCTTGGAAATGTACTGTATAATCAGGTAAGTTCAATGGGAAATTGTGCGGAGATTTCTTGGGCTACCTCTTGAGGAGATGTGTTTGTGAATTCAAGGATATGTTTAATTTGGCCAAATCGTGGTACCAGGTAGTAGCATTCAAAAGGGATATAATACCCACGTGATCATATTTCTATGTTCCTTGTTTCATCATAAATTCTTGCCTATTTGTGCATGCTTTTTAATTTTGAAATAAAAATAGCTACAGAAAATGTTCAGGTGTTTCTGAACAATATGCACGCAGAGGCACTTTGGGGCCAGTTCTTCAATCTCCTACTATTTCTACTATGGCATGAAGGATGGGAAGAGAAATCATGATTTAGTTTTCTCCAATTGTGGAATCATTGTAAGGTCACTTGAGAATACAAACGAATCCTCTGAGAGCTCTTGAGAGACCAACCTGTAGATCTTCGCCAGGAATCAAACAGATGGCCAATGGATAAATGACCACTCCAGTTGGGCAAAATGGGAGCAGTTCTTGCCCTTGTCTCATAACATACCAGGTCTAGTTGCTTTCCTTGGCCATTGCCTACTTCTCCGTCAGAAGCAGAGCTAGTCCCCTCTCTGTGCTCTCTTGTGCCTATCTCTATTTGGGCACTGGCTTCAAGGCATCCCTTATAGTTATATTTTCATCAGGCCGCCCAGATACTATTACACTGTGAGCTTCGTATCATAACCCATTTTATACCTCAAGTCCCTAACACAGTACTTGGTACAGACAGGCATCCATATTTGCATCATCTTTCTGTGACAAGGTTATCAGCCTTAAGCTCCTCTGCATGGTGAACAAGAAGGGCAGCGTAGAGTATCTGGAAGCCCAAGCTTTGCGAGGCTTGAGTAGAGACCTAGGAGTCTGCCGTATTTCGCCTTGGACTCATAACCTTGTATCTGCCCTGAGACTTTGAATTTTTTCGCCTGCAGTTTTCTTAATATTGCCACAATTGGAATATCAAAGGAGCTGCGCTTTTTAAAACAATTATTATTGAGCTCTCTTTGATCCTTATAGGAGGGGAGCAGATATGATGGAAATTCACTGAAAGGTAATGTGGAGTGATGACTTCCGGTTTATTGCTGTAAACTGAAAGGAGGGGAAAGGGACTATTGTAAGGAACTGCAAGCATTTTTGTTATTCTTTTTTAGAGACTGTGGTTCTAAACATGCCAGAGCACCGCACTGGCTGCCTCTTGAGTTAGTGGGAGCCAATCATCTAATCACTGCCACGTGCCCAGTTCCTGTGAGGAGCGTCAGATGCCCTTTGTGCAAAACCTAAAGTTCTCACTTTAGTTTACCTGGAAAATATCTAAGTAGCTCAAATAATCCGTGAAGTGACGAAATAATGCATGGGTTATTTCAAAACCGACATGCAATTTCAGTTTAAAATATGGTTTATTTCAACAATTATTTGTGGTTTTCCATACAGTGTTCAGATGCTGACTACTGAAAATAATCAGATGACTATTCTTTATACCTCAGCACCTAGAAGAGATTCAATAAAAACACATATGTATTTCAACATCTCAAACCCGCTGGTGAAAAATTATTAATGTTTTATTTTGGTTAGAAAGAGGGAGAAAACAATAGGCTGTGATGAGACTTTGGTTTCCTTCTGAGTAATAAATATGTACCAGATAAATATGATCCTCATGACAACATTATGCAAACATTTCTCTACTTTTGTATTTTCCATAGCCCCCTGGGAAAAAAATCACAAACCTTTAGGGATTCTGTGATAATTTGAATAGGAAGAAAAAACTGTAGGAGATAGGCAAAGTTTGTCTCAGTGTTTAGTTTTTACTTGAGCAGAACTCTTATCTCACACCAAATTACACAGGCAAAAATTCTGAAATTCTGTTCCTCTGAGATTATCATTGCATCACTCCGTGTGTGTTTCTTATTTTGGCTGATAGACTTTTTTTTTTTTAATTTGAGTTTCTTTCCACTTTTGCATGTGCTTTGATTTGGGCTCAAGTGTATATTGTAGTTACTAAATTATAACTGTGATTTGGCTTCTCTTACTAGAGGTCTGTCAACTTTATTCATATGAACAGCATTACTTTGGAGAAATAATTTTTGAGTTTTTTTGGATTGCTGTGCCATTTTCACAGTTGCAAACCCTGGTGATGGAAACTTTATATGCCCTCAGAGATTATCTGAGTGTATAAAAAAAGAAGGGGCAGAGGACAATGAGTACAGATAGAGCTGATGAAAGAAAACAGAAAATACCTTAATTATTCAGCAGATCTTGGCCACTTTTAAGGCAGAAACATTTTTTTTTTTAAAGAGAAAAATCCTGCCTTAACTTAAATAATACACTGAATCCATCCCAAAGAGCTTTGGGTGGAGTTTTCTTTATCTTTTCGTAGTCCCTCTTCATCCCTGGCCTCTGGCCTCTCAATTACAATATCGTTTTTCAAAGGGGAAAACATAGAACAATCCTTTGTATTTTTGCAAAGTTTTGTAAGGCAGTATCAGTTATGGATGCAGACTCTTTACAAAGTGTAGGGAAAAATAAATGGCAAACACAAAAAGGGAGAGTTCATTTCTCAATATGGAATTTGATTCTACTCTAAGAAATACAGCAGGAAAGATTGAACTTGAAAAATGTGATATAAATAGGGAAATGGCATTTCTGTATTCTGAGCTATTATTAGCCTTTTACCAGAATCATGTAGGTTTATCTAATGATGGGTAGCAATCTTGGAGGTCTACAGGGCCAGGCTGAACATGGGGCTGGAGACAGCAGCTTGTGGTACAGAGAGTGGTACAGGTTCCCACTGGAGGGACTCCCATTTCTGATAAGTTGGTTCCTAGTGAGAACTGCGCACAATGTTGCTGGATATTCCCCCCCCCCCTTTTTTAAGGAAAATATAAACAATTTTTTAAGTTGGAAACAATTTTAAAAATTCAAAAGGATTTGTGAACTTCAAGATACCAGTTTGCAATACTGACCTGGAATGACATATGAGACAAATTGTTAAAGGAAGAAAAGCAACTTACAGAACAATGCATACACTGTAATCCCATTTATTAAAAAAAAAACCTGCCATACATCGGTGTATATATGTACATATATATTTGCAGATGCATAGAAAGTGGGCTATAAAATAGTCTCTACATTGCTAACTGTTGTTACCATTGAGGAGGGTGCTATTATGTGGGGAGGGTTGTGAGTGTTTAGGGGAGGTTTTGCTTTTACTGTATAAAGTTTTGTATTGTTGACATTTAAAAATAATAAAAATGCTTTCATATATTGCTTATATAATTAGAAACTGTTTAAAAGTAGGTGTTAATGTCCCATTACCAAAGTTTCCTCTTTTCTTAGGAAGAATACACAAACATAGGGAAAAAGAATAAAAACATTTTGTATCCTTTTATGGGCATAGCACAGTGTCATTCATATTAACAATAGGACATCAATCAGCTTTTGAAACTCATTGCTGAAATAAGAGCATTTTCATGTACTGCTATAGCAGACTCAAATCTATGCCTTTAAAGAAATATCAAAGTTCTTTTTAGAAAATATATTTTTATTAAATTAAGAAAGGAAAGGAGAGAGGCAGAATCATCAATGATGAGAGAGAATCATTGTTCAGCTGCCTCCCGCATGCTCCCCACTGGGGTCCAAGCCCACAACCCAGGCATGTGCCCTTGTTCAGAATCGAACCCGGGACACTTCAGTCTGCAGGCTGATGTTCTATCCACTGAACCAAACCAGCCAGGGATCAAAGTTCTTTTTTTATTTTACATGTGTATTGGTTTTGTTTTTCATTAATAAATTGAGAGCTCCTGGCTCATTAAGTGTGTGCTTGCTTATTGGTGATTCAGTGCCATGGTCCTCATTCTTCCTATTCTGTCAATGGCTGGTCACTTCCCTTAGTGGCAGCTGTCTTGGGAATGCATTTTACTGATCAAGTCTTAGGTGGATGAACCATTGTCAGTTCGTCGCAACTATCAGGATGGTAACTCCAAATAAATAACCTACTAGTTTTTGCTAGCTCTATACAAATAATACAAACTCTGTACAAATAATACAAACTCTGTACATTGAAAAATTATTTAGCTGAACAAGATAAAATCTGTTTACTTGAAATTGCTAAAAAGAAAGAGAAAATAAAATGAAAGAGCCTTTATCATTTAGATGAAAAATAGTTGGGAGAACAAAGCCACTTATTTCCAATGTGAGGTTTATAAAATGGAAATACCAAATGTGTTTTCTTACCTCTTTGCGTTTTGCAGTTGCCCATATGCTGCAGAGCTTAAAATTGAATGATTCATAGACAACATGGTGAAATGCTACGTAAGTTCATGCTGTTTGTGAACTCTTGTAAATTGCAGTGCTGACATGAACTCAAACCCTTCACCATTCCAATTCGTTGTTGGAAAACACATGTTCAGTACCAGAATGGCAAAAACTCCCTTGACAAAAGTTGCTGCTCTCAATTTGCACTCCTATTAGCAACTTTAAAAAAAATCTAACAATTAAATACTTAAATAATCACCCCTCCTGTTTCCTATGTCAAATTGTGCCATGGAATTCCATTTAGAGTTTTCCTCTGCGAGAAGGAAAGAAGAATGAATGAAACTACCATTCAAAATATTAAAAATGATCTGGGAGAGAGACGGAAGGTTGTTTCATTCCCCCGGGTTCCCGAATCAGGAAGAATAAAAGGACGTTGTTGCAGGATTTTATTATCCACTCTCCAGCCTAATGCAGCGGTGGGGCTCTTGGAGAACCGCCGCTTTATCTTAAATGCACCGCAGCATGCTGCAGCACTGAAGTGTTTCAGGGGAACAGTCACTCCATTATTTTTGCAGAGATTACCTGCTTCAAGTGAAACCTATCCGGAATCCTCTCTGACCTGGCTGGTATTGTGATATTGATAACCAGCCACACTTTCCAGCCCCTTATCTCGCCTTCTCCGGGATAATCTTTTCTTCTGGATCTTAATTCTGCTAATAGCACCCTTGACTGGCTGCCAGACAACAAACACAGGCAGGTGAAAAATGAATGGCTCCAGCCTGACCGCTGATAAACTTCCAAAGGCTTTTTATTCTCAACGTTCCCTCCAAAAAATACAAGATGACAGGCTGCCTGTCAATCGCATTCCTCTTGCTCTGCTCTGCAGGCACCTCCCTCCCCCACCAACCACCTCCAGACTTTTCTACATTCAGGGATGGGCAAAAGTAGGTTTATAGTTGGGAGTATGCAAAACACAGAGCTTAATCTTGTGTCATTACTTATGAATTATTATATTATTTTAAAAAATATATTTTATTGATTTTTCACAGAGAGGAAGGGAGAGGGATAAAAAGTCAGAAACATCGATGAGAGAGAAACATCCATCAGCTGCCTCTTGCGCACCCCCTGCTGGGGATGTGCCCACAGCCAAGGTACATGCCCTTGACCGGAATTGAACCTGGGACCTTTCAGTCCCCAGGCCGACGCTCTATCCACTGAGCCAAACAAGTTTTGGCTATTGTATTATTTATTTGTATTACAACTGTAAGCCTACTTTTGCCCACCCCGTGTACACAGTAACATATATGTCTATTTTTCCTTTTTAACAATGACAAAAAGTGATGCAATCTATTTATCTTGTGTTCTTCTTAATATATCATAAATATCCTTCCTTACTATATACAAATATTCCTTTTCTGTATTTAATGGCTGTAAGATAGTCCATATTATGCATGTAACATAATTCATTTAACCAATCCCGTTTATAAAATTTTTTTGTTTTTAATTTTTTTCTATAGTTTGCATGTAATACATTTCTAATTTCATTTTCTACTGCAATAAACATTCTTATATTTTTAGAGCTACCCAAGAATTATTTCTAGTTGAGGTCTTGAAACCTCCATAATTTTTGTGTGTTTTGTTTTCTATATTTTATTTAAAAATCAGGAACACATGATATTACCAAATCAAAGGTGAGAGTTGGAGAAAGTAATTTCCCACGTAAGTGGTTAATGCATAGATTTACCTCCTGTGATTCTCAGTCTTGGTGTAGTTTAAAATGAACAAAATGCTTGTGCACCACAGGTATGCAAAATAGTTTTAGAGAAAATACTTTCCTGATTTATTATCTGTGGAAATAAGTATACAATTCTGGGGGGGAAAAACCCAATGTTTTTATACTGTGAAATCAATATATTACATTGTATAGCACTTGAACGCTGGAAAGGACTGAAAACAGCTTACTGCCTTCCCCGGCAAGGGGCTCCGGAAAGCCAACAGTGCAGGCTGTGTGTGTGTGCTGTGGGGGGGTGGGGGGGTTGGGGGGGGTGGGGAACAATGGCTCGTTTGCTCCAGAGTAAAATCTGGACCCGTGGAGGGGTCTCTGTCGTTTGGTGGCTCTCAGACCTGGGCACTGTATTTAACAAAGTAGTGAAATCAATCTCAGAATAAGACTCATTTAGTACCAAAGCAATGATTTAGGTGGAACATTTGAACATATGATTATAAGGTAAGTCCTACTAAGGAGGCCTGGCATGATTAGCTTTGCTGGAATATAAAAAAGTATCAACTGTTCCTTCAGGGAAATCATTTTAATAGATAACAGCATGTTGTACAATGTTTCATCAGTGATATTTAGATCTAAATTAAGAGCAGTTGTGAGATGGGTTGCCGATTTTTCTTGTGATAAAAGGGAAATAGTTCAAGAAATATAGACCAGATGTTATCTTAATCCAGACCTCATGTAAAAAAGCACACTATGGGACAGTAATAATAGTCTATTCTACCTGTTTTTAATTTTCCTACTCTCAGACACCCCCTGTGAAAAACAGATTAAACCAACACATCATTTATGCATCAGCACTAGACTGGGGTTTGCTTTATATGGAATGCACAGATTGAAGTTTGCAGCCACTGGTTTTTGATAAATGCCTTAAAATGCTTGTTTGACAGTAGCATTTAAGAGGAAAAAACCCTTAAATGGTCAATGGCTTAGAAGGAAAGTTCACAATTTGAGGATAATCCAGACTTCAAAAAAGATTATTCAATTCATTGCTCCTCGACTCAGAGTTAAAATCTGTAATAAATTTATACAAAGCCAATATCAGAAAAATGGGTAGTAGGAAACTTCTGCTCCTGAAAAGTGCTAGTTCTTTTATAAGCATCTATGGATGGCCTGTCTGCAACTATTGATAAGGAATCATGGCCTAATTGGTCCAGAATGTGACATCCACTGCCCTCCCCTGAAGTGGGAGGGGGAAGGTGTCAAGGGTTCATTCTGCAGGAGAGGAACTTCTCAGTCATGCTTCAGGGCTGGAGGCCCTTTTATGCTTCTCACCTCATCATCTCACCTGTGCCTGAGACTGAATTAATTGTGATGTTGCATGTTAAACCTGGATTATAGGCGAATCTTTTAAAGGTATATGTGTATGTGAGAGCTATCCATAAGGCCCCTGAGAGCAGGAGAAGGCTGCAGGGGCTGGCAGGGAGCCCTTATGGGAGAAGTAAAATGGGTGGAAAACCAGAAGGAGGAGTGAGGGTCCTGGGACCCGGTGCACACATGTAAGTGTGCAAAGACTACATGTCAATCTGTATTATCTCAGGTGTGCTAGTTAGTGTTAAAAGTTACTTGGTTATCTTGGTTTCTAGAGAAGTTGGAAATCTCTATTGTAATGTAAAATCTCAATTTTTTAAAGATCATGGCAAAATATACATAACCAAATTTACCATTTCCACCATTTTTTTAAGTGTACACTCGGTGGCATCAAGTACATCCACATTGTTGTGAAACCAGCCTCAGAACTTTTTCCATTTTCCCTAATGGAAGTCTGCATTCGTGAAATAATAAACTCCCCATTCTGTCCTCCCCCTAGCTTTTGGGAACCACTGTTCTACTTTCTGTCTTTTGGTTTTGACTAATTCCAAGAACCTCAGATGGGTGGATTCATACAATATTTGTCCTTTTGTGACTGGCGTATTTCACTTGGCATAAAGTCCTCAAGTTCATCCATGTTGTAGATGTGTTAGAATTTCCTTCCTTTTTTAAGGCTGAACAATATTCCATTGTATGTATATACCACACTTGGTTCATCCATTCATCCATCGAGACTTGGGTTGCTTCCCACTTTCGACTGTTGTGAATAATGCTGCTGTGAATCTCCTGATTTTCGGAACAGCGTGCTGTCTGCACAGCATGGCAGGTCTTCAAGCTGGATGGAGGCCTGGGGCGGCCAGTTGTGACCTTTGCCTAAAAACAAGCCTGTGGCAGCCAAATGCTACCTTTTCTCTAACGCAAAATAGCATAGAAAGGGATACTAAAGCAATCACTGAATGGCCCCAAAGAGTTAAAATAGATTGGAATTCTCTTCCTGGGCATACGTTCTCCGAGGGAGAAGTCTGCTCACTGTGATTAGGCTGCCTCCAGGCCTTGCTTCTTTCTGTTTCTCAGGCCAACGACAGTTACTGTGCTGAAGGCAAAAATCAGGACAGCCTCAGGCAGAGCAGCACCTACTTGGGGGAAGACCCCTTCAACGGCCTGCAAGACGCTTCATTATTTTCTTCTAGCAGCACCGAGGCTCTTTCCAAAATGCGATATTTCCATTTTTATTTCATGACAGAGAAGCAAGACTGTGTAATAAGAAAAATGAGCCTTTAGGGGCCGCCCACACAGCTCGACCTCTGCAGGGGGAGTTGTTCCAAAAGCTTCAATAGGGATTACAAGTCAGGATTTACATTTTTAAATAATTAACCTTCCAATCACCAGTGACAGTCTAAGGGCATTTTAATGGCCATTGTTGTTTTAATTGGAGTGACAGCAAACGTTTTGGAAAACGGCCCCTTCTTATTGCAATCTAGGCAAACACACACACACACACACACACACACACACACACACACACACACACAGCTTTGGTCATTCTGAAGACATAACAGCAAGTTTTCCTAACTCTAAATTACCTCCAAAGATTTCTCTTGCTCAGCACTGCATTCTCAGCACTGTATTATTCTCAGTGCTGAGCTCAAAACCGTGCACACGCTGGGTGCGTGAGAACCCTTTTTAAATACTGGACTTCGGGACAACTGTGTGCAATTAGTATGGGAAGGTACTAGAAGGGTTTTAAGAATGAGGAAACCCCAACACATAGGATGGAAAGTACGCCTCTGTTTATGTGTCTCAAATATTCTTCCTGAAATCTGCATTTGCTTTTAAGACAAAGACTTGGCAAAAATGAACTCTTAATGGAAAAAAGGCCCTGCCGGTAGTTGCAGCAGGACATACAGGTTAATGCCGAAAGCGTGTTATTAGTAATGACCAAAGACCTTTAGCCTCCTGTCCAGAATTCTGTTTTACTGTATAGAAGGAGAATGTAAACTCTATCATGTTGGGCTATTTAGTAACTTATTAGTGCATTCATCTTTTCATCATTTGACAGGTGGAAGTAGTAGTTCAGTTTTTAGTTTTAATTATAAGGGATTCCAGATGTAGAATGCTACCCAAATTAAAACCAGAGCTGCTCATATGTCTTTTCAAAGCAGGCTGACTTCAAGGTATCTGCTTTTCATTTCAAAATGTTATTAAAGCTATTACTAAGAAATTCATAGTCTTAGCCTGTTCCAATAATTGACACCTTTAAAGTGACTAAACAGATTTAGAGTGTGCAGAAAAGTAAATTTGTCTTAGAGAATGACCCTAATCATCTATTTCTATATAATGGACAAATCAGGGCCCTTGGTATTAGCCTGGGAGCTGTTGAATTAAGCTAAGGGCCCCTCCCTCTTCTTTCTCAGTTTACCTTTGTCTTCCTAATTACACTCTACTTTCACACAGTTGCAATTTGGAAGTCAAGATTTCATGATTTGTGCTGACCCAAACTTGTAGTTCCTCAATCTCATGTGTTTGCCCTTTGGAACGAAGCGAAACTATTTGCATAGAAACAAAACAACTGAAGCCAGAACACTTTTCTTTTCTTTTTTAGTTCTTTTCATAAGCAGTCTTGGGGAAAGTCCAGTCCACCCCAACTTTCCAACACCCACGTCTAGCTCGGTGTTCATTGTACACCTATGCAAGCGGCTTCATGAACGGCAGAGATTTTTAGTAATTAGAAGGATAGCTGGCCGGGCTGATAAATTAGAGAAATAACTTGTTTGGTGTAAACGGAGCCTGTTTCTGAGGCAGAAATGTTAGGCTTTTATCCTCTGGAGTGTGATTGAAAGGGTGAGAAGTTAATTTGGCAGCCTCACTTCTATGGTTTCATAATGTTTCTCTCCCCCCGCCTCCCTCCAGCCCCAGCGAAGCCTGGGGTTGCAGCTCTCTGCGCCTGCCCTCATACAAGGCAGGACCGTGACCCCAAACGGAACCCCTCTCCCCAGGGCACTTTCTGAGCAGCAACAGCTTGGCTCAAGTGTTTCTTATGAACAGCCGTCCTGAGCACTTGATCTAAATCATGCCATTTCCTTCACAGCATGGCACAGTTAACAAGTCAGTGCACCAACACAATCTACAGATGGCAGTTCAAAAGGTGCGGGTCCCCCCAGCAAGATAAAGGGCAGGCGGTTCCAGGGGGATGCTCATTACCCGGATGCAGCCGGAGCTCGGAGGGGTGTGAGCGCGCGGTGCTGGGCGGCGGGTTGGGGGCGGGGGGGGGGGTGGGGGTGCCTCAGCCCAGCTCCGAAAATGCACGCGTCTTCGCAAATCAGGCGGGTGTTCGGAGAGAGACGTTATTGAAGTAAAGTGCAAACAGCTTGCCGAGAAAAAGGCTGCATTCAGCCCTGGCTGCCTCCTTCCCGAGCCTGGAGGGAAGAGAGGGTGGTGACAGGGGACAGCGCTTACCTTGCTCCATTTATCTGCAAACCCTGGCAATTTCCTGAGCAAAGCCCCCAACATCAAAAGCGGTGGGGGGAGCTACCGGCGAAGGCACGGGCCCCTCCTTCTCCCCGCCCCCCCCCCGTCCCCCTCCACCCGGGCGCTGGAAAAGCGCCCCCGATCCGCAGAGGCGGGGCCCGCCTTCCAGAGCGCGGCCTGCGCTCCTCCGCAAATTACATTAGCGCTAATGTCCAGCGAAGAATCTACGAGACTTATTGGGCCTTTAGACTTCAAAACAGGCCTAAATTGGAACCACATTGCGGGAATACTTCTTAGCTAACATTTATATTACTTCAGTTACCAAACCCAGACTGAGTCCCGGGCTCGGCAGGGGAGGACAGAATATATGAGGAAGTAAGGGGAGGGTGTTCTCTTCTGGCGCCCTTTTATATATATGAAAAAAGCACACACACGCGCACACAGACACCCCCCCCCCCCAAAAAAAGTTCCTCGCACTAGCAAGGAAATGACTACAAGGCTCTAAAATGTGGATTTCCAGAGGCAGCTGGGGGGCCGCTCCCCGCCCAGGCCGGCCCCCCAGCTGTGCGTCTGCCGCGCCTCTGGGGAGGGTTTGCGCACCGGAGCCGGGCTTCGCGGGGGAAGGCTCGGGTATCAGGCAGGTAATTAGACGCGGAGAGCGGGATTCCGAGGGGGCTCGGGGAGTTGTCAGAGGATGGGATCGATCTCGGGAGACCCAATCAGCCTCTCCTGTGCGGATCCCGGAAAGCAGATCTCTTTGGGAAGGCGCGAGCCGGGGCTTGACCACGCATTTCAGCGCATTGTGTTTCTGAGTTCTGTCAAGACGGCCAGCGAAGATTTTTCCTTTCTACACTCATTTTAAATGTGGACGTACTGAAACGGAGAACATTTCTATAGCTCAGAAATTTCAACAGCAGGACTGCCTGAGAGGGGCTAGATGGTGCAAGAGATATTACTTTTAAAGACTGCACAGGGAGGAGAACTAAACTTTACAAAGAGTGGCTTGGAGGTCATGCTGTTGCCAGGACTGGTTTAAAGTTGACAATGGTGTAAATGCCTTTGGCCAACCGATTTCCACAACGAGCTCCCCTATTCCCTTCCCCCCCTTTTTTTAACCACTCCATCCCCTACCCCCTGCCAAAAAGGGAAGAAAAGGGAAATAAAGCTGAAGGGAGATAAGCTAGCAGATGTAAAGTTCAGACTGGGCAGAGGGGGGCTTAATTCCAGCTGCGCCCCAGTAGGACAAATTTCACCATGGTCTATCCTATTAAGGGCCCCAGCCATAATCTAGGGATTGGCATTATTGTCCTTATCAGGTTCCTGAATGTCCTTTCACACCATGAGAGTTTGAAAATCTCTAGCTGATTCTCAGAAGGAAAGTCAGCTTTCCGAATGGAAAGCAGAGTTAGAGTGCACTGCTATGAGCTTTAGGCATTCCCTCTCTCAAGTTTATTCTTACATGGAATTTCCAAGACTTGGGTATGACTTTGGAGAGAAATAGTCATATCTCCATATATCTGTAACAGAACAATATTTTTGTCAGAGGCCCACATTGCATCAATTACCTTAGGTTTGTTATCATAAGGAAAAGTTTAATTTGCCATCTCCCATTTATTTAGAATTTCCACTGGGACATACATAGAGATGATCAGTTTCTCTTTGAGTTGAAGAGGCTATCAGCTTAAAGTACCTGTGTGGACTCATAGATGATGTCTAACATGCAAATTTATGAAATTGGTCAAGGACTAGAACTGACTTTGTATCTCCATGGAAACGAGCATAATGGAGCGATCGTCTCAGGCTCTCAGAATCCTTATTGGCAGCTTGGATGGCCTGTTTTGGCTTGCTGTAGAAAGTGGAAACAAATACTAACTATGTTTACTACAAGTCATCCCTATGAAGTACATGTGGGGAAGACCAGGGAATGAGAATTTGGAAGACAAAACAAAAACAACAAAAATCAGAACTTGCATCATCAAGTGAGTTTTACCTTTTAAAGAATCACCTTAAGAGCTTATACTAATGTTGCTCCCATTGAAGAAAATATTCTCAAAAATGCTCATTTAAAATTACCTTCAGAACCAGCATGCAAACTACTCACGAAGTCTACTAATTGCTCTACATTTTGCTTTTGCCCATCCCCAACTCTGTCACTTACCTTGACCATTTATTTGTCTGAGTCAGAAGACTTGATACCAGTTCCACTTTTCCAATCCAGCCTCCAAGAAGGGACATTTCCCCCCCCCCCCCCCGCCCCACCAGTGATACCATTATGAGAAACAGACTGTACCTTTGAAGACAAGGCCGGAAGAGAGCATGGAAAAATATTTGAACAAGGGAAGCACCGCATACTTTATGCTAGTAAAGATATTATTCATTATTCATGCTATTAAAGATATTCATATTCTTTAGATGGAAAAGCAAATGGTGATTAAATTGGGAGAATTGGAATAAAAACTTTAAGCAATCCCTGATTTAGGGGTCTGTAGTATTTATTACACTGAATGTGTTAAATTTGATGACTTCAAAGTACAACTTTGTTAATGAGCACCAACTTACATTGTATTTTTCCCTTTTCTATCATTGACCGAACAAAGGAGCTATGTGAAACTTTGTCATATTGGATTATTGTTTACCACAATTCACTCCTTCCCTGTAATAGAATTCTACATTCCTCTTCCTGTGATGTGTAATTTGCCCCTGCCTCCCTATGCTTGCTTGACTTATGGCTTTGAGCATGATCGTGTGACATACGCTGGCCAATGGAGGTGAGCGTGGAGCTGAGCAGAGACCAGAAAAACTGTAGTCACCCAACACCACTCGTGAAACCAGAGCAAGATAGATATTTGTTGTAAACTGTTGATGTATTGAAGTTGTTACTGTAGCAAAATGTGGACATATTAAATATAATATCATAATTTACTTATACAAGGCAGATAACATTTAACTTAGTGAGGGCATAAAGACATTTTCTAAATGTCAATCACCTGGAAAAAGAAATATCTAAGGAATTATATTCAGGACTCCTGACCCAACTAAAATATTTAAAGATTTCCACAAGGATCTAATCTTGTGCATTGTGTTTATTAAGGCAATATTTGTTGGTGGAAGATAGCCAGTGCATTTCTAATCAGTACAAATGAATTTTAAAAACCTAGATATCATATTTGATAATGAGGTCTTGGCATTTTTATGTTATGATAAGCTGCAAGCACTGTCAATAGTGTTTATAGGCAGGTGGTGCACATTTTAAGAGTATAAGTTACATGATAACTTCCAGTGGACACCTCCAAAATATAATTGCCAAATCATCTATAGCAATAACATATACACTTGAGAAAGCAAATATCAGTGCATCTTATCCTGTGTCAAGACACAAACTTTTACTCCCTGAATTCTCAGAACTGGGACAAATATTGCAAAAATTTGTATGGAACCACAAAAGACCTTGAATAATCACAGCAATCTTAAGAAAGAAGAGCAAAGTTGGAGGAATCATGCTATCTGTTTTCAAACTATATTACAAGGTCATAGTAATCAAAACAGCATGGTAATGGCATAAAAACACATATATAGATCAATGGAACAGAATAGAGAGCCCAGAAAAAAGCCCACACCTTTCTGGTCAATTAATATTTGACAAAGGAAGCAAAAACTTACAATGAGGTAAAGATAGTCTATTCAGTAATTGGTGTTGGGAAAACTGGACAGATATGTGCATAAAAAGAATGAAAGAAACCACATCTTTACACCTTACACAAGAATAAACAAAATGGATTAAAGACTTAAATGTTAGACTTGAAACCATAAAAATCCTAGAAGAAAACATAGACAGTAGGATCAAGGAAATTTCTTATAATAATATTTTTTTTCTTGATATATTGCCTTGGGCAATATGGGACTACATCAAACTGAAATTTTTTTGCACAGGGAAGGAAACCTTCAGCAATATGAAAAGACAACTCACTGAATGAGAGAACATAATTGCCAATGATACATCTGATAAGGGGTTAATATCCAAAATTTATAAAGAACTTATAAAACTCAAAACCAAAAAGCCCCCAAACAATCCCATTAAAAAATGGTAAAGGACCTGAATAGACTCTTCTCCTAATAGGGCATACAGATGGCTAATAGATATATGAAAAGATGCTCAATGTCACTAATTATCCAAGAGATGTAAATTAAAACCACAATAAGATATCACCTCACATCTGTCAGAATGGCTATTTACTAATAAATCAACAAACAAGTGTTGGTGAGGATGTGGAGAAAAGGGAACCCTCATATACTGTTGGTGGGAATGCAGATTGGTACAGTCACTGTGGAAAGCAGTATGGAGTTACCTCAAAAAAATAAAAAAATGGAACTGCCTTGTAACCCAAGGAATATATATGAAGAAACCTGAAACACCAATTTGAAAGAATATACACACCCCTATGCATTGCAGTGTCATTTATAATGGCCAAGGTTTGGAAGCAAAATGTCCATCAGTAGATGAGTAGATAAAAAAAAAAAAAAAAGCAGTGGTATATTTACACAGTGGAAAACTACCTGACCATAAAAAAGAAGGAAATCTTATTCTTTTAGACAGGATAGAGGTTATCTGGAGACCATTATGCTAAGTGAAATAAACCAATCATAGAAAGACAAGTGCCACATAATCTCACTTATATGTAAAATCTAATGAATAAAATAAACTAACAAACAAAATAGAAACAGACTCATAGGTAGAGAACAGACTCATAGGTAGAGAATTCATAGGTAGAGAACAGACTGAAAGTGGTTGTGGGGCTGGGTGAAAAAGGTGAAGGGATTTTAGCAAAGCAAAACAAACAACCAAAAAACAACTCACAGACATAGACAATAGTATGTTGATTACCAGAGGAGGTAGAAGAGGATATAGAGGGGATAAATAGTAATTGAATGATGGAAGGAGACTTGGCTTGGTGTGATGAACACATAATACAATATACAGATGATGTATTATAGAATTATACACCTGAAACCTATATAATCTTATTAGTCAATGTCATCCCTAATCTATCTATCTATAAAGCCAGTGACTGAAATGCCATAAAAACCAGAATGACCAGTCGCTGTGATACCCATTGCAGCCAATGAACAGGACTGATGGGGGGTGAGGCTGGCCAGCCATCCTCCTGTGGCCCCTCCCTCCAGCCAGCCCCACCCCTGATTGGCTTCTCCCACTCTGATTGGCCCACAGCCTCTCTACCTGCCTGCCCTCACCACCCTGATCGGCCTGCAGCCCCTCCCCAGATCACCCCCCCTCCACCCTGATCAGGGGCAGGGCCAGCTGGCTAACTACCTGTGGCCCTTCCCCCTGACCAGCCCTGCTCCTGATGGGCACCCACCACCCCCATCATCTCATGACAGCTCTGCCCCCATTCACACGCCCCCCCCTCCAATCAGGGGCAGGGCCAGCCATCAAAAAACCCATGGCCCCTTCCCCAGGCCATTAGCCCCCAATCAGGCCCTAATCCCATTTGGGGTTGGGGCCTGCTAGCCCACAGTCACAGCCCCTCCCCATGGCTGGCCTCACCCCCAATTGAGGCAGGGCCTGCTGGCCAATCACCTGCGGCCCCTCCCCCCAACCAGCCTGGTCCTGATCAGGCCCCAATTGGGGCAGGTCAGCCAGCCGGCCAATCTCCCACTGTCTCCTCCTTCTGACAGACCTGGCCTCGACCCGCCCATTGGGGCTGGGCTGACCGGACCCTACCCATGCACAAATTTGTGCACTGGACCTCTAGTACATTCAGTAAAAAAGGAAAAAAGAATCTATTCACTTTTCTTTCTGGATCTAGTTAAGAAAAAGCAGCTACAAGCAAAGATATTGCTGTTTTAACATTAGACAATTTGTAATTCCAAATACTTCTTAGGGCTATTTCTTAAAAACAAACTCACTTCACTGAATAGATCTACTAGAACAGTGTACCATTTTTTTCTTGTCATCTATGATGTCTTTGCCTCTGGGAAGTGAAAACTTGCGGGTTTGAAAGAAAGTATAGCATCATCATCTCTAAAATTTACTAGATGACAGGGCTACATGGGAAACTCCAGGTTCTTAGTCTTTGTTCTATCCTTCTCTCTTAGAGGTAGAGACATATTTTCTCTATGGAATAAACTCTGTAAATTGAGTATTTAAGATATAGATGTTTATTTTAAAAGGGTTTTATAAGACCATCTCTCAAACTAGGCTGTACCTGATTGAGTTTAAAAAGTTTATACCTATCAACTGGCATTTTCATTTCTAGGTATATAATAAGTTGAGCCATATGAATTTGTCATTTTGTAGTAAAGAATGGTTGAATATTGGCAATTTCACATGATTCAGTCTAAACATCTAAAAGAAACCCTCACATATGTTTAGAAGAAGGTCAATGTTTATTGCAGCATTGTTTTAATAATCAAAAACTGAAAACTAGCTCAATGTTCACCAATAGGAGAATGAGTAAATTACAGTGCTATACTAGTAAAGCTGATAAATTGGATGGAAAGAGCTACCTCTACCATGTTATCATAAATCTCAGAGGGATAATTAAAGTGAGTCAAAGAAATGTGAAGATTTCAGTTGAAATTTTACATTATGATATAATTTATGAAATGTTTAAAGGCATACAAAATAATAACATTATTGGTATGGATATATTAATATATGGTAAAGAATACAAACATTCAGGGAAAGGATCACTGATCAGAGAAGAGAGGAATGGGCTTGAGAAGATTCTATTATGTTTTGTTAAAAAATGATCCAGAGATTTGAAAATGGTGGTAGAGTAAGTGGAAAATACACTGAAACTCTCCCAGGACCAAATGAAGTACAACTAAAATACAGAAGAGCCACCCTGAAAAAATCAACTGAAGACTACATAGAAGAACTCTGATAACCAAGGATGGAAAGTGGAGATCACTAGAGACTGGTAGGAGTGGTAGAGGTGTGAAAGGGCTGGTTGGGCTCCCACAGACAGCAGCTGAAGTTCTGGATGGATATCTCAGCTGTGAGGATTTCCACTGACACCTCTAGGGTCTAAACCCCAAGCTGGGCTCCCCATTTCAGAGCATCAGAACTGAGAAAGGTGCCCACATAACATCTGGCTATGAAAAGCAGCAGGGTTGCTTTGAGAGATTGGTGGAAATGGAGGGACACTCTTAAAGGGCCATCATACAAAATTTCATGTGCAGCCATTCACCTTGGGCTTCAGCAGAGGGAGGTAAGAGTGGAGTGGAGCTGTGTGAGCAGAAGCCAGGATTGGGGGCTTTGGGGTCAGAGCTTGGAGGATAGCCACCCCAGTTTCCTGTGCTAAATTATTCCCTTTGGCTGCATTGAAATTCTTTCTCTGGTAGTGGTCCTTTGCTATCCAGGAGATTTTTGTTTTGGGGGAAGGCAGTTGCCCCACTCTGTTGGAAGACCTCTTATCTTACTCTGTAGTTAATAGCCTGAGGCTAATCAAGTCTGAATGTCAATGAGACTAAAGGCAGAGGCAGGTCTCTGAAGGCCTTGATTCTTTGCCAAATCTAATCTAAACTCAGGGCTAGGAAAGCAGACCCTGGTACACATCCTGGTTCTTTCCAAAGGCAGCCAGCCCCAGCAGAGGGAGCCACAAGCTGTGGATTGCTGATAGCTCCAAACAGGGTACTCCAGACTGGTCACATACAGTGTTTGACATTGTCTTGCACTAGAGATTAGGAGTCATAGCATAACTACCTAATACACAGACACAAACCCAAGCAGGCAGCCAAAATGGAAAGATAAAAAAACAACCTTCAAACTAAAGAACAAAAAAATTCTCTGGAAGAAGAGCTAAATGAAATAGAGATAAGAAATTTATAAGACATAGAGTTCAGATTAATGATGGCAAAGATGTTCAACAGCATGAGAGAAGATATAGTAACTATGAAGAATGACATAGCACTAATAAAGTGAAAGGAATACACAGCATATTTGGGAAAGCCAAGGATCAGATTGTTGAGTTAGAAGACAGGATAGGAAAAAAATCACTCAATCAGAAAACTAAAAAGAAAAAAACAATTAAAAAAATGGGAGGACAGCTTAAGGAAACTGTGGACGACATGAAATGAAATGATATTCACACAATAGGTGTGCCAGAGGGGAAGAAAATGAGCAAGGGATAGAGAATGTTTTTGAAGAAAAATGGCAGAAAACTTCCTTAATCTGGGGAAGGAAAATGTCACACAAGTTCAGGAGACACAGATAGTCCCAAGCAACAAGAACCTAAATAAGCCTATATCCAGACACATCATAATTAAAATGCCAAAATTAAAAACAAAAAGAGAATCTTAAAGGCAGCAAGAGAAAAACAATTTGTTACCTACAAAGGAGCTCCCATAAGGCTGTCATCTAATTTCTCATCAGAAACTCTATAGGCCAGAATGGAGGGGCATAAAGTATTCAAGATAATGAAAAACAAGACTCTGAACCCAAGATTACTATGTTCAGCAAAATTATAATTAAAATTAGATAGTGAAATAAAGAGAATCTTGGACCAAAAAAAGACTAAAGTAGTTTATCACCACCAAGCCAGCATTGCAAGAAATGCTAAAGGGACAGCCATAATCAGAAGAAATAGAGAGAGAAACATAGGCATAAAGAATTAAAATGGCAATAAGTAAGTCCCTATCAATAATATGAAACTGCCATTTGATCCCACTTCTAGGATTATATCCTAATAAACCTGAAACACCAATCAGAAAAAAATGTATGTATGCACCCTATGTTCATAGCAGTGTAATTTACAATAGCTAAGGTCTGGAAACAGCCCAAGTGCCCGTCAGTAGATGAGTGGATAAAAAAAATTGTGGTATATTTATACCATGGAATACTATGCAGCAGTAAAAAAAAAAAAGGATCTCTTACCCTTTGAGATATGATGGAGGGACCTGGAGAGTATTATGCTAAGTGAAATAAACCAGTCAGAGAAAGACAAGTATCATTTGATCTCAAAATAAATTGATAGATCCAGAGATATAGAAGCAAGGAACAGACTGTAGAATCTCCAGGGAAGGTGAAGGTGGGTGGGTGGGTGGGAAGAGATCAACCAAAGAATTCGTATGCACATATGCATAACCCGTGGACACACACAAAAAAAGGGTGGTGAAGACCTGGGGCAAGGAATGGGGGCAGGCTAGAAGGGGTTAATGGGGGAAAAACAGGACATATGTAATACTTTTAACGATAAAGATTTAATAATAAAAAATGATCCAAAGCAAATATGGAAAAATGTTGTTTTGGATATAGATATGAAGGTATGGACAATGTCATTATCTCTTTTTATTGGTATATTTATAATATTTTATAATAGCTCTTCTTAGTGTTTCTCAGTGGTTAGAGCAATAGCCTATACACTGAAGAGTCTCAAGTTTGATTCCCAGTCAAGAGCATATTTACCTGGGTTGCAGGTTCAATTCCTGGCCCCAATTAGGGTGCCTGTGAGAGGCAACCTATCAATGTGTCTCTCACATCTCTCTCTCTCTCTCTCTCTTTCCTCTTCTAAAATATCAATGGAAAAAATGTCCTCAGGTGAAAATTAACAAAAACAAACAAAATAATTTTACAATAAAGCATTAATTTAAACAATCTCCTCTTAATGAAACCTGGCTTATGAACCTATTGTCTTATTTAGGAATCCTATTTTGAAAATTAAAAGTTGAATATTAACTCCTTATTGCTCTTTAGTTTCCTCCTAAAACAATGCTACTTCACAATAGCAGGTGAACATTTCAGGCTTACTTAAGGAGAAGTTACATACATGGAAACACAAAATAAAAAAAAATACTCAATATTTTAAAATATATCACTCCAGTTACTCTTATTTCTACTATCAGTTTTCTTTTAATGCAGGAGCCAGCTCCTCCCATTCATTCAGACTTTCTGTCCATTGCCTTTTGTAATTTTCCTACACCAAGTAGATTTGAAGCATATGAATAATAAACATCTAAAATTATGAGAAGCCGAAACCGGATTGGCTCAGTGGATAGAGCGTCAGCCTGCAGACTAGAAGGGCCCAGGTTTGATTCCGGTCAAGGGCATGTACCTTGGCTGCAGGCACAATCCCAGTGGGGAGTGTGCAAGAGGCAGCCGATCGATGTTTCTCTCTCATCGATGTTTCTGACTTTCTATCCCTCTCCCTTCCTCTCTGTAAAAAATCAATAAAATATATTTTAAAAAAATAAAATTATGAGAAAACATAATGAAACTGATGGAAGAAGTGTATTTTTTATTCTCGATTTTTAAATATACTATTAGCAGGAGAACAGCCCTGGAAAATTTGACCAAAATGACTGTTTCATATAAATGCAGTATAATATTCCAGTATTTTCTGAATGAGCAGGTCTTAGGTCTTAAATAAGATACTAGAGGCCCATTGTAGGAAGATTCCTGCAATAGGGCTTCCTGCGGTGTTCTCTGCCACCCTTCCTGCTTCCTTCTCTTCTCCCCCACCCCACCTGCTTCCCTCCCTTCTCTGCTGCCCTGTTTGCTTGGTTCTCCACAGCTTCCATTCCTTCTGCAGTGCTTGGCTTCCTTCTAAGCTACCTTTAGTCTTCACTCTTTGTATATGCAAATTAACTACCATCTTGTTTGGGTTATTCGCTCCTGATTGGCTGGTGGGCATAGCGGAGGTATGGTCAATTTGCATGTTTCTCTTTTATTAGATAGGATGGGTTGTTGGCTCCTGACCCTGAATTCTGGAAAGACATCTTGAAGCTCCTCTAGCCTCTAAGCCAGTGTCTGTGTCAAGGGGTGGGAGTGGGGGTGGGAATGGGAATAGAGGACAGGGAGCAGCTATATCCATTGGATTGCTTTGGGCTGCAATCCTCAGAAAATCCTAAACCAACTGGATTAAAGACATGGAGATTTACTGTTTCACATGATAAGAAATCCAGAGACAGGGTGGTCTCTTGAGTGAGTTGCTTCAGAGGCTCAGTAGTGTTATCATCAGCCCAGGTTCTTTCCATCTCAGCTAGCCCCTGAGTTGACTGAATCTTTCAGCTTGGGAGCATGATGACTACTGTAGTGCCAGGAGTCACGTCCACTCAGGCCAGGGTACATGGCAGAGGACACTGGCTTATGAGTGAGGGAATACTTTCTAAGACCCTCCAGTAGCCTTTTTCTCACATCTGTTGGCTGGAGTCCAGTCACCTACTTACTCTGAAAACATTCCTTAAAAGGCCCCTGGGGTTACCTTAGAGCAGTTGGGTTTGGTTCTGGAACATGTCTCCCTAAGGCTGTGGTTGGCAAACTTTGGCTCATGAGCCACATGTGACTCTTTGGGCCCTTGTGTGGGGCTCTTCCACAAAATACCACGGCCTGAGCAAATCTATTTTGAAGAAGTGGCGTTAGAAGAAGTTCTAAGTTTTAAAAATTTGTCTCTCAAAAGAAATTTCAATCCTTGTACTGTTGATATTTGGCTCTGTTGACTAATGAGTTTGCTGACCACTGCCCTAAGGAAAATGGCTGTGTAGAGAATTAGTGGTTGATTGATTAAAACCAGGGTTCTCTCAGAGAGAAAAACAGGAGGAATGGATGCTAGGTGGACAACTAGCAGTGTTGATTCCTGTGGTCTGGAGTGTGTATGGGTGTTAAAGTTTCACTATAATCTTCATTAGCTTACTCTCCTACCCATAACTACTATCTAAGTGATATCTGTGAGCTGCTAGATCATCTTCAAGTTCCCAACCTCTCCTTATGTCTAGATGGTCTCCCATAACCCCCTTCTATATGAATTCTGGGATCATTACTGCTTACTCCCTACCTGGCCGGGATTTCTAATCAGAAGCTCAAGTGTTAAAAGTAAACAATATTAGAAAAAGAAAAAAGAAGTTCATTTATATGGACCCATCAGCATTTTTATTTCCATCATCTTAACACTTAACATTTTTACCTTGTTTATATTTTGGGACATTCCAAGTTTTTCCTCAGGGTATATTCACTTGCCCAATTTGAGATTTTAGAGATATTTTCAAGAATTTTCCAGAAATGTTTCCATTTTGGCAGCAGCCACCTTGACTTTTTTCTTTCTGTGAATCAGATGAATTACTTGTCACATTTCAAATTGCTCATTTGCTTTGTGAACCTGCTTGCTGTGGTGACCAGAAAATTTGTTGGCTGGGTGCGGGGTGGGGGGGGGGGAGTTTTATGTTGGGGTGGGGTTGTAGATTGTAGAGGGAAGGGAAAAGAAGTGGCTTTAAGAAGAGGAATGGAAATCCATTGACTGTTTTGTGTCTTCTACAAAAGGGGCAAAGGAGATGAATGCTTTATTCTGGCTCCCAGAGAAAAGTTCCCAGGACTTGTACAAGGATAAGAGGCTTGACCAGTTGTCTTCTTCATTGTCAGTCATATACTATTTTCCTGTTTCTTTCTCCAAATACATATTCACATGAAAATCTAAGATCTGTGACCTTTTCCCTCTGGATGTGGGGAGTCTCTCCTGCTATGGAGAAGTCTTCTGAAGAAGGGGACCCCAGTGCTTTTTTCTTTAACAGTGTAGGCCACTCCAATGATATTTATAAAAGTCAGAGATTAGAAGGGACATTTTGGGGACTTCAAATTCTGCCTCTGCCACTTTCCAGCAGGGTATCTGGGTTCAAGTTATTAAATTTCTCTGAAATTTCGACTCCTCATCTGTACACTGACATAGTAGTGATACTTATTTTATTGGGCCCATGTCAGATGCAAGCACAGAGTGTCTGTGATATCAAATGTGTTCAACCAAAGTATGATATATACAGACAACTCTGTATTATAATGATAGCTTGAGTTTTATTGAGAGGGTCATCACAAAACTGTAGTTAGCACAGGCTGTCTACTAGACTCTACATTCCAAAGAAGTGTAACTTTGGATGCAAAACTTACCTCAAGTTCAGCCTCAAGGAATCATAATCACGGACAGTTGCCTGAAAGATGTGGAATCTCTACTTTCATTCTCAAATATTTTAAATTTTACACCTAGATCAAGTAGACCACTGAGAAGCTCTTAATAAAGGTTAGTTATATACTATTTTGAGCAGATCAAAAAAAGGGCAGAGGGAGCCTTGTCTGAAGTAGGCTAGCAAAAGTAGAGGAGTCTAGTGGAGAAGTAAGTGGATTAATGATGTGACAACTTCTCAGTGTTTGATTATCTATTAAAAGGAAGGATGTATGTTTATCTGACATGCTGAGAGATGAGAGATAACGACAAAAGAAAATAGATTTACAGGGGATATTCACCTAGTCCAAAAAGGAGGGAAGAGGCGATATAGAGAAACCTTAGTAACATAACACATTGAAGTAATTACAAAATGATGTTCTTCCTGAACAAGAAGTAAACAGATAAATAAATAGATAACTTTACATCCTTACTATTTATCTCCAATGGTACCTGTGCACACTCAATAATAACTTTCCACAGGTGATGGGATGACACACAAATTTCTGCTATAGACTATAGCATTTGAACTGTAAAGTTTTTAGAGGAGAATGCTTTATTTTTATGGCATATCTCTCAGGGTTGTTAGTTTAGTATAGAACTTTGAGTTCTATCATTTATAGTAAAGGCCATTGGATTAATATTTTTATCATCATCATGATATTTCTCTCAGTGCTCTTAGATCAAGAAGTTAATTTTCTTTTTGAAAATAAAGTTTCAATTACAGTTGACAGTCAATATTATTTTATATTAGTTTCAGGTGTACAACATAGTGGTTAGATATTTATATAATTTACAAAGTGACCCTCCTGATAGTTCTAGTACCCACCTGGCATCATACAAAGTTATTACAGTATTATTGACTATATTACTATACTGTACTTTTACATCCCCATGATTATGTTGTGACTACCAATTTGCACAAGAAGTTCATTTTCATGAAACAAAAGTAATCGCCTCTTTAAGGTGATGGCAGATCTAGAATGGCAGCTGTATGTATATTATCAGGCTGAATGCTGGGAAGAAAGAACTCTGCTGAATCTTAAGTTAACTGAATGAATTCAAACTCATTAAAAATGTTTTAGGTTCTGCAAAAGCCAGAATGTCTTTTGCCTCAAGTGCTTTTTCACTTGCCCTTTAAACTCTGGTGCAGTTTAGGAGAAATTTAATCTGCGTGTTGTGATTCATTTTCACTTAACTCATCCCTGTATGGTTTTTAAAGAGTTAGTTGGTGTTCAGCAAACTTTGGAGCTAATTTTTTTCCCTTGGTACTTGGAAGATGAATTCTCCCAGAGTAAATGAACTCGAATCCCCAAAGGTTCAGGATCAGCAGGAAGCTCAGGCCCCATGAAGTTAGTTTAGTTCCACACTTACCAAAAAATGTGTCTTTCTCTTATTCCTATGGGTTTCATACAACCTTTTGCATTGGACTTCGCAGAAGTTTTCCTGTGCATGTCACTGAGTTGATATTTGGCTGTGCAGTCTTGCATATTTCCTTCTCTCAGTGCTCCCCCAACCCCAGAAACAGGAGATTCTTGCTCTCAAAAGGCTCCAACTCTACTATTACATTATTTAACTTAGAACTAACATTTCTCCTTTCCAAACATCATCTGCCAAGAGCAGAAATCCTTGATCCCAAACATCCCATCTTTCAATATGTTTAATCTCATTCTAGAATGAGGCCAACATTCAGCTCCCTCTACCATCTCCTCCCAATATGCCCTTATACTTAGAAATTCTTATTTTTTCCCCTCTCATTATAGGGATTTCCCCTACTGTGGTCTTCCTAAATTCCAAACAATTAACCTGAAATGTGCAGGTAATTAGGTATTAGATGTATTCATTCCCAAGGTCAACAGACACAATGCCCAATTCCCATTATTTTTGTATGAGACAAGATGGATTACTGTTGTTCCTCTTTGCTTGTGGGCAGAGCCTTGATTTTTGGGCTCCACCCTTCTCTTATGTGACCTTGAATGGTTTGCATCAATCATGATGATTCTATTCTTCTTGCCCGTGTTTGGTTAGAAGAGGACTGGACCCAAATCCTGGCCAAAAAGATATGAGGGCTAAGTCTGCTGGGGATTTCTGGGAAAGAGGACTCATACTCTTCAAAGGGCACCTGCTGGGGAAATAGCGTCCCTTTCTTCTGTTGTTTCCTATCGTGTCTAGAGGTTGCTGTATTTTAGTGTGATGCTTGGAATTGCATCAGCCGCCTGTGACCCGGGGGATAGCAACTCAGACGACATATCTGTTACACTGAGGGCTTCAGAGTAGAAAGAGGGTGAGAGGCTGTGGCTTTGAGGATAGTGTTGGGCTGCTTAATTAATAGCACATCTTATGTGAGATAAAAACACTTCCTTGTTGTTCAAATCATTTTTGGGTTGGGGTTTCAACTCCTTGGAATCTGAGTGGGTTACTTGGACCCGTTGCTTTCCTAAATGGAAATCCCTGGCACCTTTGCTATAAAAGTATCGGCAGTTTCTTAGGATGCCAGCAGCTTCCCTAACCCGATGTGCTCTTTCCCCCTAAACTTCGTCACTTCTTTCTCCCCACATTTTACCACAGTGGGGGTTGTTCTTCCATTTCTCCTAACCCATCTATCTGAAATTTCTTTTCTGCCCCCTGAGCCACTAAATCAGTTCCTCCCTTTAAATCTTATCCTGCAGCAGACCCTTTCCCGTCAGCATTTGATTAGCTCCCTGTGATAGCTCGAATGAAGGATGCTCTATAAAAGTGAATTATGCTGTACTGTGTTATATTGCTCCGCCCTGGGGTCCAGTAGGAATCATGGGAAACAGATGAGCACAGAAGTCAGAGGCACAGGCTGCAGAGGAAGCCTGCAGAGGGACAGCAACATTGTGCCCCTCTCAGGGACACACGTAAAAGCTCCAGTAGTCTCCACGCTCTCTAAGATATAAGCTAGAAGTAAAACACTAGTTTATGTGACAGCCTGGGAGCCCCAGGATTGAAGTGGGGAGTTTCATCTTGATAGATCATAGCATTTAAAAAAAGTGTGATATTCCAGAAGCTGCAATAGTCTTTGAAAACAAACCACATTATAAAGCCTAAGAATGAGGTCTCCCTTGGATGCCTGCCAGGTTGAGCCTTTGTTTCAAGTCTTCCCTTGATTCCAAAAGAGTCCATGTGTGTGATTTTGGGCAAGTTAGGGAGGCTTAATTCTTGTCCTGAAAACTAGTCAAACTTTAACTTGACCTGCACTGATTCACCTCAGGGCACCCTTGAGAATGGCTGTAGAACACACAGGTGGCACTGGGACACACAAGGATTTGCCGGAATTATTTCCAGGCTCTGATCACAACTGATTTTTCTACTTTACTTTTCCCGTGTGTTTCTTGTTACACTACTGTTTCCGAAGAACTCAGAAATCTGTATTTTCTGACAGCATTTGCATTTCTTACCTTTCTCCATTTGCTCACTTTGCTTTGACTCCTGGAATGCTTATCTCTGCCAATTCCCCTTCAACTTCTCTAGGCCATCTTGTGAGTTTCAGCCATATGCCACTTGTGTGGCATGAAACTTCCCTGATTCTCTCTGGAGGAAGTTTTGGAGCCCTGTCTGGCCTTGCATCTGTTTCTGGGGAGAGACCTGTTGAGTCTTCTTTTCCTCAGATGAAGATTGGAGCTAATAATACTTGAGGGCTGTGTGAGAATCCATGCTTGGCACATACTAGGAACTAAAAAATATTAGTAACTTTTCTTTCTTTTCCTAACTGAAGTGATTTTCCTTCTTTTGAACTTCTCCTGTAATTTATTGAAACTGTTTGCAATTATATTTTAAATATTTTATTTGTTTATGAGATGCTTGTCTACTTTTTGGGATCATTTCCCCCCATGTATTTTGTGCATGAGAAGTTGAGATGGAATAACACAGTGGTCAGCAAACTCATTAGTCAACAGAGCCAAATATCAACAGTTCAAGGATTGAAATTTCTTTTAAGAGCCAAAATTTTTAAACTTAAACTTCTTCTAATGCCACTTCTTCAAAATAGACTCGCCAAGGCCATGGTATTTTGTGGAAGAGCCATACTCAAGGGGCCAAAGAGCCGCAGTTTGCCAACCACGGGAATAACCCATAGACACAGACGATAGGGTGGTGAAGGTCTGGCGGGAGAGGTGGGGCGGGAGAGGCCAGTGAGGGAAAAGGGGACATATATAATACTTTCAACAATAAAAGATTAGGAAAAAAAAGAAGTTGAGGTGGTTGGGGGTGGAGATAGAAAAAAAACAGAATTATTCTGTCATTTATTTCCATTTGAGTCATTCCCTTTACCCTTATTTGTTCCTTTAATCTAGGCTGACCATTCAAGCCCATATGACCAGATCCAACGGGAGAACTTCTGGGGCACCTGATCTTGTACCCAATAAACTTTCTGAAATCTACTAGCTTGAACCCCACCTTTCCCTGCTTTCCTTCCTTCACTCTCCTGGCTTCCTTTCCTGCTCCTGACTGTGAGCCAGCCCCTTGGTCTTCATTGTTCTAGACTTTTCTGGTTTGATCTCTTGAATATGGTTCTATTTGCATTCAGACGCTGCTTCCTGACTCTAATACTCCTGCTTGATCATGATTAAGCATGAGGAACCTCACCCTGGCACAAGCCCCACTTCCTACAAGCCAACCCCAGGGAGTAGAGCATGCCTTTGAGGATAAAGATAGGTACTTTAAGGAATTCCTGCTTTTAAAATTAACTATTGATTAGAACATAACTTTATTCTAGACCATGACATAATCAGTGCCTGCCTCTCTGCTCCATTTTTCAGAATGGACATTTTTGATGTGACATTTATCGCAACCTTTTACTGGGTAACCCTGAAGTGAGTTTTAGGGAGGTAAAAAGATTAAGATAAAACATTTTGCTAGTTCTGTCACCTAAGACCATTTTGAAGTCTCATCTTGGTGACTTCATGTTGCTTCCTCCTGCTTGGTTCAGTGGATTCTTAGTTGTTGGCAGCCAGGCCTATCAGTTTTAGGTTTAGGCACATACAGGTTTTGACCTCCCAGTAAATCTTGGGAAGCTTAATTATTCTAGTTTTATAGTCCCAGGTCGATTGTTCCAGATTTCTACAACTTAAAATTCTCTGTGGTTGAATCTCAGTAATGCTTCTCTTCTTAGTTTATCTGATAAAAATGTTAAATAAAGTTTTAGGCAATGATTCCTTTTATCAGAATTATCTGAAGGCTGATCTGATTAGTAGACTCTTCTCCTCTCACCATGTTATCCTAATCTATCTCCTTGATTATGATCCTGGGCGGAATAAACTCAAAGCAGAATTACTCCAAAAGAACAGTTTCATACTCTATTTGAACTTGTGATATATTACTTTGCCGGAAATTCCACCAAACTATTATGCCATTTCTTTTCCTATTGAGCCATGAAGATTTTCTTTCTCCTCAGTCACTTTCTTTTTAGCCATCTGTGGGTATGAACGAAGTGCTAGAAACAGCAATCACTCAACTTTTTCTTGTCTTTGCTCCCACCTGTTGGTATGGGATCCTTTGTTCTCAATTCCCAGCAATATTCTTTTAAGTATCTCTGGGAGTACCCATAGAGGGTTTCATATGTGCTCACAATCAAAGCTCATCCATCATGCCAGGTAGTTTGGTGAGTCACTGTCCTGTGGTCTCCTGACAGGTTCTGGTGCTGCACTGTTAGATGCTACATCTGCTGCTCTCACTCTTAGCACCATTTTTGAGTCTGGGATGGTCTGAGCTGAGCGCTGGTGTCTCTCACTGCAGTAAAGCAATAAAAGTTTAGAGCCTCCTAAGATATAAAATGCTTCTGGTTTGATCTCTTGAGTATAGTTCATATCATAAAAATATATAATAAAAAGCTCTTTTTAATGATATATTCTATTAAAGGGGGTCCTGAGGTGGGGAGGAACATGCTACTTATGGAATTTTAAAAAAATGAATAGTTTTTATAGTATTTATTAATGATCTTAAAGCCAGTGAATGGCCGGACTAGAAGACAAATTCATGTTACAGACATATTGCACCCAGCATTGCTACTGCCTTGATAAAGAAATCTTTCTTTCTTGTTAAATATCTCCATGCCTAATTTCTTGACCTCTAACACAAATAAGTTTGTTGTCTCACTCATCAGTCCTGCAATGGACTAAGCCATTCTCAAGTACAGGGAAAGCGAGTTTCAAAATGACTTAAACACTAAGTAAAAGTTCTTACTTCACATAAAAGGCATCCTATAGGAGGGTCAATTAGAAAACCACCTTTAGCATGTCAGCTCTGTCCTCAGACTGACTACCTTCATGATTGCAAGATGGCTAGGTTAATTCCAAGAGGAAGAAAAGGATGCTTCCTCCTAGGTGCCTCTTTTTGTGATGAAGGTAAACTTTCTCAGACTTCCTCCTCCCCACCAGTAGACTTCTCTAATTTCATTGGCCAGGACTGCAACAAATACTCAAAAACCAGTTCCTAACTAGGGCAATGGAATTAGCATTACTAGTTTATATCACCACAAGTTTGAGTGTAATGTATGGATTGCCCAAAGAAAATCTAATGTTAGAAATTTTGGTTAAGTAACCAACAATGTCTGCTATACCTTGATGAACAGATAGGACTGACTGCTGTTTTTCCTTCCTCCCTTCCTCCCTCCCTCCCTCCTCCTCCCTCCCTCCCTTTCCTTCCTTCCTTCTCTTTCTTTCTTTCTTTCTTTCTTTCTTTCTTTCTTTCTTTCTTTCTTTCTTTCTTTCTTTCTTTCCTTTCTCTCTCTCTCTCTCTCTCTCTCTCTCTCTCTCTCTCTCTCTCTCTCTCTCTTTCTCTCTCTCTTTTCCTTCCTTTCCTTATTTATATTTTTATTGATTTTAGAGAAGAAGAGAGAGGGAGAGATAGAAACATCAATGATGAGATAGAATCATTGATTGGCTGCCTACTGCACGCCCCCCACTGGGGATGGAGCCTGCAACCCGGGCATGTGCCCTGACTGGGAATTGAGCCATGACCTCTTGGTTCATAGGTCAACCCTCAACCACTGAGCCATGCCAGACAAGCTGACTACTAAATTTTAAACAAAAACAAAACAACAAACAAAAATAAGATTGCTCAATATCGCACTCAGCAGTTATAGCTAAGTGAAGTGAGACATGTGTCTTACTTGTGAAGAAACAATGCTCTTCTGGGCCTTGCAAAGAAAATGCCCCACCTCCTGTGAGTGCTGTAAGAGGCTTAGCTCCAGGACAGGAAGCTGGGAACTCAGGAAGCTGGGAACTCAGGAAGATCTAAGGGTGCTGGGCATGGACCAGGAAGTGCATGAAGGCCACCAGGCTCCTGGAGGCCTTGTAAACCCTGAGCTTTGCTGAGTGAGAGCTGGGATTCCGTGGGGAGGAGTAGAAGCCAGTGTGCCAGGAGCAGAGGAAATATTAAGTGAGCAGAGCAGGAATGGGCTCTGAGGCCTGAGGTGGTTTTTATTATTTATTTTTGGTTTATTTTCAGGAAGCTCAGGGAATTCTTGTACTTGAAAGCAGTGTTTCTTGTCTTGGAAAACACCTTTCTAGGAAGGACTGAATATTTTTCATGTTTTGACTCTCTCCTTACCACCTGTGTATTTCTATGCCAAGGAAAATGCCTTCTCTCTACCTGAAATTTGCTTTCCATATTTGATAGGTTAAATTTGAGTTCTGTTTCCTATAAACTCACAGCAGAATTTTGAAATGCACATGGTCCCTGCACATCAGAAGTATTGCAATTTATCAAAAACAGGACATGCTTAACTGAGAAGTGATTATACTGTGTCAACCAGCTGATACATATGAACCAGCTTTTCACTATTCTGAGAGCTCAGGGAAAAGGATAACTATGTATAATTATGTGTTGTGACCTAAAACAGTATGAGCTTTGATGTCCAAACAACAAACCAACCAACCAACAAACCAGGATTTCCAATTTGATTCTTAGCTTTGCTCTGTTCATACCAGCTAAATTAAATTTGGGGCTCAGTATTCCTCATCTGCAAAGTGGGCATTATTAATTCCACCTGCCCCCTCCCCGTCTTTAGTGTGTCATCAGTGTTCAATGCATGTTGGCTCTCTTTCTTTCCCCACCAAATAAATGCTTCTATGCCTGAATACTCAATTCATTAAAGACTTGCAAAGAATCTGTAAACCAAATAAATTGTCATATAAAAAATGTAATTAGATAGTCATACATAATGTATAATGTTAACATAGAGGTTTTATGATTTATTGTATCTTGAATTTTTAATCATTGAGTCTGAATTTTATAGGTGAAAAAGGCTTATCCTTGTTCAAACCAGTGTGGTCTTTCTAAAACTCTGATCATCTTATTAATCTGTTTTAAATCCTTGATTCTTATTTTGCTCTATAAAAGCAGGAACCCTTCTCTTTTGTTTACTATTCTGGTAACCCCAGAACCTTGAAAAATGCTGTTCCATAGTAAGGTTAATAAACAGTTTCTGAAGGAATGAATAAAGTCCAAACTCCATTTGATGATATCTAAGACCTCTAATAATGGGTCTGGCCCCTGCTCCCCTTTCATCTCCAGCCGCCTTTTCACAAGCCAGCTGTCCCACAAGGGGACATGGCAGCTTCCCTCCAGGCCTTTGCCCTGTGCTCCTGGGACACTGCTCCCTCTGACTCTTCTCTCCCCATATGCCTTGCTAGCTCCTATTGGTCCTTTACACCTCTGCTTATGATGCCACTCCTTCTTCTCTGCACTCTTCCTCTACTCCCCAGAATGAAGTAGAAGTTCCTCCTGTACCTTCCCACAGTATCCTCTATGTAGTTTTTTTTATAGCAGTTAACACACTGTATTGAAATTGTCTGTTTCACCAGACTGTAAACATCACGAGGTCCAAGACTGTTCATTGATAACTAATAATAAATATTTAGTAAATAAATCAATCAATTCCTAGATCCACTTCTCAGTTTCTTCTTGAGGAAGCTGGGGCCAGACAAGTTCGAGACCTGTCCAAGGCCACCAGCACTTTTGGCATCATGTCCTGAAGTCTGTGTCTCCACTGTTCACCGGCTCCTGGGCCAGCCTGCCCCAATAGTCAGCTAGCATTGCTCCCGAACCTGTGGAATAATTACAACTTAACACTTAAAAAATGTGGTTAGGAACTCTAGTAATTATATGATTAATTCACAAAAGATTTGTAATAAAAACAAACAAACAACTTCTGTTATTTTAACTTACCCACAAGGTGTTTCCCTCCATTGTCCTGGAACTGAAAGAATGTGACATAAGAGCACTCACTGTTGCAGGCCCTGGTTTCTGTATGACAGCCAGGATAGAACTCCATTCTGGTAAAATCGGATGTTATCACTCAGGTTTTTGTTGCACTGAAGTCATGACATCTTCTTCTGGGAACATCCTGGTGGAAAAAAAATCCTCTTTTTGGCAGAACTCTCATTTAAAGAGAGAACAAAGGAAAGCTGGACAGTTACAAGCGCCGAGGCTTGCAGATCCTGATTGAATTCTGCGTTTTGCAACCTTGGGTGTAATATTTCCTCATCTGTTAAATGGGGCTAACTGGGGAGATAATTTATGGATTAACATGTGTAAACAGCTTAATCTGTTGTCTGGCTATAGCGGGTCTTCACCAATGTTAGATCCTTCCTTTCCTACATAGATGTACCACACTGCAGTCACTTTTCCAAGGTATTCCAGCAGGAGGGAAGATCTTCATCCTTGTTCCTGGCTTAGTAGGTGCTCAGTAATACTGGATGATTGATGATTACAAAGAAGATATATTATTACAGAAAGCTAGATTCTTGCTTCAAAAAACCAGGGGTTACTCTGTCCTTTCCTGTGTGTTTTTTACGGTGACATAGATTGGGCATGTGTTTACTCCTGATTTTTAGAAATTAATCTTTACATTTTTATAATGCAGGAAGAAATGCTATCTTGTTATGCTTGTTACAATGATAGGGGAAACAGATCTTTGTGAAAAAAGAGTCAAATTATCTCTCAACAAAATATGGATTTTGCCATCTTTGTTTGCTCAGATGATGGAATTGAATTAAGAGGTGGGAGGGGAGTGGGAAATGATGTCTTTTATGAAATATCTGGTAGAGTCATGTAGGGCCCACATCAAAATCCAGGAGAATTGGGCTGAACACTGATTATGAAGTTGTGGGGATCTAGGGTAAATGGCTGTATACCCTTCAGATAATTCTCTTGAGGTGTTTGAGGTGTGCCTTGGGAAAAAGAATTAACACTGATTTATTTGCTTACTATTCCAACCCATACACTGTCTCATTAGGCCAACACTTTGCTTTTTGAACATACACTCTTAGCATTTAATTATGTACTATTTAGTATCTGTCTTTGGGAACAAGCTTGCAAGCTTGCTGTAAACAAGGACCAGGTCTTTAGGTTAAGGCAGTATTTCTAAAGAGAGCAACATACAAATTTTCATCAGTTGTATGAGTCACAGCATCTTTTCTGTTTTTTCAGCAACTCTCGAGCAGGTGTTCTTCCTATCTTACAGGCGGGGGATAAGATTTACATAAGCTCAAAGGGCACGAGTAGGCATCATCATGAAAATCTTTCCTTTCACCTTTTAGCAAACAGCTATTGTTTTAGGCCATTGCCTTGGCAGGATTCCTTTGGAAAACGTAGGAGGCATTATAATTGTAAGCCCCTCAAAAATGTGAATTCTAATTAGTTTCCTCTAATTTTTTTTTAAAATGAATGTGGAAAGGAACACTTCTGATAAGCAATGAGACCAAGATATAATATCAGGTGAGGGAATGAGGTGCCGAAACACCGAAATCATTTAGTAAATGGATTGAAGCTAGCCAGAGTTTCACTACATTTTAAAACTTGACCCAAAGGCACACAAAGGGATGTGTGTCTCCCCGTGTCTTTCGAGAAGGCCATTTAATGCTGGGAATGTTTCCAGCAGTGTATTTCCATAACAGCAACCCTTCTTACAACATTGGGACTTGCTCCTTTGAAAATCAATCCTATTCAGTGTCTACTGAAATTGCACATTAGTTCTCTGTAAGATGAATATAGGATGACTATATAAATTATCCTCCAAAGTGAAAGGGAGAGCCATTCATTGCACCAGGACAATAAGTATAAATTGTGATGACAGAATGTGACAGCCATAGAAGCATAGATTTGTATAGTCTACTTATAGGATTTTTTTTACATATTTATGTGAGTATATTTATGTAGGCTTAAAGAATAAGTAATTGAGGTATTTAACTCATGCGATGATAGAATTGAGCTGAATCATCTATACACTCTCAGCTATTCTTAGCTAGTCCCCTTTGCAACTAAAGTCTTTCATTTGAAGGTCTGTTGCTTGTGGAAGGGTTAAGGGGAAGAAATGGGGGGCATCTATAATACTGTCAACAACAAAAATATATAAAAATAAATATATGCAGAAATCTAAAACAAAACAAAAAGCAAAACACTCTAATGCAAGAGTCACATTATCCTACTCAGAAATTGAATCTGTAATCTTGCCCTCATCAGTTCAGTTTGCTACTAGCTTTAGATTCCATGGTGCCCTATCAGTAGGTCATATGCTAGACTACAAGATCAAAGCAAAAACGCAGAGGGTTCTGGGCTTTTCTGTAAGGCCCCAGATTCTAGTCCTGTCTTTATCAGCAAGTAACTGTGATTTTTGGCAAGTGCTGTAACCTCTCTGTGTTTTGGTTACCTTATCTCTAAAGTGGGTAATGCTATCTGATGTGCAGACCTCAAAGGTTTGCTGGGAGGGTCCAGTGAGGTGATGTATGAGGAAGCCTTCTGGAAAGTGCTATACATATGTGAAATGTTATCACTGCAGGAGAGAGGGGGACATGTGGGGGAAACAGGGCTTTCAACTCTTGGCTGCTTTGTAGATTAGGCCTGTGCAAACAAATGATGAAAATACACCCATGGAAGAGGAATTAAACTCTCTTTTATGACTAGGAGTAGGGAGGATGAGAAAAGTGAGGACAGTGAATGTGGCCAGTTAGATGTAGGGAAGAGAGAGTAGGATTGCTATATATACATTTTTCCTACATCACTGTTTCCCCCAGGGCCTGGTGAGACCTCATAAAAAATGAACTTGTTGGAGAAGTACACATGTTAATGGCTGGGTCCCAGGGTGTGAGGGTGCACAACTCATTCCTGATTGAGAGGGTTGGCGGTATTTTGCAATCCAGTAAGGATCAGAATATCATACTTGCCTCCACTTGTTGACTAAACGAAATCATTTAGAGGAAACTGCTTTATGAATTATAAACTGCAACAATAGGTTTATGGGATGAGTTTATTGATACTAATTATTATTATAATAAGAACCATGATACTTTTTTCAAATAATTATAACTTTAAAAAAATTTAAAATCACATCCTATACAATAAAAGGGTAATGTGTAAATCAACCGAATGGCGGAATGACCGGTCGCTATGATGTGCACTGACCACCAGGGGGCAGATTTTCAATGGAGGAGCTGCCCCCTGGTGGTCAGTGCACTCCCACAGGGCTAGTGCTGCTCAGTCAGAAGGCCTGAGCCTGTGCAACGGCAGTGACAGGAGCCTCTCCCACCTCAGCAGCAGCACTAAGTATGTCCATCAGTGATATATCCTCTGAGGGCTCCAGGACTGTGAGAGGGCACAGGCCAGTCTAAGGGACCTCCTGAGTGGACAAATTTCCTGCACTGGGCCTCTAGTATACTTATAAAATTTATATAACTAAAGGTATAATAAAGGAAATAAAATCACACAGAATCCTGCCCCCCTCCCTTCCCAGGAATAACAATTGGCAATGTTTTGGTGGATAATCTCCCAGACCTTTTTGGTATCTGTGTATCATTTTAAAAAACTAAAAATGGAATATTTAGTTTGCCATTCATTCTTTAATTTGTCCATGATTATTTATATATTGGTAGGTAGAATACGAATAAGACCCATGTCCTTTTTTCTCGTAGTTTATACTTTCCTGGGGCAATGTAGACAAATACACAGAGGAGTGTAAGGCCATGCAATGCATGCTGTGATGGGGAGGCAACAGGTGCTTTGCAGGACCTTCTGTGCTGCGCTTAGGGGTCAGGAGAGGCTTCCTGGAGGAAGGGGTATTTAAGTTGAGACCGGAAAGGTGACTAGAGTTAACCAGAGAGGAGTGGATGTTGTGGTGTATCACCCAGGTACCTCCTTAAGGATCAGAACACTCATTCCCCTGCTGGCAGCATTGCCTTTTAGTGATTTTCTGCTGAGGTCCTCCCCCAGGAATCACCCCAGGCTGAAGGAAGCTGCCTTGCTCAAGATGATCTCTATTTCTCAGGGTCCATGACCGAAGGCCTTCTCAGCTCTAGAGCTCCTCAGAGGGTCAGCGGCGGCTTCTGTTGCACCTGTACTGCAGTTCAGTTTTTCCTTCAGCTCAATCTTCTTCTCTTCCTCTTTGAAGGTATTGTTCCCAAGAGGACCGTCCACTAAAAATCCTACACACAGATAAACCCTCCTCTCAACACAGGCAAAGAATGGTACCAATGAGGAGTGCGGGGAGGGTGTTACAAAAAGATGGAGCAGTGACATGCCCAAGGCCTAGAGGCATTGGAGGAGGTAAATTTTTATTTTTTAACAAAGTCTGCAAAGTAGTGAGTGAAGTCAGTAGACTCTTCTGGTTTTAGAGAGAGAGTCAAGCTCTTGTCATCCACATCAAAGAGATGGGGAGATGGACTTTATCCCCAGGCCAATGGGAAGCCCTGGAAGATTCTAAATCCCAGGAGAGATATGATCCAATTTTCTAATTTGTGTTTTAGAAAGACCGTTTTGGCAGCAATGTGGCACTGTAGATGAAATCTCTCATTATTGATCATTGTACTTTTAAAACTAGAATTTTGGAGGGATTCATGACCTCCTCCTGCACTCTGCATCTTTACAGAATGAAGGGCAAACCTTATCTCCCCCAGATGAGTCATGTAATGAACACCAGTACTGTAGCAGTATTGTGGAGCCTTTATAACTCTGAAGGGATTCAATCACAGTTCTTGGATCTTTTTAAAAAACATAATCCACACAGTTCAAATATTTATTGAACACCAACTAGGTGCCAGAATGCACCATGCTATTGCTGTGTTGGGTCAAAGACAAAAGCTCTGAGAAGGGGACCATGACTCTCTTGTTCATTGCTCTACCATCAAAGTACTTGGCAAAAAGTTAGTGCTGAATAAGTGAATAAATGGAATGAGGAATCTTAGAGACCTGCAAATTACTTAGTCTGTATAACTATGTTTATTCTTAGCTCCCACTATTCAAGGTTGTTGTGAGGGGGCATAAGATGATGTAGGCAAAAACACCTACTCCAAAGCTTAAAGTATAGGAAAACTTGTATTTACTCAAGTAGTCCAAAGATTGTTTGCAATTCTCAGTGTTGGTAGAAGTAAACTAATCCTTAAATGATTACAACCAAATTTCTCTGCTGTCCTCTTTACCCTGTAAAATCACTTTGAAAGAAAAATATGATTTTTGAACTAGATTAAAAGATTCATTCACTCATTAATTTATTTAACAGATTTTTTTTTAGGACATCCAAATGATCAGGACTGGGTAATGCAGCAGTGACAGAACATGCATAGCCCCTATTCACATGGAGCTTATCATGTAGAAGAGAGACGTTAAACAGAAAATTTCACAAAATATAACCCAAAGAGTCTGTCATTAGAGAGAATAATAGAGAAGCTAATTTAATAATAGAAAGAGAAGTCTTCTCTGAAGAAGGGACCTTAAATCTGGGAACTAAGAGTGGAACTGCCACCCTCATTAGATGGACTAATTCAGTCAGCTTGTACGTTAAACATTCTACAAATTATACAGTTTTATTAAGAATAGGAGGTAAAGAATTGCAGGCCGCAGGAAATCCTGTGCAAAGACCCTGGGTAGGAAAAAAGCCTGCCCACTTGGAAGCATGGAGAGAGAGTCAGGGTGGCAGAGTGGAGGGAAATGAAGCTGGAAAGGAGGCAAAGGCAGAGCTTGAAGGGCCTTGCTTGCCACACAATCTCCCCTTTTCTAGATGAAAGGATAGCAGATATCTCTGAATTCTGACTTCTCTCTGGATGTAGGAGAGCATTCCACTCTGGTGATCAAATAGGACAGCAGGTAGACTGGAGTCTGAGCAATCACATTTCAGCCTTGGAGAAAGCTGATTATATTTTATCCTTCTGGTCATCACGATAAATGAAAAAGCATATTGCAAAGGCACCTAGAAGTTTATTGAGAGTACTTATATATTTGCAGAACTATATTATATGTATTTCTATCCCTAAAACAAAGTAGAAGTATTAGAAAACCTTTTTTTTTCTATCTACCTCCCCCCCCCCCCCATTTTTTTGATGTGTTTCTTCCAGTGGAAACAGTTAATGGAGCAGGAGACAATTTAGAATAGAGATGCGGTGGTGGTTTTCCAGGAGACGTAGGAGAATTTTGGGTGTCACAGTGCTTGGGTGGTGGCTTACAGACTGGATTTGCTTAAAGAGGCCTCCCTTTCCCTTGCAGGGATTACAACAACATGTGTGCTGGAATAGTGTTTAAACAGCAAGGTTGGCATTGCTATCTTCCAGGATGGTGAAGGCTTAATTAACATTTGAAAATGCTTTGAGATCTTTGGATAAAAGTGTTCTGGAAGCATGAAGTGTTATTATCTTTGGAGTGATATAGGTCATGTGACACAGGAAGTGGCTTTGAAGGAAAGGAAAACCTTTCATCAGGCAAACTCCTTGGGGTGGTTTGAGCCTGTCCTGAGTGACTCAACATGCCTCTGTCATCTCTCCCTGCACGGTTAGAGAGCCTACAGCTCAGCAACTGCCACCATCATTAGCCGAAATAATTCAGTCAGCTTGTATGTTAAACATTCTACAAATTATGCAAAATCCTAAAGCATTTAGCACAGTTATCCCGTTATGAGCATTGAATAATCATTAGTTGTTACTATTACTGCTGTTTTTATAAACATAGTTTTAAGGCTTCTGAACTTGATGTCTCTGACTTCAATGGCTTATCTATCACTAATGGATTCACTATTCTTTAGTGATAAATGAATCTTTCTTTCATTTTAAAGACTTGGTTGAGAGCAAAATAAATGTAAGCTATTATTGTTGAGGTCCTAACGTGATAACTATAAATAAGTGCTCGGGACCCTTCCTGGCAGGGACTGTTAGCTCAAAGTAGGGAACTTAGCCCTCTCCTATCCCAGGTAGAAGTGGGGTTTCCCTAATTTCACTTTCCTGATGGTTTCTCCAGGTTGTCCGTGGATGGGATTTCAAAGAGATCACTTTCCAGCAGTTCCTCTTCGCCTCATGACAGCAGAAAGATTTCATCCTATTCCTTCCCTTAACTTTGTCTTCCTAACACTTCCTGGGAATGTAATAGGGCAGGGGAGGGGAGTGGAGAATGCGAATAGAGTTCACTGGAGTAAGGTCTATTTTAAAGAAATATAGCATATATATCAACCCAAATCTGTCCATGTGTATGTGTGAAGTTAATTTTGCTGCTAGATGACTAAAGAATGCTGTTGTTGTTTGAAATCTACACCTGCCTCAAACAGAGTCTTTCGAACAATGAAGAGGTGTTTTGGAAAGTGGCACCTAGAAAAAGAGAAAGAGAATAAGGAAAGTGTATGTGCCTGTGAGGGTGAGAGGGACCAAGGGGAAGAGAGGTGGTCAGGGGCATGCTGGGATAGGAAGGCTGCCTGAGGCATGCTGGGAAGGTTCCCAGGATGTTTACCCGCACCTGTGGGTGTGGAGGTCTCCCCCCCCCCCAACTCCGCCCCCCGCCCCCCAGGCGCAGGCCCACAGTGCACTGAGGTCAAGTACCAAGCTGACCTAATTAAAAGCTCATTACACCAGCCCATCCCGGTGCACAGGCGGGTCCACGTGCAAATCTCTGAGCGCGGGAGCCTCCCTGCTCCCCAGCCCAGCCCCAGGGCCTGGAAGCGCCGGCTAGTTAAAGTGACCTCCCGGCAGTGACCACCAGGCACAGTCTCTTTCTGGATTATTTCACATTCGAGTAAATTAGTTTTATCTCCTCTGAAACCTTTGAACAAAGAAAGCTCTCCGGTCATCACGTGGGCAAAATAACAAGGGATAAAAGAATGCGCACTTCACTTAATCAGGAACAAATAACTAAATCTCCTTTGGAAATGCAGTCTTTCCTGTCCGGCCAGCCTTTTCATTTATCTTTTACTGGGGGCGGGGGGGGGGGGGCGTGGAGGAGCAGGGGCGCATTTTGAAATTACCATTCTATAGGCAGCCTATGGTACCGATCTTCCTCCCCTTGTTTTTTATATAACTGTTGCCAATTTTGACAGAAGATCTCAAAACTTGTTAAGTATGAAGTTGGTAAATGACACTATTGTTTGAGAAGTGGGGGTGGAGATGGGGTGGGAACCAGAGGGTTTATCTGGGGGCGAGGGGGAGAGGGGAGGAAAATGCACCCTAACCAGGCTCAAATTAACTGAAATGGATCAAAGTAAACAGAGACATCTAAAAGCTTTTGTAAGTTAAAAGTGGCTATCTGTTGCAGGTCTTGCCTCATTAACTGCTGATTGAAGCTCTGCTTGGCCCTCTGGGATACCTAACACCCCAGACCTATCACCAGATGAACCTCAGTCAGGCTCTTTTGCCTTTCTCTGTGTTGGTTTGCACAGCTCCTTGACCTCAACCTTCTTAAAAATGTTTATCCTTCCTACCAGGCAAAGGGAGTAGGGGTTTGTCCTTGAGAATCTTGCTGGGAATTTCAGTTCTAGCCAATGAGGAATTCCCAGAAAAAGAGGAATGGAAGGCAGAGTTGTGATATCTCAGCGGATCTATATTCTGAAAGGTAGACTTGCAGCTCTGGTGTTTTAAATAAAACCTCTGCACAAGAACATGCAGGGGAAAGTGTCCCTAGTTTGCTTTTCCCTTGGGTGTAGGCCTCATTTGCATATGTGAACGGCCAGAGGTGCTAATGGTAGGCCATCTGCTTTCAGATACAGATATCTATTGGCTCCCATGGTCCCAGCCCTTCACCAGGCCACTCTGCTGGGACAGGGAGCTGAAACTGAGAGGGGTGTCTAGGGGAGGAAGAGAGAATAGTGGTGGGGTGAAGAGGGGGGTGGGGGGGGCAGGGAGGAGCAGGGCTCTTTGAGTAGGACCAGATAGGTCTCTGTGTAGAGTAATATTACAGCTCTTTCTCTCATAAACAAGCTGCATGCCTGCTTCTAAAGACCCATCTGGCATAGCTTTGAGAATGGCAATAATTACAAGCTGATGATGGACATGGAAAAAAAGCCCTGCTGAGCTAACTCATAAGGAAGTACAGGCCAGGACTGCAGGGAAATTACAGGCTGAAAACCTTTCTAGTTTAGGCCTTTTGGTGTTCTTAATCACAGACTTTAAATGTTGTAATAAACACTGTTGCATTTTATTGACCAACTCCCATGACAGGCAAATCTTTTTCATTTTATTTTATTTTTACCATTTGCTCTTCGGCAAGCTGCTCCGCAGTGTCTGTCTGGATCCTGCCAATAGTTCTCTTTAGCTTGAATACTTAGGAAAATTAGGAAAACAGGGGTGAGTGTTCATTTAGTTTATAGAAATTTGCAGAATTCTTTCTTAAATTGCTCTCTGTGTTCTATGGTTCAGACAGGCTCCCAGGCTCAGTACTTATGCGATGGGGTCTGGTTGTTTCAATCAAGAAGACTGAAGAGGATAAAAGGACAAACTTGGGAAAAGAATCTATGGTTCTGTACCATCAAGTAGTGTTTATTATGTAGAAACAAGTAAAAATCCAAGTTAAATACTCTATTGTTAGATTAATGGGACATTAACTTCTGGCCTTGTTTGTAGAGATGGTCCTTATTTCAAGGATGAATTTGACATTGAAAGGAGGGTCCTTTCTCAAAGTTTTGAAGCCTAATATTTTACAAGTGGATCTAAGACATTTTCTTTCTCAAAACGCTTAAGACCATTTAGTGGAGCAGATGCTTTTAGGAAATCTTCTTAGGAAGAAGAAAATAGAAACACTAGAAATTTCCTTTCCTCTGACACATTATTACTCTCAAAATCTATAACTAAAATGTTATGGCAAAATTATTCTTGAGTATAACACATTATCACTTGCTGTTATAATGAGATTTTGACACCTCATGTGGGTTTATTCTACTTCAACACATGTTATCAGTTTCCATGAAAAAATTTGGTCTTCATTTTACACACTTCAAAAGTCTGAGGTTAAAAATGATGAATAATGCTATGAATCGAGATTTTTTGTAATCTAATTAACTTATCAAGTAGAGCCTTGTTCAAAAGATAACTTTATAGATTTTTAAGGCTGAGCATATAAAGTTCAATGTTTTTAAAGCACTAGATACCACTTTTGTAAGTTATTTTCAAGCCCTTCCTCACTTTGCTACAATTTCTCATTCCTATTCCTTAAAGACTTGTATTTTATTCTTTGTGTTTTGCATACAGTCTGGCTATCCCAGCTGGGTTATTTAGTTCTGTCCTTTTGCATTTGATTACTTGTTGAAGGACATAAAGTTTTGAGGTCTATGAAACAAAAGCAACGAAATGGTTTCGCAATGAAAATTTACCAATATAAACTGTCTCCGGTCCTTTCATAAGCATTGCTTTACCTGAAGCCCCTTTGTCAATGAGAACTTATTTCTCTATATCTGTCTCTCTTCCTGTACAGGCTGGAATTGTTCCTAACAAAAGAAGCATGAATTGGTGGAAACTATATATTAAACGCAAGACTATTTATCTAGTTTTCATTAGGTTGCTGAGTGAAAAGCCTCAATTCCTCCCTTTTCCCAAGGTACTCAGATATCCATGAGGTCCCCCTCATCTCACACGGTGGTTTCTCTCACTGGGTACAATCCGGCTTTAAAGAATTCAGCACTTACTGGCCTTTAGAGAACTGTCAGCAGTGACAGCAACCAGGGACGCTGACATGTCTTATTGTTTACAAAGGATGAGCACAACACAGCCTCTTGGATGAGTAGATAAACCCTGCAATGCCTCTCTCCCCAATCCTGGCCTCTCTGGATCTGCTGCCTTTTGGTGGCCAGCTAAAGACGCAAGGATCAAAACTTGAGCTAAATATGGACAAGTCAGGAAACACAGCAGCAAAGATAAACTTGGGTTGCTCAAGGTTGCTTTGTAAACAGTGAAAACAGAAAAAAACAATATCTCAGTCTCTGATCCCGTATAGGCATACAGCTTTCCTATGTACTTAAGTTTAATGAAAACAATCCTAGAATAGCACTGAAGTAAGCTCATGGGCTTTTATCCTGGTCTTGAATATTTATTTAATCCCTCATTCTCACTTTAGCATTTCTTCATTCCTTTGGAAGTGCCAGCCAATGTTGTGGTTAAATCAAGTTCAACTTTAAAAAGAAAATCTGAACATACTGTTTTCTATTTAGGGAATCCTGTTGGGAAATAAAAAAGAAAAAACCACCACAATTTTCCTCATTCCTACTAGGTATAGAGCAGTGGTTCTCCACCTGTGGTCGTGACCCACAAGTTGAGAACCGCTAACAGGGTCGCCTAAGACCATCGGAAAACACAAATATTTACATTGCGATTCATAACAGTAGCAAAATTACAGTTGTGAAGTAGCAACAAAAATAATTTTATGGTTGGGGGTCACCACAACATGAGGAACTGTATTAAAGGGTCACGGCATCAGAAAGGTTGAGAACCATTGGTATAGAGGAACTTTCTTATCAGGAAGGGGATCCCAGGAAGCTGAAACGCCTTCCCTCTTGCTTGCTTTCTGCATTGAACAAGTGGGGGAAGAAAGGAAAGTTTTGTGTGTTTACATTGCTCTGGGGGCAATGCTTTTGTTAAGTGATATATTTCATAACTCCACCAACTGCATGGGGCTTAAAGGTATTGTCTTCCTTACATTCTTGAAACTGATTGGGACAATATTATTGTCTTCCGAGGGTTCCAGCCTGTTGCCAGAAATGAGCTCTTCCAAAAGACAAAAGAATCTCACAATAGGCTTTTCCTAGCCCCTTTCCTCCTTTCCTGCAGAAATGCCATTGCCGAGAATGTGTGCTACAGTTGATAGAGCAAAGTGCTTTCCTTAAAATTAGTCATGTAAAGGCCACACCAGTCACAAACACTGTAGCTGGGTGTTACCGGTCACAGAAGGATTCAGCCTTGAATCCGAGGCAGGATCTTTTTGGTCTCTGCTAATGATCTGCTCAAATCATTCTGAATATGCCTAATTTTTACCAAAGTGTCTGCAGAATTGCTGCCGTTATTAGAAATCACTGCTTCATAGCTAATGAATCTCAGAACTTAAGTAAAAGTGGCTTTTCCCTTTTCACAGAGAATGAAACTGAAGTCCTGGCATCTGTGGAATACAGTCTGAGTGATGTCATGCAGCCGGAGCTACACGCCTCCAGGTAAGTTTTCAACTTTGCTTCTTTCTCCTGGGAGATCGGTCTGAAGGAGGAGGTGCAGTTCTAACTGGGGCACTCAGGATAGAAAGAAGGCCCAGTGGTTGACAGTGATAAGCAGTGGAATGCAAAACAGCGAGCTCACAGCTATTTGCAATCAATAGTACCATCTAAAAGACTTGGGACAATGGAGCTATGGGACTCGGGAAAGAGACAAAGGAAAGAGTATTCACTTCAAGTCAGTGTTTGAACCTACAGAAGGATCCAGTCCTGCAGATTCTGCTGGTGGCTGTCTCTCTGTTCCTCCTTGATATGCTGGGGGCCATTTCCATCCTAAACAAGTTACATGCATTTGAGTGATTTGACATGAACTCTTCTTGAAATATCTTTATTTAGACTTACTTGTAGAGGTGACACAAATACTTTCTCTTCTGTGTGTGGAAAATAACTTTCTCACAAAATTAAGTAATTTATTCCCCCAATGAACATCATTTTAGAGGTAAATATGCATTGGTACCAGGTACAGAGTAGACATTTGTGCTCATCTAGGATGCCCTCTGTAGAGGTCTCCAATTATAGATGGACCCAACCTATGCTGCTTGTAGCAAAATAAGAATGCTACTAGTGATCAGCAGAAGAACAACTTCATGGTAAGTCAAGGGCCAGAAATTGATATGTCACCCAAGGAAGGTAGTATTGTGTTTCCACTCTGTTCTTTTTTTCTCAAATTCAGATACATAGACTTCTTATTGCTTCTTCTCTGGTCTGGCTGGGGCATTCAGATATCGGTTCAGTTCCAGGTTTTGTTTGTTTCTTTCTTTCTCAGGTAAACTCATTAGCCTGCCTCCTTCGCTGTAGCACAGCCCAGGCCTCTATCTGCAGAGATACGAGACCACGAGATCAGCTAGCATGCAAAAGGGAGATAAAAGCATTTTAAAAAATGTCTTCCTGCACACAGGCCTGCTTTATAATAAACCAGAGCAGTGCAGGAATTAAGATGTTGTTGAAATGCTGGAGTGTCTCTGCCCTTTTATTACATCCAGGGTGATGAGGTCATGGCTTACTGTTTAGCTTATATGGTGCAATTAAGAGATTCATTTCTCAATGGGATTCATCTGAGGAAGAGTTGACTCAAAAGTTTTAGGAGAGGTAGGACGCGTATGAGAAGATGTTGGAAAATTATGGTTTTCTTTTGGAAGTTTGAGCTCATTTTTTCATTCCGGGTGAGAACGAGACCTGCTATAAGTCTGTCTCAGATTTCCAAGTCACAGGGAATTTGATTACTTATTGGCATTAAGGCTAAGGAGATGGTTTTAGTTCTTGGCTGTTTTCCCTCTTTGGAATGATGGCAAAAATGTGAACTAAATATTTGTTTTATTAAGACATCACTAGGTCTCTGCCTGTAGAGATATTTAAATGAAACAGTATCTCAGATACATATATATATATATATATATATATATATATGAATATATATATGAATATATATATATATATGAATATGTACTAGAGGCCTGGTGCACAAAATTTGTGCATGGGGAGGGGGTTGTGTCCCTTAGCCCAGCCTTCACCCTCTCCAATCTGGAACCCCTCGAGGGATGTCTTGACTGCCCATTTAGGCCTGATCATACCGGGATCCAGCCTAAACAGGCAGTCAGACATCCTTCTCACAATCCAGAACTGCTGGATCCCAACTGCTTGCCTGCCTGCCTTCCTGATTACCCTTAACCGCTTCTGCCTGCCAGCCTAATTACCTGCTAACCACTCCCCTGCCAGCCTGATTAATGCCTAACTGCTCCCCTGCCAGCCTGTTTGCCCCTGATTGCCCTTCCCTGCAGGCCTGGTCACCCCTAACTGCCCCACCTGCAGGCTTGATCACCTCCAACTGCCCTCCCTTGCAGGCCTGGTCCCTTCCAACTGCCCTCCTCTTGCTGGCCTGATCACCCACAACTGCCCTCCCTTGCAAACCTGGTTCCTCCCAACTGCCCTCCCCTGCTGGCCATCTTGTGGTGGCCATCTTGTGTCCACATGGGGGCAGTCATCTTTGACCACATGGGGGCAGCCATCTTGTGTGTTGGAGTGATGGTCAATTTTGCATAGTACTCTTTTATTAGATAAGATAGAATCCTTGTGCATGAGAGGGGACTGGCTGGTTTGTCCTGAAGGGTGTCCTGGATCAGGGTAAAGGTTCCCTTGAGGAGTGAGGCAGCCTGGGCGAGGGGCAAGGAGTGGTTTTCAGGCTGGCCATGCCCCCCAGTGACCAAAGCTGAGGCCCTGGTATCTGGGATTTATTTAGCTTCTGTAATTGAAACTTTGTAGCCTTGAGTGGAAACAACTCTCCTGCTTGCTCCATGGCCACAGCCATTTTTGTTGGGCTTTATTTATCTTCTATAATTGAAACTTTGTAGCCTTGAGTGGAGGCCTGGGCCGGCCAGGATGTGTGGGAAGTTTGGCTTCCTCTATTGCCTGGGAAACCCAAGCCTCCTGCTTGCTCCATGGCCGTAGGCATCTTGGTTGGGTTAATTTGCATACTCACTCCTGATTGGTTGGTGGGCATGGCTTGTGGGTTGCAGCTGGGGTATGATCAATTTGCATATTACTCTTTTATTAGGTAAGATAACATATATAAAAATATAACTTTTTATTGTGATGTTTATCTATGGAGCCTTGATTGAACTCTTTTAAATGCAGGTTTAAGTCTCTACTGCTGAAGAAGAGGTGGTCTTTCTATTTGGTTAGGGGAGCGATTCTCCACCAGAGTCAACTTTTCACAAGGATGTGGGAATACAAAATGTTGAGAAGCAATGGACGAGGCCATCTTTATTCTTTTTATAAAAGACTAATTAATGGGCCTCAGTTTAGGTGGCATTTACAGAGGTTTCTTCTTACCCTCCAAGTCTTCTCTGATTGTGATTCTCAGCTTGGTCTTTCATCCATGATTCAGTTTTCAGTGAACATTCATAATGTTCTGGTCACTTGAGTATAAGAAACATTTATGAAATGCCTATCTTATTTAAGGCACTATGCTTGGCACCCAGGGCCATCTGGGGATTCATGATTGTCTCTCTCCCCTGGGAGGAGGTAATTATATAATAATGAATACAAGTCAGGTTGGGACTAATATTGTAACAAAGGGGTGAATAATGTGTTATCTGTGTTTTCAGGAGGGAGCAATGTATTGTGTGGTGGAATCAGGTAAGGCCTCCTAGAGGTAGTGACATTTGAATTAGTCTTTAGAGGGGAAGCAGGATTTGAATAGATGAAGTTAGAGGAAAAGTACAGAGTTCTAGAAGTGTGAAAATCATGGCATGATCCAGGAGAGGTGATAAGCCTGTTCTGGGTAGAACATTGGCTATGTGTGAGAAGCAAATGGCAAGTAAGTTTTGAAATATAGAACAATTTCAATTTATGAGGGCCCTTGAAGGCTATGCTAAGAAATTTGGACTTTATTCTACAAGAAAAGAAAAAGCTAGTAAAAGCTTTTGGACCGAGGGGGTGCGCCATGATTCTAACTCTACTCTGGAAAGGGAACTGTCAGATATGTAAAAGGTGACTTGGGATAGAGATAAAGTAAGTTGTGACAGCAGACCCACTGGAGGGCTATTGCAATAACCCAGGTACAGAATACTAGTACATGGCATAGGACACTGATAGTAGAAGCAGAAATAAGAGAATAAGACAAGAGACATTCTGAGTCTGGAATTGAATGTAGTAGAATACACAAACAAATGAAGTTTAGGAGAAGAAGGGCTGAAGGAGAAGACAGTGAATGCTGAAATTGATATTTTTAATACACTTTGGTTACATACCATTTATTTTTTGAAAAGCAAGTTTGTGACATCATCAGAATTACACCCTATTTAGCTTTTGATTTAGGATCTTGCCATTTGCTGACTCCTCAAAGGAGGAAAGAAAAGGTATATTTGCTTCCCATCACTTTGAATATATTTTCCTTTTACCCTAACCTTGAAGAGCATGCTGTCCCTTCCTCAAGACAGATTCTGACTCAACTCCCCTTCCTTTGGCCTTCCTCTGGAGGATGAGGCAACGTGAAATCCTTACTAATGCTTATAGGAGTCTCAAAATTGGGCAGAACTGGCTTTTTTCTTTTTCTCTTCATTTTTTAATTTATTTTTTATTGATTAAGGTATTACGTGTGTACATATCTTCCCATTGCCCCCCACTCCCATATATGCCTGAACCCCCACAGTGTCTTGCGTCCATTGGTTATACTTATATGCATGCATCCAAGTCCTTGAGTTGACCTCTTATCTCCCCCACCTCTCCCTAACCTTCCCACTGTAATTTGACAGTCTGTTTGGTGCTTTACTGTCTCTGTATCTGTCTTTTTGTTCATCAGTTTATAATGTTCTTTATTATCCATAATTGAGTGAGATCATGTGGTATTTTTCTTTCATTGACTGGCTTATTTCATTAGCATAATGCTCTCCATTTCCATCCAGGCTGCTGCAAATGGTAAGAATTCCTTCTTTTTTATAGCAGCATAGCAGCACAATTCACCATAGCTAAGATTTGGAAACAGCCTAGGTGCGCATCAGCAGATGACTGGATCAGAAAACTATGGTACATTTACACCACAGAACTGGCAGAACTGGCTTTTCTGAGGCTAGAACTGGACCCAACATGGATACTTGGATCGCATACCTCCTGCCAGTTATGAAGCTGCCAGACTCTGTCCCAGTGGGTGGAAATGGACACCAGCCCCAGAGGAAGCGATGGCTGCACACAGGCGTCGCTCTGCTGCTCCCTCTCCTCGGTGAGGAGGGAAACCGTGGGCTTTCCTCGGAATTTTTCTTGTTCTCTTAACACGAGGGGACCAAGCAGTCTTGGCTTTTGGTGGTTGGACAGTGAGCATACGGCCGGAGGGGTTCCCGTCTCTGGACTGTTGTTACTGTCTTTCTCCCCGCCCCCCTTCCCGGGCTGCACAGTTCATCCCACCTCCAGAGCTGGGGTGCGCTGTGTTAGAGTCCTAGGGGAGAGCTGAGTTCAGAGCAAGGCAAGGCTTCCAGACAGACACCCCAAAGTGGGAGGGAGACTATTCACTGAGCTCCTTCCGGCAGCAAACTCGTTTCTAACGCATTTATTTATTAGATCTGCATACCACATATCTAACTGCAAGTCCTCTTGTAAGGTGGTGAGAAGGGTTACCACACTTCCAAATACCTCCTTTTCATCTGATAAAGCCATTCTGAAGTTTGCAGTATGAATGAGGTTTGCAATTAGAATTCCCAAAGTCAAATTTTAAAAATGCTGGGCCATAGATTCAGCTCGGAGTCTATGGGAAACAGTGTGTGATCTGTCTAACCAGATTGTGCGTTTAAGGCACCTCGTGCTTTCTATCGGCATTAGCAGTCTATTCAGGCTATGTGGGGTCCCATTTCCCACTCAAGGAAATGGAGAACATTAGGCTTCCTTTCTTCCTCCTCCTGCAATTTGTGGCACAAAATTGCTCCTTCAATTTAGTTTCCTTTGACGATTGCAGCAGGAATGGTCCAGATAAAGCACATTTTCAAAGAGGCTATAAATATGAGCCTTCTGGCTGATTGTACCCCAAATGCATGTACTAAGCACCTCCCATATACCCAGCACATTGCCAGGTGCCATGTGGAACAGAAAGAAGAAACAAGCAGGGAGGAGCTTCTGTTCTGAGTGAGGGAGCAAGGGGCTGGAGCTGAGGAAGGTGAGAGCTGTTCGTCATAATCTCACTTGGGGTTCTGGTCCCCCCTTTTTTATTGCTTAAAGTATTATAAATTATAGTACATATGTCTCCTTTTCCCCCATTGACCTCCCCCCACCGCCTCCCCTACCCCCTGGCACATGCTGCCTCCCTCCCCCCTCAGTATCTATGTCCATTGGTTATCCTTTATGCATGCATACAAGTCCTTTGGTTGATCTCTTACCACCCTCCCCACCCCCACCCCCGCCCCCAACGCTTAAAGCCCAAGTCCAGGGGGGAAGAAAAGCACACGGTCAGTTCCCCTCCCACATTAGACATGGAGGTAACGGCGAAGGATGGAAACAGGGAGGCAGAATGATTCCTTTGCAACCAACTGGCTTTAATTCACACAATAGTGGTGATGCAAAGGGCAGCTTATTATTATTTTTTATGTCCGTTTATGAGCTGCTTTGACTGCAAATTCCTTCTCTCTTTGGCTTTTCATAACTCTCCATGGTCTAGCCCCTCCAAAGGCTGCAGGTAAGTGCTGGGCCCAGGCCTCAAAGAGGCTGATATTCTCCAGACACATCCATAGACACTTGTAAGCTGAGAGCCGAATCCTCTGTCAGACACATTTTCCTTGTCAACTCATGCCGGTCCCACCTCACCGACACTGATAGTCCTGGGAGCCGGTTCCGATGCCAACCTGTATTGAACTCCTAGATGTGAGTACATGCTCTTGAAGGGCAGCTCAGACTCAAACTTGACCTTTCAGGGCTCTGGGAGGTGGGAATGGGAGCAGAGGATTGCTGGGGAGAGAAAGATTTCCTGGTTATTGCTCCAGGGAGTCTGTTTACTTGCCTTCAAGGGTCACAGCCATCTGAATGGGTGTCTCTGGCTCTGCTCTTGGATTTGGTTTCAGAGGACCCAGCCCTGTGGAATTCCACCCCCCTCAAAGTCCCCCCACCCCCTTACCCCCAGCCCTCCCCTCCCTCGCTAGGTACGAGACCTTCATCCCACAGCATGGCTGAGCCTTCCCCAGGAGCACAGCCATTGGAAAGGCCGTCTTAAGTGGAGTTTACTGTTGTTGTATAAACCTTCATTTAAAACGGACTATAAAATGTTTCTGAACCTGCCAAACGCGCATTAAAATATTTTGCTCCATTTCTGCCTATGTGCAACATTTGGTTTCTAAAGGGCTTTAATCAAGTAATCTTCAAGTAGGAAGTTATTCATCTTTATTGCCAGTCGGTTCTCAGTGGTGGTCGTGGCAACAATCTTTTTATTGCTTCTGTGTTTAGTTGTTCTTTGACATGATAGAAGTCAGCTGCAGTTCAATGAGCTCACTATTTGTGCAACTTAATTGCTTGCTTCCTTCAATACATACTCAATTTTTCCTTTTATGAGCAGGGCTGTTGGAAAAATTAAGCTTAAGGATATAGCCATCCACTGTTAATTAACCTCCTTCCCAAACACATTAGGAAAATGGGTCACATAACTGCTTAGTGCTAAGTGCGCTGTTCCTAAGGTCCTCCTCAGCTGAGAAGCAGATCCTGTATGAAGTGAGCAAATGTTGGTGCTTGGAGCATTTTCTGGAAACAGCGATGACATAAGAATAATGCTTTGTAACACAGCCTTCCCTGCCGCACCATCTCCTTGAAGTTGAATATATTGTTTGACTTTGTCTGGCTCTGCCATGAGTTTGTGTCGCATTATATCAACATGAAAAGAAATAAAAGGTGATAGTTGTGACTTTTTCTTCTTTCCTTCCCTTCCTCCTCCTCCTTCTCCTCCACCTCCTCCCTTTCTTCTTGCTTTCTAGGTTTTTGCTTTTTTGAATCAGCTCTCTCTTTAAATGTGACCACTGTTATTATTCTGACTCACAATTCCTAGAATCATCTGAATATTGTGAGGATGTCTAAATGTTTTGATGAGTATAAAAATATGTTCAGTGAGGGAACTAATCTATCAAAAGATATTTATCTAGAGCCCTCCTAATTCCTCTCCATGTCGGTTGTATTCGGATAGGAAAGAACTTTTAAATTACAGTGGCGAGGGGCTGATTGGGATTTTGGCAACTGGACAGAAATTATTTTGAAGTTATAGACTTAAAAAGGGAAAGGTGACAGTTCCTGAATTTGGTAGGAGGCAGAAGAAGGCCAGGTTTATTCTTTTAGAAAGAGGAAAGCAAATACAAACACAATTAAGATGGGATAATATGTCAGAGAGTGCTACAGGCTGAAAATCACATTTGCGATCTCTATTATTCATCAGTTTAGCCTTTAATTGGGAAGGAGTGGGGACAAAGGCACAACCCTACCAGCTCCTCAAGTAAATTGTCAACTGATAAATACAGAAAGTTCTTTTCTTTAAAATCATTAACCAGTGTCCGTTGAAATCTTGCAAATAATATATATAATGTATATATATTACTTAGGTAAAGAATCTACATTTCTACAGTCATCTGCTCTGATAAAATCATTATCAAGTAACGGTTGTTCCAATCCTTTCCCAGGGTTTCAGTGCCTCTCCACCTGGGTGTATTTCCTGCTCTGCAGTAACAGTCCCTGAGAAGCTTCTCACTTCAAATATCAATGACATGGAATTGATGTTGAAATGGTAACCTTTGGGTATCTCAGTGTGCCTCCCTGCTAGAGGGATAATGACCCAGCTGCTTGTCTAGACTCCAGGGGATTGTTAGGAAACTTGATTAGCTAATGATTGTCAGGAGCCTTGAGGCAAAAATGTTTTCCCTGTGTGTTACTTTGTCCCATAATAAAGCTTGCAAGAATGACCTCATTCATATTCATTAGTGGTGGGTTCTAAAGGTTATCCCCTCTTATCTTTTGCCTGGCTGAGGCCTAAGATGCAAATGGCAGATTGCTGACGCAGGGAGAATAGTTGAAGCCTCAGTGGTTGAGTATGGGAGGAAGGGCATCGCTTTCATCGGTGCCTGTCTTCTGTGTGGCTGGCTCACAAATTCCAGGTTGGGAAAGGGGCTTCTGGAACTTCTGGGTGGACAGGAAAGTGCTATGAATTAGAGTCAAGGGATTTGTGTTAAAGCTTTATTCCTACCTACACAATTATAATGGCAACTGTAATACCTTTTAAATATAGATGATACTTGTCTAAGAAAGGGAAAAATAGAAGTCCACAATTGATGGGCACAGAAAATAGAGAATTTTGGAACTTTTGAGGCATTTGGTCTTGCTAGTTTAAAAAAAAATTCTCACACAGAGTCCTGTTGCCAACCTGCATGAAACAAATTTGCAAATACTAGGTTTAACTTTTTAAATATTGCCTTTTAAATAGCCAGACCTTTGCCTCAGGAGACTATGTTGGGTCCTGTTAAGCCTCCATAAGTTGGTATTTTGCTCATCTCATAGATTCTCTTATTATTTCTTCAGGTTATCTTCCCTTGGCTCTTCTAGCAGTCATTGATTGACTTTAAGTAAATTCCAAAAAGGAGAGCTAGAAGCCTTGGAGGTACAGCCTGTAACCAGCAGGTGGCACTGTGGACACTACAGTGGTGAAGAAAGAGATTTAGAAGTTAGAGATGAAAGGGGAATAACAGGAATAATGAGATAACTTAAGCTCCTCTACAGACCTTTGGGAGGTTAGCAGGGCATCTCAAAAAGCTATAAACCAGTTCCTGAATGTGGAAGGCTGCCATGGATTGGCCTTGTAAGAATATTTTCTCTGATTTTTAAAGTCTTCTGTTTAGTAGCATCAGTTAATAGGTTTAAATTCTTTATGCCACTGGCCAGAGGTGAAAAATAAACTCAAAGGGATGCTTTTTAGGGAATTTTTAGAAATTGACATTTTCTCATACTCTAAAACTGCGGAGTGCAAAATTGGAACTCAAACCCGGTGTGTTTATAATACAAAACTACATTTCACGCTCATAGTATATTATCCCCTAGGGAAACAGGTTAATTCGATTTATTTTGTTACATTAAAGAGGTAGTGAGGATATTTTCCTGACCTCTGGCCTCTGTCTTCTCCATCATCTATGATTCTCTTTTCTTTAAAAATTTATTTGAAAGAGATCTCTGTGAATCACCTTTTAGAAGACACGTTGTGTGGGGGTGAATTTATGCTGCTTTGAGTGTTCAGGTTCTGCTGCATTTAGGCAATCAAGGTGAATAATGAGAGAGCAACAATTATTTACTTCGAAGCCAAGCCTTCCTGAAGCAGCAGGGATTCCCCACGCTTCCGGGTTATTTTGTGCGGGTTGGCACCTGTGTCCTTTTTCCTGTGAAATCAGAAGGGAACCCTTTTTATAGCTTAGGCCAGAGGCAGGTCTTGGGGAGGAAACATAATTTCTCTCAGTAAAGGATTCCTAAGCTGCGGCCACCTGGGAACCCTGGCCTTTCTACCGGGAGCACGAACCCCCCTCCCTAAGGAACTTCTGCTGTCTGAGGCTGGTTTTTTGAATACTTTTCTCTCTGCCTCGAGGGCTGGAAAACATGACTGTCCAAATGGTGGTAGAACCCATCTACTGAGGGCAGAGCTGGGGGTGGGGTAGGGGAACATGTGCACCCAGTCCAGAAACCAGTATTGGGTGGCTCATCACATTCTACGTGAGGGCAAGGAACCAGGGGTGGAGGTGGGAAGAAGAGCCACAAAGCTAGATTTAGGGCACGGAGTCTGAAATCAGAATCTTGGAGTGCCGGACAGGGACTTGGGGCCAGTTTCTGTGGCTCCAGCTCCCGCCAAGTCCAGACCCTGACAGTCTCCTCGGTCTAGTGGGAGGGAGGGTGCCCTGAGTGGTCTTTCCATGTGACTGGAAAGTCTGACCCACTGAGGGGACCTGGGAATGGAAACCAGTTTGCTGTATATTCAGAAACAGGGATATTTCTGATTCACCAGGGCAGGCTCCTCTCTTATTTCTTGGAACGGATCGCTCTCTTCTGAGCCTGGAGCCTGGGCAGTGCTTGAGCGGCAATGAGGAGCATAAGCTTCCTGTCACTTCCTCTTTGGCAGGTTGTGTCTGCAGACACTGGCTCCTCTACCCCATAATTACTTTTTCACATTTTTTAATATAGTAACACATGGTTGGGCTTGTGGTGGGGAAACCGAGTGATGCCTCCGGGCCATGAACACTATAAATAACTTCAGGGACCGTTTTGTATGGTCAGGGAAGGCAGCAGCTTCTTTCTGAAGCAATAGCTCCAAGAAAAGAAGCAGGTTTAGGGACAAATAGCTTTTCTTTTCAGGAGCCCTGTGGCCATTTCTGTTTCTCTGTGGCATTAATGTGTCTTCTCATCCGTCTGTCCTACCCCTTTTTATCGTAGAGGGGTCATTGTAGCCATCTTGTCATTGAGGGAAAAATGCATAGTTTTGTTTATGAATGGCCAGCGCTGTCAGGCACATCCTCTAAAGGGTGGCCGTGTGCAGGTGTGTGTGCTCACTGAGGACCCGGCTTGTTGAAGGGACTATAGTAAGCAACCCAAAATTGTTCCGCATGCTTCTGACATTTGAGAACTATCCAAGGCAGCCCAAACTTGGAGCTTCACGGGAATAGAAATTTAGGACATTTGTTGCAGTTTGGTATTTACCATTCTTCATGGTCAAGAAGTTCTTCCTTTCATTTAACCTCCCAATGCAGTTTAAATTTTTGCTTCTTTTTGAGTGGGGGTTAATAAAAGCTGATGAAGATGATCTTCAAATAACTGCCCTTTATAAATTCCATTGTCCTCGTCTCTAAACTTCCACATAATTAACACATTCAGATAAGATAAACTCTGTTTTCTCTTAAATAGAAAGCTAATAGAACATTTTCCAGTAGAAATAGATGTAGTAGAAATATTCCAAAAACACTTTGTAGGTTTTGCTAGCCTCTGTGTACTTAGCTCATATTTGTACAAATTGGACTCTCATAATTTTCTGCTGAAGCAGAGCAAGTAGTTTGGATAAACTTTGCATATATAATAATATATATGTAATAATTTTATATAATATATTTATAATACAGAAAGTCAAACACACTAGCTCACTAGAGGACATATAGAAATGACCACAACTGTCCCAGGCATTAAAGTGATTTGTGTCACTCTTAGTGACATTAATTCATTGACCTAAAACTGTATCTGGAGGCAAATGGGACTCATTTTCCCTGGATCCTGTACAGTCAGTCTGGGACCAGGAATTACAATTCAATGTGAGGCAAGTCTCTGGGACTGGCCAGGGACAGGGGAAGGACAAGGAAAAGCCAAATCCATAGTTGTTCATTGTTCTGGATCAGTATTTGCTAACCAGGAACCTGGCCCTGTGGTCCAGGTTTCTGATTAGACAAGCAAAGATGGAAATGTGTCCTTGCAAAAGGAAACGTCATTTTATTTCTCTGCTGAAAACTGAATTCTTGTGGATTGGCAGAGGCCTTGACCTGTAGGGCTCCTGGCTGACGTGTGCACCTGGTGCAGTGTTTGCATGTCTGAGGGGTCCACACAGAGCTTGTGGCTGGTTGTCATCCTCAGTGACGGATTGGATAACTTTGTTGTCAAGTCTTCTCTGATGCTGAGGATCTGATAGACCACATGTTTTGATGTAGTGCATCAAGAGCCACAATATCTGTCCAAACATTAAATAGCAGAGTACTTTTCTCTCATGAGGTAACAATGCAGATGGAGGTGAAGGAGGGGGGATTGGAGAAGCTCATGTCATTTCCTGGACTCCGTCCTCTGGACCCCTACACAAGGTCCTGTCGGATTAAGTGGGCTGGCACCAGGACTTGCTGGCAAGGTCTTATCAACCACACATGCCAAAAAGGGCCTAAGACAAACAATCCCCTATTATAAGTTGGCCCTCTACAAACAATATTTACAGAAAATACTCGTACCTGCTCTCTGCCATGCTATATTTTTTGAGATGATTACATGCTTATGCGAGGTAATGGCATGTCGCCAAAAGCAGACCTGGCCCGCTGGAGTTTCAATAGTGCTCATTATGAAGGAGAAGAAGTTTCTATTCCTACCGCTGGAAGGAAAAAGCCACTCACAGATAAAGTGTATGATATGATTACCCTTGCTTTAGATAACCACAAGTATTACTTCCGACACGATAAGGGATTGTTTTCTGTCTCCTTCATCCAGAGCCTGGCTCAGCCTTTTTAAGAAGCAGCGGGGGCATTTTTGAAGGCCACTTGATCAGTTTGGAACCTGTGGGAGCACGAGGTTGCCATGCAGATAAAAATCAACACTGGTTTCAGCTACTAGAGCAGTTGCGGTGAGGGAGGGTGGGAGAGGGCCTGGAGGAGGTTTGGCAACGAGGGAGCCAAGGTCCTAGTGACTCCGTGGAGTGGCTTAGAGGTCTTGTGAGTAGACATGGTACATATCAGGTGTTAGGTGGTTCCTTTCACTGTGCTACCCTCATTCAGATCAAGTTCAGAGACAGAGCTAGAATGCTCAGCCCCTCAGAGGGCTATGTTAATGAGGCAGACTTGCTTTTAAACAGTCAGGCAGGGGAGTTCGCCCTCAATGCCCAAATTGCTGGAGGAGAGATGAACAGGGAAGGTAAGGCCTGATGAGAACTTAATAAGTTACACTGCAGAAAGGGAATGATGTCTGCTCTTGATGACAGGGGTGCTGTGCACACACCAGTATTGTTTTAGTTTTTCAGGAGCCTTTGGTGCGAAAACCAGACTCAAGGCTGAAACTCTAAGTAGAGGGACGTTGTAATTATAAAAAAAGGTAGCTATTCCTTCCTTATATTTTGCAGGTGGCTAGTAAGTAGATTGTTCACTGCAACATAAAATCTAGAGTAGAATCTGAGGATTCAAAATGAGTCCAAATGCTGGGATAGAGTTTGTGAGTATGCATGTAAGTATGTGTGCATGTGTGTATGTAGTCAACAAGAGAAATTCCCACTTAAGTATGTTGGAGTTTTTTCTTCATTCCAAGAAGCACCTGAGAGATCAAAAGAGGCCAGATGTGTAGAACAGGCTTCTCAAAATATCATGGGAAGGTGTTTGATGCTTTTTGCACCTTGAGACTGGTAACAGCAGGGACCAGTATAAGTATAAGAAAAAAAGGCCTAGTCAGTGTTGCTCAGGGGATGAGCATTGATCTATGAACCATTCCTGGTTGGGCACATACCTGGATTATGGGCTCAATCCCCAGTAGGAGGTGTGCAAGAGGCAGCCAATCAATGATTCTCTCTCATCATTGATGTTTCTATCTCTCTCTCCATCTCTGATATCAGTATCCTCCTATATAATAAAAGAGTAATATGCAAATTGACCATCACTCTAACACAAGATGGCTGCCCCCATGTGGTCAAAGATGGCTGTCCCATGTGGAAACAAGATGGCTGCCACAAGATGGCCAGCAGGGGAGGGCTGTTGGGAGGGCAGTTGGGAGGGATCAGGTCTTCAAGGGAGGGCAGTTGTGGGTGAGCAGGCCAGCAGAAGGCAATTGGGAGCAATCAAGTCTGCAGGGGAGGGCAGTTATGGGTGACCAGGATAGTAGAGGAGGAAAGTTGGGGGCAATCGGGTCTGTAGAGAAGGGCAGTTGTGGGGACCCAGGCCTGCAGGGGAGAGAATTTAGGGGTGACCAGGAGAGGTGACCAGGCCTGCAGGGGAGGGCAGTTAGGGGCAAACTGGCTGGCAGGGGAGCAGTTAGGCATCAATCAGGCTGGCAGGGAAATGGTTAAGGGGTGGTCAGGCTGGCAGGCAGAAGCAGTTAGGGGCAATTAGGAAGGAAGGCAAGTCAAGCAGTTAGGAGCCAGCAGTCCTGGATTGTTAGAGGGATGTCTAAACTGGCAGTTGGACATCCCTCGAGGGGTCCCAGATTGAAGAGGGTGCAGGCTGGGCTGAGGGACACTCTCCCCTCCCTCCTCCCCTGCACAAATTTTGTGCACCAGGCCTCTAGTATATGTAAAAGAACAAGGGATTTAATTTCTCCAACTTTCCCTCTCCTGTTTCTATGATTGCTGACTCTATATCCTGTGGAATTGCATTTTTCTGATCTTCCAGTGCTGCCATTGTGAGACCATAATGGAGAAGGGTAGGAGGATTTTGAATATGTAAACACATGTCATGGTTCAGTGTTAATAATCAAAATGGTACACAGTAGTTCTCCTAAAGGACAAAACTCTGTTTTCAGTGGTAATGGGGGTAAAGGTATGCATCTCCCTTAACTTGCTCTCTTCAATTGATTGTCCTTCATGACAGATACAGTTAAGTTTGGGAACTTCCCTCTTTGTTTAATAGGGATGTGATTATCCCACTTTTGGCAAAGTGCTTGGGGTTATCTTGATGGGAACAGTATTTAAAGGCTAGATATTAGAATTCAGCCTTTAAAAAATTAAAATATCCCCATGTGAACTTTGTTTCCTTACAGTGCTGAGTAAAGGAGTTGCCAGTGGCAGAAATGCAGACTCAGAAGATTGTGGGTACTGGTCATAGCTCTGGGGACAGTTTGCTGGCAGAATCTACAGCCAGGGGTGTGGGCAACAGAGCTGCTATGCACCATTTATTGTTAGCCCTCTCTCTGGTGCCTGTGTCCCTGGATTACATTGCAGACGGCTCCCCAGCACCCTATCAGTCGCAGGCTGAGTTTCTTAAGGGCTTTGTATTGGGGAAACCGTCCCACCTTAGTGAATCTGGGTATTGATCCACTAAGCCCCTGATCTGTCTGATTCTCTACCTGCCCTTACACATGAGGTAGAACCCCACAGAACTAGTCTTCATGCCTTTTATTTCATCTATTTCTAAAAAGGGTCTTGGCAGCCATCGTTCTTGTCACTTTCCATTCTTCATTTAAACTTCAGCTCCTGGAGTTCTCCCCTCGCAGCAGGAGGACTTTCAGGACCAGGACACTCGGGAGGGGTTCGAGAGCTCACCCTGCCCCGCGGTTATGGCAGATCTGCTGTTGCCGTGGCTGCTTTCTTTTCAAAGGACCGCAGGTCACATGATGACTTCCAGGCCCAGATGGGGAGATGATGTGGATAAAAGTATTTAGCAAGAGATCAAAAACTGGGCTGCACTTCTAAATGGCTTGCCTTTTAGAAGAAGCACATTAGCCTCTCACCCAGATGCGGCTGCGGGTAACTGTCAATACGGCGCACAGGTGGCATGGGTATCTGGCCATTTACTGCCTGATGCCTCGGCAACCGCTGCCAGCCCTTCAGAAATAGGAAATGACTAATGATGTGATGGAAATTATGAACCAGGATTAATAAAACTTGAAAAGGAACAGTCTTCAGTGTTTGATCCTCCTTAGAGGAAGTTAAGTCTGAGTCCTAGATTCTTTTCCCTGAGGTGTTCTTCTGATTTCTTCTGATTGCGAGGCTGTCGTGGGAGTCTAGGCTGGAGCTGGGAACCAGGAACCAGATGGTGCAGGAAGCGCAGCTCTGCTCCCCATCCCTGAAGGTCCAGGCACATGCACGGCTCTGCAGTCCATCTGTGAAGAGCTCTGTCGATGGAGCCACAAGCACAGAAGAAAGATTTTCATTTTTTTAAGGATTGAAGTTTTGTGCCTGGTCATGAAGAACATTCTGGAAAGACTTCATTCACTACCTGAGTGATTGTTATACTTTCCCATTAAAGACAGAGTGGGAGTCTGACTAGGTTTCAGGGATTTGACATATTTCTTTTTAATTTGGAAATCAAAATGTGTTTTGTTTTTTTTCTCCCTTAAGCTCCATGTTCAAGCACTCTTTAACAATACTTTAGGCCGGTCTTCGTCCTCTTCCTTCTTCCCTCTGCATTCTTGGGCGGCTCTCTTCCACATAGGAAAATGCTAAGTAGGCAAAGGGAGATAGGCACATTTTTTTTTGTTTTATAGATGACAAGGAAGGTTAAGCCGGTATGAGGTACACTGAAAATGCACACACCAAAATAAAAACAAAAACAGAAACCAACAACCCTAAACCAAACTCAGTCTGGAGACCTCAGCTCTAGGCCCCTTTAGGATTTGTGACCTCTGGGGAGCCCTGTCAAGCCAAAGCCCAAAAGTGTCACTTGTATGAGGATGGGGCTTGCCCAGATATCTGCTCAGGTCTCCTCCTGCTCTCATGCAAACACATCTGTGTGTGATGTCTGGTCTGGGCCAGTCCCGATTCCATTATCTGAAAATACTGCTGCTGAGGAGCATTCTGGGCAGGTGTAGGGACAGGATGAAACCCCACCCGCAGTGAAGAACTGCCTCCCCCCTCCCTCCACCCCCGAAAGTATTTCTAAGGCTTCTAAAGTCAAAATAGCTCTTCAATTTGTTCATTCAGGCCACAAGAGAATTAAGCTACACTGGCCACCTAAAGTTTTTGGTGAATCAAAGCTTCCTTAAATCTCAAGCTAGTTCAGGGTTGCCAGAAAGCCTCTGTGGTTTGGTGAGCTATGGGCGTATGTGGTGAGCTTGGGAACATGTGCATGAGAAAATGTGTGTGTGTGTGTGTGTGTGTGTGTGTGTGTGTGTGTGTGTGTGTATGCGTGTGTGTGTGTGCCCATGTGCTTGAGAAATGAGAGAGAGACTTAGTAAGAAGATAGCTGTTTTATAGCAAATTTATGTGAGAAATGGGAACTGAGGAATGAAGCTCAAAAGAGACTAGAGGGCATATGATCTTGCTTCAACCACTCAGCACCTCCTTATGACCTGCTTAAGGCTTTATGAAATCCCTGCTGCTAATTACAATAGCTAACATTTATTGAGTACTTACCAGGTGCCAGGAAATCTTATGATGAGGAACTTAAACTCTTTGTGGCTCAGTTTTTCTATCTGTAAAATGGGGATATCATAGAACCTATCTCTTAGGGTTGTTGTGAGGATCAAATGGGCTAATATGGATAAAAGGCTTAGGTTTGTTAACAAAGATTAATGAGCTGAAGTCAGAACAGAGCCTGGCACACTGTATATGCTCAGTAAGTGGTAGCTATTATTATTCCTATTTTATGCACAGGGAAGTGGAAGCTTAGAGGGGTTAAGTAACTTCCCTGAATTCCACAGGTGGAGGGAGTTGACCTCCACTGTCTGATTCTGGAGGCTGAGCCCTCCCTATTTTCCTTCTGGACTTTCATCCCAGAAGACTGTCCCCTGTTGCTGGCCTTTGTCAAACTCATGCTAGTCGGATCCCCGAGGGCACTTGGAAACAAGTTATTTCATGCCTTGTTTTTCAGGCTTCCCTCTTGCTCCCCAAGGAGGGGACCTGTGGGAATTGTCTCTCTGTCCAGGTCCAGGGTACAGGTCTCAGAAAAAGGCTGTTTGTTTAAAATAAGTCCTCACGCTTCTTTTGGCTCTTGCCCCTAACTTCACATTCCTGTCAATCGGCTTTGCACAGTAATGAAAACAAATGCTTTTTAAGAGGATTGAATGGATAGACAGTAGTTAAAATAAAGAGTATATTTTCCTCTTGCCTTGTTATCTTAGCTATTCCATTACAAAATAAGAAGATTAAAAAAATAGGTAGAACAGAAGTTGAGAGTCCAAACGCAGTGAAAAATACGTCTCTGAATAAATGCTTTGATTTGTTCTCCATGGCTGAGCCTTTACATTAAAAAGGCAAATTGGGTCAATCTGTAAGAATTTCTTCAAACTGAAGACCACTTTCCTGGCTCCTGGGAGAATGCTGGCCATGAGCCTAGGGCAGTGGTCGGCAAAGGCTCGAGAGCTGAGGTTTGCTGCTCTGTTGACTAATGAGTTTGCCGTCCACTGGCCTAGGGCCTCCTACAATCAATGAAGCCAATGAAATTTGGGAAGAGAGCCAGGGCAAATCTCTGAGCACCGCCTATACTGTGTCTCAGCTTCCAAACAGTGGGAAGGAGGATGGAGTCTGGGTGACTCTTCAGAATGGGAGTCCAGGATTCCCTCCAAGGTAGAGGGGCCATGCGTGAGGTAGAGCCAAGGCTGTGGAGTGCTGGGCAGAGGGGCAATTGCACTGTGCTCAGTCTCTCTCGCTCCCTCCCCTCATCACCCAAAGTCCTAAGAAATTTTACTCAGGGGAAGTAGGGAAAAATGAGCTCTGAAGGTAGCCTGGAAAGGGAAAAATGTATGAGAGAGAAAGGAGCGTAGATGGACAGTTTTTGCTAGGCAACCAATCCTAGGTCCTGTGCTGTGCTGGACACATGTGCATCATCTTCAAGGCCTGATGGCAGGGCTGCCTCCAGTCTCCATGCCCAGAATACTGATTCCCTCAGCAGCCCTGAATCCAGCTCTGGGCACAACTGACTTTGATGGCTGAGTCTTCTACTAGTTGGTGCTGAGGTTTTGAATGACTCTGGTTTTGTCCTCGGTACCCTTCCATCCTGCCTGTGATTCTGGCATCCGACTTCAGCACTTAGCTAAAAGCCCAGCCGCCAGGCTCATGGCCCTTGCCGGCTGCTTTGCAGAGGTTCGCCTTCTTCTGGTGTGTATTGTCATCTCCAGGTTGGTACTGAGGAGTCCAGCGGGCCATCACAGCCACACAGTCAAACAAAGATCTTTCAAGAGAACAATTGTCATTTGTTTCCCAATTGGCATTTCTGGAGATTTAGCAGGATAATCTTGGATGTACATCAGCAAGCATGAGCAAGAATCATCTTAATCCTGCACAAGGCATACAAATGAATTGGGGCCTCTTGAAAAAAGTGTACAAAGAATTCCTCTTTCTCTTTTCCCTTCCTCAGTTCCAACTGTAGGGCTGTTGAGGGAGGGGAAGTTTCCTTTAGGTTCAGCTACCTTCTCACAGATGGGGTTCAGTTTTGGGGTTAGTCTAGCCAAATTCCTCTGAAGAGAGCTTCTGCCCCACCCCCTTGCCACATGCAAATCCCCGAGGTATTAGCTGGGAAACATAGCTGAGACTCTTCCTGCCCTTCTGACTTGAGTTAGCCTCAGAGAGATGACTACTGAATTCCTGACCCCATATAGTTTTATAAAAGCAAATGAACTCCACAAGTACAGGCACCTCTTGCTCTTTTCTCCATCAGAAGAGCACAGCTAGAGTTTTTTCGAGTCTCTTTTCCATAGTTTCTTTCCTTTCCAGTACCACCAGTGTGTCAGGCCATCTGTGGGGAGACAGGATGAGACTGGAGGGAGTATCTGTTACCTCCTCCATCCATAGAGTGAGGCTCCAAGGTGCCCATGATGCTAACAGATCCCTCCTTGAGGAGGTCTAGCTAGAGAGGGGAGTCTGTAGGGCCAGCATTTTTCGCTCAGTACAAAAGTTATTGGGAACCTTTCCTTTAATTGTTTGTTTTATGGTCCTTTGAGCTAGATGGTGTTATTGTTGCATACAGTTTTCCTGGTTTTATCTATCTGGAAAATTCCCATCTAATTTGCACTCTGTAGGCTTTGTTCTCTTTATGATTAGGCAAATTAATTTGTCCAATGAAATGAAAACATACTTTTTAAATGAGCTTACCTCCAATCAGTTGTCATTTGCAGATTTGTATTTTGTCTTCTTTTTTTCAAAGAATTAAATAAAAATCAAATCAGATCATTTGCAAGATTCACAAAATCTGTGACGTAATCGTATTTTAATTCTTAGATGTGAAATCAAACTGCAGGTGCCATTACAGGTCCTGTGGACTCCAGCCCATTCACTCCCTTACATTGCAAATCTCTGATATTTTCTGCAGATAAAGGTCCTAGAGTTTGGATCTTCATTTAGTAATTTTTCTTCTGCACTATTATTGAGTGGGAAGTGAGAAACTCTAGAAACTAATCTCCTTTCTTCTGCATTTCCCTGGATCTCTTCTCTTGCTATAATTCTGACTACTCTTAATATTAGTTGAAAAAAGTGAATGCTTTCACACTTTCTCCTCCAAAACGTTATTTAATCATTAGTTACAACTTCGACACTTAGCAAATTTTTACTGCATTTTTTCAATTAGCAATAATAAGTTATATGATTTACGCTTCATCTTCTAATATCTAGCCAGAATCACATAGAATTTTAGAACTGGGAGGCACTATAACATCTAGTCCTAGGATGTCCAATATCTTTCAACTTGTTTGCTAAATCTAATGTGTTGGTCAGAACTAATTAGAATGCTGTCTTGGGAATGACTCTGAGGCCAGGTCTGGGCTTACTGGGAGAGATTTATGATCAGTTAAGACAATGGTCTATAATGCCTAAAAATTGTTAAGAGATATCAGCACAAGCCTTTATTTAGAAATATGGAATTGAACTTCCATTTCTAGCCAAGATGTAATAAAAGAGATCAGATTTACCCTTTAGCTAAAATTAAAAACTGGGACACAATATATAAAAAATATGTTTCTAAACATTGGAAATCAGGCAAAAAGGACAATTATCTATGAGAAATAGCTATCAAGTGAGATGAGCTCTGGCATTGCCCCAATGGAACAAATGGAGAACCCAGGTGGAACCTGGTAGATGCTCTGAGTTGAGAAAATGTTATTGGGGATGGTGAGCAGGGTATTTAGAGTCCTCAAGGCACATCCAAGAGAGCAGAAAGTCACACAGAAAGAGGGCTCTGGAGATCTGTGAGGGGCCCTCTTCAGTCTTCAGCTGGGTACTAATAAACATTTGCATGATAGAAAACTAAGTAAAGTAGCGAAAATAACCATTGCAAAGGACCAAAGGGAGCAACATTCAGAGCTCATGCAGGGCCAATAATAGTTCCTGTTTCTACCAGACAGAGTTGGGGACCTCATAATTGATAGAACATCAGGTAGAGACTCAGAAGGTTTTTGCCTTAGTAGTGAAGAAGCCATTAGTTCTTGCCCAAATATTGCTCCTAACAAAGCTGGAAAGGATCAAACTGTTTCTAAGTAACCATACTTCAGAACAAAACATAATAATATTTATAGGAATATAAAAATATCAGCACCCAGCAAGGCAACATATAGAAAGTCTGGGATCCCTTCTGAAATTACCAGGCATGCAAAGAAGCAGAAATATATGACCCATAATGAGGAGAAAAGTCAATGAAAATCTATCCATAAATGGCATGGTTGAATTAGTAGACAAGAATATTAAAGTATAGAAATTATAACTGCATTCCATTTGTTCAAGAAGCTAGAGAAAAAAATGAGTATGTTAGAAACATCTATAATAATCAAAGTATAATATGCTAATTAGACCAGACAGCCAAACGACATCATTCTGGATATCCTTCTGGATGAAGCCTCTGTGGTGAGGGCTGAGGCAGAGGTGGTTAGGGGTGATCAGGCAGGCAGGTGAATAGTTAGGGGCAATTAGGCAGACAGGCAGAATGGTTAGGGGTGATCAGGCAGGCAGGTGAATAGTTAGGGGCAATTAGGCAGACAGGCAGAATGGTTAGGGGTGATCAGGCAGGCAGGTGAACAGTTACGGGCAATTAGGCAGGCAGGCAGAATGGTTAGGGGTGATCAGGCAGGCAGGTGAGTGGTTACAGGTGATCAGACAGGCAGGCAGAGTGTTTAGGAGGCAATCAGGCAGGCAGGCAGAGTTAGTTAGGGGTGATCAGGCAGGCAGGCAGGTGAGTGGTTAGGGGCAGTCAGGCAGGCAGGAGAGCAATTAGGGGCAATCATACTTAGGTATGATATGTTGTTCTCCTCTATTAAAGTTTTTCTGTACTGAGAGGTATAAATGATACCCCATTGCTATTTTAGTTGTGTTTTTCTGACTATTATTGAATGTAGGAGTATTATTACAGTTGTTGACCATTTAGATTTGCTTTTCTGTGACTCATCTATTGTAAGTCTATAGTATCCTTTATCATGAATAATACAGGTCTATTTTTCTTTTCTAGCACCAGGGTTTCCAGTGTTGGTTAAGATCTCCTTAACCTTGGGTTGTATATGGGGTTTCCTGAATATTATTGCAAATTTTCCAATTTAAGTCCAGTATAGTTGGAATTTGTTTTGTGTATGCAGTAATGTAGGATTCCATTGTATTTTATCCTTCCAGATATCTAGCCAGTTGTACCAACACTATTGGCAAAATAATTTATCTTTGTCAACTGAGTTGAAATACCATTGTCATATAGTAAATCATCATATGCATAGGGATCTATTTCTGGATCTCAATTCAGATTTGTTTTTCCTATCCCTCTGTCCATATCATCTGACTTGATTATAGTGGCCTTATGTTAAGTTCTGCTATCTGGGGCATCATGTGCTCCCTCTTCATACTTCTCTTGGTTATTATTGGGTATATATTCTTCCATTTATTTAGTTTTTAAACATATTTACTGAGATACAATTCATATACCATACAACTTACTCATGGAGACTGAATGGAAGGAAACTCTTTCAGTTGGTTGTTCTCTTCCAGATCTTAGACCCAGCAGCAGGTAGCTGGGCAAAGGATGAGAAATGCTCTTGTTCTGCCCTTCTGGGGAATATATTCCTATAGCTAGGAGCTCAGGGTACAGGGAGCCCTGTGTTCTTGGCTGCACCAGTCTAGAATGGAGTTTCTGAGCTTAGAGCGGGATGGGAGGGAGCAATCTTGGTTCAAAATCACAGACTCAGTTCTTACAAAATTTCAGATTTTCTTGAATAGATGTCTCTTCATTTGCTATATGCCCATAGGTCCATTTCCAGAGACATTAAATATTTTAAAAACAATTTTTACTAGTTCTTCTGGGAAGCAGATTAATAGTATACCACACCCTGTCATGCCAGAAGTTGATCTTCCATTTATTCTTAAAGATAATTTTATCTAATCAAAATTAAAAAAACTGTTACAACTTTAATTTGAATTAAAGTATGCATTAATTTAGAAAGAAGTCACATTTTTGTGATGTGAAGACTTTGTATCTAAAAATAGAACTTATCTTTCTAAGTTCACGAATACTTATTTATGTACTTCACTGAGACTTTATAGTGTTATACATGTTGGTCCTGAGGCATTCTTTCTTCATAGCTTATTCTGTTTTATTTATGTATTTATTTGAGAGAGAGAGAGAGAGAGAGAGAGAGAGAGAGAGAGAGAGAGATTTGTGTTCCACTTAGTTGTGCCTTCACTGATTACTTCTTTTATGTGCTCTGACCAGGGTTTGAACCTGCAATCTTGGGGTATTGGCACAATGCTCTAATCGACTGAGCTACCCCACCAGGGCTATAACTTATTCTTCAGCATTTTAAAGTTGTGTCAGTGTTGTGACTGGAATGTTTTTCTGCATATCCTTTTCTAGGGATTTATTGCTAGTCATAAGTAAAAGCTATTGATTTTATATATTTATCTTATATTCAAATTACCCTATAAAATTCTTAGTAATTTCAGTAGTTGTGCATAAGCTAGAATATTTTAGCAAAAGAGATTTTATAATGTAACTCAGTTTAAATTAGTAAATGTGAAAAAGTGCCCCAATTTAGGAAGTATTAGAAAAGCTTCTTAAACTTCTACATTTATGTTTAATTGTCAGTTAATATTTCAGATATTAATTAAAAGAGGCTTTCAAATGACAGGGAAAGCTGGTGGGAGTTTATGATCATATCATAGCTTTTTCCTCCTATTACAAAGCATTTCTTCTGTGAGGTATCTTAAGTTTTGCATTAAAAAGACCATTTTTTGCTTACAGTCAACAGTGAATATTTCATATAGCAATGAAGGAGCCCTAATGACCAAAATAAAATGGACTATGAGCTCAGAGGAATGAGATGTTTATCAGTTTACACACTATCAGCAATTTTCCTTTAAGGGATTCATGGAAAGGTGAAACTTTCTCACATTGGTTTAAATAAAAATAAGAAATTGACATTTCAGTTGTTTAGCAAGCCATTCTCCCTGTCTTGGAGACAGTTAAGATGCATTAGACCACACGGTGTGACTTGAGGCTGCGCTACTGCTGTCCCTTCTCTCTCTTTCCACTACCTACCTCACTGCACTCCCACCTCTATCAGGAACAGAGAAGCTCAACAAATCTGCCGTGGAAACCGATAATTAACTAAGAAATAGAGTTCAGCCCTCATCTTCTTTAGACATTCCCAGTGTTCCATTGATTTTTCAGGAACCTCTTAGGTTCCCTTTGAGATAGGGGTAGGGACAGGAGGGAACCAACTGAGCAGGGACTGACCCTGTCTCTACTCCTTTATCATTTCCAGTCATCTTCTATAGACTGGAAAGGAAGGAGGTAGGACTGGGGTTTCCTTTCCCAAACCCCAAATCACCTGGTAAACCCAAGAGGTAGGTACCTGGCTCTGTCGTGGGTAGCTTTTTCTAGTTTGTGGGTTTCTTTAGTTTGAGGGGCATCTTTAGGCTTAAATAATAATTCCAGGATGAAAGGAAATGCTTTATTCACAAACATCAGCAGGAAGTCCTTTGAATGGCACATGGTAGAGATGTATTTTAGATTGGAGTTTATTGATCTTTTGTTTTATATTTGGTACAAAGTCATTTAGGAAGTGGCAGTTTAATCAGAATCACTTGTTTCTAACAAACTAAGACCATAATTTGTGTAATGACAGTAGCAACACACAAAACCTCCCAGTATTATTTGTGACCATGTTTCTAATTTATAAAATGCTTTCAAACATATGCTTTCATCAAATTCTCCACAATCAAATCTATGATTAAGGCTGAGAAAGGTGTGATTATTATAAATTTTTATAGATATAAAACCATGGCTCAGCCATGAGTAACTTGTCTAAGACTTTGGTGCTAATATGAGGGGAGTAGGACCAGAAGTCATTGCTTCCGACTCCTAGTGTTCTTTTTACAGCCAAAACCCCAACTCAGAGGCAACTCCCAACAATGACCTATTTTTTTTCAACAGCATCTTTTGTTATTAGCTGATTTAGTGAAAACACCTTATGAAAATTAGGTGTTTTGACTCATAAGATTGCTCCTTTATAGTCCTTTTGCTTCATGTAATATATTTCAGTGATCGCTCTAAATTCACTTCCTGCCATTCTCTACCATGGTCTGTCATGGGAAGCTGACTTTTATAAACTTTGTCAATGGATTCACTTGCCCTCTGACTTGTGCTTGGGTTCCTTCAAATGGAAGCACTTGCAAGAGATAAGAGGCTGAAAGCAGAATGAATATGGCTATTTATTCTAGTCCCTTCTAAAGCTAGAAAGGTCCATTTGGCTGAATGCTATCCAATTGTATGAGATTTGAAGTTAGATGCTTGACTTCCAGGATATTCATCCTAAACCTTCCCACATGTGCCAACTGGAGGTTGATATCTATAGCAGCTTCAGAAACCATGGATCACAGATGATAGATCTTTTCTCTGAAAGATTGTTTGGAGCATAACCCCAACCTCCAGCCCTGCCAAGCAGATTTTATGCATGTGAGAAGTAAACTTCTGTTGAATTAGCTATTGCGATTTGGAGGTTAGTTGCTTAGCAGTTAGCATTATCCTTTCTATTGCACTGCATCTGGTTTGTTTTGTGTAAGTTACATCTATCACGCTTAACCATTTCTTTTAAAGTACTGAAATTCACAGCTCGTACAACAATCAGTAGTAGCTTTCACACTTTTCTGATGATTGCCTCATGATTCTATAACAGGTTGTGACTGATAGGCTTAAAGCATTTCATCTATATATCATGCTCACACCTGTGATTACAGACATGCCTATGGTCCACCCAAGGACAGCAGTTGGAAAAACTATTAGTATTACTTACATTATGATCTGATGAATTCTTGATTCAAGACTGCCACCAAATCTGTGACCTCATAAGGGGTGAATCTGTGTCCTTTTCTTTGCTCTGTTTTTTTGTTTCCTTTAGTTTACCCTCCATTTAACTCTACCTTCATCTAAATGAGGTAGAGTATTTCAAGAGCTTACTAGAGATCCTGGCACATAGTAAATGTGTTTGTGTGTGTGTGTGTGTGTGTGTGTGTGTGTGTGTGTGTGTGTGTTTATGTATCCAACTGAATATAGCTAATTATCTATCCATCCATCTATACTATTTTGAGATAGTCACATTCTCCTCTATTCCATGGATTGAGTGAGATTAAGAGGGAACAGAGGGCTGGCCTTTCTCAGCAACAGATTCTATTCTCTATTACTTCAAAGTTTCAAGAGAGAGAGAACTCTGAACACAGAGTGAGAAACATGTAAAGAAATTAGTTAAAATGAAGTATAGATTTGTCAGGCTTGAACTGCTAGATTATTTCAAGTACAACTTCAAAAAAATACCAAGTACTTGGTTTTTTCCTCTACTCCCTACCTCTAGGTATTTCTTTATACAAGAACTTCTGGGGTTTTATATTCCAAGATTGCCTCCAGATGGTCTGAAGTGTTCTTTCTCATCCACTTCCTATTGGCATTTCTTTTCTTACCTGGGGAGAGGTACCACAGAGATCAATGCCAGAGGGCATTATTGAAAACATTGACCCAGAAGGCACACTCCAGGCCACTGGAAGCATCTGCTCCACAAATGTCAGGCTGGGGGACATCACCAGATGTTAGTGTTGAAATACCATTTAGAAGACAAACATTGACTCCAGGGGCCAAAGGTCACCTAAACAAAGAACCAGACTGGCAATGAGGCTCAAAGTGAGGGCACAAAAAGTAGATTCATGTGGCCATGACTCTCTCTGTGTTCTAGCTCACAGCTCATTAGGCTTTTCAGGGCTGTAGAAACTTTGTTTTCTGAGGCTTAGATTCCAAGTTCTATCTGGCATAACATTGTCTGGGAGGAGAGGACAGAAGTAGTGGGAAATGAGAGGGTAGGCACAAGTTTACATGTAGATATGAAAATAATCTCTTCATGTGGGATTTAAATGATACATTATTTAAAACCCACTATACTAGAGAATTTTAAGGGTGTTTGGCTAATGCTACCAGATGAAGCAAGTCATTCCTTTTCTTTGTGCTGAGGAGGATACCTAAATAGCCTTTCCAAAAGTGGAAGGATGCATCTTCCTTTGCTCTTTTTGTTTACTGCTCCTGTCCTTCTTCTTAGTTCTATCCAGTTTGGAGACTAGGGGATTATGAGCAGGTAGACAGAGTATGTTTCTCACTGTTCCATTTTATTCTGTCCCACTCTCACATTCTTTTATGCTTATGCATTTGAGACAATACTCACAAGTGATAACACAATGTTATAGTTATCTGATTGGTTTCAAATTGAGAGTGCAAGTTGGATCAAGATGAAGGCAAAGGACAGAAAGAAAAGAATGAAGAAGAGACTGGCTTCTTGCTTCTTCAACTATAATGCATACATTAAGGCAATGTGAAAGAGCAACAAGATGCTGGCTTGACTATGAAATACTTTGACCACCAAGCTAGGAATTTGGAGACTTTTATTCATTAACCTCCCTCCCCACCACCCTAATACTTTATTGTATCAGGAATAGTGCAGATCAGTCAAACTATCCCAGCTTAAGTATTCTGTTCTATATCTGGGCAACACCCTCCCAAAAAAATCTTTGATGTAGAGCAGATTTGTAGAGACTTATAAAAAAATTACTCACCTGTTAAACATTTTTCACAGACCTGAAAAGAGTATGAGGTGGTAAAATCAGTAAAATTGTCATTCTTTTTTACTTATCTATCTCACATTGTTAACTTGGTCCAGGTGAGAAGTGATAAGACTTATGAGAGTGATGACAGTATATTTGAAATATTTTCATTTCAGTAGAATGTTTTTCTGTAGAATCTTGGATTTTCTTTTCTTTTTTTTTTGAGAAAAAGCTGAAGGATTTAACAGTTGTTTAACTTTTCAGGCACATAGCAACAAGCCAGCAGAAGAGCTGATGCCAAGAATCCTCAAGTTTTGACTGATTGACTTCATCAGAAGGAAGAAATTATAGCAGGGATGGTCTGTTCTAGGCCTTAGAGGATGAGGTTGATTGAGCTCAGGTGACTATAGTCAATTTCAGGGTGACTTGCGGATTCAAAAATGGTTTTCCATGGAGGATACAGAGCTGGCATCCATGGGCTCCAGCAGGCATGCAGGACCTGCACAGTCATTATGAAAACATATAACTGCCTCTTCAAAAATAAGTTGTTCCTCTGGAGGCTCAACTCTGCTCAAGGCCAGAGATAGGATTTACCTGGACAACATCCATTCACCCTGACTCTTGTTTAAAAAACAACAATAAAAACCAACCTCTGATTTTTCATAGGAAGCTGCCCCTCTTCTACTGTCAGACCATATCGCTTGGATGGAACTGACTCTACTCCATGCCTCAGGGTTGGACACCCAGGAAGTTATATTCTGCCTCTAGCCACAGTGATGGGCTCAGGAATAGATGGGAGACCCAATCAGAGTGAAGGAGACTCAGTTCTTAGAAATCATTTGGGAAAAAGAGAAAATCTTTCTGTAGAGGGTTGTTGAGAGGATAGAAAACTGCCCTGAAGCTCCTGGCTTTCACCTTGTCACTATAATGAGGGATCCTGTCTAAGAATGTAGTGAGGGGAGAGGACAACTGAGACAAGATGCAGAGAGCCAGTCTCATGAAAAATTGCTTGGATCCAGCACTGGCTGAGGCCAGAGTACCCTTAGACTTTAGATTTAATGAGTAAATATACTCCACATTCATGGTTAAGGTAGTTTGTGTAATTTTCATTTACTTGGAACAAAGAGAGCCTTGAATGACACATGTGGAAGGAGGGAAGAGAAATGAAATTTTCTTTTACACTTTCCCATGTTTTCAGACACATTATTTTATCTTTAAAGACAACTTTTATCTTTCTTAAAAAAGCCAGACCCAGATTCTCAAAGATTAGCACCAAAGAAAGGTCTTCACATTGGTAGGGAGGCTTGACCCCTGAAATTCACCCCCCTCTGGAGATATCTTGCTCATCTGTATTGCTGCAATCACGCATAAAAAACCTCTCTCTTTTTCTTAATAAACACATATGTCCAGGTTCTGCAAGGTTGGCAACAGGGGGAGAATCTTCCTGTTAGAGAGACCAGCTGGACCTCATAGCCTCAATGCCTGTTCCCCTGATGTTTGTCTTTCATTGATATTATTAAAAGAGTCAGTCATTTCCTCAGAGGCTTATGTTGAGCAGATGAGGAAAATGGGCCACCCCCGCCCCTTGCTTCCTCTGACCTGCCTCATCCTCACTCAGGATTTCTGTATACAATTGCACAACCTCTCCCCGTCCTCTGACCGTAGTGAAACGGGAGAAGCAGGGACAGAAGGGGCAGTTGTTGCAGTGACACACTCCATGCTGCCCCGCTTCCTTTCATCCTCTATTTTCAACTCCTTGAGGTTTATGTGCTCAGCATGACCTTAGAAACAATTTTGTGATTAAAATATACAGTGTGGACATTTTTTCCAGCAAAGGTTTAGAGACATATTCCAACTCTGCTTCATTTTTCTTAGAACTCCCCGAGCATAGTATTGCTCCATATAATGGACTTATGACAACAGAGTCTTGATGAGATGCCATTGTCTGAGTTGAAGGTGGATGTAAGGTTATGCAATATTATCCACTTTGAAACAACTGGCCATGTCAATTCAGACTCTTCTGTCAGTTCTAATATTGGAAACACACTAATGTAGCTTTCACACAGAAGTTGCCTAGTTCTACTGATTATTCTGGAAGCAGAATTTCTGTGGTGGGCCCAGTTATGTGCCCTTTGAAAAGTCTTTGAAGGTAATTCTGGGGAATAGCTAGGTTGAAAGCCACTGGACCACACACCAGGTCTTGTGGTTCTCATTGTCAAACTATACCAAGCTGGTTTTGAGTTCATTAAATAAAATGTTGATCTTGCTTTCACTGCCTGCTTGTTTTGGTTGTCCATTGCTACCTGAAAAACTACCCCAATACCCAGTGGCTTAAAACAGTAGTGGTTACAACTTTTTTTGAGTCTGTGGGTTGTCTGGCAGCTCTACTTTATAGGCTGCTGGTAGGGATGCTGGGACAGGTGAAAGGTCCAAAATGATCTTACTCCCACGGCAGACAGTTCACTCTGGCCTCTTGCTGGGAGCTCAGCTGGGGCTATAAAGCAGCATTCTTGAGTCTCCTCTACATGGGCTCCTTGGGTTTATTTACAGCATGCTGGCTGGTTCTAAGAAGTTATATTCTATGCAGACAAGTCTTATAGAATATACAGGGACTCATTATGCTTTGCTAAAACTTGTTACATGGTCAAGGCCAAGTCTAGAGTAAGTATAATATGAGTAGATACAGGGGCTTGGATTCTGGAAGCTGTGGTCATCAGAGGCACCAAATTTTGGTCTGCCACACCACCTTCCTGTGTCTTCATTGTAAAGGTCCTGATAGCCATGGACCAAAAGCTATAAAGCATATTGAAGTTATGGATAGTTTATACTACTTCTTACATGTCTGAGAGCTTTGCTGTCTGCTGTACAAGCAGTTACTATTCTTCTTATCACTTTAGAGTCATCAAGAGACTAGGTCTACCCAGAGAACATATTACTAAATTACATTTTATTTTGGTTTTCCTCTTCCTACTTCTCTCCAGGCTATAGGAACTTCGGGTGAGTTTCTGAACATGTAGTGCCTGATGTGAAATATTTCCTTCCATGTTATCAAAGCAACAAATATTTTAAAGCAAAGATGAAAAAATTTTGTATTGCACAAACATTTTCTTAGTGCCTACCTACCATGTGCTTGATACTTTCTCAGACTTCTTCATAATAACATAAAAGGATAAAATAAATGTCAATATTAAAACATTGTCCTCTATGACCATAAAAACAGATTAGTAATAAATTAGTAGTTGGTATAGAAAAAAATGAGTTTTATTTGCTGCTCACCAAAGATCCAATGACTGGCCAACTTTACTTTGCCTTGAGAAGACACTGGTATTCATGGAGTATGGATTGCCCATGCGTAAAGGGTGGGCTTTCTGTAGAAGATGTATTATGAGTGAGGTGGTGATGTATGCAGGACCTGATGAGTGAGGAGCAGGTTACACTGAAGGACAAAATAATAATTCAGAATTAAGGCGGGTCACTGGAAGACAGAATAATCTGAATTGGAGGAAGAATAGGCCCAGCTGGTTTTGAGCAAAAGATAGGCTGTCCCCAGGGGATGAGACCAAGTTAAAACATGCTACATAGATACCTCATTGTCTTATTGAAATGAAGAGGAGGAGAAGCAGTGGAGGCATATTGGAAAGACAAAGAAACCTCAAAAGATAATTGAATTATAAGAGTTGGGACAGGCTAACCCCATTGCTTTGAAGTTCTTGGTGAAGGAGTGAGGAGCAGTGTTTGGGGATTTAGATCATCTTAGCACTAGCTAGGAGCTACCTCTTCCTACTTCTCCTTCTACCATCTTCAATAATTGTCCAGACAAGATCTCAAACAACATGGGGCTCCCTTGAGCATAGGGGCTGAGGTGACTATTCCAATTCCCACATGTCCTAAACATTGAGGACTTCAACAGCAAGTTAGAGGCTTTCAACAGCAAGTTAGTTATTCCAAAACTAATATCTAAGTAGTTGGTCAATCAACGCTCAAGTTTAGTCTTTCTAATAGCTGACGTCCTGATAGCACTAACTGCTGTTCCTAATTCATCAGACATCTTTGACATGATTAATATATTGCTCATATTGTCAAAGAGTTTCTTTAAGAATGTGGGTTATTTTTTAAAAGGCTTGGACATTAATGTAAGATCTAAGGCAATAGACATTTAAGTTCCAGGTATCATTTGCATATTTTAAAACTTTGGGTTAATGCAGGCAGCATTTGAGTCCCTTTGACTGAGTCCCCAGAGTGAGCCTCCTGGGGATTGAAGGACATGGCTGTGCTTAGTGATGAGCTTGCCATTATTTGCTCTGGACTCTAGGCAATGGAGGCTTTTCTGAATTTTATGGTAGAATAAAATTTATTTACATGTTTGCATCTTCACAAAGTCAGGTTCACCGATATCGATGAATGGGTATAGTGGTGATAGAGAGAAGTTAGTATTTATCTTTTGTCCAAGAACTTAGTACAATGCCTTGTACATGTTAATTATCAAAGATGCTGAATAAATTGACATACTTTTCTAGCTGTAGCTTTCTTTTCCTTCCTTCATAGCTCTATGACCCAAATCAAACTCTGTGTATTTCTAAAACCACCATCTCTGCTTGCTTTAAGGTTTGCTCAAATGTCATCTTCTCTCCCGTAAGGTCATCTTCAGTCATTTCCCATTCCCAAGCTGGAAACCATTCCTGCTTTTTAAGAACTCCCATAGTATTTTATTTGCAAATTTCTCTTTATTTTTAATCATTATTATTTTTGTGTTATAATTAGTAATTCTCGTTATTTACTTCTATAGTTGATGGCAGAATTATTGTCCAAATCATCTTTCTCTCTTCTTAACACAATACTCAACATCTAGTAGGTCCTCAGTTAACATTGGCTGCATGGAGGAATGGAAGAGGGCATGGGTGCATTCACTGCAACACTGTTAACTGTGTCCGCAGGTCCTTCTCAATTCCTTACTGCTGCCCTTTCTGAAGTTCCCAGGAAGACAAGAAACAGGCCACTATAACCAAATGGGTATTGAAGCTTTTGCCTAAATTCTTCCTAGGCTTTCTACTCGATGAACTAAGCTAAATAAAGTAGATGCCTCAGAACTCTCTTCACCTTTCTCCCCTAATATTGAAGGCAGAACAAGCTAAAAACAGTCTCTCTCTACGTTCTCTTTCTTATTCTGGCCCCTCACTCAGAGTTCTCTCCCCAAAGCAGTAGGTACCTTTCACCTCCATTTTAGTGAGCCTCGGCTAGAGTAGGGAAAGAAAAGTCATCTCAATAAAGGAGCTATTGCTTTGTCCTCTATAACAAAGGCTCCAAACTTGCCACAAGAACTCCTTTGGATGGTTGCCTGATATACCCATGCCCAGTCTCATTCTTAGTAAGAAACAACCTTCAGAGTAAAAGCTGTCATCTCTTTCCTTATACAGTGGACATATGGGAATATTGTGATGCCTGAAGCTTTTTAGCTGGGTCCATCCCGGGGGTATTCATGTGTAGATCCTGTATATGTGGCCCATACTGAGTAACCTGTTTATAATTTCCTTGTAAAAAGCATATGGCGGCCAGTTATCTTTTGCCTTTTTCAGTTGGAAAGACACATGGCAACTAGTTCTCTAGATTTACAGATGTGGATTAGCTGAAATAGTAATGTACACAGGCAGTGCTTTCCCATACACACAGCTGCATGGTAGTTCTGCTCACGGTCTGTGCTCTGTGGTGGTTTTCTTTTTTTAAACTTTTCTCTATGCAGGTCAATTACTATTAATTGTGTATTATTTATTCAGAACAAGAATCTCAAGAGACTCCTATTTTGTAAAATGATCTTGGTATACAATTTATTAAGAGTATTAAGGAAACTTTGTTTTAGGGCATTAAAAAGCATAATTTTGCAAGGAAACCTGATAACTGAGAAATTCCTCTCTCTGCTTAAAAGATAATGAGAGGCCAATTAGTTGTGAACTTAATTATGTCATAGACACCTCAAGGTGCTAGTTAGAGACCTTCCGTAGCAAATTAGCTATTCTAGGACTGATAGGTAAGTACTTGATCAATCAAAAGTTGACAGTCTTGAAGACTATAAGCCAGTGGTGTTCTTTTTCTAACAGCTGCAATCCACATAGTACTAACTCTTGTTTGGTAACTGATCAGCCACTTCTTTACCTGACTGATATTTCACTCGTACTATTAAACATATTTATATGCTCTGTCTGATTTGGCTTGGTGGATAGAGTGTTGGCCCGTGGACTTAAGGGTCTTGGGTTCAGTTCTGATCAAGGGCACATGCCTGGGGTGAGGCTTGATCCCCAGTGGGGGGACCTGCAGGTGGCAGCCAATAGATGATTCTCTCTCATCATTGATGTTTCTATCATTCTCTCCCTCTCCCTTTCTGAAATCAATGAAAATATATTTTTAAAAACATATTTATAAATTGGGGCTTATGAGTTAATGCAAGATCTAAAACAACAATCAGATAATAGGAATTGGGTTAGAGTCTTCTGTTTTATTGCCTTCTTTTTGGAAAAAAGCAAATTTAACATTGAAGAGTGAATTGGAAAATCATAAAACTTAGATTCTTTTAGGTATATGTATACTAATAGCCAATCTAGGGGACATTTAAGCATTAAGCTCATCTCAATGATAATCAGTTTGATTTCATCTTGAATAAACCAAAGACAGAATAATATTTTGAGCTACTTCAATATACAAAATGAGTCATCAGTGTGCAGGCAATTAGAGTAATGACTGAAGGTGTTCATTAACATATTTATGTTGAACAGATTTGCTATTGCTCTCTAAATGCTATTTAACGCAAATGAGTGACATAGATACAAACAATGGAATAGAAACAGCAGCAGCAATTTGAAGAGAGCTTTATATTTTAAGAATGAAAATGAATATGATTTACAGACATTTTAAAAAATGTAAAAATAAGAAATTGACCTCACTAGTTGGATACAGAAAGCTGGATTTTTATATACTGACCCTAGAGGGGGGTGAGAGCATACTTTTAAGACCCTACAACTTTCTTTTATAGGAAGATTATTATTTTGTACAATTATAAATATAATACAATTTTATATATAAATTGTATATAAATATATATTTGAACTAGATTATTGAATTAGTTCTAGGCTATTAAACTAGACTATGCTGTAGAGATTTCCCACTTTTACTTATGTTTATATATAAACATGTATGTTTTGTTGAAATAATAGATGTTTTCTTGTTGAAAATCTTGCCTCATTCTTTACTTACCTGGTACTTTTTCTTCCTTCTGGCATTTGGCACTTGGAGTGGAATAGAGCCTAATATAGAGGAGGGGAATAGAGGATTTTATCTCATTTCATTTTTTCAGAGGCTACAAAAAGGCTAGCAAAAGACAGTAATCTGAAGTGTGGTGTCAGAATTCATTAATTCATCTAGAGTGAACCAGCTCTCAGATAATAATCCATGTTGGCTGTACCTGGAAACAATGTGATCATTCTGAAGAACACTGGGAAATGATCCAGTGGCCTGGCGGACTTCCAGAACAATCCTTCAAGGCCAGAGCTTGGTTCTCCTTATCACACTGCTGATATGGAACACCCAGATTCCAGGTGCAAAGAAGGTGATGAATGAATGAGCATTTGCTACCTGAGAAAAGCAATGGAGGCGAACACCAAGAAAGGAAGACAGTGTCTGCTGATGTGGACTGGTCTAGTTTGCACTTTATTCTGAGAAAATCCCTTTCTGGAACATTTACTTAGACGCTCCCTATGGAAGACTTTCGTTATTTCTAGGTGGTAAAAATGAAACTAACACCATCTTCAGGGAAGTTATTTTGTTCATTTAGCTACTGGCTTGGTGTATCATTTGACAATATTGGGGGCCAGAGTTGTCATTTTCCTTTATGATGGAAAGCCTGGCTATAATGTACGCTTCGCTTTCTTAACTTATCTCCCTTTACCTCCCCCTTGTCTCCATGCTCCAGCCACTTGGGTATTCTTTCTGTTGTTTGGATGGACCAAGCTTGTTTCCTCCCCAGGTCTTTGGTACTTTCTCTTTCTAGCACACTGTGCCCTGGATCTGCACAAGGTGGCTGTTCCTTAGTATTCTTGCCTGTTATCACACATTACCTCCATATATCACCCACCTAAACTAGCCTTCTCCCCATCTTTCCCACTTTTTATCATATAACACTATTTTTTAAAAAATGTATGTTTTTATTGATTTAGAGAGAGGGGAAGGAAGAAGGAGAGAAAAAAACATAGATGAGAGAGAAACATCGCTGCCTCCTGCACGCCCCCCACTGGGGATCAAACCGGTAACCCAGGCATGTACCCTGATCAGGAATCCTCTTGGTTCATGGAACAATGTTCAATCAACTGAGCCACACCAGCCAGGATACCCTATTTTTTTTTAAACCACTCTCTAGCATCAACTGGCTTACCTCTTCGATGACAGATTTATTGATTGTCTTTATATGGATACCCATGATGTATACCTCTGTAGTCACAGTGCCTAGAACAGTGAACAGCATGCAGTGGTGCTCAATAAATATAAATGACTAACTCAGATTTTATTTTATTGTTTTTCCTCCAGGTTTATTGAGATAAAATTGACATATAACATTGTATAAGATTAAACTGGATTTTAGATTCATCTTCAGCTCACAGAATTCATCTCTTTCTGAGTACACTTACTTCCTTATGGCTAAAGGCTGGCTGTTAAGCATTCCAGATTACAATATTGGTGGCGGAACAAATAAAACAATCTTTTGGCTGATTTTTCAATAATGTTGAGGATGGTTGCTGAAAGGGTAGGCAAGGGGTAAAAGAAAGACAAATGTATTTAACGATGAGGTACTAGAGATTTTCTCAGTTCCACCTTCCTGCTGGCCTAGGACAGATGTTTGTTGGAACAGATATTGCCTTATGTATTCCCAAGCTGTTTGGTCTTCCTTTTTATTATGAGTGGGTCTTTGTGTTGGGGAGGAACTGGAAGACTTCCTGCTTACTCCAGCATAGACATCTGTTAGTCAAACAGACATTTCTCTATAGACTTCAAATGACTACTTTCTTCTTGTATAAACGGAAATATGCTTGGTATAAGAGGGCTAAGGAGAAAAAAAATCCCATCAAATGTCCTTATAAGGGGAAAAAATGAGACATATGCTTATAATGTGCAAACAGCTATTACTCAGAAAAAGAATTATTAACATGTATTAACTTTGATAAAAATAAAAATAAAATCATTTCCATTGATACAAACCATTTGTTTTTCAACTAGAATATTCATAAACTTCAATTATAAAATTAATGACAGATGCACAAGAAGTAACATATCTGGTTTCCACATGCATATACTGGAGTTAGCCCTTTCAAATGCCCATTGTAAAACTCTTCCTTTTTTTATAGGATTAGAGTCACTTAGAAAGGTTTCTTGTTCTTTTTTATCTGTGCTTTTTTATAACTAGTTAGACCTATTATTTAATCTGAACAGTTTTCCCTTTGCTTTTTCACTTGTTCCCTGTCCCAAATATTTCATTTTCCTGGTGACACCAGGATTGGGGTTATGAAGTACACTTTTGGAAAAAATGAGGAGGATCTCCTTCCCCAAGTTCATGTGTTCATAAACAATGACATTTCCTGAAGATTTGCATAGTGGAGTAAGAACAATACTCACACTTCATTCTTTAGACATTTCTTTTTGTTATAAAACTTAAAATTACCCTAAAATTATGTGAAACATGTTTTAACTATCTCTTCATTCATCAAATTAAGTAGGACTTTTGGTTTGGAAGGAACCTGAACATTGAGTGAGAATCCAGCTGAGGGAAGATAAACTTAGAGATACACTCAATGCAGCCTAGTTTTAGATGGTACACAACGAGGCACAGCACTAAGAGAGAATTTGTAACATTCACACATGCAATACAATAAGGGAGATTTGTGCCTCCCAGCTTAAGGCCCTTTCTGGATGTATGAATGAAGAGAAAGTTATTTAGAAATTTAGATTACCTAGGGTATGGATTTATGACCTGGGGTCCAGGAAAACCTGAAAATCCATGGATGAATCCCTGCATTTTAGGACCCCCTGAGGTTATGTACCAACTTTGGTGTGCATGTATGCATGTTCGTTTCTCATTGGTGAGGGGAGTGTCCAATAACTTTTGTTTGGTTCTAAAGAGGGAGTCTGACTAAAAAAAGATGAAGAATTATGGCAACAGAGTTAGACCAGCATTTTCCAAACTCTGTTTTATGGTACTTAATGGAGTACATGATGTCCATAGGTCCTTACCTAGTCAGATAATCTTGGGAAACATTGCTTAATGCATTTCACCCATTAACAGTCCATAAAACATTAACTTACTAAAGGCTCTAAGATATCCTGCGTAAGGAAGCCTGCTTTGCTTTATTTAAACTAGCATTCTATTTGACAATGAAGCTGTATTTTTGTAAAGTACCTATAAATATTTCCTGGGTACTGGAGTTCCACCCAACAAAGGTTGAGAAATATTGAACTGGAATGTGTTGAAAACTCCATGGGTACTGGTAACTCAATAATAATGAGTAAACAGAGGGTTATCCCACAAATTATGCTGTTAGTTTCCATCTTTGATCAAGTCAGTGAGGCAAGGATTGCACCAAGAACAATTTCGAGCCATAGAAAGAATTTCTCAACCTTTGTGGGATTCGCTGCTAAATCTTTTTTTTTTTTTCAAGAGATTGTGGAGTTTCTTGTTAAAGATTTAAAACAGCAAACATCTTTCTTGGACAATTCTGAAGAACTGGCTTCTTAGGGCCTTTTCTAGCATTTGATGTCTCTTCTTTAGCACTTGGCCTGGAAGATGTTCAGATGGCCTGAAGCCTTTGTTGAATAAGGAAGGGGATGAATGAAAGCAGCTTTCATCCCTGAAGTTCAACCACTAGTCAAGCAAATTTACTTTTAAAGAAATGCTTTATCTCATGTGTGGAAAAGAAACCAAATGTAATCTGACACATACTCAAATGCACAGAATTCTGTAATTTTGAGTTAGGCAACTAAAGATTTTTAGAGTTACTATAGGAACAAGCAGGCTTGATGCTTAAATGCACAAGCCACTAAAACAGCCATCACATTCCTGAAATATTGTGCTCCTTGGTTAGGGAACCAGCATTCCAAAATCCCCAGAACATATCTCCATCATCGATCAGAGAGCCAGAGTCTCTGCTATCCACAGTGGTATCATGTCATGCCGAATATTTGAAAGGGAGAATGATTTCCTATTTATCTTTCTAGCTCATTTGGGGCCACTGGCACAGTGCAGAGAGCAGGCGGCCCACCCAAGGATTAGCTAGAATCCAGCTTTGTTGCCAAGTCTCTTATGAGAGTAATACAGAAGGAAATGGAAACTCACTTCCTTTCATCAGTTAAGAGATGTGTTATCTGTAGAAAGTGAGAGGACAATGCCAACAACAACAAGACCCCCTTGGAGTGTGAAGTGGTGCAGACCCCAGAGTTGTGGAAAGAACTCCAGTCCAGGACCCAGGGTTCCTCAGACATGCCCCTGTGTGCAGGGCAGGACCAGCATTGCCAGACAGTATGTTCAGATCACCCACTGGGAGTAGGATGCTCACCCTGCTTCCATTTGTATGGGTTCTGAGGTTGAGAGCTGTGCTTTTTGAGTTCTCGTGGCTGAACATCCTGTAGTGAGATGAGCAGCAACAGACTAAGTTAATTTTCATGAGAGGAAAGGATTTTTTCCCATCTCCATTGGTGTTTATGCTTAATTGTTTGAACTAAGTTAAATCCTGGCAAAGTGATCAGGATATACAATTGAATGATTTATATGTGACTTGGGAGAGGAGATGATTGCATTTATTTAAGCTATTTCTAATCTTTAGTTACGAAATAAACTTTATTCCTTTTATTATCATTCAAAGTTACTCTGGTCTGAGCAATGATGCCAACTTCCAAAGTGGCACTAGGGATTGGGAATGATTAAAAGCCTTCCCTTTGGAATTCTCTGCAGACCCAGCTCAGATCCTTCGGGTCTTCCTGGCTTCCCTCAGCAGGAAGCTACTCTCCAGCCTCTCCTCCATTTGCACTGTGGCCTCTGCTATGGTCATATTAGCATTTTTTTCCTGATTCTTATTTGGATAAAAATCTGAATTTTTGTCAAAGCTAATAAGAAACTTTGGCTTTAATGGTATAGAAGCATGACTCTTATGCTTTCCTGGTTAGGGTTTTATTTAATTCTGTCAACTGAAGTACATTCAAAATACAGTCTGGCTTCTTAGTTAGGTCAAGTGCATGAAATTAATCAAATACCAAAGAGGCGGTTGATGCCCAGACACAGCAGGAATGCTCCTGACAATTGAAAAAAGAAAAAACCCATTCAGAGGAATGATTTATCAAGGGAACATAATGGGGAGTAGAGAGAGGTGGGGGTAAGGGAGGATTGAATTTCAGAGATGATTTCCTTTACACTATAAAAGAATGTGAAAAAGTGTGTGTGTTTTTTTATTAGTTTTTATTTTCTTTGTTTTGCTTTTTTGTCTGTTTGTTTGTTTGAAAAGCCAGGACTTCTTCTTATGTCATGAAAATCTCATGTGTAAAGCTAGAACCAAAATTGAGAATATTTAAACAAGGGCATTATAGGTGACTTTCAGAGTCACCTGATTGGTGGCTTTCTGTTTCTTTTAGCAGGGAAATATTCTGTGGTTATTTTGATGGAGCAGAATTGAAAAAAGCTATGCTTATAATCCACATAATTCCAAGTCCTATGAAGGCAGAGAGAATGTATGTTTGGTTTGGAATTATATCCTCAGGGCCTAGAACAATGTCTGGCCCATAGCATATCTTCAATTTTATATTTGTTAAAAATAATGTCTGAATCAATAAACTTCATAAAACTATAAATTCTTGCAGATTAAAGACACTACAACAGAATTTTATTGGTAGTTACTAATGGATAAAAGATAGATTTAGTTCTATATCGTGAGTATATGTGATATCTACATTGATTATATATATATTTATATATATATTATATATGTATGTATTACTGATTTTTTTACAGAGAGGAATGGAGAGGAATAGAGAGCTAGAAACATTGATGAGAGAGAAACTGTGATTCAGCTGCTTCCTGCACACTCTCCACTGGGGATGTGCTCGCAACCAAGGTACATGCCCTTGACTGGAATTGAACCCAGGACCCTTTAGTCTGCAAGCTGACGCTCTATCCACTGAGTCAAACAAGTCAGGTCCTACATTGATTTTAGTATATATTCCTAAAAATTCATTGTAAGAATAACAGAAAAACTTAACCAATGGCTGTTTTTGTCATTTCAAAAGATTCTCTTTATTGTGAAACATATGTGGTAATATTTTTTTGAAATTTTATTCCCACCTATGATCATTTTAAGGATCAATCTATAAAATCTGGCCATATAAAATAGAGTTTAGATATTAATTTTAAAAAGTACATAGTAAAGACCACTAGTATTTGCCTCCAGATTTTAATAACCTTCCTGGAGTCTATATGAAGACCAAGTTTGAGAACTCAAACAAGCCTTTTTATTTCTAATAAATCAGAGCTCTATTGTGCAAAGTGAAAACATAATCTTTCTTTAAGTTTTTTAAGCAATTCTTGATTTGGAGCAATTCCTTGAGAATATTTCTGGATTTTAAATATTTCTTAGACATATTGACTGGCTGAATAAATAAATATAAAACAAGCCAACAAATTAGAGAATGTGCTGATTGACTCCTCAATGCTATCAGAAGGCAAGGAGGTTTTAAAAAAAATTTATAAAACAAATTTATATATTTAGTCTTAGCAAGGGTGAAAAACCCTGCTTCTTTCAAGTCTCGGTAACTTCTCAAGTTGAGGCTAGTCCCTTCTGTTAATTATCAGTAGCAGTAAGCACCGAGAAGCAATAACATTAAGCACCAAAGACAACCTGGATATGTTTAGCAAAGTAATTCCTAAAAGGAAAGTTGAATGAAAAATTAGAGTGCCACACTAAGCCTCAAATGAAATCCATAAGCCGTGGCCAATATTTTGGTTCACTTTTACTCATAACTCTTATTATTAATGTCATTGGAATTATAAGTGTGGGCCACTTGCCAGGGGCAGGGGTTTATAAGAGGCACTGACCTTCAGGATTGCAGCATGCTAATGAGGACATCTCAGAGTTCTGCGAATATAGAGCTGAATTGCAAAAATGTCATATATGACACAGATTTCTCTTTTGAAAAAAGACAAACCAGCTCAAAACCATATCCAGGCACACAAAAGAACAACACTGCACGTTGATGGTATCATGCCAATTCTTAATGGTACCTCCGGGATTGACGGCATCCCAGCTCAGGTTCAAATTCCAGTTCAGGTTTGTATTTAGGTTCAGGTGGGAGAAGCGGTATTTAGCAATGACGAGCGATTAGACAAAGTAGGTATAAGCCATCATTCCATTTGCACATTTCTGGAAAGGATATAGCCACATACTGTAGACAAGAAAAAGTGAGGTTAGTCCCAGGAAACTCTTAGGTCAGCTTTTTAGAATTCATTTTCTTCGCTGGCAATGATGGAGATATTTACTTTAAAAATATTTACTTTTGAATTATTTTCTTTTGAGCAAAGGTTGTTATCAGTCATGGTAGATATATTTTTTTAATGACATGATTAGGTAATGTGGAGTGTTGGTTTCCTGATGTTTTTTCCCCCTTTAAATATATTGTTATTGATTTCAGAGAGGAAAGAGAAGGAGAGAGAGATAGAAACATCAATGATGAGAGAGAACCCTTGATTAGCTGTCTCCTGCATGTACTCCACTGGGGATTGAGCCTGCAACCCAGGCATGCGCCCTTGACTGTAATTTAACCTGAGACCCTTTAGTCTGTAGACCTACGCTCCATCCACTAAGCCAAATCGGCTAAGGTGATGTTTATATTTTTAAACACCTTTTTTCTGATTGTGATTCCAAGTTGGATTTGTATTCGGAAATAGGTCATATATAAAGCACTGATTTTTTTGTGATTCCTTGCCTGTAGAAGTAGCTACAAATGTATATTTTTGCCGGGCTGGAAACCAAAGTCATGGCCTTTTCCCACAAAGCCACCTAACACTTCTCCCTACCCCCAAAATATGGGAAGATAGTATTTATTTAGACAGGTTAAGTGACATTCATTCTAATAATGACATGGGATTTGATGCCTAGAATTCCTTGTTGTTCGCTTCCCTTGCCTCCCCAACAAACCTGTGCTTCGGCCAGCTCTGAACCCTGAGGTTAGTCTGAGCTCAATCATCAGAACTCAAGCCAGTTTCCTGTGAGCTCATAAGGATGGCAAGAATGGCTTTCCCAAGAATGGTTTGGGGAAACAAATGCTTGTCATATTCAAATTGTTTCTGTTTCTTATAATTTGTTTCTCCTACCACCCTACTCCCGACTTACTAATCCCCAGCATTCCTACTTTCCTGTAATGGACAATCATAAATTTCCAGAGAAGTAAGAGTCTGTGGTCTGAAGCAAGCACGGTGACGGTGACATTGTTTGTTCAAGATATCTGGAGATGGTGCCAAATGCATAACAAAACATGGTTTTTGGCCTTCATTTGGCATTGATTTGTGCTACAGAGCTCAGAGTATCATTTCCGTCAGAAAGTTTTGTATTTTTAATGAGAGAAAATATTTTCAACAAGAGTCCTTGAAGAACTTTATAATGTTACTTTTTGAAAACCAAAGCCCTTCAAAATAAAGCAACTTTTAAAACTTCTTAATTTTAAATTTTGCTTTTATTTTATTTTTTTTAAATATATTTTATTGATTCATTACAGAGAGGAAAGGAGAGGGATAGAAAGTCAGAAACATCGATGAGAGAGAAACATCAATCAGCTGCCTCTTGCACACCCCCTACTGGGGATGTGCCCGCAGCCAAGGTATATGCCTTGACCAGAATCGAACCTGGGACCTTTCAGTCCGCAGGCTGACGCTCTATCCACTGAGCCAAACCGATTTTGGCTTAAATTTTGCTTTTAAATGGAACCTTCAGAGTGATCTTTCCAGAGTATTTTTTGCAAACAGTCACCATTGGTGTAATCCAGGTTACACAAAGTACTGGGTATGAGGTTACAAATACACTCTTTACAAGAAAGTGGCGGCAAGAAACAGCATTACTTACCAGCATGAATCCTGCCACTGGGCCTGAGCCAGAACTCTTTGCAATGACCTTGGAGATTGTGAATGGATGGAGATTTCAAATAAAGATAACATTCTCCCAGGAAGAACGTCAGTCATGGGTGAGCAGACCAGCATGCTCACCATGCCCAGTAGAGAGGGAGATCATGTTTTAGGAAATCCATTGCAAATGAATTAGAATGAAAAATAAGTTACAAATCATTTCATTTCTCAGATAATAAAAGAAAAGCCTGTTATCCACTAGAATAGAAAGGATAAGACACAGGGGAAAACTAGAAGTCCCAAAAGCCATCCCCCCAAGTCACATGTACCCCACAGTGCCAACTTCGTCCACGGGGATGCTTCCTTTGCTAGGAGGGGGGAAAAAAGCCCAAGAACAAAATTATTAGGTAGGCCCAGCACAGATGTTAGCCAACTTTGAAATAAAAAGCATAAGCATTATTATGAATGAGGCTAGGTCCAATCTGAAGGCTGGATAAATCACAGATTCTTGGCCACCGAGATGCCAGAGTTTCTCATCAGTAAGTGTGGGGGGCAGGGAGTTTCCTGGGGTAACAATTTGACAAATTCTCAGATGATATGATGTTACTGGTGTGGGACCATACTTTGAAAACAATTGTTCTAGTTTAAATCATTATCTTTGAGATATAAGAAAATGGAAACAGGATTTTAATGTAATCATTTGGACTTATCCTATATAATAAAAGGGTAATATGCAAATTAACCTAACAGCAGAAGGACTGGAACACCCATGGCCCCTCACTCTGACTGGCCACGCCCCCACGACCCTCACCCTGGCTGGCCATGCCCCCGAGTGGCCATCCACACAGCAGTCATGGGTGGGGCTGGCCAGCAAACTGCTCATGGCCCCTTGCCCCAGTTGGCCTGCCTCCTGATGGCCCCATTGGGGGGTGGGCCAGCTGGACCCTACCAGTGCACAAATTCATGCACTAGGCCTCTAGGTCTCATATAAGTATATACCCATGCAAACTTCAATAAAGGAGGCATTTTCCAGAATAATTCAAGCCACAAACTCCATTAAAAAAGTCTTACTTCATTAACATATTTTAAGCATAGGAAGGATTTTCCCCCCCAGGAAATAGGAGAGTGAATGTTTCTAAATTACCCCATGATGTGCTTCATTGCCCTTTTTCATTTGCACAGGGATAGCACTGTATCATTGGTCCTAAAAAGCATCTATTGAACTGTTCTCTAATAATAGCTTTACTCTAGTTTCCTGTTTGCACAAAGCCAGGAAATAATTGTGTTAGGAAATGGAGAGTGTGAGTGGTCAAGGGGTCTTCTAGATAAGCTGGTTGTAAGCTGTGTCCTTTTCATATCTCTGCTGTCAGGGGGAGAAAAGTCACAGGTAGTCTGATGAAGAGTTCAAGATGTATTGTTACTTTAAAGCTGGAGGAACCAAAGTGTCTTTGTCTTCAGGCTAGGCTGTAACTAGGAAGGCCCTGGAAGAGGTCATAGAACAGCCTCAAAATCTCAAGGAGGGATGTTAGGGCCATTAATACGTATTTTATCCCATATAATTAAACAATGACAAGGAATCCAAATAATCTTAGTGTTAGTTAAACCAACTCTTATTTAATGACAATATGAAGTTCTTTTAAAAATATTTTTTATTGATTTTAGAGAAGAAGGGAGAGGAAGAGAGAAATAGAAACATCAATGATGAGAGAGAATCATTGATCGGCTGCTCCCTGTATGCCCATCCCTGGTGATCGATCCCAAAACCCAGCCATGTGCCCTGACTAGGAATCAAACCATGACCTCCTGGCTTATAGATTGACACTCAACCACTGAGCTACACAAGCTGGACAGTATCAAGTTCTTAATTCCCAATCTATTTTGCTTGAATTTCTGACCTTTGTTTTGTAGGCCTACCTAAGTCTTTACATCTGGATTTTACTAGCATTTGTTATAGTTACAGTATCATAGATATTATAATGAAGTGACCCTGAAATTCTAGAACATATAGTAACTAGAGGCCTGTTGCATGAAATTCTCGCATGGGTAGGGTCTCTAGGCCTGGCCAGCAATCAAGGCTGATCTGTGGGGTGACCAGTGTGGTGACTAAGGGGCCCCCACTGGGACCCGCTTTGGCTGGCCTGGCACCGACTGCTTGCTGGCCCAACCCCCATAGCCGCCCTCTGTGGAGCAACAGGTGGGGCAATTGGGGGGACCCAGCTGGCTCCTGCCTTGGCTGGCCTAGGTGCCTGCGGATTCGGGGCAGCTCCAGCATTGAACATCTGGCCCTGGTGGTCATAGCAACTGGTCGTTCTGCTGTTTGGTTGATTTGCATATTAGCCTTTTATTACATAGGATTATTGAAAGTTGGCTGCTCATCTGCAAAGTAAAATCCCTTGTGAATTGTTTTCAAAATTTGCAGCTCAACACAAAGGCCTTGGTCTCATGTTGGTGGCAAAGTCCAGCTTTTATAGTCCCACCTTATCTTCTAAAGTGGACTTCCAATGCAAGTGCTTTAGATGGAGTGTCAGGTGTTCAGTTCAATCAAACAGTGAGCAAGAAGAAACTCTGTGATGGTCATTATAATTCTGATGTTTGTTGAGTCAAGTTTCTGACACTTGCCACTACGAGTCTAATGATCACATCCATCCTTATTTCCTTGCCAAATGAAATGTTTATACTCCTTTTACTTCTTGCCCATGTACAAGGTACATTATATTTGAGTCTGTTGTCAGCTGAGCCATAGGTGACTGGTAAATGCTAAGTATTGTATGTATAAACTGTGCTAACATCTGCTGCCAAAGTAAAGAAATGATGCCTGTGGCAGTTATGATAAAACAGGTCACACTATTTTCTTCATTCATCTGGACCCGAACAGATTTGAACAGAAACAGAAACAAAGACCAGTGGCCTTTGAGTGAGAAGACCTGGATTCTGGAGTTGGCTCTCCCTTTAACTATAGCTGTGAAGGATCAAGCATTGCAAGGGACATGGAAAAAGTCAGGGAGCTGTGCCAACCATCGGAGAGCCCTACTCAGACTTCCTTTTAAGAAAGAACCTGCTGCGAGGAGCACAGGGAGCGCAAACCTCCAGCTGCCACACCTGTAGGATTCATTGTTGCGCTTGCTCAAACCAAGTCCATGACGTCACCACACTGTTTCCAGGCAATGGCCAAGCATGCTGGGTATTAGAGCTGGATCCTTGTTGCCCAACATGGGACTCTTTTAATAGGCAATCTTTGCTCTGGGGCTTCTCATTGGCCTGGCCGAGATATCTCAGAGCTGAGTTGCAGGTTGAGGCTTTTCCTACCCACTCCTCCTTTATTCTTTTTTCCTTTTATAGGTGTCCCAGTGGTCATAAGTGTGAAGATTGTCTCTGCCTGCCTCTTTTCACTCTTCCCTTCATCTTTCATAGACAATCCTCCCAGTATATCTCTTGCATGTCTAATTCTGCCTTGATTTTTCTTTCTCAGAGGACCTGAACTGACAGAGTTTATTAGAATTCAGAGGAATTTCATTGCGCCAGTTGTAAAAAAAGAGCTAGAACACCTAGAGAAAGAAACTGTTCTTCAGACATCAATAGAGATGGGTTTCTCAGATTCATTTTAGTTCCTGAACTTGTAGTGACTTGGCATAATACATGCTCAGTGGACCTAAATTGTAGAAGTTAGAATAGCCCCAATCCATACAGTAGGGTTTTAGAATTCCTGCCTAGTTGAATAATTATGGGACTAATTACACTTACATAGTAAATAATTACATCCTATATGAAAGAGTTAATGCAACTTCCAAGTTGCCTAATATAAATAAAATAGGGAGCACTGAAAACATTGAGAACAAGGCACCTTCAGAAGTTAGTTCTCAATATCCTTGATTTAATAAATTAATCTCAAATGAATGAAAGTCCCCTTTCTGATAATTTCTGAGGAATCTCATCTATTACAAGGGAAAAGAGTCCTTGGGATGTTCAGGCTCAATACAAGGCTTGGTAAAGGGAACTCTCAACAAGCATCTTTGCCTTGTCTTCTTCCATGAGTTTTGAAGTTTTCATCTGTTTCCTGCCTGCTCATAATTAAGGTAGAGAAAGGAGAAAAGTCAGTGGGCTTTCAAATGGTAGCTTTTGGTGCAGGATGATATGGCTTTATCCTTTCATTAGGGAACTCCAAGCTGTCAAAATTCTAGGGTCTTTTCTCTTGGGATGGTGTCTTAATCATTCATGGTGGTGCAGATTTTTTTCTAGCATGCACCTCAAAACTCTTGCAGCCTCTACCCCTTACCCAGTTCCAAAGCTGTTCCCACATTCTTAGGAATTTATTATAGTAGCACCCTACTCTCAGTATCTATTTCTGACTTAGTTTGTTCAGGCTGCTGCAATAAAACAGCATAGACTGTGTATCTTATAAACAACAGAAAATTATTTCTGGAAGCTAGAAACTCCAAGGTGAAGGATGGTGGCAGTTTCTGAGTCTGGTGAGGCCTGCTTCCTGGTTCATCGATGGCTGTCTTCTTACTGTGTCCTCAGATGGTGGAAGAGGCAAGGAAGCTCTCTGGAGTTGCTTTTCTAAGGACACTAATCCAATTTATGAGAGGTCTTTTCTCATGAACTAATAACCTCCCAAAGGCTCCAGCATCAAATACTACCTCTTTGGGTTTAGGATTTCAACATATGAACTATGTAGGGACATAAACATTCAGATGACAGCAGATGATCTGTTCCCCCAAAGATGAAATTTGTATCTTTTTTCCGGAGGTATATGAGCCTAGCTTTCAGGATTCTGAGAGCCATATGGAAAAGGGGGTATATGAGTATGTGGAGTTGGGGGAAAATTAATGCCATTCAGTAGTTAGACTTCCACTTGATCCTCCTGTTTTCAGTACAGTGCACCCTCTCAGCTTTGTCTAGCATTGCTGAATCTGTGTCTCACTGGTTCATTTTCTCTATAGGGTAGAGCAGGTTATCTGTTTTAGTTTTCTGATCAGTTTGTAAGAGGCTGCTGCCTCCAGCAAAGAATGGGAAAGGGGAACCTATGAGTCTAACTTCTTATAGAAACTTGCAGTGAATTTTCTTTTCAGCTCCACCATCTACTTCCAATTTCAGAGGTATTGGTATCTCTCATTACTTCTAAAATTTTGTTGAATTATTTCCCCTCCCATTTAATTTTTTTTATCTTTATTGTTCAGTTTATTAATTACATTGTTCCCTTTTTTCTCCCCCTATAGTTCCCCTCCACCTGGTACCCATCCCACCCTCCCCTCTCACCTCCCCCTCCACTGTCCTCTCCCATAGTTGCATGATTTTTGCCCAGTCTCTTGCTGTACTTCCTACACCCCCTTTCTCCCCAAGAGTTGTCAGTCCATTCCCTCTCTATGTCCGTGATTCTGTTACATTCACCAGTATATCCTGTTCATCAGCTTATTAATTCACTTGATTTTTAGATTCATTTATTGATAGATGTGTATTTGTTGTCCCTAATTTACACTTTTATCTTTTTCTTTTTCCTCTTCTTAAAGAATACCTTTCAGCATTTCATATAATATTGGTTTGGTGGTGATGAACTCCTTTAGCTTTTTCTTATCTGCGAAGCACTTTATCTGACCTTCAATTCTGAATGATAGCTTTGTTGGATAGAGTAATCTTGGTTGTAGATTCTTGCTATTCATCACTTTGAATATTTCTTGCCACTCCCGTCTGGCCTGCATCATTTCTGTTGAGAAATCCGCTGACAATCGTATGGGTGCTCCCTTATAGGTAACCAACTGTTTCTCTCTTGCTGCTTTTAATATTCTCTCTGTCTTTTGCTCTTGGCATTTTAATTATGATGTACCTTGGTGTGATCCTCTTAGGGTTCCTATATATTGGGGTTTGGTGTGCTTCTTGGACTCCTAAGTCGATTTCTTTTACCAGGTGTGGGAAGTTTTCGGTCACTATTTCTTCAAATAGGTTTTCATTGTCTTGGTCTCTCTCTTTTTCTGGGACCCCTATAATTCGGATGTTGGTATGCTTGAGGTTGTCCCAGAGGCCCCTTACATTATCTTCAATTTTTTGGATTCTTTTGGTTTCTTGCTTTTTCAGCTGAGTGGATTTTACCTCTTTGTATTTCAAATCTTTAACTTGGTTCTTGGGGTGCTCCAGAGCACTTTTAGGTCTTTGTATAATATTTTTTGTTTCAGTTAGTGTATGCTTAATTTCTGGTTGGTCCTTTTTCATATCCTGGAGCGTCTCCTTTATGTCCTTGAGGGTCTCCTTCATTTCCTTGTAGGACTCATTCATTTCCAAGTTGGTCTTGATCATTTCCTTTGCGGTCTCGCTTATTTCCTTATAGGCCTCGACCTTTCGTTGGAGCCTCTTGAGAAACCCCATAACCGTGGTTTTGAATTCCATGTCCAGTCGTTTTTTTCCTCCATTTCTTTCACATCTGATTTCTTTCCATGTCTCTGCATGGTGGCTACTTCCCTGAGTTGGTCAATTAGCTTTGTGTGGTAGACTTCCTACTAGGGACAGTGGCTCAGCCTCCCCAGTTACCTGAGGTGGATATGGGTTGTACAGTCTTGCTGAAGTTAAGCTCAGGTTAATCGTTGTTAGCACTTGGAGGGGTTGACCTCCAGGCCAATTGTCTGTGAAGCTCAGCTGTGCTCAGGTTGGATGGGCGGAGTCTCCGGGCCAAGCAGACAGCGTTAGCTCCTCCCTATGTGGCCCCAGGGACTCTGTGCTGGAGGCAGTGGCTGCCAGCACCTCTGAGAGAGAGCCACTGTGGAGCTCCACCGGCTGCCGGGGAATTCAGACTCTCCCCAAATGAGTCTGCACACCCAATGTCTCACCCAGGGTCGTAAAACAAAGCAGTCTGATGGTTTTCCAAATGAGAGAGCAAGTCGCAGAGTGCTCTCTGCGTGGTCACGCAGCTGAGCTGTTCACGCAAGCTGCCTTCTCCACAAGCCGGGAGACCCCTGCAGCACCCGAGCTTCGGCGTGCCCTCCCACTATCCAGTTTTCACCCTATATGCTAGTGGGTTCCCTGGACTTCGCCCAGAGCTGGAGAATCAGTCCAGTGGGATGTCTTTGTCTCCCCGTTCAAGAAAACTGGCCGGTTTTCAGTCGCCCACCCTCTCCGCTGGCGCGCGCTCCAAACCTCTCTCTGCGCTAATCTTTCAAGACTGTTCGCCACCGCTCCTCTGAGTCACAGTGTCTTATTTTCACTTTTATTTGTGGAATTTTCACTCGGCCAGCTTTCTGGTGATTCTGGAAAGTGTTTGTTCTTTCGTTAAGTTGTAGTATTAAAATTGCTGAGCATGACGGCAAGATAGGTGTTTTACCTATGCCGCCATCTTGGTTCCTCCCATTTTATTTTTTAATAATGTATTTTTATTTATTTCATTGAGAAGGGGAATGGGAGAGAGATGCAGAAATATCAATGATGAGAGAGAATCATTGATCGGCTGCCTCCTGCACACCCTATACTGGGGATCAAGCCCACAACCCGTGTATATGCCCTGACCGGGAATCCAACCCTGATCTCCTGATTCTTAGGTCCACGCTTAACCTCTGAGCCATACCAGCTCAGTCCTTCCAATTTTTTTTTGGATTCATGCTTCTTCTTTCCACCCCCATTCATCCCCATTTGGATGAGGCTTGAGCTGGAACCAGTGGTAAATGCACATGTTTAATCTTTCATGTTTAACTGGAAAGCCCCTCTTAGGAAATCTGGAGGGGTGGTCTCTTGGCAGCAGTTGTTCCTATTGGTGGTGGCGGGTTACAGGGAGGAGTAAGCTTTTAGACTCTGAATATGTTAGTCTTGGGAGATCACACCTAACTCCATGATTTCAGCCTGAAGAAAATGGAGAACCTGTGAAATGAGCTGATATAAGTAGAATTAGCTCCAGATAGGCTCACTCTTTGAAGCACTTAATTCTCTTATTGTAGTTGAGTTAATTTTTTCAGTTACGTAGAATGAGGTTACAGTTGGAATATATTGTGGAAAGAGAATCAAGAAGCCATCCTCAAGAATGCTAGCTTGATTTTCTTTGAGTATACAAAAATCCCCTGAAAATGTAGGTGTCTTTTAATAATTAGTAATTAATTGACTTGGTTCAATTGGAGATCTGGTACATATAGGGGGTTGATCAAATAATAAAAATATTGAGAATTGTGAATGAAGGAGGGAAAAATTGGGAATTATTAGAAAGGAGGAAAGCTAGATTGAAACCCATGATGTTGGACCGGAATCAGAGGTGTAGTTATTATCAATGTATAGAGCTAAATATAAATATATAGATGCAAAGTTAGGTGAACACATGCACATTTCAATAATATACAGAACTAAATTTAAATGTAATTCTGTGGTGTGTGTGTGTGTGTATTTCCTAGCTCTGTCTACTGAGAGGACCAGGGAGCAACAACATCCTAACAGGTGAAGAATACATTTTAGACTAGATCTTGGCTTTTCAGTAACATTCTCCATTAAAAGCAACCAAGTCTCTCTGAGGAAACAGTTAATTCCTAGTCTGGGCAGAGGAAGTGAAAGAAGAACCTGAAAATTTTTTGATACCAGAAAGCAAAGAATGATCAAGAAAAGTTGGGACATATAGAAAGGCCAACTCTGAGGACAATTTGAGCATCAAAATAAATATTATAACCCATTAAATAAAACAGGAATCTGCAATTCCATGCTGACAAATAGTGAAATCATGCATAGGGAGAAAAAAAATGTATACAGTGTAATGACCACTAATAAATGGAGAAAGAATGACAGAACTAGAAAAACACTACTTGGCAACTGTCAGTAATAATTCAGGCAAGAAACAACAGTGGATGCTAGAACTAGTCGATAAACATTTAATGAGAGATAGGATACTTACTTAGTGTCTAAGTATCTCCTCTTAAAATAATTTTAATTATAAGAGAGTAAAGGATAACTTTATAGTGGAGAATCCTGACAGGGACCATCTTAATCAAGTAAAGTTAATAACACCAGTAATTTAAATTATATACCATCTAATAGGGTGCAATAAGATGAACATTGTTGTGATATATTTCTACCCTAAACCATAACTTGAATCTAATCATGAAAAAACATGGGGGAAACTCATATTGAGGCATAGTCTACAGAATAACTGGCCTATATTCCTCCCAAATGTCAAGATCAGATAAGTCAAGAAACAACTGAAAAATAGTCTCTATATTAAAGAAAACTAAGCAGACATGATAGTTAGATACCATATGTTATCTTGGATTGAACTTATTGCTACAACACTGTGGTTTTCAAAGTATGATCCCGGAACTTGGATAGAAATAAAAAATTGGAACCCAGGACGAACCTTCTGAATCTGAAACCCAATAATCTATGTTTCATGACACTTTTCATTGATTCTGATCCATACTAAAATTTGAGAGCCACTGTTATAAAACACACAGTGGAGGCAATTTTTAAAACTGTGTAGTAAATGATAACAATATGCTAATGTTAATTTCCTGCTTTTCATGTCATTATTTGTGGGAAATACATTCTTAATTATTCAGGAGTAACTGCAGCAAGTTAACTCTTAAATGGTCCTAAAATATAAAATTATATATAATATATACATATGTATATCTTTGCAATTTTTCAAGATGTTTAAAAAAATTCCAAAGAAAGAAAAAAATAATAAAATGGGAGGGGATATGTTATTTATTTATCATGCTAGGGAAAAAGTCTGACTCATATGCATTTCAACTGCTTTTATGTAATCAGATGTGGCACTAAATACAATGAATATATATTCCATTACATGTATGGTTAAATCTGCTATGGAAAATAGTTTGTTCTCCCAAGAACCATCTGTGTTTATTTTCAGGTTGAATCAACCCTAAGGTTGCTAACATTCTTTAAAACCATGTTGATGAATGACACAATCTCTGAATCACATCAAAGCCAATACGGTTTCTTTGGGGATTCCATATCAGTGGAAAAACATTTCTGCTGAATAGCATCTGTCTCTCCATATGTGGAAAGAGTCAATATACAAAACTGAAAAATAATTGTTTTCAAATAACTCGCTAGATGACATACACAGTCTTTTTTTTCAGCTGCATTCCTAATTGCTTGAATAAGGTCCATGAACTGATTTTTTTCCTTTCGCTGTAGATTCTTTGCAAGACTTTCCATTGCATACAACCAAAATACAGCAAGAGCAAAATATAGCCCGAGACAAGTACGTTTGTTGGATTTGATTCAAATATGCGGGTTTTATCTAAAAGGAAAAATCCTTTTAGAGTTAGAGAGGAAGTGAATCAGGCCCATGGACCTTGGCTAACTGACCGATACACAAACACTGGTGGTTGGTGGTTGTTTTTCTACTTTTGGTTGTCTACTTTGAAGCCATTATACAACATCCAAATCCCCAGCTCGTCCTCCCTGGCGCTTTGGTGGTTATGCATTTGTTCTGAGACTGCAAATGGAGAGTTCTCTTCCAGCTAACAAGTGTTCCTTTCCTAGCCCTAATCCTTCAGAAGATCTGAGTCTGATCAGCTATGTCTCAGCTGAAAAAGACTACATTTACTTTCATAAAGTTTATTTAGAGCATCCTGCTGCTAATGTCAGCACACAGATTGGGCAAGTTCCACCAAAAAAGATTTTCAGACTATTTGTACTCAATTAAATGTTTATTTAAAATTTCCTTTGGGTTTTATTGCCATAAATGTATTGTCCATTTTTCACACACTAGGCACTGTTGTTTAGTCTCAAGGGCATTGCTTATTACAAATTTAACAACTGTGACATATTAAAAACAACATTTAGGGAAGAAATGAAGGTTGAGAGGATGTGACCAGATGTTTCCATGGTGTTTCGCCAAAATGTCACTTAAATACCAACAAGATTTTAAAAGGAATTTTTTCACCAAAGTCTCTCTACCCACTTGACTAACTCCAAAATATGTTGTTCTCATCGTTGCATTAGAAAATCCATTTAGTTTTCATTTTAATGGCAGTTTTCTTGTGGATAGTTCAAATCTTTTCACTGTCATTTTCCTTTTATAAATTCACTATGGCCATATAAATAATAATGACTGTGCCACATGCTACCTATATGACCCAAACGTTCGTTCTTGTGACTAAAATAAGGATGCTGGTGCCTACCTTCTATGGTTGTGGTGGAAATTAAGTGAAATAATGGGTGTGACACTGCTAGCCCAGTACCTGGCACATAACAATGACACATTAAATAGTGTTTGTGTTGTTATTATAAACAGTGCTGATTATTGATACCAGCAAACCCCCCTACTAAATTCTAGATTGCCTTAGGAAAAAAAGCAATCGCCCCTCCAACTCTCCCTTTTCAGTCTCCTGTTGACATTGTTAATTAGCACAAGGAGAAAAAGGCCATCAAGAGGCAACTTTCAAAAAAAGTCATTATTATTTTTAGATAACTCTGGTGGCATTTAGGTTAGACCTCTCTCTGCTGATTTCTAAATTCAAGAGCATTTAGACAAGGAGCCTGCAGGTAATTAAAACAGAACAGAAAGATTGTCTGTACCCTAAACAGAAGTCTCCAAGTTTGCTCTCCTTCTGTGTGAAGTCTGCTAATGCCAGGGGGTTAATAGAACTTTTTAATGGTGGGCTGAGGCCCTGGAGTTTTTATGATGTGGTCCATATTAAAAAATATACAAAAATATCAAAGTCGGCAAAACAAATGCTGTACAACAGAGGTTTTTCAGGGAAAAAGGGATAAGCTTGATCCAAAAATATTTTGGAGGGTGGAGACATTCCAAGCATACCATTCCATGCCTGTGCCAATGGAATGTGGGCACAGCACAGGAACAATGTCCAAGGTTGGAGAGCTTTAGAGGACCAGGGAAATTCTGCGGGAAAAACACAAGCCAGTGAAGACCATCACTTCTCCCCCAACCAAGTTTCCCTGTTTACAGGTTGAAATTGTGACTTCTGAGTGAACTTTAGATCCATGAACTATGGATTCCAAAATTTTGTGACAAATTATTATAACTGCATTTTGCAAATGTACAGCACTACTCTGGGCAAACACACACACACACACACACACACACACACGCACACACACACACACACACTGAATTGGGAAGGAGAGATTGAACAAGTTCAAATTATTACATTTAAATACTCAACTGGGGCCCTAGCTGGTTTGACTCAGTGGATAGGCCTGTGAACTGAAGGGTTCCAGGTTCAATTCTGGTCAAGGGCACATGCCCAGGTTGCAGACTTGATCCCCAGTTGGAGGTGTGCAGGAGGCAGTCGATCAATGATTCTCTGTCATCGTTGATATTTCTGTCTTTCTCTCCCTTTCCATTCCTCTCTGAAATCAATAAAAATAGATTAAAAAGAACAACAACCTTGGAATATGGAGCATTTAAAAAAGTACCCTACTGGAAATAACATCTTGTTTCTTTCCACTATCTTTGATTCTAGGTGGGTAAAGGTGCAATAATGAAAATTTGCTGATCTTAAAAATAAGGGTAAATATGGGCTGCTTTTTCACAATAATCAGGAAAGGGGAGTGATTTCTAGACATAAAGGAACGTATCCCTTCCTGTCCCCAAATTCCTTGAATACAGTTTATTAGTTTGTTGGAATGGGTTTTGTTTTTTCTGTATCATTGTTGCTGATCCTTTAAGACAAACATGTCAAACTCAAAAGCTAACACAGGCCAAATAAATAAGGTTTAAATTTATGTGGGCCATAAAAAAAAATAAAAGCTTCAATTATCATAGTAGTTTTATTTTGATAGAGACATGCTGAATACACAGGACTGAAATAAATGAGAAATGAGAAATCGTTAACATAAAATAATAAAATATTTTAACAAAAATTAATATTTTTTCTTGAACATTAACTTACCAGATACTGAATAACTGCACAAATTAATAAGTGTAATGAAAATAAACCTATTTTTTTCTTGTTCTCTGAAAGCAAAATATTTCCTGTTGCGCACACCAAACAAGTCAGTCCAAGACTAATGACATGACAATCGGCTGCTAAAATATTCACTGATAGTATTAGTGGGGAGAAGATGGTGCACCTGCATGTAAGGCGTAAAGGGACATGAATGCAATATGATTATAGTAATTAGTCATTAGCGAACGTTGTAGTTCGTTATTAATAATTATGCATAGCAGGATATTGTAAAAATTAAGGTATGAAATTTTATTAAAACATTTCTTATATACTGTTATATTGGCTGGGCTGCAAAATATTCATTGTGGGTCACATGTAGCCCAGGGGTCACGAGTTTGACATGCTTGCTTTAAGACATGAAAGGATGTTGACTATGGAAGATTCCTCATTCCTAAGAACTGTATTGGCCCATAGTTTGTGGATCTGGTTTGGAGTTCTTCATTCTTCTCTGCAGGGACACTGAGAACATGAAGAGACATCTGGCTGTCCAAAAGGGACTGAGTGCTTTTCAGTAAAAAGGGAAGTGTCTTTCCCAAAATGCTTTGCTAACTTTTACTGAGGAAGCATTCTCTCTTTTTCCTTGACCTGGTAATCTACTTACCTGAATAAGAACCCATTATTCAGGAGGTTGCCTGGAGGTGGGGTGGTTCAGTACTACTCAAAAGTGGGATGCAGTTCACCTCAGTCAGAATCCCCTGGAGATTCCTGGGCCCTACTCCTGCCCCACTGAGTCCAGATCTTTAGGGTGAGAACTGGGAAGCTGCATGTTTACTGAGAGACTCAGTAATTCTTATGCATCTTCAAATGTGAGGGTCTCTTCAACATGGAAATAGTAGTGATGGCATAAAAGCCAGCCATGCTTTCTGCCTGATGCTCCTCTAGCTTTCAAGAGAGAGGTCAATGGCCCATCACTCTTAGGAAAAATACAGCTTGAACCAAAGAGAAAGTCATTTCCCCTCTTCTTAATGTTTTCTTTTAGCTCTGTTTTCCACCTTGGACTCAATCGTTCAGCCTTCTTTACACAGAATAGCAGTTGGAGTCAAGCAGCTCCCAAAACATTGCTGCAATTATTATTGGTTCTCGCTTTATTTCCGATGCCTCTGCATTGCTGGCATTTTTAGGCAAGAGAAGGGACACATACTAGCAGCTGAGTCACCTGATAGTCACCAGGTAGGTATGAGTAGGTCTGAGTCTCTGACACCTTCTGTATGGCAGTGGTTCTTGACCCTAACTGCACATTAAAATCACCTGGGAAGGTTTAAAACTCTCAATGTGTAGGCCATGTTCCAGACCAACGTCATCAGAACCTTTAGGGGTAGGACCAAGGCATCAGTACTTTGTAAAACTCCACTGGTGATTCCAGGGTTCGACGTAGGCCAAAAGTCACTGTTCTGGGACATCTGTAGAAAGTGCTTGGAGCCTTTTGAACACCTGAGGGAGGTCAGCAACATTTGTCTTTACAGATGGAACTTATTCTATCTGCAGTATATTCTAACAGGAGGAGACAAATGAGGAGGTTCCTCTTTCAAACATTTGTTCCTGGAGGGAATTTGAGTTTCTTTAGAATGTTCAACTATTATTACAGATCTAGCATGGAGTACTGCAGTATGAATGTTGTAAAGTACACATACATGGACTTACCCACAGTGTGTACTACCTCTGCCCACCTGTGAAATCCCCCCTACATCAATACTTCACTTTGTCTGTTTTAAGATAATCTATGAAATTTAACAGTCTTTGGCTTTTGCTGTCTTCTCAAGAGCCACTAACATATCTCCAGTGAGTTGAAACAGGGAAAGTTGTTTTAAACCATTGACTGTTTAATAAATTAGCACTGGACGGCTCTTAGCCTAATTTATCTCTGAAAGCCAATTTCCCAGGGTACTGGAGCAATACCACAAGAAAAATTATTTCCACTAAACACCACAAAAATGTCTTTCCTGTGATACTTCACTGAAGGGGTGACATGTATGAGATTCTCAGTCACAAAACAGGAAAGAAATGTTTGAAAGTTAAATTAAAAAGTAAAGCACAGTTAAGATTTTATTGAGCTTAAACCCCATTCCTACCCCTAAACATATAAATCTGTTCTGTGTTCTGTGTCTCCCACTCAGATGGGTGATAAATTTTGGATGCTGGATTCTTATGTCTCTAAAAATAACATTTACCTAAAGTGAAGTGCAACATCTGGGTCCTTTGGGGGACCACGAGGTGGCCTTTCAGGTTAATTATTTGTGTGGTCAGGTTAGGTTTCCCCATCCTGAAAGTGATACCGGTTTTGTTTCTCTTGGCCGCTGCCCATCACAGGTAGTGTCCTGTTCCCGTGACTTTCCCACAGACCTGCTCCTTCATGCAGAATGTCGTCCTCAATGCCCCAACATCGAGGAAATGGAATGTTTCCCATCTGCTCCCTGAGCTGGAGGACCTGCCGTACCTGGAGGCCCCTCGGTTACTGTGATTAGGGACAGACTGAAGAGTGTTCCCACTGCTGGCGTAGTTGGGGCCAACAGAACAGATCCATGCCTCTCTGCTATTCTGAAAGGAGTGTCGCTGCCATCTCCATGGGGAGATTTGCCTGCTTGTCTAGACTAGAGAGTGGATTGAGATGGTTCATAAGCATCTGTAGTGATTGCCCAAGTAGGAAAGGTAACAAGGCTGGTATTCAATTTATCAGAATAAGACCCTTTTACCTTCCTTTCCAGCATTCTAGTCCATATTCCAAAACAGGCTAATACCATGGAAAAAAGAAGCCTTATGAAGGAATGTGGTGAGAGCAACCAGCTGTCCTGGGTGATCCTGGGAAATGATGTGTTTTCTTTTTTAATATGGATAACATCACAGACAGTTTTGAAATAAATTTTAAAAATCTCTAGATCTTTGTATAAATTTGAATCCAAACATTTTCATCCACAACATAAATTTTTCCGGGCACTGGCTCAAGAACTGGGAGTTATCTTTTCATTTTCCCAGCTTTCTCTACAAAATTCTGTTTGTTATTCCTTCTTTTTTTTCATTTTCTTGGCTATTACCTCTTTTTTTTTTAACCCGATTACTTCATTTTGATGTATTGTAAAAGGTTCCTGATTCATCCTCAGACCTTTAGCCTTTCAAAATTAAAGGCCATTCTGTATAGCACCACCAGAACAAGCTTCTTGGATTATTACTTTGCTCAAATCACTTCTCTTTTTTTAACTTTGACAGTGGCTATCACATTAACTGCTAAAAGAAAATCATGGCACTTTATTCTGGTGTTTACAGTTTGGTCCCAAAGTATGCTTCCTGTTCTATACTATTTCCCATGTTCCAGCTAAATGACACTTCAAAACCCCCCATTTCTTAATATCATATTTCCCTATCTTACCTCTAGCTCACATCATTGCCATCATCTGGACTGTCACTTCTCTCATTTGTCCTTGATGAAATCTTGCTTTTTCTCTAAACCCAATTCAGAAGCTCCCTCTTGCTTTCCTAAAGTCTTTTCTGGCCACGTTAATCAGAGCTGTCTTTGCCTCTCTGTGCCCAAACATTTGATCAGGGCTACTATCAGAGCCTATAACATGGAATTCTTGTACTATAGTTATTTGGGTACCTGATTTAGCTCTCTCGTTGTGTTGCAATTTCTAGAAGCCATGAACCATGTCCTTATTCTTCAACATGCCTTGTATATGTTGGATGATGAATGAGGAAATAAAAGAATAAAATTAAATACTATCCCCTTCCTACCAGGCTAGCATGGCTCAGATGTTGAATGTCAACCTATGAACCTGGAGGTCATGGTTTGATTCCTGGTTAGAGCACCTGCCTGGGTTGAGGTCTTGATTACCAGTAGGGGGTGTGCAGGAGGCAGCTGATCAATGAGTCTTTCTCATTATTGATGTTTCTATCTCGTTCCCTTTCCCTTCATCTCTGAAATCAATAAAGAATATGTTAAAAATGAAGTAATTAAAAAAACACTACCCCTTCCATTTCTAATATTTACACTGAAAAAGTGGAGAAATATCTAGGACATCTAATGTCAGGGCCATCATTAAGCCTGGGAAACCTTGGCACATCTGAGTTTAGGTCAGTTTCTAAGGACCATCACTGGGTTCAGAGGCTTATCTGGATGAATGGGTCCTCCCAGGTCTTTGGAATTTCAGGAGTGGAAGTGGGCAGAGGTGTGGTCCTGTAGTCATAAAACATGTATTTTTAAAAATTTAACCGGAGATTGCATAACTCTGAAAATTGAGGCTCAGAGTTGGCAAGTATGTGGTGCAGGTGGCCTGGGTGCTGCTGAGTGGGTTCACCTTTGGCATGATTACCCTGGAAGCCTGGCTATAAGACATGAGCAGATCTGAATTTACAGGCAAAAGACACTTAAAAGGAAAAAATACATCAAAACATTGAAGTGATGCAACAAATTTCCAATCTTGGTCAGCCTGTTTGCATGACAAGAGGGGCTAGTACATCGGAATAATATGCTCTTAAAAACTAACTTCTCTTTACTCAAATTATTTTTGCAAGAAAGGATTCTGGGTAAATGTGAACCATTGTATTTTATACATAACAATTCTACATAACAACAGTGTAAATCCAGCCCTCTGCTTCTCCTGCCATAGTACCAGCCCTTTGCTGTAGTACCAAGACTGTGTTAGCATTAACAAAATGAAAAAATTGCTCAAAGAGTGAATATGAAGGTGAATTAACTGGATATTTTGGCCACACAAAGTTTTATCTTCTTTAATAGCAGGTATTGAGATCTGAACTTGTTGATAATTATCTATATTATCTCTTAATTCCACTTTGCCTAGGCAGCCTTAGTTTTTAAAAATATATTTTTATTGTTGATAGTATAAATGTCTCCCATTTCTCCCCCCCCCTTTATACCCCTCCTCCCATCTTCTACCCATCCCCCAGGTCTTCACTACCCTAATGCCCATGTCCATGGGCTAAGCATATAAGTATGTAAGTTCTTTGGTTTATCTCTTCTTATCCTCCCAACCTACATCAAGATATGTTAGTCTTCTCCATGCCTCCATGCTTCAAGTCTTATTTTGTTGGTCAGTTCATTTTGTTCATTAGATTCTACAAATAAGTAAGATCATGTGATATTTGTCTTTCCAGGTTGGCTTATCTCTCTTAGCATAATATTTTCCAGGTCCATCCATGTTGTCCCAAAGAATAAGAGAGCCGTCTTTTATAGATGCATAGTATCCCATAGTGTAAATATCCCACAGCTTTTTTACTCATTCATCTACTGATGGGCACTTGGGCTGGCTGTTTCCAAATCTTAGCTATCATAAACAACAATACTATGAACATAGGGGTGCATATATTCTCTGATTGGTATTTTGGGGAATTTTTTATATATAAATGAAAGTAATTGTAATTTTCACCATCCCATGGAATTATAATGAGGATTAAATAACAATTGTGAAAAGCACATTTAAAAAGTATGGGGTAGATGGGTGGATGGGAAGAGATTAACCAAAGAATTTGTATGCATACTAGAGGCCCAATGCCCGAAATTCATGCAAGTGTAGGCCTCCCTTCCCCCAGCTGCCAGCACCACTTTCCTCTGGCACCAGGGCTTCCCTTGCAGCCCCGGGTTTGTCCAGGAAGACATCCACTCTAATTAGCATTTATGCTTTTATTATTATAGACTATTTATAGATATGCACAACACATGGACACAGATAATAGTGTGGTGAAGGCCTGTGGTAAGTGAGAAGGTGTCAATGGGGAAAAAAGGGTACATCTGTATTACTTTCAACAATAAAGATAAATTTAAAAAATACTTTATACCTTCTGAAGCACAGTATATGTGTTTGTGTGTTGTTGGTTTGTATGTGTTATTTGGATAAAGCTGTTGATTACTCTCTGGATTGCATTTAGTCCTTTAAGCCATGTTCTTCTTTTAAGTTTGTATAGATAGATACATAGGTAGATGATGGATGGATAAATGGCTAGATGTATGGGTAGATGGATATATAGACACTAGAGGCCTGGTGCATGAAATTCATGCATGGGGGATGGGGGGTGTCCCTAGTCCAGCCTGCACCATCTCCAATCTGGAACCCCTCGAGGGATGTCCATCTTCCCATTTAGGCCCGATCCCAGTAGGATCGGGCCTAAGCGGGCAGTCGGACATCCTTCTCACAATCTAAGACTGCTGTCTCCAAACTGCTCACCTGCCTGTCTCCCTGAGTGCCCCTAACTGCTTCTGCCTGCTAGCCTGATCACCCGCTAACCACTACCATGCCAGCCTAATTGATGTCTAACTGCTCTTCTGCCAGCCTGTTTGCCCCAACTTCCCTCCTCTGCCGGCCTGATCACCCACAACTGCCCTCCCTTGCAGGCCTGGAACCTCCCAATGGTCCTCCCCTGCTGGCCAACTTGTGGTGGCCATTTTGTGTCCACATGGGGGCAGGATCTTTGATCACATGGGGGCACCATCTTGTGTGTTGAAGTGATGGTCAATCTGTGTATTACTTTTATTAGATAGAATGTACATATCCATATAGTTCTATTTTAAATATACATATCTAATAACCAATTATACTTTATCAAGTAATAAACACCTTAGAAGTAAAACAAAATTAGGAGATTAGGCTGAATTGATTTTACAAATACTGTTTGTGTGGTTTTAAACATAATTTTAGATTCTTCCAATACTTGGAAAATGTCCCCTAATGCAGTGGCTTCTAAATGTGGTTTATAGGCCCATACTGGTCCATAAACTATTTATTCCTAATAGCAATGATAATAAGCACATGGCCTAGTTCACTATTTCTCTCCCCAATTCCCTGAATATCTTGATTTATATTTTGACAAAAGCTACGTAAGTTCTCACAAACTTTCAAACAACATTTTACATAGTAGCATGCTCTAATGGCATTTTACTATTTGGGTATCTATTCATTCAATCAACAAGCACTTATTGGGCACCCTATTAATTAAGGTAATCCTAGAGGTGGTAACAAGTCCTAAATGTACTGTCATGAAAATCTGTTTCCCATACATGTCAGTCTGTGCAGGTGCTCTAGGTCTGATGCCCTTCTAAGGCATTTTGAGGAAAATGGCTCCTTCCGTCTGGCGGCGCATTCTTTTCTAGGCCGCAGAGCCCTCCTCAGTTAGGTAGCAATGGGGGAAGAGATGGTGGGGAAGGTGCAGCCCCTTATTAACAGTTCAAGAGTGACACACATCACTCCTGCTCATATTCTTTCTGTGAGAACAAGTGCCCTCCCTTATCCTCATGCAAAGGACCTGGCAAATGTAATCCCTGTCTTTGTGGACACTTCCCAGCATTAACCCTTCAGTAGGGAAGGGGAGCGTTAAGTATATATTAATTATTTTTATTAGAGGTTTATTGAGATATGATTCACAAACTATACAATTAACTAATTTAAATCATATAATTTAATGGTGGATAGTATACTTATAAATATGCACAACCATCACCACAACCAATTTTAGAATAGTGTCATCATCTCAAAAAACTCTATGCTTTACTTGTCAGCCTGTTATCACTCATTGCTCCCAGACTTGTGCAAACACTAATCTACTTTCTGCCTTTTTAGATCTGCCTATTTTTGACATTTTACATAAAAGGAATCACACAATATGTGGTCTTTTCTGACTTCTTTCACTTAATGTTTTCCCGGTTCAGTTTTGTTGTCACATATATCAGTACTTCATTGCTTTTTGTGATTAATTAATCCATTGTAATTTTCCATTGTAAAAGGTATACCACACTTTGTTTACCCATTAATTTTCCATTGTAAAAGGTATACCACATTTTGTTTACCCATTCATCATTTAGTGGACATTTGGTTGTTTCCATCTTTTGGGTATTATGAATACTGCTGCTATAAACATTTGTTTGAGTCCTCCAACTATATTCTTCTTTTACAAGATTGGTTTGGTTATTCTAAATCCCTTGCAATTTCATATGAATTTTATTAATTTAAATTTTTAATTATTGATTTTAGAGAGAGAGGGAAAGAGATAATGAGTGGGTGAGAAAGAGAAAAACATCAATTTGTTATCTCACTTTAGTTTCATTGGTTGATTCTTGTGTGTGCTCTGACTAGGAAACCCACAACCTTGGCATATCTGATGATGCTCTAATCAACTGAGCTACCTAGCCAGGGTTCCATATGAATTTTGGGAATAGCTTGCTAATTTCTACAAAGAAGTCAGATAGGATTTGGATAGAGTTTTGTTGAATGTATAGGTTAATTTGGGGAATATTGGCATCATAATAATATTAACTCATTTGATCCATGAACATGGAATATTTTCATTCTTTAAATATTATTTAACAATGATTTATAATTTTCAGAGAATAAACTTTTATACTTTTGTTAAATCTATTTATAAATATTTTATTTTTGATGTTATAAATGGAATTATTTCTTAATTTCATTTTTGGATTATTCATTACAAGTTTATAGAAATACTAGTCTTTTTTTATATTGATTTCATTCATATCTTATAACCTTGCTGAAGTAATTTATTCCAAAGATTTTTAGTGAATTAATTAGGATTTCTACATAAAAGTTTGTCATCTGCAAATATAGTTTTACTTTTTTCTTTCTAGTCTAGATGGCTCATTTATTTTTCTTGCCTAATTACTCTGGTAAGAACCGCCAGTATAATGTTGAATAGAAGTGGTGAGAGTAGACATCCTTGTCTGGTATCTGAACCTGAGGAGAAAGGATTGTTTTTGTAGATGCCTTTTACTAAGCGGAGAAAGTTTCCTCCTATTCCTAGTTTGTTGAGTGTTTTTATCATGAAAGGGTTTGGGATTTTGTCAAATGCTTTTACTTCATTGATTGGGATGATCATGTGGTTTTTGTTTTTAGCCTATTGATACAGTGTATTACATTAATTGATTTTCAGATGTTAAACCAACCTTGCATCCTGGGATAAATCCCAATTGGTCACAGTTTATAATTATTTTTGTATGCTGCTTGATTTGGTTTGCTAGTATTTTGTTGAGGATTTTTGTGTCCATACTCATAAGAGATATTGGTCTGTAATTTTCTTTGATATTTTGTCTGGGACTGGTTTCATACAGTGAATTAGAGAGTGTTCTCCCCTCTTGTATGTTTTTGAAGAGTTGATATTGATAATTCTTTAAATGATTTGTGAAATTCACTAGTGAAGTTATCTGGGCCTGGGTTTTATGTATCGGTTTTTTAAAAATATTACCATTTACTTGTTATAGTTATGTTCAGATTGTATCTTCTGCTTTTATGTAGAAGTCCATTTAATGTAAGCTGTTTGAGTCATTGGCATTCAACTCTTTATAGTAGTCTTTTATAATTCTTCCTATTTTGGTATTTTCAATAGTAATGCCATTTCTGATGCTAGTAATTTGAGCCTTCTCTCTTTTTTTTTTTTCTCAGTCAGTTTAGCTAAAGGTTAATTAATTTTCTTAGTATTTTCAAAGAACCAGCTTTTAGTTTCATTGATTTTTTCTATTGTTTTTATATTACCTGTTGCTTTAATTTCCCTTTTTATTAGTCCTTTATTCTGCTTGCTGTGGATATAGTTTGCTCTTCTTTTTCCACTGTATTGAGGTATTGAGGTGGAAGGTTAAATTAATGATTTGAGATCTACATTTCTTATTTTTTTAATTTAGGTATTTACAGCTATAAATTTACCTTTAAGCACTGCTTTATTTGCATGCATCATGTTTTGGTATGTTGTGTTTCCCTTTTCGTTTGCCATTTTCTAATTGCCATTTTGGTTTCCTCTTTGGACCATCAATTACTTGGAATGTGTTGTTTAGCTTTCATATATTTGTGCATTTCCAATTTTTTGGTTTTTGATTTAAAATTTTATTCTATTATGGTCAGAGAGCATATTAGTACTATTTTTATTTTTTTAAAATCAATCAAGGTTTGCTTTATAGCCTAACATATGGTCTACCTTGGAGAAAGTCCTATGTGCAGAATCTATAGTCTACTGTTGTTGGGTGGAGTGTTCTGCAGATGTATGTTGAATATACAGTCATGCATCACTTAATAATGGGGATACATTCTGAAAAATGACTGTTCATAATTGTACAAACATCATGAGTACACTTATGTAAACCTAGATAGCCTACTGTACACCTAGGCTATACAGAGTGGGGTAAAAGTAGGTTTTCAGTTGTTTATATGTAAAATAATACAAATTAATAAATAATAATACAAGAATAAACTCTTTGCATACTCACAACTATAATCCTGTTTTGTCCCCCCTGTATGGTGCTGGATTTAGTTTGCTGTGTTGCTCCTAGGATACAAACCTGTACATGTTATTGTACTGAATATTATGGGTAATTGTAACACAACAGTAAATATTTATGTATTTAAACTTATCTAAACATAGGAAAGGCACAGTTAAAATGCAGTATGAAAGATTAAAAATGATACATCTGTAAGTAAAATAGGGCATTTACCATGCATGGAGCTTGTAGGACTGGAAGTTACTCTATATGAGTTGGCAAGTGGTGGTGAATGAATGTGAAGGACTGGATGCTACTGTACAGGACTGCAGATTTTACAAACACTGTCCCATCAGCCCATTCCCTGCTTCCTTTCTACAGGGTCAGAGATAGGACATCAAAGTCCTGGATGCTACTCCATGAGCAGGGTTGTAGGCTGGGTTGATGAGAAATATTGAGGGAAAACTGGCTTGGTAACACATAGATAACCACAATCGTGACTGTCAGGAGAGAGTAAAAAGAAGAATAAAAATTCAGGATGGAAAGATAAAGAAACATAAGCAACTGTCATGGCAATGTTGTTTTGGCTGTTACATGTTGGAGCAGTGGTCAGATGAAGGAACTTTGTGGTATTCATTAAAATAGAGGGTGTTTAAAATGGAGAGGGGATAGAACTGAGGACTCAATGTGGTTTTTTTGTTTGTTTGCTTATTGTTAATCTTTACTCAAGGATATTTTCCCCACTGATTTTCAGAAAGACTGGACGGGAGGGGGCGAGACAGAGAGAAGCATTTATGTGAGAGAGAACATCAATTGCTTATCTCCCAACTGGGGCCAGAGATTGAGCCTATAATTGTGGTATGTGCTCTCGATTGGAATCAAACCTGTGACACTTCAGTCCATGGGCTGGCACTCTAACCACTGAGCTAAGCCAGCGAGGACTAGTGTTTTATTTTACTGTGGAAATTTGTTTTTGCTTCGATTATCTTATGTGGCACAAAAATTCTCTCTGGCGTGGAATTGATAGAAGAAATAAAACTTATCTATGTTTTACATTATTACAACCTGAAAATATTTCCTAATGGCTCCACACTACCACACAAAGTTTTTATACAAGTGGCAGAGACACTTAATACTTTTAGGATGGCTCCTGTGGACCTGCATCCTTTCACAGGATCTTAGGCTCTCAACAAAGAATTTATAGCGATGTGCTCTTGAAGACTGTCAAGGGAGATCTGGGAGGGCTGTAAGCACCTCTTAATAAGGAGGGCTGGGGACAGGCTCCTTTGTGCTGAAGTAGGTCTGTGGCTGACCAATTGGGATGTAATCTGTGCACTAAAATGTGAGGTGCTATTGCCAGACCCCGTAGATATTGCTCCCACTGGAGAAAAAAAATAAAGCCTCCTGAACCACATATCCTTTCATTTCTTACAGGAAATTCAGTTCCACTATAATCTTAAGAGACCACTGTCATATATGTGGTCCATTGTTGACCGAAATGTCATTATGTGGCACATGATATAGTTGGTTCATAGTGTTCAAATCTTTTATTTTCTTGTGGACCTCTGCTTTTGTTCTATCCATTATTGAAGTGGAGTACCACAGTCTCCAACTACTTTTGTTGAATTATCTATTTCTGCTGTCGTTGTCTTTCCTTTATGTACTTTAGTACTCTGATTTTAGAGTCATATCCTATATAATAAAGAGCCAATATGTTAATTAGACTGGACAGTGGAATGACCTTCCAGTGGGCGAAGGGGCAGGGCTAGTGAGCCTGCATTGCCAGGCCAGCCATGTCTATCCGGTGCCACCCCTTCCACAGAGGTGGCAAGAGAGGGGGCTGTGTGGTCCCGGTGCTTCCACAGAGGCAGGATAGGGTACGATCACAGCCCCTCAACCTCCCACAGCTCCTCCCCCAGCTGGCCTGGCCCCTGATTTGCTCCCCCAACTAGTGTGGGGGGTGTTAGTGGGAGGGTCAGTGCTAAGGAGCAGTGAGCCCAGCTTCTGGTTGAGCGGCGCTGCCCTCCCACCCCCTACCCTCACTCAGCTGGCTCACTGCTGGCAAGTGCAGTGGTGGTAGCAGGAACCTCTACTGCCTCCATGACAGGTAGGCAGTAAGGAGCGAGGGGTCCTGGACTGTGAAAATCCTGTACTGCAAGAGGGATGCCTGAGTGCTGGCTTGGGAATTGGGCCTAAGCCAGCAGGCGTATATTCCCCGAGGAGTCCTAGACTGGGAGAGGGCACAGGCTGGGCTGAGGGACCCTCCCCTCTTCCCCCAGTGCACAAATTTCATGCACATGTTTATAATTGTAATATCTTTCTAATGTACTTTTCTTTTCTTCTTATTATACAATGCATATCTTTTATCTGTTAGTATAGCCACCCTATCTTTCCTGTGGTTGATGTTTGCATAATATATAATTTTCTTTGTATCTTTGAATATAAAGAATGTCTCCTATAGAGAGCATATAGTTGAATCTTTGCTTGGGTTGTTATACCATTCACATTTAACAATATTATTGGCTAAAGTTTGAAAAACAGACAAAACAAATTGCATCAAAGGAATATCCTTATATTAAAATTTCTACAAATATGTGAATAGATAAGATCAATGGGTCCATGAAAATGAATTTTTAAAATTATATTTTTATGACTTCAGAGAGGAAGGAAGAGGAAGAGAAAGATAGAAACATCAATGATGAGAGTGAATTATGGCTTGGCTGCCTCCTGCACACCCCACACTGGGAGTGAAGCCCACAAACTGGGCATGTGCCCTGACTGGGAATTGAACCATGACCTACTACTGGTTCATAGGTTGACGCTCAACCACTGAGCCATGCAAGCTGGGCTGAAAATTAATTTTAAATGAGGAGCTATATCATTTAGCAGCTTTGTGATCTGGGATAAGTCAGTTAATCTTTCTGAATCAGGCTCCTCATCTACAAAATGCAGATATTATGATATCCTCTAACCTCATGGCATTGCTACAAAGATCAAAAGTGAACATATGAGTGAAGGAATTTTGAAAACTATAGAAAGCAACATAAGTGCTAATAATTAAAAATAATATTATGAGTGGAAAATGGAATTTGAATTGCTGACCATGAATGAGGTCTGTGATGAACAATCTTAAATGTTCCGTATTCAGTTCCTGAGCTCTTGACCTGTGAACAGTTCATCACATAAGCTATGAAAAAGAATCTCATGCTGGGTGAAAGATTTAGGAATTGGGAAAACCACTTTTTCTTTTAAAGGCTAGTCCTCTCATCAATCTAACAACCAAGTTGTGAACATCTGCACATACCTTTAAATTAGGATCCCCTTTTACTCATTTAGGCAGCTTTATAGACTCTCTGGAGTTCTCACTCAAGCTGATCTGGAAAATTCACCCAATTCCTAAAGGTGGCTTGAGCGACTAACGAGATAACTTGTACCAATTTTATGGCTCTAGTTGTTCAAATAAAACTTGCCTTGATGGTAGAAGGCTCAGAGTAAGGTTGAGAATCACAGTCCAGGAAAGTCAGCTGACCCGGCTGCTTTCCTTAAGCGTGTGTCTGAGAAGCAACATCTTTTTAAGACTAAAAGAGTTTATTTGAACTATAACTAAAAGAAACTAAGTACCAGTCACCACTAGCAAGGGTGATCTTTATCTGTTTTTGCTGGCCTGTGAGCAGGGGAAGGAATCTTAAAAGGCTCCAGCAGCTGCAGACTCCTCAGAGAACATCTCCCGCACATTGCTGACATGTCTTGGATTTTTCCAACCTGACTTTGTGTTACAAGAAATTACCATGGGAGTGAATGTCCTCCCACATGGGTGACCCCACGTGGGTGTTACCAACTATCCCTCCTGCCGCAGAATCAGCATTCCCTGGTCTTATTTCTTGTAAAGGCCAGTGATAGCTTTGCGAAAAGTTCCGTGATCCACTCCTGGCTTGGAAGGCTCTGTCCCAGCACCTGTGAGCCCTCACCCTGAGAGACGGATAATGTGCTAATTACCCCGAACCCAAAAATGTAAGCTGTAAACAAATGAGAGCTGTGTTTATCATCAATCAGTTTTATGACCTTCTGATGGTGATGATATCAGTGGCGTTTACACTGGGAGACCGCACAGCATTCTCCAGCAGCTGGCCGCTTCTGTTGCTTGTGAGCAGAGAATGATGTGGCCCATTAATTGTAGTCCTTGCACTGAAGGACATGTTACCTTGACCAAATGGCCAATCTGCTCTTGGAATGGCCAAATAAATTATTTTCAAAAATCTCTAAGTCAGCTGGCAGGCTTTCTCAAATCATCTGTGGTTTGAGGTCCATCCTCCCTCCGCCCTCTTGCCCCCATGAAAAACTGAAAATGCGTTCTTTTGGGGCTGTAACTTGACATATACATGATCTGAAGACAGTGGGGAGATAATCTAATCCCAAAGGGAGAGTGACAGGCTTGACCTGGATGCACAAAGAGCTCACCCCCTCACATTTCAGACTGACCTTTGCTGTGTCATTCTCCCTGCCCTCCTTAAGCTGTTTCTCCACCTGAACTCTGACTTGGGGATGAATCCAGAGCATATGCCTGCAGCGCATGTTGCTATAATCAGACCAGGAGGACACATGTAAAATGTAAATATCATAAAATGTGGCAAGAGAAATATTTACACCAATCTGCGGTTCTGATCAAAGCTAAAATCGCTGGGTTCTTGCATGAAAACTTCTGGCTGCATATGTGAGATTTGCAACTGCCTTTGGCACCTGTGTAAATTATGATATGTGCTGTGCTGAACAATGTCCTGAGGGTCCCCAAAGCCTGCTTCTTTGATACCAAGATCCTTTCATATGGAGTCCTGCCAAAGTGGGCAGATGCAGGTATGAGAACTTTGGCTGCATTTGGGTTGGTTCACAGTACAAAATGTTTATCAGTGAAAGCTTAAATGCATTTTGCTCCCAAGCTCCTTGCCCTTCATTTAAAGACCCTTGAGAAAACCAAGCCCATCTGTTTCTCATGCATTTACACTTTACTCATCAAAATGTTGGTTTTGGTTAAATTCCTTAGTTTTCATTTCAAGAAACCTTTAAGAATGCAGAGGAGGGAAGAGATGGGTAATTAGCAAGGAGTGCTGATGACCCTAAACTCAGTGTTACTTTTGGTTCACTGTATGGTGACAAGCAGTAGTGTTCCCCACTTATCCCACTACTAGTATTAGTCTCCCTAAATTTTTTTAACAATATAGTTCTTCACTTCTACTCCATAACCAGGGATTTAAATCAAGCTACTAGTAGAATCTTCTAGCGTTTCATGAGAGGACATTCATGGGATCTCATTCTTGACCTTTTCTTTCAGTTTTTAAAAATCATTTTAAATTTTTTCAATTATAGTTAAAATATATTATTATATTAGTTTCAGGTATACACCTCATTGATTAGACATTACAAAACTAACTTACAAAATAATCATCTCAATAAATCTAGTACTCATATGACACTATACCTAGTTATTATAATATTATTGACTATATTCCTTGTAATGTACTTTACATCCCCATGATGTTTCATAACAACCATTTTGTACTTACTCTCTTCACCTTTTCACTCATCTTCCCAACACTCCTCCCATCTAGCAACTGTCAAAATATTCTCAATATCTTTGAATCTGTTTCTCTTCTGCTTGTTTATTTAATTTGTTTTTCAGATTCAATTATTGATAGATATGTACTTATTGCCATTTTATTGTTCATATTTTTAATCTTTCTTCTTCTTCTTCTTCTTCTTAAAAAAGATCCTTGAACATTTTATATAGTACTGGCTTGGTGGTGATGAACTCCTTTAGTTTTTTTTTCTTATCTGGGAATCTCTCTGTTCTTCGAATCTAAATGAAAGCTTTGCTAGGTAGAGTACTCTTGGTTGTAGATCCTTGCTTTTCATCACTTTGAATATTTTTTCAAGTCCCTTCTAGCCTGCAAAGTTTTTGTTGAGAAATCAGCTTACAGTCTTATGGGAGCTCCCTTGTACGTAACTAACTGCTTTTCTTTTGCTGCTTTTAAGATTCTCTCTTTGTCTTTAACCTTTTTCATTTTAATTATTATTTGCCTCTTTGGGTTCCTCTTGTTTGGGTATGTGTGCTTCCTGGATTTGTATGTCTGTTTCCTTCACATGTTAGGGAAATTTTCTGTCATTACTTTTTCAAATAAGTTTTCAATTTCTTGTTCTCTCTCTTCTCCTTCCAGCACTCCCATAATGTGAATATTTGTACACTTGAAGTTGTACACTGTTCTTATATATTTTTTTGGTATTTTGTTCTGATTTGGAGTTTTTTCCTTCCTTATATTCCAAATCAGTGATTTGATTCTCAGCTTCATCTACTCTACTGTTGATTCCCTATAATTTAGTCTTCATTTAAGTTAGTGTATCCTTCATTTTTGACTTTTTTATGTTGTTGAAGTTCACTCTGCATCTAATAGATTGCTTGTCTCCATTTAGTTTAGTTTTTTTTTTTTTTTTGAAGTTTATTCTGTTCTTTAATTTGGGCCATGTTTCTTTGTCTCCTCATTTTGGTAACCTCCCTGTGTTTATTTCTATGTATTAGGCAGACCTACTACATTTTCCAGGATTGGCAGAGTGGCATATAGTAGGTGTTCTATAGGGTCCAGTGGCACAGCCTCCCCAATCACCCAGGCTGGGCACTTATGGTGTGCCTTCTATGTGGGCTTTGTTCACCTTCTTGTAGTTGAGTCTTGATTGCTGTTGGCATGTCCATGAGATGACTTACACCCTCAGGCAGAACAGCTATAAGGATTAGCTGCAACTATCTTGGAGGATCAGCTGTACAGGGGCCCATCCCATAAGCAAGACTTACTTCAGAAAGGCTCTGGTGCCTGCTGAGTTTTCCATTTGAGTATGTCACTTATGGAGGAGGTTGGGTGGTGGTGCTTTAACATGGTCTAAAGCTGATTTGGGGGGCCTCCTGAAAGGTACAAGTATGTGCTCTTCCCTGGGCCACCTGGCATAAACTACAAGGTGATCTACAGATAGCTGCTACTTTTGCTGGAATTGGAGGTGCACAGGCAAATTCAAGCTAAGAACCAAGGCTGTCTGCTGCTAGTGCCAGGCCTAGAGATGCTTAATGAAAGATACAGGATACACTGAGGCCAGATACTGCTTGTTTGAGAGATTTTAGGAAAATCTGAATAATGAGCCAAGACAAACCACTCATATGAAAAAGCCACTGGAAACAGCTTGCATGGGCCTGAAAGTTGGGCTTGGGAGCCCAGGGAATCATAAGGGCAAGGCAAACAATGTGAACCAAGTTGATGAAGTCTCAGATATGGTACTTGTCTGCCAGCTCTGTCAGTAAAATGCTCATGAAAGGAACAATGGCCTCTGCCAGGACATCTCTCTGGGAGAAAGCTTCTCTTCTCCCCTCCCCCAATGGCTCTCACCTTTGATGCCAGACAATTTGATTCTTCCCTGTATGTCTCTGGTACCTTTCAAGCTGCTGTCACCATGCTGGAGCTCAGAGAGAGTGAGTCTGAATAAGTCTGCATGTGTGCCCTTTAAGAGAAACTGCTTGGGACTTCAGCAACCCTCTGTCTCTCTCAGTCTCAATCCCCACTGGTTTTTATAGTCAGAAGTTATGAGATTTCTCTTCCTGGCACTGGAACCTTGGGCTGCAAGGCCTGATGTGGGCTGGGGCCCCTTGCTTCTCATGGAAGACCTTCGTAGCCACAATATTCCTCCTGATTTTTGTCTGAAACATGAGGGTATGAAACCAACCCCTTCTGCATCTCCACCCCTCTTATTAGTCTCCGTGTAGCTTCTTCTTTAATTTCCTAGTTGTAGGACTTCCATTTAGCCAGATTTCAGGCAATTTGAATGATGGTTGTTCTATAGTTTAGTTGTAATTTGGATACAGTTATGGGAGGGGGTGAGTACCACATTTACCTATGCTGCCATCTTGACTAGAAGTCCCCGCCTTTTCTTTCTTTCTCTTTTATTTTTAAAGAGCCAACTGCTTTTTCTTACACTTATGGAAGTGAATGAGTGGCTGGGACTATTTATTCCACTTACTTTAGGTAATAGAGAAAAGGAATCTAGTATTTTTCCCTTTTCTTTGCCAAATACTCTTAAAACTGAATATTTGTGAGCTGCAAGGAAAATAAATGTCTCTATTTTCTTTTCTTATGCGTTTTTTATTTTTTAAATCCCCTTAAAGTAGCACTCTCCCCTTAGCTTATTATCAAAATCAGTAGTTGCAAGCATCTTAAGTAGGGACAAATTCCTTCCTTGCTTTGTTATAAACTTGCTGACCTTTGGAAAAAGAATTAAAGTTAGATTACATCCTATCTCTCACACCACTAGAAAAAGGAGCGATAAGTCCCTCCCCAGTCCTGAGTTTACACATTCCTTAATAACAGCCATAATATGAACTTTGTAGGAACACTATGAGAAAATCTCATTTAAAGAGTGCATAACTTTTGATTATGTATTATATGTATTTCATAAACTTAAACAAGATTCTTATTTAAATATCTAAGGCATTTGCATGCTTAAGATAAGCTTGGATAGTGGTAAACCTATGGTATTATTATGAAGTAGCTCAATAATCTTATGACAAGTATTGGTTTTAATGATGTGACAATCAGACGCCCATATAATTGGACAAATTCATTTCCATTTTATGTAGAAATAGCTTTATTTTTTGTCATGTATGCCAGGTGGTAGGAAACTGAACTAATTGGACAAAGGAGACCTAGCTACTATTATAAGACTTAAGAAGTTACAGAATTGCTGCTGTAGTTATAGCTTTACATTAAATATTATTCAAGTGGGTGGTAGCCTAGGACAGAATCTGTGCTGTGGGAACTGGATAAACACAAGTTGAAATCTGAGATCTGCTACTTAGCATTAACGAGGGCAAGTTACTGAGCCTCTCTGTTTCCTCATTGATATGGCAGGAATAATTATAGTGCCCAGTCCAGTGTTATGTTGTTAATAGCCAATTTCTATAGTGTAGATATTCCCATTGTGGTTGATTTCAAGTTGCCACCTGGAGTTAGGAGAGATCAGCATAGTCAGTTCTTATGAGCTGGTACAAGCATTGGCAGCACTCCACAGTCACCACATTTCTAAAACAGCCACCACAATGTATTGACATGCTAAGAATTAGCATGTCACAAAATAACATTGGCTAGAAAAAAGGTTTGGCAGTCTGAAATCAATTCTGATCTGGAAATGCTATAATAGGAATGTTAAACATTCCATATAACTCAACCTAACTTTCCAAATTAACTTGTTTTCTCTGGGAAAGAACAATGAATCAATAGAAATATTGCAGAATTATTTCATGGGAAGAACTTCATAATGAAACCATGGAGAGAATTCAGCTTTTAGATGCATATGAATTTGTGATTACATGCCTGGTAAGTCATTTTTACTTTACAAATTGGGCAATTTATTTAATATTTCTATGCCTTGCATTGAATGAGAAAATGACACCTACTTCACACACAGGATTATTGTGATGGTCAGATAAAATAACAAGTGTGTGTGTGTGTGTGTGTGTGTGTGTGTGTGTGTGTGTTTAGCACATGGGTCAAGAAATGAATGATTATAGTCATTTTACATTATTATTGATTATAAGCTATGCTTTCCAAAAATCCTCAGAATACTTCTATTTATACCACCAACTTCTGTTTTGGTGGAAACAACATTAAAAGCATAATAAATAGCCACTATACATGGTTAAAATACCTAAAATTTAGAAAAAAATCCATGTCACACCTGTTAGAATGACTATCATCAACAAATCAACAAACAGCAAGTGCTGGTAAGGATGTGGAGAAAAGGGAACCCTCATACACTGCTGGTTGGAATGCAAACAGATATAGTCTCTGTGGAAAACAGTTTGGAGTTTCTCAAAAAACTAAACATGGTACTCCCACTTGACCAAGTAATCCCACTTCTAGGAACATATCCCAATAAATCAGAAACACCAATCAGACATATGCACCCCTCTGTTCATAGCACAATTTATAATAGATTTGAAAACAGCCTAAGTGCCCATCAGCAGATGAATGGATTAAAAAAGCGATGATGCATCTATACAATGGAATACTATGCAGCATTAAAAAAGAAACAACTGTTACCATTTGCAACAGCATGGATAGAACTAGAGAGAATTATGCTAAGTGAAGTAAGCTAGTCAGAGAAAGATAAATATCATGTGATTTCACTCATATGTAGAACCTAATGAACAATATAAACTAATAAACAAAAATAGACATTGATCAGACTGTCAAACCTTAGAAGGAATGCAAGGAGGGTTGAAGAGGGAGGAGAGATCAACCAATGAACTTATGTGCATATGTGAATAACCCATGGGCGCAGACGGTAGCGTGGTGAGAGCTTGGGAGTAGGAGGGTTGGAGAGGGCAACAGGGGAAAAGGGGACATATATAATATTTTTTGCAATAAAGATTTATTTAAAAAATAAAATAGAATTTAGAAAAGATAGACCTTATGAAGTGTTGTAAAGTATGTGGAGCAACTGGAACTGTCATGCACTGCTGGGGAATGGGAGAGGGAGGGGGTGAAGCAAAATGGTACAATCAGTTTGGAAAACAGCAGTTTCTTATATAGTTGAACATATACTTACTATATACTTACTATAAATTCAGTAAACCCCACTGTTACGTATTTACCAAAGAGAAATAAAGACATCTGTCCACACAAAGACCTGTATGCAAATGATCATAAAAAGTATATTCATGATAATGCCAAACTGTAACTCAAATGCCCACAAACTTATGAATTGGTAAAAATATTGTGGTATATAATAGGACACTATTCCGCAATAAAAAATATGAAGTGCTAATCCATGCAACAACATGGAATCATAGTGTTCAGAGAAAGACATAAAAATATTACATACTGTATAATTTCATTTATGTTAACATCCTGGAAAAGGCAAAAATATAATGATAGAAAATAGGTAAATGGTTGCCAGGAGATGAGGGAGAGGAGGAGGACATGAAAGGCACAAGGGAATTTTTTGGGATGGTTACATAACTGTAAATATTAATCACAGTTCATTGAATTGTAAACTGAAACTGGGTGAATTTCACTGTGTAAGCTTTATCTCAACTAAAGAATATTAAAAGTGATACTTAAAAATGTAAAATTTGTAAGGTCATGCCCCCGCTCTCCATTTCCATATCTGAGCCAGTGTGTAGACCTAGAATTACAGCCAGAAGAAAAAGCCAGGTCTCTAGAATGAATAACCCTATGGCCCATATTCTCACAAAGGTCTATGGTAATAATTTCTATGGTCCTTCTCCTAAGTGACAACACTGTTTTGTTGAATAACAATATCGTGGGGAAAGAGCAGTTCCTGGACATTGGAGGACTGTTGAACACAGGAAGGGTCATTGCAATCCCTCTGTTAGATTGGTGGCGTATGGAGCCCTGGTGCATAATTGACTCACAGTGAGTTCACTGGGACCATGAATTCATTCAGTATCAATTTCCCCAACCCCTGAATGCATAATTAGAGTGTACCCACCTGGTAGTTGGTTGAACCCCATATTGATTCCTGGACTTCTGGGATAATAGCTATTGCTGTGGAGGAAGACCAGGTGGAAGCCTCTGAAGCCCAGCTAAGGAAGTAAGGAAAAACAACATTGCATACCAGATGGAATCACGGAGATTAGTGCTGGTCTTAAATATCTAAAGGATGCAGGAGTCATGGTCTCTACATACCTCAGTTTAGTTGACCAGTCCAGCCCCTACAAAGCCAGACTGATCCTGGAGGATAAGGCTACCCTATCACAAACTCAACCAAGTGATAGTTACAGTTATAGCTGCTGTGCCAGATGTGGTATCTTTGCTAGAGCAGATGAACATGGCCTCAAGTACTTGGCATGCAGCCATTGATCTGGCAAATGTATTTGTTTCATCTTCATCAGAAGGAGTACCAGAATCACTTTGCATTCACATGGAATTAACAGTATATACACTTACAGTCTTGTCCCATGGCTGTCAACTCTCCCATTAGTCATCAATCAATATTGTCTGAAGAGACTTAAACTCCATAAGACAGTACATTGGCCCATGATATTTTTAACATTATGTTAATCAGATTGGATGATTATGAAATGGAAAATATGTTAAGGACTTGGTTTGGCACATATACTACAAAGGATGAAAGAAATCTCATGAGTATTCAGGGATCTGCACATCAGTAACATTTTCAGGAATCCAGTGATCTAGACCAAACATGTCAAACACGCAGCCCAGCCTGTGGGTCACATAGGGCCCACAATGAATATTTTGCTGCCCAGTCAAAATAACGGTATGTAAGAAATGTTTTTAAGAAATTTGTAACTTAATTTTTTATAATATCTTATTATACATAATTATTAATAACGAAGTGCAATGTTTACTAATGCCTGATTACAATAATTGTGTTGTATTCATTTGCCTTATGCACAGGCGCACCATTTTTCTCCACTAATACTAGCAGTGAATACTTTAGCAGCCGATTGCCACATCGTTAGTCTTGGATTGACTTATTTGGTGTGTGCAACAGGAAATATTTTGCTTTTGGAGAACAAGAAAAATAGGTTTATCTGGTATGCTTCTTAATTTGTGCAGTTATTCAGTGTCTGGGAAGTTAATGTTCAAGAAAGAATAGTAATTTTTATTAAGAATTAAATTTTTATTTTATGTTAACCAATACTCATGTTTTTTCAGTCCTTTGTATTCAACATGTCTCTATCGAAATAAACCTACATTTCTATGAAAATTGATGCTTTTTTGTGGCCCACATAAACTTAAACCTTATTTATTTGGCCTGTGTTAGCCTTTGAGTTTGACATGCTTGATATAGACAGTTTATTACATTTTTCATTTTCTACCACTAATAAGGAAGCCAAATGCCAGGTAGGTTTTTCAGATTCTGGGGATATCATATTTCATGACTGAGAACCAGGTGACATGGAAGGTTTTTAGTTCTGAGTTTGGCTCAGGGCAGTAAAGAGATATGTAGGGCTTCCAAGCTGTGCAAATAGCCCTGCCTCTATGGCCACATGATCTGGCAGACCCCATGGTATTATCTATAGTGAGGAATGATGTTGTATGAACTTCATGCAAGTCCCAGTAGAAGAATCAAAATATAGACACCTGGGGTTCAAAAGCAATGCCATACCATCTACAGTGGATAATTATATATAAATTTAAAATCAAGTCCTGGTATACTTCTGGGTTCTGGTAGATACAGAGCACCTAATCATGGAACTTGAAGTCATCACATAGCCAGAACTGTTCACCATTACAGGACTCTCTCAGATGCCCTAAGTCATAACTTGGGATATCCCAACAGCAATCCATCGTAAGATAGAAGTGATACATCTGGGATTGGGGATGAGCAGGAACAGGGAGCACAACCAGAATGCATAAGCAAGTGGCCCAGACTCTCATGACACCTGCTGTTGCACAGTTTCCTCTCCTTCATTTTACACCCAGGACCACATACGTAGTTTCTTATGGCCATCTGACAAAGGAGGCAAAAGGTTGTGTATGTGTTCATTTGGCATATTGATATATGAGGAAGAATTCTCCCAGTGAGCACAGCTTTGGGCAGTGCAGCACACGATTCACTTTATGTGGTAGGAAAACCATTACCAATTTGTGTGAAGTTGCATATGGCTTGCCTGAATAATCAGAGTTCTGAAGGAGAAAAATTAGAATATTAGGATGAACAGGTATGGGGGAGAGTATGGACCTGAGGGAAAGTGAGCAATAAGTGGGAAGATACTTGTGTTACACTGTTCATGCTCCTCAATGGCAGATTAATTGATCCATTGGGTGAAGTGGGTGCAGGGAAAGACACCTTTCAATCCTCTGGGCTGACCATTGGTATTCCCCTGCCCAGTTTTCTTAGTGGATGGACAAGCTTGGGTTGGCTTGCAAAGGCATGTTTATTAGAGCCTCCAGGTTGACTAGGGTTGAGAATCAGCCCTCCTACCCTCTGCCTGGTAAGCACCTACAAAAGCAGAGATGCCAGCTGAGAGTTAGGGAAAAGTAAGTTGGGAAATAAAAGAGGGAGATGATGAATATCAGTTGCAGCCTTGTAACCAGGTACAGTGGCTAGGGTTGCTATTTGTCTTGTTAACCTTCATTCTATAAGTTCCCCAGGAATAGAAAGGAGTTGCTCCCAGATAGTGTAAGTTTAATAGAGAAAGTTAGTGGTTCTAAGTAGCACAAGGTATACTGTAGGAGATTCTGTAGTGTGCCACCCAATTTCTCATAGATTTAGAAACTCATTTCCCCAGCTGCTCCAATGCTACCTGCACATAGCTCCCTGCTGAGTTCACCAGGCAGTGCTCTCAGCTGAAGGGAGCTGCTTCTCCTAGGTTACATCTATCCCATGAGGTGGCACACATTCAGTGGCTCATCAGTATAGGAGTACAAAAGCACAGTTTTATTATCTCAATTCAGGACTCTTTCACCTGCCATTGCAGTTTCAAAACTCCTTATAAAATCCATTGAGTTGTCTATTACAACTGCAGCTCAACTTCCCCCTCTGCCTGGCCCTGGTTCCCTGATTCTTATAGTGTTGTTTTTGAGAGCATTCCCTATGGATGTTGTTACCAAGAGCACATTAATCTTGACCTCAGAAACTCTTTTCCAAAAGGACCCAATCTATGACAGTGATGACCACAGGAAAGATAAGAAAACACATATACACAAAAGAAGACAAAAACCTTCTAAAATTTTATCATCCACCTATTAATATCTTATGCATTTCTCTCTAATCTATTTTCTATGAATATATGAATATATATATATATATAATAAGTTCTGTTTACCATCCAAACTATTTTTATGCCTCTCCTTTTAAACTTAATATATTACAAATTCTTCTACAATACCACTCTTAGTTGCTGAGTAATTTATAATATGGATGTACCAATATGTTATTGTGTGGTTTCTAATTTTTTATTATTATAAATTAGTAGTTCTGTGCATGAATCTGTGTGCCAGTAGTTGGCTGCCACCCGCCAGTGGCTCTCAGCCCACTCCCCTGCCCTCCTGTAGCTCTTCCTCCTCTTCCCCTCCTCATAGCTTGCTGCCCTGCCCACTCCTGTAGCTCTTCACCTCTCACTTGTAGCTTGCTGCCCCACCCTCCTGCTGATCCATGATCTGGCCATTACATGGTCAGTCATTAAGCTTCACAGAGTAATGACCATTTGCATATTACATATTTACTATATAGGATAATGCTGAAATCATCATCTGAGTTGCTAAATTTTTACTTATTCATGGTTATTTTCCTTACTTATAAATGTAGAATTGTTGAACAGAAGCTATGGATATTTATATAAAATCAAAATTAACTTCCAAATAGATTACATGATTGATTTTTTAAAAATATGCCTTGATATGCTAGTACTGGCATGCAATGTTTGACAAAAATGATTTTGCCACAGATTTATTCCTTCAATATTTTTTCAGAGTTTGTAGGCCCCATTTTATAAGGTTTGGTGTATTTAGTAGATTTGATTCCTAATATTTCATCCAGCATCTGGGGATACTAAGGTGTGTGGATTTCTTCCCATTTTTAGTAGTTTTAACTGGGAGAGGGGAACACAGATTTAAGACCCTATTCCAGTCCCCATTGATACCCTTTACTTATATATTTGAATAATTTCTAAATTTAAAAAGAATTGCCTGGAACTATACTACTGTTCCCCAGAAGGGACAATTGTGAGACATTAAAGAGTAGAGAGGACATTCTCAGCCAGAGGCAGAGTCCTCGTTCCAATTAATGAACTTCTTGGAGGAGAGCATAAGTAATTGGTTTGGAGGTTGTTTACACTGCCTTTGAAGGACAATTGAAGTGCTCATCAAGATGTGCCAAATGTTTATAGAGTGCCTCTTTGGATGAGTATCTGTTTTAAATCAGTGAATTTAAAGGGGCCTGTAACTCACTTAAATTACACCAAGATGGGAGACTGGAGACAGGATATAGCTTCCAGTTGAAATTCCTTGATCTCTGGTTTAGTCTTAATTTTATAGATAACAAAAGCCATCAATGGAAGAACTTTAACCAGTTGTGTTCAAATGGTGTTCAGATGGGACACAGGCTGCAGGCTAACCCCAAGCTTGTTGGTTCAGATCCATTTTCTTCTTAATGCAAAAACTTGGCATTTGTTGGCCCAATGAGCACATGCAGTTTGAAGCTTGAACAGTCTCTTGAACTCGTCCCTGGACAGAGGAAAACAGGGCTAAGAGAATGTCAGACCCTTATCACTAGCACCTGAAAACTGTGGCACTGTCTGGTGAGTCCAGGGAGATAAGATGTAGATCGTCAGTGAGGCTCATCCTATAACTCCCAAGTGAAGCCTAATTCATAGTTTCATGACACAGGGCTCTTGACCTGGCCTAATGCACCAGTTTGAAAGCTTCAATGAAGTACACGCTTGGCTGAGGCACTGGGAGGATCTGGGTAACTGAGAGATAACAAGGGGGTTCTATTGTAAAAGACTGGAATGATGGAATAGGACACAGGATGTTAAGACCAGGACATAAATGAGAAAAAGTGACTAACCTAACATTTCACTGTGCCATGTAGTAGATAAGGAAGGAAAGAAAAGAGGAGTAGGGAAAGTTGGAGGAGAACTACCTAGACTTATCTCTGAACAAACTATTGTGTGGTCTTAAGCAAGTCATCTCATTTTCCAGGGCCTTGGTTTTCACATGTTATAAAATGAAAGATTCAGGCAAGAAAAATCCCTAGGGTCATTTTCATTTGAAGTTCTAAAAGTCTCTGATTTTATTTCTAAGCATATGTTTGAATTATATCTAATTTTCTTTAAGATTTCAGGCCCTTTTTATATTTGAACCATGGACCTGCATTTGTTTCTGCATCCTAAATCATAATGACAGCTCACATTATAATCATGGCCTGATTCTCTCCTCTCTCTTCTTCTTACTCTGAATACCTATGGACATCACCACCTTCACCACAAACCTCCAAACCACATGAGGAAAATAAGCCCTGACCTCATGTAGGCCATCAGTGCTTCCCAGGGGTCCTACTGCCTTGTCCTAATCCAGAATTCCCCCTACTTTCCTAGGCAACTGCTTTACATCTTCTTATCTTTCTTTAAACCATCCAAACCTTTCCCCTCATCCTGATTCTCAACTGATGAGTATGCATTCTATTTTCTTGGGAAACAGAAGCAACCAGAAGAGGATTTATATAAGATCTCATTGTCTCATCTACCCACCTATCTGCATCTTTGCCTTTACATTCTGTCTCCCCTCTTATTAAGGTGGATGAATGATCTGTATGTTAATCTAAAGCTAACTCCTAAGCTTCTGCCCTCGATCCTATTTCCCTTGCCTACTCGAGAACATTGCTCCACAATTGTCCCCTCCCCCTAGGCATATCATCAGTTTTTCCCTCTGTGATGGATCACTTCCATGGCATACAAACATGCTGAAACATTGTTCAGCTTAAATAAAAATTTACTCTTCTCCCCACATTTCTCCCAATTATTGTTTCATTTCTCTGTTGCTATATACAGCAAAATCCTCAAAAAAGTTGTCTATTCACTGCTTATAATTTATTCCTTCCTGTTCTTTTTTGAACCCACTTCAGTGACTTCTGTTTATATTTGAACCATGGACTTGCATTTGTTTCTGCATCCTAAATCATGACAGCTCACTTTAAAATCATGGCATGATTCTCTCTTCTCTCTTCTCCTTTCTCTGAATACATCACCACCTTCACCACTAGGATATGGCTATATCCAATAGTCAATTGTTAGTGCTTATCTTATGTGACCTATCTTAGCACAGTATACAATTAAATCACACTTTTTTTCTTTCTTTTTAATTTAGATGCTAAGACACCCTTCAGTTGTCATCTTACTAATTGTTCATCTAATTATTCTTTACTTTGCAACCTCTAAGTTAGCAATTTTCAAATCTTTTCAACTCATGGCATAAATAAACTAATTACTAAAATTTTGAGGCACACTAAACATATATATTTTTTGCCAATCTGACAATTATATATATATTATATATGTAATTTTGATTCATTCACACCAGGTAGCTATTATTGTGTTGTCATTTTTTAATTTGACAATCTAAAGGAAAAGAGGTCACTGCTCTTGACTAAATAGGCAGGTATTGCATATTTTAAAAATTCTTGTGGCATGCCGGTTGAAAATTACTGCTTTAAGCACTGGAATGCTCAATGGTACAGTTCTTAGACCTCTTCTCTTCTGAATGAACCCACTTTCCAGGTGATCTTATCCAGCCTTACCACTTTAAATTCAACTATACTCTGATGAGTCTCGAATATGTGTCTCCAGCCCAGAAATTTTTCCTTACCTTCAGATTCATTTAGTTAGCCATCTATTCTACTTGATACCTGATAGGCATCTCAAACTTTATGTCTAAAATGACTATCCTGATTCTCCTCTATTTCTAACTTTGTGCCTCTCCTATAGCTGCCTCATCAAAGTAGCTGGATTTTCCAACTCTCCAGTTGTTCAGGCCAAACCTGTGGAGGCCTTTATGAAAACTTTGCTTACATCTCATTCTACTGGTGGCTCTATTCTCAAAAGATGCCCAGAATCCAGCCTTTTACTCCTGTTTTCATTGTCTCTTTTGATTATTCTCCTTACTTCTGTTCTTACAGTCAATATTCTCAACGTAGCAGACGGAACAATTTTTAAAACTTTAAGTCCGATTAGGTGACTCCTTTGCTCACAACCATCCGGTTTCTTCTCTGGATCATAATGAAACCCAAAGTTTTTATAATGTTCTATGGAGTCTCTAGATTTCCTCCAGTGCACTTTCCCCCACTACTACTTCTCTCATCTCATCTCACCTCCTACCACACTGCCCTCATTTTCTCCATTTCAGCTACTTTGGCCTCCTACCTGATCCTGCTTCATGTCTTCCCACATGCTGTTCCCTTGGCTTGAGACACTTTTCCTTAAAATAACCACAAGGCTCACTATTTCAGCACACATGAAATAGACACCCACCCCACATGCTTATCTTTCTAACCCTGTTTAATCTTTCACCATAACATTTATCTCCATCTGACGTATATAAAATTTTTCCCTTGCCTCTCTTCTCTCACTAGAGTGGAAGCTTCACAGAGGGCAGGTGCTTATTCTCTCTCTATTGCTGAGTTCCCAGCACCTATGCCTGGTCTTGGCATGTAGTAAGTGCTCATACTGATTTGTTGAGTATATATGTGAACGAATGAAAATGTTCTAGCCAATCCCATGGGTTTTGGAGAAACTAAATTGAGAGAAGTAGATGGGAGGTTTAGGGGGTTGGCCTCACTGGGAACCATGCTATCCATATGGCTTGTGTGAACATGCAAGATCAAGTGTAAATAGCACATCTTAGCTAGGAAACAAGACTATGCTGAAACTCAGGAAGGTAAATTCTCATTTTGCTGGCTTGATGTGGTGAGGCAGTGATGGACAAGGCTTAAGTCAGGTGGAATAGAAGGCTTCCCTTCTCCAGTTAGTTGGTTTATTTGATCATGCCCTTAAGTATAATGGTAAATTCAATAATGTGCATTTTCCAAAAGATGAGTTATGGTGTGTTTGTGAGTGCACATGTTCCCAACAGTGTGCCAGATGACAGAAATTCAGAAACCACCATCCAGTTGAAATCCGTGGTCCATTGGACACAATATTCCCTTGCCAACAGCAACCCAAGGAAATTAGGTCAAAGCAGATATGCACATTTGATAGCATATTGCAATTTATAAGCCCAGATCTCCAATTCAAACTAGCTTGAACATACAAACAAAAACATGGATTCACTGGTTCAAAAACTTGAAAGTTTAATGGGTATTTTAAGAGACAGCTGGATCATGGGACCCAAATGAAATAATAACTTTGTATATATCTTTTGGATTCTCCTTTCCTGGGTTGGCTTCATTCTCAAAAAGGCTCTTAACAAATGATGGCAAAGATAGCTTCAGGCAGTTCCAAGCTTATAAGGTCCCTAGCCCTACCACAATTCCATGAAGTTGGCAAGGGGAAGATCTTAAAAGGAAGCAAAGCAGGGCTACTCAAAAAGTAACATTGCTACTCTTTTCCTAATGGCCATTTGTGAAGTTGATTTATTCAAAAATTTTAACCGTATTTTAATTTCCTTGAAGTCCTTGACAGATTTGTCTTTTAAGATCCAGCTGTATTTAATTACCATGTTTCTTAGAACCCCACAGTGTTTTGTTTTCCTCTGCGACTTTTTCTGGCACAATGTTATTGTTCCTAATGGCACTGATGAGGCTCTGGAAACTTTGGATCAAGCACAATTGAAATCCTAGTTAGCCCCTTTGGTGCTGTTTTCATGACTTGATGAAAATTATACCGACTGGGGCAATGTCTATGGGATCTTATGCAAGCCGTGTGGTCCTTGCCACTGAAACAGCATCCACTGGCCAAAGGCAAAGATTAATCCAGTTCTGCTCCAAAGAGAGATGTAGCTTAAAAACAAACTCATAGCTCAAACCCAAGGAAATCAATAAGTTCTGCAGTCTTTTAGTCACGAGGTTTTGGACTAGTCGGTCTGAATCCCTCCTTTGGCATGGGCTGGAGGCCACCCTTTACTCTGTTTGCTTGATCCAGGGAGTTGAATAGGAAGCTTAGCCTTGTTCTTAAAACAAATTGGCCTCTGCCATCATAAAGGCACTGCTCTGCTCATCTCTAATGAGCTCTGGATGGAGACAGAATGAGAGGTACAGGAAATAGAGGTCAGGGTTAAAGACAGGTCATGGTTTAAAGCTTTAAGCAGTACAACTAACTTTACTGATCTAAGTAGGCTAAGAGTTTATAAGAATATTTTGGGCCCAGCCAGCATGGTGCAGTGGTTGAGAGTTGACCTATGATCCAGGAGGTCATGGTTCCATTCCTGGTCAGGGCACATGCCTGGGTTATGAGCTAGATCCCCAGGGGTGTGCAGTAGGCAGCTGATCAATGATTCTCTCTCATCATTGATGTTTCTCTCTCTCTTTCTCTCTCTCTCTCTCTCTCTCTCTTCCTCCCTAAAATCAATAAAGCTTTATATATATATATATATACACATATATATATATATATATATTAAAGACTTTAATATATATATATATAATATATATATATTAATATAGTCTTTAATATATATATATAAATATAGTCTTTAATATATATATATATAATATATATATAAATAAATATATATAAATTATATATATAAATTAATATATATAAATTATATATAATTTATATATAAATTAATATATATATAAAATATATATAAATTAATATATATAAATAAATATAGTCTTTAATATATATATATAATATATATATATTAAAGACTATATTGGGTGGCTCGTAGATCACTGAGGTGGCTAGAGATCCAGGCCCAGAAAATCCAACAGGAATATAATACCGTTAAGTTGAATTGTGCCTTCCTAAAAGATACACCGAAGCCCTAATCTGCAATACTTGTGAAAGTGACCTTATTTGGAAATAAGGTATTTGTAGATGGATTTAAATTAAATTGTGATCATATTGGATTAGGGTGGTCACAGATCCACTGATTGGCATTTTTGGAAGACAAAGGAATGGGAGATCTAGACACAGAGATGCAGAAGACACAGCAAGAGGGCCATATGAAGATGAAGGCAGAAATTGGAGTTCTGCAGCTATAAGCCAAAGATTGCCAACAACCACCAGAAGCTGGAAGATGCCAAGAAGGAGTCTTCCCAAGAGTTTCAGAGAGAGCATAGTCCTGCCAGTATTGTAATTTTAGACTTCTGGTCTCTAGAACTAAGAGAGAATACATTTTTTTTATTTTATAAATTTATTTAATAATCCTCACCTGAGGATTTCATCTCCCCACTCCCCCCATTGATTTTTAGAGAGAATGGAAGAGGGACACACACACACACACACACACACACACACACACACACACACACACACAGAGAGAGAGAGAGAGAGAGAGAGAGAGAGAGAGAGAGAGAGAAACATTGATGTGAGAGAGACACATCAATTGGTTGCCTCCACACATGCCCCGACCAGGGCTAGGGGTTGAGCCTGCAACCAAGGTACATGCCCTTGGTCAGAATCAAACCTGATACACCTCAGTCCACAGGCAGATGCTCTAAGCCAAACAGGGTAGGGCCATTTTTATTGTTTTGTGCTACCCAGTTTGTGGTACTTTGTTCTAGCAGTCCCAGGAAACTAACACAATAGGGAAGCATTGCAGTGGGAGCATCAGCCAAAATCATGTTCCGCAACAGTAATGCCCAACCCTGGTTATGTCTGCTGCTGGTAACTGAAGCAGGTACCACTGGCCATGCTGCCCTCTCCTCTGGCCTCAGGAGGAACCCGCTGTCCACTCTTCTTATTTCTTTGCATTCAAGATCCATGCTGGGCTATCTGACTGGGTAAGTCTGGGTCACATGTCTGAACCCAGGCTGACAAGAGAAGAGAGAAAACAAGAATCTGGAGATTGGAAAGGTAGACGGTGGGTCCCTTCCAAGGATGGGAAGGAGCTTTAGATGCTAGGCAACCAGAAAAGTCACTGTGACATATATATACAAGAAAGCAGCAGTTTTAAAACGTAATAAGTTGCAAATAATAATTATTATAATATTACTGACGTTTGTGAATGATTTGCATTTTAGCATAAACTGGAAGGGTTGTGCATCTATCTTTTAATTTCCTTTTAGGTTCCTGCTAGAAGGCTGGGTATGTTGTATATATCTTCACGGCACATGCATGAGACTGTCACATTTCAAAATGCCACTTGCCATCTCTGCAAAAAAGCAAGGTAGGTCCTTGTTGATCTAGAGGTTGTACCACTACCATCTGGGCAGACTCCAGGGAAGGTGAGAGACACAGCTCAATGTAGTAAGCTCTGCCACTTACTAGCTATGTGACTGGGCCATCTTTAAATCTCTTGAAGCAGCAGTCTCCCTGTTTGTCAAATAGGGATAATAATTCTTAGGTCCTAGTGTGGTGAGGATTAAATGAGTTAAGCCACATAAAATACTTAGAATAGTACTAAAAGTATGTTTCAAACACTCGATGTTAGCTAACATCCCCTTATCAACTTCTGAGCTTTGGAGAAGTTATCTTTGTCCTTTTGGGGGTAATATTCCTGGGCAAAAAAATTAACCAAAACCCCAAAGGGCAAAAAACTTATCAGTATTCTGCTTATACCATTGGCATGAGAATGTGTGTCTCTGGGTGCCTTGCCTCTCCTATCCAGAACCAAATTCACTGATGACCCCAGGTCTCCAGGGATGGCAGCTACAATATTAGATGTTCAATAAATATTTGCTGAGTGTATTGGGCAGGGCAAGTAAGTACTTGCTGTTATACTGCCTGCTATTTCCCCTCTCTTTCTGAAGACTTTTATGTATAACTTGTTTCATTCTATAGTCTAACCTAAGTCACATCTTGACCATGGAAACCAATCCATAAGTTTTCCCTGGTCCACCTTATGAGAGTCCTACTGGGATAGCCTCTAGCGGATGGTGATCGATTGAACCAAACAAACCCTCTCTTAGGATGGTCACAGATCCACCTTAGGGAGTCAGAAGTTGTTAGTAGGAGCAGAGTCAAAAAAAGTACAGAGTGAAGTCATGAGTTAGTTGAATTCAGAAGCAGACACTCAAGGGAGAGAGAGAATTGGCTTGTTGGTTCTTTGTTGTTAGCAGGAGCAGAAATCAAGATAGGCATGTATAATGACAGGCATACCAGTGATGTACATGATTATTTCAATCCTCAAAATAACCCAATGAAATAGTTGACATTCTTGACCCATTTTACAGATAAGGACACTGAGGCTTAGGGAGTTGAGTGACTTGTTAAAAATCCTGAAGTTAGAGGAGTTGAGTTGGGCTGGTACCTGGACTAGTCTAAAGTAGAGGCAGCATAGCTGAAGCCACAGAAGGGCAGAGCAATAGTCCCTATGCCACCATAGTTCCACACCACCTCCCAGGCCTATTCTGCTATAAGACCCAGTTGTGTAATGAATGAACACTCCACTGAGAAAGGAATCCTTAAAGGCTCTTATTCCCTGTCAGCCCCTGGTAACTGCTCTTCTCCCGTCTGTCTCTATAAATGTGCTTATTCCAGGTACCTCATACAGGTGGAATCATACAATATTTGTTCTTCATGTCTGGTTTATTTCACTTAGCCTATGAATTTCTTTTATAATTGTTTTTTTTTTTTTTTACCTCCTGGACTATGCTTTTAAAATATGAGCTATTTGGGGACTGAGCCATGTGTGTGTTGGCTTTTTTAGGGTTGCACTGGACTTAGGAGATGATTATCCTAAGAGGTAAGCCAGGCTGAAAATAAAAATAGGCTCAGAAAAGTTGAGATAACCTTGCTGATGACAGAGCACAGGGCTTTTCCAGGGAAGACGGATATGAGACTGTCCAGCTGCTCTAATTGCCCCATCCAGCACCCTAACAAGGACTTTTCAGTATTTCTGGTGAGAGTGGCTCACATGCTCTTTACTTGATCTCATTTCCAACTTCCTCTAAAATGAAAATACCATTTTAATGACTATCACCCCCTCTTTTTAGCTATGGGAAGGTTGGTCACTTTGTTTTTTATAGTTAACAAAGGAGTTAATATGATGAGACTGGATTTTAAACAAACAAAAAGCTCTACCTTAGGTCTCATTGGTAAGTCTTAAAACACATCAATCATTTCTGAAGTGACCACTTGTGCTTTATCCCACAGCTGTGGATGAATGAGAGGTTAGAGGGACATCGCCATTTTCTTTCACAGTATTTTAGAACCTTTACGATCAACATGTGAGACCTTTTAGGAAATACTCAAAATAAGTTGTCTTGTATGGTTATCTCACTTTGGACAGGCTATTTAATTTTGTTGACTCCTAATTTTTTTGAAGTATTCGTTGTTATGGCTACCTAAGACGATTGTGAAAAGAATTCAAAGAGATAGTATTTACATAAGTGATATTTGTCATTGATCTGTGTTGATTCTATACAATGATTGCATATCTATCCTTGGTCATTATTCACACTTTTGATAAAATTTCAAATTTCATTGGCAAGGAATTTTGTAGGTATTGTTATATAATGCTTCCATTAGGATAGTGGCATATCATTGTCTTAGGTTGGGTCTTCTATTAAGTAGAGCCTGTGATAGGGACTCAGCTGCTCTTTGGGAAGAATCTATAAGGTTGTGAGGGAAACCAGATAGAGGAGGGTAAGGAGCCAGTAAAGGATGTGGTTTTACATAAAGTCTATCTTAGAGCTGGAAGTTGAGGGTGAAGGTGGGGTGATTGTGGAGGAGGATCTCGCAGATATAAATCCTGTTACAGGATCGTCCTGGGCAGCAGTTCAGAATTTCATGATTCTAAAACTTTTGTGGAACCATCAAAAATGGCTATTTGTTGTGACATCTGTGTTCACTAACTTAAAAATGGCTGTGCAATAGATTCTCTTGATCCAACTGTTAGTGATGAATCAAACCCAAATTATCCCACAATTAAAAACATCTATTTTTTCATGAATTTAACTACTATTAAACATCTGTTAGCTTCTTTTAGTACCAGGTACTAAAATCATAGTCAAAACAATAAAATTATCAATGGATATATTTGAATTACTTGAAAAATAACCAGTTGAAAGCAAGATAGCAGGCTTTCAATAAACAGTAATGAGGCTGCTAAATAAAACCTGTTCCTGAAACTGTATTTTTGAAAAAGGATGATGCTAGGACTTATTTAAATTTGTTCCTTACATAGCTAGGCAAACTTTAGCAGCAAAAGTGGTACCCTCTTCCTGCTTCAGCCTACTCCTGCTTAGACATGAAAATCAGGGGAAATTTGTGGTGGCTGAGGAAGGGCGTTGGAAATTGGTAAATTGCAAATACACCCTTTGAAATTAATCTAGAAACAAGTGGTTTGTTAGCATAAATGCATGTAATTCTGACTAACATCTATTGAACAATAGCTACTTTTAGACACAATAATAAAGGGCTCTTGCAGGGAAAAGCAAAGAACTGGCTTTTTTATTTATTTCAACTCCTCAGGTTTCTGCTGTTGAATGTATTTGAGGAGATCAACCAGACACATGGAAACAAAAGTAGAACAAACCCGTAAAGTTCCTTGAACCTTCTTATTATAAGGCCCATATTTGGATATAATGATTGGTATACTCCATAGGCTGGAAAATGTGTGTCCATCATGGATCTTCATTTGTAAGGAGCAGAGTTGAGCTTTGGATAACTTAAGCAGAGGGAGAATTTATTGAAAGGATATATGTTAATTCTTGGAATTAAAGAGATAGCTTAGGCTCCTGCTTGGAAAGAACAGGAATCGGGATAGAGGAATCCCAGGAACTATGCTACAGGTACGGATGGTCTCTCATTAGAATACTTGTTAGAGTGAATGGCTTCTGGCTCTTTAGCCTCCTTTAGCCTGGAACATTTGCACAATCTTTCTTTGTCTTGATGACATTGGCATTTTTTGAAAGAATATAGGCCTTATTACCACCCTCTCTTTTCCTCCCAAACCCCATTTTAAAAAATAGAACACTCCTCATTTTAGCTTTGTCTGGTGATTAGATTGAAATCATGCATTCTAGGCTAGAGCGCCGCCTGGGTGACATTGTGTCCTTTTCAGGGTATCATGTCTGTCCTCATTGGGACTGTTAATTTTTATGATTTGGTCAAGGTGTTGTCCAAATTCTCCACTATGTAAATACTAGTTTCTCTCCGTATTTTTGCAACTAATAAGCAAAAATTATAGTCCTTCATGGGGAGACACTTTAAGATGATGCAAATATGCTGGTCTGTATCAGAATGTCTTCCTAGCTGCAGCATCCATGGAGGAGTCTTGTCGGATCCAGACTTTGTTATTCTGGTTGCATCATGATAGTCCTCCAGCTCCCTCACCTGCGTGCCATCACAGTTCGATGTAGCTGAGCCCCCTCCCCTATTTTTAATGATTTACTATCTATTTATTATTGGTATGTACTGGTAAAGTCCCATTTTTTCAATGGTTTATGATTTATTACTGTACTTATTTATTTTTTAATATATTTTATTGATTTCAGAGAGGAAGGGAGAGGGAGAAAGAGAAACATCAAAGATGAGAGCGAATCATTGATAGACTGCCTCTTGCATGCCCCACACTGGGAATCAAGGCTGCAACCAGGCATGTGCCCTTACTGGGGGTGGAACTGGTTCACAGGTCAATGCTCAACTGCTGAGCCATGCTGGCTGGGCACTGTACTTATTTCTTTTGGTGCTCAAATTGATATATTCTTACTGATGGAAAGTGCCAGGCAAATGTAGCTTTATGCAGCTTACATCCAATCATGTTAGGGTCCTATAACCCCTCTTGTGTAGAAATGCTAGAGCCACTGCTATGAGCATGTGCCTTACACATACATACTAAAACATACATAGATTATCACACACACACACACACACACACACACACACACACACACACATACACACACAATGATAGTGGGGACTGCCTCTGGAGGAGATGGGGGGGGATAGAAGTTTGACATTGGGGAGAAATTTGACTTTCACTTTTGTAATATTTTAAAAATCAGGCACATGTGCTATATTTTTAAAAAGCTTGTTTTCTTGTTGAGTCATTATCAACAAAGGCAAATTAATTTGGCTCCTGAACTGTGGAACATTTTGTTTCCCCAGTCATCAAACTTCAGAGCTGCATTTGCAAGCTTTCTAGGCAGACAGTGTTTGCTATCTGAGTGGCGTTGCGATCTGAATGACATGAGTTTGGGTCTATTTTGGAGGACAGGCTCAGGGTACGAGCACTGCAGTTCGGAGCCCTGGCCTGTGGTTCTCAGACTCAGAGTGTGATTTCCAAGCCCACTGCTAACACTGTGTCATTTTCATAGGTGGTACAGTGTTGCTCCAACCCCACATTCATTCCAGAAATCTTTGCAAGGTGGTAGTTGGGAAATTGTATGTGAGGTTATTAGGTAAGTGCTCATTTGAGCTATTTTCTCGGTCATTTGGCTGCATGTGTCCTATGTGAGCAATGACCAATTTGGCTCATGATAGTGCTTCGGACTCTAAGTAACTGCCTGGGTGGCTCAGCCAGTGCGGCTCAGAGGTTGAGAGGTGACCTATGAACAAGGAGGTCATGGTTTGGTTCTGGTCAGAGCACATGTCCTGGTTGTGGGCTTGATCCCCAGTGTGGGCATGCAGTGGGGCAGCCGATCGATGATTCTCTCTCATCGTTGATGTTTCTATCTCTCTCTCCCTCTCCTTTCCTCTGTGAAAACAATAAAATATATTTTAAAAAAAATAAGTTGCCAGAGTGCCTGCCATTGAGTAGTTCTCCTATTCATGTTAGACAATTTAAAAGAAATATCTGTAAGTCCACACATAATATAATCCTAAAATTTATTTGTCTCCAAAACTAAACCAGTTCATTGAAAACACTCATTTTTACTGGTTGAGAGATCTTCTCTGGGCCCCACAAAGCCATAGATGCCCCAGCTCTGCACGGAGTGCTTTGTAGCACACAACCCAGCGGGAAGCTCCCAGGCCCACTCACAAGCAGCCTTGTGTAATTATTTCTCCATCAAGCCTGCCTGCACGCAGACCACACTGAGCTCAGCCGTAGTCATCCATCCGTCTTTGAAAAAAAAAAGAAAAGAAATAAAGTGGCCTTATTATAAACATGGGCAAGCTGGATTTTTTTTGAGGGGCGTTTGCATTTTGGAGCCTTGTGGTTTTCTTCATCTATTTGATAATCATTAACATGCACAACAGTTAACCTTCCAGCAAAGTGAAACTTTATATCTGAGCTTTGCAGCATCTGTCTTGCAATGCAGGCTGAGGTTTGCTGAGGCTGTTTTTATAATCACTGGTGGTAAAATCAGGAAGATGCAAAATGGGCGTGTATTGAAGTGCAGTTCATCCAACATTCTAGACCTTAAATTAGAGTGATGAGCATAAACACTGCAAACAGAGGTATTTTTTTTTCAACTAAATTGCAATTATATTTTAAATTACCTACAATTACCAGAAACCATCTCAAAGCTAGAAATTAACTTCTTAGGCACTGGTCCCAGCAGATCAGCTGTTAAATGGACCATCTTGTATAACTGACCTCCCACTCTAGTTTCACCCACATGCAGCCTCGCACAAACCAGCCAAGATTGAGCCCCAGGGCGGAGCCCAGTTTCATGATCACATGATGGGCATCAGCCAGCGGGAATGGTGCAGCCATATTTTTACAACTTCTAAAATTATAGTTTCATCCAGGTTCATGACATGTTGCCAAAATACTGTGCTTGTTTTCCTTTCGAGAGCAAGTGACCATTTTTAGATTTTAATTAAATTATTTTTATGCAGCAGGTTTTGCCCTCTGGAATTTGAGGCATGGAATTAAGTCCAGGAGCCACAGGGACTCTTCCTGTTTCATGTGACATTGGTTAAGGCTCTTACCTTCTGGGCTTCAGAATCCTTGTCAGAACTGTAAAGGGATGACCAGTTGGGCAAATTCTAAGTGCCCTCCTCTCAGAGTATCAGGGAGAGGGGGCTAGATTCAGCTCGGTTCTTCTCCATCCTGCTGATGGTCTGCTCCCTCACCTATATTTCCCCCTCCCTTTTATTGAGAAGATTGGAGCTTGGGGTCAGCTTTTCCTTATGCCACCTGGTTGATACACAACTTAGCACATGATTGACTTGAATTCAACACAGTAGAGTACTTTGAAATTTGTACATTTGAAAAAGGATTAACTAGTTTAAACTTCATGCCCTCTTATTTCTCCAGGAAATCTTAATGAACCTTTCTTCCCTGAATCTAGTCCACACATTCTCCCTCCCCACCTCCCAAAAGTGATTTTTCTAATGCAAAGCAATGTAAATTTCCTTCTTAAAACTCTCTAACATTTCCTTTCACTAAGAGCTATGCTGATTCAATCCCTGCCAACCTCTCTGCTTCACACTCCACACAAAGTTTTTTCTACTTCTCCCCTGTACACCACTCTTGTCTTCATGTAAAACACTTTGTTTCACATTGTTGATTCTTTCTGGCTTGTTCTCCCTATCACCTTTTCATTTTATCACTTCTCCACGTTATCACTTCTCCACTTGGCTAAATCAAGTGATGTTTAAGACTGTTTAGACCAGACATGGACTGAATGTTTTTGTCCTCTCAAAATTCATATGTTGAAATACTAACATCCCAGGCCAATGATATTAGGAGGTGATTGCCTTTGGGAAGTGATTAGGTCATGAGGGTGGAGGAGGTGAATGGGATCGGTGGCCTTATAAAAGAGGCCCCGGAGGGATCCATTGCCCCTTCTGTCCTGTTACAGTGAGAAGACAGCCAGTCAGTGAGGAAGCAGGCTCTTCTAAGACAATGAACCTGCCAGTGCAATTATCTTGGACTTTCCAATCTCCAGAACTGGGAGAAATACATTTCTATTGCTTATAAGCCTCTTAGTTTATGGTATTTTGCCATAGCTGTCCAATCTGATTAAGATAGACTACATCCTTCAAAAAGACTGTCCAAAAGCTCCTACACGATGGTAGATACTTCTGCTCAATTTATTTATATAATAGAAATTTGAATCTCTTCTATACTCAATAGTACTCATTAATGGGGGTCATTTTGCTCCCATGAATACCTTTGCCCATTTCTAGGTGTGGGTGTCAAAAGAAGAAGAGTTGGATCTCTTGGGGCCCATAAGGAGTGGCCACATGAGTGACAATGAGGGAATTTTGGGGAGACCCTGTTTGAGACCTGGAGAAGTATGAGGTAGAACAAATAATTACAACCATTCCTCTCAACTATGAATTTTATCAAGTTGAAATATATAACTTAAGCTTTAAGTAAAATATGGTTTTGTACATTCTTTTGTACTCCATATATGTATTAGACTAACAGTAATGTAGTTAATAGTGTGTAGTACTACCTCTCCTTATATTGTTAACAATGTGATCATATTGGAGTTACATTAAAATAATTATTATGATTAAGAGATAAACTATAACGAGGACTCATTTTGATTATACTGTGCCTTATAAGTCATTTCAGTGACATGATTAAATAATGCTTCTTTAACCCAACTTCTGCAGGATTTCAAAGGGATAGGCATGTAGGTGAAGAATTAAAAGGGGATTAGTGGCTGAGATGACATATCTGCAGTTGTGTCATCAGCAATGTTTTTGGCATTAATAGAAAACCCAATTAAAAGTGACAAACTATTTGACTCATATGATTAGAATTCTGGAGGTAAACAGCTGGTGCTAGTTAGTAATAGCTCAAAAAATACCAGTGCCAGTATTTCTCCAATTCTCTTTGCCCCCTCTTCTTGTGGTTGGCAGATGGCTGCCATGCTAGATATGATTCTGTATCCAGGGCAGGAAAGCAACGATTTTCCAAAAGCCCCTGGAAATTTCCACTTGTATCTCATAGGGCCCCAAACTGCTCATGGCCAGCCTTAGCTGTAGGAGAATAAGAACTAAACAGTTGGCTTTTCTGGCCTCTATAATGGAGGATACCAAAGGAGGTAGATTTGAGAATGAGAGTTGGCCTAGCCAACCAATGGCATCTGCTTACATATGTCATTGAATTCTCTGAGAGTAGTCAACCTTCACCACCGTTTATCAGTGTCTTGCTCTTTGAGACTATTTTATTTTATTTTAAAATATATTTTTATTGATTTCAGAGAGGGAGGAAGGGGGAGAGAGAGATAAAGAAACATCAATGATAAAAGAGAATCATTGATTGGCTGCTTCCTGTATGCCCCTTACTGGGAATCAAGCCTGCAACCTGGACATGTACCCTCACTGGGAATGGTACTGTGACCTCCTGATTCATATGTTGATGCTCAACCACTGAGCCACACTGGTCAGGCTTTGAGACTCTTTTGAAGTAAAACCTGGCAAAAATATGAAGTTGTGAATCGTTTATAACTTTCTCCAATTACCACAGCAATGTGCCTGTGGTGTCTCTGACAGGCCATTCTGTGCCCAAGGAAGAAGCATTTGCCTATAGTGTCAGGAAAGCTTTTGAATCTGGCTGTTTGGATAGATTTGAAAAAAGTGCAAACAAAAATGTCTATCCTTGGTTTAACTTTTCACTCTTGTTTACTCATGGGTGCTTCTAAGAGCTTTTGCCAGTAAACCTTCCAAATCTTAAACTAAGTGTGGTAGGCAAACTATCTCAGAGTTTATAGTTTACACCACTGATCAAGAACAATAACAATCCATTAATTCTGATGAAGTAACCTCATTAAAGGAGGCCTGTGGAATAAACAAGGGGGATTCTAGCAAGTTGGAGAACTTGAAGGCACACTGTCTTCCCTCTGTGGTGGCATATTCACAGACACCTCTCTGGTTCAGGAACACATGTGGCAGGGTACGCTGGGATATAGCTGCCCCGAGGGCAGCACAAAGTAGTGCTTACGATGGCAATTCTGGAGCCAGACTGTTTAAGCGTAAGGACTGTTTTTGACTAGCCATGACCTAGGACAAGTTACATAAACTCTCTGTGCCTCCAAATCAGACAGTAATAGTACTCAGCTAATTTATGTAAATATATGTAAAGCTTGAGAAAGTATCCCATCACAAAATACACAGCAATTGATAACTATTAGCTTTGTTTCTTTATAGTGGTGTTAAGTAATGGTACTTATCCACCAGGGCAAGCAGACTCTTTGCTTCTCTATCTTTCCCTCCCCGCTGGTGTCCATCCCTTTGGGTGTTTCCCTGTTACAGAGGAAGCACTCATCCATACGTGTTAATGTTGAAGTGCTTCAGAGGTAGCTGCACTCAATTGCTCTGTGTACAGTGTCATGCAATATGTGTCATTATCATAATTTCACAGAAAGAAAAGGAAATTGAGCAGAGATATGAAGGAACTTATTCAAGCCACATAGCTGGTAAACTTGTTGGAGTTAGAATTAAAATTTGGGTATTTTGGACTCCAAGGCCTGCACTATTCCAATTGTGGCATTATTGAATTGAGGTAAAAAGCTTAAATTAACTCTTTATGTGCATATCTATCTCTCTGCATATAATTTTTTCATGCTCTAAGGGAAAGATTTGAGTCAGAGACATCTTTTAGGACATCGGCACAGCTCAAAGTCACCCTCTTTTTCTGGAAATGTTTTCAGGGTGTTGATCAAGGAGGGGCTCCAAAGGTTACATAAAGATAATGCTTATAAAGTATAGTTAGCACCCAATAAGTTTTAGCTGTTATTGTACTGCTACTTGAAACCATCTTCTCTGGCTAAGGTTGAGTGACACAGGTTGGATTATCTCAAGAACTTGAAAAATTAGATTCTAAGATGTCCCAGCAGACAAAGCATGTCATTGGAATTGAGTTGATAGAAGTTCAAGAGCAATGAAGCACCCACCTTCCTACAAGAGTTGGAAATGACATGGAATGCAGCCTTTCCAAGAGAGGAGAGAATGGAGGAGATAAGAAAACCCAAGTAGAGGGTAGAGGTGAGAGATGGAGGCAAGTACAGCCTGGTAAATGCATGACTTCTGAGGTCTTGATTCTGGGATCCTTTGAAACTCCTGCCTTAGGTTTTTGTGAGAAACCGTGTATCCTTATAATAATTTGCTCATGTCTTGTTTGCTTTGTTGAGCCAGTTAGCTCAAGCTGATTTTTGTCACCAGCAACCAAAAAAGACTCAGGAAAGACCTTTTGATTGAGGGTCGGAGGTTGGGCATTGTAGTTATTGGCTGAAGTGTTTTAGATTATTTGGGGACTTTATTCATAAAGTCCTTTACTTTACTTTTTCCTTTACTTCCATAGAATCAGATTGATCTATCAAATGCCATAAATCTAATTCAGGTAGCCTAACACAAACTTGAGAATGAGCCAGCTTTCCTTCGCCAATTGTTAAATCTCAGTAAAGTTAATACACAACATTGTGTCATTGGAATTGAGTTGTTGGAAGTTCAAGAGCAGTGAAGCATCTAGGCAATCATCACAAAATATCTAGATCTGATGTGTGTTTGTGAAATACCTAAGGTTGTACTTTATTCCTGTAGAAATGTACTTTTCAGAAAGTTCTAAACGCTTTGTTTGTATGGCTGTGTTCAGCCTTGCCTGAGCCATCACTGAGCAGTCAGAATCACACTGTGGCTCCAACCTGTAATCACTGAATCATTTGGCTTCAATGGTCAGAGATTCCCATGCAGCTAACACAAGCAAGGTCTTGGAGTCTTCTTCCAAATTTTCACAGGCCCCCAGCTTTAAATATCAGGTATAAGACATAAAAGATTCAAATGGATATGTTTCCTAGAACTTAGTTTGTTGTACATATGATTTTTATTCTAAGAGATGTCTTAAGATTTTTAAATAATTCTAAAAAAATTATAGGTTGGTTGCTTTTTAAAGAAACAGTCTTTAATTGTAGTAGTTCTTGATCAGGCATATGTTTCAAGATGACCTCGAAAGCTTTTTTTGAAATGCACTTGCCATCTGAAAGTAGGGAAGACAGGTGGGCATATTAAGTGGTATAATCTTTTTGAAGGACAATTCAATAGTGTCCATCAAATATTTAAATGTATATATGTAGTAATCTGCCTTGGGTGGGAATATATTTAATAGCTGTACTCACAACAGTGCTCAAATATATATTTAAAAGAATGTTTGTTGAAGCATTATTACTAAATGGGAAAAAACTTAGAATGTTATACAGCCACTAAAAGGAAGTAGATTTTCTGTGTATATATAGGTAGAACCTGTGGGAAGGAGGCCAAAATAATTAAGGGAATAAAACAAACTGTATGATAGAATATGTACAATAATGTAAATCATCTATGTTTAAAATAATAAAAGGGGAATATGCATATATTTATGGATGCATGCCCACTTTGTGATATAGGTATATGCTTATGTGTATAGAAAGCTTCTGAAAGAATATGTATACTATCAGCAGGGACACCTCACAGGAGAAGAACAGCATGTCTCAAAAAGAGCTTTTATTTTATGCTGTTTTTCTTCCCTGCAACCAAGAGTCTCAGTGTGGCTGCAGAGACATTATAGCTATGACTGAAATAAGTATTGTCCATGATCAAGTTCATTGTAAAACACAAAACCAATTCAAGCTCTTTGTAAACAACAAAAAAAGCATTTTAAATAATCTAGGCAATTACATAAGACAGAAGGAAAACTTCTTTTTCCCCATTTCTCACCCAACACCCTTCTTGGGAAAGAACTTTTTACTTTTCATGTTATACTCCTCTGCCCTGTTTTTGTTTGTTTATTTGTTTTTTTTCTAGGGGCATATATAACTTTCATATATAATAACTGTAATTCACTCTTCTAGGCCCTTACTAAGACCTGTTAAATTAAAAAGTTTGGGGATAGAGGCAAGGCATATGTATTTTAAAATAACTGCCTTGGTTCTGATGTGCATTTCTTATTAAAAACCACTGCTAGCTAGGATCATTCTCTGTATCCTAAATATCAACATGACCTCAAATAAAACAGGACATTTTTTCATCACAGTAAATTTTGTTGTCATTATTAAGGTGAAAGCAAGAAATTTCTATTGTAAATTGATCCTATTAGAATTAGAACCAGGAGTTAATTAGAATTGTAATAGGCAACGAGAAGAACTCATTTGGCCACGTCACTCATTGAACCATAAAATCTTAAAGGTGAAAGAGACCTAAGCAACTTAATATTCTCATTTTACAAAAGAGGGAACTGAGACCTAGAAGGTTAATCCATTTGTCCAAGGTCATAGAGTCAAGCCTATAATCCAGGTCTCCCTGGCTTTATCTAATGCTTTCACTGCATTGTACTATCTTTATTCTGGGTCTGAGACAGTCAGATTGGATCATGAAACAATTAGATGCAATGTTCAAAATTCATTAGCATCATGGAGAGGAGGAAAATCAATGAATGAGCAGTTTCATTAAAATTCAGCATTTAAAACAAGTGCATTACTTAAAGCAGCAGAAAAAAATAAGTAGACCACATTAGACATAACCTCATACTTGACTAAACTGAAGTTTTTCCATCTGTGATTCAAAGTCCAGATTTCTCCAGCCTTCCAAACGTGTTGTCCTTACTCTTTTCAATGTTAAGGAAAATTTATAGACGTTTCCTCCCAACATTGCCTTTCTAAATACATACAGATAGAATAGTGATTGCCTCTTAAATTAGAAAGCTGTTGCAGAAAAAAACTACACTAATAAACTCTTTGTAGGATATTTGCAAGTAAATAATAGATGATTGGCAGTTCATGAAAAGTCCATATTTATCTCTTCAGATTTTTTTGTTGTTGTTAACTCCTGGCATTCCTCAGAGAGATATATGACCAGTAGAGCAATGAATCATTTAATTCCAAATACCTAGAATCATGGAATCAGGGGTGAGAGGGTTATTTAGAAACTGCTTAGTTCAATATTTCTCAATGAGGAACCCAAGACTCAGGAAGATTAATTGGCTGTATGTAACCTTGGACAGGAAGCTATTATGAATCCTTTTATACTAGTAATGTCATTTGAAATTAACTTTTCTTCTAAATTTGAGTTTTCATGAAAATTTTGAAACTTCACAGCAAGTAAAAAAGCATATCAAAATATAATTTTATACATTAATAGTAATTTAAATATCTAAATAAAATGAAAATGTTATTTGTTTGACTGCTTAACTGAGCTGAAATATATTTTATCTTTCTACTACTCTTCCTAATCACACTTCCAAAAGCAACAATAATTATTCCCAAATCATTTTCCTCTGTATTTAATATTTTACAATCTGATGTTAGGAAAAACCAATCAACATGTATTCTTATAAAATATTTTATTTAATACACACTTAACCTTAAAAGGTTGTATATGTATAATAAAGTATTTGGTCTAATAGTCCACATTGGCATATGTAGAATTCAGAGCAGTTAGTACACCTCCTCAGGATCTTTTTGGTCTGATTGATGAAATTTAAGCATGCCAAACACATGAAGATCTCTGGGCAAAGATCATCTCTGACGCAGCAAGCCCATGGGTCACCAATGTCTCCTTTCTGCACCTTGAATGGGAGGAAACAATGAGAAAATATAGTAAGTATTGTAATCCATGGAAAGCCAAATAGAGGAAACAGATGGCCATTACCTAGTTCTGTATTTTCCATTCTTACAGGTGAAAAGAAAGCCAAACTTGTGGGTACCTGCAGCCTTAAGCATCCCATGTCATTGTCGCCCAATCCACAGAGACAGGAGTCTCAGACACAAGGGTCAATAGCATTGCCTGAAGGGCTTCCAGCCGCTGTAAAACTAAGTCTGGAAGGTTGTTACTGTTTTTAAAGAAGTTAAGTTGCCTTTCTATTCTTGAGGATACTTAAGAATTTAGAAAATTTGTGAAAGCAAAAGGCTTTTTCTTTGAAAAATATTAATTCATTATAATAGTTATTCTGGCTTTTGTTAGGCACTAGGGCCACAAAAATTAAATTACATTTCTTAAAAAAATATTTAAAGGGATAAATAGCATAAGAATGCAATTATGGGTGTAGAAAGGTGTTCAGTGCAGCATTTATTGTAACAGCAAAACATTGGCAACAACCTGAACAGCAGTAAATATGGGACCTGCTAAATTATGTTGATGCATACAGGAAAAAAGTTATGCATTAACTTTTTCAAAAGTGTCTTGTGGAGCTTTAGTCAATTTTGCTCAAAGGTTAGAGAGTCAGACAGACTGAAGGACCCAGGGTTTTATTCCTGATGAAGGGCACATACTCTGTTGTAGACTCCATCCCCACCCAGCCCTGGTTGAGGTGCATGCGAGAGGCAACCAATCTTTATGTCTCTCTCACATTGATGTTTCTCTCACTCTGTCTCCCCTTCCCTTCCATTGTCTCTAAAAATCAATGGAAAAATATCTTTGGGCAAAGATTAACAACAACAAAATGAACAAAAAAAGTGTCCTATGGAAATCTGTTGTTCTAATTTTCCATTGGAATTAGATAAGATAGCATAGTTAAATTCCAAAATATGTGTTGTCAGAGAGCAGTTTTACTGTGGAATAAGTTAATCATGAAATGCTTTATTTCTTTCTTGTTCAAACACCTCTGGGTAAAGAAATTCTATGCTTCAACAAGGCCAGCTGGGATTCCCACATGGGAGACTGTTTCTCCAATATTTTTAAGACGTACCAACCTAAGTCATTAAACTAGGGATTTACCCAGCTGGGCATATTTATTTTGTGTGGATGGAGGCCTGGTAGACTAAATGATCTTAAGCATCTGCCAGGGTACATTGCTAGTGATTGTATATTATGGGATACTTCATTCAAGATATTGCAAACAACAGTCATTGTTTAAAAATAGAAAAAACCTATATGTTCACTTATTTAAAATTATCTTTGCTCATATGTCAATTATTATGACATGCACAATGCAGATAAAGCTTTCTTAGTCATCAATCGTTTACAAATGACAATTACTAATCTAGTCAAACCTTGGATCAAATCGGGAGAGGTGAAGTCTCATTTGAGACTGCTGGTCCCCTTTTGTTTGTTTTTCTCTATCGGCAGCATTTGCTGTCTGTTTCTTAGGCTTATACTTTGTTCCTATCTTTTGGCTGCAGGGTTTCTCAGATCCCTCTGTACTTCCTCAAGATCCAATTGTTACAGAACAAAGCCTGTGCACTTGCAATTACAGAAAAGTCATCTGCTCCTGCCACCATCACAATTTCACTGCTCCCTTTGACCTCTGTAACTTGTGCATCACTTCACTCTGTGTGGGTGTGGCAACCCCTCATTCATTTGTTTATTCATCAAATATTTATGGAGCGCCTTCTTTGTACCATGTCCTGGTATACAAAGAGTGAGATTTGATTTGTGCTCTAGGATCATAGAACAAATCTCATAAATTACAGAGGCTTGAAAATTAGTCAGGATATATTCTCTAAAAACAGTAGCACTAAATTAGAAACAAATGTCAAAGAGCTGTCTAGAAAATCTTCAAATATTTGGGAGTTAAACAATGTACTTCTAAATAATTTATATACCGAAGAAGAAATGACAATGAAAGTTTAAAAATATTTAAAACCAAATGATAATGAAGTATTTCAAATTAGAAGCAAACAGTTCAAGCAGTACATAGAGAAATTTTTTATTTCTAAATGTTTGTATTCGAAAAGAAGAAAGGCTAAAAATCACTAATCCAAACTTCCACCTTAATATGACAGAAAAAAGAGGAAATTGAACCAAAATGAAATAAAGAATTAAAATGACAAAGATGAGAAGGAAAATCAATAACGTAGAAAGTGGACAGACAATAGAAAATAACAAAACAAAAAATTGGTTATTTGTAAAGATTAATAAAATTTATAAAAGCATGGTTAGACAATAGGGAAAAAAGAGAAAACACAAATTATGGTTGTCAAGAATGAAAGATGTCATTATTACAGATCATAGAGGCACTAAAAAGACGAGAATAATTTTATGCAAATAATGCAAGAACATAGATGAACACTAAATCAAAAGCAATACGTCATCCCTGGAGATATTACAGACATTTTTTTTATGTCATGATAAACTTAAAAGATTTGGATTGGTCACTCCTCCTATCCTCATTGACCTGTGAAGACAGCAAATCATTTTGTAGAATCTCAGTAAATTCTTTAAAATTAATTAGGTAGTAACTTCAGATAGCTGCTATCCTGAATATGGGCTCTCTCTAGTTTGCTACAAGACTCCTTATCGAGCTATAAAGTTGTGTGTGCCCAGCAATACTTCAGCTGTGCCTGATGATGAAGAGAAATTCTCTCTGTGGGCAGAATTTTGTTCACATTTTCTGGAAAGAGAGATGCCTTATGTTACAAATTGAAATCAATTCACATCAGTGACTAATGGTTGTCTGTCAGGGCAGAGGCTAAAAAAGAATAATACTGGAGGGTTGGCAATAGGAAAGAGCCCTGTAAGTAGTTGGAAACTTGATATACCAAAGACAGATGGTAGGAGTGGTCTGTACCAGATGCAAGCGACTTTTAGAATGTAACAAATTTTTTTTTTGAGGAAGAGCATTGTATCACTGACATTGTTTAGAATTGCTAGCACATGGTGCTAATGAAAAGACCAGTTTGTAGTTGCCTTTATCGTTCTTTAAATTCTCTAAATAACACACCCTTTTATCGCCTGCACATGGCAAGCCATTCCCATTGTGCTGCCTTTGACCCATGACCCAGAGTGTGACAGTACTCATGTCTCATGAATGCCCACCAAGGGCCATCATAACCAAGGACTCTCAATTATCTAGTGTGCAAAGAATGGACCAAATGACTTATTCCATACTGTCGGTGAGCAGTCACCTTCCTGTGACTCATGAAAAGTAGGGAGGTAGGGATGGAAGTGATGTATGGGATCTGGTCCCTGCCACTGCAGAGCTCTCAATGAGCCAACAGCAGATACCAAAATTGAGTTCTGCTATGCCACTATATCTCAGTATCACCAGCCAGCCACCTGGTGGCAGAATAATGATATTGGACTCCTATTGTTAGTAGGGCAGAAATGTTTCCTCATTAGAATAGAGGAGAAAATAAATAAGTAGAAAATAAATAAATGAAATTGAAGAAAGACATAATGAAGATAAAAGCAGGAATATTTTTCTTTTAGCCCCAGCCAATGGCTTAGTTGGTTGGAGCATCATTCTGTACATAAAATTGCAAGTTTGATTCCCAGTCAGAACACATACCTAGGAGGTGGGTTTGACCTCCAGTTGGGGTGCACATGGCAAGGCAACCAACATGTTCTCTCTCTCTCTTTCCCTTCTCTCTCTCTAAAATCAATAAACATATCCTTGGCGGAAGATTTTTTAAAAGGAAAGAAAAACTTTTCTTTTTAAAACATAATGTTTTTAATTTTTATTTTTAATGATTTTAGAGAGGAAGGCAGAGGGAGAGAGAGAGAAACATAAAGATGAGAATCATTGATCTGATGCCCCCTGCATACCCACCACTGGGTATCAGACCTGCAATGGGGTATGTGCCTGGACTGGGAATCGAACCATGGCTTCCTGGTTCACAAGTTGACGCTCAACCACTGAGCCATGCTGGCTGGCTGGGCGAAATACTTTTCTTTTAAATTATAAAAAATACAAAAAGACTTCAGTGATAAAATCAAAAGAACATACATTGGAAAGACATGAAGTAGATAAAATCTTTTTCTATTCCATTGACAATTTACCAGAAAGAGACAAAACACCAAATATACTTTGAGTGAGAAAGGCAACCAAATGGCAGAAAGGAAAGATTTTTTTGATAATTCTATCTACAAATGTATGTAAATAAACCTGATAATCTTGATGAAATATATAATTTTCTAAAAATTACAAAATTGGTCGAAAGAGGTAGCAAATCTGAAATAGGCTAATAAAGAGTAAATGGTTCTCAATAAAAATCACAAAAGGTAGAAAAAGTAAATTTTAATTTTAACAAATTAAAAACAGTAAGAAATATGATTGAGTTAACCCAATATGTTAATAATAACTTTAAACATCAATGTTTCTAAATATACCAATTAGAAAACAAAGATTGGCATAGTATGTAAAAAAAAAAAAAAACCAAACAGACCCAAGTGTATGTTTTCTACAAGAAACTTACTTTAAATATAAAGACACATTTAGTTTAAAAGTAAAGGAGTGGAAAATAATACATCATGCTAACACTAATCAAAAAAATTGAAGTAACTGTATTAATTTCAGACAGAACAGACTTCAGAGCAAGGAAAGTTATCAGGGGTAAAGAAGGACATTATCTTATGCAAGGAAAGTTATCAGGGGTAAAGAAGGACATTATCCTATACTAGAGGCCCTGTGCACAAAATTTGTGCATGGATAGGGACCCTACTAACTGTGGCTACTAGCTGGGACCTCCCTTTTCCCTGATGTCTGATACCACCACTGGCTGGGGCCTCCCTTCCTATGGTTGGCTGGCCAGCCCTGCCCATTGGTCAAACTCCCAGTTGAACTTTCGGTCAAGGGCACAATTTGCATATTAGCCTTTTTTTGGTGGAATTTAATCTTTATTTACAGGAGACTGCAAGATATGAAATTACACATAGACATAAGAAACTCACTGAGAATGGACGCTTCATACAATATGTACAGTTTGGAACTCTTCAAGTATAGATTTGTTGTAAAAAGTGCTGCAATAAAAGACTAGTATGCAAATTGTCCCTTCAGGATTTTAACTGACCAGTTCAACCACTCACTATGACATGCCCTGACCACCAGAAGCTGGGACCTGCATTTCCAGTGTGATTCTACCCTTATCACCAATAGATACCATGAGCTCCTTTCATTGTTGCTATTGACTCCAAGTATAAACCCTTCGAATGGGATTCATTTCTCTCTTTGGTTCCAGTTACAAATTATCCAATTCTTCCATCTGATTTAAGACTACAACTTACTACTGAGGTTGCTGATAACTTCATCTAATCTCTTTACTGCCTTATTGAATTCTGTATTCTTTACATATTCTTTCTCTCTTGTTGGATATAAAGTCATATTGATATTGTAAGGATATTTGAATATATCTCACTTCTTTGGCTCTAAGGTCAAAATATCAAATATCATACCAATGAGAGTCTCCAGAGGGGAATAAAGAGAATCAACTAAAGGAATTTATATACAGGCAGTCCTTGTGTGATATTGGACTCGACATACATTGTTTCATGTTATGTCGCCATCTCCCATTTATTATATATAAAAAAAGTTCCGTCATTTCGATGTATGTACATAAGTGCTTTATGTTTTCTAACATTTATTTTCCAAAAATTAAAGTCAGGAATTGTTATCTATCTTTTAAATATTTCCTACTGTTTCACTTCATTATTGCTGTGTATGTGCTCCATGTGAGTGACGTTAGTGCTTATGTAGGTGGGTTCTGACTTTCGGTGAAAATAGCATATGTCGCACTGTGGAAACAGATCTCCAATGTAACCTGAGGACCTACTATATAAAAAAGCCTAAACGACTGTTTAACTGTTCAACCGTTTGACCTTTAGCTGTGATGCACACTGACCACCAGTGGGCAGATGCTCAATGCACAGGCATGGAAACATGGAATAGGCTGATGAATCTCAGAAGGAAGGTGGGAGGGAGAAGGAGGGAATCAGGCTGAAACTGGCAGTCGGACATCTCCCGAGGGGTCCCTGCTTGCAAGAGGGTGCAGGTCAGGCTGAGGGACCCCATTGGTGTACCAATCTATGCACATTGCTTTTAGTGTTTAATAAAAACGGCTGATACAAGATATTTGTAGAACCTCTGCACCAGTGATTAGGGAATGTAATAGCAAAAGAAAAATCTATAAAACACCAGAAAACAAAACTTTAGAGAAAAGTGTAAAAGGATACTTTAAAACTCTTTTCAAGGACATAAAAAAGTCCTCACTAAATGAACATGAAAACTGTATTTCTGAGTGGGCAGGTTCTATACTCTAAAGCTATCAAATCAGGCCCAAATTAATACATTCAAGGAAATATAAATTTTAATTAAATTTGAAAAATTATTCTTAAATACACCAGATTTGAAGAACTGAATGTTAGAATAATGAGGTGGAACTTAACCTATTCAATATCAAAGTACTCTATAAAGCTGTAGTAATTAAAGCAATATACTATTAGCTCCTGTGTACAGAGAACAGTCAAACAGAATAGAAAATCTCTAAACAGACAAATAAATGAGTTAGAATTCAGTTTATGATAAAAATTCTATTTCTAACCCAGGAAGAAAGAGTGAGCTCTCAATAAATAGTGTTGGAACAATTTGGAAAAATAAATATAGATATCTACTTCACTCTACAGTATTTCCAACTGAATTAGAAACTTTAATCTAAAAAAGCAAAATTACATCAGTATTAAGAAGAAAGATCAGGAAATGTTTCATTGGGGTATGATCTTTCTAAGCAACACATAAGACCTAGAATCCATAAGGAAAAAGGTATCCATTTTTCCATAAAAATATAAAATTCTCCTCAAATACACATTTAAAAAGTTAAAAATAAAACACAAATGATAGACTAAGATAAAAATATTTGTCAAACATGTAATTAACAATTAGTCTCTACAAATAAAAACGTCCTACCCACAAATACAAAAAAAAGGACAAACAACCCAATTGAAAAATGGGGACAGAATATGAATAAGCCATTAACAGCAGAAAAGTATAAATGATCCACAAACATAAAAAGATAGTCACCCTTGCTCCTCATGGGGGAACTGCAAGTAAAACAACACCGAGATGTCATTTTTTACTCAGCAGATTAGAAAAAAATTAAAACTTAATAATATCCAGCATTAGCAAGTATGTGGAGAGGGAAGAAAGTATCATCAGACAGTCTTGGTAGAAATGTAAGTTAATAATGACTTTCTGGCATTATCTGTCTACATGTAAAATTGCTCTGACCCAGCAATACCATTTTTAAGATTCTATGTTGAAAAAATACTTGCACCTGCAAGTGGACATTAAATAAAATTCCTCTTTCTCACTCTGTTGAACAAATTAAATACAAGTTAAATGTCCATCAGTAGTAATGTGGTTGGATTAATTATGATGTAATTATTATGTGCACTCACTAAAAAGTAAAACACATTGTTTGCTAAAAATAAATATCGAATGACATGAATTGTGAACCCAGTAAAGAAGCAAACAACTCCCAAAATATATGTATGGTTCCATGTTCATATTTGTTTGCCAATGCACAGAGAAAGGACTAGTAGGTTAGAGACCAAATTGCTGACTTTGGGTCATCCTTTGGGAGGTGAGTTGGGTTAGAATACTGGAGAAGAGGGCTCTGTTTTTAGTTACCTGTCTCCTTCAATTTGAAAGCTTTTGGCAAACTCTTCAATAAAATAACTTCTTGTTTCTCTGAGATTTTCTCCTGGTTTTACCTCTGAGCTCCTTTAGCAGGAGCTATAGACAAGAGGGGTCTGTAAAGACATTCAGCATTAGGAATCCTCTCCATTTGGATAGGTTGGCTTTGGAATTATGGTGCTTTGGTTTCTGTTTGGTTTGGTTTCACTGTGGGTAAAGTTTCTTAATCTTTAAGAGTTTTTATTAGTGCCAAAACCAATTTGGCTCAGTGAATAGAGCATCAGCCTGTGGACTGAACGGTCCCAGGTTTGATTCTGGTCTAGGGCATGTACCTTGGTTGTGGTCACATCCCCAGTGTGGGGTGTGCAGGAGGCAGCTGATCAATGTTTCTCTCTCACCCATGTTTCTGACTTTCTATCTCTCTCCCTTCCTCTCTGTAAAAAAAATCAATAAAATATATTTTTTAAAAAAGAGTTTTTAGTAGTAACTAGAGGCCTGATGCACGAAATTTGTGCAAGGAGCTCGGCCCCCACTGCCATGGCTTCATCCTGAAGTTTGTCCAGAAGGACATCTGGACTAATTAGCATATTATGCTTTTATTATTATAGATTATTATAGATGTAGAGTGATGGTTAATTTTGTATCTCAACTTGAATAGGACATGGGGCACCTAGATGTTTGGTCAAACATTAGTCTGCATGTCCCTGTGAAGGTGTTTCTGAATGAGATTAATGTTTGAATCAGTAGACTGAGTAGAGCCAGATAATGACAATGATGAACACAGATGAGCCCCTTTCCCTTGTGAGTTTATATTCAAGTTGGTGGGGTGAGGAGAAGAGAAAAAAACAAAACAGAACCAACATCAAGTGAGTAAATAACCAAATAAAAAACTAACAAACTATAGACATGCAAGGAAGAAAATAGTGATGAGAGAATAATGGTGTGTGTAGTGGACTCTAAACAGGTGGTAAGGGAAGGACACAAAGGGGAGGTGACAAGGAGAAACCAAGATGACAGCATAGGTAAACACCTAGATTACTGCCTCGCAAAACAATTTCAAAGCTACAACTAAAAAACAAAGCGGACATCATCCAGAACCACAGGAAAGCTGGCTGAGTGGAAATTCTACAACTAGAAGAAAAAAGGAAAGCACACAGAGAATCAGAGGAGCCACGAAAGCCTGAGGTATGAAGACACGCACACGGAGATGATGGGCAGCTGGGTGCCTGGCTGGCTTTCTCTAGCGAGAAGAAGACAAAAACTCCTGACTGCACTGAACCCCAGTTCCAACTGCATTGAGCCCCAGTTCCGGACAAGACCCTGGTGACCTAGGCTCATATGTGGGGGAGAGGGGGGACCTGGACTGTCAGGCAGAAACTCAGGGGAGCTACAAAAAGCAGAGGTCTGGAGGCATGCTCGCAAGTACGCACAGAGAGGACCGACTGTTGAGTGTGCTGCTGGCTTTCTCTAGCAGGAAGGAGACAAAAGCCCCCAACTATGCTGAACCCCAGTTCCAACTGCACTGAACTCCAGTTCTGGGTGAGAATCTGGGAATTCAGATTCATTGGGGAAGAAACTGGACTGTCTGCAGTGGGCAAAACTCGAAGGCAGCTTTTCTCAGAGGTACTTGCAGCAATTACCACAATACACTGAGACCCAGGGGCCTCTTAGGAGAGGGCTGATGGGGAGCCAAGGCTGTGTGCTCAGCTCTGAGACTCTGCCCCATCCAAGCTGAGCACAGAGGCTTTTGCAATTTTGCAAGTCTTGTCTCATAAGGCTGTATCCAGAACAAAAGCTTTCCTGGCGTAGACACACCTGATCCTCACATCCAATTGGCCTGGAGGTCAGTTCCTTCCAGTGATACCAACAACAATCAAGACCTGACTACAACAAATCTGTACACACAGTGCACAAAGGGGTGCATCAAGAGTGATCACCTCAGGTAACTGGGGAGGCCAAGACACTGGGCCATATAGGACACCTAGACACAAAGCTACCCTACCAACTCAGGGAAACAGTGAAAATTCAGAGACAAAGAAACAGATCACAAACTAAAGAAATGGAGAAAAACAAATGACTGGATATAGAGTTCAAAACCATAGTTATAAGGTTTTTCAAGAATTTCCTAGAAAAGGCCAATAAATTTAGCGAGACCCTCACGGATATGAAAAAGGACCAACTAGCAATTAAACATACACTGACTGAAATAAAAAATATTATACAGAGACCCAACAGCAGACTAGAGGACCACAAGAATCAAGTCAAAGATTTGAAATACAAAGAAGCAAAAACACTCAACCAGAAAAACAAAAAGAAAAAAGAATCCAAAAATTTGAAAATAGTATAAGGAGCCTCTGGGACAACTTCAAGCATACCAACATCTGAATTATAGGGGTGCCAGAAGAAGAGAGAGAGCAAGATACTGAAAACCTATTTGAAGAGATAATGATCAAAAACTTCCCCCACCTGGTGAGAGAAATAGACTTACAAGTCCAGGAAGTGCAGAGAATCCCAAACAAAAGGAATCCAAAGAGGACCACACCAAGACACATCATAATTAAAATGCCAAAAGCAAAAGACAAAGAGAGAATATTAAAAGCAGCAAGAGAAAAACAGTTAATTACCTACAAGGTTTGCATCTATAAGATTGTCATCTGATTTCTCAACAGAAACTATGCAGGCCAGACAGGAGTGGCAAGAAATATTCAAAGTGATGAACAACAAGAACCTACAATCAAGATTACTCTACCCAGCAAAGCTATCATTCAGAATTGAAGATCAGATAAAGAGCTTTTTAGAAAAAGCTAAAAGAGTTCATCAACACCAAACCAATTATATGAAGTGTTGAAAGATGTTCTTTAAGAAGAGGAAGAAGAAGAAAAAGGTAAAGATAAAAATTATGAACAATAAATACATATCTATTATCAAGTGAATCTAAAAATCAAGTGAATTAAAGATCTGATGAACAGAATAAACTGGTGAGTATAATAGAATCAGGGACATAGGGAATGGACTGACAATTCTCAGGGGCAAAGGGATGTGGGGCTGTAGGAAGAGACTGGACAAAAATTGTATACATATGGATGAGGACAGTGGCAGGGGGGAGGTAAGGGCAGAGGGCGGGGTAGGAACCCGCGATGGGCAGTTGGGGGGAAAAAAAGAACAATTGTAATAATCTGAACAATAAAGATTTATTAAATTTTTTTTAAAAGGAAGAGGTGACGTTGAACCTGAAAGTATGAGGATGAGAAAGAGCCAGTCACTGACAGTGTGAGGAGAAAATTCCAGACAGAAGAACATCATCCCTGAGTCCTATTGGTGTTGGCCTTTTCAGGGATCTGAGAGAAACCAGTGTCTTGGACAGAGTAGGGGAGGGAGAGAATGCCACTAGGTGAGGTAAGAGAGAGGTAAATGTGAACCAAATCATGCATAGCCTTAGAAACCAACATCAAATTTGGATTTTATTCTAGGTCCAAAGGGAAACTATTGAAAGTGGATGGAGAGCAACATGAGTTAAATTGCATTTTAAAACCTTGCTATCTTTCATGAAAAATGGGTTGGAGGGCAACAAAAGTGGAAGTAGTTAGAAAATGTTGCATTGGTTTTATTTGAACAATTATAATTTGTTGGTGGACCCAGTTATGGTGGTGGTAATGGAAATGTGGAGAAACCAGCAAGTTTGTGGTATCATTCAGACATTTAATTAGTAGTATTTGCTAACAGATTAAATGTAGGCTGAGAAGTTGGGAGAAAGGAAGGATACAAAGATGATGTCTTGGTTTCCAGGTTTAGCAAATGATTGGAAGATAGTGCTATTTTTCTCAGGTGAGCAATTCTGAGGACTTGGCAGGTAGGGAGAATTGAGGAGGAATTAGGGAGTGAAGAATTTTATGATGGTGTGTTAAGTTTGGTATTTCTGTGGGACATACATAGAGATATAAATGAGGCCATTAAATATGTGAGTCTAGATCAGGACTCCCCCAGTGAGCATCAGAAGTACTCAGAGGGCCTGATAAGACAGATTGCTGAGCCCATCCCCAAAGTCTCTGATGAAGAAGGTTTGGGTGGAGCCTGTGAGTTTGCATTTCTAACAAGTTCCCAGGTGACACTGCTGCTGCGAGTCCTGGGTTCTCACTGTAAGAACCACTGGTCTAGACGGAGGATAATTCTAGGAGCCTGGAAGTCTTCATTATGAAGATAATATTTAAACCCCTGGGACTAGATGAGATTATCTAATGAGGCTGTGCAGAGAAACAGGAGAGGAAGACTTGGATTAAGCTTTGAGGAGGGGTAGAGAAGAGAGACTTAGTCATGACAAGATCAGAGAAGAAAAAAGAAAATTAAGAGAGTGTGGAGTTTCAGAAGCCAGAGGGGTTGAGGGGTTGAGCATGACAAATACTACCAAGAAACAGAATAAGAAGAGAGTGAAGTGTCCCTCAATTTATCAATATTAGAACCACTATCAAGAGCAAGTACTTTACAAATATCTTACCGAATCCTTCATAGATCCCAGCAGGAGAGTCATGTTAGCTCCATATAGTTGAGGAAAGTGAGGCTCAGAGATTATACAGTTTGTCAGGTCAGCAAAGGACACCAAACCTATATTTCTTTCTGCTATCATCCTAGTGCAGTGGTTAGCAAACTGCGGCTTGAGAGCCACATGCAACTCTTTGGTTCCTTGAGTGTGGCTTTTCCACAAAATACCACGGCCTAGGCGAGTCTATTTTGAAGAAGTGACATTAGAAGAAGTTTAAGTTTAAAAAATTTGGCTCTCAAAAGAAATTTCAATCGTTGTACTGTTGATATTTGGCTCTGAGTTTGCCTCATTAGTCAACAGAGCCAAATATCAACAGTACAACGATTGAAATTTCTTTTGAGAGCCAAGTATCAACAGTACAACGATTGAAATGAATGAGAAGTTTGCTGCATCTTCTACTTGCTGCTAAAATCCACAAGGCAGGCCAACCTCTGACAACAGCTTGAAGTCGGCATTCTGCTCATTCATCCCCCAGGCATCCAGTACCCTCTGGCTGCTCCCCGACAATTTGGGATGAAACCCCCTTCCCTTCATGTCCACCTGCTGTGCCAGGTAACTCCACCTCCTGGCCTTCTCATCTGCTTGCCATACTCAAGACCAAACTGGACCTCATTCCCTGGTAATGGCATAGCTCGTCTGTGACCCAATGATAATGGATAAAAGTGCTATTTAGTGGAGTGAGTAAATGTTTAAAACTGGCTTTCTGAAGTGGGGGAGGGGAATCCTGCTTTGCAGTGTTTGTGATTTAAAGGCACCATTAGCTGATTCCAAGCTACGGGTGTGACGTGAACATAAAGTTAGGAAGAGATGCACCTAGCTGGCTGGGCGGCTGTGAGCTGAGTCCAGCTCACCGATGGGAAGATTTAAAATGTTTATTGTCATGTTGCATATTTCCATTTTCCACACAGTCTTCTGCAGACAATGTCTTAATCCCAGGGCGTGGGGGCTTCAGGCCATCTGCCTAGCCAGTCGGGGAAGATGCTAGGAACAGGGAGGCCGATGTGCAGCCTTCCACCCAAACCTCGAAGGTCTAGCCCAGGCACAAGAGAGGATGTCAGTTTAAAAACTGGCATCCATATTCCTCTTTGGTTTCCAGGGTTCAAGAATGTACTTTTTATGAGGATTACAGGCTTGTTCTCCTTTGCAGTCAGCTGGCGTTTATGATGGCTGTAACAGGAATGAGAATTTGGGTCTGGAATAAACCTTGCTATTTCTTGCCAGGCTGCAAAGTTTACAGTGGAGACCAGACATATAGGTCTTGCTCACGCCCATGCGCTACTCTGTTTCCGGAATGGGAGGAGGAGGCCACATCCTCACACAGGCAGGAGTGGCTGCTGGAGGGTTTGGTCCTGAGGCACAAGGGTGTTTTCACTTCCTCATGCAACTTCCATGTGCTCTTGCTCTTTTATTCCTGAAAGCACAGGCCCAGGGTGGTCTCCTGGGAGTTAGGTTATGTGACAGCCAGGTGGACAGTGTTGTCGCGATACCTCACACTACTTAATGGGGCGGGGCTTGAGTTGGTGGGGAACAGGGACAAGCAAGGGGAGCAGGGGTCTCATTAGGAAGAAGAGGGGAGCAGCAGGGACTGCGACTTGGCACTACCGCTGTGCAGGGGAGAACACGGCTGAGACATGGATTGAAAAGTGTTTCTTTGCTGTCTAACCTTGTGACCCTGTTTTGCAAGTGGATACAGTTAGCTTGGAAACAAATTTTTCTAGGTTCAATGTCATTTTTTCTCAAGTTGGCAGATAGTTATATTTCCGCTTTTTAGGGAAGGGATCACATAGTGTGAAGGCTTAGCTCCTAAAAGCAGCGGGAAGGATGGCAGCACTGCCCAGAGAGGCTTTGGCACTTAACCATAGGCTGTGGTTGATTTTATACCAGACACCCAAAGCAGTACTTCCCTTTCTGGGCAAATTCTTGTTTCTGTAACTGATAGTTTTACTGTGTATAAACTGCAGACATTAATATCCATGGCAGGACTCATAGGATGCTTGAAAGTCACTTTCATTCACTACTCTTAAGTGTAAATTTGCTCACATATGCATGCATGCAAATGTATCAAAATAACACTAATATTTATAATAGTATTTTGCAATTCTACACTGCCTTTCATCTGTCGATCTCAGGGTACTTTGCAAGCATTCATTAATTTTCCCAGCACTCCTCTGAGGGAGGTAAATATTATTATCCTGCTCTTTACAGATGAAGCAATCGAGGCAGATAAGTGATTTGCCTCAGGCCAGTCAGGGAGTGTGGGTGGAGGGCTGAGATGAAGAATTCAGAGTTCCTAGAGATGTGCATTAGGGAAGAAACTCAGCAGTCAAAATAGGAGGGCCCTGTGACACCCCTCCACACTGAGCCGTTAGAGGGGAGTCACTATTTCCTGTGAAATCCATCCCATGGAAGAAAAAGCAACTGCTTGCCCTAATCGCTTTGGCTCAGTGGATAGAACGTCGGCCTGCAGACTAAAGGGTCCCAGGTTTGATTCCGGTCAACAGCATCCCAGTAGGGCTATACAGGAGGCAGCTGATTGATGTTTCTCTCTCATTGTTGTTTCTAACTATCTATCCCTCCTCCCTTTTTTTCTGTTAAAATATTAACAAAATATATTAAAAAACAAAGAAAAGAAAATGCTACTGCTTATTAAACATTACTATGTGTCAGGTGCTTTACATAGGTAATTTCCTATCCTCATATAGAATGATCCCCATGGTGCAGATGAGGAACTGAAATTGACAGTGGTAAAGTATCTCATCCCCAATCTCATAGCTCACCAGTGACGGGGCTGGAATTCAAACCCGGATCTGTTTGACTCCCCTGGCACATACTCATGCTCACGTGGAAATTGCAGGAAGAACCTTTCTGTTCTGCCAAGTCTCTTTCTTTGGTCTTCGTGCCTGTATTTGTCCTGTCTACTGTCAATATCTTTGCATTTGACTAAGTGTAAAGACTGATGCTTTATAGCATGTCCGATCTGGACAGACACGAGTTCTAAGCACAGAGCCTCTACAGTAAGAAGCATGCATGACAAGTCAGGAGGGAAAACTTGAGAGAGAGAGAGAGAGAGAGAGAGAGAGAGAATGGGAATGAATGAATTCTCCTGGAGCTGATAGATTTCCAACTGTGCTATCTGGAGAGACTTTAATGAAAGAGTCAAAGGACTTAGAAATATGAGATGAGCTAACTCTTACTCTAGTCTTGGGTCTGCTCAGTGCTGGCTGCCCCAAGGAGCTCAGCTGAGCCCCGAGACTTTCATAACTCTGCTTGCAGTCAAAATGAGCTGCCATGCAACTTATGGGGTTGCCAAGGTGTTACTGAACAGGGCTGGGAGTGTATAGAGCCACTGATGTGGGAAGGATCTTAGAAAATCGTGCACCTCAGTGACTTACCCATGGTGCCTGCCACTCAGTGAGCAGGAGGTAGACCAGTGTGACCTGGGGAGCTGTCCCTGGACCAGGACCAATCTTGCCTGGTTGGTGGTAAAAGGGTGTTGGGTGGGGAGGAAGGTCCCAAGATCCAGCCAGCCGGATAGAATTTGCACCCTTTGGAATTAGACTCTGAGAAGTCGGCTTTGTAGTGTGATACATTTTGTAAGTGAGATAAGGAAAATCAAGTTTGAGTCACAACTCATTCTTGGGGAAGTGAGAACTCCTTATAAAAGTCAGTGATTATTCAGGAATCTGAACCCAGATGACCAATCTGTTCTGTTTGAATTCTTTTATAATTAGTTTTGTTGTGATCCCAGTGTCCCTTCCCAGCCATCCCCTCTCCTCACAATCTGTACCAGTTTATACCACACTGTTGCATATGCTTAAAAGCAAGACTTTAAAGAAATTATTCAGAATTGACTCAGAATCCATGGGCCTGTTATGTGTGTGCCTGTCTCTACACACATCGGTCCATGTAGGACTGGAAGCACAGGGACAGAGAGGCGATGTCCCATATGTGTGGAAGGTTCTCTTGTTTGTGACAGAACGGCCAGTTGCCCCCGTGTGCTGGAGACTGAGGTTCCTGGGTTGTAGAACTTCAGTGCTAACACCCAGAGAGCGCCAGGTAAGCCGGGAGAGTTGATCACACTAGTTCATCATGATGTTAAACTGAAGGAGATACAACCCAAGTTTTTATGACAGCAGATTGTTCGAAATGGCCCAAACTGTTAACAGACACTTCCCAAAATACAAACAGAAGCCCACCCTCCATTTGCCCCATGGAGTAAATTAGCACCTCCACAATTTATAAGTTGCCATAAATATCGGAAAGCTTTAGCAAAAGTCCAACATTCATTTTGGTCTCTCTTTGAAGTCACAGAATAAGGATTCTGCTGGTGGTTTGGTTTTTCATATGAATGAAAGATAGAGACAAAAAAAAAAAAGACCTGTGGTGTATTCTATACAGCCATATAAACACTTTTGAAAAGTGTTAAGTGGAGGGCAGGCCTGGTAATGGGACTGTAATGGTAATGGACTGAATGGCCAGCCTCCACCTGCTTTGAATGAATGCAGGGAGCTCTGGAAGCCCAGTCCAGCGGGGAGCAGCCGGATTGGGCGCTGTGCTTCCATCCCCATGCTCAACCACATAATCATTAAAGAGCAGAAACCTCTCCTTGTAATCCTCCGCTATAGGACAGCAGGGAGTGTTAGCATATTTGGACTGCTTCACATTCCTTCTTGCCTACTTTTGAGAACATACTACATTTTAAAACTTGTTGGTTTCTTTCATGTTTTATTTGACCCTATGTAATTGCATTCCTGAAGGAATAACAGGCTCCCCTAGTGATTTACACCCTGTATTAAATGTCAGTTTTGAAGAGACACAGTTAACAGTTTGGTTTAACCTCTTGCCTTCCCTCTCTCTCTCTATTAGCTCAAAGCTGAATTTGAGCCCCAGCTCTTAGGGGTCTGAGGCAGGGCTGAAAAGATAACAAATGAGTTGAAGCAGCAGTTGTGTTGAAGCGGGGGATGAGGCAGGGGGAGGCAGCTTCTTAGCTCTGGCCACTTTCCCCCTGTGTAGCCAGTCACCAGCCCAGAATATAAAAACATCCTTTCCTGACAATAATTCGTAAGGTTCACTTCTGTCCTGGAGCAGCTGTGAGGATGGTGAATCAGAGCCACATCCTAGCTGGGGTTCTGTTTTGTATTGCCACCCACTGTCCCAGCCCTGGAGATGCCAACGGTTGCCATAAACTACAGTTCTACCTCAACCATGCAGTATCCAGTGAATATCGGGTTTGATGAAAGTGGAAAAATAAATCTGCCTCAGTCATTATCTTATTTCATTTCACTTTGCTTTATTTTATTTACAGACTTAGCTGCTGTGGTGTAATTATGGGTTAAAATATTTCACTCACCTTTGTAGTTTCATTTAAAGCATATTTAACAACAGCTGAATTGTCACCTGTTATGATGTAATTATTGGGAGCATCTTTAAAGCTTGATGGAATGGCATATTCCCTTATGTCTCTGTGCATGTGTGCATGCATGTGTGTGTTTAACGTCCAGAAGCAAATATGTCCTATGATAACCTGACAGATAACTAAAGCCTCATCATTACTTTCAGAAGGCCATATTTAAAAATGAGACAAAAGAGATTTATGTTAAAAACAGTTGTCTGTACAGAGCCCAAACTGAATTCATTCTCAGCTTGCCCCTCACTTCCCCTGCTCCCAGCTTTTCTCCAAAGACCGCATTCTATTGGGCTTCACTGGAAATGACTTCAACTTATACTAGGGAGAGAATGAAGCAGGAAGTAACAACCATGAAGTCAATTAGGCTCAATCCTCTGGGATATAAAGATATAGCTGATTGTCATCATGTCAGTATCTGAGACCTTAATCCCTGACTCCCACTTTGAGGCCATTTACAAACCATTAGCTAAACCACTTAACCTGGAACTCTGTGTCTATGGGGAGAAAAATTCAGCCCGCCTCACGAGTTGAGAACGTTTGTTTGACTCTTTATGCATGCATTTATCTCAGTTTTATTCCCAAGTTGTTTAATATGGTTCATATAATAGATAAAATGAAACAATGGCCTGGCTGGTGTTACTCAGAGATTGAGCATCAACCTATGAACCAGGAAGTCACAGTTCAATTTCTGTTCAGTGCACATGCCCAGGTTGTGGGCTCTGTCTCCAGTGTGGGATGTGCAGGAGGCAGGCAATCAATGATTTGCTCTCATCATTGATATTTCTGTCTCTCCTTTTTCCTTCCCCTCTGAAATTAATAAAAATATATTTTAAAAAGCAACAAACAATGAAGAAATCAGGGCAAAGGGAAAATGAAGGTAGGAGAAACAAGACAGTGTCAGAGAAATGAATGCTCATGAAAACATTGGTCCACTATAGAATAAAGCAGTTATCACCACCACCACTACTATAACTATGAGCTACTGCAGAAAAGGAAATAGAACACAAGTGCTGAGTGGTATTACTGTCAGAAACTATAGAGAAAGGACAAATGTTTCCTGTGCCTCATTCAAGTGATTTATATTTTATAGTTACCAGGTCCTGCAGAGATGAGCCTTCTTTTCTAGAAATGGTCAAAGAAAAAACCTGAAGTTCATATTCCATTTATAAATATATATCTCCAATAGACAGCTTTTATACTTGGTTATCAATACCATTCATTATTGGTGGTACTGCCATAATTCTGATGGCTATGTTGCAACACTTTTCATAGTAAGAAATCTGTGGCTAACTATACTATGATAACCATGTTTCATGAAATTACAAAAGGAGCCTAGGACAACGATTTGTGTCATTTTATTTAAATCACACCAGCATACACAAAGACCACGATAGAATCCTCTTTGTTATGCACAATGAAAAATAAATTCTCACCAGAACAACTCATTGAGTTTGATGATATTCAAATTTTCATCAGGGAAAATAATCCAGTTATGACCATATTATAAATGGGTACTCTAAGAAACAATCACTTAGGAACTTGAGACACTATGGCCAGCAGCAATGATCCCCAGACCTTTCTTTGAAATGTTCTGACCTCAAAAACTATATTCTAATTAGCATCCTGCACAAACAACTGCCAGGTTTGAATGTGTGAAACAACCCAGTTAGCTGAGATTGCAAACTGCCCAGGTGTTGGGCTCTAGCCTCCTCCATTTACCTATCTGTGGGGCAGGCTACTTAACTTCTTGTAGCTTCAGTTGTCTTAGAGTAAAAATTGGATTAAAACAGTAACTAAAACTCATAAAGTTGTTGTAGGGATTACATGACTTCATGTATGTCAAGGGATTAACATAGTGTTAGAGAGTCTGTGTGTGCAGATGAGCACTGTTTATAAACACTATTTTTCTATTGGTATTAAAAGTGTTTGTGCTTTTTTTTAGAAGCCTTTGTACATCATTTAATGATTTATTTCATGATATTGTAGAGCTATTCATGAATGTCAGTGTTTCAGTCTCTGACCCCTAACCCTTGGAACTGGAGGCAAAAATAAAGGCACATATTAAGTACCCTGGGCAAGTTTGATATTTAGAGTGAACCTACTCCTTTGTAAGATAGACACTCATTTATTTCTATTCTGAAAATCTGGGCTGTCAGACATCAGATTTTCTTAGTTTTCAGAGGGTAAAATTAGCAGTTTGCAAAACTTATGAAAGATATATTTTTATTTTATCATTGTTTTTATTTGTATCTGTCTCAGCACTAGTGTGGTTGAGCACCACTGATATGTTTCTAATGAGAAGGACATTTCCTCTTCCATGAATGATCTCTTTCCATTCCCTCACCTTTCTTTTATTGGGTAAGTTGTCCTTTTAATTATTATCATTTTCAACATTTTTTATTTTTATTGTTTGTAATGATTATTATTTTTATTGCTTGCAAGAATTTTTTGTGTTTGACATTGATTATAATTAATCACATACAGGGGTGGGCAAATGTAGGTGAGATTACCAGCCATCATTACCTAAAAGTCATAAGTAAAGATATGAAATAATAATAAGAAGAAGACAAGCAATACAAATAAATAATACAATAATTAATTAAAATACAAGAATAAACTGTTTCATATGAAAATACATATATGGTTTATATATATATTTTAAAAATGTATATTACACATGTTTTATAATCTGATTTTTTCTTTTATCTATATAATTTGCACATATTTCTGTGTCACTCAGTACTTACAGTATAATTTTAGTTTCTAGATAATATTTCATTATATCTCTATATCATAACTTAATAATCTCCTATTTGCAGATATCTTTTTGCAATTATTTTTAAAAACTACTTGACACAAGTATAATTACTTATCTAATACTAGAGGCCCAGTGCACAAAATTCATGCACAGGGAGGTGGGAGGGAGTCCCTCAGACCAGCCTGCACCCTCTCAAATCTGGAACCCTTTGAGGGATGTTTGACTGCCAGTTTAGGCCCGATCCCAGTAGGATCAGACCTAAATGAGCAGTTGGACATCCTTCTCACAATCCAGGACTGCTACTTCCCAACTGCTCACCTGCCTGCCTCCCTGATTGCCTCTAACCACTTCTGCCTTCCAGCTTGATTATCCCCTATCCACTACTCTGCCAGTATAATTGATGTCTAATTGCTCCCCTGCCAGCCTGTTTGCCCCCAACTTCCCTTCTCTGCTGGCCTGGTCACCCCTAACTGCCCTCCCCTGCTGGCCTGATAGCCCACAACTGCCCTCCCTTGCAGGCCTGGAACCTCCCACTGTCCTCCCCTGCTGGCCATCTTGTGGTGGCCATCTTGTGTCCACATGGGGGCAGGATCTTTGACCACATGGGGGAAGCCCTCTTGTGTGTTGGAGTGATGGTCAATCAGTGTATTACTCTTTTATTAGATAGGATGTCTTTCTTGCTAGACTGTTGACTTTTAAACCTTTCTGACTGCAGCTCACAGTAAGAAACACTCTTGACTCAACATTTATCTTGACTCAACACATATAAGTAGAAAAATATCATGAAACAAAAATCATTTTCTGGTGACTTCTTTTCTATATTATCTTTAAAGAAACTCTGGTCACGATTCACTAAATTTATTTCATGACTCATAGATGAGTTTTACCCTCAGTTTGAAAAACACTAAGTCAATAGCTCCATGGGAGTAGGAGCTGTGCTTGGCACATAGTAGGTATCAACTTGTTTGTGTTGAATGAACAGCCTCATAGTTGAACCTTGTGTGCATATATGCCAACTGCTTAGGGTATTTCTCAGGGTTCTCCAGAGAAACAGACTCATAGGAGATTATATTGTAGTATAGCATAGTATATTGTATTATACATATAGTATGTAATATACTTGACTCACACAACTCTGGAGGCTAAGAAGTCCCACAATCTGCCATCAGCAAACTGGAGACCCAGAAGTCAGCTGTCTCTGAAGACCTGAGACCAGGGGAGTTAATGGCATAAATCTCAGCTCAAGGGCAAGAGAAGATGAGAAGTGATGTTCCAGCTCAATCAGTGAGGCGGAAACAAAAGTGGGGGGTGGGGGTGGATTCTTCCTTCCTCTGCCTTTGTTTCATTCAGGCCTTCAGCAGATTGGATGGTGCCCACCCACATAGGGGAGGTCTCTATTTTACGGAGACCACCAATTTGAATGTTAATCTCATCCAGAAACACCCTCATGGACACACTAAGAAACAATGTTTAATCTGGGCACCACATGGCCAGTGAAGTTAGCACATAAAATTAACCATCCCAGACAGTATAATGTATAGTTAACTTCAAGGACTCTGGAATAAGTCAGCTTAATATCAAATGCTGGCTATGCCACAGGCAAGTTACTTAACCTCTCTGTGTCTCATTGTCCTCACCTGTAAAATAACAGTGACTATCTCATGAGATTGTTCTGAAAATTAGAATTTTAAGCAGTTAAAACAGCATAATAAACAATATATGTTTTGATTATATAAATAGGAAATTCCTGGGAGTTGAAAGGTTGAATCAAAGGGTGTATAAAAATATAAGACTTTTTAAATGAATCAGTAAATAATCATCAACCACATCTTCCCAACCTCTGCAAAGTCTGAACTTCCCATCAGCTGTATCAGACTTGTAGAGTGCTTTACTAGGGTGATGTTTACTGCTCTTCACTTACCTCAGGAAGTATTTGGCTGGTAAAGAAGTAGAGGGGTGGTGGCTCTTTCAAGTAGTAAGAGAGGAAAGGCAGCATCCAGCTGCTCATGGCAAGAGGCCCTCAAGGGATGTGTCCTACACTTGCCAGAACTCTGGCAGAATCAGAGTAGGCAAAACCTCAGGGATTCTTTACAGGGTTGTCAAGAGGGTCTACCAGATGTTTGGGTGGTGAACACAAGTTAAATCTCCCAGGCAAACACCACTCTCTAGGGCAGTGGTTGGCAAACTGCGGCTTACGAGCCTCAGTTTGCCCTCTGTTGACTAATGAGTTTGCCAACCACTGGGATAGGAGCTTAATCACAAGGAACAATTATCCTGCAATTATTGGAATTGAGAGTCTAGTTGCTGACCACTCCCTAGGGCATATATTTCCCATCACTACCTTTGCAATTCTACCACATACCTTTAGCTCTAAAACCCTGTCTCAAATCTGCAAGCAAACACCTAAATTCTGTTGAGTCTGTGTCAGGCATGTTTTCCCAAAAGATGGGCTGTTTTGTGAAAACTGGATGTCCATCTGAAACCATCCTCCCCCACCCCCCTCCACCATGGAACCTGTAGCTTTGTTTTAGTGTTTAGGGAAACACATATCCAACTCAAGCCCCAGCTTGTCTATAAAGTCTTCCCTAACAACGCAGGCCAGGTAGATCACTCTTTTCTCTGAGCTCCCACAGCAATTCTAGGCAGTATCTTGGTATTTAGTACTTAATAATATGCTGTCTGGTTCTAGAACTTTCTCAGGGTGCTTGTTTCCTTCAACTATAGAGAACCTTTTTTGAAATCAACCTCCTTGTCTCATATTTATTTTTTTTCCTCCCTGGCTGGGCTCATAGTAGGTCATTAACAATAGTCAATTATTGTTGATCCAATAGGTAAGTTTTCCAACTTCATAAACTAAATTAAAAAATTAAATATTAAAAAATTAAACAATAGAATTGAATATGGTTGAATTTATTTATAATCATAGAATAAATTAAAGGAGCCCAGCCTTTCTAAATAGGAAACAGCCTAGAAGCCATACAAGGAAGAAAAGACAGATACATTTGACAACATAAAAGAATATTTAAACTTCTCTAAGGCAAAGACTATTTTAATTTATGGGGAACATATACAAGTCAAAAAGAAGATGATGAACAACACCACCACCCCCAACTCCATCCCCCAAATTGTAAGGGGGTGGAAATGGTCAAAAGACATTTGTTCCTCATTCACCTGCAAAGGATTCTTTCACCTCAACTGAGGATCTTCATTTTGCTTCCTCTTCTAATTCTGTCTCTCCAAATATGTATGTCTCCCTTCTTTTTTCCCCCCTCTATTTCCCTTTACACTGTGATTTTTAAATATATATTTTTATTTATTTTAGAGAGAGAGGAAAAGAGAGAGTGACATTGGTAAGTTGCCTCCTGCAAGCTCCCTTCTAGGGATTGTGCCCACAACCTGGGCATGTGCTCTGACTGGGAATCAAATTGGCAGCCTTTGGATTCATGGGATGACATTCAACCAACTGAGCTACTCTGTGATTCTTGAATATTCAGGAAGTGAGGGGGCTTTGTAGTGGTGCTAGAGAAAAGGGCTAGGGTTTCTTTTTGTTTTGTTTTGTTTTGTTTTTTTAACTTGCTGCAGGTAGCAGAACTGTTGAATGCGCGACTCTCAGTGGGAACACCAGCCACTCCACTTATGGCTTGGATATGTCAGGGTAGCAAACACTGCGTGGTTGAGGTGGTTAATATCATTGGTGAAAACATGGGTGACTAACATTTCTGAGGAGCCTGTGTTACCCTGAAGTCAGGGTCTTAGAGGTCCTATTGAGAACGATTCTTACTATAACAACAGATTGTGCAATCTTGGAAAATAGGCAACATTAGAAACTTCGTGCAGTGCTTCATTTTAGGTGATAACTGAAACAAGTACAGTAAGGAGAAAATCATGTATCAATTTTTAAATGTTTGTTTGCTTCCTACTTCTAATTTTGTTCAGAACAACAGAATCAAACCAGGAATGTATTTTTTTTCTTATCCCTCAGAGAAAACTCCAGTCTTACTAATGTTGCCAAGTAATTGAAAAAGGGCTACTGTTTATAGAGAAGATGTTCAAGACAAAAGAGGAGATAGAGGTGAATAGATGAGCTCTGTTGGATGGTATTTTTGAAGATATCGTTAATGAAGATGACATGTAAATAAGGAAGCCACTGAAATTGATCTAAGTTCATTTTAGCTTCTTTGGGGACACGTTAAAAAGTATCCTTCTTTATCAAGCGGAAAAGAAAAATTGATAAGGAAAGGGAAGCTTATCTTTTATAAAGTATAAACTATTACAAAGAATAAAGAGGAATTAAAACTATCTGGTTAGAGTACCTGACACTATTCCCTTAGAAATGCCAAACTCCTGACATTCTGATTTTTTCAAAGAACACTAAAAGAGACACAAACACACAAAGGGGAATGCTATTTTTGCTATTTGGAAAAATCAATATTTTAATTAATATTTTAAAATACAGTTCCTGATTCTTCATCTTTTACTTGGAAGCACTTAAATATATTTCCTTATAGCATTATGTCAATTTGCTGATGACATAAATATCTTGAATATAAGGACTTTACTGAATTATTAAGAGACAAATCCGTGAAAGGAAAAAAAATGAAATATAATACAAGGTGCATTTGTGAAGAAATGAGTAAAGTCAATGGTGTTATTTGCTTATAGAAATGTTATTGCGAGGAGTCAAATAAGTCTGTTTTAATTGATTAAGGAGGGTATCACAGTTGGAAGGAAATTTTACAACCCAGCAGAGAATAAGGGGGATGTAGTTGATCGATGCTTTGGGACTTATTGCTATGAAATGCTTTGTGACTGTTTGACTTTTGAAAGTATGAATGGGAGACTTTTTTTAAAAAAACATAAACAAATGTTGCTTGAAACTTAGCACATGCTCTCTCTCTGAGGATACTTTTGATATTAATGTGAAATTTGGCTCATGAGCAACAAACTTGTCTTGGTGTTTGTAACCACAATTTGAGCAGTTGTTGTTTTGGGAGAATTCCACCTTTTAGCATAAAAGGAGACAAACACATTCTAGCTGTGCCAGCCATTCAGAGTAGCCAGCTGGTTCTCACCATCTGAGCTCCCTGTGCCATTGTAGAGGTGACAGTGCTGTCACACTGAGGTACAGGACTGGAAAGATGACAAATCTAAGAGCTAGAGCCAGGTGTGGCCATGACCTAGTGCTGCTTAACAATAAGCAGAGGACAATAGTTTCCATTGCCCTGCTCAAGAAGTTCAGAGTCAAACCTGATACTTATGCTATTTGTCCAACATACAAGATCTATGGTTACATCAAAGTCCTTATTGACAGCATTCACTACTGTTCTAGGGCAGACGTTTCTTTTTTAAAAAATATATTTTATTGATTTTTTTTTTTTTTTGCAGAGAGAAAGGGAGAGACAGAGTTAGAAACGTCGATGAGAGAGAAACATCGATCAGCTGCCCCCCACACCCCTCACATATCTCCCACTGGGGATGTGCCCACAATGAAGGTACGTGCCCCTGACCAGAATCAACCCTGGGACCCTTCAGTCCGCATGCTGACACTCTATCCACTGAGCCAAACCAGCTTTAGCTAGGGCAGATGTTTCTTAAAAAAGGATCTAGAGACTCTTACGGAGTTAGGGGCTTCCTGAAATTATATGCAAAATTTGGTGTGTAGATGAGTGTATGTGTTTTTCTAGGGTATGGTTCTTTAAATTCTCAAAGGGGTTGTGGTCCCAAAGTTAAAGTAAGAACTGCTTCTCTAGGGAAAAAAAAGTTCTCCAGGATTTCCCCAATAAGATAAATTTAATAATTTCTATTTCAGAATGATTTAAAACTTTACTACATTTTCCTTTTTATATAATTTTTATTTCATAAAAATACAGAACAGTATTTTTGTTCATCCAGATTTAATCTTCCTATGCTAAAAAAAAAAGTGTGTGAGTTCACTGGTTACAGATGAAATGCATATTTAAAATATTTTCAAATGGAAATGCTATTCCATAATTCAACATTCCACTTATATTCTAGCTATTTTAGCCAAAATATGTCAAAGTTTATCTCAGAAGGGAACAAAGCTATAGCTCTCTCCCAAATTACCCTTGGGAAATACAAAATAATCAAACTTTTTTTTTTATCACTTAAAGGTATATTAAAACTTTAGTCAATCACTTAAAACATCTTTAAAAAGGAGATATAAATAACACATCAATATAAGTGATAAAATATAAATAACACATCAATATAAGTGATAAAATATAATCATAAAATACTCCATTAAACCCAAAGAAGACAGAAAAGATACACATAGAGACCAATAACTTGTACACAAAAGGGAAACATCTAGTAAAATGGTAGAATTCAATCCACTAATACCAACAAACACTTAAAATGTGAATGATCTAAACATACCAATTAAAACACAGAGATTGTTAGATTGGATATATGCTATCTATGACAAATTCACTTTAAATGGAAGATATAACATGGAAATGCTCAAGGAAACCTCGATGAAATATACTGATCCTAATATATAAAAACCTGGATCCATCACGACTAGAGGCTTGACCAACCAGAAGTCAGTGCTGCAGTCAGCGCTGGGTTGCTGTGGCGACCCAGCACTGACCGCTGCCACTACAGGTGTGGTGATCCAGCACTGAGGGCTGAGGGGGCTGAAAATCAGTCCCGGAGAGAGGCCTGTAAAGAGAAGCAGGATCTGATCCGTACCCTGTGTGGCAGCTATTGATCAGCATTTGCCTCTTTCTCTCCAAGCCAGGCAAGCAGCTGTGTCTCTATTTCTCTCCAGGCCTCCACTGCAGCTGCTGATCAGCCCCATCTTTCTGATAAGGCCCTGTTGAAAGACCCAGAGACCCTGACTAGCATAGAAACTAACTAATCAGAACCAAATCTGGGTGACTATGCGGAGCCAATGGCTGCCTAGGAGGTAGAGCTTTTGAGCTGACTGGCATAGAAACTGACCAATCAGAACCAAATTGGCCAGCAGAGGAGGGCAGTTGGGGGTGAGATCAAGCCTGCAGGGGAGGGCAGTTGAGGACAACCAGGCCAGAAGGGGAGAGCAGTTGGGGGTGAGATCAGGCCAGCAAGGGAGGGTTTTGGGGGCAACCAGACTGCCAGGGGAGAGCATTTAGGGGTGATGAGGCAGGCAGAGGCAGTTAGGGGCAATCAGGATGGCAGGGAAGGGCAGTTGGAGTGACCAGTCTAGCAGGGGAGGGCATTTGGGGGCAACCAAGCTGGCAGGGGAGGGCAGTTGGGGGTGAGGTCAAGCCAACAGGGGAGGGCAGTTAGGGGTGATCAGGCAAGTGGGCAGAGGCTGTTTAGGGGCAATCAGGCAGGCAGGCAGAGAGGTTAGGGGTGATCAGGCAGGCAGGCAGATGGGTTAGGGGCAATCAGGCAGGCAGGCAGAAGCAGTTAGGGGCAATCAGGCAGGTGAGTGGTTAGGAGCCAGTGGTCCTAGATTGTGAGAGGCATGTCCCACAGGGATCAGGCCTAAATCAGCAATCAGACATTCCCCAAGGAGTCCCTAATTGGAGAGGGTGCATGCTGGGCTGAGGGAAGTCCACCCTCTCCGAGCACAAATTTTGTGCACTGGACCACTACTTTCAGACAAAGCAGTCTTCAGAATAACAAAGATTATCAGGGATAAAGAGGAACATTACATAATGATAAAGAAGTCAGTTGTCCAGGAAGTCAAAATAATGCATATATATGTCTGCATCTAAAAGTAGAGCTTCAAATTGCATGAGGCAAAAACAGACAGAAATAAATAAATAGATAAGCACACAATAATTTGAGAGTTCCACACCCCTCTCTCAGTAAATGACAAAACAAATAGGTAGAAAATAAATAAGACCCCAACAGCACTATCCAGCAACATGACCTCGTTGACTTTTACAGACCACTGCAACCAACAGTGTGGAATACATAGTCTTCTCGTGTGCACATGGAACATTCACCAACAGACCATAGCCTAAGCCATAAACAAACCTTAACAAAGTTAAAAGAATAGAAATTGCACAAAATAGGTTCTCAGACCAGAGTGGAATTAAACTAAAAATCTATAATAGAAAGAGATCTGGAAAATTCACAGATGTTTGGACACTGCACATCACACTTCTAAATAACCCACGGGTCAAAGAGGAAGTCTCGAAGAAAACTGAAAGCACATCTGTGTGAAGCTGGTACTGGGTATGGTATAAGGGAAGTTGGCATGGCCCACCCATGAAACCCAAGCAGGAGCCAGGCCCTTGGGCCCCCAAGAGAAGGACACACCATGAGATGTGGGAGTGATGTTCAAGCAGGGGTGGAGTTGAAGGTGTGGGTTGGGCCCTGTAGGAAAACAGTGCACGCAGAACACTTGGGGCCCCTATGGTGCTGTCTTCAGCCCCACTGAATGTTTTGCTTTAATAAATACAATCATTTACCTGGGCCAGATGTGGAAACAAAGTCCACGGATATGGCCCCATTTGCAGTAGAGCTTTCAATTCTCAGCTCTTCCCTCCAACCCTCAGAAAAGCCCACACAGCTTTCCCCCATATAATCAAGTTGTAAAAATTAGAACTAGGGTTTCATTACTATGTGGCAGGCACTGTATAGTAAGCATTTTACAATACAGTATTGTGTAGCTTCACTACTTTATTCAATCTTCACAAAATAACCCCTGTCAAGGAGATATTCTTATCTCCATCTCACAGTGGTGTAAACCAAGGTGCGGAGAGATTAAACAGGCGCACAGCTGGCAAGTGGCAAAGCCGGGATTCGACTCCTATTCTTATTGCTTCCCAATGTAGGTGCTCCCTACCTGCTGTTAACTTTGTGTCTTCTTCTGAGTGTCTGAAAACCCAAAAATCTGACAGGATCTGATTGAGAAGCTTTCTCTTTCCTTGGTCAGAAATCTAGATCATCAGGGGTGTGCAAGGAGGGCTGAGGAGGAGTTGGGGCAGCAGTCATCTTTAAACAGAACCATGTAGGCACACAATACTGTTTACAGTATTGTCTAGGTCTAGGTTTCAACATTCAGATCCATGCCATCTTCAGTGGGCTTTCTCATTGGACTCTTCCTCTGTGGGTCCTGGGACAAGAACCCAGAAGCAGAGGAGAAACTCACTTAGGATGTCTGGTCTTCAGGTTGGGCCTTCTGTGATTATCCATAAAATACTGAGATTAAAAGCAAAATGAAACATTTAAAAACCTGTAGTCATTCCTCTCACCAAGCAATAGAACTAGAAATATTGAAGGAAAATAAAGATAGAAAAATATTTATGTAGGTAGGAAAAAAATAAACACAAGGCAGGTTGTTGGTAGCCTAAGATGTAAAATGTGTGTAGGTGCAGCATGGTATTTAAGCTCTTCAGCTCTGGTGCTAGGCTGCCTGAGCTCAAAAACTGGTTCTGCTGCTTACTGGCTGTGTGGCCTTGGGGGACTGTTACTTTATCTCTCTTTGCCTCAATTTCCTCATCTCAGAAATGGGGATAATAACAGTGTTTGTTATTACACATGGCTGTTGTGAGGACTAAATGAATATATATGTAGCAATCAGTGTTCAATACATTTTTACTTATTATGATACATCCAACATGATCACAGAATTGAAAACATGTATGGAATAGTTCAAGGTCCGAGAGAATGAAGATTAAATATTTCTTCTCCTGATCAAATGTACTTTCTGACCTTCATAAGATAATAATCCTTCCCTCTTTTTAAACTTTAGGTAAACTACTGGTTTAGCACTCATTACTTTTGAGTTGAGTCTAGCTGTTTTGCGGCTTCACATGGACTGTCCTTGGTTGGAACTCTCTGAGGGCAGGAACTGGTTTTTGCCCATCTGTCATTCTGAATCCTCCCACAAACACAAATATCACGCAGGCTGGTGCCTGCAGCTTAGCTGGTGCTGAATAAATGTGTTGAATTGAACTGAACCGAGTTGAAATGCAAAGGTTGGGCCCACCCAGGAGAAAAGAGAATGGGGGCTGGAAGAAAACAGGGTTTGCTACCATTTGTCATGCAGAAGCAGGACTATTCCTCTCATAGGTATTTGAATGAAAGGTGCTCAACACCACAGGCAACCACCTTGTTGTGATTGAAAGGAGCCTATTGAGGCCTGCTAGGGACAAATAACCTTTACAAAATATGGCCTGGGCAGCCTGCTACCTTCGAGGAATTCTGGCCCCAAATTTTAGTCCAAATCAAGCTAAGAAATCCCTGAGAAGCCAGTGCAGCTTTCATGGACAAATTAGTGTGAGCTAAAGGAAACTTTCAACAGACTCTACTGTGACTCCCCGGCAAAAGTTCATAGGAGTCCCATCTGAAAAGAGTGTGTCTAGTTTCGTCTGTAGAAGCCTGAGCACAGTCATGGAGACCAAACGCAATTAGTGGTGTTGCCAGGAATCCACAGGAACTGGCTCAAAAGTCATGCTCATCCTTCAGTGTAAACACACATGTATGCTTGCACATACTCTCCCCCAAACCTCAGACACACACTACACACAGAATTCTCACTCACATGTGCTCTTAAACACTTACACACACACACACACACACACACACACACACACACACACATATCTTTCTTTCTTTCTTTCTTTCTTTCTTTCTTTCTTTCTTTCTTTCTTGGACTTCATTTAATTCATTAATTAACTAATTTATTTATTTTACCGTTCAGCATGCTTTCATTCATTTGTGCCCATGACATAAGCAAATCCTCTATCATAGAAATTTTTTTTTAGGTACACATATATTACAAGTCTTTTTTCCATAATAAATGAGTATTTTTCTCAATAAGTGGTACAGTTCAGGGGCTCAAATATTGATATTATTAAATCAGTTGCTAAATTTCTTCCTAGAGTCAGGACATTTTTTTCTCATTCAATATTATTCTGTATTAGTTTCAGGTGTACAATATGATCTCACTCATTTGTGGAATATAGTGAACAATATAAACGGATGAATAAAAATAAGTACAGAGACAAAGAAACATCGACCTGACTCTCAAACCTCAGAGGGAAGGCAGGGGAGAGGGGATGTAAGAGATCAACCAAAGGACTTGTATGCATGAATATGAGCATAACCAATGGACAGACACTGGAAGGGTAGGTAAGGGCATGTGCTGGGGGGTGGGAGTGGTGGGGAGAGGTCAATGGTGGGGGGGTGGGATAATATTGTAATAGCTATGTACAGGCCAAGGAGGGTTACTTGAAATATCAGAGGGACCACTCTGTAAAGTATATGATTATATAACACACATACTTTTCGAGTAATTATTTCAGAAGCTCCATTGATGGCTTCTGTTTTTTACATAACATCACCAGTGCTGAGTGGTTTCCAGAGTTTAGTCCCGAAAGTAGTGGTGTCACCTTTACAGTGACCTGTCAAACTCTCTTGGGGAGTGTTGAAAATGAAAATTCTTGGGCTCTGCGCCTTTAGAAATTCGGACTCAGCAGGTTTGGGACAGAGTCTAAGAATCTGCGTTTAGAAGACAAATCAGTAAGAGACCACCCATAAGGAACACACATTGAGTGGTGATTTTCTGAAGACTTGTATTTTTTTAAGGCCTGAATCAGTGAGACTTCAGTGGCTTTCAGAACTCAAACATAGAAGTCTAGTTACAGCCTGGTGTCCTTACCTGGGATGCTCCAGTGTCCTTCCCTTCCCGTGTTTGCATCATAAAAAGGAGTGGTTTAAAAATGGGTCAGCACACACACTTACTGGTGTGCCTGAAATGACCAGACAGCCCATTCTTTGTTCTTTGGCCTACACACCTAGTGCCTCATTTTATCTCAGTAGAGCTGGTCCTTAAACCCAAATCTTTTTTTAAAAATATATTTTATTGATTTTTTACGGAGCGAAAGGGAGAGGGATAGAAAGTCAGAAACATCGATGAGAGAGAGACATCGATCAGCTGCCTCTTGCACGCTCCCCACTGGGGATGTGCCCGCAGCCAAGGTACATGCCCTTGCCGGAATCGAACCCGGGACCCTTCAGTCCGCAGTCCAACGCTCTATCCACTGAGCCAAACCGGTCTCAGCTAAACCCAAATCTTTTGATGATGCCAAACCCAATATGTTCCATGGAACCACAGCTCTCTTCACTGGGTGGCCAGGAGTCTCAAAAGGAAGTCTTTGTATCGGGTGATATTAAAAATACTTTGCAAGCAGGAAAACAGGTACAGGCTTCCTCAGGACTGGTGCAGAAAAGTGCTCCCACCCCCACTCCACTGGCCCCACCCACTGATAATGGCAAAGCTCCCTTCAAGATGCTATCACATCTGGGCCCCTAATTAGGGGTGGGAATGAGAAACAAGTAATCACCTGCTTTAAACCAATGTCCAGGAAAATGACAGTAAACAGAAAGCGATGGCTAAAAATTCAAGTTCACTCTTTCCTTGAGTGAGAGAAGGGCTGAATCACAGGGTTGGTTTCCATAGGGATGATGACAACTCTTTTTCCCCCAAACAACATCTCAGACTCATGGTTTGACAAGTGTTTCCATATTTAAGGAGAAAAGGAGTCACAGTGTTTTAAATCTCGGCTGTCTTACACATTTGTGACAAATGCTTGGCAAACCTCAGGCATCATTTGGTGGTCACTATTATGCTTTACCCCAAATCTGTCCCATGGATAGTTAAAAAGTCACCAAAGGAGGTTGTTTCCTCACCATAAAGCATTACTCTCCTTCTGGGCTCAGATGCAAACACCTGGGATGAAATCGCTGGGAGGTCTAACAAGGTGACTCATTAAGTCCCAGCTAACCTCACAGTTTTGCCTGGATCCAGTCCAGGTCAGCTGTCCCTGACCCTCTGTCAGGGCCTGTAAGGGGCCCCACGTGAGTAGAGGTTGATTTTCTTTGCAGATTGCAGTTTAGAAAAAGCTCTGGTCAACTACAGGTTTCTCTCTGTTTTGTTTTTTTTTCCTCTCTCTCTCTTCCATCTTCATATTTTCCAGCTGGTGGGAATCTTACCTATTTCATACTGAGTTTCATACTCAATATTTGTCCTTATAAATGTCACAACTCATGATTTTTTTTTTTATTTGAAGTTGAACTTTCATTTTTGACAGCAGTTTCTAGACTTCCTCTTTTTTTCTTTTGCACAACCATTTACTGTATGGCACTATTGTGCTCAGTGCTCCATGTATGACTTCAAATGATTTCTGATGTAAAATTAGACATTCTGATTTAAAATCTCTCACAATACAGCAATGCATAATAACCAGCCCACAAGCTATTTAATCTAATTGGAAAATATTTTATTCTGGCTTTATTTCCCTAAAAGCATTCCAACACCACCCATTCAAAGAAGCTAAAATAGAAGCCTAAACTTGGAATTAATTGGAGATTAACACAGAATCTTAATTTTAAAAGTATCAAAGAGGAAAAAACACACACAACAATTTAGCCCCTAATGTACATCAAAGGATAATTCTATCTGGCAAGGTACAATGGCTTAGCGGCAGCCTAATCTCTCACCACACCCTCATGCTTCCATAGCTACCACACCACAGAAGCCACAACAACCGCTGTAGTGCTGTTCCCTCACGCAAGGAACTCTCCCCAAGCACTGTGGCTGGAATGAAATTACTTAGGGCTATTTACAAACTCACAGAAGCTAGTTACGCACCAACAGAAAATCTCCACCAGCTCAGCAAGTGGCCTCTTGGTAAGTCCTTGATGAGCTGCCTTCTGATGGCTGCTATTGAACACTGATTGATCCCTGGCAAGGATGCCAATGCAGGCTCTGCCCCGCTTGCGATCTCTGCCTTGGGAGAGGCCGTAAAGGCACCGAGGCTCTGGGCCAGAGGGATGAGTGAGAGGCCAAGAACAAGGTGGGAGAGAATGGAGAGTCCAACACCAGCTGCACATGGGTTCAAAGTGGTGTTAAATGTCAGCACTTCGCGGCCAGGAGATTCCTATGCACATGCATTCTGGAAGACAAGGTCTCCTGTGCATGTTTCTTTTTCTCACTTATCTGAAAAGCTTGCTCTGCAGAGAAAGGGATTGTGCACTGGGAGTGTTTCATTTTCAAATGGTTTTGCCCAGAGCTCTTTGCCTTCCACCAACATTTCAATCACCTATGGTGAGTTTCACCAGAAAAAAGTTTTTTTATTTAAAATGTGAGTAAATACCACATCATCAAAAAGGATTCAGAATTCCTAATTTGGAAAGAGATGGGTAAAGTAACCATCTTTTATTTAGAGAACAAGTTGTACCAAAACTCCTTCATTTTAACCTTGAGTCAAGCAGCTTATGATCTGAGACTTTGGTAGGTGTGTGGAATTTAGTACTTTGAAGAGCTAAACTTTTATTTCACTGGGATGCAAGTATTTTAAGTTTATCTTACTTTCTGACCATGCTTACTAAAAATGGTATTTCTTCTCCTACCTCTCTTCCCTCCCCCTTCCTTTTTATCTTTTTCTAATAAGTGTAACTAGAACAATATTTTTTATTTTTTTAATATATTTTATAGAATTTTCACAGAGAGGAAGGGAGAGGGATAGAAAGTCAGAAACATCGATGGGAGAGAAACATCGATCAGCTGCCTCTTGCACACCTCCAACTGGGGATGTGCCCGCAGCCAAGATACATGCCCTTGACCGGAATCGAACCTGGGACCTTTCAGTCTGCAGGCCTACGCTCTAGCCACTGAGCCAAACTGGTTCGGCTAGAACAATATTTTTTAAATGATCATTAGTACAATGCAACTGGATCACCTTTCTCTAGTGCTCTCTGAGTTTCCACGTGTTTCGTCTCAAGTACAGACTGGGCTGCTTCCTGGCGCCAAGTGGATATGGTAGAGATCCTTCTTACTTTTACCTTGTTTTTAATTTTTTTGTGATACTGAATTTCTTTTTTTTTAATCTTTATTATTGTATTGTATATGTTCCTCCATCCCCCTGCCCATTGAACCCTGCTAGCCCATACCCAGGCCCCACCCCAGGCTTTAAAACACCTATCAGGGGCAGCTTTCTCCTTGTAAAAGTGTTACTGGGGCATGCAAATAAGGCTAATTATTCTAGAGACAGCCAGTCCAATGGGATTCCCCTCACTCTGGAAATGGTTTTTAATCTCAAGGAGGAATTTTTAGCTTGAACTGATAAAGAAAAATATGTTGGTCAGTGAGTGTTTTCCTGGGTATAGTGTATCCCTCAAAGCATTTTTCTTCAGAGGGAAATGTTAAGCTCTTGATAAATGAAAAATAAACTCTTGTTCTCTAAGATAAATTATTACAATGACAACTTTCTCCAGCCTCCAAAACCTAATACTAATCTTGGGTTTTGCATGGTAGAGTTTCCCTAAACTGCTGAGTGCATTCCATGTTTCTCAGACCTTGTTTTGGTAAAGGACGAGGGGAGCATCTCCAATGGGCAAGAGATTTCTTATCGTCCCCTGACTGCAGCCACAGAGATCTTTAACTCTGTAAGCAGTGGCATTTAACTCTGGAGAACACCCAGAAGCTTGCCCCAGGCTTTCGGCATTCTCAGTTAAAAAAAAAATAAGACAGAGAGAGAAAGAGAGAGAGAGAGAAGAAGGGAGAGGTGGGAGAAAAGGCCAGCTTGGGTATCAACAAAGGAGAAATAGAATAAGCCAGGTAGTTCATTTCTGATAAGATTGAAGATCTGCAAATCAGGTAAGCTGACCTGCAAACAAGTGCCCTGGCTTCCACGGAGGCAGCCTCTCCTCTCCTGGGCTTTGTATCTGGGGCATTCATTCTCTGAGTCTACTTAATGGCAAGAAAAGTTAGAGATAGGCTCTTTCCCAGCTTCTCTGAGCAAGGGGATTATTCTTTCACTCTTATAAACATTTTAATCACATCTTCTTACCTTTCCTTTGTGCATCAAAAAGAGGTTATCTAAAACTGAATTGTACCCGTCTCTAGGCTGTGTCGCAAAAACTGGTAGAATCATCAATTTTAAGAGGATTTTATCACCAACAGTTTATAGCTCTTGATTGAAATGAAATAATAGACGTAAGGAATGCTTGACCTCTGAAATGACACCCCAACCCCTGCCAAGGAAAATCCTACTTTAAAAAAAGGGAAAAAAAGATCATAGGAAAGGACTCTTAAGAACTAAGTCAGAATGCAAAAAGTTATTCCTTTATTAAGACTCCGCAAATTAGTCTTATTTTAAGCCCCCTTTTAATAAAGCCCATATGTCACAGTAATGATGTCAAAACCCTTCAATTACACTGGTAAATTGAATAGGTAATGGAAAATGAAAGGGTTTATTCAACTATTTTGTTTTGTTTTGCATTTTTGCTGGAAGTGCTGCCTAAGGAAAAATATGCACAAATAAATAAATCAAACAAAAGTGTGCCAATATATATAGTTTTAACAGTAATTAGACAATTTTGAATGTTTTACTTTATATTTTTTATTTTCAAATTAAATGAGGTTTTTAAAAAATATTATATCAACTATAAAAAATAATGGCAAAAAAAAGTTGGAAAAGCAATATACCTAGTGGGCAGTCCTTGACCTTAAGTGTTACAATTACAGTTAATTTTTTTCTTTCCTTTTTTTTAGTTTTCAGAATTTTCCAAATATCTACAATTAATGCTATTACTTTTAAATTTCAATATAGTTTTGTTGAAAGGATGAAAAGGTTCTAATCACGTAGTTTCATTCTTGGGTGTTACATTTTAAATGAGAAATTTTTTACCTCTTTCCTCTTCCCATCTCTATGCTTCTCTCTGAGCTGACTTCCTCCATGAGTTGCTCTTTTTCCTCTTCTCATGTCCCATCTTTCTCCTGCTCTCTTTCCTTCTTCAGCCAGAGTCATCTGCTTGGAACTGAATTTCCTGCGTATCCCTGAAAGCCTTCTATGAAAAGGAGTTCAAAGGGAGAACTGGTCGTACCTGGACCACCGAAGTCTTACCTGGACCATCAAAGTCATACCTGGATCACCGAAGCTTTTTACAGGTCCTAGAATTTCAGAGCGAAGGATTGAGATCAAAGGCCTCACTTTACAGAGGAGGGAACTAAGGTCCACTTGCTCAAGGTCAATACCACCAGTTTGGGGCAGAGTGGAACTTGGAACCCAGAACTAGTTTCACAACTTGAACTGAAAGGGATGGATGCTGTTGAAAGCACTGAAGACAGAAAGAAACAAGGAACCATGCAAATATCTAATGCATGAAGCAGGTTGGATTTTTCTAGAAACATCCTGTTTCTCTACTGTAGAAAACAATACTATGGTAAAGCAAGGACAAACAGAAACCAACCATGGCCATCACATATCAAAGGGGCCACCACTCCTACTGGTTATTGCCATGTAAAACTTCACTCGATGTTGCCAGATCTTTTCATTTGAAAAGAGAAATTAAAAAAAAAAGATTTTTGTGTAAATTTTCCCAGTTTTAAAAGGTTGATGCAAACATTTAAAAATACTATTTTTAAGCCAGGCAAAAAATAAAAATAAAAAAATAACACACAGAAAACAAAAAACTAGAAGTTTGCAACCCTTGATGTAGAATGTGAAAACAGAGCAGGGTTGCCTCAGAATCTTAGAGTGGAAGTAAATGTGTTGAGATCCTTGATGAAAGAAGGAAGGGTGACTGTCTCCCACTGGTTGACTTCAGAAATAAATAGCATCAATAGGTATGATCAGCACAAGGGTGTACAGGGGCACTGGGCATTTTTGACAGCCGCTCTTTTCTGTGTTTTTCATTCCTTGCCTGGCTCCCCCCTCCCCCTTTTACATTGAAACAAGATTAAAATGGTTGCATCCTTGGCTTGTAACTAAGACACAAACCCTCCTGAACTTCAACTAGGAAGCTATGGCAATGGATTGGGATCTATTTGTGAAAAATTGAATGTAACACAGCCTCTAGAATGTGCGAGGCTGTACTCTGCTCTTTTCATCAAGGGCATGCTGTCTCCTCAACTTCTCACACTTATTTAGAGCAAAGAAAACTTTCTCATTATCACAGGGTTTCTTTACTCATTGGCAAATAAAGACCACATCATCGCTTTCCCTTTTCAATCAATTCATAACAAAAGACATTGCTTTTTAAATAAGGGCAATGAAGTTTCAATTTAGCAACCTAACCTTGGAATGAGTACCAAAATTATAGATACAACACTTCCTTATATGCCCCTATTTTCTCCAAATTTTATGCAATGAGTGTTTTGTTATTTTTATAACCCAGAAGATAAAAGGTTGAGAAAAAATCCAGATAGCAAACCAAACTATGTCTATTTAAAGAGTCAGATCAGCTAATAGTAGGGTAAGAAGCAACCAGTAAAATGGAAAGAACTTCAGCTCAGGAATCAACAAACTTCAGGTTTGAATCCCGGTTTTGCCACTCAATTTTAATCTCTGACACTCAGTCGTTTCTTCTGTTAAATGGGAATAATAATGCCAATATTCCAGAGTAATTGTAAAAATTAATGATAAGTTATGTGAGACAAAGTAAGTTCTGACTAAAAGGTAATCATGGTTTATATGGTGATTTGGTTTAAAATATCATTCAGCGTCGCATTAAGTAAATTTTGGAAATTTAAATTGATATGTGTCCCTGAGTACAAACCATCCAGAAGTAAACAGACAGTTCTAGAGTTTGTCTTTGTTTATCCTGCCAAAACGTCACAGCTGGGCACCACAAAGCCACATTGAATGGTTTGGGGACCATGAGATAAATCAGTTGTTCTTTTGTTTTGGGGACTATACCATTTTTAAAGAACCTATTTCATATACAGGATCAGTTGTAAATTCAGTTGCGTTTACATCTTTAAATAAAAAACAGCATCATTTTAGTCTTTTCTAGGGTTCTTTAGAATAAAGTATGTTTGAATAAACTAGGATCTTGTACTAAGGATTATGACACTTTTAATAGTGCTTTGCACATAGTAAATACTCAATAAATACTTGTAATATACAATTAAATGCCCAAACTCCTTGAAACATAGCCGTAACATGATAGAATCCGGTGAAAAAGTGCATCCAGTGAAGCTCTCCGACCCTCCAGAATTAAGAGAGACCCAAACACCTTCAGGGCTAATTCCATAAACTATTTAAGCCTTTGCTGCTGTTGCTTTATAGCATTAATCTGCAATTTTCAATGCCAGCTTACAATAAGAGTTTTTCTTCTTTTTTAAAGAAACACTGTTTAGACTAACCAAAGGTTTATATATCCATCTTCCTCCAGCCCACCACCACTGTCCACTCTGGGCTTCACTATCTCAGTAAGCGCCTACCTGAACTTGTCTCCTTCAATCTACCACAGACTTTGCGAAACACCAGTCCTGGCCTGTGACCTACTAGACAACAAGTGCTATTGAACACTCACTGTGCCAAGAATTGTTTAAACACTTTACATTCATTATCTCATTTAATCCTCCTAACAATCCCAGGAGATAATCTCCATTTTACAGAGGAGCCAAGGGAGGCTCAAAGAGGTTAAGTAAATTGTGGGAGTAAATGGTACATTACATTTTGAACTTCATTCATCCACTTATGCATACACACATGCTCCTCTCTAACTGCAACCACAGTGGCATGCTGGCAGGATGCACTAGGTAGAGTGGCACCTCTGTCACAGGCTGTCCCCCCTGTCTGCGATGCTCTCCCCCACTTGACACCGAGACAGGGAGTCTGCTCCACTGTGAAGCTTTCCCACATATTCCTCCAACTCCCCACCTAGTCCCAACATTTCACAGGCATGTTTCTGTCACCCATTGCTTTGCCATTGTTATCTGTCTTTCTGTGTTATCAAACTTCATGAAGACTGGGATTTAACCATATTGTGTTGTACTCATTTACACAAAGCCTGGGAAGTAATAGACTATAAATGTTACCGAAATGGATGAATTCTGAGATCCTTAAGGATATTTGTATCCCTCAAACTGAGCTGCAATTCCAGGAGGCCAGCCTGGATAGGGTGGACTAATTGAGAGACAAGTCTGGTGTCACATGTCCTGGGGAAGAGAATCAGCAGACAGAGGTGCCAAAGTTGGAGATAGAGGAACCCAGGTGGGATCCAGCTGGACAAGGAGGGGGTTGGATATAGAGCCAGTAGAGATGGGGATGTATTAGTCAGGTTTCTCCAGAGAAACAGAACCAAATATAAAAGGAGTTTCTATGAGAAATTATGGCTCACGATTTTGGTAAGTACCAGGTCCGTGATCTGCCATTGGCAAGCTGGAGACAGAAGAGTCCACGATATAGTTCAATCTGAAGGTCAGCAGGCTTAAGACCCAGCAAGAGCCAATGTTTCAGTTCAAGTTCAAAGGGAGGAAAAAAACAAACGTCCCAACTCAAAGACATTCAGGAGGGAGGAATTCCCTCTAACTAGGGAAGCGGATCTCTTCAGCCTTCAACTGATTGGATGGGACTCATCCACACTGGAGAAGACAATAGTCTGTAATCAGTCTACCGATTCAAATGTTAATCTCATCCAGAAATGCCCTCACAGACAAACTCACAATAATGTCCGACCACATGTTTGGACACCTCGTGGTCCAGTCAAGCTGACACATAAAAGTAACCTCCATCTGTGGGAACTCAGAATAGAGTTAACACACGTATTCCCTTAGGGGCACTAGGTTTCAATTAGGGTCCTTTGTCTTGAAAGTTGGTGTGGTCCCATCTGATGTGGATAGACTTCAACTGTCCATTCCTGCCGGTTAATGGCCCCAGGAACCACCCTCCCCACCACTCTCCTCACACTTGCTCCTGCTGCACACATCTCTCTCCAAACTCCCAGCAACACAGATATTATCCTGGAGCCATCCCTCATTTGTTCTGACCCTTGGTCCTAACATCGAGACAGTTACCATGCCCTGTCACTTCTCCCTGTAAAATGCTTCTCACATCCTCACCCCCTTCACTTCTATTGCCATTTCCTCCTATAGAGTTATGGCTCTTCAATTTCTAAATGAGAATTGGGTGGAGGGTCACAATCTGGTTGCAAAGGAGGTTTAGGGAACTGGTTTTGAAGCTACCTTCATAGAGCAAAGTGAAACTTTCTTCAGACTGTATGTTACAAATTAATAATAGAGCAAAGTTTCATATAAATACACTGGCATAAATTGGGAAAGTGTCATTGTATATATCAATTATACATACATATTTTTAAAATTTGGGATAGAGGTTATGATGGGGAGATTCTACTTGGTACAACTATCAGAATGTTCCTTAGATAGTTTCTTGTGTTGTTGTTGTTGTTTTTGTTTGTTTTGTTTTGTTTTAACTCCAGGCACTTTCTCTTTTGCTGCAGGATAAATCTTCCTAAAGCACAGCTTCAATACTGTTACTGCTCATCAATATTCACTGCTCCTACTAAATAAGAAATAATCAGTTGTTCAATGGACTCCATAACCCTTCAAAATATGGATCCCATTTTTCTGATATTTTTTTTCTGCTTTTCATTCCACAAGTCATCATTGCCTCTGTATCAATCAGGAATGCCTTTGGCTGCAGGTAACAGAACATTCAATGTGTGCTAGCTTAAACAAAGAGAGCTTTATTTTTTCCACATGATAAAGGAATTAGTAGGTGTGCAGTTTGGGGCCTATACAGGTACTCAATGATGGGCCCATACGTGGTTCATCTCCCTGTTGCATCACCCCATCATATGGCTTTCAATCTTTTGCTTATTACTACATGACCTCAGGATGCACTTCCAGACATCTCACCCAATTCCAAGTAGGAAAAAGAAGAGACAGCATGAGGGAAAGTGCATGTTAATTGAGCCTGTCCTGTTTTTATGCAGAAAGTGAATACTTACCCAGAATTCTAGCTTATGACTCAGTGTTCAGAAGGGTGTCACATGGTGAAAGGTGACTGAGGGAGGCAGGCTTGTGGATGGAGGAAGTTCAGCCAATCAGCAGTACCTGCCACCCACACACCCACTCTAATTAGGTGGCTATTCACCTCACTCCCATCTGCCTTCACATCCTTTCCTTTACCTTGTGCCCTGCCCCATCTCAGATATTAAAGGCCTCTTGTTTTGTTTAAGTCCTATTAAAATACCACTTCCTCCAAGAAGTCTTCCTGGTCTCCCTATAAACCTCTTTGATAAAATTTCTCCTTCTGAGTTCAACCACTGTTTGTATTTGTGCTACACTAGAACCTCACTCTACTATGGTTAATTATATATGCTTCATTGCCCCATTTATATTTTGAGGTTCAAGAGGACAGGGAACATGTCCCATTTGTATTTTCAAGGCCACTGAACATAGAGTAAGTATTTATTTAATAAGTGTGGGATGAATCAGGCACATTCTGCAATATTCTGTTCTGAACAGGAAAATCTGCAATCCTCACATTGAGTCTATAAAGGCCCCTCTGATTCAAGTCATATTGGCTTGAATATTTGTGAATATTGGCTGCTGTCCTCTGTCTCAGCCAAAACAGGGACATCTGTGATGGCAACGTGACTGTCTACCAGTGCTTGTTATGTCCCTCTGCCCAAATGTGCAGCTGTTTCCTGGGTGGGAAAGTTAGGGAACAGTAAAAAAAAACAGACAAAATAACAGCAATTTCAGCAGGAGACTTGTAAGGGTGTTAGGCTTAAGTTAAGAACCTGAAAGTTGTGCTACAATATAATCAATAATAATATTAATACCAATTAATACTATTTGTTAAACCCCTTTGTGCCAGACACTGCACTTTTTGTGCATCAGCCCACGGACTTCTCACAAGAACATACTCATTTATTAAATAAGGAAACCAAAGCTCAGAAAGATTAAGCAATTTGTCCAGGGACACATAGCTGGTAAGTGGCAAAGTTGGGCCAACATTTATTTCTTAGTGCAAGCTTGTGAGGGAAGGATGAAGTTCTGTTTTACACAGGAAAACAATGCAATATGGAGAAATCAAGTGATGTGCCCAAGGCAGTAAGGAGATCAAGAGAGTGGGCTCTGGATTTGGACTTCCTGGGTGTGAATGTGACCTGGGGCAAACAGTTGAAAGTTTCTGTGCTTCAGTTTCTTCATTTGTAAAACAGTGGCTTTATAGATTCTTACGAAAACAAAATGAATAAGTACACTATCAAGATTAGCCTCGCGCCTGGCCAGCATTGCTCAGTAGTTGAGCATGGACCTATGAACCATGGAGGGCAGGGTTCGATTCCTGATCAGGGCATATACATGGGTTGTGGGTTCAATCCCCAGTAGGGGGTGTGCAAGAGGCAGACAATCAATGATTCTCTCTCATCATTGATGTTTCTGTCTCTCTCCTCCCTTTCTTTCTAAATCAATAAAAAAATATTTTGAAATAATTGGCCTAACACCAGGTCCCACCAAGTAATTGGTGCCACTATATGATAGAATAGCCAAGACAACACACCTGGTGTACTAAGCAAAGGAGACTTGGGCATTTAAATGTGCTTCAGTTCTTCTGGAGAAAAGAAATGAATACAGTCATGCACTGGATAATGACATTTCAGTCAGTGATGGACTGAATATATGATGGTGGTCTCATCAGATTATAATGGAGCTGGAAAATTCCTGTCACCTAGTGATGTCAGAATGCAGCACATTATTTATGCTGTGTTTATGGTGAAGCTGGTATAAACAAACCTACTGCACTGCCAGTCATACAAAAGTATAGCACATATAATTATATACAATATATACTTACCTTCTTGTTATTTACAATTGCTTATAATACAGTAACATGCTGTTCAGGTTGTAGCCTCAGAGCAATGGGCAGTATCATATAGCCCAGGTGTGTAGTGGGCTATACCGTCTAGGTTTGTGTAAGTGCACTCTATGATGTTCACACCATGATGAAATTGCCTAATGTTGCCTTTCTCAGAATTTATCTCCATCATTAAGCAGTGCATGACTGAACTACTTTCTGGCTGCCAATGGTAGGAGTCCTGTTTCTACCACAAAAGGAACCCCTAGGGTTAACAACCCCACGCATTGGAGAATCACACCATTTAAACAGAATGGCTCTGTCTGCGTTTCTGTCCACTGCCAGCATTAATTGACCAGAGAATTAGCAGGCTTGTCAGCTTTGGTATTGTTTTGAGGAAGGAGATTCATTTGGTGTATGTGTTGAGCTCTTTGGCGTAACCTTTGATATTTCCACAGTATAATGTAATTTTATATTGTTTAAGCTACTTTCCTCATCTTGGTAGCTAGTCTCTATACTGATCCCACAGTTTGCTATGCCTCTTGGTATTCATACTCCTGTGTAGACCTCTCTTCATTGAATCTAGGTGGGCTTTATGTAATCAATATGTGTGGTTTCTGAGGCTCAATCATAGTAAGTCTAGTAACCTCTCCCTTGGGTTCTTTGAAATTTCACTCTGGGGGAAGCCAGCTGCTGTAAAATAAATTCAACTACTAAGAGAGCACCATGCTGTGTGTGATAAAGCCCAAGCTATTGGTGCTGAGAGGGTGCATGAAGAAAAAGAGACACCTGACGATCCCCCAGCAATTCCAGCCCAACATGTAGGGAAGAAGCCATATTGGACATTCAGTCCAGTTCTGTCTTCAGATGTCTGTAGCCCTAGCAGCCATCTGACTACGACTGCATACGACCCTAAGCAAGAAGTGCCCAGCTGAGTCCAGTCAACCTACAGAACTGTAAGAGATGACAGTGAACTATTTTAAGCCACTCTGTTTTGGGGTTGTTTACTAAGACACACTAGGTAACTGAGACACTCATGATTCTTCAGAACTGCTTGATGCAGTTACAACACACTCAAATCTAAACTGCAGATGAGGACTGCAAGCTGTTTCCTTTTATTAAATTAGATGTTGTGGTAAATATACAAACCAGGAGCAATTGAAGTCTGTATACAAAACTTTTATAACGTTTTCCATTTTTCTTAAACAATAGGATAAATACCATTCTAATACCACCTGATGTTACACTAGAGGCCCAGTGCATGAAATTTGTGCATGAGTGGGGTTTTCTAGGCCTGGCGAGTGACCAGGGCCATCAGGTTCCCCTCTTCCCCACTTACTCCTTCCCTCTCCACCTGCATCTACCACCACCCACCTTCGGTGCCCTGTCCCAGCCTGGGGCCCAGCCCTAGTTGGTCTATTGGGACCTGCTAGCCAGGGGGAGGGGCCAACTGGGGGCAGTGACCCAGGAGGTTGGCTGCCAGCCCCAAGGAGGGAGCCGGCCATTGGCCCCCTGGGAAAGGGGCCACATCCACTGCAATACCACCCCTGGTTCCCCATCCCAACCCAGGGGCCTGCTGGCCAGGAGGAGGAACCAGGAGGTTGGCCAGCAGGTCCCATTGATGATTGGGGCCTATGGGCTGGGGGAAGCTCCTGCATTAAGTGTCTCCTCCCTAGTGGTCAGTGCACATCATAGCAACTGGTTGTTCTGGTCATTCTGGTTGTTCCATCCTAACGGTTGCTTAGGCTTTTATATATATAGATTTTTCTGTTTCACTGTCACTTATCTTCCCTATTTGAGTATAATCTCAAAGATATAAATGATTTTGCTTGTTTCATTCTCCTTTTATCTCTAATGTTGGCAACAGTACTTAACTTACAGTGGGTCTACAATAAATATTTGATGCACATATTATAGATATTTTGTAAAATATGAAATAAATATATTCAGCTTGTAGAAAACTCACATTGGCTTCAACAAGAAAATCTGACATAAAAATATGTATAGTATAGCCCTAGCAAGCTTGGCTCAGTGAGTAAAGCATTAGCCTGTGGACTGAAGGGTCCCAAGTTCAATTCCATTGAAGGGCACATGCCTGGGTTGCAAGTTTTATCCCAAGTACAGGGCATGCAGGAGGCAGCCAATCAATGATTTTCTCTCATCATTGATGTTTCTGTCTTTCCCTCCTTCTCCCTTCCTCACTGAAATCAATAAGGAAATATATTTTTTAAATGTATGGTATATTATGTAAAAAGGCTAGTTTTTAAAAAAAATCAGTTTGCAAATCAGCACGTGCAACATAATTCCATTTTTTATTTTTTATTATTATTATTTAATCTTTATTGTTCAGTTTATTAATTACATTGTTCCTCTCCCATTTTCCCCCCTATAGCTCCCCTCCACCCAGTACCCATCCCACCCTCCCCCTTCACCTCCCCCGTACTGTCCCCTCCCATAGTTGCATGATTTTTGTCCAGTCTCTTGCTGCACTTCCCACACCCCTTTTCTCCCCAAGAATTGTCAGTCAATACCCTCTCTATGTCCATGATTCTGTTATATTCACCAGTTTATCCTGTTCATCAGATTATTAATTCACTTGATTTTTATATTCATTTGTTGATAGATGCGTATTTGTTCTTCATAATTTATATTTTTATCTTTTTCTTCCTCTTCTTAAAGAATATATTTCAGCATTTCATATAATATTGGTTTGGGGGTAATGAACTCCTTTAGCTTTTTCTTATCTGCGAAGCACTTCATCTGACCTTCAATTCTGAATGATAGCTTTGCTGGATAGAGTATTCTTGGTTGTAGATTCTTGCTATTCATCACTTTGAATATTTCTTGCCAGTCCCGTCTGGCCTGCATTGTTTCTGTTGAGAAATCCGCTGACAATTGTATGGGTGCTCCCTTATAGGTAACCATCTGTTTTTCTCTTGCTGCTTTTAATATTCTCTCTTTGTCTTTTGCTCTTGGCATTTTAATTATGATGTGCCTTGGTGTGGTCCTCTTAGGGTTCCTATATATTGGGGTTTGGTGTGCTTCTTGGACTCCTAAGTCAATTTCTATCACCAGGTAGGGGCAGTTTTCGGTCACTATTTCTTCAAATAGGTTTTCATTGTCTTGCTCTCTCTCTTTTTTTGGCACCCCAATCATTCGGATGTTGGTATGTTTGAGGTTGTCCCAGAGGCCCCTTACACTATCTTCAATTTTTTGGATTCTTTTGGTTTCTTGCTTTTTCACCTGAGTGGATTTTAGCTCTTTGTATTTCAAATCTTTAACTTGGTTCTTGGGGTGCTCTAGAGTACTTTTAGGTCTTTGTATAATATTTTTTATTTCAGTCAGTGTATGCTTAATTTCTGGTTGGTCCTTTTTCATATTCTTGAGGGTCTCATTCATATCCACGTAGGGCTTGTTCATTTCCTTGTAGGTCACATTCATTTCCTTGTAGGTCTTGTTCATTTCCTCACAGGTCTTGTTCATTTCCTCGTAGGTCTTGTTCATTTCCTCATAAGTCTTGTTTATTTCCTTGTAGGTCTCGGCCTTTTCTAGGAGCCTCTCGAAAAGCCTTATAACTGTGGTTTTGAACTGTATGTCCAGTCGTTTTTTTCCCTCCATTTCTTTCACATCTGATTTCTTTCCATGTCTCTGCATGGTGGCTGCTTTCCTGAGTTGGTCGATTAGCTTTGTGTGGTAGATGTCCTCTAAGGGACAGTGGCTCAGCCTCCCCAGTTACCTGATGTGGATATGCATTGCACAGTCTTGTTGAAGTTAAGCCCAGATTAATCGTTGTTAGCACTTGTGGGGGTTGACCTCCAGGCCAATTGTCTGTGACATTCAGCTGTGCTCAGGTTGGATGGGCAGAGTCTCCGGGCCAACCAGACAGCGTTAGCTCTGCCCTATGCAGCCCCACGGTCTCTGTGCCGGGTGGCAAAGGCTGCCAGTATCTCTGAGAGAGCTGCTGCCGAGCTCCACCAGCTGCCTGAGAATTCAGCCTCTCTCCAAATGAGTCTGCACACCCAACGTCTCACCCAGGGTCGCAAAACAATACAGTCTGGTGGTTTCCCGAACAAGAGAGCAAGTCATGAGTGTTCTCTGCGTGCTCATGCAGCTGCACTGTTCCCAAGTTTACTCGCACTCCACACAAGCTCACCCTCTCCACAAGCCCTCAAACCCCTGAAGCATCCAAGCTTCGGCATGTCCTCCCACTGTCCAGTTTTTACCCCGTATGATTGTGGGTTCCCTGGACTTCTCCCGGAGCTGGGGGATCAGTGCAGTGGGACATCTTTGTTTCCCCCGTTCAAGAAAACTGGCCGGGTTTTCAGCCAACAGCCCCATCAGCTTTCACAGGCACTGCTCCAAACATCTCTCCATGCATATCTTCAATGCTGTCTGCCGCCGCTCCTCTGAGTCACAGTGTCCTATCTTCACTTTCATTTGTGGAATTTTCACTCAGCCAGCTTTCCGGTGATTCTGGATGGTGTTTGTTCTTTCGCTAAGTTGTAGTTTTGAAATTGTTGTGTATCACAGCAAAATAGGTGTTTACCTATGTCGCCATCTTGGTCCCTCTCCATAATTCCATTTTTTAAAAAGGCTTTGAATGTATGTTTACAAAAAGAGAGTCCAAGAACATTTTCATCAAACAATAGTTTTGGGGGGATGAAACATTCACAGGGAGTTTTGTTTTTTCTCAGTCCCTTTCACACACTTTCCAAATATTTAAACAAAATTATATTACTTTTATAATCAGGAAAAATGTTATTTAATAAAACTAAATCAGAATATTGATATACCAATTTTTTATGTATATCCCATCTGAGACCACAAAATACAAATCTTTCAATTTCTTCTCAACCAATTGAATATGTTTCACATGTATTTGTTCCAGTCACAGCTTTTTTAACTTACAGTAGCATCATAGCCCAGCATTTCTGACCACGTGAAGAACAAGAAGTAATTTGTTTGTGGTTCAAGTCAATTCCTAGAGCAGTTTCTGCAAGTCGGATCACTGAGGGATCATCTGTGGAGTCGATGAAAATGTGGAGACTGATGAAAATGGAGATTCCTTGGCTATAATCTGAGTTTCCCAAGCAGAGCAGGAATTACTATGTTCATAAACATGTAGAAGCAAAGTAGCCCATTGTGAAAGTGACCCATTCTAGAAATAACATGCTCATAGTAGCAAATTCTTGTTTGCTTCTATCGCTGAGGTCCACATGAAATAACCTTGAAATTCTCCAGAGGATGGAAGGACAACTGCTTGCCTCTTCCCTGAGAAAGGAGATATTCCCCGTTGGAGAGGAAGCACCTGGAAAAGAAGCAGGGCTCTTCTATTGCCCAGTCCTGAATGTTCTGTTAGCAAAATGATGGCAACACCACCTGTTCTGCCTAGCCTTCTAGGATTTACTGTGATGATCAAGCACAGCAAGTTTCTGTAAACTGCACTGTCCATGGACAAAGGTACTGAAGAGCAGACATGCTCATGGTAGGAATTCTAGGTTCCTTGCATAGACAGTAGTACCTCCTAAGGTGATCCTACTGGTTCTCTAAATGGTTTGTCATTGGGAACTAAGCACTATTTAATGGTGAAAATGCTTTCAAAAACATAAATTAGCCTCAGTGTTTACCAGACACTGAATTTATATCCCAAAACCTGGCTTTCTTCCTGGATTTCCTATCTGCCTTATGGCTAACAATAACAGACTCTTCCTTATCTCCTCTTTCTGCATATCCTTCACCTAGAAATTATTGTCACTGATCCTCAGAAAAGTCCTCAGAATCTAGTTTTTCTTCTATATCAGTGTTGTGCCCAGGGGGGCAGGATTTGACCATTGTTCACAATAATTAGTGAACCAGCCCCCTAACTCTATTCCAGACAGAGAACACTCCACCAAATAAGGCCTGTTTTCTGAAGATAAAGAGCAAGTTTTACAAACATTTAAATTTCCCAGAGGGCATTGCTCCAAATACATGCTCAATAAATTATTCTTATTCATCTACTTGCTTAACTGAGTGGTAATACTGAGGTGGGAAAAGCACTGTAGCTGAGGAACTGAAGGCCTGGATTATGGCTCTCTGTATCAATTACCTATGGCTGCATGACAAATCATCTTACAACTCAGGGACTTAGAACAACAACCATAATTGTATTCCTCCTCACATTTTCTGTGGACCAGAAATAAGAACAGGGCAGAGTAGGGCTACTTATATTTATGATGTCTGGAGCCTCAGGTGGGTAATGCAACAGTTGGGAGTAATGCAATAGTTGGGAACTGGAATCCTATGGGTGCACATTCATTCACATGCACCATGGCTGATGCTGGCTGTCAGCAGAGGCCATAACTGGCTGCCAGCCAGAACACCTATACATAGCCTCTCTGCTTGGGTTGGTTTGGGTCTCCCCTCAGTGTGATAATGGCAATTATGTTCTAAAAAGAAGTCATCCAAGACAACCAGTTGGAAGCAATATCGCCTCCATGGCTTTGTCTTGATTTTACAGTTCAATAAGCTTAACCCAGTGTGGTAGACAGAATAATAATTTCCTAAATTGTTATCTTACCTGGCCAAAAGGACTCTGCAGGTGTGATTAAGTTAAAGGCCTTGAGATAGGGAGATTACCATGGATGACCTGAGTGGGTTCAGTGTGATCACAAGGAGGCAGCAGGATCAGAGTCAGAGAAGGAAATGTGATGCAGAAGCACAGTATGGAGTGACCAGGAGCCAAGGAATGCAGGCTGTCTCTAGGAACTGGAAACAGCAAGGAAACAGATGGTGCCTAGAGCCTCCAGAAGGAGCACAGTCCCCAGCAGCACCTTGATTTTAGCCATTTTAGAATTCTAATTTCCAGAACTGTAAGATAATATATTTGTGTTGTTTAAAGCCATTAAGTTTTTTTTTATCAGTTGTTATAATATTAATAGACAACAAATATGCCCGGATTTGAGGGAAGGAAACACAGACTCCCATCTTTCAATGGGAAGAGTGTCAACATCACATTCAAGAGCATGTGGATGAAGACATTGTTGCAGCCAGCTTTGAAAAATACAATCTGCCACACTCTACCATTAAGTAGGTGTGTAATTGTAGGTTCATCTCTGGATCTCAGTCTCCTCACCTATAAAATGAGATGGTTGAGTGTGAAGATCTCAAACCTTCTGGACCTAAAAGTTCCTGGTCCTACGATTGAAAGAGAGATGTAGCATTTCCATGAGAAGTCTTCATAAATCATGGCTGATTTCCTAAGTCCTTTCTTGATGCTCACTACCATTTATATACTACTCTGAAATAAAGGGAAATGGAATGCCTGAAGCAGAAGACCTCAGTAAAAGTATTTGTGGTGAATTCCCTAGAAGATTATATTTGAGGCAGGGACTTTGTTTTGTATTAAATTTCAAAATATTTAAAGAAGGAAGAATGGAATAAGGAAAGGAAAGAACAAAAAAAGGAAGGAAAGAAGGAGGGATGGAAAGAGGAAGGAAGGAATAAAAAGAAGAAAGAAAGGAAAAGGGAGGGAAGAAAGAAGAAAAAACTGAATTCTTTGAGGCAGTGACCATTTCCTGGTCACTGTTGTAATTATAGCACCTAACGTACAATCTAGCATGTAGGAGACCCCCCCAAAGAATGTTGAGTGAGAAAAGGCAAGCCAAGGTCCACTAGTCATACGCCCGATAACTGCTGAGGGTGGCCTCACCCTTGGCATGTTGCCAGCTAAGAACCTTTTCACCATTTTACTTTGGAAGTTATTTCAATAGCCTTCTAATTGACATCTTTTATTCTATCATTGCCCTAAACACAGCAGCCAGAGGAATCCTGATAAACATAAGGTTGATCATGCCACTCCTCAGCTGAAAACCCACAGGAAGTAGGTTGAGGCCAGGGAGGTGCCTAGGACACACAATTTAAAGGAGGCACTTGCTTCCAGGGACCTATCCTGCATTTGCGTGACCCTAAGAGTGAGTGACTCAAATTATGAGCTCTATGTGTCTTCCTGATCTCACCACAGGACAGATGCTGGCTCCTAAAATGGTGCACAAGATCATACACCACCTAACCTTTCACCAGCTCAGCTCACTCCACTCAAGCACACTTGCCTCCTTGCTGTTTTTGAACATACCAGGCCTTCTTCCACCTCAGAAGAAACCTTGCTCTTCCTTTTGACAAAACACCCTTTCTCTAGATACCTATGTGACTGGCTCCCTGCATCTCCTTCAGATCTCTTCTCAAATGTCACCTTTTCTGTGAAGCATTCAGCCCCCTTGCCATCTATCTTTACCATGTTATTTTTGGTTGTTATTAATCCTTATCTGAGGATATTTTTTTTCACTGTTTTTAGAGGGAGTAGAAGGGAGGGTGAGAGGGAGGGTGGGAGAGAGAAGGGGGAAAGAGAGAGAGAGAAATATTGATGTGTGAGAGACACATCAATTGGTTGCCTCCTGCATGTTCCCCAACTGGGGCTGGGAATTGAACCTGCAACTCAGGTACATGCCCTTGACTGGGAATCACACCTGAGACCTTTTACTGTGCAGGCCAGTGCTTCAGCCCTAGAGCAGCAGCATCCAGTGTTTTCCTATTTTATTTTCATTCTTAGTACCTGTTACCATTCTACAGATTGTTTGTATTTATTTTTTTGGAGTCTGCCTTTCCTACAGACTATAAGACCCAGGAGGACAATGATTTCTATCAGTTTTTCACTGCTATGTTCTAGCATCTGAACAGTGCTTAGCATATAAAAATTTATTAATTAAATAAAAATCTTAAGAGATGATTTGTTACATAAAGTCATGAAGAATAGAGAATATTAGAATTAGCAGGGGTCATACCAAAGAAATCAGCAAACTATGGCCATAACCTATTTCTGTGTGAGCTAAGGATGGTCTGATGAATTGAATTGTGTCTCCCATGAAACCCATGTGTTGAAGTCCTAATCCCTGGCATCTAAGAACATGACCTCAATTTTAAATAGGGTCATGGCAGATGTAATTAGTTCAGATGAGCAGGGTGGGTCCCTAACCCAGTATGACTGGTGCCTTACAAAAGGAGAAGTTTGGACACACATACACAGGGTGAATGCCATATGAGCATGAAAGCAAGATCAGGGGGAAGTTTCTACAAGCCAAGGAATGTTAAAGATTGCAGCAAACCACCATAAGTTAGGAGAGAGGCATACAACAGTTTCTTCCTCACAGCTCCAAAAGGAGCCAACCCTGCTGGTAGAAACCTTGATCTCTCACTTCTAGCCTCTTGGACAGCAGACAATAAATGTCTGTTGTTTAAGCCACACAGTTTGTGATATTTTGTAACAGAAGCCCTAGCAAACTAATACAAATGGTTTATTTACCTGTAAATACCTGGAAGAGGAGGAGGAGAGAGGGTGAAGGAAGAAGTTGTGGGGGAAATAGAAAGAGGAAGGCGAGGAAGAGGAAAAAATGGCAGGATCAATATTGGCCCACAAAACCTAAAATATTTGCTATGTGGTACTTTACATAAAAAGCTTATTGACACCTGAAGTTTAGAGATCATATAGCCCCTTTAATTCATGAAGAAATGGCAGCCTCCAGACATAAAATATCCAAGATCATACATATGGTATGAACTGGTTTGAGATAGATCTAAAACCAAGCTATCTGACTTTAAGTTTATTTTTTTTAAAACTGACACCACACCGACTACTGAACTTCTAAAAGTCATTTCATCATTCTCCCCTTCTTTAAGTTAAGTAGCAACATGTTACTAGGAAGACATTTTCATCTATTATCACAGTCCAGTAACCTGAGTTCTGTAGAGAAACATACCATAATTCATCTTTTTTTTTTTTTTTTGCGAAGTGCCTACTATGATACATAATTTTTTTGTTTTTGCTTTTGGGCATCATTTTCTGTGATACTGGTTCTCAAGCCATAATTAAAACATAATTAAAGATCAAGAACAGATGTCTGCCTTCTCTCTGGAGCTTCCACAACCATGTAGTGTAGAGTTTGGTATTATGGATTGTATGCTAAAGAGAAACAAAATAGGAGAACTGTCTGTTGAACAAACCCACAAATCAATCAATGCTAAAGGCATAAGAAAGTGTTTAAAAGAAAGTGGACCAGTGTGGTGGTCCTTCTTTAATGTACCCATATTAAAGAAGTGAATGGGTTAAAGACAGTTTTCCAGCCAAGAGTATCTGAGAAGACAGATCATCCCAAGTGTAGCTGCTCAATTTCAACCTCTTGTACTTTTACACAGAATGCACAAATACCATAAGGATTAAATTTCTCTAAATCTGAACAAAATTTGTTCTTTCTCTAATTTTCCCTCTCTAAAGTAGAGGCCTCATCTGGAGTTGAAATCTAGTGTTTGTTAGCTGGGTGGCCTTGGGCAATTTACTTAACCTCTCTATGCCTCTCTTTCTTCAAATGTTTAAAGGAAAGTGTGTGTATGTGTGTGTGTGTGGGGGGGGGGGGGTGGGTTGGGCTAACTATAGTATATAAGCCATAGATTGTTTCAAGGGTTAAATGAGATAATGAAACATGAATATGCCTAACAAAATGTTTAGGAATCCAAAGCATGTTCATTTTCCTTCTAAGTTGGAGAAAATATGCAAATATTCACATAATTATAATTATTTACATAATTGTTCATCTAATTATAACAAGCATGAGGAAACACATCAGCATTTATTTTCATAAGTGCCACCAGCCATGTGTTTTGTGATCTGTAAATTAGTTTCACATACACTCTGGGACTTGATGTACAAATTAAGAATCTCCAAAGTTTGGTAGGTAGAGGTAAGCGAGGATCTGGGTTCCCAAGCACTCTTCTGCTTTTGTGCCTCTGCCTGAGCCTTTCCCTGTGGGGACTGGCCCTGTTGTCTCAGTGAAGACTTAAGAACATTCTGCTCTTGGGTGTACAAGCTCTATGCCACCAAATCAAAGTTTGCTTGTATGCAACTTGGAGACATTATCCCAACAAGAAAGATTTAACACCTGTACCATATTCTAGAGGTTTTCCAACCTTTTCTGGGTCCCAAATCCCTTTGAGAATTTGGTAAAATGATGCCCCACTTCCATGCACTTTTACATTTATCCCCCAAATTGTATGCATATATGTTTCGGTTTTCAAAGATGCCCTGAAATCTGTGTAGAGATCTTTAATGAGGCCACATAGCAAGTTTAAGAATCCCTAATTGAAAAAGATTAACATTTAATTGAAATACAACAAAGGAAGGCAGCACTCACTTTTAAATTCCCCTTATGACTTTCATTTTTAGTCCTTCAGTTTCTAGCCCCCCCCCCCCTTTTTTTTCTGGATTCTCCCTACAGGTGGGGAAAGAAACCCATATTATCCAAACTCCTCAGCTTCTGGCTAAAGAACTAGTCAGAGGCAGGAGTGGCACAGAAAGGCATATTTATCCATTACCTGGAGTTGAAATCCTAAAGTGTAGGAAGTGGAAAAGGAACAAACACATTTTCAGAATGAAAGCAGACTTCATTCTGCAGACTGCAAAGTCCAACCTGCTGTCTCTTTGTGCCAAATAAAGAAGTTTCATTGTTAGGTTTCCTCTGTAACCTGCCTGAGGGAAGGTTGTTTAAAATGACCCGCTGGCCCTCTATCCAAACCTCCCCGCCCCGGCCCCCCCCCCGCCCCCCCCCAGACATCTTACAAGTCTGCTGGCCTTCTCCACGACAGGGTCCTGCCCACCCTCTTCCTAGCCTGAAAACCTCACTCCCTGCTGCTGCATAAACATGCAGGTACCACTGCTCAGCTTGGCAAGTAGAAACAGCAGATCCCATGAGCTCAAACACCGGGAGAGGCAACTCTTTTCCTGACTTGATGGGGAAAAAACATGGCAGAAGACAAGCGGGCAGTGGAAGGGCTGGGGAATGAAGCTTAACAAATACTGTCCAGACTTAAATTTAATTTTCTGCGAGTGTAATCGGGACTTCTGTACTCTGTGTTCCATCACATCCAAGGATATGTGTGTGTCTGGGGGGGGAGGGGAAGCGGGGCTGCAAGGATCAGGAGCAAATTGTCCCAAGAGCACTTTAGGACCCCCTGCCCCTTTCTCTACCTTCCCGTCCCTTCCTCCCTCCTCCGGGAAGGGGCACGAGTTTCCACGTCCAGGTAGACGGAAAAAGAGGGGAGACTTCTGGGCATCTGTAAATTCTGTGCACGGCTCGCCCCGTTGCCCCGGCGCCTGCTGTTTATTCAGTGTGGGTCAGATTAGCCACCTGGGGCACAAATCCTGCAAAACGAGTCTGAGAATGGGGCGAGCTCTTGCAGGTAGGAAGGTGCAGCGCCCAGCTAAAAATAGCGAGGGCCCGCGGCGCAGGCTGCGCGGCTGCGGGAAGCGCGCGGGCCGCTGTGGCGGGCGGGCAGGGTGACCTACACCCACCCTGCGCCCACACTCGGGGCCACTTAATGGAGTGTCGCCGCGGGGGCGCGTGCGAGGAGTGCCCGGGGAGAGGGCGCGGCAGCTTCCCGAGCCTCTTCCGATGACCCTGGGGCGTCAGGGTCGCGCGAGGTGAAGCCCAACCTGCGTGGGACCCGAGAGGGCGCGGGGGGAACGAGCTGGCCTGCGGACCCCGCCGGCCCGCCAGCGGGGAGAGGGCAGGCACTGGGCCTGGCGAGGCTCTGGTCCCCGGCCTGCTACGCCCCTGCAGTGGCGAAGGGACAGCGTGCGTCTGGATTTCTGGATGTCCGCACCTCCTTCTCCATCTGCCTGCAGGAGGTGAGAGCACCGCGCGTCTTGCTGCTCCGCCAACGCGGGCATGCGGGTCCCCGCAATCCCTCACCCACCTCACGCTTTCTTTCTTCGCAGCTCAGCCCCTCGTCGCCTTTCGTGGCTTCCTCTAACTCCTTTTCAGTTTGAATTTGTGTGATCTCTGAGTCTGGCCCTGGGGACGTAAGGCCTCACAAGGGGCCAAAACCGCACTGGAGACCTGTCTCTCTGCGTGGACTCGGCTTCGGGGAGGCCTCAAGAGAGGTGCCTTCTGGACTCCTGTTTTCTCTATTCCTATCCGGGACGCAGCCCCTCCTCCAAAGCCAGGGCTCCCAGAATCTGAGGATGAAACTTAGTTCTTTGAAACTGTTACCACTCTGTTGGGCTTAGAGCATTTCTGTTCTAAGAAATGCGTGTCTGAGGTACCTGCCTCCACCGCCTCCACCCCCAGCCCTACCCCAGCAGTGCCCAGTTTGAGCCTCTCAGCCAAAGCCGTGGAGGGGGAATGCTGAGAACAAAGCTTAGATACCTCTAGGCGCTTCTTCTTCTTCGCTGGCCATCGTTCCTGCCCTCCCCTGGCTTGAGAGAAATGCTGAGCGCCTTGGGCATCTTGGCCTCCACCCTGGGTTGCTCTGGTCCCCGGTGGCCAGGCCTTGGTTGGTGCAACTGCTTTTCTTCGGGAGGCCCCCCGAGGGGCTTCCCTGAGGCCATGGTTCTGTTTCGTTGGTGTGGTGGCCACATCGGACTACAGACCTCCTAGTTTTACCCTGTGCACCCCCTTGGTTACCCGGGGTGACTAGAAACATTGTCTCTTCCTAGTGGGCTTAAGGGATGGTCAAAGAAGATAACTTTAAAAAATCATGTTAAATGCATGTTAGGATTTTTTATTGAAATATAACATGAAAAGTACAAAAATCCCATGTGTACAACTTGATGTATTTTCACAAAATGGCCATTGCAAGCATTTTGAGTGTTAATTACATCTATCCTGGTACATAATCCCTGAGAGGATTACAAATAATATGCATGTATTCTTGAAGATAACTCTTCCTCCCCACGCACACCCCCCACCTAACTCAAGGACATGAAATATTTAGACTGTAAAAACATCCAAGTTTTATTTATACAATTAAAATTTTTTGGGTCACATACCTCTTTCAGACAAAGACTCCCTTGCAAAAGACTAGAAAGCTGTGAGCATGAATTGAGGGGAGAATGTTAGATTGTGTTGTTCAATTGGCATTTAGCTGGGAAACCACAACTCATTTGGAACAGCCTGATGTCCATGTAGGATCAGCTGCTCCCAAAGCTCATCCCCATAGTGGCAGTGCAATTTTATCCAGGTCATACTGTTTAGGCACAACAGGGAGAGAAAGAGAACGTGAAGGATGTGTGTGCTGGGAACGAAGACATTCCAGTCTGAACCTTCTCCATCCATTCTATAATAACCTATTTCCAAAAGACATGCCTTCTGTAGAATCAGGTGGGGGCCATTGACCATTTTTAGCAGAAGAAGGCTAAAACAGGAAGAAGCCAATTCTCCTTCATTGTGTGCCAATCCCATCCTCTTTGGGATAACCCTTCCTTAGAAAGGGAGGAATTTCAATAGCCGTGCCCTGTCTGCCATCCATATGTTAAAACATAAAAGCAGTCTTCTCATCTGTCCAATCTCTCTGGAGTTTTGACTAGAGTTATACATCCATTTTTTGATACTCTGTTTTGAAGGATTAAAAAAAAAAAAAACTGAAAGGAACCATATTCCAGAGAGTAGTGAGACAACAATTTAAGGCACGGGGAACTGAAGTAGAATTGCATTTTATTCTATTCAGTGGGAATCCAGTATAATTTAGCTTTGAGTGAAGTATATCAAGAGTTGGCAAGAGTCTCAAATGTTTGAAGGAGAACTTTGCAATCAGGTATAAGTTTCTTATTCAGACCAGAGAAAGGGGAGTGGGTTTACATTTCAGCAAGAAGTATAGAGAACAACTGTTTAAGATCAGAAGTGCGAGGCATCAGAAAAATCAGAGAAGGAAAATGCTTTGAATATAACATCTAGTTTATAATTTCCTTGTTCTCAGTAGTTATGACTGTCACGTTGTCAGTTATTAGTTATCTTGGCAGAGGTATGTTCCTGGATCAGATCTATGTAGACAAATCCCGCTGAGTGTTAACTCAGTGAATGCTGATTCACGTACACAGCCTTCATTCCATCAACACCTAGACATGTGCAGCACTAATGACTACAAGATAAATGTGAGATATAACCCCCTCCTTTAAAAAGTTTATCACTAAATGGAAGTAAAATTCAATATCAGAGTAGCTCTTCACCTACTTTGCTCATGTAATCATTTTCTTTGCAAAGAAGAACTAATATTTACTGAGCACTTAAGTGCCTGCCATTTTATTACATTAATTCATTTAATGCTTATAAGACCATTATGAAATAGACATTTTTATTCTCTGATTATAAGTGGAGAAACCAGTTACTCTGGAATTTAAGCTATTTGACCACGCTTTTAACTAGTAGATACATTGATTCTTAGTCTTGGGCCTTGAGAAAGTCCTGTGAGGAGCCTGGTCAATCTACAGGTACAGGAAGGAAACTGATACCCAAGAGAGATAAGCAGCTTCTTTATCAAGATTTGAGAAGGTCCCATAAAGTCTTGCCCTATGGTGGGCTTTGTAATTAGATCCAAAGGAGGTACATTTCTGGGTCTTGATGGTGTTCTGAGAACTGGGTAGATATGCTAAAATTCTCTGTAATAGCAGGCTGTAACAATGGGGCAGCAGCTGGTGCCTTGGCCTTGCGCAGAGCCTCCAGGACAAGCATTGTTTAGTCAGAAGCTGTGATCATGAGGATCCAGCCCTTCAAAATCCCAGCTCTTGACCTGTGGAGGCACAGAGACCAACTAAACTGGTCTGAATTTTTGGTCTATTATCTATTAGCTCTGTGACCTTGAACAAGTCATATGGCCTCCCTAAATTTCAGATTCTCATCCTTGGAACAGAGACTTTAGGAGGGGTGTTGTGATGGCTAGATAGAAAATATGTAACTAATGATAAATATTAGTAAGAGAAAAATAAATGGTCTTGGGCAGTTTCTGAGATACCTTATAATTCCAATTCCAGTTTATCTCTCTTACTGCTTCCCAAAAGTCAGCAATGATGCTATGAGTTCTTTCAAAGTACATAGCTTCAACAGTCACTTAACTGGCAAAGAAGTTTTGAAGATCTGCTATTATTCTTAATCGAAGACCTAGAAGCAAGGGCTACTACTTCTACAGGATTAGAAATCTTGTCACTTGTAAAGACCTCTTTCATGTGTTCTGGCATAGTAATTCTGCAATTACCATAAACAGTTTACAAAGCACAAGTCAAGTATATTCCTTGCTTGTTTGGTAATGTCTGATATTAGCCTTTTAATGCTATCTATCAGGCCTGGAAATATAAGTGAAATAACATTTAAAATAGTACTGCTCAAGCGTTAGTGTGCTCAGAATCATCAGGAAACATTATGAAATCCATAAACTTCTGGGGCCACATTTCAGGCAGAAGGGCCAGGAAATCTGTATTTTATCAGAACATCCAACCTTGTTCTGAAGCATTTGGCCTTCAGAACATACCTGGAGAAAAGCTGTCCTGCAGGCTTGTTGTCCAGCTACTCTCTCTTAATGCTCCCTAGGAAAACAACAAATGAATTCCCATCATTCAGAGTAGCAGCAGAGGAGATAGTTGCTCTTAAAATATATGGTGGATTTCTCCTCCTAATCTATATGCTTTAAGGGTACAGTTTCATTTGGTTCATACTATCCTAGCTAATAAGGAGGGAATATGCTAATTGACTGTCCCACCCTCAAAGATGGCAGCACCCACAGCCAATAAGAAGGGAATATGCTAATTGACCACCCCACCCTCAAAGATGGTGGTGCCCACAGCCAATAAGGAGGAAATATGCTAATTGACTGCCATGCCCTCGAAGATGGCAGCACCCACAGCCACAAGATGGAGGCGGGCCCAGCTGCTCCGTGCACCTGCCTTTGGAGTCCCCCAATCCCCTCAAGCCCCCAGCCCCCTAGGGCCAGCCAAGGCACAGGCAAGTCTCAGAAGGCGGCTGCCCATCCTCACAGGGCCACCCGAGGCTATGGTAACCAGGGATGGCCAAAGTTTGTGCTGCCAGCAGTGGCAGCAGCAGAGGTGTGATGGGGTATTGCCTTCCCTTGATTGCTGGGTTGCCTTCTACCCCTGAGGGCTCCCAGACTGTGAGAGGGGGCAGGCTGGGCTAAGAGACCCCCCCCCACCCTCTAGTGCATGAATTTTCATGCACCAGGTCTCTAGTTTTCTATAAATGCCACAACTCACAAGAAAGCTTGAGCTAGGAAAAGACTGAATAGTGCCCTCACCAACTCTGACTGGTGTAAGCTCTCTAACCAACAAATAATTTGTTCTTTGGCATGAGAAAAAGGAAAAGAGGAGCAAGTAAAAGGAGTTTATACTAGCTGGTATGTACCCATCTCAAATACGGGCTGACATAAAGCTGTCCCAAGAGATCTGGACCCAAGCTCTCCCACCAGGCATGTAAAGATTCATATCAGGGTCTAACCAAGAAATGTCAGGTGGCTTCATTAGAAACTCCTGGATTCCTGGCTGGCTATTTTCTTGTCTGGGTTTCAACAAAATGAGAAAATAGCTGTCATCCAAACACATTTGGGTTTAAAAAAACAATTATCTGTTGCCTTAGAATAAAATAAAGCCCTGCTTTTTAATCACAGCATATCCCTACAGTTTTTGAGTTTGAATATTAAGGAACATATTTTGTTAATGATTAAAACTACAGTGATTGGTTAGGGGGCTCAGTGAACACTGAATCTGTCTTTACTCCAGTCAGTGTGCTGAAGTAACACACTGCCTAATGCCCCAGGATGGACATTAGGTAACTATTTAATGGGGTTTTAATTTTGGGTTGTTATTAATAATAATTAATGTAATTTTGATTATGTTGGAAGCTGGAGGGATACTGTCAGTCATCCTTTCAGGGTGGTGGTATTGCCCTGCCCTGTTTAATCAGAGGTTCTTAGAGGAGGTAGGCTCAAAGTGATTTAAAATGAAAGAAGGTAGATGTTTAATAAAATCTCAATTAAGAAATTAAATCATATTCAAATTGAGAGGGGGCATGAAAATTATCTGGCCTAATCCTTTCATTCTACAAATGAGAAAAATGAGGCCCGTAGGAATTAAAGGACTTGCCCCAAACTATGTAGCTTGTTTCTGTTGTTTGATGCATTACTGGGCTAAATGACCTCACAGGCCTAAGTTGGAAAAGATGGCAGGATGCTGGGGCCCTGCTCTCACAGTTGGTTATCTGATCTCATGTGCTTCCTACCCTTCGTAATTCCTGTTTTCTAAATATCGAAGGTGTGTAACTGTAAAGTTTGTATAGAAAAGCTACTCTGGACCAGTATCTGTTTAAGTAAAGTCCTAAATGCTTTGCTGCAACAGTGAAGTGCAATGTCTATGCCAGGAAAAGAAAACCAGGACAGGAAATGCTCAGTCCTCCAGCACTGGCCTGGTTACCTGGAGCTCCGGGCTGTGACCCTCAGCCCCACCCTGTGGCATTAGCTCAGGGCTCCAGAGCAGAGGTTGTCATTTACTTTAGGGCTCTAGGCAAGTCCCTTTAACCTGGCTGTCCTTCCCCTTCCATGTTTGTAGAACAGGGAGATGATGCTGATATCTCCCCCACTGCTCAATCAGAGGCTCTGTGTGAAATTAGCTCCTGTTTGTTCGGGAAGGTTTTTAAGCCACACATTCCACCTCCATGCTAATATGATTACTAGCACTTTCTTGTAGGAAAGGGCCAACTTCTCATCCCCCCTTCTTCCTTTAAAAAACAAACCAAAGGGCATCTTTTGTCTCCCTGTGGCCAAAAAGGTTGTTGCTTCTGTGGTTGTTGCTCCCTCAGAAGGTCAGTGTACTAAGGTTAAGGATTCCTAGGTGCACCACAACCAAAAAACCCAATAATAACAACAAAAATAACTGCTGTGGAGGCTCTTAGAGGGCTTCTGAGTTATAAACAGACTTTTCTAACTGTAAAAAAATAAATAAAGAAAGAAAAAAAATAAAAGGTGTCCTTAGTCAGTTTCCAAGCCTTCTCTGTCCTCCCTGTCCTCCACAGGGTTAGGCCTGGTGTACTGTTTATTGGGGCTGTCTTTCTAAGGGTCATCCCCAAGGCTTTCCACAAGAAGAATTTAAAAAAGCTGTTTTGGAAGGAAAGTCACCCTTTTAATAGCCAAAGAAGTACCTCTCTCTGGCACACAACTCCGTGCACAGCCTGTTTCTCAACCTTTGGAAATCCTTTAACAGTTTATGGAAGGCCACCCTTTAAACCAATCCAACAGCTCCTTTCTCCATAACCTGATTTTAGAGGTGTTTCATTATCTCTAATTACTCGGGGTAAACGGTGATTACTCAATGTTTTAATCATCAGTTTGGGCAGCAGTTACTCTAAACTCAGGGAAGCCCAGACTCCCATGGGTATTTTTGGAAGGGACTGCGACTAGTCGGTGCATGCTTTCTAGTACCTACGCACGTGGTCCCCAGGTGAGTCCCGGCTGCTTCCCCGAGCTGGAGGCAGCTGAGCCCCAGCCCAGCGGCAGCTGCGGACTCCAGCGCTGCCCGGGCTTCCGGGACCCGGGCCTGCGAGGCGAGGCCCGGCGGCTGGAGGGGAGGATGTGGGCGGGGCTCCCATCCCAGAAAGGGAGGCCAGCGAGGGAGGAGGGAAGAAGGGAGGGGCTGCCAGAGAAGAGGAGGACGGAAAGAAAGAAAGACTGAGGGAAAGAGGAGGAAGGAGAAGATGCAAGAGGGCAGAGCAGGAGGGAGAGGGAGGGAGTGCAGAGCCCGGGCCGGAAGCTAGGTGAGTGGCATCCCAGCCCAGGGTATAGGAGCCTTAGACTTCGCTGCTGCTCCGCGCACTGTATTTCGCTTCTCTCCCTCATGGGATTCCCGTCGAGCCTGCTGCACCCCAGTCCTCGGCCCTCGCCTAAGTTCACTGCGGCCATCCAGAGGTCCCCAGAAGCTGCTGCTGGCGAGCCCGCTCCTGCAGGGATCTATGGTGAGCAAGGCTGCCTGGCGAGGGGCGCCGGACAGAGGGGGCCGGGGCGCATCCTTGGGGTGGAGGGTTGCAGAGGAGGGAAGCACGGGGCTCCAGCTGTGGTCGCCGCAAAAGATGCTCCCCCCAAAGATGGTGCTCTAAGGGGGGGATGCTGGCACTGAAAGACACTACTGCCTCTACCCAGGTGACCCCTGGCAGTTTTCACCTTCTTAGGTTTGGGGAAGAAGAGAAGCTTTTAGTTGGGGCTCGTTGGGGAGGCTGCGAGGTCTTGAGGGGATAGCGAACATCAGTGTACCCTCAACGGGAAGGAGAGAAAGGAGTGTGGGCTCTGAAGTCAGGAGAGAGTGAGGGGACGGCCAGGTGGAGGGAGAACACCTAACTGGGTTGGTTCTGCGGGGCGAGAGCAGCTCTTCTGCCCCGGGAGCGTGCGCGGCTCGCGAGGGGCTGCGCAGAGGGGAGTGTCGCCGACGGGGCCCCCAGCCCGAAGAAGCCCGGGAGAGCTTGCGAACTGCGGCGGCCAGACGCACCTCCTTCACGAGCTGTTACCGTGGGCTCACCGCGTCCCCGGAGCCTCGCCACGATCATTGCATCGTGCAGGGTGGGTCTCGATGGCCAGGGTGCCAGGCGCTTCGGGGACGCGTCTTCCCGTGCAGCCGGGTTCCATAGGCAGGCGCGGGCGAGCGGCACGGCAGACGCACGGCTCTTAATGGCTCTCCCAGCGCAGAGCCGACGGGAACGGGTCCCCGGGATCTCCGGTCCTTGCGGACCTTCTCGGCCCGAGCTGGGCCTGCGGCCTCCTGGGCACCTCTTCTGTGCATGGCTGGTGAGGCTTGCTGTTTGCGGGCTCAAGGCTTTGTGAGACGTGGAAAAGCCCCGAAGGGAGTTGGTAAACTGAGGTGACTTGGGAACTGGTGTTGGGAGAAGACTCAGGCGGGGCAGTTTAGGACAGTCGCATTGAGTTGCATCCCCCCTCCCCCTAAGAAAATTCAGAAGATGAAAGTTCCTTCCGGCTTTTACCTTTTTTAATGAAAAAATCTGGAGGGCGGGGGAGAGAACGCGATTAGAGATGAATCCCACGTACTGAACCCGAAATGGAAAGACAGCCAGCCTTTGCGTTTGAGCGCGCCGTGCGCTCCGGCGGGCACCCTGGGATTGCGGGCGCCGGCCCCTTCCACTCCCCCTTCGCCCCTCAGGGACCGGCCCCTCGCCGTCTGCTTTTCCTATTTCTGGAACTCCTCCCGCGGGGCTTTTTTAGGGTTCTCAAAGAAAGAAAAAAAAGAAGAAAGAAAAAGAGAAAAGAAAAACTTATTTTGCCCTCCCCAACCCTTTTGCAGTCGGCCCCAGCGGTGGCGCGGCCGCGGGAAAAGCTAAAGCCGCTCGGAAAGCAGCGCGGCTCTTTCCCGGCGGAGACGGTCGCGCAGGGGCGCCCGTGGCCTCCGCACCCCGGCCCTCCGTGCCGGGCGGCGCCGGGCAGCCGCGGCCCAGGGCGGGGGAGGGCTAAGCGCTTGATTTTTCTCTCCTCTTCCTAAAGGCTTCCCTGGAGTGCCCCCCCCCCCCCAAGAAGAGACCCAAGTTCGTGGGGGAGAGTAAGGCGGGCAACCTGAGCCCTTGGTCTCGGCTGCCCAAGGCAGGAACTGGGGACAGATTCTGGAGAGAGAGAGAGCCCAGGTGCAGGGAGATTTCGAGCGGGAGTCGTGCGGCTCGGGACCCCGGAGCGGGCCCACGCCGGCGCAGATTTGCGCGGGGCAGGTTTTCGAAAGGACCCCTTGCTGAGCGACCCACGGGTGCAGCATCTTCAGTGAGCTGGGACATCCCAGTGATTCCTGGAGCTGTGGGTTGGTAAATTCCTGAAGAAATATTTGCTGCGACTGTGCAGCTGGTGCAAAGGAGGAAGGGGGTGGGGGAAGGAAGTAGCGGGGGGGTGACGGGGGTGCGGGGGGGGGGTGGAGAGGGGTGGTGGTTTACAAAATAAGACAGGCTGGAGAGAGAGACGGAGGGAGACGCAGAGGTCGAGCGCAGGCCGAACGCTGTTCACTGTTTTCTCGACTCCTGGGAACTTGGTGGGATTTCCTTTCTGCTTCGGGTCGCGAGTTGTAAAACCTCGGCGACATTACGACCTGAAACTTGTGATGCGCCCTCTGCCCGCGGCGACGCCTCCGCCTGAGTCCGCCTCCGCCCCGCAGGGCAAGGCCGACCGCTTTCGGTGGGGGGTTAACGCTCTGCTCTGGGGGACGCGGTGCGGAGGTTCTCCCCGGAAAGGAACCAGAGAAAACAGCTTAGCGGCCGCTCCCTCCCCGCTTTCCCACGTCGATCGGCGTCCGCCACCTCCCCCCTCCGCCCCGTGCGTGACTTGGTCAGCAGCTCAGGGCTGCGAGCTGGAAAGGCTGCCCGGTGAGTCTGAGCACAGCCCTGGCCGGCGTCCGCCGGCGGGTGACTGGCTGTCGCCGGGAGCAAGGCTGGCCTCGCAGACACTCTGGGGAGGAAGCGGCGGGGCGCGCGCGCGCGTACGCGGGTCCCTCGGCGCTTTCTTTCAGTGCCCCTCGGTGGTGAGGCTCTTGAGAGGCTGGGACTCCGCCGCCCCCGGCCCCACTTGAGCCAGGTTCACGCGGAAAGGCGCAGCAGCCCCTACAGCGCGCCCCGGATCCTCCAGCTTCGGGCCGCTGGACGCTAAGGGCCCGGCGGGACGTCCCAAACGCCGCCGACAGAGGCGCGAAGACCGCGTCCTCCGCGCGCCGGGTTGGGGGTACCTGCGGAGGGCTCGGCGGACCGCAGCCCGAGCTCCTCCCCGACCGCGGGAAGCCGGGGCTGCAGGCGGGGAGGCTGGCCTCCGCCGAGGGGGCGGGGCCGCGTTGGGGTTCGTGGGCCCTTTCGCCGCCCGCCGCGGGGAGGGCGGGCTCCTCCGTGCGCGGGGCGGGGCCTCGGCACTCACGTGACTCGGAGAGGCTGGAAGAAATACCGAGCCAGCCTGCGCCAGACTCTCATTATATTCAAATATTCATTTTAGGAGCCGTTCCGTAGTGCCATCCAGAGCAACGCGCTGCAGCAGCTCCTCTGAGCCTTTCCAGCAAGTTTGTTCCAGATTGGCTGTCAAGAATCATGGACTGTTATTATATGCCTTGTTTTCTGTCAGTGAGTAGACACCTCTTCCTTCCCTTCCCAGGAATCATGCCGCCCTCTCCACCCCTGTTCGCCTCGGGTCCCTCCCGTCGGACCTTCCTCCCAGAGCCCACCCTCCGCTTTCTGGCAGCGCTGTCGCCTTCTCCTCGGCCGGGCAGCCACGGCGCCCTGGACGCGCGGGCTCTCTGCGAAGTGCGGCTTGCTCCCACTCGCACTCTCAGCTCGGGTGCGTTGCAGGAAAGCGGAGCGAGAGGGGGCTAAAGAGATGAAAGTCCGCATCGCGGGGTTGGACCTTATGGGCTAATCAGCCCCCCCCCCCTTCCCTCTTCCCATTGCCTGGGGGGAGTGCCCCGATGCCCCCGCGTTGCGTTCCCAGCTGCTTGTCAAAATGCTGAGGTCGCGTCTGGGACCAATCCCTCACCCCTCACCCCCGCTGCCCCTTCCCTGGGAGTAAGCGAGCGGGTACGCTCCGATGGTTTTTGCTGGGCATTTCAAACTCATCAGCTACAGTAAAAATAAACCTTCAGGCCACTTTGTCAGCTCCCAGACCACGTCCTCGGCCCCGGCCTCTGGACCCCGCGGTCCTGTGTCTTTACCCTGCCCCTGCTTCCCTGCGTTCCCTCCCTCCCGCTCGGAACCAGCTGGGAATTGTGGAAGTTGGGCTGGGAGGGCGGAGGGAGAAGGTGGGGGTGGAGAGAGAGAGGGGGAGAGGCTAGAGGTCTGAAGTGGAGAGCAATGGCATTTTAATTCTCCCTCCCCCACCCGTTTTTACCCCCTCGATGTTAACTGTTTATCCTTGAAGAAGCCAAGCTGAGATCATGGCTCAGATAGCAGTTGGGACAAAAAAAGATTAACAGGATGGAGGCTATCTGATTTGGGGTTATTTGACTGTAAACAAGTTAGACCAAGTAATTACAGGGCAATTCCTACTTTCGGGCCTTGCATGGCTGCAGCTGGTGATGGAGGGGGGTGTGTGAGGGAGAAGACACAAACTTGATCTTTCTGACCTGCTTTCTATCTTGACCCTCTATCTCTCGCCCTATATGCATATGCAGAGACATCTCTATTTCTCTCTAGTTATTGGTGTTTATTTATTCTTTAACCTTCTGCCTCCTCCCCCTCCCCAGAGACACCATGATTCCTGGTAACCGAATGCTGATGGTCGTTTTATTATGCCAAGTCCTGCTAGGAGGCGCGAGCCATGCTAGTTTGATACCTGAGACGGGGAAGAAAAAAGTCGCCGAGATTCAGAGCCACGCGGGAGGACGCCGCTCAGGGCAGAGCCATGAGCTCCTGCGGGACTTCGAGGCTACACTTCTGCAGATGTTCGGGCTGCGCCGCCGCCCGCAGCCTAGCAAGAGTGCCGTCATCCCGGAATACATGCGGGATCTTTACCGGCTCCAGTCTGGGGAGGAGGAGGAGGAAGAGCAGATCCACAGCATCGCTCTGGAGTACCCTGAGCGCCCCGCGAGTCGGGCCAACACCGTGAGGAGCTTCCATCACGAAGGTCGGTCCCTGCTCCGAGTCTGGGCGGGGGAGGGCCAGTAGGGTTGGCTGGTGGGCAGTGGAAGCCCTGGGGGAGAAAGGTTCAGGTTACATCAAAGCCCCCCCATCCCGCAGCCTGGGGAATGGGGCTGCCTACCTCCAAGAGTTTCCAGAGCTGTGGCTAAATTTATTTTTCGGAGTCGGAGGGGAGGGGCCAAGGGAAGGGGAATGACACCGCTCAGACATGGGCTAGCCTCAGAGGTGTGTTTTTGCTATATCAAAGCCTTTTCTGCCAGGTTTTATGCCTGTTTTCTTCTTCTTTTTTTCAAAGCACCTACTGAATTTAATGTTACAGCTGTGTGTTTGTCAGGTTTATTCAATAGAGGCCTTGTAATCTGATCTGAATGTTTCCTAGCGGATGTTTCTTTTCCAAAGTAAATCTGAGTTATTAATCCACCAGCATCATTACTGCGTTGGAATTTATTTTCCCCTCTGTAACATGATCAACAAGGCATGCTCTGTGTTTCCAAGCTCGCTGGGGAAATGTTTAGTAACATACTCGAAAATGGAAGGAGAGGGAGAGAGGGTGGTTGCGGGCATGTTTCCTCCCGCCTCTGCTCTGCTGGCCCCTCTTCTTCTTTACAGCCACTTGTAAAGAAAACCGTGTACACAAAGCCAAGATGGCTTTAAACGGGGAGTCTTGATGGTGGTGGAGTTGACACATGGAAATTATTAGACATATAAAGGAGGTTGAGAGATACTTTGTCTTTGGTGCTTGCCGAATGCTAGCTATGTCTCTCCGAGTTTGCTAGCCTGCCCCATTTGTCTGCTTCTTTAACCTAAAAGATATACTTACTTCCCCCAAATAGGCTTCCACCATATAAGTAGAATTCACCACTCATCACCCAATCCTTAACTATTTCTTGACTTTTCAATCCCTCAGACAGTTCATGTACCTTTTTTTTTCTTCTTTTTCTTTCCCTTCCCAATTGTGCCTAGAACATCTGGAGAACATCCCAGGGACCAGCGAAAACTCTGCTTTTCGTTTCCTTTTTAACCTCAGCAGCATCCCAGAAAACGAGGTGATCTCGTCCGCAGAACTTCGACTTTTCCGGGAGCAGTTGGACCAGGGCCCTGATTGGGAGCAGGGCTTCCACAGAATAAACATTTATGAGGTTATGAAGCCCCCGGCAGAACTGGTGTCTGGGCACCTCATCACACGACTACTGGACACGAGACTGGTCCACCACAATGTGACACGGTGGGAAACTTTTGATGTGAGCCCTGCAGTCCTTCGCTGGACCCAGGAGAAGCAGCCAAACTATGGGCTGGCCATTGAGGTGACTCACCTCCATCAGACACGGACCCACCAGGGCCAGCATGTCAGGATTAGCCGATCGTTACCTCAAGGGAGTGGGGATTGGGCCCAGCTCCGGCCACTCCTGGTCACCTTTGGCCATGATGGCCGGGGACATGTTTTGACCCGTCGGAGAAGGGCCAAGCGTAGCCCCAAGCATCACCCACAGCGGGCCAGGAAGAAGAATAAGAACTGCCGACGCCACTCGCTCTATGTGGACTTCAGCGATGTGGGCTGGAATGACTGGATTGTGGCCCCACCAGGCTACCAGGCCTTCTACTGCCATGGGGACTGCCCCTTTCCACTGGCTGACCACCTCAACTCAACCAACCACGCCATTGTGCAGACCCTGGTCAACTCTGTCAACTCCAGTATCCCCAAAGCCTGTTGTGTTCCCACTGAACTGAGTGCCATCTCCATGCTGTACCTGGATGAGTATGACAAGGTGGTCCTGAAAAATTATCAGGAGATGGTGGTAGAGGGATGTGGGTGCCGCTGAGATCAGCAGTCCTTGCACACACACACAACACACACACACACACACACACACACACACACACACACACACACACTACCATCCATTCACAGACTGCTTCCTTATAGCTGGACTTTTATCTTAAAAAAAAAAAAAAAAAAAAAGAGGAAAAAAACCTAAACATTCACCTTGACCTTATTTATGACTTTATGTGCAAATGTTTTGACAATATTGATCATATATTTTGACAAAATATATTTATAACTACATATTAAGAAGAAAAAATAAAATGAGTCATTATTTTAAAGGTAAACTATGTTCTTTTCTCTGGAATCCTTTCTCCTTTCTTCCTGCCCATCTCTTTTGAGTGATAATTTTTTTTCCTATTGAAGTAAAGCTAGAACCAGGTGGTAACTGGAGGTGGTGAAGTTCTAGGGACAGGAAGTAAAAGAATGGTAGAGAGATGGTAATTGCCAGGAGGAATTGTTTTCCATTTCTATTTAATGTTAACAAGGACATAGCATCCTCTCCCATCTGGATGACATATGCAGGGGAGAAACATTGGGATAAAAGGAGTAGCCCAGATTCAAGACTCAGTTTTGGGCTCCTTGTACATCTGCTGGATCTGCCCACCTGTTAGAGGTGCGTCCCAGCTGAGTGTGATGGGTAAGAATCTCAACTCTTGGGAAATGATTCCCACTTCTGCTTTTATGATACGCCAGGGTGTCTCCAGTATTTATAGGCCTCAATGTTATGTATTTCAATCCAAAAGTAATTTTCACACACATATTCACAAATGTATACCAGGTATATGTATGTGAGAGTTTTTTTTAACGGATTGTTGGGTGGGTGGGTGTTTTTTTTTCTTTTAAGAAGTGGGTTTTAGCCAATAAAATAAGTGATGTGCATTACCTTCAAAAAATTTGGTGACCACTATTTTAATATACCACATGGCAGAATTCTCTAGCATTTTTGGACTTCTTTTCCATATTTCCTATTCCAGCTGGGTAGGGGTTGGCAATAGGGTCCGGTACTGAAGGGTCAGAATGTCTAAGCAGGCTCCTAAAAGTTCCACTATATAGGTTCTCTAGAGTCCAGTGCCAACTCTCCTTGTCTCTTCGGTGCTGCCCACCCCCTTTCTCTGGAACTGGGCAGAACGTGATACATGTGCATGTGCTGTTCTGAGCCAGGTTTTCTTCAGGAGAAAACTCAAATATTGGCCAAAGGAAAATGCTCATGTGTTTGAGCAGTTTCCCTGAGTTAAGGGCTGCCTGCAAGGAAGGGAAATGGCTTCGGAAATGACATGCATATAGTGGCTAAGAGGACCAGAGGAGCGAGGGGCCTTTGCTTGTCTTACTTGCCACCAGCTTAGGCTCATTTCTTATGTGTGCTTTTGTATTTTTTCTGAAAAGACTTGGATGAGTTGAAAAGCAGTGTCTTTGCACAGTCGGTGTGGGGTGGGCTGACAGAAGTGCCTTTCTCCATCGTGAAGGTGGAGTTGGGTGCAGGTGCTGTGTGTGCACCCCCTGCATTCATGTACACACACACTCTTCCCTGTGTTCTCAGGGACGGGGTGGCTGAAGCAGGATTCATTTTTGTTTTTAATTACTGAAGTCCTACAATCCTCCAAAGGAGCAGCTTAGTGGAAACCAATAAAAATAGAAGTAGAGCAGTTGCCAAAGCCCCAGCTCCCCGGAGAGCGCAGGTGGAGAGAGGAGATCAGAGCCCCAGGCAAAGGCAGCAAGACTCCACAGTTCCTCCAAAACTCCCTGCGAAGAGAGATGCTCCCCCCTCCACGAGCCCCCCAGGTCGCTGCCCCTTTGATTAATGGTATGGAGGTCGAATAAATCTTTTAGGGGAAGCCCATTATGGGTTTTCCTCAGGCGGCCTCGTTTTGTTTTGCTCCATTTCCAGCAACTTTCTGAAATGTCCGCGTCATTGGAAAGGAACCCACAGATCTCTAGCACTTGGACCAATCCTCCGAGGGAGGGCGAGTCCTGAACCCGGTGGCTGCCCGGCTCAGGTCACTTTCTAGCAACCACGCTCCCCCCACGCTCCCCCTCCTTCTACTGGCTTATTTTCAGGAATGGATAATGTTGTTTATTTGTTCAGCCAAATATTTGGTCTGGGGAATTTACCGTGAAATTCTGTGAATTGCATATACCTAGTTAACAAAATAGTCCTAATGCCACAGTGTTAGCATGAAAAACAAGGAGCTACGGCCAGCGTTAACTCTTTAAATTCCTGAGAACCAGGGAGATGAGGAATTGAGTATGGGTAGAGATTACTTAAGTTTCAGTCTTCTTGGCGTTGCTTCTGGATCCAGCCTGCCATCCCCCCCCCCCGCCCCCCTTCATCTCTTTATATATTTTCCCCCCTAGAGTATTGTTCCCATCCAAGAAAGGTGGGGAGGAAGAATCGCTCTTAAAGAGTTTGGCAAAGTCATAACCACATCAGAGGAGCTGCAGGGTCGATCCCTGCCCACCCCTTAAACTGGACCGGGCTTCCTAGGAGCTTCAGGGGGAAACGTTGGGGGTGGGGGGTGGAACGCATCCCCTAGTCCCCGGCTTTGTTGCATAATTCGCTCAGCACCTGCCAGGTGACCTGCTGACTTTGTTTTCTGTCTGGACCGTGCTCGGCTCCCCCACCCGCTTGCCGCCGGGCCGCCCCACATCGTGAGCGCGCAGGGCAGCCGCGGCCCGCAATCTCTCCGCCCGCAGACGGGCTCCGCCCCCGCTGCCCCCAGAGGGAGCTCCGGGGCTCGGCGGCTGCTGGGGCGCCAGGGGGCGTCCTCCCCGCCGGGGCTTAGACGGCGGTGCACCTGGCTGTCGCGCGGGGGTGGGCGGACTCCCCGCAGCCCCCTCCCAAGCCAAATTGCAGATTTCAGGTCACCTGCCCGAGCTGACCCCCTCTCCCCCCGCCCCGTCGCGGTGGAGAGCCGGCTCCGGCTCAGGTGGAGCTTGGCAAAGGCAGACAGACCTGATGAGCGCACCGGGGTCCCAAGGGCGGCTGCCCGGCACGCGGAAGACGAAACGAGGTCTAGCGGCCGCGCAGGGCCTTGGGGTCTGGGGAGCACGCCCATCGGGTGAAAGAGGTCTTGTTACCTTTAGGAATTTTCTGTTGGGAAGCAGGAATTAGGGAGCGAGGCATAGAGCTCACAGTGGGACCGCATCTTGGAGTGACCTGATTGGGGGGTTGGTATGGCGAGTGGGGAATGGACCCATGGACACGTCCCGTGAACCGCAGTCTCAGCGTCACCCTGAACTGCCATCACTGCCTCCCTCCAACCTTTGGGGGACAGGGTGGGGGTGGTTGGCGGGGCGGAGTGGGGGGGGGGGGGTGATGGGAGAGGAGGAGGGGAGGAGAGGACACCCAGAAGAGGTGTGCTTGAGTGGAGTTGGCTGATTTCTTTCAGAAGTGAGGTGCCAAGCCCATAATTTCTGAACAGCACCTCAGCTGATCTCCTATCCCCCACCTGCCACCTAAGCCCGGGCTCAGAACGGGGAGCCCTAAGGAGAATCTAGGCAGATAAAGCTGAGGCTCGTCTCCAAACTGTCCTTGTGCTTCCACACAAAGCAAATTCATTCTCTCTCTCTCTCTCTCTCTCTCTCTCTCTCTCTCTCTCTCTCTCTCTCTCTCTCTCTCCCCTCCCAATGCAAAAACCACGTTGTTGGCCTTCCATTGCCTGAGAATCAGAAATCATGATTCCCTGGAGGAATTCAGGATAATTGGTGGACTGGCAAGTTGGAATTGATGCAGGATTCTTCCGGTGTACCATTTGAGATAAACTAGTACAAGTCTGAAAGCTTAACTGGAAATAAATTTGGAGCGGTTAGAAATGTGTTCCCTGTGGGATTGCCAGCGTCCCATTTTCCTATGCTTTCAGCACTTAGTGGCAGAATAAATAAACGGTTCAAAACTGAGTGGTCACCAATGAGGAAAAGTGCCTGGTTTTAGGATTGCCCTAACATTTCAATTTTTAAAAAGCCACCAGAACAGTTGGAAAATAAATAAAAATTCAAGGTGTACAATGTTTAGTCAATCCTAGAAAAAGAAATCAGAATATTTCCTGACCGAGGAAGCCATTCAAATGCCCATTCCTAAGTCACTTTATTTATGATATTAACTGAAGCAAGTTCCAGTTGCCTCTGCTGTTTTCCTCTCTCTTCTAAATAGTCTCTAAAAACTCTGAGTGAAAATGTAAACGCTGTGAAGTTGTTCAGAATGAACTATTCAAAAATAGAATAATATAGGATTCAGAAATGTTTACTTCAAAAATGTGAAATTTGAGGAAAAGAAGACAAGATGGAACAATAATTTGCTGAGTTTTGTTACTAATGAGAATTTCTGAAGTTTAGCTTTCAGTTGGTTCTGCCACATTTTCTGAAGAAAAGATCTTATTGATCTCTCTTGACTTTTTATAACTTGATTTCTAACAAAAATATTTAAAACACCTTGCTCCCTCCCTATCCTAAATCCTGACCCTCCAGTCTAGGTGTAAGTAGAGTCTAGTTTTGTCATTTCATTGTCATTACTTAAGTTATATATATATATATATATATATATATATATATATATATATATAATCACACACATACATACTAGTGGCCTGGTGCATGGATCCGTGCACATTGAAAGGAAATTAATTAGAAGAAACATTTTAATATTCCTGTTCGCCCTTTCTCTATAATAGAAATGTCAACCAAATTCATGATTGACAATGACAGATGGAAACACATGTGTGCAATTGGCATCAGTGAGAGCTTTGTATATATAAACCTGCTTTCTTAATTAGACCTGCTTTCTGATTTAGCTAAACTATTTCCAGCCTCATGAAGCACCTCAACTTCTCTTTCAGGTAATTGTCAGCAACACAGCAGTAAATATCAACATGAAGCAGATTATTATTGTTGATCACTCAGGGAGAACAAAGGGTAAAATATTTAACTGCAGCAGTATTTGTCTATATTCTGCACAATGAAAAAACCTGAAATAATTTTCAAGGTCCACCATTTCTTACTCCTTTTCATTCGGGTCAAGTTTCTAAGCTTTCTAAATCCCTGTTTTCTGGCTAATGAAGAGAAAATAGGATTCCACAGACTCCCATCTACCTACTCCAGGACTTCTGTGAGGTTCAAATGAGATGAGGCATGGGAGAACGCTTCACAGACATTTGGTTCAAGTGTAAAATGTTTCCACCTGGCTATAAAACAAGTCCTGTTCCTGGACTGAAGAAACACCAAGGAGCCAGTTTTCTCTAGGGAGAAGAAGCCAGGTGTTGCTATGTGATGTTATTACCTGGTGCCCACAGCCACTGGGCCACATTTTGTGCCATGAGGCCTTGGCAGTATTGACTGTGATTTGGTGGGCTATTGCTCCAGGATGGTGGCGGGGCCTGTGTCCCACTTGGAGGAAACCAAATGTTGCTTTATTGGCACCAGGTCCATGCTGCCATTTCTCTATAAATGGCAAGTGGGCATCAAGGCAGCTCCTGTGTTGAGTGTCTGCTCCTGATGGTCAGTGTGTGCCATAGCGACTGTTCGGATGTTGGGAGGGATACTTAGCATATTAGTCATATATATATATATATATATATATATATATATATATATATATTCACTTTTACTCACTGCAGCCCTGGCCAGAAGATAATTTTCTAAAGGATTCAAGGCACACTGATTGAGAGTTTAAAACATTGTTTTACTCCTGACCTTGTTTCACTGTCCCTCTGACCCTCTCCTGCACATAGTTGCCCATGATTCCATTGAAAAAATGTGTAACTGTGCTGTCTCAAGTTTCATTACTGATTGAATTTTAAAATTTGCTCCATTTGGTTGTGCAGCAGTTTTTGAGGTAAGACCCAGGGGAAGATTTCAAAAGTCTGCATATTATCAGAGAGAATTTTTTTAGTGATCTTCAACTTACATTAGTCATCTATTGATTATTATGCAAAAATAATGAAGTGCTCTTTTTTTCAAGAATAACAACAGGCCTGCTGAAGGCTAGACCTACTGTCCCTTGAATTCAAGTAGGATTCAGAGGTAGAAAAAATGTCTATCTTTTGAGATCTGACTTATAAACCATCAACTGGTCAGTGAGAGCTCTGTAACTCAAAGCGTTACTCTCATCCTCAGAAAGTTCAGATCCAGTAATTTAAAATACGCAATTGTAATATCTCATTTCAGGTGCAACTGTGTCTTTCCTCCTTCTATGATTTCTAGTTTTAATTAAAATCACATTTAATTTTTTTATGAAAAAGTGAATTCCCTTGCAGTCTCATTATCCTAAAACAACTATTTGTGTTTTCCTATGTCCTTTTTTAGTCTTTGTCCATCTATTTACATGTAACTTCTATTTTGTGTCATTTTTCTTAATTTCAGATAAATATTATAACATTAATGTATTTTAAGCTCAAATGTATGGGCCATGCATATGTTAATGTGGATCACCTTCCCTCTTTTGTGAAAGTAGGCAGTATAGAGAACTTAGTTATCTCAAGTAATATAAAGCAGCCTGACTATGATTTCAGGTTTGAGGGCACCACTTCCAAATTTCATTAAGATTTTTAATGACTTTGTAAGGCTCAGCTTAAATGTTGTGGTCTCATATTAAACAGAACGTTCCTGTGAATACCAAAAAGTGGGTTACTTGACATCCAAGGCTCAGACACTTTCATATGGAGCATTTTTATTGGCTTGATTTAGTCATCGTGAGAATACATTCTTTCTGGAGAAAGTTAACTGTGATCCTGACAAAGAGATATACTAAAGATCTCTGTCTCATACCTTCAGAAGCCATTGGTTGAGCAAAGTAATTTCCTACTGGATAATATATATATACTTTTTTTTTTTTTTTTTTTTTTTTTTTGCCCCGACTACTTGTATCAGTTCTCTTGGGAACTGAGGGTGACGGTAACGGGAGCTAGAATGATCTAAATACAGCAATTACCAAATTGAAACCAATGCAAACAGTTAGGTTACCAGGCTCCGAACTGACCTTGATACTTTCAACCTTCAGATTCCAGGAGGTTTGGGTCAAACGCAAATGTGGAGTTGCTGAGTGATTTCCACATGCTTCTTTTGTGTACTTTAACCGGGGCAGACAAAAGATGTTTTTCCAAAGAGACTCGAGCTTTATGAGGCCTGACCCTCGAAGGAGCAAACTAATCTGAGGCGATTTTGAGGTTTTAGGGCACTAAGAGAACTTTTAGAGCATGGAGAAGTAATTTGTTCAATGGTACCTTAAAAGAGTTAATTTACCTCCAAAAGGTGAGTTCCTTTACCATCCTGAGTCCTTCACTTCCTTTGAGATCTGACTTGTTATTTGCATAGCAAAGCATTCCATTTAGCTGGAGAGAAGGGGGTGGGCTCCGTGAATTAGGAGAGTCACTTTTCCCACAGTCTTTCAAAACTCAGCAGGGTGATAAGTGGGCTTGAGCAACCCTTCCCTTTCCCTAAACACCACAACTTCAGACTATTTTGCTCATTATCTATCTTGAGATTGACCAGCTTTTCCGGATGAAGAGTGTGTGGGATTTAGCATGCAGCTGCTGAGAGGACAGTTATGCTGGCATTGTTTGTTTTGGCCAATTAGTAAAGACTTGCAGGTGAAAACTCCAAGAAAACAAACAAAGTTCATTCAAGTGCTCCCTCTTCTTTACAGACATTGCATTTTACTTCTAAAAAACAAAACAAAACAAAACAAAGCAATAACCATCCCCCTCCCCCCCCCCAAACCTAAACAAAACACACACAAATAAATCAGGGAGGAGATTTTTAATATATTGATGGCACTTGGTATGGGAATTATACAAATTTATCTTGGTATGTTTGTCACTTAGCCATCCTGCTTATTCTACCTGAATTCATCCATGCATTTAAATTATGGTCTCTCAGGGCTTATGCTACAAGTAGGTTATTGCTTATTTAATTGTCACTTAGCAATCCTCCAGAACCAGCTCTTAATTTGCTTTAACCAAAAATGCCTCGTTTAGAAACCCACCACCACAAATACAGGGGACTTTTTAGCATTCTAGAAGATTGAACACTCCAAGGCTCTAATTAGCATGGGATCTATTGGTACTTCTTTTAACGTGTCTATTATTTTCTAATTGGGAGATTAGTCACAGGGATCTGAGGGAAGAAGCCAGGCCTTTAATAAGCTCTGTCAATAAGAAGGGGCAATTACAAAAATATACAAGGTTTGCTGCTAGAAGTCAAACTGTGATTTTTGAGTTGAACACTGTTACATTTTGAGCATTGGTGGGAGAATTTAATTCTAGTCATATCTCACTTGGACCACTGGTGTTGTATGACAAGTCATGGTGACTTTAAGAACAGTACATATAGGGAAATGTTATAGCAAGAGAATGATAAGCAAGATCGGTGGTCTCTTCCACAGTGTTTCTCCCTTTGACAAAGTTTATGGAGAAGCATGGCTCTAGGGAGGGGAATCTGACCAGGTCAGGGAATCTCAGGAAGGGGTTTCTATTTTCCCTGGAATAGTTCATCATTAAAATGTATTCGGGTTGTACATCCATAATTACGTATAAAAACCCAAATTTTAAACATAAAAGTGTCTATCAAAGTAAACATGAATTTATAAAGCATTGATTGCATCCCTGATGCATTCTTTATTTTAAAAAGATGTGGATATAGGAATAGACAGAAGCCTAGCCATTGGTGGAGGAAATTATGTTGTGATAAAAGTGAAAATACTCCTTAGGGTAATTTAATGCAACACCAACTAAAATATCTTTGAACATATTTTATGGAACTTGAAAGATACTCAGATGGGTCAATGAATGGAGAAGAATATGTTCTCAAAATTTAAGGTAATAGTAGACTGGCCTTAGTCGATCTAAAAATATGTTGTAAAATGACAATTATAACAAGCCTTTGTTATTAGGTCACAGCCAAAAGGCATAATGAGATAGCTCAGAAATAAAGTTAACATTGTTAGAGTTTATAATATCTGACTGACCAGAAGCAATATAGGAGTAGGTACAGGAGTTACTAAGAAATGTATACCAAATTTAAGAACATCTAAATATGTGGAAGAATTGACTGTAACTTTAGGTAGGACAAAACTGAAGTGCCTATTATGCAACCTGTCAAAGAAACACACATTGACGACTTAAGAGAGTATTCTTAAAGGTACAGAGACTAGGTTTGATAAGTAAAATTTTTTAAAAATTATAACAAAATGTAACAAAGTAAGTCTATAAGGTAAAACAGAGTATGAAATAGGATAAATATTTCCTATAAATATGTAAATTGTGGTTATAGTCCAAGGTATATATAAAGATTTATATTCAAAGTAACTGAACAGATGCTTTAGACCGGAGGTTGGTGACTGTTTGTGAAAGGTCCAGATGGTAAGTGCTGTGGGCTTTGTGGACCGTACGTCTCTATTCCGACTACTTAACGCTGCCACGTGACACAAACAGCCATAGAGAATAATAACCTAAACAGCCATAGAGAATAATAACCTAATGCACCCAACTGTGTCCCAATAAAACTTTATTTATGGGCAGAAAAATTTGAATTTCATATGTTACAAAATCTTCTTTAGATTTTTAAAGACTACATAAATATGTAAACTACTCTTTATTCACAGCTGTGTAAAAACAGGCAGCAGACTGTCAACTCCTGCCTTTGGCCAGTGTTCTCCAAAGCATTTTCCTTGAAACAATAGTTTCAAGAACTCCTTTATGAAAAAAGAATGCTGTGACTAAATATATTTGGGAAACCCTGAGAACTGCACCACCCTCTTGAAATTTACAATGGACATTCACATGTGTTTTTTTTTTAAGATCACTATTTTTTAAAAAATTCTTTCTTGTTGAAAGTATTACATATTGGACATTCACATGTTAAAGGCTTTGAGAAGTCCCACTGGGAGAAGGCTGCTTAACTCTGGTCAACTCTGATGCCTCAACTTACTTGACTATCATACCTCCTTTTGTCCCTCAGATCTTTAACCGTACACTGCCTTTGGCATGACTTGGCCCTTGCCTATCTCTCTGAGGGCACTCCAGGCCTCCTTTCACTTGTAACTAGATTCAGGCCACACAGGCCTTCTTTCTGTCGTTTAACTACCACATTGTTCATTCCTGCCTTGGATATTCTGTCTGCTATCCCTTCCACCTAAGAGACTCTACTGCAAGGTCTCCACAAGGCTGCCCTTCTTGTGGTCCAGTTCCCAACTCCATTCATATGGAAAATGTCTCCTCAGCGGAAGTCTTCTCTGATGAGTTTCTCTAAAACCTCCTCCCAGCATGCTCAGCCGCAGGATTCAGTGTGTTCTTTGTTGACTGTTAAATGAATTCTTCTGTGTATATGTATGTGTATGTGTATGTATGTATATGTATGTATGTGTATTACCTCCTCACTGCAATGGAAGCTCCATGAGAGTAGGAACCTTAACCCTCTTGTCTAACTTAGATATCATCCTCTCTCTAGAAGTGTCTGCCACATGAAATACATGCCATATAATTTTATTCAGAGAGATTGAGAAAGAGAGAGGAGATGGAGAAAGAGAAGGACATGGAGAGGGAGAGGGAGAGAGAGAGAACTATTTCACAGATGAACTTCACATTTTTGGAAATATTATCTTGCGCAAAAGAAAATACGAATGATACAATGTACAACACCACTAGCAGTTACAATGCAAATTAATACAGTTTAAAGTTTACTTTGCTACTCAAAGGTTATTCATGTAATTACACCCATCAATTGTTGATATTTCTGTAAACAGAGCCATTAATTTGTTCTGGGCCATACAAGTAACCTGCAATAAGAACTCTTTATACTCTTTGACACTGTAGGAACCCACCCCATAGGAATAATCTGAAGATGAAAACAGTAATTCCCCCTCCCAATAAGATGATATCAACACTGATTATAATAGCAAAAGACTGAAACAATCTTTCTATGGTTGTTAAAAATGACAATAGTGTAAATTACATCAATACCTGGACTTGTGTGTATTGAGCAGTATTAAATGAAAAGAGCAGAACACAAAGTATATGCCCTTAGATACACTGACGTAAACGTGTACACACCCCCCAAACATAGCTAGACAAAAAACTGCAATAAGGCAAATTAAATTTCATGTTTGTTACAGTCTCTTCTCTGGAAAGTTAAAATGTTGACAAAAGGAAGGAGACGGGAGCTTGTAGGCACTGAGGAGAGAAAACCGGTTCTGTACAGGCTTTAATTTGAGGTCAGAGCGAAGACTTAAATACCCTGAATTAAAGGTAGCAAAACTAGTCCCGGTCAGCTTCTCAGGGTAGGTCTGAGCTTGGTTAACTCACTTGGCTGTCCTCAGAGTCCTTTGAGAAGTAGGTTCCTAAGTACTACAAAGTATTTGCATTAAACAGGCTGCTTTGGCATAAATTACGTGACAGACATTAGTCCCTACACTTGGGAATTTATTAGCTTTGTCCTCTTGGTTTAAACGGTCCACAAACACATGTGCTGTTGAAAACATTCAAAAGCAAACCCTTTCCCATGCCTGGCAGTGCTCAGGTTAGCTAAGGGGCAAGAGCCTGGACCGGATTTAGAGGGTGCGGCGGGCCCCAGTCCTGTGGGAGGGAAGGTCAAAGGGCCCATCTGAGTGTTTTACTGGTGAAGATGTTGGGTCTGCAGTGCGAAGGTGCATCGCTGTGTACGTGAGCTCCGTGTATGAGCCCTGGGCAGAGAACTGTTATGTAATTACAGCGTCCATAGCGTCGGACGCGCCACCCAGCCGAGCCTAATAGTTTGTACTGGAAAGTGGGCGTCATAAGAATGGTGGGAATTAATTAATGTTTATGAAGACCTGTCCAGAGTCATGGGAGAAAAGCGCTGTGTAAAAGCCGTGTGCTAATATGTTTGGGAAAATGATGTCACCCCTCCCCCCGCCGTTTTTTTGTTTTTGTTTTTTTTTTGGTGTTTTTTTTAAATTCAAAGTTAGAGCTGGTTGGGCAGAAGTGTCATTTCAAAGTAAAATTTATTTTAATTCTTTTGAAAATTTTTAGCAAATTCTTTTTCTCATCTTATAGGTTGGGTCTATTTGGAGTACGTATGGTCGGTATTTTGCCAGCATACAAACTAGAAGAATTGGGACTCTACTGGGCTTAATATACATAACATAGCATCATAATTCTCAGCAATGAATAAACAGATTCAGTTGTCCAGTTCATTTTATCATTACACCACCTCCTTATGTGCGCAGAGGACAAAAATATAGTCTCTGTAAATTATAAGTAGCTAACACTTTAGAAATAATTTGTACCAAAGTGTAAAGAGACAGTGGCTAGAAATGTGAGGTCAGAGCGAAGACTTAAATACTGTGGATTAAAGGTGGCAAAACTAGTCCAATTCACATATAATTTTCATCTTAATTTAAAAATTAAAGCATGATATAAAAACATGGTTTAAGTGCTATCAATTGAAATTTGTTTTAATGTAGCTAGCCAGTTCATGCTTTGTGTGATTTATTTTAAACAGATTATTTGAACACTGAAGGCAGAGAATAAATATGGTTAATATAAAGTTGCAAAGTTAAAATAAATTGTTCGCAGTATTTGTAACAGCACTGGTTCACCTATACAGAAACGTTTTTTGTTTAGTAGGTTACCTGTACTTTAAAATATAACATGACGCTAAATCACTAACTGATATGTACTTACTAACCTGTTTTGAGCTGCTGTGTGGAACACAGGTTTAACACAATTGCTAGCTATTTAGCAGCATTTCCACTCTTCTAACGAACATTATTAGGCAGACAAGATGGCATCATCATATTTAATTTAGAATAATTGTTTTTTTAATATTTGGGAATGATCCTTCTTTGTAATTAAAGGAGATGCTTAGAATACCATTAATATTACACTGTAATTTTCTTGTAATAGCTGCTTAACTCAGCAGTTTATTCACTCTTAAGTGTTCCAATAAGCTAGAGACGTTTAGTAGTAGACCTGCAAAATAAGGATACTTACTCAGGTACTAGAGCCCACAGATACCTAACAATTTCAGTGCTGACTTTAATTCTGCTTATATTTGATTTATAGTTCTGCACACTTTTTCTCAGGTGTGCAAATTATTTTCTTCTTTAAGCTGCATTTTCAGTAGAAAACTCTACTTTGTTGACCTACAGAAACATGAAGACATTACGAAGAATCTTAGGTATTATCCATTTATAAAGTGATTGATTTGGAAAGAAGCAAAGAATACTTTATGTAGAAACTCATTTACTGCCCAATTTCATATTGAAAAGCACATTATGTACAATATTTATAATTTTTAAAATGAAAGGATGCTTTTGAGTGCTATCACCGGAATGCCTCTGAGTGGAGAATTAGACCAGGTTACCCAGGAGGCCTTTGAAGACAGGGTGGCATGGGAGGCGTGAAATCAGAGCAGCCCAAGGAAGGACAAGATCAAACGAAGAAGAAAAACTGACATGGGATTTGATTTGATGAGGAAAGAGAATTCATGAGAGAAAATAAAGCTATTTGGTTTTGAGCTTAGATTTTACATTAGGTCAACTGTGATTTGGACACCAGAACAGATAATAAAAATGTGAGGGCAGAAAACCAAATTGGCATTAAGAAGAAATTTTGAAGGCTTAGCTAAACCATCTGGTGCTATTCAGATCTGTAGGTTTTGACTATTAACACTCTATGGTGAAGGGAGAATTGGATAAAGTCACCACAGTGTGTGAAACCAACATTCAGAAGAATTCAGAGTTGTCTGACAAGATGCCTAAATAAAATAATAAATATATTTTAAAAAAGAGAATTAACCAGACTGCCAATTTAACTTTAATATGTAGAAACACACACGTTTACCATATTGTCTTAGTAAAAGCTTTCATGGAGCAAGTGCAATTTGAGCTAGTTCTCAAAGGTTGAGAATTGCGTCCTTTCGAAAGTCTGTGATTTGCTATGTACCCCCCATGGACTTGGAGGCAGTTTTCCACCAGTGCCCTAGGCTCGCACTGCTTTTCCACATACATTGTGTCTCTGGGCTGCTTGTGGGACCAAAATAATGTTGAATTATTAGACCAGCCATGGAGGGAAAGTAACCAGTTTTGTAAATTGATACTTTGACCTTGCCCCTGAGTGGACAATGATATAACCAACTTAGCTAACTAGTCACAGACCTAAGTAGATGAGCTTGGTTGACTGAGGGGAAGCAATAAATTATGTTTGTATTGACCTTAGTAAACCTTTTAATTCTTTTCCACATGATATAGTTCTCAACAAATTGGGAAAATATGGCCTAGAGTCTAGGTAATTGCACAACTGCAGATCCATAGCCAATACCTGCAGCATCAGTTTTATGCGTTGGTGTACTCAGTTTCATCGCCTGCAGGGAATGGTAGGGCACTTAAAACTCCAGGCCATTCCTGCACCTGGGTCTAGAAAGGATGCTGACCTTGTGTTGACTACAATGATGGGCAAGAGGAGACGTGGTCTCTTGGCCCACAAGAGAGGAAGCACTGCATCAGCTGTTGTGGAGGTCAGAGTTGACATGAGGAAGTCTGACGATTATTGTTGCCTTTATTCTAGCACCTGATCTTTCGGAACAAAACATGTACCCAAATAGCTGCTGGTTGCTGTCGACTTGAGTAGAAATTTTCCTGAAGTGTCCTGGGCTTTTTGTTCACTAGCAAGTTGCATCTCTCTCCTTCTCTTGGTTTCAAAGCAGAATACACTGAAAACTTAAATGGCTTCCAAGTTGGAAAGTCTAGATAATTTGCAGAAAATTTACTTCCTTGTTCACTCAATGCATAGCTTTCTAGTGACTGCTATCATGTGCTGCCACTGTACTTTGCAGTGGGCATCTGCATAAGATTCAGCCTTTGCTTGGGGGGAATTTCCAGTCTATTTGAAGAAACTGACATGTATATACATTATGGATAGATTAGTCTGCTGGGCTGCCATAACAAAATACCACAGACTGGATGCCTTAGACAACAGACATTTAATTTCTGACAGTTCTATGCTAAAAGTCCAAGATCAAGGTGTTGGCAGGTTTGGTTACTTCTGAGGCCCCTCTCCTTGGTGTGCAGTGGCCAGCTTCTCCCTGTATTTGCCTGTGGTCTTTCCTCTATGTTCAAATGTGGATTTTCCTCTGTGCCAAGGCCTTCCTGATGTCTCTGTGTACAAATTTCCTTTTCTTATAAGGACACCAGTCAGATTGGATTAGGACCCACCCAACTGGCCTCTTTCAACTCAATTGCCTCTTTAAAGGTTCTGTTTCTGCCCTAACCCATTTGGCTCAGTGGATAGGGTGTCAATCTGTGGACTCAAGGGTCTCAGGTTCAATTCTAGTCAAGGGCATGTAGCTTGGTTGCAGGCACATACCGAGTAGTGAGTGTGCAGGAGGCAGCTGATCGAAGTTTCTCTTTCATTAATGTTTCTGACTCTTTATCCCTCTTCCTTCCTTTCTGTAAAAAAATCAATAAAATATATTTAAAATAAATAAATAAAGGCTCTGTCTCCAAATACAGTCACATTCTGAAGTATTGGGGTTTAAGGCTTCAATATATGAATTTTGGGAGGACCATTTCAACCCATAACAATGACATGATTATGAGGTAAGTGTTCACAAGTATGGGGAGTTTTATGGGAAGCTTAGATGATGTCTTGATATTAGGACCAACATCAACTCTCAATATTATTACTGGAGTCTAAAGCAAGTGTCACTATGGCAGTTTATAGATGGAATTAAGTCTATGGTCATGACTGACTAGCATTCTGTTGAAAGAACTCTAAATTTGACTGGTTTTAAGGTGGGACACATATGTTTCTTTTCCACCTTTATAATATCTGTTTAGTCCTTACAGATATTCAAGTTTGCAATCTCTGGCTAAATACATTAGTAAGAAGAGAAGCATTTTTCTGGCCATGCCATAATTTGCCAGGCCCTCCAGCTCACATGGAATTAGTAAACTGTATTATTATTATACACCTAACTATTACTATCTTTTACATCTGTTATTGTTTATTCTATCCATTCCTTTCTCTCTACCCATTTTTATTCAGTTCTTCCCCAGACTGACCAAGAATCAGAGATAGGTCATTATGGATCCATACACCTTGTCACAGCTGCTTTTTTGGCTACCTGAAGATTTAGCCAAAATTTTGAAGCTACTTCTTAAGGTCTTATTAATTAATTTCTTAAATGAGACTGTGCCCTGTGACTACAAAATGAATCTTTTTCATTTTCTTTTAATTTAAAATTGCACATGGTTGTGACTGATGATAACCAAGACCTACTTCATGGGATCCTTTAATACTCAGCCACACTGTCAACTGGCAGTCTTTCTTGGAATATCCTGGTTAAAATAGCAGGAGCTAGAATTTTATTGGTTGTTTGACCTCCTCGTATTAGGTGATAGGTTACCACCATATATGGTATAGATGGGGTTGGGAGATTCACTGGAAATGAAGAGTAAGTGAGCAGGATATGTTTAGATGCCTGGAACACTTCACAATCTTGGTATTACCTATTTTACTATGATGGTTTAGAAATAACACATTTTTTTTCAAACCAATAGGATGAAAATAAAATTATTTTATATAAAATGTAAAAAAGGTGGAGAGTTCCAGTAATAATCAAAGAAATGTAAATAAAGCAAAAAAAATTTTCACATTTGAAATTCTTTGGCAAAGATGTAAAGATTAATAATATCCTATATTTTTAAGAATGTGGGAAGATGGGAACTTATACATTACTAAAGGCTTGCTGCATGAAGAGATTCATGCAATAGGCCTTCCTTCCCCTGGCTCCCGGCACTGGTTTTCCTCTGTCATTGGGAACCCAGGCCAACTAAACCCAATGACTTTAGTCTTTGCTTTGGGCAGAGTGCACTCCTGTAGCTCTCTCCCCTCTGCCCTTGGCCCTCCTCCTCATAGCAGGCATACCACTTTCCCTGGCCATTCTGTGCCTGCATACATGCTACCCACAGGCCCAGGGTGGCTGGGGGTGGGTCCACCAACATCTTTATTGGGTTAATTTGCATACTCACTCCTGGTTGGCTGGTGGGTATGGAGAAGTGATGGTCAATTTGCATGTTTCTCTCCTATTAGTATAGGTTAATAGGACATAAATTTGTACAATTTCTGGAAGCCACTTGATATTGGATATCCAAGTTTAAAATTCCATTTCTAGGAATTTATCTCAAGTGTACCAATTATATATGTCATAGCACTGGAAATAATTCGGGGGGAGGCCTACATGTCCATTACTAAAGAATGGATCAAAATCATTACTTTGCATTCATATAATGGAAGTCTGTATCTATGTTGCCATTAAAAAGGATGAGTCATGGTAATATTCATTGGCATGTACAGATAATGCAATAACATGTTTAATAATTTAACATAAGCAGTGTTGAAAACAACTATGTAAAACAGTTACATCAATATTAAATTGTGTGTGTGTACATGGAGAGATGATGTAACAACATGCAATGATATAGATAGGAGGGCAACTTCTTTGAAATGTGATTGGGGAAATTTATTGATTTTTAATGACTTAGGGAAATTTTACTTTTTTTACTCTTTTTTAAAGAAGAAAAGTTTTTGTATGCTTTTCATAATTAAAAAAGCAAATTAAGAAAATTTGGACAAAATATGCTTCCTAGGGCCAAGATATTTACCAAGCGTAGCCTTTTAATACATGACTCTATAAACTGTTAGCTCTCTCAGATATCTTAGTTTTATTTAAAGACATAATTCTTGTTTAGCAGAATATTATTCAAAGGGTTTGCAGTATATATTGAGCTTTCCCTTTAGTAAGTCTAAGGTATTCTAAAAGTGGCCAATTAAATTAGGAATATTCACATATTCTCTGAAGACAAGTGTGATGGATGAGTTGTGCCCCCATCTCCCAACTGAGATGCTGAAGTCCTAACAACCAGTACCTCTGAATAGGACTGTATTTGGAAACAGGATCTTTAAAGAGGTAACCAAATTAAAATAAGATCATTAGGATAGGCTGATCCAATATGACTGATGTCCTTAAAAGAACAAGAAATTTAGCTTGGCCAGTGTAGTTCAATGGTTGAACAACCACTTAGGAACCAGGAGGTCATGGTTCCATTCTGGGTCAGGGTATGTGCCCTGGTTTCAGCCTCAATCTCAAGTAGGGGGTATACAGTAGATAGCTGATTTATAATTCTCTCTCATCATTGATGTTTCTATCGCTCTCTCCCTCTCCCTCGCCCTCTCTCTCCTGCCTCTGAAATAAATAAAAACATATTTAAAAAATGAAATTTGGATAAAGCCATGTACAGAAGAAAGGCCATATAAAGACAGGGAGAAGACAGACATTTATATGCAAAGTAACTCTTCCAACTCTGCCAGTGCCTTGCTTTCCCTTGTCTAACCTCCAGATTCATGAGAAAATAAATTTCTGTGTTTAAGCCATTCAGTCAGTTCTATCCTATATAATAAAAGCCCAGCAACCAAAGTGGTGGAATGACCAGAATGACTAGAGATTAGTACACCACAATGCCTTCCCCCAGGTGGGCCCCACCCTCCAGGGTTAGGGGCAATCAGACAGGCAGGTGAGCAGTTAGGAGCTAAGAGTTCAAGATTTCGAGAGGGATGTCTGACTGCCAGTTTAGGCCTGGTTTGAGGGATCCCTGTGGGATTGGGCCTAAACTGGCAGTCTGACATTCCCTGAAAGGTCCTGGATTATGAGAGGGTACAGGCTGGGCTGAGGGACCCTCCTCCCCCATGCACAAATTTTGTGCACTGGGCCTCTAGTTATTTTATAGATCCCTAGAAAACAAATGCAACAATAAACCTACCTCATTTATAATCCCTCTACAAAGTCTTGTTTTTTATATTGTTATTTTAGTGTCATTTAAATGTATTTTATATGAATGGTCTTAAACAAATTTTATTAAGCTGCTAAAATTAGTAAAACATATATATATATATACAGTGAGCACTAACTTCAAAGTCTTACACCTGAATAAAGTCATCTATGGTAGGCACCTAAATGTAACACCAAAAAAAATGGAATTATAACAGCTCTAGATTAGGCTGGATTTGGCAAAGAAATTTATATACACAGGTATGGAGTTGTTCTGCAATTTCAATCATATAAAAGTATTCAGAATAGAAATATGATTTTAATCAGAGCTTTCCTATATAATAAAAGAGTAATATGCAAATTGACAGTACCTCTGCCACACCCATCAGCCAATCAGGAGTGAGTATGTGAATTAACCCAACCAAAATGGCTGTTGCTTGGGTTTCCCCAGCAATGGAGGAAGCCAAGCTCCTGCAGCCCTGGCCTCTGCTCAAGGCTACAAAGTTTCAATTATGGAAGAAAAATAAATCCCAGATACCAGGGCCTCCACTTGGGTTGCTGGGTGTGTGGTCGGCCTGCTAACTACCACAGTGCCCCTCACCCAGGGTGCCCATGGGAACCCCACCCAGATCCGGGACACCCTTCAGGGCAAACCAGCTGGTCCCCACCCATATATAATAAAAGAGTAATATGCAAATTGACCATCATTCCAACATACAAGATGGCTGCCCCCATGTGGACACAAAACAGCTGCTGCAAGATGGCCAGCAGAGGAGGGCAGTTGGGAGAGACCAGACCTGCAAGAGAGGGCAGTTGGGGGCAATAAAGCCTAGAGGGGAAAGCAGTTAGGGGTGACCAGGCCGGCAGAGGAGGGAAGTTGGGGGCCACCAGGCCTGCAAGGAAGGGTAATTGAGGGGGACCCAGGCCTGTAGGGGAGAGCAGTTGGGGGTACCAGGTCTGCAGTGGAAGGCAGTTATGGATGACCAGGCCTGCAGAGGAGGGCAGTTATGGGCAATCAGGCTGGCAGGGGAGCAGTTAGTCATCAATCAGGCTGGCAGGGGAGTGGTTAGGGAGTAATCAAGCTGGCAGGCAGAAGCGGTTAGGGACAATCAGAAAGGCAGGAAGGCAAGCAGTTGGGAGCTAGCAGTCCTGGATTGTGAGAGGGATGTCTGACTGCGTGTTGCATTTAGGCCTGATCCTCCTGTAGGATCAGGCCTAAATGTGCAGTCGGACATCCCTCAAGGGGTCCCAGATTGGAGAGAGTACGGGCTGGGCTGAGGGACACCACGCAGCATAAATTTTGTACTCTGGGCCTCTAGTTTGTTATAAAAAGGAAGAACCTACTGTTTTGCTTCATTTATTGTTTTTGTGTATATGGCTATTCCCAGAGTTTTTATAGGATGGGAAAACCTCACAATACAGAAAACTTAAAACATGGGAAGAAAGTAAACTCTTCACTTAAAATATTCTTAAGTTAGTGGGCCTTTAAAAACTTGTGGTGACAAATAAAGTCCATATAGTAATTTCTGCTAGCAACATCTCAAAATTTTAATTAACAATTTAAAATCTTTGGAATAAAATAAAATCTTGGGAATACAATAAAATAAATAAAACAAAATCTCTGGAATACAAAGGTATATTGTATATGAAGCATTTAATTTTACCAAAGGTATGGTAGCTACTTGATGGTTACAAAGTATGAAATCCTTTGGGGGGGGGGGGGAAAGCAACTTTTAGTTAACATGTGTTGGATCTTGTGTATTTACAGGAAATGTTTCCATTTAAGGCCATTGATACATTAATAGTTTCCAGGCACTTTTTATGACAGGGCCTAAGTTTGTTCTCTTTTGAACAACTAGGAAAGGATCTTTTTAAAGTAACCACTTAGGTTTGCCTGGATCTCATTTATAAAGCAAGGATCTTAACTCTAAATGTCTCTGAAATCAAACTATGCCGCAGAGTAGTGAATTCCCCAGGGACGACCCAAGTGTCTTCCTTCTAGTCATTTTTTCCTTTTGTCATTCAAACTTCTCAAGTCTCCTCTACACCTGTGTTTTCTTTCTTGGAAAAATGATAATGGATGTCGTCGCTCACATCATCCCGTTTCCCTCATGGGTAGTCTGTGATTTTACTTTCATAGTTCCTTTGAAAAGTTGTTAATCACACATCATTCATTACTGTACTGTCTTAAAGTTCTGCTTATTTGGACATTGGAGTTGGACTGGAATCTTTTAGCAGCATTATGAGACCTCTATGAATTGGGAGGGGGGGGGAGAAGAGTGAGATCTGATTAGGTAGAGAAAATATGAATGTAGTCTCAAGAACAGGTAAAGTGCTATTGACCTGAATCCCTTTGTTTTCCAGTGTGTAACTAAAGCCCCCTAGTGGCCAGGTGACCCCAGTCAGGTGCTGCAAGTCCCCTCTTTTGGGGAGAGAGGATCTTAAGAGCCTAGCTCTTCTCTCTGAACTATGAGAGAAGACTATTGGGTTCCCAATACAGCCCAGGACCCTGGTTTCAAAACTTCTCAGGGAGTCCTGGCATTGACTCCTTGAGGGCTTCCCAAGGAAAAAAGAGGTCAACAAGTATCCAGCTGAGAAGGCCTTGAGCTAGCTCTTTAAAGAGGTAAGGGACATTCCTGCTGTCAGCACAGGCTGAAAAACTCATCAAGGCTCTCAGAGCTGTGAGTTGGGGTTTCCCAACGAGGCTTCCTGGTTTTACCCGACTGCACAACTTCAGAGGGAGGTATGGAGTCCAGATTTCCCCTAGACTTTCTCAGAGGAGAGTTTAGGTAGCACAAAAATAGAGTTTGAACAGTTTCACTCACATGACTTGGGTACTTGCCCGAGTAAAATCAAATGACTCCCTCAATTTAGGTACTATAATGTTGACCCTTTTGTCCCCTAAGACCCCATTCCTCCATGTGACAGGTGACCATGTCTGCTTTGTGTCCTTGCAAATGAGCAGGGTTGTTTGGTACACACTGAGTCTTTGGAATACCTGAACATCATTGAATTAAGTCAATTGGAAGTATAGGTGTTCCCCGTGAGACCCACTAAGTTGCAAAAGATGCACTTTACCAACTTTTCAAGTTCAGAGGCATTTTGTTGTGTGTGAGCACTGTGGGGATGCAGAGAAGCCTTAGATCAAATGAATTCCCAATGAAGAACCAATAGTCAGTGGAAACCACTGCCTGCCTTGACCTCCAACCCCTGCCCTAATTCTCCACCCCGTCAAGCTTCCTAGTGCTCTTTCCCTATTTCACATACCCCTTCAGTGCTTTCCTCTGCATTCGGCCCCCACTACCCTGAGGTCCCCCCAACTCCAAGGTGTCCCCCACTCCGAGGACACTGGGTAGTAAAGTCAATGTCTCTTTTTAGTCCTTCCAACATGAATGTCACTTCCAGGAGCATTTCCACAGGTGGCCACATCCTCACTTCACGCTCTGCTCTGGTTTGCTTTTCTACTTTGTGACTGTTCCTTTTCAAGCTCCTCTGCCAGTTCTCCTGTCTCTTCGCAAATCTAAATGTTGGCTTTTCTTACACCTCTGTCTTGGAGGCTCGCTTCTCATAACCCTTTTCTGCTTATTTTAATCCTCGATGTACATTGGAAGCACTTGGGGAGGAGTTGTTTGTTTGTTTTTAAGCTACACATATCCAGACCCCAGAAATTCTGACTTTTGGGAACATTTTGAGAAAATTTCACGAGTAATTTTTAATAAGACCTCCTTGTTAAGAACAGCGACTGTATCTCTCTCCTCCTCCTCTTTCTTCTTCCTCCCGCTCTCTCGGTGATCGCATCCTCTCCCGTGGCCTCCATCTGCTGATGACTTTTCAATCGAAGTCTCCATCCCGAGCTTGTGTTTGGGTCCAGATCACTGGATACAGATGCATCCGTGAGCAGCTCAGAGACTTCTCATAAAACTTGTTCTAAAAGGAAGTCATGACCTATTTCTCTAAACCTGCTCAGTAAGTCACTTGTCATTTGTATAACCCAGAAAACCAAACAATCTTTTTGACCACTTCTTCATCCTCAGCCCCCGAGAAGCCCCAAGTCTTCTAAAATATGAAATGGCTGGAAAGCAACCATTTCTTTAAGTGCAGAACGTAAGAGATTCAACCCAAATACTTATAAACTATGTTTACTTCTCTCTGTTTCAGTGACAGCATCTTGGTCCAAATGCTGGCTCTTTAGGGGCTGCAAAACTTTTCTTACTGGCCTCTCTGCATCTGTTCTTGTCCCCTCTTTCCATTGTTTACATTGTCTCCGGAGTGATGTTTCTGAGGCAGATCTAATTACATCATCTTACCTTTACTTGTAACCCCCGGGAAGCTCTTCAGTGCACTTGGAATAGGTCTCCAATTCTTAAATGGCTTGGATGAATCTATGTCACCTGGTTCTTTTTCCCTCTTCATCTTATTCTAAGCAACTTTTTTCTTCCACTTCCTTCTATGGCCAACTCTTGCTACGTTTTTTTCAGGCACCTTCTGGTTTAGGGACTTTGTACATGAATTTCCTTGGCCTTTTATGATCTTTACCAATTTTTTTTGTTTGGGTAGTGCTCATCAATTCTTCATATCTCAGCCTAAATATCACTTCTGCGAAGTTGTGCTCCCTACTAGGCTCAGGGCCCCTATTAGTAGCCTGCAACTCTCAATTATAGTACTAATCGCCATTGTTGTTCATGCTGTAACCTTTTGTGCAATTACTTATCCAATAACTATCTCTCTAAGTGTCCATGAGAGCAGGGTCTGTCTGCATCTCATTTTCCACAGCACTCTCAGCTTTTATCACGGTGCCTTCAGTTTGGCTAACTTTCTCTTTTTTTAATTTAATAAATCTTTTTTGTTCAGATTATTACAATGTTGCTCTTTTTTCCTTCCCATAGCTCCCCCCGCCCCAGTACCCTTCCATCCTCTGCCCTTACCTCTCCCCCACTGTCTTCATCCATAGGTGTACGCTTTTTGTCCAGTCTCTTCCCACCCCCCACACCCCTTTCCTCTGAGAATTGTCAGTCCACTCCCTTTCTATGCCCCCGATTCTATTATATTCACCAGTTTGTTCTGTTCATCAGATTTTTAATTCACTTGATATTTAGATTCACTTGTTGATAGATGTGTATTTGTTCATAATTTTTATCTTTACCTTTTTCTTCTTCTTCCTCTTCTTAAAGAATACCTTTCAGCATTTCATATAATACTGGTTTGGTGGTGATGAACTCCTTTAGCTTTTTCTTATCTGCAAAGCACTTTGTCTGACCTTTAAATCTGAATGATAGCTTTGCTGAATAGAGTAATCTTGGTTGTAGGTGCTTGTTATTCATCACTTTGAATACTTCTTGCCACTTCTGTCTGGCCTGCATAGTTTCTGTTAAGAAATCAGCTGACAATCTGGGTGCTGCCTTGTAGGTAGGTAACTGTTTTTCTCTTGCTGCTTTTAATATTCTCTCTTTATCTTTTGCTCTTGGCATTTTAATTATGATGTGTCTTGGTGTGATCCTTTTTGGATTCCTTTTGTTTGGGGTTCAGTGCACTTCCTGGACTTTTAAGTCTATTTCTTTCACCAGGTGGGGGAAGTTTTCAGTCACTATTTCTTCAAATAGGTTTTCAGTATCTTGCTCTCTCTTTTTCTGGCACCCCCATAATTTGGATGTTGGTGTGCTTGAGGTTATCCCAGAGGATCCTTACACTATCTTCGATTTTTGGGATTCTTTTTGCTTCTTGTTTTTCGGGCTGAGTGATTTTTACTTCTTTGTTTTTCAAATCTTTCACTTGATTCTTGCGGTCCTCTAGTCTGCTTTTAGGTCTCTATATAATATTTTTTATTTCAGTCAATGTATGCTTAATTTATAGTTGGTCCTTTTTCATATCCTTCATAGTCTCGCTCATATCCTTGAGGAACTTGCTCATATCCTCGAGGGTCTCATTAAATTTATCGGCCTTTTCTAGAAGCCTCTTGAAAAACCTTTTAACCATGGCTTTGAACTCTATGTCCAGTCATTTTTTCCGTCTATTTCTTTCACATTTGTTACCTTGTCTTTGCATTTTGGCTGCTTTCCTGAGTTGGTTGAGGAGGTTTGTGTGGGAGGTGTCCTCTAGGGGACATTGGCTCAGCCTCCCCAGTTACCTGAGGTGGATACTCTTGGTGCACCCCTTTATGGGCTGCACAGTCTTGTTGTAGTTAAGCCTAGATTGTTGCTGGTATCACTGGGAGGGGTTGACCTCCAGGCCAATTGGCTGTGAGGATCAGCTGTGTTTACGCTCAGAGAGCGTTTGTGCTCAGCCTAGATGGGGCAGAGTCTCTGAGCTGAGCAGCAGCCTTGGTTTCTGATCAGCCCCGCCTTAAACGGCTCTGGAGTCTCCATGCCCCATGACAACGGCTGCACCCACCTCTGAGAGAAAGCTGCCCGGAGCTTTGCCCACTGCTGGACAGTCTAGTTTCTCTCCAAATGAGTCTGGACACCCAAAGACTCACCTGGTATGGGAAAACAAAGCAGTCTGGTATTTTTGTATTTATTTTTTCCTCCAAAACGATAGAGCTAGCCATGAGCCCTCTCTGATAGCTCGCATGCCGAGTTTCAGTGTGCTTCCTTTTTACAGTCCAGTTTTAACCCGTATTAGTCTCTGGGTTTCCCGAGACTTGCCCAGAACCGGGGCTCAGTGCAGTGGGATGCCTTTGTATCCCTCCCAGTTCAAGAAAACCAGCCGGGTTTGCAGCCACCTGCCCTTTCCGTTTGCGTGCAGCTCCAAACCTCTGATTTTGTGCTTAATCGCAACTCTGTCCTCCACAGCTCCCCGGAGTCTCAGTGCCCTATTATTTTTCCTTCTATTCGTGGAATGTCCACTCAGCCAGCCCTCTGGTAGTTCTGAATTATGTCCATTTTGTCCTTTAGTCGTAGTTTTGAATTTGTTGTACAAGGCAGTAGTATGGATGTTTACCTATGCCGCCATCTTGGTTCCTCCCAATTTGGCTAACTTTCAATGCATATGCATTAAATGCATGAATAAGATGGAAGTTGAAACCAATGTGAATAGCAAATACTAGAAACTATTTTAGAAGTGTCATGGTAGAGGCATGAAAAAGCAAAGTAAGTGTTGGAAAGAAATTTTCATGGAAAATTTCACTCACAAAGTGGTATTGGTTTTGGTTCTTTGCAGATAGATGGTGGGTTTTTTTTTTTTTAATGGCATTGTGTGGAATATCTGTAATACTTCCAACAATAAAGTTTTTTTTTTTAAGAATGCCATTATAAACAGATGAAAAAACAGAAGTGAAGGCATAAAGGTAGAAAAATATTGAGTAACCTTGAGGAATAACAAGCAATCCAATTGACTTGAGGAGAAGGGATGTGCTAGGGAGATAGTGAGAAGGTGAAGAAATAGACAGGGGAGGGGCCAAATGATGGAGAGCCTAAAGAGTTTACACTTTGAATTTTTAGCCAGTGTTCTGAGAGAACTGATCTGGCCTTTGTGTGCAGAAGGAATTTTGGACACCCAAAACCAGTTAGGAAGATAGCAATAAGATTTGTGAGAGATAATGACAGCTAGAACTCAGGCTGTCACAGTGGGAGTGAAAGGAAAGATGGACTCTAGACTAAGATTCAGATGTAGGTTTGCTGGGAAGTTGATGACTGGTTCCATGCAATTGCAACAGAGAGACAAGGCCAAGATGACCGTAGGTCCAAACACCACACCTTGGCCAAGAGTTTCAGAATAGCCACTAATCAGTCTTTAAGGGGGGAACTTATGACTGCATCAAATGTCCATTCCACAAAAGTGACAAGAGTTCATTCATTAGATAGATCTATTCACCAAGACTTCCTGCTTGCCATCCAATGTCTGCTGAAACATTTCTACTCATGAGTACTTGTTGAGATGATTTGTAAGCTGATTTTTAGACTGATGATTAAAAAAATTTTTTTTTTTTGCATTTGAAAAATTCTTTTATTTTCCCAGACAGTTGTTATGGTTCAGTCCACTTCACAGGTATGCGGGAGGCTTGCAAATTACTATTTCACATTTACTGTGTAAACTAGTGACTCAGTATGTTGCTTTAGAACCAGATATGTGTGGTTTTGCTTCACTTGAGAAATTCAGTAAAGAACATACTTCATGTCAGCAGAAACCCTCGTAAATCTATAGAGAGAAGGACACGAGTAAAGCCTCCTTTTATAATCACATGGGGCATGGAATTCGTTTCCTTTATTTTATGGAAAAGCTCTAGATTTCTCTCTCATGTCTCACAAAAACTTATTTGTGCCTGTGAGCGGCTTGTGAGAAGAAATACCACCGTCGGCTTGGTCTTGAGGTTACTCTTCACTATTAAACAAGTGATTGAAGGAGAAAATAAAATTCAGGGGATTGTTGTTTTGATTTGTATGTAAGAAGTATGCATTCTCCCTCTAGACCTGTGCTCTGGGGAAGCTTGCCAGGAAAAACAAACAGGGCAGCTGGACCCTACAGAGCTTCGCCTGCCCAATAGTCGAGCTTCTGCGTCTGGTGCTGTGTTTTGGGAGTACCCGAAACACAGACTTTATTCTTGTATTATTATTTATTGTATTATTTTCCATACGAACAACTGTAAACCTACTTTTGCCCCACCCTGTATGTAAACTGCGATTCTTGGAATAAAAGGTCTTCTAGAAGCATCAAGAAGGTGAGAGGAGACAAAACATCGCTAGCTTTACTATTGCAGCTTGGATCTTAAGATTTAACATATTAGAGCTTTCACCTTTGCTCCATAAGTAGCATCTTCTGGCCATGCAGGTTTTGGCTCAGAGAAATGGGGACTAGCAAGATTAAGTGGAAGGAGATGGCTATTCAGGGGAGTCCCCAGATAGAAGGATTGTTGAGGAGACACCTACCCAGCTTGACGTAATGGACTCAGCGGCCAGAAAGAACCTCTATTTGAATACTTCGGTTGGTTTCTATGACCTTTTGTGGCTTTTGTGGCATGGAAAAAAACATATAATTTATCTTTTTTCTGAGTTGAGTGCTATATATTCCTCTAAAGAGTCCCGGGCATTCTGTTGTCTCCTGGCCTTTATTAGTGAACTTGGATATGTATGATGTTAGAAACAAAAGTAAGACTTTTTAAATTTTTATTTTCTGTGTGCCACATCACAAAGCTCTCTAGGAAACTGATGTATTATTTATCTACATTTATACTTGAAATGAAAAGCATTTCATGTTGTCACAGGGATATCTACTTAGGCATTAGTCTTTTAAAACACATTTTAAATTTCATTTCTGCTTGTTCTAACGCCATCCCTTGTGTGTGTGTGTTTGTGTGTGTGTGTGTGTACATATTCTAACCTCTGAAATCTAAGAAATATGTCTTATTTTGTTTGACTTTAGAAGACTTTTGAGGCTACTTGTCATGCCTAGTGACTAGTGCCCAGAGACCATATACCCCAGAGTCCACAGGTCTTGGACCTGAGGTTGCTACCCCTGGTTTAATAGCAGCCTCAGTGCTCCCATGACCAGGTGTTTTCATATTTCCTTTGGTGCATAAGCCTAGAAAATATCTCTCCTTTAATTTATAGGTGACACTTCCTTGGAAGGGAAAGCTAAAAGTGTACATTTGGGATCAGATTAGACTTCAGAGTAACTTTGATAGAAACTGAAGAATTAGTAGAGCGAAGTTTTGTTATATGGCAGTAACACTCACTGGGTCACAGAGCATTCAATCTGTCTCCAACATTAACTCAAACCTGACTGCTGCTGGCTCAGTCCCTGCTCACTCCCCACTTCTCCTCAGACACTCCTGAAAGCCAGTTCTCCATTTTTGTAAAATCATTTGAATCCCTTGCTGTCTTCTGCTAAGATTCATCTTCTGACTACTTTTCTCTCACCTTCCACTGACATTCATGGATGGTTTGAGCATGTTCCTTCTTCATTCTTTTAACGTGTTTGTTCTTCTCCTTTTCACCTCTCATGATGGAAAAGATGCTCCTCCACTCACCTAAGGCAGTATCTACTGGTAGGACCTGGATCCCATCCCTTCTGTCCTCTTTGTGGTTCTTTGTTGTTGTTTTAATATCTCCAGCTTCATCACCTCTGTCTTCATTTAAGTCATCACAATCTCACAATCTCTTAGGTCCCCATTTGTTTTTCTGTATAATATTGCCTTTTCCAGACCATCCGTTTTCATGACGTCATTCTAAGTTTTCCAAAAGGTACACCTGAACCTTTCACATAACCCCTTTATTCCCTGCCAACCTGGGTTCTCCTTGGTTCTTTGAGTAAGGTCTAAATTCCCCAGCACAGCATTCAGGTTGATGGCCTTTGCTTAGCTCTGGGAAGTGATAACAATCACCACTCAGCAAATTAAATGGTGATATGAATTCATTGAAATCTCCTATGTTAGAACATATTTTTAAATAAACAATTTTCAGCACATAGCCTCATTTTAAAGAGTTGAGGGATAACTTAAGAGCTTATAGAACTGTTTCTGTTATTTGCAGAATTTATAAGCCGTGCACCTCTTTCTTTTGGATGCCTACGATGCATGTCTGGACAATTCCTTTTGTAGGGAAGATGTGATTCACTGGAGAGATTGATTGGTAGTTTAGAAACCATGAGTTCTAATTACAGGAAGTGGCCTGTGCAAGGCATATGCGCAGTCCTTTCCTGTTTTCTAGGCTATGAGATGGTGACAAAACTACTACACCGCCTCCATGGGTGTTTGTGAAGCATAACTAATAAAAATAACAGGAGATGTTTTAGGATGTTAAGATGCCTTGCAAGTAATAATCTTTTTCCTTAATAATGCAGATTTATGATTTATGAGTCCTGTGGAATTGTTTTTAATCCCTGAGGTTAGTCCTTATGTAATTTAAGGAAGAATAATCAGATACAAGGTGGTAATACTTCCTGCTCTCAGTGTGTGTAATATGATAGATGATGCCAAACTAAAACCATGACATTGACAACAAAATCAGCTAATATTTAACATTTATGAGTATCATTTTGCTTTCACAACTCTTTCCAAACCTCAACTAATTAATTTATACATATCTCAAAGGAAGGCGATGATTATCTGTTTTACAGGTGGGAAGAAACTGAAGTTAGTTGTTAAAAGCCTTGCCCACGGCTACAGAGGAGGGGGATGTTTTGCACCTGGCCTAGAACCAGGCCACTCCTGACCTGGAATTTAGCTGCATCACCAGCTCTTGGAATACTGCCTCTTCTTCTCTCTCGGTGGCCTTGATTGTTGAGTAATGGATTTTTGATATTTGGTTTTCAACGGCTAATATGTTGAAGCCAATATTTTTTGGGATTCGTGTAGCCTTTATGGGTCCCCAGAAAATCTCAATTCATGGAACCATATTTTGGGGGATGATTTTTTTTTAGAAACAACAAAAGGGGTATGAGGGAATAAGTAAAAACATGAAATACTAGGAAGTGCTTCTACTCCAGCATGTGGGTAAGTGGTAATTGATGCTCTGTGAGGCTTCCAGGGAAGAAATGGAGGCATTTAGTGTTAAATGTTAATTGTGAGTAGACTTGGCCTACCTAGTGCAGGGTGATGAATTGTAAACTTCTAGAGGGCAGATGATGATGTAATTCCTTTGTCCCTACAAACTGAGGATGACAGGTTAGACAGGTTGTTCCAAATATTCTCTGAAAAGGGACTGTCAGAGAGCCTTGATTGCTTGCATTCCTCACTTTACATAACAGATATAGTCCCCTCAAGTTTGTGTAAATGAAGCCATATTTTTAAAGCACCAGGAAAGCTTGCCTTTTAAAGAATCCTTGTTTTGAATTCGTTTGGAAGTGAACTAAACTATTGTGATAGAGACAATTGCTTCTGACTCTATTGTGCAAATTTGGCTTTTCGAGTAAGTGCATTTTTAAAAATGTGATGGGAGTGGGGGCTTTCTGTGAACTTGTCACAAAATGGGGCAACTGTGGAGGGAAAGGTATCAGGGCCCCTACAGGAACATGACATTTAGAGGCAGTTGTCTTTGAGTTGCAATATAAATTCTGTCAATTAATAATACTTAGGGAACCATGGGCAAGTCTTCTTTGGTAAGTTTTACAAAGAATCTAGTGGTTTTATACTAAGAATTTTAATGTATCCAAGTATCATGGACAAGACGGTTTCAAGGCAACTTTATAGATTTCTCTCATTCTTTTAATATATGCATAAAAATTTCATTGTGTACATTTGCCAATAGCTTATTTATTCATTCTTTTAGTAGTGGATGCATTAATTTTTTCCCCACCTTTTAAAAATAACAAAGGATCTTGCAAAGATCATCTTCACGATATGTGTTTTTGTATTCCTATTCTGTGTGTGTGATCAATGGAATAGGAGTTTTTGTGGTGCTGCAAGGAAAAGAATTTCCTGAGGCCTCACAGAAGGATGGGGTTTCATGGAAAGTTTTGTTGATGATGTAAAATTAAGGGGGTTCCCTTCCAAGGTCCCATCTCACTCCACCTCTCCATGGAAGAAGTCCAATCTTCTCTCCAGAAGGGCAAGAGTTAAGGCCACTGCCCAGAATTTCTGCGCCATATTTAAGTACAGTGCAATCCAGCATCTGGTATTTTAGCTGGTGTTCCCAGCTGTAGTCCATTGTGTGTGGGGTCTGCAAGGCTATGGAATATGCGGCTGCTTAAGGCCACATGCCTATGGAGGGAGAACAGGCGAGCACATGGGCAAAACTGGTTACGGAGCAAGAGAGAGCAAGAGCAAACAAGAGCAAATGAGAGAGAGAGAGAGAGAGAGAGAGAGAGAGAGAGAGAGAGAGAGAGAGAGAGAGAGAGAGAGAGAGGAGAGACAGAGAGAGAGAGAGAGAGAGAGAGAGAGAGAGAGAGAGAGAGAGAGAGAGAGAGAGAAAAGTCTATGGGGATTTTAATCAGGAACTTCTTCAAATCAACCAATTTCCCAAGATTTCGCGTTCTTGCATTGGGGTTCACCCTCCAGCCAATCCACTGTTCTGTAGACTGACAGGTAAGCACCTTCCTTAGGTCACCCTGGCTTTACTGTGCATGCACCTATTTCCCCCTTTATTGGACCCCTCCCCCTGTGATCTGCAGGGAATGGATTAGTAGTTCCCTGGGGAGAGTGAAATGTAGCTTCCTGATGAAGCTGCCCAGCTAACCATGCTTACAATGTCTGACTCCCTTTGCTTTCTTTCTTTTATTAATATTAATAACTAGCTAATCATGACAATAACATATATAGATCAGGTTTTTAAAAGTGGGATAATTAGGCATGTGTGTTTGCTTCATAGGCTCTGAAAGTGTGCTCCAAAGGTGACAGCACTGTAATTCCCAAGGACACTGTCAGAGAGTTCAGATCCTGCCACCCTGGCCTCTACTGGACATTCCAAGCATTCTCCTTGATCTACTCTGTCAAATTGAAAAGAAAAAAGTATCCAATGTTGTTTTTATTTGTCTTATTTATTTGGGGGTGAGCTTACTAATCAGATTTTACTTGTGTATTAGGCCAACAATTTTGTTTCTGGATGATTGGAAATAACTAAAAATTAGGCATGCAACTTAATCCAACTCTGGGAATGAAAACTTCCTTGATATTAGCCTCCAGGTAATGGTTACAGTAACTTGCAAGATGATGCCCTGATTTATTTATTCTCAACATATTGTGTGTGTGTGTGTGTGTGTATGTGTGTTTGTGTGTGTGTGTGTGTGTGTCTGTGGTGGGGGGGATTGGAGGAGGAGGGGTGAAAAAGCAAGTGCAACAGTTCCTGTATTGTCTCTAACTTTATTAAGTCTCTTGATTATTAGACAAGCATTTTTGGTTCTGGGAACTGTAATTGGTGAAAATGCTTTATGACAAAGCTTAGGAGAGAACTCAGTTTCAAGGAACATGAGGTTAAGATTTTAGGGGGAGATTGACTTTTATGTAACAGAAAATAATTTTATGCCCTTGAGTTCTGATTTGAGGTGGAGAATCATTCCTAGTCTTGATATTTTGATTGTTATAGTTGGCAATAGTTAGGGGCTTACTCACTTGAATTCATGATTTGAATAGCCCACAGACATTCGTCCTATAGCCTTTTGAAGAAAATGACCCTTGAAATATGTTGCTGTTGAAAAAAAAATCATCTCTGTGCTAATATTAAGTCTGATAACAAACTGTGTTTAAGGCTTTCTCTGTAATTGGTATATTCTTCCTCTCTCTTTATCTATCTCTGCCCTCCTCTTCCTCTTTCTTTCTCTCCTCTCTTTCTCTCCATCATTTTAAGAAACACTTTTCAAATCTTTCCTTATATTAATAAAAAATGAGAGAGAGGGTGGGAAAAACCAGAACATAAAATCAACCTCTTTTTAACCTACAGGAGAATAAAAAAATTATTGCAAGTAAAAAAAAAATCAAGTCAGTTTCACCCCTCCTTGCTCCCTCTCCCCGTTCCCTATCACTATAATGCAGTTTTTCAAACATGGACCACTATTTGGAAACCTCTGTGAAGATGGGATTAAACAGAAATACAAACAAAGGTAGGGTTTATCTCTCTCAAAAGAACCAAAGCATTTTTGCCAATGAATCACACGAGTATGGTTTATAATACTCCAGTGAGTATTACAAATCCTGTTTGGAAGAAAAGTCTACTGCAAGTTTACTTTAATAACTAGAAAAAGAATATGTAGTACTTAAAGATAAGACTCTGAAGCTAGCTCGGTCCTATCGCTTAGCCCATTTCAATTAGAGAAATTTGGTGGGGAGGAGATGATGGTGACACAGATGTGAGACAATGGAAAGAGATGAAGGCTCAGGAAGGGGAAAACCTGGTGTGCTATGAGGGGATGGCCTGGCCATGAAAAATGGTTGTGGCCAAGCCCTGGCTAGTGTGTTCAGTGGTTAGAGCATCAGTCTGCACACTGAAGGGTCATGGGTTTGATTCCCCAACAAAGGCACTTACCTGGGTTGCAGGTTTGGTCCCCAGCCACAGTCCAGCATAGCAATTTTATCATACACTGTTTGCAAATCTGCAATTTAAAACCTTTTTATATCATCAAAATGTCAGTCAAATCTGCCTATACACATAAAGACTTGCGTGTAGGGACTGAGTTGCCTGGGTTGGTGTGTTATAGAACAGAGACAGCATGCATATGCTATCTCAATGATTCATAGACTGCATTAATCACTGAAAGCAGGAGCTAGAAGTCAGAGATTACCTCGAAAATATAACCCTTGAAACCTCGTTGACCGTCTCTCTCCTGCGTCACGTTACCTCCCGCAGCAATCCGGGAGTTGTAGAAATATTTGGGTGAGGGTGGAAGGAGGAACAAGAGATTTTCTAAAAAAATGGGGATGGTATGTTCAAATTGATAGTATCTAGACTTTAGTAACTAAAGTTCCATCTGTCTAAGTAGGCAGATACTCAATTTCCACCTTGCAGCTGAGGCGCGCCTCATGGAGGAAAGAGCAGCCTCTCCAGGCTCTGGCTCCGAGAGCAGACACAATTCTGGAGGATATTTTCACGTTGTATTAAAACTAAAATTGTGTCTATCTGTAGAGTATATTATTAGTTAAGTGAGAGAGAAAAAAACACATGTATTAAGATATTCACTGAAGCAATTTTTATAATAGACAAAATTGGAAGCAATTCTGTTTGGCAGGTGACCTGTCTCCCCAGACGTCCCAAAGGAATCTACAGAAACAAATTCTATTAGTATTCATAAGTGAGTTTAGCAAGACAGAAAAATTCAGTACACAAAAATTCATTGCATTTCTAAGTAGCAGAGGTAAATAATTGAAAGAAAGGTTTAAAAAATCAATGTCACTTAAAATAGCACCAGGAACATGATGGTGTTGCCTAGCTGTGTTTGTCAAAACTCATAGAATTGACATCAACTAAGTGGAAACTTTACTATGTGTAAATAAAGAAACCAGTAAGAAAATATTCCTATAGAAAAATATACGCCAACATCTGAAAGATTTTCTGAGTGGCAGGACACTGCATGATTTCAATGTTTCTGTTTCTGTAATAAAAATAATTACAAAATAAAAATAAGAGACAAATTAATACATGCTGAATGTAGCATGTATTGGAAAAGACAGAAAAGTGGTATGTAGAGGAAAAAGTTATAGCCCAACCCACTTTGGCAATTTCATTTTAATCTATTTCACTGTTCTTTTCTGTGTATATGGCTACACATTTCCAAATGACTTAAATGTGTTTTTTTTTTTAAATCTGTACTTTTTATCTTAACTTTCAAGAGCATACATACTTATCCTAAGAAATATATTCCTGTTGTTGGTAAAAAAAAATAATGGCCATTTGTTCCACTTTTGATGTCACACCCAGGCAGGGCCTTGAGACCTCTGTCTGGTCTTGGGGGACCAGTGCCAGCAAAATAGCCTTCTCCCTTTTGGGAAGCATGTCAGTCAATGCCTTCAGTGCAGAGCTCGCTGCTCCCTGGGTGGGCATCTCCCAGGACACTCGTGTGAATGGATGCCCATAGGAAGATTTCACATCTCCAGGAGCTTTATTTCCAACACAGGAAATAGCTTACTCAGATAGCCCTCTAATGACTAGTGTGTTTATATTTGCCCTCAAGTCTAGTCTTGGCTTCCTCTCATATTCTGAGTTCCTTCATGGTTTCTTCTTTTGTCTGGAGCCCAAGTAGCACATTCTTTCAGTTCTCCCTGCTCAGTTGAGCTTGTGTGTGTACTAGACTTTTTCCCAGGTTTGTATCATGTTTCCTTCTGGGCATCTCCTTGATTATTCTAGCTGCTGTTCTCTTTGACCTCTGGCTGAGCCACTTCTCACAATTCTCTCTCTGTGTCTCTGGGTCATTATTCTGTATCCCTGCCTCTTCTTTGCATGTCTTTCAGTCTCTTTCTCTCTGCCTCACCTTCTCTCACTCTCCTGTTTTCTCTCTCCCATTTGGACTCTAGGTGTTGTACAGAGACATCTGGGGGGGGGGGGGGAGAGCAATCCTCCCACCTCTCAAGGCCAAAATATTTGTAGTAATTCCACATCTGGCACCAAATGTCTGGGCAAATATTGCTTATGAATATAAATTGCCAGTGCAATGATTATGAAGGAGAATGTTTTTTGGATTAACTTTGAGGTAAATTTTTTATACATAGGGAAAGGCAGTGTAGTATTGTGGGTAAGGAGTCAACACTCTGGGGCCAGATTACTTAGACATAGATTCCTGTTGTGCTACTTTCCAGCTGTTGGGTGTTCAGTGAGTTAATTAACCTCCCTGTGCCTTGATATTCATATCTATATAACAGGAACTTTAATGGTACCTAGGTTGTGGTATTGATGTGAGGATTAAATTGGTTTTCTTAGAATCATTTGGAGGAGTGTCTGGCACATTGTAAAGTGCTACATAAATGCCAACTCTTCTCATTATGAGAAAATTTCATCTGTATGGGCCACTTAAGATGACAGCAGAAATAAGTGTTAACAACAAATACCAAATATAAGTTGGGGGATGAGCCATTTCCCAGAAGAAAATTCTCTGTGATCAGAATGAAAACTAGCATCAAGGCAGAAGGCCTGGAGAACTGAGAAGGCCATGGGGTGTTTGTTCTCAAGGGATTGAGGTTAAAAACTTCAGGTAGTTGCCCAGACAGAACAGTTCCTTGTACAGGTGTTACCTCTGTGAGGAGGGATGATTCAGGGGCCCAGAGGGCTGCGTAACCTATCCATTTTCGTGTGTGTGTGTGTGTGTGTGTGTGTGTGTGTGTGTGTGTGTGTGTGTTTAGATGGGGATGGAGATTGGGAAGGAAGGTCTTTCCTTCCCCGGTGCTCAGTGAGTTACACAGAGTTTACATCAATGATTGCCATTTAAAACCATAGAACTTCTACTACTACTAGGGAGCTCAGCCTTAGTTCTTGATTGATCCTTACACCTGGGAGAAACTTACCTGCTGGGAAAAAGTTAACAAACCTTACTTCCGTGTTTGAAATGGAAACTCAAGACCCTGGGAAGCCTATTTACCTTTCACGTTTTGCTGTCCTCTTTGGCTAGTGATTCCTGCACAATGCATGGTCACATCATCATTTCCACAAAGAGTAAGGCAGTAAAGTACTATTGAAGCGACACAGATGTCTCTGGGAATGGGCTGTTTCTGTGAAACACACAAGGAGGAATAGAGGGCATTTTCTAATTTGATTATACATTTTCAGTGTGCATCTGTTAAAGGCAGTGGAATACATTTCCATAAACACTCGTCCGTGTTTTTACAGCAGGGCTGTTTGAATCTTTTCATCTGACTGTGCATGCCCTCTCACCAAACAAAAACAACACAAACAGCACAACACAAAACAAAAACTCCAGCAACTGGCAGCAAACTAGAGGAAGGAGAGAAGATCAGGAGGGATTTAGTTGCAGAGAAAGTGGAGAAATAGGACTAGAGGGGCAAGGCGGAGAGGACCCTGGAGCTGCCAGGAAGGGCAAGAAGGTAATTGTGGGAAGTGTGCCTAGCTATGTGATTACAAGGGGGTTCAAAGGATTGTTTTTTTTTCCTTCAGGTGAATATTTTAAAAGTGAAAATTTTAAAAATCCCATTAACTATGACATCAAAAAGCATAAAATATTTAGGAATAACTTTCACAAAAGTGCTCTACCTTGAAAGTACAAACCACAGCTGAAAGAAATGGACAAAGACCTAAATAAATAGTGCATGAATCATAAGTCTAATATTGTTTAGTTGTTAATTCTCCCCAAATTGATCTATAGAGTCAATGTAAGATCAATCAAAATTCCAACTGGACTTTTTTTTTTTTGGTAAAAATTGACAAGTTGATTCTAAAATTTATATAAAAAAGCAAAGGTCCTTGAATAACCAAAAGAAACTTGAAGAGGAAGTATTTTTTTATATCTTAAATATTAATGACTAAAAGACCATTATTTAATGCTTTAACTCATTGAGGAAAAATTACAATGATGAGATGCTCAGGGTTTTTAGTTTTTGTCTGCATGTTCTGTGTGTCTTTCACTGATGGTTAATACTGAAAAGTACCACAGTTACAGCTGCATTTGGTTCTTGGTTGGCCTTTTCTTAATTCAAACATTGGAAAGGGTGAGATGGAGACCAACAGAACAGATGATGTCCCTTCATGCTTCTGTTAGTTTCTAAGTGGATTGGCAAAAATTTAGCTCTAGCATACACAGTTCTCTAAATTTACTAACAAAATCCCTGTGTAAATCTTACAAGGTGGTTTATATTTATAACTGCTTCCTAATGTCTTCCTCCCTTTGGTCCTCTCTTTAGACATGCTAACCATAGGGTTTAGAAAAACTGGGACTGTTTAGAGAATGTTAGAGAATATTGGATTAAGGCCAGGATGTGTTAAACTTCTCAATGTAAATATCTACTAACATCCCATGGTGAGTGGGAGTGCAGCTAGTGTTTATATTTACCATTGGTTTCCATAAATTCACATTAGCTAGGCTGCAAAGTTAATCTGGATACAAAACTTGAATGGAGCGCCTTTACTATGTACAGTCTGTGAGTGGATGTGAATGGTGATGACAGCTGCTAGAATAACAAAATTGAGGAGAGGAAAAAGGATAGCACAGCTCTCATCCTGAGCTCAATTGTTGCTAATTGGAGGACCAGTCTCAATATCCAGGCAGCTTGTTCTGGGCTCAAATGGCAGACAGATGCTCTAAAGCCCTTGGGCTCAGGTATCTTATAATTGTGGATCCAGCCAAGGACAAATTTGATTTGTAGCCCATATTTTGACCTCTCTACAGTGCAAAGTGCTGGGAGTTGTTCCCACTTTGCCCCTCTCTTTCAGATTGTTTCCATCACAGTCCCCCACTCCCAACTGCTTGTCGATTTCCAGAACTACATTCATATTTTACTAATAGTCAGTCCTCAGGAGATTGAATTCCAGGAAGAATGATGGGGCAGAAGTGAGACTAGAGGAGAAAGGACGACAGACTCATGGTGCAGGTCACTGTAAAGCTGACCCATAGGCTTTTGGGAGGCAGAAAATGAACACTTGCTTGAGAGGTGTGTGATTCTGCGAAGACCACGTCAACCTCTCCCGTGCAGATTTATATGGATAAAGTCAAGTTAAAAAGAACAGGGAAGATGAGGTGGGAGGGAAAGAGAGCAAGGCATAACTTCCACTTGGTGTGGAAGGAGGTCAGATTCGGCAATAGTTGAGAAAATTTAAAAACAAATTGTGTGTTATGAGTCTCAAAACTTTTCAGTTACCAGATGTCACAATGACCTCTCAGAAAATTAGCAGGTCCCTGTAAATGCCATCACTACTGTGTGGGTCCTTGGATATTTATTTTAATAACAATAGCTCATCTTGATGGTTAAGTCTATGGGAAGGGACCCTACCCCAGTTAGGCTCAGCCTTAGCATTGCAGAGCTCCCCAATGCATGCGTGCGTACACACACACACACACACACACACACACACACACACACATGCCCTTTACACACCAAGAGTGAACAGCATCAGGGAACTGCTTAGAACTTTGCAGATTCTTTATTTACATCAGAACTATATGGCCCCAGACATTTAACCTTTCTCTTTAAGCACAAAACTTGGTTTTTAAAATGTTTGTTTTGGTCAAAAAGAAATATTTGTGAAATTGTCAGAGATAACATGCATGTTTTATTATACATCTTACTGATCTTATAACCAGTACAGTAAGCATCAGCTACTTATGAGGAGGAGGATCAAGTGATTATTGTTTCAGATTATATTTCTATGGATAGCACTCCGCTAGATTTAAGAAACAGGTAAAAGGAAAGCTGATCAACGGGCAAGATACTTGCCAATTCAAGCTATTTCCCTCACTTAAACAGTTAACTATTTATTCAAAACAAACTATGTGACCAACACTTTGCCTAATGTAAAGGAACTTAATAATTTCACTGGGGAGAAAGACACGTCAATAAGAACCTTCAGTTATTTCTTAATCTGAGATTGGAAATGAAGGGTCAGCATTTCACCTACAGCATTTTCATATGAATAATCATCCACGATAAATCAGGTGAGCAAGGAAAAATTTACAAAAAGCAAGACCATAGGCCATAGAATTTGAAGCAGGAATGAATCTTGATAATCAGAGATTCCAAAGCTTTCGCTTTTTACAAAGCTGGTAGAAGGACAACACAAAACATCATCTAAAAGAATAAGTGATATGCCGGAGGTTATACAGAATCATTGGTCTACCCAAACCAATCATAAAAAGGCATCCCTCTGGGTGGACCAATCAGAAAAGGCCCCTCCTCCTCAGGTGATTACAAAGCCTGGTTTCATACCACTTTCCTCCTTGGCCAACGACAGTATTGTACAACTGTAGGCAGAGGCCCTGAGAAAATTCACTCTTCTTTGATCTCTTCATTGTGGCTGAGATAGTTCCAACTCAAAAAACAAACAAACAAACAAACAAACAAACAAACAAAAAACACTTTTTTCTTTCCCTTTCTCTTAGGTTCACTGTGGGAAAGCAATAAAAATCTATCAAGTCCTTGATGATTTCAGGTTGTAACAAAATCCCTTTATTGTTTTGTGTTGTTTTAGGAGTTTCAAACATATGCTTCAGCTTAAGTATGAATCCGTGCTCCTTATTAAAATTATAATATTAATATTTAAAAAATTAAATGAAGAGGAACTTTAAAATCCATCACATTTTGTGTATTTAGACCAAATTATATTTGATTGTGAGTAATTGCCTCAGGAAGTTGAACTAACTTGTGGGGACCAGTGTTTCATCTGATGTAACCAAAGTTTTAAAAAATTGTTTGTGAGGTGATAAACTCATTAATTAAAAAATTTTTAAAAATACAATCTTACGGGCTAGCATTTTGGAGATCTGCCATGATCTTTATCTCCCCCGCCCCCCCCCCCCCCGCCCCAAGATTTACTGAGATATAATTGAAATGTAACATTGTGAAAGCTTAAGGTGTACCACCTGCTGAGTTGATACATTTATAAATTGCAAAATGATCATCACCATAATATTAGCAACTGCCTCCAGCTTGTCACATAATTATCATATCTATTTTGTGGTGAGAACATTAAAATCTGCTCTCTTAGCAATGTTCAAACTCACCATCTTTATTTTAATCTTAAGGTTTCTCATTTTGATCTTAGGTAGTTATTTTTTTTAAGTTTTATTCCTATGGGTCTTCTTTGAGATTAGTTCCCCTTAGTAATTAATAACATTTTTTCCTACCCTTCTCTGAGTATTTGTATTACCATTCCTGATGAATTATAGTCTGTTTTCTCTTGATAATTATTTTTGTTTATTTTGATTTTTTTTGCTAATAATTTAGGATTGAAGGTTTTTCTTTGCATATACATTTCTAACTGGATCTTGTGGCTTGTTTCCATAATTACAATCTTGAAAATAACTTCTCCCATTTTCTTGATGCATTTTAGCTGCAAAAATTGGTCACTGGTTTTGTTCCTATTTGTTTTGGGAAAACTGATTTCTTTGTGAATTCAAGATTAGAATAATTTGTCAATTGAAATATAGTTTGTTCATGGTCTCCAAAATACTAGTTTTTTTTATTAGTAAGCTGTATTTAAATATAGTAAGACCTTAGTTTTGAAACCAAATAACTAGAAAGATAATTCATTAAAAAATAAGATTATTTTAGTAATAGTTAATTTTAAAAAATGATTGTGAAATATTGTAATATTTCAAATGGATTTGAAAAGTGTATTATAAGATAATGATATTCCAGATAGGTTCAGGATTATGAATTTTTTTTCTAGTATGATATGTAAACAATGAGTAAAACATTTTGAATCTGGATTTCATGTTTGTTTTTTTGTGAGCTCAATCTTATTAACTTTGCTTTCGCACTTCCTATACAGTAACACTTAGTTTGCCAGAAAATTCTATTAGTGATGATATTCAATTTCCAACCCCGAGGACAATAGAAACAATAACAAAAACCCCAGGTTGAGTAATAAACATTCTCCCTTCCACTCAGAATGCACCACTGTAATAAAATATTGATAATGTTTGATCACTTAGTTGAGTAATATTATTTTTTTTAAGCTGTACTCCTCCTATCACAGATTTAGATTCTGCCTTGTTTCACCTCTAACCAGTTATTAACAATCCAATGTGACTGAGCTGGTTGTATCTTTAGGACAAATGTTGTAAGTGTCTACTTCATTGTAACATAAATAAAATTTCACGTCATTGCTATGAAAGCTACTCAGAATAATATATTATAATGGGTGTTTCCCCAACTAGATTGGGAGCCTGGGGTGTGTCCTGAGGTTGTTACATCCACTTTGTTTTCCCAGGGCTTACATATGGTGAGCACTCAAAAATGTTTATGAATTAGAAATAAATAAACATATTTATAACAGGCTTTGGAGAGCACTTCCTTTATAGATGCTGCTTTGGACTTTGTTGGTGCCAACAAGTCCTCCAATAGCTCTCTGCTCTGCACATTGCCCTGTGCTCAACCAGCCAGGAAAGGATTGTAGCAAGAACAGGGGTCCTGAGTTTGCTTAGTGCCAGAGATTGGAGTGTATGGACCCTCCAGAGAGGGATGGTTTCTAGGCAGGGCCTGGTACTTCCACGTGCTGTTCTCACCTATCTTAGGGCTTCATTTTTACATCTGTCAAATATGGGTATATATTGTGCACGAGTGAATAGGTTAAAAGGCCAGTACTTCTCAACTGTTCACATGCACACAGATCTGCTAACCATCTTGTTAAAATTCGGATTCTGATTTGGTAGGTCTGGGGGAGTGTGAGATGCTCTGCTCCTGGCTGGTTCTCCGATGATGGCCTGCACTGCTGATCCATGGACCACACACTGAACAGAGAGGCAGGGACCTGCTTAACTCATCTCTGCATGTCTCATCCTGTGAAGGGAATAGACCAGGTCCTCAATAACTGGCTGGTGGGGAAAAAACAAATGAAGTCCCATATTTCATACCCACACTGTACAACTTTCAATTTAGAACCAGGCCCTTAGAGGATAAAATAAGGATTTTGAATTCCAAACACTTTGCTTTTAATATAAAAATCTTGGGGCAGTGAGAGCATAGAGCATTTACCATGAGCCATAGAGTTGGGTGGCTGGTTTCCAGCTTGTAAGAAAACACATCCAGCAGCAGGAAAGGCAAATGAAAGATAATGAGAGGTAAGGTCCTAATACGTGCCTAACAAGGGGTCTCTGGGGTTGGGCCCCTAAGGGAGTCCCAGAGCAGAGAGGACAAGTGCTCCATCTCTCAGGGTTTAGTACAGTGAGAGTGGAAGACCCACGAAAGAGCAGACTTTGAGGAGTGGATCAGTACCGGTGAGGACAGCCTCCCACAGTCCTGAGCCTCCTTAGAGACCTTGAATTGTCAAATTCAAGAGTTCTGGAAGTTGGGCTTGTGATTGAAATTGTGTGCTAAGTTAGCAAGAAATAAAGTATAGTTATTTTGTATCTGAGACAAATCAGTAAATTTTAAACTTGTTCCAGATGTCTGATTCCCCCTAAAGTAAAGGGGCAAACAGGGATGAAGTGAGCAGAGAGTCATGGGAAATGCCAGACAATAGTTGTGTGAACACAGTAGTAACTTTCCGGGTGCCTTGTGCCTGGCTGATTGAATGAATTGAATTAACTTGATTAAGAACCTAAGCTCTTGAGAATAGGAAGAAATGTTCCCAAGAACATCAAGAAGTCTTTGGTGACTCGGGCAAAGAGTAATGTCCAAATGTACCCTTCACCTGCCCCACACAGGTTGTGATGTGTCGCCCTTAGTGGGGGACAGAGCTGACACGAGGTCATCCTCAAAGATGGTGTTTAGACATATTCTGTTTTAAGACACGCACACACACACACACACACACACACACACACACACACACACACCAAAAAACCAGGAGACAACACAGCAGATAAGCTGCCTCATAGAAATCATGTTGAAGAGTGAGTACAGAGTGTTTTTGTTTGTTGGCTTGTTCCTTACTACCAACTACTTGAAACCCACATACCACGGTCAGAATCCATCTGCAATGCGATCCCTCCCACCCAACCCACAATAGGATCCCATGTTCCATCGTCCTCTGCCCCAAGAGATGAATGGGGAGCCTGCGGACCCAGTTCAAGCCGCTGTACTTTCACAGGCTTGAGTCCAGTTGCAACATCTGGTGGCTTGGGAGGGGCATTGGCCTGAAGCTTGGAAAACAGTTGTGACATCTCTGTCCTCACGAGAGGTGGCCTCCTACCACAGCTTCCTCTTGGAGCTCCTGTACCACCCAAGCTGACAACTGTGAAAGTGGGTGGGATCATGAATCAAACCATGACAGTACCCGGGGGCCCTGGGCCTTCAAACAGAGTGGACTAAGAAGTCAGTGGCCTGGAAGATCACAGGCCCATTATGGTCTTAATATTTTGTCTTTCTTCTCATTTCCTCAAGCTTTGATCTAAGGTTTGTCTGATGACTCTGGAACTCCATGCTTGTACTTGCACTGGGTCCCAAACACAACTGATTATAGCTCAGATTCCAGGCCTTACTTCAGATCTGGTGATTAATGTCCAGAGGTGGGGCCTGAATAATGTTTCTACCTTCCTTCTTTCTTTCATTCCTTCCTTCTTTCCTCCCTCCCTTTCTTCCTCCCTCCCCTCTTTCCTCCCTCCCTCCTTTATTTCTTTCCTTTCTTCCTTCCTTTTTTCCCTTTTCTCTTCCTCCTCTCTTTCTTCCCCTCTTTCTTTTCTAGGTTTCCCCCTTTTTCCATCTTTCTTCCTTCAAAACATAAGCTTCTCAGGGGTTTTGCATGAGCTACTTGTGAAGATTGGGCAGCAGTAGTTGTGAGTTTTCTCCGAGGTGTCTGCTGTGCTGTCTTTGGCATCATGAGCAAACATTGATGTCTTGCCCAGGCATTTTTTTTGCTACTACCCCTTTCCCAGGTCTTTGCCTCTGGTATTTCTGTCTCAGCCCAGGCCTTTTAACAGTACCAAAATATAGGGAGGAGGGCTAAAGACAACGCTTGGGAGAAAGCCTAGATTGGGATCATAGCATGTGTCATATCAGAGGATGGTGAGGAGAATCAAGTGATTATTGTTTCAGAAAAGAGGCAATTTAGGGAGGAAGGTAAGCATCTCCACCAATATCCACAGACATGACCAAGATAATATGCAGCAGATGAGGAAGGGCAACATATCGCAGTGCCACTGGGTGTTGGGAGAAGCAGCCAGGTAACAGGGAAAAGGAAAGTGTGAGCAAGCTCCATTTAAAGGAAGAGAAGCTGCCTCTCAGTAAGGCCACTATAGGCAGGTTATCCCCACTTTCTAAGTTTCAGTGTCCTTGTCTGTAAAATGAAGATAAGAATAGTTATAAACTTTAATTTTTGTTTCCTTAGTAGCTAAATATACAAAACAGCTTGGCACAAAGTAAAAACTCGAAAACTATTTCTTTTTCCTCCTGTCTCTTGTTCCTCCTCCTCCTCCTTCCCTGTCTTCTTCTACCTCTTTTTCTCTTACTTTTAAATCTTGTTACTAACTCCAGACTTTGCACATAAACATAGTATTATTATTATTATTATTACTAACGGCCCAGTGCATGAAAATTTATGCACTGGAGGGGAGGTCCCTTAGTCTGGCCTGACTCTTCTCACAATCCGGGAACCCTCAGGGGAAGGCGATGCCCTCATCACACCTCTGCTGCTGCCACTGCTGGCAGCACAAGCCTCGGCTGGCCCTGGTTACCTGTGCCTCAGGCTGGCCCTGGGTGACTTGGGGGCTGAGGAGACTGGGCGCTGCCATCTTGTGGCTATGAACGCCACCATCTTTGAGGACAGGGCAGTCAATTAGCATATTCCTTCTTTGTTGGCTGTGGGCACCATCATCTTTGAAGGTGGCACAGTCAATTAACATATTTCCTCTTTATTAGATTGGATAGTATTCCCCTTGGATTGAAATCTCTACTAGGAGTTTGGGGTTGGGGGGAGAGCATATTGCCTTACCAAGCAAAAGTTATTATTATTTATAATTAAAGAGAGGAAGGTAATAACAACACCAATTTGCTTTTTAAATTTTATTTTTATTGATTTTTAGAGAGAGGGAGAGAGAGAAACATGGATATGTGCCCTGACTGGGAATCGAATCGAACTGGCAATCTTTTGGTGCACAGGTTGTCACTCAACCATCTGAGCCACTCTAGCCAGGGAAACACCAATTTGCTCTTGATGGTCTTCTTCAATTGGTAGCTGAGAATTGCTTGGGAGTAGAAAGGCGAGGTCGCTAGGTGGAGTAAGTTATTTTCCTAAGTTGGCGTTAGTGTTGCTAAAAGCCCCTCAGGTGGAGCTTCTCTTTCTCTTTCACCCAGAGCAGTGGGTCTATAGATTTGTTAACTTTACTGGCTCCATTTCTAATGCTTAATTACAGAGATCCTCTCTTTAAAACATGGTGTCGCCATGCCTTTCATGTAAGAGTGGCAACTGCCACCACTGAAAAAGTCTTGACATCCTTCACATTTTCTGGGACCCTGTTTTGGTTCCCAGGGCATCTGAGTTCTTAATGTACCTTTAAACCTTAGCACATTGCTTATTGCTTCCAGATACGGGGCCATCCTGCCTTTATTGGGAGTGCTGCGCTACCCCACTCAATTGCAAACAGTGGTAAAGGAGTGCGATATTGGTGGCCTATTGTTCTAGCCTGGCAGACCCTGGAAGACATTTGTAACATGTTTTTTAAGTTTTAGATTTTAAAGGGAATATTTACAGGGTCAGCCGTTTAATGTTGTTTTTTTTTTTTCACTAATTAGACTAATCCCTTGCAGTTCGCCTCTCCTTTGTGTTTTATGTTTATTGTGACCCATATAATACATAAAAATACATAAAGTCTTTACTATAGTAAAAAAATGTAATAGTAACTAAATAACTTCATTATTGAGTTCTTCTAGGCCAGCTTCATTTTAGCCATATCTTCCTCCTCCCGCCCCTTCTCCCTTTTGTTGTGAAGGCTCCCAGGACTATGCCTTCAGGGGACTTACAATTCATAAGCCTTTGTTCCCAGCGGGCCCTCTGCTCTCCTGGCCCACCTCCCTGAGTGATGTATTAGAACAACCAGTGGGTCCCGGGGTTTTATCCTCACATCCCCTTAGGGGCCTTGTGGTCTCTGCTGAATCTCAGGCTTTGGATTTGCAGAGGTATCAGCTGGGGAACAAGTGGGTGGCCTGGTCTGCCTTCTTTGCTTTAAGTGCGATCGAGATCTAGCGGTGAGCAAAGAGCATTTCTGGAGGAGAGAAAACACTGCCCACCAGCTGGGCCCTGGAGTGAAGTTCCACCCTGGGCCGCAGGATTCCTGGAAAGATGATGTCCAGAACCAGTGCCATGCTCTTTGTAGGACTAACTAGGTACGGATGTGTCACCCACATCTGGTTTTCCCTGGAGATGTTTACATGCAACTGCTCTATGAAATCAGTCCACCATGCGAACTCATCTTACTGAGAAATGTGTGCAGATGATTTAACTTAATGACTTGGTTGAATTGAATGGCTTCCAGTAGCATAGTAATGTGTTTTGAGAAGTTTTGAAAAAGAGAGGAAAAGCTGGTTTCTCATCTCCTTCAAATAATTTTCCATTCCTCAGGGGAAGAAAGGAAAGTCTGAGAATCCAGCAGAATGAATGCAGGCTACCCATGACTTCATTTTATAATGTTTGGCAAGGAACACAGGTAAGTCTGTTCAGTCTGCTTACTTAGCCCTTCCAGGCATCCCGTGTGCACTGCAGGGACAGTGAAACGGACTTCTGCTGGGATGCCTTCCTGGAGAGGAGTGGGCCTGTGTTGTTTAAGCAGGGCTGGCAACACCTGGATTCTCAGGGGTTGATTAGGGACCCAGGGGTTTACACTTGAGCACTTGTATGCAGTCACCCCTCGGGCAGGAGAACACCTGAGATGTCCATCCCTGAACCCTCAGGCTATTATGGAGAAGCTTTGTATAGGGCCACATGGGATCAATTCCTTTCTGCTGTTTTCACGGTGGTGTTGGGCAGCAGGTGTTGTGATCTCCGCACATCCTAAGGAGAGCTCCCTACTTGGGAGAATTGTTGGAACAAGCACATAACACAGCAGATCTGAAAGGGCCTTATCATCTGTGAACCAATAGCACAATGCATTCTAGCAAATTATTTTGAAGAAAGCATACTTTCAGCTAGAACATGGTAGAGAAGAGGGTAGAGGATGTGTAGAATGAAAATATTGACTTCCCAGACCTGTTCCCGAAGTGTGTGACTGATGTGTGTGAAAAGGTGGCCTTACTGGAAGGAGTTGACTGCAGTAGTGAGAGGGGCCACAGGCTGTGTTTGTATCCCCTAGTGGAACTAGCAGGTGAGAGGGTGGAGACTGCATTGGGCAGATGAGGACAGCAATGCCAATGACCTTGCACAGGCTGAATAGACTCTGGTCACTTGCTAGATGCTTACTTGCATCAATTCTTCTTCACAACCGTTGGCTCTACTCCAAGTCTTATCCACCCTTACAGAGAAAAATTCTTAGAGAAGTTAAGAAATGTGTCCAAATTTACACAGCTAGAAAGTAGCAGAACTGAATTCAAACTCAGGTCTGATTCACTTTTGAACCCACATCCTTAAAAGGAAAGAAATATAGCAAAGGTTTTGTTTTGTCCCCCTTTTCCCCGCTTTTACCTGAAGATCCCAGTATAGAAATGTTCTTTTCCTCTACAAACTGTATCAGGATTATTCCCACAATTTCTTAGGAACACCTAAAAAAAAATCAAAATAGAAAGGGAAGAGGAGATTTTACCATGTGGCTGCAATTAGTTGCTATGATCAGCTAGAAGCAGGGGCACCTCTGCGAACTGTTAATCCTCAAGAGAACCTCTAGACTCTCCTTCTTGAGATCTCAGGACAGATGTTCAAGTGCAAGACTTGGCTCTCCATGGGGACAAAACCCTAAGTTTTTGGTTTCTAAGGATTCCCTTCAGTGCCTCATATATCATTAAAAAGAAATACTTGGTGATGAGTAGAATCGGTAGAAATGAAAACAAACCCCAAACGGCTCCCTGTAGATCTTATCCTCTTATCACTTCTTTAAAAAACCCCAATCATTTCTGAAGTTTGTGGCTCCAATAATTTCTATAGCTAAGTTTTGAAAACAACACCTGCATTGGTTCTGCTGAGCGGGCAAGGCCTCACCTAGCTCCGGGCTCTGTTCGTGCAGAAGTTTGAATTCATTCTGTATCTAGAGGAGGAGCAGATGTGACTGTATGGGAACTGGATCCATTTGGCTTGTCATTCAAACTTTTGGTCCTCTGTGATTTTGTCTTGTACTTCTTCAGTTGTGTGTGCATATAAAAGAAACAAACGTGAAAGTCTTAACAAAGCAGAGAGAGAATGCTTATCTAACGGGGTGGTGCCGATTTGTACATACCTACTGGTTTCATTGTGTTAAGACTTTCTCTTCATTTTTCTCATTCTTTGATCAACTCCACTTGCATTTGGATCATTGAGAAAGTATCCCCAAGAAGTTTTACTGGAAAGAAAAGGCTTAGTGATGCCAGGAGGCCAGGGGCTGTTTTATTTAATGCAGAGATGAAATCGTTCATTATCATTGGGAAGAAGAGCATGGGATTGTATGCTTGGTGCTTGCTTACTAGTGTGTGAGAAAGATTGGGGTGAGACATTAGTGAAGCTCCTGGGGCCAAACAGGTGATGCAAAACCACTTCAGAAACCACATAGCCTGGAAAGGATTCTCGTTTAAGTGTGTTGTTCTAGTCCTCGGTGTGGCCTGCATTTAGGAGAAACCGCCCAGCTTCCATCCCTTCCTCCTGTCATTGGGGAGGAGGATTATACACACTTTCTTGTATATAACAGCCTTTCCAAATAGTTTTATTGGAAATTTAGAGTGGTACAGTGGAAAAACCCTAGAGATCAGGCAGCCCCATCCTTCTTGGCTTCTCTTCTTACCAGCTAGCGACTGCCACTTCATCTTTCTGCACCTCAGTTTTCTGCTTTGCCCACTTCACAGAATGGCTGTAGGCATAAACTCAGGGGTGTTTGTGGGGGGCGGTCCCAAGCAAGATGCCTTGAGCATTCTCGAAATCTTGGTGCTGGCTGAATTCAAGGCGCCTGGAAAAACCAGGTCTTGAAAAACATATTCACTATCAGCTTGGCTTACTTTGCCTCAGGTGTCTGGGAGAGGGCCTTGATATGTAAATGCAGGCTTGCCCTGGGAATGGGTGAATGAATGGGGCCTGGGCTCACCAAAACTCCTTTGATCCTAAAGTTGGAGAAACCCCTTGGTATTGTGGAATATAAATAAACGCAGCTTCGTGGGCTCAGGGCACGTGGCTGTTTATCCTTGAGAGGGAGAACAGATGCCCACCTAGCCCCAGCTTTTGAATCCTACTTCTGTGTCTTCTCTTTTATATTTCATTTTTCTTCATTCTCGGCTCCTCCACTCAGAAACTGAACCCAGTCTCTCTCCACGCTGGACCTGGGAGAGAGAGAGAAGAAAAAACACCCCCTATATCTGGCGCCCAGAACAGCGACTGAGTACGAGGCTTATGCGAGAGGATCACTCCAGAATGGTGTGTGCACACGAAACGTGAGTAATTGGAGTGGATCGTTGTGAGTTTAAATTCGCTAGGTGTAAAATATGGGAAATTCTAAAACTATGCTCCAAGTTCAAAGATGCTTTGTTAAGTGTAGTCCGATTCTTTATTTCTTAAGCCTTGTTGAAGACATGTGTAAAAACTTCAGAAAGCAGTTGCGTGACCGATGTGCAACAGAAGGTCCAGAGAAGATTCCTAATTTAGCTGGTTATCTAGCCCAGGAGATTTTAAGAATGTCTAAGCGGGATGTAGCCACGGCCTTAAAAAAGCCTCGAGTAGAGGGGTGCGAATCTCTTAAGAACAGCACGTGCACCTCCTCCGTCTCCAGGTGTCCCTCCTGCAACCGCGACCGCCCGCAGTCTGTGAGCGGAGTAAGAGTTCTGCTCGCAGCTGCCCAGCCTGCAGGGCTGGGTGCAGGCGCTCGCCCCAAAGTGACTTCCTTTGTTGGAGGCTCAAACTACTTGTAACCAAGTAGAAAAGATTAAAGGAATTTCTCAGCAACTGCCAGGTGATTCTTTATCTTAAAAATATTTTCTTCCTTTAAAACAATAAAAAAAACTGTGAAAGTAAATAGAATAAAAACAGTAGACGCCAGACCATCTGAATTCTCCAAAGCAAGAAGGATGTGGGGAAGGGAGCCCCTTGGCGATCCAATGTGGACGCCACTCCCCATAGGAGGTCCGGGTCTCATCTTCATGTTTTTTCCCCACAGGCGACTTAAAACTTTTACTAAATGCATCGGGGGTTTCTGTGCACATGTGAAGGGAAAGGCAAGTTTTAAAGACTAAGACGCGCGCAGTGTCCATATTGAGACATTTTAGATAGAGTTTTTAAAACTGAGCTTAACCCTTTTCTATGTACAGAATGAAAGCAGAAGACTTTTAGCTTAAGAAAGATGGCGCTTATGAACCTGAGAAAAGGGATTCAAGGTAGTCCAGGAGAGGACTCATTTCCATAATAAAGAGTGGTTTTCAGAATGTTAATGAACTGTAACCACCCCCCACTCCCCAAGGTGTTTGTGAAAAGACTCCAAAAACTGTAAAGCACTATGCCAATTTAAGGCATTAATATTTTAAAAAAATAATTTTTGAAAGAGCAGGTCACTGTAAGTAAAAGATGAAATAGAGATTTCTTTTTAAAATTTTATTTATCTGATGCTTATGTTAAAATCATAGAAATTGGAGCTCCTTCATGTTGGATGAATCATGTTTGATTATATGGGATTTATTATTGTGACAAAGTAGAAAAATACATTGAACTAATGTATAAGTTAGCAATTTAAAGAATCAGACACTGATTTATTTTGTAACCATGTTATAGCATGTATTATTGGCCCACTTTTTAGTCCATGGTCAAGGTGATTGAAGAGCTGAATTGTGGTGGCTTTGTAGTGCTTAGGTTACATTTATACAATTATTCTACATATTTAGAATCACCAAAGTATAATGATTAAATTGCTGTAATTAATTATAGTTAATTAGACTTATATAACTTATTTTACTTACTCAGGTTACTTTGTGGTTAGGATAGCAAACAGCTTTTTATTTATTTACTAGAGGCCTGATGTATGAAATTCATGCAAGGGGCTCGACCCTCGTATCCCCATCTTCATCCGGAAGGTCATCAGGACAGTCATTCTGCTGTTCAGTCTAATTAGCATATTAGCTCTTTATTATATAGGATTTATTTTAAAACAAAATGCCTTATATTTACATAGTGCTTTGTAATTTTCAAAGCTTTTCACAGACACTCCTTTCAGTGTTTTTCTTTGAAAGTGTTATGGGAGGTGAGACACTGGGGATTCAAACAGTCCCAGGATTACTGGCAAGATGAAGAGACCTCAGTTTTTGTCTTTTTGAAGGAAAGGTTTCAATTAAGAGACAATGTGTAGCAAAGCAAGGAAGAATTTATTGGCCTCAGCAAGAGCACACTTAGGACAATGAGGCAAGAAGGGCATAGAGGCAGCATCAGGAGAGCCAAGGCTGGGCTATGTTGACTCACAAAGAAGTCAGAGAAAAGGGGGCCTTCGAGACAGGTTCATGGACGAGATGCCACTGCCCACTGATACCCTGGTTGCAAGTCTTGTGAGGTCTCTTAGATGGAAGAAGGGAGAAGGGAATGGCCTGGGAATGCTCCTCTGGGAGAGAGCTTTCTCTTGGTCTTTCATCCTGAGCCTGGGCTGGGTCATTAGTCAATGCAGCTGGTTCTGAGGTAGCCACAGTGACACTTGTCTGATTTTGTTGTTTTCTGGGTCTGAAGCTGAGATACAAGTGAGTTTTACATGGTATCTTTGGGGAGAACTGCCTGAGCAATGATATGCTAGGGAGGAAAGGTTACCTTGGGGGTAAGGTTTTTGTTTTTCCAGTTTTCTCCTGACTAGGATTCCTGGGATTTCTGCTCTGGTGAGATTTTCTATACCAGGCCCATCAATATTGCTCTGCTCATGTCTGTCTAACTGTCTATAACACCAAAAAAACCAATGCTAATTTACCCCTAAGGATGTTGTGAAGTTAGATTCTCCTTGTTAGCTGTTCTCCTAGTACTGTGGCCCTTGCCACAGTTGTATTTGTAGGTCAATTTCTATTTTTATAGTAAGTATATTTTTATTGAGTACAGAGAGGAAGGGATAGGAAGATAGAAATATCAATGATGAGAGAGAATCAATGCGTTCTGCACACCCCCTACTGTGGATTGAGCCAACATCCCAGGCATGTGCTCTTGACCAGAATCCAGCCTAGGACCTTTCAGTCCACAGGCTGACACTCTATCCACTGAGTCAAACTGGCTAAGGCTATACATCAATTTCTGTGATGACTTGGTATCTTTCTCTGTCATTAGATGTTCAGTTACACAAGGGCAGGACCAGTCTGCTTGCTTATCGCTGGCTCCTCACACAGTGCTGGCTCTTCATAGGGGCTCAGTAAAGAATTGATGAATGAATGAATGAATGAGTCCAGGACAGTGCTTGTTACACGACGTAGGGTCTCCTTTTTTGAGGCTCCCAGAAGAATTTTCCTTGTGGTCTTACTGCTGCAAAAAACATTGCTTCTCCAAAACAGTTGGTTGTTCTTAGATACTCTCAGCTGTGTACCTGTCCATATTCTCCTGTTTCTTTTGGCAGCTAGAAAGCTTTGAAATAGATTGTGGTTGACCCTTGACGGGTACATAAAACTTCACAGTATATACTCTATGCACTGGCCACCTTCCTGCTCACAATTTATGCCCCTATTCCTTAGTTTCCCTTCTCCTTACTTTTCTTTACCATTCTTTTTTTTATTATATTGAATATTTTATGTGACCTTTGCTATTATCTTAAGTATACTTGACAGCAAGGCAGGTTATACAATATTATTACTCATATGAATGACCCTTAATGTATTGGCGGCAATACATAAAAAGTTAAGATTTCAAGAATAGGACATTTTCATATGACAGTAATTTATTTCAACTTTTGTTTGCTTTTCTATTTCATGGTGAAGTAGTGATAAAAATCAATGTTCACGCTGAGATTCTTTGGTTCTAGCAATGTTAAGATCCTATAACCACAAAGAAATGTGGACCATGTCCACTTACTGTTTAGAGGCTATGTGAGAAATTAAGTAATTTAAATAGTGCTTGGCCAGGAGACTGCTTGGTTTCTCTCTTGTTCTGTTTTCTCCTACCTTTAGTTTTGGAGACATGGATAAAGCAGGTTCTTCTGTGGCCCACTACACTCAGTTTTACTTTGGCCTCCCTCCATCCCCCCACCCCATCTCTCCCACCCCAGGCTTCAATGACTGGAGACTTTATTTCCCACATCTAAGGCATGGTCCAGCCTAAAGCTCCTCAGGCACTCTTTTGGCTTGAGAAATGTTATCTGACCCATACCATCCCTGAATTAAACCTTAAAACTAGTTCCAGCTACAACTTCCACAGCACTCAAGCCACCAGATTTGTAGCACCAGCCTTCTCTCTGTGCTTTTGAAACTTTCATGACCTCCACTGTGGGGGGCAGGGAGCCTTTGTTTACACTCGAAGCACTACTTTCAGTTACATGTGATTATGTGACTTTCGGTATTTGCTATGTCCTCACTCTTGGCCAACACAAATATGTTATCACATTCGACCTTCCTTCGCATAAGAATGACTTTGGAAGGCCACAAGATTTTCTAATAAACAAATAATGAAGGAAATGAGAGCACCTGCAAAAGGAAGGAAAACCTCCAACTGCAGATTAGGAGATAAGACATAACAAAGCCATCCACGTTCCTGTTAAATGATGGTCCCTTCCAAGAATGCAGTGCTATGGCCACTTGTGTGGAATGCCTGCCCTGGAACACTTGTTCCAACACAGGCAAGCCAAGCCAAGCCAGACAGGTAGTATCGTCTGATCCATTTTCCCTGAATGAATCCCCACACATTCACCCCAGGGCCTTCCCTGACCCCCACCCAGGAGGCCAAGGAGGAGAAGGCTCCTGGTACTGTGACACTGGAAATGAACTCTGTGAGGGCAACAGCTACCATATACATTCCCAATCCTCCCTTTTCCTTTGCAGCCCATTCCCTATCCCTCCCTCCCTGCCCATTGCCCTTAAGCCATCCCAATTATTTAGAGTCTGTTTATGAAGGCAGTTCTTTGAGTTGGGAGGAAAGAGTTTGCCCTCTTATTCTGACTCAGGAGATATCTCTTAGTCTCCATTAGCCTGTTTCATCCTCTGAAAATAATCCAGTTACATTAGAAAAATCTCCAGAATCCTTGTACCTTCAATTTCTCAGTTTTTGAGTAGCATTACCTCTGTTTCTCTACTCCCAATGATGCTCAAACTTCCCTAGAATGCTTATTTAACCTTCTTCAGACTGTTTTGCTTCTTTTACTCCTTGTAGGAACAACAGATTCTGGATTCAGACAAGTGGGTTCATTTCAAATCCTTGCTTTGTGACTTCCTAGATATGAGATCTTAAGGAAGTTGCCTAAGCTTTCTAAGCCTCAGTTTTCCACTGGGGGAAAAGGATTAAATTAGAAAATCCATGTAGAGCACCTCATATTCTTTCTTAACCCTTCTTCTTCTTTTCTCTCTCCTTTCTTCACTCCTCCACTTTCCCAGTCTTCTCTCCTACTCTAATAACCCCTTCCCACCCCAACTTTCCTCACTCCTTTCTCTTCCTTGATACTCCATTGTACAGCTTGGGTAAATCAAAATCTAAAAGGAAGCAGCAGTCAGATATTAGGTAGGGATGTTTGAGTTCCTACTCCCCCTGTTAACTTTTCTACCTCCCATTTCGATCCTGGAGGCAAGCCCAGAGACCCTGTGTCTATGGCACCAGCAAATACCAGGAGTGTACCCCAAGGGCATGGAGCCCTCTGCTATAGGGGAGATGTGCTTTATTTGTATTTCCTTTTAAAATGGATACAAGCATATTTAGTCTCTTCAAAAGTAATTATGTGATGAAGCCATGGCTTCATCTTAGTTCAGTAAGTTTCTTACAACATCAACAGTGTTATTGATCCGTTAGGCCCATGGTCGGCAAACTGCATGTGGCTCTTCCATAAAATACCATGGCCTGGGCGAGTCTATTTTGAAGAAGTGGCATTAGAAGAAGTTTAAGTTTAAATAAGTTGGTTCTCAAAAGAAATTTCAATCATACTGTTGATGTTTGGCTCTGTTGACTAACGAGTTTGCTGACCACTGCATTAGGCTCTTAGAGTGGTCATCCTTTTGAAACAATGACCGGTATCATGCCTGAAAGAGGGATAGGGACAAAAATTAGAATAGAAGAAAGGAATAAAATAAAAGCTTGTAGAGGTAGATACCTGGCATATTTTAGCATTGGTTTGATAAGGAGTTTGTAATTGAGTTTAAGGGAAGTTGTATGTGTGTTTTTAAAAGTTTGTCTAATATATCCTAACCTCTACTGCTTACAAAACTGCAAAGGTAGAACTACAGCTATAGACAAGACAGTGAGCCCGTAACCAGGATCTCACATACAGTGATGGTAATTAGGTTTTACCCCACGTGCCTGTTCCCAGCAATTTGTAATGTTTGCCTTGAATGTATTGAGAAAACTTCGAAGGCAGTGCTACAAGTTTTTTTTAAACCAATGTCTGCCATGGGCAAGGTGAGAGTGATGGGTATATGGTCTATGTATTTGTCAGTTTTAGATTAGAGCATATAGTGATTACATCATCTCAAGCAGGAAGCAAAATAAACTAAGACTGTGCCAATGTTTTAGTGTGGCATGCTGAAAGAGAAAGACATGAGTATTCTTTTCTTGGGATGTAGAATGAAACGGGGAAGAGAGAGTGAAGAAGACAAGGCTGCTGAAATGAATAGGGGAGGTGGAAAAATCGTTCCACAGTAGGGGGATATAAAAGATACACGAACCTTAACTCTGTGAGATGAAGTCATATGAAACAGTCTTTTAACAAAAGTCTCTCCTTACACCTGGTAATGTTTAACCTCTGCTGAGGTGGAGCCAGTAATTCAGCTGGACATATCTGTTGAGTGTAAATGGTTTTCTAGGTTTCCCATATGCTGTTTCTGTCTTAAGTTATTGATACTCTGCAAAGCAAAGGGGAAAAGGTTTAATTCAAGTGTATGGAAGAAGCCTTGCTTGTCTTCAATTCCCTTGACGAAAAGGTCTCCCTTTTAGATAACTTTGACTATAGCAAAGGCTTTAAACGGGATCTCTTACGTGAAGATTGCTATTATTAGAGGTGATCATTTAAATCTAAGTAATGAAGTCAAGTCTGGTCATGGCTACTTAATACAAAATCAAATTGAAATTGTCTCTATGTCCCCAGGTATTTAGGTTCCTCAGGTGTATAAATTAGGTTGTGTTCTGAAAGGGTTTCAATTAAAAATAAGTTTTTTGTCTGCCACTATGTTTGTATTTGGAGTATATTTGATATAGATATGATGATTTTTCCTAGTTGTCACAACTTGGCAGTTATAAACTCAGAGCTGTCTGAAGTAGTCCAATGAGGCCATGTGCAAGAAATTATGTACTAACAAGGATTGTTCTCCTCTTTCTGTAATGACTCCTCCTACTTCCTACATCAAACTGAACACTCATTCCTGTTGATTTCACCTAATAGCCTTTTGTGCTTAGTTCATCTCCCTTCTCTGTTCTTATTCAAACCATCCTCGCTTCTTTAATTTATTTGCCAAACTCCTGCCATAATAATCTTGTTACTCCTTTATTTAAAACCATGCAGCAGTTTTCCAGAGCCTGTGGGATAAAGCCCATTCGAGGAATTCGAACGTTGCATCCCCAGCCCCATCTTGGCCTCTCCATATCCTACAATCCATGTCCCTACCACATCAGATCTCTTATGGTTCTCTCTGAATCCCCTGGTGATTCTCACCTCCATGTTTCTTCATGTATGTACTGTATCTCTCTTCCCTTCATCTGTTGGTCCACTAGGTAAACAACAGTTTTTGAGATCTAGCCCAAGCATCGTCTCTAGTCACCAAATCATTCTTTCCCCCTTTTCCTTGTTTTCAACTCTGCCCTAGCCTGGGCAGGATCTCATGGGCAGGATTGCCTTATGCAACCAGACAGAATGATTAATAGTTAAATAATCCCATGGGACACAGGGGCCCCAGGACCTCCTAGTGATCCAGCAATTAAAGGGTTGCTTCTCTCACTAGCAGGGGGTCTCCTGGACCCTGTTCCAGTGCTCTGGCACTAGTCATATGGGTTCACCAGTTAATATTTTCAATTTGTCCTTGATTACATCATTTCCCACCCTTGAATGCATTGCCTGTTGCATTTACTACTTCTTCTCTCTTTCTAAATTGTAGTTTTCTGAAGGCAAGGATACATACAGCCTTCCCCAATCCAGAATCCTCAGAATCCAGGGCAGAAACTGAAACAAAGTAGGTGCTTAATAAATACGAATGAGACTGTCTCTTGAGGTGGGGCCCGGGGATTGTAGACACTGATTTTTGAGTGCTTCTGAACCTGCCCACACGGGTTTCTCTTGTAGTAATGCTTCTGATGTGAGGTGATTTGGCCTCCTCAGGGGACATTTGACAAGGTTTGGAGACACTTGTAGTTGTCAAGATCGTGGGATGGGTAGATACTGGGGTGGAGGTGCTAATGACAGCTAGTGGGTAAAGCCAAGGCATGCTCTGGGGAGACGGAGTCTTCATCTTTGACTGGACATCAAAACACCCAGTGGAACAGGGAAAGAAGGGGCTGCCAGGCACAGGGTAGTGCCCACAGAATGAACTAGTTCAAAATGTCAAACAGTGCTGAGGTGGGGGCCCTGCCTTTCAGCTTTGGCAGACATTTCCCTTCCTCTGTTCTCCCTGACAGCCGAGGTCTCGTCCTCTCCTTGGCCTTTTCCTGACCAGTTTTCCTTATTCCCTGGTTCTAGTGAGTCTATACCCAGGAACAGAAGAAGGGAATTAATTTCCTTTTCTCTCTCTCCCTTCCCATCCCTTTGCTGTCTGAGGAGGCCCCTCTCCACCTTATCTCCACCAGTGTCCCTCCAAGGTTGAGGTCCTTCCCTTATTCACATGCCTAGAAGTGAACGTTTTGAACAGTGTGTGAGATCTGAAGTTCACATGCGCAGCCTGACCTACACAAGACGGTGTGGGGGCTGTGAGAGAACTGGTGAAGGATGGGGAGACGGAGTCTGGATATTTGACTGAGTCTAAAGGACATCAAAACACCCGGTGGAACAGGGAAAGAGGGGCTGCCAGGCCACTCTGTTTGTGTGGAACAGGCCGGTTGTTTCCTCCCACGTGAGTGGCTGGCTTTGTTTTATCTGTGTGCAGCCATTATCCTCTTTTTCCCCGACAGACCAACTACGATTCATTCTTTTTGTGATCTTTGTTTTGACTTTTTTTTTTTTTTTTGGTTTCTTCCATTCAACTCTTATTGTGCTGCATAATATCAAAATATTTTCTTCAAAGACAATTTCCTTTAAAAATAAACTGTTATCAGGATAGAAGCTATGTTCACAGCTGGTAAAGGCATGATTAAATAATCACTGTATGGGGAATTGCAAAGCAATTTCATAATATAGCCTAGAATCCAAAGAGAAAATCGGAGGAAACTTTCCATTTAGTTAAGAAAACTCTTAATCAAATGAAGCCTTTGAACTCTAGTTGGTTTTTGTACTTTTTTTTTTTTTGAGGGGGGGCAACTTTCTGTATGTGCATGTTTTACTTTGTGAGACTTTGTAAGAGGTTATCTTAATACAGTTATGGGTTTCCTGAGAATTTGGTTAGCCTTCTAATTACATATAAAATTGCCTTGCAAATAGTTACACTAAATGTTTTAGACATAAATTTGACTTGGGTCCTTATCTTTACTGCCAGTCTCTGCCATAGCTTTGTTTTTATTTTTTATCTTAGTTTAAAAATTATCACTAATCTAAGAGGAAACAAGAATATTTGAAGAGACGCTCCTATATTCTTCATGCTCATAGAGTGACATGGACTCTTTTACCCATGAGTGGTAAAGTTATGGAGAAAGAGAATCTACTTTAGAATCGAAAAGGCTTGGACTCTGCCAATGACTAGCAAGTAACTCTCAGAAATCACCTCACCTCTCTGAGGCTCAGTTTACCTCAGCTGTAGACTGGGCACAATGTTACAGTGTTCAGATTTGTGCTAATGACTACAGTTTACCAGTGCCAAGTCCTCATCACAGTGAGTGGCAGGTCTCGAATGATCAGAAAACAATAACTATAATGATTACCACTATGATGCTGGCAATTTGATGGACACCAGGTTTTACATAAAAGATTTCACTTTGAAACTGATAAATGTCACAGCTACCCAAGAGGAATTTTAAAGATGCTTATCAGAACTTCTAAGGCTACAAATGTACATATTCTAAACTGAAATATAATTTTATGCCTTTGGTTTCGGGGCCAGTATATATTATTTTCAGATAAGAATTATTTTATTTTTTTAACATCATTAGGTATGGATATACTATACTAATACCAAAAATTAAAACAATTAATATAATTTACTTATGTAATTTATGCAGTGAATTTATTTTTCATTTCATAAATAATATTTATTATTCATTGCATAAATATTTATTATTTATTGCTTACATTTAACCATATTTGTGTAATTTAATTGTACAACAGTGTAAATCCCATTAGAAATTTATATTTGAATGATTATAAATGTGATTCTATTATCAGCCCTAAATTTTTAAATAATAAATTTAGTTATGAAACATTATTTAAATAACTACATATATATTCGAACTTTGCACATTGATTTACTTGTATAAAATGACATAGCTGAGGATGTTTGTTTTATAAATCTATATTCAGTCCTCAAAAATTGAAAAACAAAAATCTTTCCAAAATTTATGAAATGACATTATTTTTGTTGTTTACATGTAGCTCAGACTATTTTAATGCTTGTGTATATACTAAAATCAAAATTATATATTCTGAAAACATATTTAGCTTCCATAACAGACTTGGCACATGCTTTGAAAGTAGCACATTCAACAAACCATTTAATTAATTTATATAATACAGTATTCAAAATGCCTTTCCAAAGCATATTTACCTATATTTTATCTCCAAGGAAATTTGAATTTTATTTAAGTATGTATATGTCATTTTTGTATTTATCTTGAAAACTTATATTTAACATTCTATAAAGACTTTCATTAGTATTAATCCAACAGATTAATTTCAGAGGATGATATTTTAATTGAACTATTGGGTTAGTTTTTTTTTTTTTTTACCTTTTCTAGAAATGCTATATCATACCTGTTAATAAGGTTTATCTTCAATGAAAAGATAATCTTGCCTATCCACACATAACCTCCTATGCATATAGGATTTTTGAAGATGAGATGAGTTCAGTTATTCAGTGAAGGACATTCTCTGATTCTACAAACAAGAAAGAAAACTGGTGACATGCAGATAAAGAGAATCAACCTAGTTTTAAAGCTTATTGCTTTGTATTTTTGTCTTATGAACTTTGAATTGAACTTCTGCACAGGATCTGATCTGGATGAAATGTCATATCTGAGACTAATCCTTATCTCCTAAACGTTTCCTTTGTTTCTTGGATTCTTTTAAGCTTTACCCTCTTATTTTATTGTGAGTGGCCCAGAGCTTTGATCTTGCAATAAGCTCTGGCTTGCAACACAAACCTTTGCTTTGGTATGACACACAGAGGGACATGGGTATACTCAGAGAATCTAAACAGACAAGAGGTTACTTCTTCTGTGGTTAGGGCTGAAGGCAAATGGGGTAACTTCAGAATTTATTGTCTCCCATTACATTATGGGAAACTAAAAATTCACACGGGTATTTTAACTTTAAGAAAGTACACCTGTGAGAACAAGTTTTGATGTACAGTATATATCTGTTTCTCATTTTGTTTGCAATTGTTTCTTGAGTTTTAAGAACGAAAGTTTTGCCCTTTGTATAGCTGCAGACAGAAACATGCTGAGCCATCTTTCAGATTCCAAATTCCTTTCTGGTTAAAAAATTACATTAAGATAGTTTTGAAATGGTACAATAAGTCTAAACATTATGGATATACTAAACACAGACTATATTACTCATAAGTTTTCTTTAGCCTAAATAATAGAAATGCCAAGTAAAAACAGAAATGCATACTAAAAACAGAAGTTGTAAGTATTTTGTTTGCAAATAATATTTCCTAGTTCCTATTTAAAATTGTTCTTACTTTAAAGAAAAAAGCTTCATAAAATTTTCTGAACATATAATTCATTATATCCGCAATTTCAGAGACTATACTCAATACTCCTATATTGAAGGCATGTTTTTAGACTAAGAGATATCTACACATGTTAGATATATATGTACAATGCACCTCTAAAACTGGGGGTATCATAAATAGAATGTTCTGACACTCAGATTACCCTACAGATGCTTCTAGGAGAACTTCAAAGGGCTTCCTCCTTCAAGGAGATCTACTAATAAGTTAACTATAAACATATAAGTAGTGGTTTTGTAAGGCAATTTTTTGGAGGGGTGCAGGGAGCTTTCTTCAAGCAAAAACTGTTACGAACCATGCCAGATCCATGACTCTATCCATAGCAAGTTTATCATTTTGAGATGGAGATAGACACTTTTATATCCATCAAAAATAAAAACAACTAAGTCATTAGTAAATGAGTTATTAGGATGGAAACATTTTATTTGCCAACATCAGACATATCCCTGCCAGACATTTCTACTAATATTTTCCTGACATTTTAGCTGAAAGGACCAGGTCAGAAACATATGGGTAGACAGCTCCAAACTGCAGGTTATGCTGAGGAATCAGTCCCGTTGCCATGACTCCTATGTCAGTCTTCTACTCCCGAATCAGAGACTTTCGGTATGTTGCTCTTTCTTTATGTATTTACATACATACTGATATTTTTTTAAACTGGGACTCACCCGCTCGTTCCCAAACAAGCACTGAACTTTGTGAGTTCATAACCTGAATCCAAGCTGTAGGTAATGTTTGTAATTCTAAAAATGCCGACATTTGTCATTGTGAATTATGTTTCCTTTAGGAAATTCCTTTACTAAAGAGAGGCAGTCATTTTTGACACTAATCAGATGCCTCGGTGCTGACCCTCTTGCTGAATGAGGCCAGGCTTTCTAGGTTATTAGTATTTAAAAAGAAATAACCATTGAGTGTAGCATTTCAGTAAATAATGACCTACAAGACTTATTAGGCATATTCCACAAGTTTTCCCACCCACGGCAATGATTAACTTAGAAAACATTACAGGGCTTTTCTGGTGTCAGCTGAGCGGGGTTTGTAGTTCCTCATTCACATTTTTTCACTTAATCCGATGGCTTTGAATTCCTTTGCCTTGCAAGTTCCTATATATAAAGATTAGAAACTGCTTTTGGCTATGCGGAATTACATGCTTTTAGATGAAATTCAATCCATTGTAAAAGGTTTTGTTCAGAGCAACACTATTTATTTCTTGTTGAATTTGGATGACACAGAGAAGAACATTAGTTACTGGGAACAGAAATTGTGTTACCCAATTTAAAAAAGCTGTAGCAATAATTTTGGGAGAGACTAGAAAAATTAAACACGGGTGAGTTTATTTAAGCCTTTTAAGGAAAAGAGGAAATACCGGAAGATAATTAAAAGTGCGGGGCCAACTTTCCCTCTGGAATGTCTTTGACTTGCCCGCCTTTTATATAGGTTATGTCATAATGAAGGCTGGGAATTGAAAACAAATTTTTGGTATTTAAGGAAGTGATGGGTTTTTCTGATTCTTAGTAGTCATATTTGAATAAAACAGATCTTAAAAAAATCTTTAGGAGTGAAAAGGAAAAATATTTGGATTTCATGAACTACTGGAATTGTGTGTGTGTGTGTGTGTGTGTGTGTGTGTGTGTGAACTATAATAGGTTACACACTTGGAGAAGTCCTGAAAAGTGACCACTCTCTCCTAAATAATTTATCTGACCACTTATAGACCACAGGGGAGGCTCCTTTCTGAGATGCTCGATATTTGGCTGCAGAATTCCAAAGAAACAGAAGCATGGAGGGTGGGGGTTGGGGCGGGGAGTGGAAGTAAGAAAGGTGTTCACATATTACCCACAGAGGAAAATGCTGAACAAATATTTCATTTGCTCATACAGCAGGATTAAAATGTTTGTTCCCTGTGGAGCATAAATCCTTAGACAATCAGCAAAATTTGTCGAAGGATCACGTGAACTTAACGGTAACACATTCTTGGGGCTTTTGAGGGACACATTTTCACATCCTTACACCCTTTTCAGCTAACAGGAAGGCAAGGCATCCAAAGGACCTCCTTTATTGTTCTTTGTGTCCTCTGCCGTTCACATCTTATTTTCTTCCCAGATGCATTTAGCAAGTTTTTGTTTTGGTTCAGTAAATGAGTTTTATTTCAAAGTAGCCACGTCCCTCCCACTTCTGAACCCACTTTTAATGGATAACCCTTACTTCCTTGTTTCCCAGTCTTCCCCCTAAACACATTTGTTGCTCCACTGTGTTTAACATTAGCATTGAATGGTTCTCAGGATTCATTCAAAGATGGTAACTGAGGGTCCCCCCCCCCCCCATTTAATTTACTTGGCTGGAAGTTGCTCATATAAAAAAGATGCCGGGAAAAGAAAATGAGCAGACATTCTAGGGTAGTGAGGTAACTATTGAGCAGAGGGCAGTTCCAGAAGGTTCCACTCAGAGTGGGCTTCAGTGTTATGAAGCACAAATCTCCCAGATTCTTGGCTCAGTGCCCTGGAATAGAAAGGGTGACATAAATATTTAACCCCTCTCTAGTGGACTCTTCTCATCACTTATAAGTATTATTGGCTAATTGACTATTTGCTCCAGGAAGATATTTTGTTAAGAAACTTTTTTTAAAAGACCAAACAACAACAACAAAACATTCCTTCATTGAGCTGAGAGATCCAGACTTCTCTGACTAACCTGTTGAAGAGGAAACCGGAAATGTTCAACTGAAGTATGTAGATGGCTATTTCATATGCGCCTAATTCATACTCTTTGGCTGGGGAAGTTAATATCACCAGAAAGAACACAACATAAAAGCTCTGAGGGGGCTAGTCCACCACCTCTCTGGGTGGTGGGTGCTTGGGGCAAGCTTGCTGCCTGGATGAATGAGCTATCCTGCAAGCCGAGGTTGCCAAGTCTTTGGCTGGTTCCTTTTTGATGTCATTTGTATTAGGCTTGAGATTTGCTTTGAAATCACAGGAAGAAAGACTCTATATAAACTAAATGGCCATTGTTTTGGCTAATATTATTATGTCACACCCAACCCCCATTCCCTTCCAGACAACAATTGAACCAAAGCAATGTTTGTCACATGACGCCAGAGGTCAAGTGAGTTCACCTCCCTGCCTCTAGGCTGGCATTATGCAAACCACTGAAATAAAGGCAACTGTTTCTTTGGAGGTACACACTTAATAAAAACACAATTTGAGATGAGAGGTCAGAGGAGGGACAATGTTCTCTTTCCTCCAAAAGAGGAACTAAGTCTCCTGCAAATTCTGTTTTTCCCTTGGGTGAAGGTAACAGCAAAAGGATTGTGGACTTCCGGTTTGTTGTGGAAGGAAGGGCCTGACCTCACCTGCACCAAGTGATTTCTGTTTGTCTCATGCAAGAGGCTAACGCTTCGTCAACACCAGATTCTGGGTGAATTTAGATTGACTTTTTGGTAATGGTAGGAGCAAAAGGAGGCCATGGATTTTGAGCCTCTTGAGACTATCCACAGATGGGTGAAGTTTCCATGTGCTTGTATTATATAATTTACAGTGAAAAAAGGATATGCTCTCACACATCCCTAAATATTAAGTGTACCCTTCTCATGCTACTAGGTCTTCCTGTTTACCATATATCTATACAGCAGATATTTATTTAGCATCTTTTTGGGTCAGGCTGGTGTCAGACAGACATGATTCTACCTTCCTGGAGTTCCTAGGTTTAGCATTGAAACAGTTATCACTAAACATAAGAATTCTCACTCTCAAAAATACTATATTCAGAAGTTGACGACTGCTTTGTGATAATAATGAAGAGGAGGCAGAGGAGAAAAAGGGAGAGAAGGAAAAACAAAAGACAAGAAAATGAAAGAAAATAAAACATAAGGTATCAACCAAGAATGAACCAAAAAGAAAACTTAGGGACTGTGTTAATTAGTAGCAGAAAGGTCAGCCCCAATCCTCAAATCCACCAGGCCACCTTGTGACACTCTATCACATAGTATTTGTTTAATGGATACTGTAGGGTGGGAATGGTGGGAGAGCCAAGGCTTGGGTCAGGCTGCAGATGTTTGCTATTCTTTGGGGAGTTCCCTTCCCCAATAAACACCTGCTGAGGTAACAGGGAATTGTGGCAGCAACAGACAAAGCATAGAAGGGTCCTCCCATTCATCTTGCAAGTGCAAGTTTGGGCCACAATTTCAATATACCCTTTTGCTTAATAAGAACCCTTGCCTGGTGACACTGAGCCTCTTTACCTTAGTCATCCACTGCCAGTGGTGAGGGACCCCCAGTAGAAGGCAGGGAAGAGGCCACATCCAATAAAAGAATATCCTTTCCTGCCAGTGGTCCTGTTCTTCCAGATGAATCTACAAGCAGTGCTCAGACCTAGCAAGCCATGAAAAAAAAAAATGCTGCATAAATTAATAAAAATATTGCCCGAGGAGTAAACCAATGTCTTACAGGGCAGGTGGGAAACACAGTGGAGCAGAGTGACCAGTGCTATAGGTGGTGTTCAAACCTGGCCCAATGGATGGGGTGGGACCCACTTCATGGGAAGCTGTAGCTTAGTATCGCCATGGGGGAAACACAGGGCCAGCATTGCTCAATCTGAGTTTTTCAAGAGGAGCCAGAAATCTAGACTTCTGTGTGAAATAGCATTTTTTTTTAAATCTCATTTTAACAATGTTGCTATCACTAATTTTTTAAACACTGTAAGGAGGACCAAACAGACATATCTGTGGGCCAGATGCAGCCCAAGTCTGCTACTTTAGAGCTCTAGCTGAGTTGAAAACAAAGGGGGCTGTATTGGGAAAAACAACTCAAAGAACATAATTTTGGAAAAAGTTTTTTTTCTGTCCATATTCATGAACTCTCTCAGTTTATGTCACTTAGAGTATATGTTAGGAGAGATGTCTAAGCACCTTGTGAGGTGCTCTTGTTAGGCCTCTCTTTGGCTTTCTGCTGTCTTCTCAGAGTAGGTGCCTCCTTAGTTCCAGGATGCCAGAACTTTCCCCAAGGTTACTGCTTGTGCTCACTTCTTCTGAAATAATGGAAGGACGCGAAAATACTTTTGTGTGGTGGGTCATTCCACCTGGTGATCAACAGAGGTACGAAAGAGGCCTTGCTCTGAGAATGATCACAACAAGCAACAGTACGGTACTGAAATGTATTTAATTATAAGGTTGTGGGGAGGGGTGGAGAACTGAGGCCTGATATCACTCTGGGAATAAGAGAAAAATGACTTTTCACTCCAGTCAGTACAAAGCAAATTTCTAGGGTGTGACCTGCAGAGAACATCTGTGACCTTCTTTATTTCAGAAATTCCAGGAGGAGGCTATGGCTCTGGCTGCCACCACCGGTTGAGCTGGTCAGCAGGAAGCTTGGCCTGCCAGAAAAACAAGGAAGGGAACAAGAAAGGCTTTTTTCCAATTTATCCAGATGCCTCAGAGCCCAGAGCCTATGGCCAAAGAGACTGATTTTAATGAGCTTATCATTACCAGTCTGTATCAGATATGGTAGGCTACCTGATGCTATAACAAATAAATCCCAAACCTCAGTGGCTTAACGCAGTTTAAGTTCATATTTTTTATGTAGACAAAATCTACTGGGTATTCAGAGGATGGCTTCAGTGGGGCTTTCCCTCAAGAATTCTGGGATCCAGCTCCTCTTATTTAGGGCCTCTGCTGGGATAAGCAAAGAGAGAGAATTAACCAGCCTGCCTTAGAGCCAGGCCTAGGAGTGGAAATCTTTGCTTTTGTCACATTTTGCTGTCCAGAACTTAGTCACATGGACAGAAGCTGTTTACCCTGCTATTGTCTGTAGAGGAGGAAGCAGTGTATGAACATACTGGTAAAGTCATCCTGACACACTGCCTGTTGATTATCTGAGCAGAGGAGGGAGAATTGTACCAACATGTTCTTCTGCTCTTCCCTCTCTATTCCTCCCTCGATCTTCTCTCCTTTTCTCTCTTTCCCTTTATCTTTATTCTCTCTCATGCTGATTATGACTGGATAACTACAAGAACAGTGAAGCCCAACTGCTAGGCTTTCTATGAGTTTGAACTTGAAAAATCAAGGAAGATGCATACTGATTTCATTCGGATTGGATCGTAAAAGCTAATTTTTCTATAGCCTATTACTTAATTTCTTACTTAATAGAGTTATTTTTAAAGAACTCTTATTCCTCCTCCTTCTTAGTAAGTTTAAACATATATGAACACAAAGACCAATAGAAGATGTGTGTAGACAATTCCAATTAAACATGTACCTAGGTTTTTTCTGACCAAGACAAATTATTTAATTCATTAATTCATTGCACTTTCAAAGTGGCTTTCATCAGAGTACATAATGGTTCTTTACAAATAATTAAGCCATTAATATTTATTGCCATGAGTTTTTCCGGTAGCTGAGCCAAATGTCAAACTTCCTTCGTTTATAGGGGAGAAACTGAGTCACAGAACTAAGAGATTTATCCATGGTCACTTTCACAAGTTACCACTGCCAGAAGCTCCTAAGACTTTTAATCATTTAATTCCCCAAAGCAGGTCAGAACTTAAATCCCCTATATTACTTCTACAAAAACTAAACTGTATTTATGTGTTGGGTATTTTTAAATGTGCATCATTGCCACTAAAATGACAAGCCCTTTGTCTTAATTCAGAAATGGTTGGAACATATATTTAAAGAGTTTGCTCAATCAAAGACAAGATTTTGAAAACCACAAAGTCATGCTAGTTGTCCAAGCAAATCTGGCTTCATGGTGAACCTGTGTTTCTATAAAGTCTGGCCTTTGAATGCAATTTCTAGAGTATCATAAGAAGCGGTGTTCTTACTGATGTGCAAACAGTGTATGTGGGGAGACAATTATCTTCTAACCAAATTAGGTGAAAATATCTATTTAATGCACTGTATATAGAATTGTCAAATTAACAAGATTTTTGAGTGGGCTTAAAGTGACACTTTTTTGGGAGGGTTTATTGACCAGATGCAGTGAATCTGAGATCAATTAATTTTGCTTTGAAGTTTGTTCTTGATCCAGATCTTCAATAAGAAGGTAGTTTCCAAATCACTGGTCTGTGAACACTGCTTGTGATTAATTACCCTTTTATAATCTTAGGAATTCTGTTCTTTGCTATATTTTGAATAACTCAGACTCCATGGGGAGTTGTATTTTGGCTGGTATTTTTGGAACGGCTAATAAACACCTACTTCCTGTTTTTCTTACTACTGTGTATAACAAAATTGTAAAATTACTTATATTGCCATCTCTGTTTCTTGTGTTTAACCAGCCCTGATTTATGTTGTGGACTAATCTGCATTAAAGAGTCTTTGCCAACACATTTCTCATAGCTTCAAAATGTAAGATACCACGTCTGACTATTGCAATACAAACTTGGAAGATGATAGAAGAAAGTATTTCATTTCATCAGCACAGAAAGATTAGACTTTTAGTATCTTAGGCCCCAAATAATTCTTGGAAAGAAGCTAAGTGTATTTTTATTTTGTTTCTTACATATTTTCTGAGTTCAGTAGTTTTATTCTTTTTGGAAAATGTGATGGGATAGAAAAAACTTCTCTGTTTTCCTTTGAGTTGCAGTTTTTCTTGCTAAAGTCTAAACAGCATATTTAACCAATGGTGAATACTATCATTATTATTACTAATCTCATGTTTTTATTTTTAATATTTTATTTTTAACTTTTTATTTTAAATATTTTTTTACTTTTTAATTACAGTTGACATACAATAATATATTCATTTCGGGTGTATAACATAGTGATTAGACATTTATATAATGTGTGAAGTGACTAACAATAAGTTTAGTACCCTTCTGGTACCACAAATAGTTATAATATTATTGACTTGCATAATATTATTTCTCTTATATTCCCTATGCTGTAACTTTACATTCCTGACTATTTTTATAACTGACAATTTGCACATCTTAATACCTTCCCTTTTCTCACCCATCTTCCCAACCCCCTTCTCATCTGGCAACCATCCAAATGTTCTCTGTATCTATGAATCTGTTTCTGTTTTGTTAGTTCATTTTTTTTTATCTCACATATAAGTGAAGTCATATGGTATTTGTCTTGCTTTATCTGGCTTATTTCCCTTAGCATAATACCCTCTAAGTCCATCCATGTTGTTGCAGATGGTAATATTTCATTCTTTTTTATGGCTGAATAATATTCCTTTGTGTATATGTACCACCTTTTTATGCATTCATCTGCTGATGGACACTTAGGTTGCTTCCATATCTTCACTATTGTAAATGATGCTGCAATGGGCATAGATATGCACGTATCTTTTTGAATTAGCATTCTGGGTTTCTTCAGATAAGTACCCAGGAGTGGAATTGCTAGGTTTTTCCATGTATCTTCCTATATATAGCCTTTGTTTTGAAGCCTATTTTGTCTGCTATAAGTATTTCTGCCTTAGCTTTTTATTTTGTTTTGTTTCCATTTGAATGAAGTATTTCTTTTCATCCCTTTACCTCCAGTCTGTATGGGTCTCTTATTCTCTTACCCAGGTAGGTGCCCCATCTCTTTTGATTGGAGCATTTACTCCATTTACACTTAAAGTAATTGTTTATAGGTATGTAATTATTTCCATTTTATTATTAATATTTTTATTTTTTTCTTCTGCTTAAAGAAGTTTAGTCAGCATTCTTTAAATACTAGTTTGGTAGTGATGAACTCCTTTAGCTTTTTCTTGTCTGGAATACTCATCTCAGGTTTTTAATTTACAAAATACTCTTGTTGCATTTGTTGCACCCATTAGCCTGGCCAGCACCGAAACCTCCAGCTGGTGTGTCATCTGTAGGCTCATGTCAGAAGTCCAGGAAGTTGCTGACTTAAGATAGGTTGGGGCCTCCCACAGGAGCCTGGGAGAACTGCCCTGTATCTAGCACTAGCTCTGAGAGGAGGTGTCTCTCTTTGCCTTGCAAGTCCGGTTATTGAGTGAATGATCAACAGATATTCATTCTCCTTTGCTGAGAGAAAAGTATAGAGAGTTAATGAGTTATTGGTGCCTTGTAATATCAACCCCTTTTCTGCTCTCCCACAAACCTTTCCCACATGCTCCTGGTGACTGAGGTTGGAATGGAAAGGTTGAAAATGACATGTGATGTTACTCAGGAACAGTCTATGAATTAGGCACTGCACTGTGATGGAGCAATACCGCCCTTGGTCTTGGGCAATTGGGCCTCGCTGGGACTCCTTTTTTGGAGGATGCTGCTCAGACCCTTCTCTGCTTTGCTTCTAAACAATGGGACAAAATATTTGGGGGGTTAAGGAGCATGCACCCAGAGCTTATGCCCAACCCCTCTATAATCTGGTTACTGAGACTAGATAATTCCTGCCCAAAATGACCCTAATACTTTTTCCAGGGCCTGTGAAGGCCCCATTCCTCATCTGTCCTCCTGAGAGTGGTGTGTGTGTGTGTGTGTGTGTGTGTGTGTGTGTGTGTGTGTGTGTGTATGTGTTTTGGGAGAATAGAGTTTGGACACGAGGAATAGGGTATCCACACACACATGCACCCCAGGCACTCACAATGTAGGATGGGAACAACACTGGAGATCTTCACATATTTTCTTGCCCTGGTCAGGAGATGTTAGGGGCAGTCCCACTGTGCGGGGCCAAAGGAAAGGTAGAGTTTAAAGCCTCCACTGTGCTCCCCAAGTTTCTGTCCTTTTCTCTTCCAGTTTCTTTGCTCTCTGAACAACATTTTTATATCTTCACGTCTCACCTCTCTGCAGTTCACTGCCCAAATCACCCTTCTAATCTCTCTAATCCCAACTCCCACTTCCAACAGCCATCTTGTTTTTTCTCCTGGAAGGTTCTATCAGTACCTCAAAGGCAACATTGGAAACCCACAGGAAAATCAGGATCTCCTACAACCAGCTCTTATTTTTGAGATCTCTTCTTTGGCAAATCACACCAGCTTCTATAATTATCCCACCAGTTGTATTCAGAACCAGGTTTTACTTTTTGCTCTCCCCTCTGCCTTCATTTACTTAATTCAAAATTAATGAATGAATTCTGAGTGTGAGGCAGACTAAAACTGTGCAAAACCTCCCATTTGCTGCTGCCTCCTGCCTTTTGAGTAGGACCTTTCCAACTCACCACCTCCTTTTGCTCCAACCAGCTTCTTCCAGGTGGCCAGACTCATCTTCCCAGAGGACAGGAGCCCTCATATCCCTCCCCTGTTCAAGAGCCTTAAAGAAATCTAAATTTGCTGAGCAAATTTAGCAAAAACTCCTTAGCCAGTTCTTTAATATTTAATGTTTCTTTGATCTATATTCTGTCTCTCCTATCAAACCATTGTGTTCCCTCAAGATCTATTTAAAATAATGCCAAGAAGCTTATCTTGAGTTCTCAAATGTAGTATTTTTCTTCATTTAAAGCCCTTTTTATTGTATTATATTTCAAATAGGCAAGATTTGACACTAAATGATGAACAATAAATCAGGGGTACAGATTGGCAGAGGGGACTGTCCAAGGAGACACTCAGCTGTGAATCATCAGTAGTCTACACTCCTGGCAGCTGGAGGTACAAAGGGGGACCTGGGTGGTTACACCGCAGTATCCACTCCATGCATTATTAATATCCAGTCAATTATTCAAAATATTCTGATTACAAATACTGGCACTGGGGTGAGAGAGCCCCACGATTGAGTCCCAGATCAACAACTCATTCTTCTAGGTAACTTTGGACAAGATAACTGTACTTAGTCTTATTCATGATATTCTTTCAATAGATATTCATGGAGTACTTGAGAGTACCTTTCTTGAAATTGTTGTGAGGGTTAAGTGAATGAATACTTATAACTACTTTAACCCAGTTTCTGGTACATGTCTAATGCTCAATAAATAGTAACTATTATTTATTATGATTAATAATACTGTGGGTAAAAGCCGGTGTTACTTTGGCTCTGCCAGTGTAGCACAGCAAGAAACTTTCTTGGAATGTGCTTCTGTGGCTTTCTTAGATAAATGCAGTGCTCTGAGGTTAGTGGGATTTAGAGTAGGCTTATTCTCTAGTCTACTCCGGCAAATACCTTAGCTGTTTAATAAAACATTTCCTGGACTTATATTTAAAACTCAACTGACTTCCCACTTCTCAAGACCAGTTGTTATTTTTCTCTTCCTATTTTCATATGACTTAATCCCTATAACAAATGGGTAATTTCAGATAAGAGAAAAAATTCAAATACTCCATTTCTATCAGATGACTGTGGTACCTAGCTTTAGGAGAAAATTCTTATGTTGTTGTTATTGTTAGGTTTTGGTAGAATCAGATAAACTTTAGGTCCAAAAGGGTCCACAGACCTTAAAGATGACCCAGGAGTAATAGTTTCCATTTTTGTAAGTAGTGGGAATCACCACCTCTTACCCCTGCCACTTTTTAAATAAATGAGATATTATGCAACCGCCCATTATTTGGAGAAAGAACACACAGGTCAGCTCTGGTTGAAGTTGGAATGAGAAGACTAAAATTCACCCTCTCTATTTGCTCTTTGTAGTCTACATTTTAATATAGACATCCTTGATATATCTCTTGGTCATAGTTTACAAAAAATAACTGGTGTAGAGTAACAAATTCATTGTAAAGATGAAAAAAATGCCTGGTTTTCTTCCTGCCTCCCTGGCCACTTCATCTCAATCTCTTTTGCTGGCTCCTCCTTCTACTACCACTGGGACTCCTCACACTCTGTTCTTGAACTTGTCTTCTTTATACAGTCACATCTCTGATGATTCCTTAAAATGTTTTGGCTTTCAGTTTCATTTATATCCTATTAATTCTCAAATTTATATATCCTCCCCAAACATATTTCCCACTGCCTAATTGAAAGCTAGCTGTCTTGGGTATCTAACAGATAACTCAAAATGAACATGGTCTAAGTAAGATGCCTGCAAAGCTGTCCTATCTTATTTAATGGTAACTATGTCCTTCCAGTTGTTTGATCCTCAGAGTCCTTATCTCTACTCTTTCTCTGACCTGATGATCGACATCCAAGCCACCCAGAAATCTTGTGGACTCCACGTTAAACTACTTTAAATCAGATAATTTCTCCTTCCTTGCTCTTAGCCTATCTCGTAGCATCTTCATTGCTCAGCTGCATGATTGCAATAGTATGGTCTCTAGTTATGGTGATAACATAACTTATCTCTGAACTGGGACACTTTGAAGACTTCAAGGAGAGGGGCATTCATAAGTGTATTAAGACACATTGCTCAGGATTGTTCTTGGCAAACAGGGGTATAGTCATCCTACCATAACTCATCTTCCTATCTCTACTCTTGCTACCTTGAAGTTTAATCCTGATACTATCAGCCAGAGTGCCCCTGTTCAACTGTGGCTTTAGATCATATCACACTGTTCTAACCACTTCAATGGACTTCATTTCACTCAGAGTAAAGCTAAAGTCCTTATGAAGTTCTGTGCCCTCTGCTCCCTTTTGCCTCCAAACACATTTCCTGACACCCTTCTTCTCCCCCTCTCTCCAGCAGCCTTGCTGCTTTTTTTCAACCATGCCAGGCAGGCTCCCACCTCAGGACATTCATATTTGCCATTTCTCTGTCTGAATGCCCTTTCTCTGGAGTTTGCATGGCTGCATCCCTCAACCCCTTTAAAATGTCAGTCATTGAGGCTGACTCTTATCATGTTATTTTAAATTATAACCACCCTCTTCCACTCCATTTCCCTTTCTTTGCTTTAACTTTTTGCGTAGTACTCTTCTAATATTTTATAAACTTTACTTCTTAAATATTTACTTTCTGTCTCTGACCAATAGACTATAAGCTCCATGGAGATGAGGAATTTTTTACTTGGTTTCTGCTGTATCTCTTGAGTCTAGAGCAGAACCTGGCATATAGTTGGAACTCAAAAGATATTTGCTGGTAACTGGGCAAAGAAGCCAAAAGACTCCAAAGCTTAAGGTGCTTCATTCGGTCACTAAATAAGCTTGTGGAAAGTCTGAATCTGGAGCCAGAGTCCCTGACTTCCCATCTGAAGGACTTTGGTTTGGATTATAGACCACAACATGCAATGAGATAACAGACCACAACATGCAATAAGATAACAGACCAAACTACTGGTTGTTCAGCTGAGCTCTGTTGTAACTGGGCACTTTATCTTGTTCAGATCTGCATGTCATTTCTGAAGTTTATTTCTAAAGGCTAGGTCTCAAAATGACATTGGAAACATATCAAAAAAATTCATGAAGAACTAATTCTTAGAAGTCATTCTTTGTTTTAAGAGAAGCGATGTGAAAACAAATGTAATCCTATTCAGAGGATGATCTGAGGATTTCTGCTTCAATCCTATTGAACTAGAGATTAAAATAGCACTTTTTGTGGTGACTGTGCCTCAGAAAACAGATTCTAAGAAATTGGCTATGTTTGAGGAAGAGAATGAGAGGCTGGACATGGGGCTCTGCAAATGCTTAGAAATCTGAACTCTGGGGTATTCTATTTTCATGTTCCTCTATTTCTTTGAAAATATAAATCTTGCCTTCCTACAAATATGAGGTGATGAATGAGTCAAATTAATGTGGGAATTACTGCTAGTAATGTGTGACTTTTTCCATTTCTTATATCTGAAATGTCTTCCCCACACTCATTCTCGAGCTTCCTCCAAATAAAATTCCAAAGTTGAATTGTTTTCAATAGTTTGAAATATTTACATGTTGCTTCATCTGCTATATCTTGATATCAAAATGTTATCAAACTACTTTAATTAGAATCTGCCTTGAATCTCCAGTTAAATTTAAAATCATCTGTAGGTAGAGGATAAGCACCTGTGTACCTTTTTTTCTTACATTTCTTTCTCATAAAGTTGTCTATTTATCTCACAAGGGTCAAGGAAGGGAATGAGAAGACATTGATTCCACTTCCAGTTTTCTGTTTACTATCTATATAATCTCTCTGAAATTCAATTTGCTCATCTTAGAAGTGATAATAATCATCATCATATATAATAAAAGGTTAATATGCAAATTGTCCCCTTGACCAGGAGTTCTACCTGGGGGTGGATTCAGCTGGCCAACTGCCTGAGGCCCCTCCCCCAGGATGGCCTAATTGGCCCCAATTGGGGAAGGCAGGCCAGACCCCACCCATGCATGAATTTGTGCACCAGGCCTCTAGTAATAATAATTGTAAAAAAATAATAATAATAATAAAAAAAAACTTCAGTGGGGAGGGCAGAACATCAAGTAAATAATATATGTATTAGTAGCCATTGAGTTGTTGGTCTTAAATTCTTACTTTTGAAATAACTGCCTCCCCTCTGATGTTCTGCACACTCCCATCTGCACAGTTTGCTACGGCTCAGCTCCTGCCAGACATATTTGAGCCATCTGACCCAGCTTCCCTAGCCAGGTGATTGACAAATGATGCCTGACCAAGGAGGCCCTTTAAACCCTTGAAATTAGGACCAAAACAATCAGTTTAATTGGACCATCCTTTTAAGTTAAAAAGAGACAAACTCAAAATGTTTGGTTGGGGACATATTTTCTGTCATGCAGCTGAATCAGAAAGAAAGTTGCTCTGCAACTGAAGATAATAAAGACAAAAGGAAGAAGGATTTTTTGGGTTTCCTGGACCAGAACATTCCAATTCCTCATTCCTAAGGCCCAGCTGCAATTCTGCCCTGGTACTTACATAATCAGTTATTATAATTATTATTTGCTTTATTTAGCTTGAGCTGGTTTCTGTTAAAACTGAAAGCATGCTGGTTAATGCATTGTATAAGCAATGATTGATAAATCAGATATAAAGAATGATTACTGAGTAACTGTTTTCTCTCTGTTCCACATTCCCTTTTTATGCTTGAGTCCTGAGTAAGGATTTTGAAATGAATCAACATCTGAGCCCTCCACTTCCATCCTATGCTCACACTGAGGCATTCTTTATTACCACCAGTCACCAAATATCACCTCCTTTGCACTATATCAAGCTGATACAGCTGTTCTGTGGGCAAGAAAGGAACTGGGACTTTTGTGGTAGTGAGCTAAGACTGAGTCAGGAAAGTAAGAATGCACAGCCCTTGAGAATGACTGTTTTGTCCAAAAGGCTCCTAGAGCAACAATTGCTGTCAGGGGTGCTGGCACTGGTGGGTTAGAGGCCAGTGAAGCTGGGTGAGACTACTTCACATCATGTTCTCAGGATCACTCAGGACAGGCCTTCAGGGCTGTGCCTCATAGTTAACACTCATATGCAGTCTGTTTTGGTTTCATTCACACCACATCATGACATAACCTCTAAGAGCCAAGATAAAATGAGACAGATGTACTGCTTGTTGGATGCAAAGATCTGTAAGTTGAACTCTTTTCCTTTAATTTGATATTGAACTTTTAAAAGAGATTCTAATACAAAGGATCCATTCAAATTTTCTACTGTTGTGAAGAAGTTGAAAACACACACATGCAAGCACCTTGGCTATTGGCTAGCTACAGAGGATGCAGTTAAGAGCACCTCCGAGCTTTTTTCCACACCTCCCATGATTAAAGTCAATTCACAAAGTTAACTGCAGGCACCCAGATTGGAAATAATTTTTGAGTCAGAACAATGGGGAGCAACCTTGCCCTCCAAGAGGAATGTGCGGTTTGCATGGCAAATGTCAGAGATGGCATGGCACACTGAGGAAAACCACATTTCTCTGTCATCTACTCTTTTATGTGAAAATTCAAGGGCCTGCCTATAACCGGAGTGGGTCTGTCTCCCATCACTGGAGAAATGTGAGGAGGGTCTTGAACACCAGCATTGTGGTTGTTTTTAGACTGTGGCAGAAACGGATCGGATGGGAAAATGGGTGGCAAGTGGCATGACTGAAGCCATCTCTTGCTGAGAGGTGGCCAGTTAGCTGAGGACCAAGAGGTCAAGCAGGATCCTGGTCAGAGTTCACTTGAATGACCCCAATGAGGCCCATCAGGGTTCTTTGTGTTGCAGTTTTATTGCTGAGAGTTCTGCCCCCAACAATTGGGTTGAAGAGGAAACGTGCCTTCCCTCAAATTTACTTTCACCTCTCCTCCCACTCATTGATTTTGATAGTTTTAAAACATCCTGAAAGATATATGGCCAAATGAATTTCCTCTCCCTAAGGTTCTCTTCTTTGGCATGTTCTCTAAAAATTTTGACCATTAATTGTCATGCCATAGCAATTTGGTAACTTGCCAATTTGGAAACACCTAATGAAAAGATTTATGGCATCGCAAATTATACACAGTTACATTGCAAGTCAATGACTTAGGATTGTTCTGAAACTAGAAAAAGGAATTATATTCTTTGGTTGGTCTCTGTTTAAGATATAGAGCATCAGCCATCCACATACAGTGTCAAATCCCAAGATAAGAGCCAGTGCTCTTGTATTGATTTCTCTGCAGGAAAGAAGCTACGTAGTTCAAGGAGCTTACACTTTGGAATTGTTTTGGTGCGGATCCTGGCTCTACCACAGCACCCTGGAAAACATAGCCTTAGGAATAAATTGATTAATACTGACTATTCCCAATGTTGAGTGCAGTATCTGGCATTTGGTAGGTACTCAAGGTTTTTGATTAATTTATTGATGGTTTGCCAAATGCTTTAATATAAAATTTCAATTTTACTTTGAAAGGAGCAGCTACAGTTGCAATGCAAGGAATTAAACCTTCTTAGAAAAATATCTCCATGTATGAATGTTACCATAATTTTTTCCAGAGAACAGAATTAGTAACAGAAGTTGAAAATCAGAAGGAAGGTAATTTCAGCTCAATTTTAAGAACTATTTGACAATTAGGATTGCCCATTTGTACAGTGGGTGTTCCTGTGAGGTATACTAGAAGATGAAATGATCTTAAGAACACCCACTTTCCCTGAAATACCTTCCTCTTTCTATTATATCCCGTAGTGATGTTATTTATTTTTTAAGGATACAATAATTTATATTTACTTATAATAGCTCTTTAAATACACACTGTTATAAAGAACAAAACAAACCCAGAAAAAATTAATCAGAGTATTACTTCTTACAGTACCTAATGCCCTAATATCTCAAACTTATTTATTTGAGAGAGAAAGAGAGAGATAAACATTGATTTACTGTTCCACTTATTTATGCATTCATTGGTTGACTCTTGTATGTCCCCAGCCTGTGCCTATTTCAAAATTCTTTACAAAAGTGATAGCTTAATAAGTTCTAGTTCAGGGTTGTTGTTTTTAATGCATATTACATTTTCCTTCTTTTCTTTTTATCTGCTTCCATTTTATGCTTAACTTCTTCAGCTGCAAGAGCTCCCAGTTGTTTATGCATTGCTTTCTTCATCTTTTCCTTGATGGCAGCCACATCGATTTTAGTTTTAGTAGAAGCTCCCTCAGGTTTTATAGCTGGCTTTTCTGTAGGTGGAATAACACTTTGTTTTTCTCCTCCTGCCTCTTACTGAGAGTATCCACTTGTCTAGCCTTTATTGCTTTCATTGTCTGTCACTATTTTTTTTTTTTTTACTTGCCTTCAGAAAGTATTCACCACTAGGCACTTCTTTATCAATCTAATGTTCTGGTAGTGGTGGTGGTGGGCATGGTGTATACTCTTTCCTAACAGATTTTTTTCTTTGGTTTCTTGCATTTATTCACATTTTTGTGTGTGACCTGTGGCAAAAACTGTTCATGACTCCGTGATTACAATTCAGAATCTTTCTGCCAATTCTTGTTTAATCATGAAGGTATCTTTTAAGCCACTCAAAGGTCCACATGGCTGAAACTGTGTTTCCTGGACCATAATATAACAGTTTATTAAAGTTTCCAATGTTCAAATGAAACACTCCTTGCTAATGATGTTATCGGGTCTCTGGCCCTAATGATGGTATCTGGCTCAAAATCTTCTTTGTTTTCCAAACAGTCATGCTGCCTTCCATCAGGTCCAGGGGTGTGTTCATGTGATGTTTATTCAAGGCTTTCTATACCAGTGGCCAGTAATCTCTCAAGTAAGCCTCTCTGTATTTTGGAAAAGAAATTGCAAAACTGCCCGCCTTTAAGAGTCCTCTGGGATTGTCTTCTTTGGAAATAGCTGGTTCCTGCCAATCAATCAGGAACAGTGAGGAGTTCTGTTCATCTCTGTTCTCCTCCAGTTTTGGCTTCTGGTTACAAAATTCACTTTTCTCAGTCCGTTCAGTTGGGAGGACACCATCTTTAAATTGCCTGATGTTCTTTTTTATTAATTGATATTATAAGAAGTTTATATTTATATATGAACCAGATAATGTTAATGATCTTTAACCAGCCATTATACACTAACCTCTTGGAATGTCAGAGCAATGTCCCATCTGGGCAAGCATTGTGAAGGTCCACCTCATCTTGAGTAAATGGAAGGGGTGGGGATATAGTTACACACTAAGTGAATAGGGGATGCGGTTCTAAGTTAAGTTCTAAGTTAAGTAAATACCTCTGCTTGTGACTCAGTCTTGGAAGGTTTCAGATGTGAGCATTCAAAATTTAGCTGCAAGCTAAATCAGATACTAGAATCCGGGAAAAGGATTTAAAAATTTTGTTCTGGGTTTTCCTGTTGTGTGTTATTCACTCCCTCCTACTAACAATTTACTCAGGGCTCTGCTGGGTGACCAACTGGGCCATCCTAGAGATGTCCCTGTCTCCAAGACTGACGGGGTGGAATGTAGGGAGTGGGAAGAAAAAGTTATACTGAATTAGCTTTTCTTTTCTTTTCTTTCTTTTTTTTGGGGGGGGGGGGGCAGTATTTATTTATTTATTTATTTATTTATTTTTAATCTTTATTGTTCAGTTTATTAATTACATTGTTCCCTCCCCCCCCCATAGCTCCCCTCCACCTGGTACCCATCCCACCCTCCGCCCTCACCTCTCCCTCACCTCCCCCTCCACTGTCCTCTCCCATAGTTGCATGATTTTTGTCCAGTCTCTTGCTGCACTTCCCACACCCCTTTTCTCCCCAAGAATTGTCAGTCAATTCCCTCTCTATGTCCGTGATTCTGTTACATTCACCAGTTTTTCCTGTTCATCAGCTTATTAATTCACTTGATTTTTAGATTCATTTGTTGATAGATGTGTATTTGTTGTTCCTAATTTACACTTTTATCTTTTTCTTCTTCCTCTTTTTAAAGAATATCTTTCAGCATTTCATACAATATTGGTTTGGTGGTGATGAACTCCTTTAGCTCTTTCTTATCTGCGAAGCACTTTATCTGACCTTCAATTCTGAATGATAGCTTTGCTGGATAGAGTAATCTTGGTTGTAGATTCTTGCTATTCACCACTTTGAATATTTCTTGCCACTCCCGTCTGGCCTGCATCATTTCTGTTGAGAAATCCGCTGACAATCGTATGGGTGCTCCCTTATAGGTAACTAACTGTTTTTCTCTTGCTGCTTTTATTATTCTCTCTTTATCTTTTGCTCTTGGCATTTTAATTATGATGTGCCTTGGTGTGGTCCTCTTAGGGTTCCTATATATTGGGGTTTGGTGTGCTTCTTGGACTCCTAAGTCGATTTCTTTCACCAGGTGTGGGAAGTTTTCGGTCACTATTTCTTCAAATAGGTTTTCATTGTCTTGCTCTCTCTCTTTTTTCTGGAACCCCTATAATTCGGATGTTGGTATGCTTGAGATTGAACCAGAGGCCCCTTACACTATCTTCAATTTTTTGGATTCTTTTGGCTTCTTGCTTTTTCAGCTGAGTGGATTTTACCTCTTTGTATTTCAAATCTTTAACTTGGTTCTTGGGGTGCTCCAGAGCACTTTTAGGTCTTTGTATAATATTTTTTATTTCAGTAAGTGTATGCTTAATTTCTGGTTGGTCCTTTTTCATATACTTGAGAGTCTCCTTCATATCCTTGTAGGTCTCATTCATTTTCTCATAGGACTCATTCATTTCCACGTTGGTCTTGATCATTTCCTTGCAGGTCTCGTTCATATCCTTGAGGGTCTCGTTGATTTCCTTGTAGGTCTTGCTTATTTCCTTATAGGTCTCGACCTTTTCTAGGAGCCTCTTGAGAAGCCCTATAACAGTGGTTTTGAATTCCATGTCCACTCGTTTTTTCCCCTCCATTTCTTTCACATCTGATTTCTTTCCATGTCTCTGCATGGTGGCTGCTTCCCTGAGTTGGTCAATTAGCTTTGTGTGGTAGACGTCCTACAAGGGACAGTGGCTCAGCCTCCCCTGTTACCTGAGGTAGATATGGGTTGCACAGTCTTGCTGAAGTTAAGCTCAGGTTAATCGTTGTTAGCACTTGGAGGGGTTGACCTCCAGGCCAATTGTCTGTGAAGCTCAGCTGTGCTCAAGTTGGATGGGCGGAGTCTCCGGGCCAAGCAGACAGTGTTAGCTCCGCCCTATGAGGCCCCAGGGATTCTGTGCCAGGGGCAATGGCTGCCAGCACCTCTGAGAGAGAGCCGCTGCCAAGCTTCACCGGCTGCCGGGGAATTCAGACTCTCCCCAAATGAGTCTGCACACCCAACGTCTCACCCAGGGTCGTAAAACAAAGCAGTCTGATGGTTTCCCAAATGAAAGAGCAAGTCACGCGTGCTCTCTGCGCGGTCACACAGCTGCGCTGTTCCCAAGCTCACGTGCACTCTGCACAAGCTCGCCTTTTCCACAAGCCCGCAGACCCCTCCAGCACCCGAGCTTTGCGTGTCCTCCCACTGTCCAGTTTTTACTCCATATGATAGTGGGTTCCCTGGACTTCGCCCAGAGCTGGAGAATCAGTCCAGTGGGAAGTCTTTGTCTCCCTTGTTTGAGAAAACTGGCCGGTTTTCAGCCGCCCGTCCTATCTGCTGACACGCGCTTCTCCAAACCTCTCTGCACACGTATCTTCAATGCTTTCCTCAGCCGCTCCTCCAAGTCACAGTGTCTTATCTTCACTTTTATTTGTGGAATTTTCACTCAGCCAGCTTTCCGGTGATTCTGGATGGTGTTTGTTCTTTCATCAAGTTGTAGTTTTAAAATTGCTGTGTATGACGGCAAGATAGGTGTTTTACCTATGCCGCCATCTTGGTTCTCCTGAATTGGCTTTTCTATTCATTAAAATTTTCCATCTGTTTTAAAAGACTAGCTATTAACATAAATGAATTTAAGTAGTCTATTTCAGGTTGGGAAGAAAATTTGAAGTCCAAGTGAATTCTGAGAGTTGTATGTCTATTAACTTGGATCTACCTAGAACCATCCAGAGAGGTGTTTCCACCTTTTCATGGTGGGCTGATGCAGTAGCTGGAATGGGTCAATTCTATGTTCTTTTTGGGGATCTATGGGAGTTTTTAAGACAAGGTGGAATGAATTCTGGTTTTGGAAGTGAGAAAGTTCTGGACCAAAAGATTTACCACGTGATTCTGCTTGTAGAGCCTCTGCTTGCTGTGGCTGCTAGGTGAAATCTGTGCATTTTTCTCTAGTGCAGCTTTCATAAAGGGGTTGACCAGAACTTTTACCTCTTGGACTAATTTTTTGCTGCTCAGAAGGAAGCTGTGGAAATGCCTTGGATTTAATTATGGCAAATGATGTGTTTACCTCAGGACATTTTAAGTTAATGAAAAACCTGGAAAATATCAATTTGGTCATAATGCAAAGCCCAGAAAGCAGTAAATAATTCTAGCACCTTTCTGTGTCCAGGAAACACAAAACTAGCTTTGTTTTATTCTTTTTTTTTTCTATTTTAAATCTATATTCTGTTTTAAATCTCTGTGGGATACGTTTTCAGCTTTGAAAGGTTCATTAAATCACAGATCCTTAAATTAGATTCTTTTCACTGGGTTTGGAAAACACAAGCACCCATAAGTTCTCCTAATTTATACTGTCTTGAGTTAATCTGGGTAGACACATTCACATTTAGAGAAAGAAACTTGGCCAATCTACTGAATCACTACATGGCAAAAACATTTTGGTTTATCAACGTATACTTGAAGAAATTTACCCATATCTACATTGGTCTCTCCTTTAAAAAATATTTTTTAATTGATTTCAGAGCGGAAGGAAGAGAAAGAGATGAGAGAGAGAGAGAGAGAGAGAGAGAGAGAGAGAGAGAGATCGATGATGAAAGAGAATCATTGATTGGTTGTCTCCTGCATACCCACCACTGGGGATTAAGCCTGCAACCTGGGGATGTGCCCTGACCAGGAATCGAACTATGACCTTCTGGTTCATAGGTTGATGCTCAATCTCTGAGCCGTGCTGGTTGGGCTACATTGGTCTCTTAAAACATATTTGTTTTATAGTCTTTATTTTATGATTGGCAGATGAAACACTTCATTTACATGATTTGAAAGACCTATAAAGAACAATTCATGCTGCTTAGGAGATAGGCTTGGGTAGAAGGAAGAGGGGTTTAGGGAACAGCATGGTGCAAGTGTTGTTTCCTGAGGTTAGACATTACAGCGGGGGTACAGAGAGTACACATGTTGATCCAACCAAACTTACTGAGGACCTGCCATGTGCCAAATCCTGTGTTGGACACTATGGATACCAATGTCTATTTCATGGGCTTAACAATTTTGTTCATTGCTTGCAATTGTTAGGGATCACTTATAAGAGCTGTGTGAGGGGAAGTATGAAGTCAAGTCATGGTACTGATTGGATTGGGACTGATTCCAGCACAACTCTAGGGGGGATAGTCTAATTCTCTTTTAAGTGTGGGTTCCTAGGGACCAGGTTCCCAGGAGGCTATATAGGCTTTTGGTCAAAAAGCCAATGGCAAGTCCTCAGATTGGAGGCCAGTTGAAGAGCAGCTATTATGTGTTATATTATAAATGCCTTAGCAGAAATTTGGTTCAAGCCAGTGAAATATAAATAGCAAGTAAATTTGATGTGACCAAGAAAATAAAAAACATTTTTATCCCAAAAATATATTTACTGACTCAAAACTAGCTAGCATTGTTGAGTTCTTACTATGTACCAGGAGCTATACTAAGTATCAAGTATTCATACTTTCATTTGATCTTCAGTGTCAAACTATGAGCTGCAAACTCTTATTCTCAGTTTTGCTGTTAGAGAATTGGGACTCAGAGAGGCTAACTAACTTTCTGTACTACATGGCTCTTGAATGGGAAGGAAAACAATGGACTTGACTTCTGATCTCTGACTTCAAAGCTCATGTTCTCCACTGGCCACTATTGCTTTAGCTCCTAGTGTTGGGGGAGGCATGTGGAGAATCCCAAACCCACTGCCCCTCCTATCTTCTCCAGATCATTAATGGCCCTGTTATCTTCCCAAACCTGAACCCTCGGAGTCACCTGGTCCTTTTTTCTTCCTTTCCCTTTCTTCTCACTCATCAGTCTGTAAGTCCTGATGATTTTAATTTCTAGTATTTCTTGAATCTGCCTGTATTCATTTTTCTTTACCATGACAGTTGCAGTGATTTCCTAGCCAGCATCTCTCTCCAACTTCCAATCCAGTGTTTACAATGCTATCAACAACATGGAACGACAAAGATGTCAGTGCCACATCTCCGCTGAAAAACCTTTAGTGAAGTTTAGACCCATCGTGCCCTGGAGCTTCCTCCCACTCCTTTCTCTCACTCTGTGCTCTAGGGACCTTGAGCTGGTTGCAGTTAGCAGACCTCTGTTGCTTCCCTGCCTCTTCTTATTCTTTCTCTAAACTCCTCATGGGTTTCTGCCCAGTAATCTGGCTCTAATGTCTCTTCTAAGAAGCCTTCCCCTGGCCCTCCCAGATGGGAGGTAGGTTCCCTGCCTCCAGCTGCACCTCACCCGCGTCTCTGTGATAACAGTTGCTACTTCGAGCTGCAATTTGATAACTGCCTATTTCCCTCCTTCCATGGTGAATGTTTCAAGGCAGAGAAATGTCACCTGTCAGGTAGACACAGTGTTCTATCTGAGGGTTCTTAGAAGGAGCTATCCACACCAAAAGGAGCACTGATAACAGGCATCTTATAGTACCTTGAGCTCCACCAAGAGTCCTGCTCAGGGTTAATAAAAGAGGATATTTCCACGCAGGTATCCATGGCACTTGCACATCTATTGTGCTGGTGTGATCAGCGCATATGCCAAATGTTAGTCCTGTCAGCATGCCCCCTTTATATTTATCATCTGAAATATACTCATTGAGGCTTTGGACTCATCTCATCAGTATGTTGCTCTCTAAGTTTGTAGCAGGGCAAGTCTTACCAGACCTGGTGTTCTTTACCACAGGAACATGTTTTGCTTGCCCCTCTCTGAATAATATGCCCTTCTCTCTATTTCCTTGCACTTCAGTTATTTATATATTTAGATGTGTATGTGTTTTTCTATGTATGCCATTCATACATTTTCTTTTCTTTTTTATTGAATTTATTGGGGTGACATTGGTTAATAAAATTACATGGGATTCAGGGATATAATTTTATAATAGATTCATATATTTTCTTGGATAATTTGTGAAATGGGGGTCTTGCTGCTATAAAAGTGATGTACCCCCCTTTTTTTGGAGCTCAGTTTTTCTTTGAGTTGTTACCTGGGCCATTGCCTTCTCTCAGGATGGCAAATCCTGGCATGTGCACAAACTTGGCAGAACTCCCTGCTGCCCATGGAAGACATCACAGAGGGATTGCAGTGGTCTTATCCCAGAGCCTGGCAATTCAGGTGGCTACCACCAATCATCTGGAGTTGACACCTGAGAGGAAAATCAAATTAACATTGTGTTCTTATGTTGGCTGGACAGTCTGCCTAATACTTCCCAGAGAAGTACTAGGGGACCATATTATGGCCTTTACCCATTTCTATCTTGCTCCCATGAAGCTGTTAGGTCTTTGTGGATGAAAATGTAAGAATCTGCAAAAATCATCCTGAGTACAATGTTAAAAGCACAAGAAACCCAGTCTTGTTTGCAGTTACCAGGAACAGGGGCTGCTGTCATTTGGTCATGAGTAAAGTACCTCCCAAAACAGTCAATGCACCATAAGCTCAAAAGGTTAAATTACTGATAAATCTAATGAGATCGATCATATGATCATGTGTGAGAAACAGAAACAAGTAATTGAAAAGTGATAAACTAAGAGAGTTATATTTTCTTAAAAGTGAAGGAAGAAAAGTGATCACAGATGTGAATGTTCTAAGTCAGATAGCTAAATATTATACTTTTATTTCATTTAAATTTTTTTTGCCCCCAAATAATCTCAAATGGCAAGAAACCCACATGTATATTCTTTGAGGTGGGATTACAAATATGCAGCCAATTGAAGATAAAATTGAGCTTTAAAATAAAGCATATTAGAGATCTACCGAAAGAAGATGAAGCAATACTGAATTGTAGAAAAGAGCTGGAAGTCAGAGAGTCTGGAGTTTGTTTGGTGTCACTGCCTCTTGCCAGCTGTGTGACACTGGGCAGATTTCTTAATGTCTCTGAGCCTCACTCTCTGCATGTGTAAAACTGAAGATAGTTACAGTACCCCTGAACCTGGCATATAATCAGCACTCAGTTAGTGGACATCCCATGGGTCAAGTGGACCTATAATAAATGAAAATATGTTATTTAAATTGCAGTCAGAAAAATTGCCCTTGAGTAAGGTGATCTCTGACTTCTCTGATAGATTTTTCACCAAGAGACCCTTTAATCAATTTAACAGCACACTCAAACTTGATGGATGATGAGCTCTGAGCAAACTAATCGAAGTCTGAGATGACCTTAAAGGCAGTTTTGACTACATTTTCTGCAGCTGGCCTAGCTCTGCCCTGAGGCCACCAATACTTTGCTTGCTCATTGTTCAGACCAGAAGGGACTGGAGCCCTCCAGAAAAATTACCCCTGTGGAAAAGAATGACATGATTAAGCCAGCTCTTTGCTTGGGGAATCCTCCTCTGGTCATAAGATTCAGCCTGTTAGCAACTGCTCCAGGAGAACTTACCTCATAAGATCTGAACAAAAACATTCTCAGAGAGAGAACAAGACAGAAATGATCATCAATTGGTCCTCAAACCCAAGGAGTACCTCTTATGCACAGAGTTCTGACTTTGACAATCCTCACTGCAGTTCCAAAGGAAATCAGCATTGCTGTTCTTATTTTATAGGCAGAAAATCCAAGGCACCAAGGGATTAAATAATTTGTATTGGAACGAGATTTTACTAACTCCATAGAAAATTGACCTAAAACTAAAACATGGATAAACCACATCCTTTATTTAAACAGTATTTTACAGTCTATGATGAAAGAATACTTAGAGATGGAATTTCCAGATTGGTTCTTCATGAACTCAGAGAAAAACCATGCAACTTTCCATTCATTCAACAAACATTTATTCAATATATACCAAGTGCTAGGCACTGTAATAGGGGCTGGGAATACAAGCTCATATAAAACTATTACCTGCCCTCAGGGAAATCAGAAGGAGGCACACATGTAAAGAAATAAAATTAAATGGCATAGACACCGTGAGAGTAACAAAAACCTGTATACATAATGGTAGGGGCCCAGAGAGGAGGCAAGTTCTGAAAGATCACTCAGTTTGTTTTGCCCTGGGTAGGCTTGGCAACAGAAAGAATGCTACTGAATTCTAAAAGAGTTGCAATACTTGCCAAGCTTAAACCCACAAGTAGGTGAACATCATGTGTGCCTAAGTGCTAGAAGTCATGACTATATGTATACAAAGAATGTCATTTTTTTGTTTAGTATCTGAATTGAGATTGTCATTATTTTCCAAATTCTGAAAAATTAGGCAGTGTAGTCTCCTAAATTCGACCTTTAAATAATAATTCCTTGCTAGTAACTATCTTGCCAAAGTAGAGACTTACATTAAGAGGGCCAGAAATCAACCCAGACCTTAGACTGTTGGAAGGAGGGTGGAGTTCCGGGCCCTGACAAAATTAAACACAGCTTTCAATCCACTTACACACTCTCTTCTTGAAACATTCCGTTGCGCTGACTTTGGCAACACCCCATTTTCCTGGTTTCCTTCTAGTTTACCGGTACTCCTTCACAGTCTTTGCTGACTCATCACCCTCTATCTATAATGAAGGGTTTTTTCAGGCCCCTCTTACTCTCTCCATAGGTAATCACACAGTCTGCCATACCTTCTATTACAATGTAAATCTCAATCACTTTCACCTGCTTCCAATTGAGATCTTTTCTCTACCATCCAGACATGTATGTCCAACTTTAAAATTGATCTGTTACCTGAGTGACTCTGAAAAAAACCTACATCAGATTGGAAACTCTTTAAATTTCCCCTCAAACTCTTTCCCTATCAGCTGTTTTCACTCTTGGGAACTCTTGTTCACCTGATTCAGGGATTCTCTAACCTGACTTAACATTTGAAACCACTGAGAGACATTGAAAACATACGTGTCCCTGGGCCCCCTGCTTAACCAATTAAATCAGAATCTTGGAATTAAGGGTTTTCAGGAGAGTTTAATGAGCAGCCAGATTAAGAATCACTGAGCTAGTGGCTCAGGTTGGAAATCTATGAGTTATCATTATCCTTTCATAGTCAGCCACCTGCTAATAAAGCTCTTTTTAAAAAATTTCTTTATTGATTAAGGTATTACATATGTGTTCTTATTCTCCCATTACCCCTTACCTTCCATTCATGCCCCCACCCCCTGTTGTCTGTGTCCATTGATTAGGCTAATATGCATGCATATAAGTCCTTTGGTTGATCTCTCTCCCTTACCCGACTGTCCCCTACCTTCCCTGAAGTTTGATGTTCTGTCTCTGGATCTATTTTTGTTTATTAGTTTATGTGTGTTCATTATATTCCACAAATGAGTGACAGCATGTGATATTTATCTTTCTCTGCCTGGCTTATTTCACTTAGCATAATGCTCTCCATTTCCAATAAAGCTCTTAACTTTATTGTTTTTCCATCATCAAAGTCACCACCCTAAACCAAGACATCATCATCTTTTGCCTGAAATAACTTCTAACTGTTCTCCTTGCTTCTGTTTTTGGTCCCATCCACACCATAATTCACAATGAAGTCAGGAAGATTTTTTAAAACTCTGATCACATCACTCTTACTTACAATTACCCTGACTTTTTGTTTGCTCCTGGAACAAGCCCCAGATCCTCCTGGTCTATGAAGATGTGGATATAGGACTATAGACTCTGTGCTTTGGACTGATCAGGAAACTTAGCCATCTTTACTCTTCTGGTAACATATCTTCTGACCACTAACACAAAGAGTAGGCTTATGATCAGGTATCCCAGAGATGGGGAAGGGAGGTTCCTTCCTTGTAATTTTTGGGTCTAGAGTATAAGTAGCCTTGCCTTGGGTTCATGGTGAAAGGGTTCATGGTTTGGACCTCTTGGCAAACCTTTTTCCTCTTTTCCAATTCACAGAGTCAGATTGGAAACAGGGGGAAATCCTCAATATGAATAATTAATTGTTCGAGTATTTTTTTGTTTACTTTCTATCTTTCCTGCTCAACTATTAGAGTCATGGGGGCAATGGCCATGCCTGTTTCATTCAATGCCGTATTTTTATTTCCTAGCACATGGAAAGTCATCAATCTTTGATGGACAAATGAATGAATGACTAGTTTTGGAGACATCTACTGCAATAAAAGTCATTAAGGATACATATCAATGGAAGGTTTGTGGGTACATTTTGCCAAGTTTCACTGTGCTGACCTGGCAATGAGGCTTTGAGACGAAGATATGTATGATATGTGAATGCCTAGCCCCGCCACCTTGGTACAATCAGGGATTTCTTTAGCTTTCTCTCACCAGGAGATGCTCCTATGGCATTTTTAGTTTCTTCTTCCTGACTAAGGTAAAATTTTTGTTCCAACACATCCCCAAATGGAATAGTTACTATGGGCTGTTTTATTTTATAATTTGACATTGGAATGGAAAAAGAGAGTATGCTTTTTAAGCTCTTTAAAATGCAGTTCTATTAAAAATAGTTATTGAAATACATCCATAAAATAAACTTTAAGAAATGACAAGGAAGAGTTATAGATTATGTGTTATGGTGTTCTACCCAGAAATATTGTACAGTATAGAGATAAATTTAATACTTAAGAATGGAACCAAAATATACATAAGCCTCCATAATTTTTGTTTCATAATTTAATTCACTAGGATTCTTGATGTTTGGATGTAACCATTTGATTCATTGATAGTGAGATGGCAATATTTTGACATAACTAAAAAGCAAACTCTAAAAGCATATCTGTTTTAATTATGAATAATACATGAATCAGATTTGTCTTATCTTTGAATTTCACCCTATTTCAACCTATTCTCCAACCATGGATGGGTTAGTGTCAGGGTTGGGAGACAGATGGTATGGAAATATAGTCCCAGATGGCTGGCAAACTACATGGAAAAAGGAATCACAGTCTTATCACATTTGCCAGTCTCAGAAAGGGCCACCCATTATGGTTCTGAATCAGGTGGCTACTCACTTTTGGAGAATTTTTTGTATCATCTGTATCTCAGTATCTTGAATTTACCTCTGAAATGATAATTTTCATAATCATTTGCTTTTTTGAAAAAAAAAGTGTTTTTTAATTGATCTTTTAGAGAGAGAATAAGGGAGAGGGAGAGAGAGAAACGTTGATACAAGAGAGAAACACCGATTGGCTGCCTCCTATACATACCCCAATTGGTGAGCAATCTTGCAACCTAGGCATGGGCCTTGGCTTGGAATTGAACTGGCCACCCTTCATTACATGGGACAGTGATCATCCAGCTGAGTCACACTGGCCAGAACATCATTTGCTTTTAATCGATAAATAGATGGGTTTATTTAATTATGGTATTAATTCTGTCTTTTCATTTGAAAAGCTATAAGATGAACACTTTTAAGTTGACTTCTTGATGCTATAATACTATAGTATATATTATTGACTAGGCAAGGAGGAGGTGGGAATAGGAAGAGGGTATCTATTAACATAATAGGATATTATCCAGTTTTCATAGAAAATCCTCAGATTTATTGTGGTTTTCTCAATAGTCCATTATATGCACACATTTTACTAATTATTAAACTCCTTCAAAATGGAGGTTGGGGGATTGATAAATTCCAATAGACTAAAAATATATGCTCTTTTTCTGATTTTAAAATTAAAGTTTATTCATACAGAATAACATATTCTGTCTTCAAATAATATAGAAATAAAATTTTAAAAGAAGAAAATTTTTCCATGATCAAGTTTTAGGTTAGGAATGGAGTAAAAAATCAGAGACCAAGGCAAATGCTTTGAAAAATATTGAAGCATAAACTTCAAGGCCCTTCACTAGCATGCACTCTTGGGGAAGCCCTGGGAGGGCTCTAATAATATGTAGACAGAGTCATTGGCTTTTATAAAATGTATACATGCAAAATATTTTAACCTCAGTTAGTGAAGCCTGCTTTCTCTTCCTATTCTCACCTCCTCTTGTTACATTTTCCCTCACCTTGAGTAGCACTGGGGTTACCACAGGCCTTTTGGAGAACAGTCTTAAAAAACGTTGAGTTAGGGACCCATTTATGTTTAGGTCAGATCCATTTACATCGCTTACAGCCATATTCATGAGGAGCTATTTAGCTAGCTGTTTTTGGTGTAGGAATTATTTCCAGGCTCATTCCTACCATCCACTGCTTTGACTCACCATCATTATGACAGCAAAGTGCAAGACCAGAGCCTGCATGGTAATATGTCAATGAGCTAAAGCTCCTACCACTGAAAGTATGTGGCTGGTGGAGGAGAAACACAGATTGAAATATATGGAGCCAGAAGTCAGTCTGTGGAAAATTCTTCTAATCACCAGGCACACAAAATTATAAGAGAATCACCCAGTTTTCATCAATGTCTTGTCAAAACAAGACGTTGCTGCCAGAAATATACTGGGTAATGTTTTTGATACATTTAGAAATATTTTGGAAATCTCTCAAAAGGGTACTTATCAGAATTACCATGTTTGTAGGACAAACATATTTGATGTATCCTGAAATATTACTGAATTATACAAATATATTGGAAAATATTTACATTTATAACTGGTGTGAAAATAAAATACTGGCATCAGCAATGATAATATAAAACTTGTATTACTATAACAGGTTCATTGACTAGTTCTCCTCATTCAAAGAGTAAGATGGTCTCCGATAAGAAAACTTGAGATGCCTTGAAATCTTACAGCTCACAAGGACCCGGGTAGAGAGGTTCCCCAAATTTGACAACAATCCTAAGAATCATAAGAAGATTCTGCCACACCTCCAGCCCCAGTCCTTGGGCCCTAAAAATGGTGCCAGATTTGATTCTTTTTATAAGTGCCTCACACATAGTAAGCCTTCGAATATTATTTTTGTTTTCCTCTTTTTTTTTCTGTCAGGTATAAGGACATTTTTACGAAAAGAAAACATACCTAACACATTCCAATAATATTACCCAATGACTGCCTTTATTAGGCTGCCTAGTATGACAGAGTCCAGGCCTATGACAACATAGCAGCCAGGAATTGTCTCTACACCTGGCATGATTTTTCATTGTTTCACATGGGACTGCAGCTAAACGGATCAACTGCAGCAAACTAGAATAAAGCATGTTCACCGAGATAAAGACCTGCTGAATGGAGACATGCTACACTCAAATGCTAGTTCTTACCCTGTGTACAGAATAATAGCAACTAATAATAAAAACAGAAATAATGCTAAATTGTAAACCCATTTTGGTATAGAGGGCCCTTCAACATTCATTGCCTTATGAAATTCTTGTAACAACTTTGGAGGGTGGGTATAATCTTTATCCTGATTTTAGAGAGAACAGGGACGTTAATTGACTGACCTACGATATCCTCATCAACAAGTGGAGAAGCCAGAACTTGAATCCTTGACGATGGGACTTTTATGACTCCTGAATTTTTATAGCATTTATATTAACAGTATTTAAGCCAGTACCTGTCCTGTTGACAGCCCCCCGGTTCTCCTCAACGTGAAAAGATGAAAGCCATTGTGCAAAAAAACTTAGATGTTGTATAAGATGGATCACTTCAGGATGTCTCTGGTGGGCTCTAGGGATAAAAATAGGAAAAAAAAAAGATAGAAGAGGCAAAAAGGAGGTAAAAGCTGTAAAATAAGAAAAAATTTTTAAAGTAGGAGATGTGAGCCACTGGGAGGCAGACAGAAGTGAGGTACCCATGGCCTCACAAATGACTTTATTTGTTTACTAAACACTTATATGGCATTACATAGGTGCCCCACAGTTTTAATCCCACACCAGTTCTGTGAGGTAGAGCCTTTTATCTGTTACATTTGGTAAAGTTGAGGTATAAGGAGGCTAAGCATTTTGCTGAGTGGAACTCGGGCAGTCTGGTCCCTACGTCTGCTAACCTGGGAGGGGGGTGGAGGCAGTTTATCATGGAGCATCCAAGCGGAATGTCTCACATCATTGGTTATAAAGCCTGAAACACAGGGATGGTTTTGGAATTGTAGATACAGATTTATCAGTTAGTTATGTTGGCTACAGTTGATGACTTCATCATTTTTAAAATCTAATTTAAACCAGCAGATTCAAGGATGATGTAGTTTCTTCTACTTATGTTCTTAATTCAGAGAAATTTCTGCATGTGTTGTAGCATTTGGCTTTAAAGCTCATGGTCTTCCATGAAATTCCTTGGGCCCAGATGTATTGAAACCACAGCATTTGTTCATTCTGTTGTTCTATCAAAAATGTTTAATAAAAAATACTACTATTGAAATAGTATAAATATTATAATAACAACTAGAGGCCCAGTGCACAAAATTTGTGCATGAGGGGGTGGGGGGGCCCTTAGCCTTGCCTGCGCCCTCTCCAATTTGGGATCCCTCTCACAATCCAGGACTGTTGGCTCTCACAATCAGACTGCCAGCCTGATTGCCCCTAACTGCCCTCCCTGCTGGCCCAGTCACCCCTAACTTCCCTCCTTTGCTGGCCTGATTGCCCCTAACTACTCTCCCATGCTGGTCCAATTGCTCCCAACTGCCCTCCTCTGTAGGCCTGGTTGCCCCCAACTGCCACCCCCTGCAGGCCATCTTGTGGTGGCCATCTTGTGTCCATATGGAGGAGGCCATCTTTGACCACATGGGAGTGGCCATCATGTGTGTTGGAGTGATGGTTAATTTGCATATCACTGCTTTATTATATCTCTACTACTGGCCCAATGCATGAAATTCGTGCACATTGAAAGGATATTAATTAGAGGAAATATTTTAATAATGCTATTTGCCCTTTCTCTACAATAAAAGTATGAGAGATAAAAGGTAATGAGTAGAATGTATATGAAAATAATACTTAATTTCATTTATAAATAAATAATAACAAAATGATATAACAACAATACGAATCCACAATAAACTGTTGAGTTAATTTTCCTGCATTTAAAAGAGGATTGAACGTGTCCTTCACAGAGAGATGAAATCCATAATACTGCATTTGGGTGACTCGTGTTCTTACATTTTGTCTAGTATTATTGTTGAGTACGCTGTTGTCTCTGAGTCTTAATGCAATATCTGTTCCCCAACCTTTTTCACTATGTGGAAAAAGAATAGGATATGTCATTGCATCTAATGTAGGAAACAGGATATTGATTCGTTTCACTTTAGTGGCATTTGGATTATTGGGATCTGGTTTACAATGAATGAGCAAGTCCCTTTCAAAAGGAGGTTCTCTATCTTCGTTTCTGAATATGACAGCAACCTCGGTTACATGGGGATAATTTTATCTACTTGGGTCACTATTACGATCATATTTAATTGCTATAGTTCTGTGGGAGCTATACCTTTTGCTGCTGCCTCAGATTGGGCTTCCTTTTCTATCTCATGTAGCATCTTGTACAATTTTTTTAATTCATTTATTTCATGCATGAGGTTGTTGATGTTGATCATGAGTCTTTCTGAGCAGGCCTCATTTGCTGGGATTCCTAATCTTTTATGTGTAGCTTTGGCTCTATCCAAAATATAGAGTTGAGCAAACTTCTGAGAAACATCATCAGAAGGATGTAAAGTTCCAGTACGATGATAAACTTGTCCATGAATTCTAAAACAGGATGGCCCATACCCTGATGGTGATGCAACATTTGCACCCAGGGAAGCAAAAGAACTATTTATAGATCAAATGTTTCTCATGAAATTTTTACTGTCAGAATCTTCGTTTGTCATTAATCTTTTTAAATATGGCGGGTAATCTGGAAAATGTATATCATTTAGACAGACTTTCCCTTTGCTACAACATCGAGTAAACTTCCCATCAGATGGTTTTTTCATCAGAGAAATTTAGTGATAGGCAAAATTCACATCTAACAGTCATTTCAGCACAACTATGTTTGAGAATTGCATCCTCAGGTACTCCATTTTCGCTGAGAAGGCAGTTCCTACCAGTATTGCTAGCACTTGTTGATGACTGTTCTTTAGAAATATTCTGTCTTCGCCACCACCTTCTTTCAACTTCAAAGGCACGTAGTTCTTTAGACATTTCCTGTCGAAGATGCCGGTGTTTTTTGGCTTCAGAGCGACGTTTTTCCAATAGCTGCTCTTCAGATACATTCTGCCGTAGGCGTCGCCTTCTTTCAAGATCAGACACACGTTGCTCTTCACACATTTTCTGTCAATAACGTCGTCACCTTTCTGCTACACAGCTCCATTGTATCAACAGTTTTTCTTTGGACATAGTCCCACCTCTCTATTGCCACGTTCTGAGATAGAGGAGAATGACAGTCTTGACAGTCAGGCCTTTCAGCAGTGTGACCAACGGCTGATTTGGACAGATTCTGTGGGGGTGGGACTTCCTCCTATCTGTTGTCAGTTTCCACAGCTGGGATGCTGAAGCTGGGACTCAGGGGCCTTCCCTCTGGCGGTTGCCTTCTGTTTTTGCTGGCATACAGCTGAAGCTACACATAAAACATTAGCAATGCCAGGGGCCTCAGTTAGACGCAGATGTGGTGAGTTCTCACTGCTGCCACGGCTGCCACCTTGTTCTCCGCACTGGGGGCTTCAGTTAGATGCAGCTGTGGTTTGCCGGTGCTGCCACTGCTTGGTCTCTACGCCCGGGGCCAGGCCCTTGATGCCTTCACCACTTCGACTCCACTCCTGGGGACTGGCGCTCATGACTCTCAACCCTGCCCCTTTCCCCGCTTGGCTGGTAGCATAGCCAATCAGGAACCAAGTTACAGTCACATTTGCATGTTACTCTTTTATTAGATAGCATAATAAAGAGTCAGGTGTAAGGACCGATCTTGACCAAAGGCTGACCATCTGAAGTCAGTGCTGGGTTGCCACGACCCAGCATTGACTACTGCATCTGCAGGCCCAGTGACCAAGCAGTGACTGCTGAGGGGGCTTTGAATCAGGCCCAGAAAGATACCTGAAGAGAGAAGCAGGGACTGGTCTGTAGCATCTGTGGCAGTTTTGACCAGCACTTGCCTCTCTCTTTCCCTCTGAGCCTGGCCAGCAGCCCTGCCTCCATTTCTCTTCCAGCCTCCACTGGGGCTGCTGATCAGCCCTGCCTTTCTGATCAGGCCCTATTTATAGGCCCAGAGATGCTGACTGGCATAGAACCTGGCCAATCAGAACCAAATCTGGGTCAACTGTGATGAGGCAGTGGCTGCCTAAGAGGTGGAGCTTTTGACACCAACTGGCATAGAAACTGACCAATTAGAACCAAATTGGCCAGCAGAGGAGGGCAGTTGGTAGCAAGATCAGGCTGGCAGGGGAGGGAAGTGGGGGGTGATCAGTCAGGTAGAGACAGTTAGGGGTGATTAGGCAGGCAGACAGGTGAGCGGTTAGGAGCCATCAGTCCCAGATTGCGAGAGGGATGTCTGACTGCTGGTTTAGGCCTGATCGGGCCTAAACCGGCAGTCAGACATCCTCCAAGGGGTCCCCGATTTGAGAGGGTTCAGGCTAGGCTGAGGGAACCACCCCCTCCATGCACGAATTTTGTGCACCAGGCCACTAGTAGGATAATAAAAATAATATTAAACTATTACTAATTCCACCTTTTAAAAAGCATATGTAATATAAAGTAAAACACATACACATTATTTTTAAATGATACAATATAAGTACTTAACAAATATATAAATAATATAACTTTTTAAAAATCAAACCCTGCTTTTATTCAATTTTGAAGAGAATCCTCCTCTTATCTTATTCTGGATTTTATTTGTAGGTAAATATAGTTCATAGGTGTAGTCCTGATGTTAAGGTACAAAAAAATCATGGCAGTATCATTTTAAAATTCTTGCTTTAATTCATTGGCAAAAATATCAAACTTTATTAGGAATTCAGAGGGAGACATTCATCACTCTTGCCAACATTCCTTCTGGTACTAGGACAGCATGAACATCAATAAGCAAGAGGTGGTTCTAGCTCTGGAAGGATTTACAGTACATGGAAGCATGCGCCAGGTAAACAACTGACCGTCATGCAATAGATACAGGGCTGGAAGAGGCACAGGTGAAATCCACTGGAATCCAGGACCAGAGAGGGAAAATACATGTAGTCTATCTCTCCATTAGCCATTGGGAAACCCAATGCTGGTGCCCCCTTCTTAATTTGCATAAAATAATACTGTAGCAGTTAATACAGCCACTTAGACTGATTACACATTAACTTCTGCTGTGTCTTAGAGTGACTCTTTAGTTTACAATGCAAATGTTCCTGGAATTTAAGAAGTTGAAAGAAATATAATGAAGTTTCACCACTGTGCTAATGTGTTATTTCATTTTTCATACTAGTTATCTGACTTTTGTTTTATATTGTCTCTTTAATTGCAACATTCTTTCATTTGTATTTTATTTTGTAGCTAAGTCCTTGTCCTTTAGATCTAAATAAAGCATTTCATGTCATTGAGCTACAGTTATGCCTGGACTCAGACTCCTGGTTGCAGAGGGTTAATCAAATAAATGTCTTTCTCCTCTCACTTTTCCCATATTAAATTTATTGTTATTTGATTGTGTGGTACCTGCATTTGAAACATGGAATTACACCATCTATTAATTGCTGCTCATGAAGAAAATTAAAAGCAGTATCACTGAATCAGATAGAATTATAAAATCCACTTATGGGTACAGAGACTGTTTCTTTGCCTAGGGTTATATAGAAGTTCATTATTTTGTATTAAAATGGAATTATAAGCTTAACTTGTTTTCACTTTTGTCAGTCAGCATGGAGTTTTGATTTAAAAATGCATTAAAGTATTATGAATTTTATGCTGGCTATTTCTCCAACATTTCTATAATATATGTTGAAAACATATGTTTGCTGATAAAAATAATTTCCAATCAATTTTTCTATATTGGCCCACTGAACAACAGACTGAATTAAATGCTTATCTTAAATTTTGAAACAAAATCCTAGATTTTAATGCCTCTTCCTACTGAAAATTATCCCTAATATGTCCTATAATAAAATGCATATAGAAGGTGGACTGTAAGTGGTGGTTATCACTGGAAACATGTCCTCAAGGACAAGCTCTCTGCTTGTTCCTCTGGCTCCACCCTTTTAGAATTTTCTTCTATTCAATTTCCTCATTGTGCCTCCTTCACCTATTTGCATTTGGTGAAGTGTTTTCTTTTCTTGTGGAGAGAACATGAGATTGACCCTCTTGATAAAGTTTTTAAGTGTAATGTACTACCATTGGCTATCATTGTAAATTATTCAGGCGTTTTATCATTTCTATTGCATTTCTTGAGCACCCATCATATGCATAAGGATTTTATATAGTTAATAATTTGATCCTCACAACATTACAGGTAGAGAGTATTTATTGTTTTCATTTGATAGATGTGAAACTGGGTCTTCAATTCAGGTCAGAATAAATCTGACACCCTTGTTCTTATCTAGTGTCTGCTTCAGAAACTTCTGTGTTCAGAAAAGCACCTACAATGTATTCAAAGATGGGAGGGCTTTGGTGTGGGTTCCTCCACAGATAACCCACAAACCACATGTCTACAGGAGGACTTCAGATGACTGTACCCCTTTCCTGTGCTTCCTCACCTCTGGTGGGAGGAGAGAACTGCTCAGCTATCTGAAAGTTCTGATAGCTGCTCTGAGCTTGCCTCTCCTGGCATTCTGTTTTTTTGTTTTGAGATATATATCCTGAACCCTTTGAACACCCAAGCTAAGCTGATTCCCCTTTGAGCCATTAGCACTTGAACATATTGAGAGTGCATGTATTAGCCTTGTTTATGTGCATTGTGCATATAACAGAGGCTCAACAGATGTTTATTGATTACTTTTGTATTGTGTAAACTTCCATATACTCCTCTTCAGTTTGTATGCCCAGTTTTCCTCAAATGAGTAGTAAGATGCTTAAGAAAAGGGAATGATGGGTCTTCCATTGTCCATTATCTAAAATTTTTCCATACTTTGTAGATGTTCCAAAAAGACTGCTGACTCACTCACTTATAGCAGAAGATGTTTAAAATATGTTGGTTGAATTAATTAACCATTAAAAGGTGTTAATTACCACTGTTCTTTCATAGATGATGAGATTTTCATGATTGGAAATCTTTTGAACATTTACACTTCGTTTTCCACTTAAACATTCAGAGGGGAGGAAAAAATAACCCAATTTTAGCCTCAGAGGTAAAATATTTAACTACTCAACATTCTTTGTTTTTGCATAAAGAAATGTTTAACCAAGAGTCCTCAGGTTACAGTCAGATGGCCAAACTTTTAAAAACAAATGTGTGGACACAAATATGCAGGCAGGATTTACCTCAAAATGCAACTGCTTGGGGATTATGTCTCTACCTCTGTAACTTTATAGGATCTCAAATTTTTTCTGAAGCTTGGATTTGCCTGAATAAATGGTTTGTTCTTTGCCATAGAAATCCTTAGCAAGGATAATTACCGAGATTTTTTAAAAAAAACATATATTTTATTGAGTTTTTACAGAAAGGGAGGGAGAGGGATATAGTTGGAAACATTGATGAGAGAGAAACATTGATCAGCTGCCTCCTGCACACCCCTATTGGGGATGTGCCTGTAACCAAGGTACAAGCCCTTGACAGGAATTGAACTTGGGACCCTTCAGTCTGCAGACCAATCAATGCTCAATCCACTGAGCCAAACCGGCTAGGGCCAATTGATTCTTGAAGTTCATCCAAAGCACTGGAAGTTAGAAATAGAACTATAAGATAAAATGCCTAATATATATCATTATGGACTGTGTTTGTATAATTAAAATTTTCTAAGAGAATAAAATTTAAATGTCCTCACAAGAAAAGGAGGGGGAAAAAAAGGCAAATATGTGAGCCGATAGGTGTGTTACTTCATTTGATGGGTGATATGACCACATTGTGCACTCTAAATATCTTACCATTGTATTGGTCAATGAGGCCTCAATACAGCTGAAAACAATAAAAGTAAGATAAAAAGTCTGCCTTCAAGGAGTCTACAATCTAATTGGAGTAAATGTGCATATCAGATAAGTGAAAGTAAAAGACTGTTGTTTGTGTTAGGAATTTCCAAAATCTTAAAGACTATATAGTTTAAAATCCTCATTTTTTTAAACATGAAAGGGTGGAAAAAGAGATATAGGGATGTGACAAGGTTATAGAGAACATTAAAGGCAGAAGCTGAACCAGAGTCCTGATCCCTTTTCTCTTATTTAGGGGTTCTTTCCAAAACACAATAAAATCTAAACTTCTAAAAAAAAATTTGCCATTTCATCAGAGGGGAACATTGCTGGTGCAACATGATGGAGATGACCAGGACCAAAAGGCTTGTTCAACTAGCGGGTCACTAATTATATCAAACCGTGACTATTACAGCATTGCAGCCAGGAAGCTAATCAGCATGGGGATGGGTACGTGAGACATACAGTCTCAAGCCGGGAGGCAGAGAACCGGGTTTAGAGTAGTGCTGGCCAGTATAAATATAGTGCAAGCCACAAGGGCAAGCCACATGTATAATTTTAAAATTTCTGGTAGCCACAATAAAAAAAAAAGTAAGAAGAAACAGGTGACATTAATTGTAAGCATACATTTTATTTAACCCACTCTGCCTAAAATATTATCATTTTAACATGTGATTAATATGAAAAATAAGGTATTTTACATTTGCCTTTGTGTGTTAAGTCTTTGAAATCCATTGAGTGTTTTATACTGACAGCAAGCACATTTCAAATGTTCCATAGCCACAAGTGGCTAGTGGCTTCTGCATTGGAGAGTTTAGGTGAGGGTTCTCACTGATGGGAAATATTAGGAGAGCAACATTATGCCAAGGAGATTGTCTTGGTTGGAGAGTATCTTAGAGAATGCTTCTCAAACTTCAATATGTAGAGAACTTGCCTTGGCCTGTGTGCTCAGTTGGTTGGGCATCCTGCCCCTAAGGATTGCCAGCTCAATTTCAGGTCAGGGAACCTGTGTGAATTTTGGGTTCAATTCCCTGTAGGGGGCGTGCAGGAAGCAGCAGATCAATGTTCCCCCTCTCATGCTGATGTTTTCCTTCCTCTCTCTTTAAAAGAAATAGTAATTTTTTTTTTAATGTAGAGAACTCACCTAGAGATCTAATAAAAATGATGATTGTGATTTACTAGGTCTAGATTCTCCATTTCTAACAAGCTTTCAGGTGAGGCTGTTTTGAGAACCACAGTTTGAGATCAACTATAGTGAGGAGAAAAAACAAGTAAAAATGTTCTAAATGGACCAACCAGAATTTGATCAGTGAGCTCCTTGGCCCGTGATATAGGAACGTCTACCAACAGTTCTGTTCTCTCACATAAGCAGAGAATGCTTCTTCCATTCTGTCGATGGCTCCTCTTTAGGTTATGACTGAGGTTCTCTTGTATGGGGGACGAGAGTATTGGTAAAACTTACTATTTCACATCATGAATGCGATATCTTTTTTAATTTCTATAGGTCTACTTAATGTATTTCAAAACCTTTGATGATTTGCTCCTTAAGGTTTTGAATACATTTTGATAGATTTATTCCTAGGCATTCTTTCCTTAGGCAAAATTTATTATTTTTGTTGCAATAATGAAAAACATTTTAGAAAACTATATATATATTTTTTCCCTCAACTTGTTTTTAGTTGCTAGAATTCCAATTGGTTTTCATTTTACATCTAGAAAATCCCCTAAACTTTCTTACTGATTCTTACTGATTATATATTTAATAATTTATATAAAATGTTTTTATCTTCCAAGAAGACAATCATATCTATGATAACTACCCATCTTTTTTCTTTCTGATTCTATTCTTTTCTATTTTTCTTGTTATTTTGCACTATCTAAGTTTTTCAGTGCATTGCAGAATTGATGAGGCTAGAGTGGAATATTTGTATTGGTTTTGAAACTTTTAATGATCACTATTAAATGTCATTTGTTGTATACATATTTTTTTGTAGATGTACTTTATCAATTTAAAAGTATTTTATTGTTTTCTGCTTTTTGAATTAAAAAATGTAACCTGATTTTATCAAATAAATTTTTGCATCTATTGAGTTGACCATGTTTTTTCATCTTGTAAACCTTTAAAAAATGTCTTAAATTTTATTTTTCAATTACAGTTTACATTCAATATTATCCTTCATTAGTTTCAGGCATACAGCATAGCAGTTAGATAATCATAGAATTTACAAAGTGGTACCCCTGATATTTCCAATACCCATCTGGCACCATATACAGTTCCTCTTCTAAGCTATTAAAGTGGTTAAATTATATAATTAAACTTAGCATTTTAATAGCTTAAATTTACCACTTTTCATGTCTGGAATAAACTCTACTTGGTTATGAGATATATTTTTTATACATTGCCACATTTGGATGCTAATATTTGCTTAGAATGCTTAGAATCTTTATATTTTTGCTTTCCTTATCTATTTTGATGTCACAGCCTCATACAATGAGTTCCCTCTTTTGCCACTCTTAAAAAATGTGTAATGTGTATAATGATCTATTCTTTGGATATTAGGAGAAGCTTTCCAATTTTTCATTTGGGGAAGATATTTATCTATTATTTTAATTTATTCAATTTTTATAGTATTGTCCTTTTTTTATTTCCTCATGTGTTGGTTTTGGTAGTTTGTATTTTAGTAACATCCATTTTATCAAAATTTCAAATATTCTTAGTATAATTTTGTTCACTTCTTTTGTTATTTGTAGTATGTACAATTATGTTCCATTTTCATTCCTAATATTATTCCTTTAGATGTTATTATTTTTTCTTGATTAATCTCATAAGAACATACCTAACCACTGTTCTGTTGATTTCTGTCAGTTTCATGAGGTGTGGTTTTTTTTTTAACTCACCAACTTTAAGCTCTGTTAATTTTTTTTGTTATGTATTTGTTTTGGATTTCATTAACTTATGTTCTTGTATTTATATGCTTGGCTTTTTTGGATTATATTTTGACTTTTTTAACCTCTTAATTTTAAATCATTTTTCTTTATATATCATTGAAAACAATACATTTTTCTCTAGGTATTGCTTTATCTTTGTACCATAATTTTTAGCATGCTGTTTTCTAATTCCCACAGCCTTTTGTACTTTAATCAATGAATTATTTTAAAGTGTTTTAAAAATTCCAAGTATATTAATTTTTATTGACTATCTTTTTGTAATTGTACCTTATGTTATTTTCATTGTGGGAAGTGATGCCAATCCTTTAATTATTGGTGATGGCTTACAGTAGCATATGGTCTTTTAAAAAATGTTTCAAATGTGCATAAATATGAAATTTTTTAAAAAATTGGGTGACTTAGTCTATAAAACTTGTTTCAAATCTTTACTGATGTAGCTTATGCTTTCTGAATTAATTACTGGAAGGGGTACATTAGTGACTGTCTATAATAATGATAGATTTGTTAAATTGCCTTGTAGTTTTCTCTATTTTAAAAAAATACATTTTAAGGTGGTATTAGTAGGTACAATCAAGTTTAGAATTAACTTCATATTGTGTTGAGCTTTTTATTATTATGTGTGATCTTTTCTTTTAATCTTGAGTAATGTTTTGTGATTTTGGGGTTTATTTTTATTTTATTTGTTTTTGCCTAATATCAGTATAGTTACAGAAATCTTTTATGTGAAAATAGTGGTTGCCTTATCTATCTTCTTCCATCCTTTAAGCTGCTCTGTGTTGTAATATTTCTAAGTATTTCTGCCAAACAGTATTTATCTGGAATTCTTATTTTATCTAGACTGACAAGATTTTTCTTTGAACTGGAGAGTTTTAGTTTATTTATAGTTATTTTGATTACTGATTCATTTGTATTTATTTCTGCTATATAACTTACTTTTTCCCCACTTAGTATTTTTTCCTTTCATGTTTTCTCTTTATTGTTTTTCTCTTTATTGTTTTTCTCTTTATTCTCATTCTGGATCCTCCTTCTACCAGTTTAGAGAAAATAACTTCTAAAATGTATCAATTTAGTTATCACCTTTAATATTTTAATATGGCCACTTAATTTATCAAAGTTTACAGATAATCAGTATTTTTTCCTCTTCCCAAATTAGACAAAGATCTTAGAACACTTAAATCACCATTCTTCCTATGTATACTCTATTTTTATAGTATATGTTAGTTCTGATCCCATAAGACAAATTTTTATTACTGCTGGGCACAGTGATAATTTAGAGCATTTCTCAACCTCAGCACAACTAACATGTTGGGTCAGATATGTCTGTTGTGAGGAACTGTTCTTTATGTTGCAAGATATTTAACAACATGCCTAACCTCTATATACTAGATGCCAATAGCACCATCTGCACCAAGTTGTCACAGATAAAAGTGTCTTCAAATATTGTCAAATGTTGCCTGAGGGGGGGAAATTGCTCTAGGTTTAGAATCACTGATTTAGATCTATTCAATTAGTTAACAACTAGAGGCTCTGTGCACGAAATTCATGCACTTGGGGGAGGGGGACCCTCAGCCTGACCTGCGAATCTCTTGTAGTCCAGGAGCCCAGGGGGATGTCCAACTGATATCCTTAACACTGCCATGAAGTGCTCTCATCACCACTACTGCACTCGCAAGCTGTTAGCCTAGCTCAGGTCTCCTGGCTGAGTGGCACTCTCCCTGTGGGAGTGCACTTACCATCAAGGGGCAGCTCCTGCATTGAGTGTCTGTCCCCTGCTAGTCAGTGCGTGTCATAGAAACCAGTCATTCCACTGTTTGGTCGATTTGCATATTAGCTTTTTATGATATAGGACTAGAGGCCTGGTGCACAAAATCCATGCACTAGGGGCAGGGGTCCCTCAGCCTGGCCTGCGCCCTCTCGCAGTCTGGGACCCCTCACTCCTTACCACCCTTCCTTGGAGGAGGCAGGAGAGGCTACCACCACCACTGCTGCACTAGCCAGCTGTGAGCCTGGCTTCTGGCTGAGCAGCACTCCCCCTGTGGGAGTACACTGACCACCATGGAGCAGCTCCTGTGTTGAGCGTGGTCAGTGCATGTCATAATGACCAGTCGTTCCACTGTTGTTCTGCCTTTCAGTCGATTTGCATATTAGGGTTTTATTATATAGGATTGAAACCACATACATTGGTAAAATTGGTCCAAACACCCATGTGATGGAGTGCTTACAGTTATGAATTTTTATAAGTGGCTTGCCTCTTTCAGTCAGTACCAAGTTTCCTTGTTATCCCTTCTGCTCAGTGGGTTGATTTCTAGGAGATTGTAGTCCTTTTGCAGTCTTGGATTTTTAAAATCTTAAATAACCCCTCTAAGCTTAAAAACATTCAATCATTGTCAGAAACTATGAAGAGCCTGAGATTTTAATTTTAATTTTAAGCAATCAAATTTCATGAATTCCAGTGCAAGACTTGAGACACCCAAGTCAAACATGAAGGACAGTTTATTTTTACAGCAAGAATGTCATATTTTACATTAGTTCCCAAGCTTCATCCCCCACAAGGTGACATAAAACCATTTCAGTTGACCTCTATACATTCAGTGGGTTGTATTATTAGACAGAAACTCTGAGCTTAGGAAATCTTTCATAATGGCCATTTAAGCATGCCTTTTCCGTGCCAGGGGGAGACAGTATCTCTATCTGCCAAGGCTTCTCAGTAAACATTCTGGAAAACATAGCTTAGAACAAAGGGTAACTAGTGCCTTTTTCAAAAAAAAAATCATGTAGACTCAAGAGAGACCTTTGCAGAATTATCCCCCCAAAGTCATCAAAATGGAAGGTCAAGTTTCAATAGATATCCTTAGAATAAAAGTTAATAGTGCTCACTAACTTCAAAGAATTCCGATTTTATTTTAACTTTTGCAGCTCCTTAATTTTTTACATAAAAATATTGAGTATATTTTATGCACCATTTTTAAAAACAAAAACATTTCAGAATTCTAGTTTGTGATATGGCTGGAAATTAAAGTTGCAAAGTTAATTTATAGAACTTACAATAAGCCAACCACTTATCTTTAGCTTGTTTTTTATGTAATTCTTCAATTGGTCTCCAGTATCTGAATTACAAGCAGTTCCTTTATATTTCCTTTTCTACTTTGGTATTGCAAAATATAGCCTTCCTTTAACTTGCAAAAAGAAGATTCTACTCTTGCATTGCACACAAAAATGGTTTTCCACATAAGCATTTGTAATCTCTTTCTTGATGGCAGAAGAGAAGAGAAACGCTATGCAAATCCCAGCTAAGAATAGCATCTCCATAGCTGATGGAGTTAATCTTTAAGAATAAAACTGTATTAGATTAGTCTTTTCTTCGTTGAAATGTTTTTCCTCAGGTAAGTGGGAATACTTTGGAATTGTAAATAGGGGTAAAGTTGTTTTAACTTCTTTTATGTATGTCTCAAACTCTCATGAAGCTTATTTCCCAGGAGCTTTTTGTTGTGTCCATGTGTACCTGGCCTATGTGTAGATTTCAGGAAGTAGTTAAATAACCAAATTTTAAAATATAGTCTTGTTAAATTTCAGCCCCAGGCATAGTTTGTATTTTGCTGTCTACAATGGGAGTATTTGGTAGTGAGAAATAGAGTAAGTACAATGAGAAGACATTTATATAAGACTAGGAAATCTTTCAGACAGAATTTGCCAGAATTGATTTTCCCTAGCCGAGCCCTGAAGGTAGTAGCTCTTGCCACTGTTGTTGAGGTTAAAGGATTTATGAGAAGTCACCACAAGGTACTTACAGATCGCTCGAGTTTGAGCTGCAATTATGAGTCCAGTTTTCAGATTCCATGCTATTTAATAGTTTTATGAACTAAGGATAGGACTTATAGGTTAAATTCCACATTATAGGTTAAATTCCCAGGCACAGGCAGGAAATGTTTTTATGTCACATTGCTGAAGATGAAGAGCTGGGTAGAGACCTCAGCTAAAGTTTTCCCAAGTTTCATGTATTCCCATAATATAAACATTTTCCAAATTGTACCTATGGAATCCTTTTATCATAGATGTTAATAGGTATTCCTTTGTATAAGTTTCAAATGATTTTTAAAATGCTGATTTGAATAAAATTTACAGTATTTTAAAATATATTTTAGATCGCAATACTTTCTGATTTACATGATTTGTAAATATTTTTCCTCATTCAAGGTCTTGTTTTTTGTTGTTGTTTTGTTTGTTTGTTTTTACCCCTTTACCACATTTTTTCTATTTTTTTATTCAAGTATTGTTGACATACAATATTATATTAGTTTCAAGTATACAACATAATTAATTATTTGACATTTATATATCTTATAAAGTGATCCCACAATATGTCTAGTCATCATTTGACACCATACATAGTTATTACAACACTAGAGGCCTGGTGTATGAAAATTCATGCACTGGAAGGGGGTCCGTCAGTCTGACCTGCCCTTTATCACAGTCTGGGAGCCCTCAGGCATGGGAGGTGACCGAGTGATCAGGGGAAGGTGACACCCCATCACACCTCTGCTGCTGCCACTCCCGGAAATGCAAGTCTTGGCCGGTCCTGGTTACCTGAGCCTCAGGTGGCCCTGGGCAGCTGGGCAGCTGCCATCCGAGGCTTGCCTGTGCCTCAGGCCAGCCCTGGGTGGTTGGGAAGCCTCCATCTGAGGCTTGCCTGCATCTCGGGCTGGCTTTGGGTGGCTAGGGGCTGAGGGAAGTGGGGACTCTGGAGGCAGGTGTGTGGCAAGGCTGGGACTGCCTAGGAATGGGCTTGGCCTTGCAGTGTGCCTGCCATCCCAGCAGGGCTGAGGGGACTGGGCACCACCATCTTGTGGCTGTGGGCACTGCCATCTTTGAGGGCAGGGCAGTCATTAGCAAATCCCCTCCTTATTGGCTGTGGGCACTGCCATCTTTGAGGGCAGGGCAGTCAATTAGCAGATTCCCTCTTTATTGGCTGTGAGTGCTATCATCTCTGAGGGCAGGGCAGTCAATTAGTATATTTTCTCTTTATTAGATAGGATTATTGACTGTATTTTCTATGCTTTCCTGTAGCTTTTGATTAATCAAAGTTTCAAAAACTGTAGACTGATTTCTTACTTTTTTCAACATTTAATCTTGTGAGGTTTTGTTTTAAGGATTCCGCCCTACTCCCATATATTCTTTCTATTTCCTACTAGAGATTTAATGTTTTGGTTTTTTACATTTAAGTCTATACCTAAAACTGATAATATATCTGGATCTGATTTAGAGATACGGTGTGAGGTAAGGATCTAATTTTCCCCCACATATAAAAATTATTGTCCCTGTACTATTTGGTAATCAATCTTCAAGGGTCATCTCCATCATATGTGAAATTTCCACATGTGTGTGAATCTATTTCTGGCCTGTCTATTCTTTTCCATTTTGTTTCTCTGTCTATTCAGACACCAATTCTAATATTGTTTGTAATTGAAAAAAAAAACAAAACAAAACAGGAGACTGGATGGAAAAATGGTGATTACTCATGCAATTAAATATTATTCAGCAGTGAAAAATAAAACTAGAGCTACCTATGTTAAAGTCTCATGAATATAATGTGCCCCCCCCCGAAGAATTAGCAAATTAATACCTAGAATATTATAGCACTTTTAGGAAACATAAAAAACAAAACTATTTATTGTTTAGGAATATATAGAAACACAATAAATATATTAAGTGAATGAAAAAAAACTACATTCAGAATGTTGTTACTTCTGAGGGATGGAAGGGATATGATGAAGGAAGCATCCATGGTGCTGTAATCTTTCTTAAGATGCTAAGTGTGTACATGTATTTATTTTATTATTATTCACATCTTCTTATGTCTTAAATTATTTCTAATGTTTTTATAATAACAATATAAGATGCCTTTAGTGTAGTAGTTCTCAGAGCCTTTAATTTGCCAATAGACCTTGTCTTTATATATAAAAAAGCATTCTATAAATATTTCCCAAATTTAATTGAGCATGGAATCTTCTTTTCCCAGGAACACCTATTGGTACCTTGGGAATTAGTTTGTTTTATGGATCCCAGATTCAGAATATGGGCATTATACTATACTGCTTATAAAGATGAGACCAATCCAAGGCCTAGTCTTTAGTGTGTCATCAAGTTACAAGAAGAGCTTTGAACCCAGCAGGATGTAAAGGGAGGTGTTATGCATGTGGTTTTTACCTTAGCGTCTTTCCTCAAGTCCCCGGATATTCCTATGGGTTCAATTTGTTGTGTGCATCCTCCTCCCACTCTGCCCTATGGGGGCAGTTGGAATGTTGGAAATAGAGAAATCAATAAAGTAGAATTTCCACATGGTGAGAAGACAGCTATCACAGGACCTCTTCGTTGCTTCCAAAGTGCAATGCAAACAACACACAGTGTAGAGAATGCCTGTTACAGGACCGAGGCCACAAAGGCATTTACTGCTCAAAAATCAATTGTTACAGGACAATTTTATCACCCTAATTATTGAGCATTTTTAGGATGGGTTATCCTTATAAATAACATCTTTTTTTGTAATTGTAAGGAGACTTTGTTTTAATTAGTATTTGTAATATATAAAAATGAGGCCGATTCCTACCTTTTTTTTTTTTTTTGCAATAGGAATGCTTTATTTGGCAGACTTGATGTAAAAAAGAAAACAAAAAGAATATAAATAAAGCAGCTGATTTGACCTGGCCAGCTTCGATTCCAATTCAGCGTACTTTCCCTATTTATAAAGTGCAGTAAAAATGTTGGCCTTTGGAAACTGATATTCCCTGGGTGTGTGAGTGTGGTGAGGCTTTTTTGTTTTGTTTTGTTTTTGTTATTATTGCTCTTTTTAAAAAATGGAGCAAAATTCTAATAGGAAAACTCCAAATAAGAGCAGAGGTAATGTCCATATGCATATATTAAGGAACAAATTACTTTAAAATGACTTTTTAAAGGTTGTGGCCCTAAAGGGTGACTGTGGGCCTTGTGCAGTCCAGTGTATGTGCTACTATGATCTTGCTTGAGGCTCATAAATCTTGCATTATTTGGACTAAGCGTAGACACTCCAAAATGAATTTAGAGGCAAATGTGAATGTGTTTCTGGGCATAGCGGGGTGGAGAGAATGCTGTGATCATGTCTCAAAATATTCTAATCATCTAGTCTTATAATGAATGGATTAGTTCCTCCATTCTGCCAATAGCACATGAGCATATAAAAACTTTGAAGTGCGGGAGGCAACGGCAAAGAAAACAATATAACTGTGCATGTGAGGCTGGCTTGATGCTCGGTGATTAAGAGATGAGGACCCCGCGGGTCAGCTCCCCATAGGTACAAACAGATGTTTGCACCGTTTCACAGCTGCTAAATATGATATAAATCCAAAGAATTTTTCTTGTTTTTATAAAGGAAAAAAATACCCAGACAGCAAATTTTTGGTCATTCAGATACTCTTACCAAATGACATCTGGTTTCTGTACTGCTTATTTAAGCAATCCTTAAAAAAAATGTTTGCCAAGGGGAGTAACTCTAAACTTTCAGTTCTTCACCATACATAACAGTACAGTTTGAATTACAGTGTAGCATGCAGAGTTTATTATAAGCAATGCCATTCTTTATTTCTTAACCAGCAAGTTTTACTTTTAAGAAAATGGGTTAGATATTATGTAATTAGTTAGGGGAAATCTATGATGAAGTTACATTGAGAATATCTGGGATTCCTCTCCTAATGATGGCAAAGAAAATGAATTAATTGTTTCCATATGTTATGAACAGTGGCGAGCAAAGTTAAACCCTATAGTTACCTAAAATAAAATGTCAGCAGTATAGCAAGACAGTATTTTGACTTGCATCAAGGTGAGAGAACATGAAAGGCAGAAAGGAAGCAGTGACAGGTTGAAGGTCAAGAGGGAAATGAATCTTAAAAAAAGACTTGCCCAACTCTTTTAGAGAAGAACCAGATTTTTGCCATCTCCACATCCATTATGCCTTTGGTTTTATATGCAGAAATTAGTTTATTATTCTGTTCAACAGCAAATATGTTTATATTGACCGTTCCTCTCAAAGGTGTCTAGTGTAAGGATCTAATGCCCAAGTTTACAGGTTTGCTTGTTGAATTTTTTCGACCTCAAACCTTTGTGTCTGACATTGACCTATGGGTTTTTTTTGGAGCTTTCATTCAGTGAGAGCTTAGCAATGAAACAGAAAATGTGATAATTCCATAACAAATTTGGCAATTAGCAGCATTCCTCCTTTTGGGTTTTACATCATTATTTGGCCTCAGACTGTAATTCCAGTGTGATATTAATAAAGAGTAAACAGTTTGACAGGTCCAACTCAGTTGGAGAGTCCTCACCCAAAGATTTGCTAGGTCTGCAGTGCAATGGGAGTTGCCCAGAGTGAGGATAACATACTGCACGGACCCCTCTTCATCTTTTAAAATTGACATGTTTGTTTTTTGGGTACTAGACTCTTGCCATCAGGCGACATAGAGGTATATTTGCAGGACCATAATTTTTCCTATTGTAAAATTTGACTTTGTAAAATTTGGGTAAGAGTTCAGGCTTGGCATATGCAATGATCTTTGGTTTCAGCATCAAGTCTAATTCACTGCTTCATTTGCTATTTCTTTTTTAGACTTTGGCAGGAATGTTGCCTTCCTCCAGATTCCATGATGAGGTTTACCCTATCTCTAGCATCCATCATTTCTGTGTTTACTAACTTTGAGAAGCTTCTCATGTCAATCTTTCTTGTAAATCCCCTCTGTGTCTGAGAGTCTCTGGTGGGGGCTCATAAAGAGGTTTCAGGGAATCATAGCTGAGGAGTCCCATACTCAGGTTGACGCTCAACTGTGCACAGCTACCTCCTCCACCCCAAACCCTCGGTGCCAAGTTCTCCTTATCGCTAACAGTTTCCTATTGATGTCAGGGAGACTAAATGTGTGCAGGAAATATGAAGCTCTTCACTCCCTGAGAATGAGGATATTTAGCTTGTGCAGATCCCTGGACCCTAAAATGGATTTAATCAGCCCAATTCACATCATAAATATCGTGTTGCAAGGACACACATGTGCTGGAACAGATAGGAGATTTCATTTTAACTTTAAATTTGCAAATCATACCCTGTGGGCCATCAATTTTTCTTGGATACTCCAGGGACTTCATGCCAAGAGGAATTCTTCCTCGCATTGAGTAAGTTCATGGTCTTTATTGCGAAGGGAGCAGTTTCTTCTTTTCCAAGATATTGTATTTCATCTTCTAGAACCCTATTGGAACCTCTCAGTTGTTCTTTCTGCCTCCATTGTTCCCAGAAGTTTCCAAAGAAAGGCCAGATGATCTTTTGCAAGCTCTTCTTCCTCCTATCTCTTCCTTCATCTCTCCTTTTTTTTCTCCTTCCCTCCCTCCCTCCCTTTCTCCTTTTCTTCCCTCCTTCGTCTCTTCTTCCTTCTTCCTTCCCTCTCTCTCTTCCTTCCATTCTCCTTCCCTTTTTCCTCTCTCACTCCCATCTTCCAAATAGCCTATTAATATATAGTGATTTCCTACTGAATGTCATCTAAATATAAGAAAATAACTGAGGCCAGAGTTTTTTAAATTAAATTTTTAATTTTGAAATCATTGTGAATTCACCTGCAGTTGTGAGTAACAGTACAGAGATCCCCTATACACTTTGCCCAGTTCCACAACGGAGACATCTTGCAGAACTGTAGTACAATATCACAACCAGGGCTCTTACATTAATTCAGTCGACATATGGAACATTTCCATCACCACAAGAATCCCTCTCTTTGCCATTTTATAGCTATAATCCACTATCCTAACCATTGGCAACCACTAATTGATTTCTATAATGTTGTCCTTTTGAGAATGTTATATAAATGGAATCATGCAATATGTGATTTTGAGGAATTAGCTCTTTTTCACTGAACATGATTCACTGGACATTCATCCAAATGATTTCATGTGTTAATAGATGGATCTTTTTTATTGCTGAGTAATATTCCATGGTATGGATGTACAAAAATTTGTCTAAACTTTCACCTGGAAAAGGACATCTGTGTTGTTCCCAGTTTTTGGCTATTGTGACTAAAGCTGCTGTGAACGTTTGTGGATAGATTTGTGTGTGAATAAGTTTTCATTCTCTGGGATAAATGCCCAGGAGTAAAATTGCTAAATTATCTCATAATTGAATGTTTAGATTTTTTAAATCTGTTTACTTGTTTGTGTGTGTGTTTTAAAGAAACTGCCAAGTTGTTTTCCAGAGTGACTATACCATTGTTCACTCCTGTCAGGAATCATATATAAATTAACCAGTTTGTCCATATTTGGTGTTAGTATCTCTTATTTCAGCCATTCTGATAAATGTGTAGTGACATCTCATGTGGTTTAACTTGCATTTAACTAAGGAATAATGATGTTGAACATCTTTTCATGTGCTCATTTGCCATCTGAATATTCTCTTCAGTGAAATATCTGATGATGTCTTCTGCCTATTTTGCAATTTTTTTAACTGTTGAGTTTTGAGCTCTTTTTACATTTTCTAGCTGCCAATCCTTTGTTGGATATGTGATATGCAAATATTTCTTCCTAATTTGTAGTTTGTCTATTCATTCTCTTACCAGGGTCTCAAGAAGCAGAGGAGAGGTTTTTATTTTTTAGTAAGTTCCATTTTATCTATTTTTTCTTTTCATGGGTCATGTTTTTAGTGTCAAGTATTAGAATTCTTTGTCTAGCCCTGTGTCCTGAAGATATTTTTCTAAAAGCTTTAAAAGCTATAAAATTATAGTATATAAGCAATAGACATAGTGATATATATGTATATCTTATATGTATATCTTACATAATTTATCATTGCAAGTCTGTGGCTGTTGACATTTTACAAGTTTAGATAAAGTATAAACATTACCTCTCTTTACGCTTCTTTACCCTACCCTATTTATAACATAATTGTCTTAAATATTTCCTCTATAAATTTAGAATCACACCAGCCAGTGTTATAACTTTTGCTTGCATCATCAAACATAATTTAGAAAACTCATGAAGAAAGTCTATTATAGTTATCCACATTTTCACTTACTGTATTTACTCTACCTAATGTTACAGGATTCCTAATGTTAGAGGGTTCCTATTTTTATCATTTTCTTTCTGTCTAGCAAACGTTCTTCCATTACTAGTTTAGGTTAGCTGTGCTGGTGACAGAACCTCTTAATTTTCTTTCATCTGAAAATGTCTTGATTTCTAGCACAATCCTGAGTCCCCTTACAAACCTCCAGGGTTTATTAATGGGGTCAAACAACTTCTTATAGTTGAGATTCAAGTCTCAGTGACTCAAAGAAGCTATTTGCTCATTTGCTTAGGGCCAGTTAAACTTGTGGTGGGTGCTAGTAATCTGTGTTGTTCAGGTTATGTAACTAGGGAGATAAGAGACTGGTACAACTTTGCAGTTTTATGTAGGTTCATTCTTTTTTGTGACTGCTCAAGAATGCATTTATTTTAATGACAATATATTGAAAATTGTATGTAATTGGAAAGTAGAATCCTGAGCCTCACCATTCCTCATTAGTTATTTGATACTATGCCTTTTCAGATTATTATAGTTGATTGGTAATTAAAGACCTTCATAAACAATCCTTGATATTTTAAAAATTAATTTCTTTTAAAACCAGATATTTTTCTATAGATATAAAAGTATGTATACATATCATCTTGGAAATTGAACTTCTGAATATATGAACTTTTAAATATAATAGAAAGCTTGGCCAGCATAACCCAGTGGTTGAGCATCGACCCATGAACCAGGAGGTCGCCAGTTCAATTCCCAGCCAGGGCATATGTCTGGGTTGTGGGATCCAACCCTAGTAGGGGGCATGCAGGAGGCAATCAACAATTCTCTCTCATATTGATATTTCTATCTCTCTCTCCCTCTCCCTTCTTCTCTGAAACCAATAAGAATATTTTAAAAATAAAATATAATATAAAGAGAATCAGAAGGAATGGGCTCTGTGTGATCCTAAAGCACATACCTATTTTTCTCTCATCCTTCAGCAATTTGCCCACTTGCTCAGACAAGTTAATCCTCTCAATATCTCCTGGTGATTGACTAGTTTCCAAGGCTTCTATCGCTACTGTTGGAGTGAGTGATCCCAAACTCACCACACCTGGGCCAAATACTAGACCCAGTGCTGTTCCATTTCATTGATTTTCAACAAAGAATTCTACATATTCTTTAAGGCCCATCTCAAATGCAACCTCTTTTAAAAAATCCTTTCCGGGATTCCCCTAATAGTAGTCATCTTTCATTCCTTTGAGTCAAATCCTTCATGACACTCATCTTGCCTTTCATGTTAATTGTGCCCCAATTAAAAAGGCAAAAATAATGTTATTTATATTCAACTTTGTAGTACAAAACAGTATCCTAGTCTTCTTACTAGTTCTTTGATGTTTGTAGATTGGGATTTTTGTAAATGAATCTTTAAGGGTTAGGGTCCTAACAAAGCTTGTTCTACATTGTTGTTATTACTGACAAACATACTTTTACTGAATCACTTCCTATATTTGGATTCATCTGGATAAAACACATCACAGATTTTGATAAAAAGGATGAAAATCACCCACTAAATACTCTTCTCTCACTTGCCATCAGGAAGACTCAAATGTAGTGTGGATTAAATTCTAAATATAGCTTTTTGATACAAATAAAATTCCACAAGGATGTTCTTCAGGTGGGATGATAGATAAGTGATATTCTTTGAAATGTGATGATGTATGTCTATCTATTGTGGACATGTTATGCCTTGGTAGAAGAGAAGATATTTCTGAAACACAATCTCATAAAAAATAAATATTTCCATTGTTTATGAATAATGAAGTCTGTTAAAATGGGTAAGCAATAGCTTCACCAGTTTTTTTTAAAGCTGGATATGTATTCTTTTAGATTTGGAAATGTTAATCTTTTGACATCTTATTGTAGGGGTCTCTGTAGAGGAACTGTGGAGGTGGGAGAATCTTGGGCTAGTGCGTCTAAGTTCTGTTGTGTAATTTCAATTCACAGAACAATTTTTTGGAGAATACAAGAATATGGATTTATGACATTTATAATTTAGTAATTATACCCAATAAATGAAAATGACATCATGTAACTTGGAGAATATAATAATGTGGATTTATAGCCTTTATAATTTAGTAATTATACCCAATAAATGAAAGTGACATCATGTAACTTGAACTTGAGAGTCTAAAATTGCAGAAAGATGCCAGAGAAGAATGTTCATGGTGAAAATTAGGGCCACTAGTTATTAATTGTTGAGCATGGAGATTAGATGACAGTACAGTGAATATAAATAATCTTCAGCCATGGAAACAAGCAATACCTTTTCCTCAGCATATGTTAAACACCAAAATTCCAGCAATAAATCCCACCGTAAATTACTCTCTCTTTCCTCTCCCCAGAATACTCTCCATCCTCTTTATTAAGATTTATTAATAATAGTTGCATATTAGAAGAGAGGCTGTATAATACATGGTTAAAAGAACAGTTTAGAATCAGTAAACCTGTTTTGAACATGGCTCTTTAGTTTTCTGTGTTCCCTAAAACAAATAACTTAATGAGGTTAGGTCCCAGTTTTCTTGTAAGTAAAACGGAGATAATAATCACATCTATCTCATAAGTTTGTGGTGAGATTACATGAAATAACTTCTAGAACTCAGTCTGGCACAGAGTAAGTACTCAATAAGTGACAGCTGTGATGATGATGATGGTGATTACTTGTTTTTATATTCATAATTGTAAGTAATATGGAATTAAGTCATTTGGTTTGGTCGTTAGCCCTAAAGATCTTCCTACCAAGGTAATTGAAATATACCTGAAACCAGAAAGCATGAAAGACACACTAAACTGTATGCAAACTTAGCATACATAATAGGTGGCATAGGCCACACATATGATCCCCACAGAACACTTGACTAATATTCTGAGTTAGCAGATGCTTCATTCATTTGATGAACATTGCCTGGATACCTACCATGTTCTAGACATTGTGCTGGCACTGGAATTCATGCCCTTGTACTGTTCACAGTCAATTTTGCAAAGAGAATTCATGGTTTGAATGGCTACCAACTGTTTTTTCTCAGATAACTACGGATCAATGTATTGTTCTCTATATGTATGATTTTTCTTGGATCTGAAAATCAAATTTAGAGCTGTCAGTTGGCTTATATCTTTGCAAGAGGAAAAGCATCAGCCACCTAAAAATGAAGGCTGTGAGCATGGTGGCCATTTTGAATAAGTGCGGCTGCTCTGTAGAAAGAGGCCTGGGCGTTCCCCTCTGACCTCCTCAGAACTGCGTGATCTCACACTGGGGTTCCCACATTTGAATCCTCTGGAGACACACGGGCATGGCTGGGTGGATGTGTGTACATCATGTGCCGAGTAGCTCATGGTGCAGAGAGAAAGGAGTGTCTGACGCAGTCATTAGCCTGTGTGCTGAGGAACAGGTGGCTGGAGCTTCATCGCAACAAAGTGTTAGAGTTAATCTCCATCTGTTTTCATTTTGTTAACGCACTACATCAGGCACCACAAAGAACATTTATTAATTACATGTCCCACTCTCTAACTCAAAAGGAAGGCACTTGGAAAATGGAAAAAATGTTCATTTGCAGCAGGGAAAAAAGAGAAGCCAGAGAATAATTTGAATCTTGAAACTTCTGCAGTTGGAATAACAATAAAAAGAACAGAGATGGCTATAAAATAGTCTGTTCTTGGCATTGCTTAATTGGCCTATTTATTTTTCTGTCTCTGTAGCTGTCTTTAGTGACACCTACTGATAAGAGCCAATCAGAACCATGGCTGAATTCCTCCAGGCTGGACCTGCCAACAAGCTGTTCAGCCCTCCAGATGTTGCTGCTTTGTGAGAAATGAGAACTCAATAAACCAGGCTCACCCTTCCTCCTGGGGTGAGCACAAAGACAGATATGGAAAATCACTGCTCAGCACCATGAACAATGCACTCAAATGAGGGGTTGGGCCAGTTCTTATTTGTCTTGGTGGAACAGACAGCCATGAGCCTAATGCAAGAATTTTAGCTGGCAACAATTCAAAATGTGACTATACATTGAAATTACTCAACAAAAGAAGGCCTTTTAGCTAGGAAAAAGCCCTACAGTGGGTTTCAACAAATGCTGAAGGAACTTCTAGAAAGGGTTAAATATGTATCACATGTGATTTTATTATGCCGAACATTTATTCACCTTTTGTGTTTTTCAGATTCCATTCTTTTGTGTTACATAACAAATTAGAAAGATACTGCGTAAACAGCCTCATGGCACATCCTATCAATGAATAATATTTAGTGAGCACTCACAGTTCTGGGAATAGAACAAAATGATCTAAAATGAATTCATTCTTGTCCTCTAGTTCAGAGTGTCCCAATCTTTCTTAGTACAGGACACGCTTATGATATTGCTGTAAAATAGTAAGAAAATATATTACCAGTCTTTTATCCTAAGGCAATCCCTCAGCTAGTTGATCATCCACATAAACCTACCTACACGCACATTGCATGCACTCATGCACCCCATCAACGCCCAAACTAAAGCCAACCTCAATGTACGTAAGGAGAAACACCATTTTTTTCATAATATAATCTCCAATTAAACTCTTTGACTACCTTAAATATGGTAAGTATAATGAGTATTAATGAGTTAAAATGTTTACCAATGCTCTTTAATTTATTAACCTAATCTCACATATACATTTGCAATCACATCTTATATATGACATTATTTTAGAACCAATTTTTTTTTGTTTACAGCTGACAACTTTTACTTGAGCTCTTTGCATGAACCTTGAAGAGAGCTGAGAGGCAGCAGAAACATCATCACTGGAGCTGTTTTATGAATCACCTCATACATTTTTTACAGAGCCTAATGTCATCTCTTCTATTTTATTTTTATTTTTAAAAAATTTTTAATCTTTATCATTCAGTTTATTAATTACTTTGTTTCCCCTCTTTTCCCCCCTATAGTTCCCCACCACCTGGTACCCATCCCACCCTCCACCCTCACCTCCCCACCACTGTCCTCTCCCATAGTTGCATGATTTTTGTCCAGTCTCTTGCTGCACCTCCCACAACCTTTTTCTCCCCAAGAATTGTCAGTCCATTCCCTCTCTATGCCCATGATTCTGTTATATTCACCAGTTTATCCTGTTCATCAGATTTTTAATTCACTTGATTTTTATATTCATTTGTTGATAGATGTGTATTTGTTGTTCATAATTTATACTATTATCTTTTTCTTCTTCCTCATCTTAAAGAATATCTTTCAGCATTTCATATAATATTGGTTTGGTGGTGATGAATTCCTCTAGCTTTTTCTTATCTGCGAAGCACTTTATCTGGCCTTCAATTCTGAATGATAGCTTTGCTGGGTAGAGTAATCTTGGTTGTAGATTCTTGCTATTCATCACTTTGAATATTTCTTGCCACTCCCGTCTGGCCTGCATAGTTTCTGTTGAGAAATCCACTGACAATCATATGGGTGCTCCCTTATAGGTAACTAACTGTTTTTCTCTTGCTGCTTGTAATATTCTCTCTTTATCTTTTGCTATTGGCATTTTAATTATGATGTGCCTTGGTGTGGTCCTCTTAGGATTCCTATAGTTTGGGGTTCGGTGCACTTTTTGGACTCCTAAGTCAATTTCTTTCACCAGGTGTGGGAAGTTTTCGGTCACTATTTCTTCAAATAGGTTTTCATTGTCTTGCTCTCTCTCTTTTTCTGGCACCCCTATAATTCGGATATGGGTATGCTTTAGGTTGTCCCAGAGGCCCCTTACACTATCTTCAATTTTTTGGATTCTTTTGGCTTCTTGCTTTTCCAGGTGAGTGGATTTTGCCTCTTTGTATTTCAAATCTTTGACTTGGTTCTTGTGGTCCTCTAGACTACTTTTAGGTCTTTGTATAATATTTCTTATTTCAGTCAGTGTATGCTTAATTTCTAGTTGGTCCTTTTTCATATCCTCATAGGTCTTGTTCATTTCCTTGTAGGTCTTGGCCTTTTCTAGGAGTCTCTTGATAAACATTATAACCATGGTTTTGAACTCTATGTCCAGTCTTTTTTTTTTCTCCATTTCTTTCACATATGATTTCTTTTATGTCTCTGCATGGTGGCTGCTTTCCTGAGTTGGTTGATTAGCTTTGTGTGGTAGATGTTCTCTAAGGGACAGTGGCTCAGCCTCCCCAGTTACCTGAGGTGAATATGGGTTGCACAGTCTTGTTGAAGTTATGCCTAGCTTATTGTTGCCAGCACTAGGAGTGTTTGACCTCCAGGCCAATTGGCTGTGAGGTTCAGCCATGCTCAGGTTGGATGAGTCTCCGGGCCGAGCAGGCAGCGTCAACTCCACCCTATCCAGTACCCGGGTCTCTGTGCCGGGTGGTAATGGCTCCAAGCACTTCTGAGAGAGAGCTGCTGCCGAGTTCCACCCACTGCCAGACAATTCAGCCTCTCCTCAAATGAGTCTGCACACCCAATGTCTCACCCAGGGTCATAAAACAATGCAGTCTGGTGGTTTCCCGAACGAGAGAGTAAGTCATGAGTCTTCTCTGCACTGTCATGCAGCTCTGCTGTTCCCAAGTTTACATGCACTCTCCCCAAGCTCACCCTCTCCACAAGCTTGCAGACCCTTGCAGCACCTGAGTTTCAGTGTGCCTCCCCACTGTCCAGTTTTACCCTGTATGATTGTGGGTTCCCTGGACTTCGCCCGGAGCTGGGGAATCAGTGCAATGGGACACCTTTGTCTCCCCCGTTCGAGAAAACCGGCCAGGTTTGCAGCTGCCCACCCTATCCGCTGGCGTGCACTCAGCTCCAAACCTCCGACTCCGCATGTATCTTCAACGCTGTCCTCCGCCACTCCTCTGAGTCAGAGTGTCCTATCTTCATTTTTATTTGTGGAATTTTCACTCAGCCAGCTTTCCGGTGATTCTGGATGATGTTTGTTCTTTCGTTAAGTTGTAGTTTTGAAATTGCTGTGTATGGCAGCAAGGTATGTGTTTACCTATGCCGCCATCTTGGTTCTTCCTCTTCTATTTTATTTTTAAATCTGAGTGTATAATACTGTATTACACATTTTATTTCAGCCACATGTACACATTTGCATAATAAAAAAATTAAAAATCTCCCCTGGACCCCCCAAAAGAGAACTTCTTAATTGAACCTTGAAAGTCTGATATCCAACACGTGAAATTGTCAAATATCCAAGAATAATGACTAACTCTATGGTATTTTTTAGAAAGCTGCTCATATCAGTAACTCATATAAGCTTCCAAAACCTGCATTGATTGAAGTTATTTCAAACTAATGGATTCCCCCGCCGCCCTGTATCCAGTGGTGTGTGTGTGTGTGTCTGTGTGTTCCGAATAAAGTCATTGAGAGAGCATCCCCATGATATAAGATATTTGGCAAATACTCAATATGAGATGACTCTCTCTTTTTTAAATCCTTACTCAAGGATATGTTCTTATTGATTTCAGAGAGAGGGATGGAGGGGACAGGGAAGAATCTTAAAACTTTTGCAGTTGGAGCAACAATAGAAAGAGCAGAAATATATATATAAAAGTCTGTTCTTGGTCAGATATAGTCTGACCAGGTGTCGAACATGCAACCTGGGTATGTGCCCTGACCAGGCATTGAGCCTGTGACCTCCTTTTGGTGTGCAGAATGATATTCCATGAGCCGCACTGGCCAGAGTGAGAGATGACTCTTTTTTAAAAGAGATATTTACGAGGGAAACTTTGCCTAATACTCAGGCATATTAAGTATATTCAGATATTTTGTGCCATCTCTCCTTTTTGCCATGTCCACACTCAGAAGTTGGCAGAAATGAATATTACCCTTAACTTTATGCCTCACAGAGTTAGGCATAAAGTCAAGGGTAATATAGGCTTTTACAGAAAAGAATGATAAATAGTAGAAACACTTATTTCTAATCGCACATATTTTATATTATTATTCTTTTCAAGGAACAGATTGATGGGAGGAAAAGCTCAGGTTCTCGCCTGTGACTGGCCTGAATTTTAATCTTGTCCCACTGTTGCTTACTGGATATTTAACACTGGGAAACATACTTAACCTCTAAACTTGTGCTTGTAAAATGAATATGATGATATTCCCCTTATAGAAATAATAATATTCACCTTACAATAAAAGACAAGAGACCATTTGAAAGGTAAAATAAGAAACAAATTGACAGGAATGTATAGATGTGTCCACAGAGAGAAAAGCAGCAGGAGTTTTTAAGTTGTATAACTGGGAAATGTACCACTAATAAAAATAGGGAAACCAGGAGGGGAGAGAGGAATTAATTTTATATTGAAATGCCAAAAATACATATAGAGGGAACTTCTCACCAAGCAGTTGAAATTGACCATCAAGCCTTGTAAAGGTGTCAGAATTACAGATTTAACAGTGTAGAGTTTTAGCAAGTTTAATCTATAGAAGTAGATGAGATTTCTAAAGGGTGAGGCTAAGAACGGAAATAAGAACAGTCATGGAGGACACAATGATTTAGGGAACAGAGAAGAAAGAACTAGAGAAGGAGACAGAGAAGCAGTGTTTGGAGTAAAAAAGGAAGAATCAGAATAATTAGTGTCAGAATAATCAGAAGGCAAAGAAGAACTTGGATTTAAGGAGGTTTGAGTCAGCTATGTCTTGTGACAGAAGGATTAAGAAGAATAAGAAAAGTCCTGGATGCTGAATGTTAAAGTCATCAAAGGCAGTTTTGAATAAGATGAAAAGGATGACTCACCCAGGTTCTAGCAGCATTTAGGAGTGCGAGAATGGATTGGGAGATTAGTAGAAACCTGAAATTCATGAAGAAGATGGTGTAAATGGATAGGGTATACTTCAATGGAGTTTGCTAAGTGATTATGGAACCAAATGATAGCCTGAAGCTTTAGATAGAGAAGTGGTGAGTGTTGGCACAGACTACAGGTAGAAGCAGTCTTCTCTGAGGACTGTGGGAGAAATGATGTCAGATAAATAAATACGGTGAGAGAGAGGAGACAGCTTTAGAACAATGAACAGCCAATGAGGTTGGAGCTCCAGAGGACATGGTGACCACATTTGATAGAGGGTTGGGTCTGCAGGAACTGGTATGGAGAGTCTGAGGTTAAACTTCATAGAACTGATTGTGGAGGATGATGGTGGCAGATGTGGGCAACAGGTGTGATGGAGGCAGGCACTGGCAAACTAGCTGAGGACATGGCATTTGGGAAAGAGCAAGTGCCTCACTTGTTCTGATATTACTATCAGAAGTTGAAACAGTCTTATCCTGAAAACTCACCTCTCTAGCATTGAGCCCTTCTGTAAATGGCCTTCTTCAAATTTCAAAGGCACTGAAAATTAGGGAGGAAACAACAGTATATGTATATGCAGCTACAAATTTTTACTTTTACTTGGCATATGATTTAAAATGGCTCTAGAAGAATTTTTGCTGGACAACAGGTTACGTGTGTGTGTGTGTGTGTGTGTGTGTGTGTGTGTGTGTGTGTGAATAACTTATGAACTAGGTTTTGGCTAAGGGATTAAAATGTGATTGCAGAAAGTTGATCTTTATCAAGGAAGATACTGGGCCTAGGACATGATTACCCACTATAAACTGAGTTTTACTTTTAAAAAGTTTTAAAATTTCAGAACATCCTTGGTGGTCACTTTAGGTCTCTGAGTTTGCAAGGCCAGGTTGCCACACAGCCCTCCCAGAGTGGGTAAGGTTAGCATGTGGCCCCTTTTCATCCACAATAGAAAAATACAAATATTCTTATGTATTTACATATTTTATTTTATCCTATTTTATTCCATTTTAAAGCCTGTACCATTTTATTAACTGATGTCTCCCCCAATAAATTCAATTCCAAAAAGGAAGTTTAAAGAAAAAGAAACAGAAAAAAAAGTGATGCAGGAGGTCTGGCAAAACTTGGAGACAGACTGAACAAAAAGAATGAAGAAAACAGAAAGATGTGGATTATTTCAACAACTAAGCAATTAGAGGATATCATTGAGGATACTATGTAAGGTAAAAGAATTTAGAGACAAAGAGGGGAAGATAATTAGGAATGTAGGGCCATTTCCTTCTTGACAACAGAACAAAATGTTCTACAATAGTTTTCATAATTTGAATGTTACTGTCACAATTTTTATTCTCTATCTGTGTATCATCACATTCTTATTTACTTAATAGTTCTGTGATCAATCATTTTTAAATCCTAAATAGTTCCTGAGCAGAAATATTCATGAAATGTTAAATTTGATGGACAATATACATGTTTTTCTAAAATTAATGTACATAAATATAGAAGTATGTAAAGATATTTGTGTACAGCCTTTAGCAAATGGTGTCTTATTGGGTTGAAGAGAAGTGTGAAATATTGCTTAGGCCTGAGTGACAGGTCAAATAACTTCAGAGATAATTAAACCATTGAAGAATATTAATACCCCAACAGAATCTGTATAGAGTGGCGAAGGGTCTAGAAACAAACCTTGTATGGATTTATAAGGCAGTAATCAAGGAGAAATTGGTTATTGGAATGTGAAGTGGTCTAAAGATCTGAAGGGATAAAGGGATATGTTTGGGGAAGAGGGTCAACTTTATCTGGTGACACTGTATGAATGGTTTTAGAAGAATGACATGAAAACAGAAAGCAGATCATAGTTAAAAGAGAGGATTGGATAAAATAACCCAACCGTAGAATTAGACAACCCATCACAAGTGGAGAGCTTTGAAGGGTAGCTTGCAAAGACAGATATATGTTTTTTAATTTGTAATATTATTTTGAGGATTCCGTGAAATCCTTTCTAATAAAAGAGTAATATGCAAATTGCTGTACCTCTGATACACCCACAAGCCACACCCACAAGCCATGCCCACAAGCCACGCCCACAAGCCAATTAGGAGCAAATAAACCCCAACCAAAATGGCTGCAGCCACTGAGAGCAGGAGGGAGGCTTGTGTTTCCCCAGCAATGGAGGAAGCCAAGCTTTCCACCTGCCCTTGCTGGCCTAGGCCTCCACTAACTGCTACAAAGTTTCAATTATAGAAGATACATAATCCCAACAGAAATGGTGGCAGCCACGGAGCTGGAGAGATCAGAGGCTACGGTTGCCCTGGTGACAGAAGAAGCCAGGCTTCTGCAGCCCCAGTGCTTAGGCTTCCACTCTAAGCTACAAAGTTTCAATTATAGAATTTAAATAAACCCCTACAGAAATGGCTGTCACCATGGAGCCAGCAGAAGGCTTGACTCCACTCCAGGCTATAAAGTTTCAATTGTAGACATAAATTAATCCCAGATCCCAGGGCCTCCACTTGGGTTGCTGGGGTGTGTGGCCGGCCTGTAAACCACCATAGGCCCCTCGCTCAGGCCTCCGAATGCCCCAAGAGAACCCCCACCCTGATCTGGGACACCCTTCAGGGCAAACCAGCTGGCCCCCACCCATGCACCAGGCCTCTATCCTCTCTAATAAAAGAGTAATTTGCAGATTGACCATCACTCCAACACATGAGGGCTGCCCCCATGTGGTCCAAGATCCTGCCCCCATGTGGACACAAGATGGCCACCAGGAGAGGGCTGTTGGGAGGTTCCAGGCTTGCAAGGGAGGGCAGTTGTGGGCGATCAGACCAGCAGGGGAGGGTAGTTGGGGGCAATCAAGCCTGCAGGGGAGAGCAGTTAGGGGTGACCAGGCCAGCAGAGAAGGGAAGTTGGGGGCAAACAGGCTGGCAGGGGAGCAGTTAGACATCAATTAGGTTGGTAGGGTAGTGGTTAGGGGGTGATCATGCTGGCAGGCAGAAGTGGTTAGGGGCAATCAGGGAGGCAGGCAGGCAGGCAGGCAGGCAAGCAGTTTGGAGCCAGCAGTCCTGGATTGTGAGAGGGATGTCCGACTGCCTGTTTCGGCCCAATCCAACAGGAATCTGGCCTAAACAGGTAGTCAAATATCCCTCGAGGGATCCCAAATTAGAAATGGTGCAGGCTGGGCTGATGGACACCCTTGCCTCCTGTGCACAAATTTTGTGCACCAGGCCTTTAGTAATAACATAAAGTACTTAACACAGTGCCTGACATATGGTCATCAATAAATGATAGATGATGATAATAAGATTATTACCTTTTAAGAAATAGACAGATATAGGTATATGTTCTAGGTCCAGGGAGAAAGAGCTGGAAAGGGTGCTGTTTGGGAGAGAATATAAGACTAAGAGGCAGGCCTCCCTCTGGGAAGAAGAGACTCACAACTAAAGTAGGAATGGAGGTCAATAGTTCTGGAGATATAGGTATAATTCTCTTCTAGAATTGCAAGAAAAAAGAGGAAAGAGGTGGGATAAGGAATCTACTGAAATGGTGTTAAGAGGAATAGTGCTAGTGCTAATGCACTACTCTGAACACCCTAAAGGTGTTCTTTATGTAATGGTTCGAGGTGAGTACTTTTAATTCTGCACTTGACTCAGATTTGGTATTTGAAAACAGTCAAGTGTGTTGAGACAATGGAAAAAAAATCACAATTTCAAATATAGAGGTATTAAAAATGAACTGCTAATGATAGGTATGTATTTTGGCTCAAATTTCAAGGAACTTACAGTTCTAACTTTCAGAAAAATACCCAACAATAATCTTGATGGAGTTAGGAGTGTATATATTTGCAGGGGATGGAAATCTGGATATATATTCCAGAATCACCTACACTCCCAATATGTGAGTCAATGCTCTAGAGTGTGAGAAGTCTTTACATCTCTGGACAAATGTAAAGTGGTTCTGACTGTGTCTTATCTGGGTGAAAACTCTCAGTAGCAGCGTTGGGTTTCCCAAGTGTCTAAAACTCCCTGAGAGTCATACCCTGGGGATGAGTTCCTTCAAGGTCAGTCATTACATTTTCATTCCAAATATGTCTTTGTTCTTGAAAAGGACCTGGCAAAGGAGGAACCTCTGAGCTGGAGCATCTTTTCCTTTGGCCCAAGCACCCATCACCCCATAATTTTGATTACTGCTCTGTAACCACAAAGACAACTATGATGGATCTCCTTCTGGAAGACAGTGCAGTTTGCTTGGGAAAACATCCACTTAAGACAAACAATAGAAGAAGCCCAAGTGGGGCCTTGGCTGCTCTTCTGGTGTTACACTCATGCATATGCCTCTGGTGCTTGGCAGCCACAGTTTTCTGGTTGTACAAAACAGCAGACAACCCTTTAGAGCTACCCATCTCCTGTTCTTGTCCAGGAACATAAATTGGAAAACATAAGTTAATCACTTTAAGTTAGTAGCCCAAACAAGATGCGAATTTGACTTTCTAAACCTCAATTTTTAGGTGTTATAAAGAAGGAATTTTATTCATCTGATCTCCAGGGGAAGAAAACGGGAGGAGAGAATGGGACAGTTACTGTGTAAACACAGTTCTATCCTGTTGAAAGTTATATCAAACTCAGCCACACAGACTTTACTGATCCCCTCTGTTGGAAATTATCTCTTCTCTCCTCCTCTATCCCGATAGACTTTGTTTCTTCTTATGGAGCATTCATCAGATTCTATCTAGTATTGTAACTATCATGTGCATGTCTTAATTTCCCTTGTAGTCTGCAATTTTTATACTGGCATGGACAGTGTCTTATTCAACCTTGTTTCCCCCACAAATCACATATATATATATATCTCCTATATAATACAAGCCTAGGTAGTGTGACATCTTTGTGTGATGTCATCACAAGATGGCTGCCACAAGATGGCCACGACAAGATGGTCACGTGCACAGCAAAGGCAGGGCCTGGTGGCCACTTTGTGTGGTGAGGTCTAGGGGTCTTGTGGCTTTGCACAGCATGGAGGAGACTGGTCCTAGTGGAGGAGGTGGGTTGTGGCAGGGAAGGGCAGTTGTGGGTGATCAGGCCAGCAGAAGAGCAGTTAGGCATCAATCAGGCTGGCAGGGAAGCAGTTAGGAGCAATCAGGCAGGCAGGCAGGTGAGCAGTTAGAAGCCAGGGGTCCCAGATTGTGAGAGGGATGTCTGACTGCCCCTGAGGGGTCCCCAGATTGGAGAGGGTGCAGACCGGGTTGAGAGACATCCCTGCACACTCAAGAATTTTATTCATCGGGCTTCTAGTGTGTGTGTGTGTGTGTGTGTGTGTGTGTGTGTGTGTGTGTATGTATATATATATTTCTATCAAAAATTACATTCCCATGTAACCTTTTATTTTGATAAACTTATTATTTTATTCAAACTTTTACTAATTATCTAGTAGTATGTGTCAGTTCCTGAAAGGAAGCTAATATTTTAAGTAATTGTTCTAAGTATTCTAGCCTTGTTCAATTCTACCACAAACTAATAACTATTATTTTTAACCTCATTTCCTAGGTGAATAAACAGAGGCATAGAGAACATAATAATTTTCCAAAGGCCATACAACCTGTAAGTTGGCTGAGCCAAGATTCCACCCACTCAGGACAAGATTCCACTCACTCAGGGTACGTTCTAACTACTAGGACATACTGCCTCTGGGTGTTGCATCCTCAAATAGGATTAGGAAAGCAAAGGTGAGAAACATATGGTCCCTAAATCAAGCATTTTCCATTCTGGTAGAAAAGACAGACCTGTAAAATCGTCATAAGCATTTAATGACTGGGTGTGGTGATGGTGCTGCGGAGAATGGATGCAAGCACATAGAAAGGGCTATCTCCAGGTGATTCTAAGTGTGGGTTTAGGTTGGCTGTGGACTTCCTTCATGTGATAGGTCTTGTCTCAATATGAAAAACAGCGTTTAGACCTTAGCTGGTTTGGCTAGGTGGAACAACAGGTCCCGGGTAATTCCTGATTAAGGGCAGGTACTTCCATTGCAGGTTCTATCCCCAGCATTGTTGGGGAGGGGAGAAGAAAGTGGGGACACATGCAAGACGCAACAAATACATATCTCTCTCACATTGATGTTTACCTCTCCCTTCTTTCCACCCTCTAGAAATCAAAGAAAAAATATCTTTGAATGAGGATTAACAACAACAATAACAACAACAAATTGTACTTAGTAAAAAGAATAAGGAGATTTTTAAACCACCATCTGCTGATTTGCTCCCTTTACAGCAAAAGAGGAAACTGAAATAAAGAATCAGCAATTCACTCAGCACACAGGACTAATTAGTGCCCATCCAAGACAGGACAAAAAGGCTATCAAAATCCTGTCGAAAACCTAAATTTTCTGGAAAATTCATTCAGAATAAAAAGCAGCTATAAAATAATGAAAGTAAAGGAGATGTAAGAAATGATCATGCCTTTGGAAGACCATAGTGAGATACAAAAAAAAAAAAAAATCGGTGGAGAAATGAAAGTTGTCCTCGTGTATCTTAATTTGAAAAAATGTATAAAAATAAGACTTTCCCCCATATTCCTCTCCCACCCTTCCCCCTGATCCCAATTACTTCAGGTGCTTCTAATATTAGAACTGTAAAACTATTATGCTTGGTGGTCTGAGCTCTGGACCTCAAATATGGTTTAACTGATTTCTAGTTTTCCTAGGAATATAAATCTAAGTCCTTATTGCACTGTCGCAAGTTTACCTTGGGCTTTCACTGTCTATTTCAGTTAAACAGGTGCTCTTTGCCTAGGCCGAGTATTGCAGAAACCAGTTCACTCTCTAATGATTTAAGTTATAACCGTATGGGTAAGTTTCTTTGACCTCCCATACTGTAGGTTAATTTTTATTTCCATCTTATTTATTTATTTATTTATTCATTCATTCATTCATTCATTCATTCATTCTCTCTGCCCAGATTTCCCTCTTATCTAATTATTTTCTCCTAGCGACACTCACTAGGAATTATACCTCTCTCATAAAGGAGTTCTGAGCTAGAATCCCCAAAGTGAGTACTATGGAGCACGATTTCCTAAGGAACTTTCTGAAAGCTAGTTTCATAGTCAGAAGAGCTCAGGAAATGCCACATGTCTCTTTTTGGATCTATAGAATTTATAGTCTGTACCTCAAATTTTAACATTCATTTCTAGAGTTATGTAAGAAATGATCAAATATCTATTGTGGACCAAGCACACACGGTGCTAGACCTTAGAATTCCAATTGTTTCCTCATAATAAGTCTTGCCTGTTTACCCAACTTTTAGATTTTTGGAAAGTAAGAACAGGTCTTACAATAATGTTATATGGTTATTTTTTTAAAATGTTTTTATTGATTTTAGAGAAAGAGGAAAGGAGAGGGAGAGAGAGAGAAACATCGATGTGAGAGCAGAACATCGATTGGCTGCCTCCTGTATGCCCACTATTGGGGATTGATTCTGAAACCCAGGCATGTGCCCTGATTGAGAATTGAACTGGTGACATTTTGATGTACTCAATCAAATGAGCCACACCAGCCAGAACATGTTATATGGTTAATTATAAAAAACTGCAGTACTATGGAAGCAATAGTCTCGATAAATGTTTTTGGTTGGTTCATTCGTTAAGTAAATAAATCTGTTAACTTTTAGCAATGAAAATTTCTTCTTGTTTACTCATGAAAACTACTCTTTGAGAGAGCATACCTTTGACCCCACTTTGTGATATTTCTAGCACAAAAACCTTCACATAAAGTGTGAAATTCATCTGTATATTGTGACTGGCCCAAAGAACAATGTCTAACATAAGAAAAAACAACCAATTTCCTGATTTGGGAGTGCTTGTCAGAATAACTAGTAGACCACACGGGAAAACACCACAACTATCCCCAGTTCAGTCTCCACTACAGAATCCCATCCCCAATCTTGTGATCATCTAGTCATAGTCACATGGGACTGAGTTGAGTTCATGAGGTAAATTTTGATTTGAATTATTTGCTCCCCCTTATAGTTGTAATTTTTTAGTGTTTCCTTAAGATGAGGCAATGGGGGAGGGAGGAGGTGCTGGAGGAAAGGACAGAGACTAGACCCATCGGGGTGGTGATCCTGCAGTCATCAAATGTGGGGCCTAGCCCTGACTGGTTTGGCTCAGTGGACAGAGCGTCGGGCTGTGGACTGAAGGGTCCCAGGTTCAATTCTGGTCAAGGGCATGTACCTTGGTTGTGGGCACATCCCAGGAGGGGCTGTGCAGGAGGCAGCTGATCAATGTTTCTAACTATCTCTCTTCCTTCCTCTCTGTAAAAAATTAATAAAATATATTTTTTAAAATGTGGAGCCTAAAGAGTCCCTGTGACACAGAGATCACACACTGGTGGCTGCACATGTATTGTATTTGGATTTCATGGCATTTGCCTTTATATGGGGCATGTACTTTTCAGTCTCCCACAGCCCACCACCACCAGCTCACTCCCTTGCCTCTGAAGGCCTGTGATCCTCAGCTCCTGGGGATTTAACATTATGGCCTATTGTCTCCTTGTTTTTAAGTAATGATATATAAACTTATTCATAAAAGTTGGTCCTCAAGAGAATAAACAGACTTTTATCTTTGATTGGTCTCTAATCAAAGTTATCTTTATTTTCTGGAAGGCACCAATGAAAAAGTGCCTAGCAAATGCTTCAGTGCAGTGCAGGCCTCAGCAAATCATTTTTGCTTAAACAAAGGAGTAATGTGATACAGCCAACAATTTCTATTAGAGCTGTTTTGTCTTATCCCTACCCCTTTCCTACCCCTCTCCCCAGCTCCAGGTCCTTCCAAACTGTTATTTCCCACCACAAAATGGTGGAGAAAAAATTTCTATGATCTGGAACCTCATTCACCTGTTTTGGGTGGGACAGGTGCAGCCCAGATTTTTCTCTGTCTTTGTTTCAAATTCTCTGTGAAATTAAAGGCATAGCTTTTAGGTTGGTCTGAGAGCCCTCTCCATGCTGCTCATTCCCGAATGTTTTCATGTAAACATTTTAATTTGTGGCAAATCTATTTGTTTGTTGTGTTTGTCAAGTTAATGTAAACTGTAGTCTGTGAGGCCTTGAGATGCGTCTGCTAAATATTTTCAGATGGTTTTTATTTCCTTAGCTAAGAGCTGGATTTGAACCAGAGCTTGGGGTGAAAGGGCAATGTGTAATATACTGAGACATGAAGTTCGACATATGAAATAAAATAATGTAATGTTTTTAATATTTAAGATGAAAAAAAGCAGCAATAAAACATTGTGGAAGGAGGAACACATGAATACCTGTATATTTTAATTTTAAATGCCTGCAGATGTTGAATTTTAATCAGAGCATGTCAGATTCTAACTCTGACAAAGGCAAAAATGTGAGATCTGTTTTCTTGAATTGCTTCCACATTTCATGCTTCAGATTTTTATTACATATAGCACTGCATCATCATATATTTATGTAAAGTGCCAGCATCCATTGACTTAGCATGTGCATGATGGTTAACATATAAAATAGTGTGCAGCAAAGGAAAGACCCCTTCCCTCTCCCTATGGCATAGATTCTATCTGTGACCTTGTGGTAAGGAAGGCATTTAACTCCTCTGTGCTTCAATTTCCCTAAAATCAAAATAGTAACTATCACTCATATCTTTTGAAACTCCGTGGGCTAATTTGAAATAGTAATTAATCTACACACTTATTGTACAACATGACAATATCATATATATGTATGTGTGTATACTCAGAAAGATTGAAAGAGAAAAATAAAACTGGTGAAAACTAGACATATGTATTAAAGTCTAAAGTAAATGTACTTTTAGATTTTATGCACATTTATGAGATAGTTTCTAATTTTTGCATCATATTTTCTAAAGCATTGTGAAAGCCAATAACCTCAAATTTCATACTGGAATACTACTACTGAAAACAGTGGATTTATATATACATAATATAGCTCAAAGATAAATCTGTTAAGTACCATTATATTTCTCTCAACAATTTGAATGTTATAGGATAAAAAAAAATGAGAAGCAGTTGATTTGGTTGAAGGTCTTCAATGTAAATGGTCATTACTCATCTTGCTCTTGCTCTGAGCGTCTTTTAGGCCAAATGACTCTATATTCTTGTTTCTTTTAAATATTTCTTCTCTGGTCTCTTTTGGGGTCTTCCTTCTGCCTTTTAAGGGGATGTGTTGAGTTGTAGTCAATAGCCAGGGGACTTTTGAGAACGGTGAAGTTGAATGTTGAATTATCTGTTATGTAGCCCCTTTCTTGCTATTCATAATTGTTTAGAGAAGTCTGAAATACACATAAATGTTTAGGCAGAAAGCAAAAGGTAATATTTTGTGTCTAGAGAGATGTGCTGAAGAATATTTAGAATAGCAAGAAAATGTGTCTGCTACACTGAGTTAGTGGAAACAAGACTCATAGGTATCAGGAGGGGAAAATTACAGGAGTCTCTATTCAACCATGCCCTCTACCAAATTACCAATAGGTCACATACATTTTTTATACAACATATATTTAATTTTAGTTTTAAGCAACTGCATTTATTTGACTCTGCAATTTTTTATTATTATATTGGAATGAAGAATTTTTTTCACCAGAAATTATTCTCAATATTTCAGGAGAAAGGTGGTCAGTGAGAAATGAATCGTGTTGCATGAGCTCTGTGCACTTAGCCTGGGGTGGGGAGAGGGGAAAAGGAGGACTAGGCAGGGTGCTTGAATTCCCAGTGCTCTTAGAGGGACCTGTGCAGCTACAAGTAGGAGTGGAAGCGTGCTGGCCCTTCCTGCCTGGATGCAAGGGCTGGAGAATGATGGCATGGGGGGAGCAGTGTGCTGATGAGAAACGGAGAAAATTTATAGCTCTTGTGAGTGCAAGATTTAGAAGAGAAATTTAGGCGACTAAACAGGAGTTTCAGAAAGTTACCTGTGGAGAACCATGTGAAATGAAACCTCCAGCCCCACCATCTAAGAAATCCTACAGTGAAAGTACATACCATTCTTCAAGAACTGGATATCGTGGCTCTGAGGTTATTTTTTATTGTCAATTATGATATATACAATCAGCTCTGTCCATCAAATGACATGCACACATCAAGGTTCAGCCTCCTTGATTCCTCTGATGTAAAATTAATTTCTCCTTTATCTCTGTTTCCACTGCTGTAGAGCCTAAGACCACCGGAAAACCCAGATATTTGCATTATGATTCATTAAAGTAGCAAACTCACAGTTGTGAAGTAGCAACAAAAATAATTTTATGGTTGGGGGTCACCACAACATGAGGAACTATATTAAAGGGTCGCAGAATTAGAAAGATTGAGAACCACTGCTTTAGAGATAGTAAATTTAAGCTCTCAATCCCCATCTAATGTCTTCATTCATTCATTCATTCATTCATTCATCTAATATTGATTTTCCAGTCACTAAAGTATAGTAGACATGACATAAAAGAAAAATACTTGCTGAGATCTATTACAGAAAAGCTACAGCTTAATGAAGATGGAGACCGAAGAGTCCCATTCTGCTGGCCCTTAAGCCACCCAGGTCTGTCCTTTCACACTCTCCCTTCTTTCATAGTGGCTCATTCAAACTTGCATCACTTTTCAAGATTTCTCTTCCCTTCCCCACTGTCATATAGCTCTTTTAGGAGCTTGAATAAATAATACTTGGCGATTGAATTTTTGCATCAATAATCCTTGGCAATTTTATGAGGATCATTAATGTTATCTAGCCACATCATTTGACAGGTGAAAAGCACACACATGTTTAAAGGAGCTATGTGAGGTGCATGGATGGCCACATGGCTGGGTCAGGGGTAGACCCTGAGGTAGGCTCTAGATAGGTATAACCTCTTGCCAGTCTTCTGCCCATTAGGCTATTCTGACTGAATAGATGTGCCCCACTCTAAAACACCACGCAATTCAACTTTATGTAATAGATTAAATGCTGTTACTAATTTAGAGTTCACACACTCACAAAGGACTGCTCTGTCAATGTTGCCCACCTTGCTCCACAGAATTCATTACAAATAAAAACTTCAAATGTGTGGGATATTCTTAGGCTTTAGAATGGAGAACAAAGATATAGGAGTTAGTTATAAAGAAAGATTCTTAAGCCCCAACAGAACATTGCTTCTGCCTTAAGAACTAATCTTCCCTGTATTTCTGAATTTCATCACAATTGCTGAAATTCTACTGAAGCTTCTATCCCATGAATTAGTATGTTTAAAAGCAAGTATCTAGGGACATCTGCTTCCAGTCAAGATGGAATATCAGGAAGTAGATTTACTGTCCTCTCTGAAGCAACCAAAAAATGGACACAAAGTGTGAGAACACAACATCATATACTTGGGGTTCCTTCCTAAATCATTCCTAGCTTTCACCATGGTTGATTCATTGTCAGTGATAATTACATGATTTTTTTCTCTCAACTGATTGTTTCATCCTATAAATATTTCTTCAAACCGCTCCACTAAGTTTGCTGTGTGACAACCAGAAATCTCTTGGCAGCCAAGTAAAGCAGAAGCGGAGTTGAATTCACCATTAATCTCTGGGTCTGTCAAGCTTAACAAAGACTTCTGGTTCTGTCTGCTTGACCTAGAGCTGATGTAAAAAAATACACAGAAGTGTAACATTTAATAACATCATTAACCATTTTGTGCCCAGTACTAGTAGAAGCATAATACAGAAACCTCCCCCTCCCCCCCAATAACTTGTTTTCTAGAAATAACTTCATTTCTTAGGATGCATAACTTGGGCAAATCTCAATATCCCCTTACCTTCAACTATGAAAAATGGTGAGTAATGCACAAAGTGGTTTGGTCTTCATTGGAGGAGCTTCTGATCTGGAAGCTGACTTTTCAGAGATAGGTAAGGGAGATGAGTCAGGATTTCAAAACTGGCTTGAGGTTTTAAGAGTTCCACTGTAGGTGTGCTGCAGGCAGCCAGGAAAGCAGGCAGAGTAGGTTTCTAGGAAGATGTGGTATGCCACCCACGCTCAGAGTCACCATCATGCCCAAAGACACCCAGTTTCCTCTCCAGATATTGGGAGAGAAAGCTTACGTAAAGACAGTTTTTATGGTGTTGGGTAGTAAGTTCTGCAAAATACTTTGGTTTAATTTGTGACTTATTTTGTAAGGAATTGTTTACATATTGTGTTTGTACTTAAGTCATTGTTTCCTCCCAATGAATGGGAAAAGTGACCTTCCCAGACCTCAGTGATGTGATCCCTCTTGCTCAGGAGTGACAAGTTTCTGATACGCAGAAGAAATGAGTGATATTTCTTGCTTCTCATATGCATGGTTCTGCCTATTAATGACTTGTTGGATAGCTGTTAAGGTACTAGAACCGATAAATGTGTATAGGGACTTTTGGTGATAAAACTGGCTATTATTTTAAAATAATCTGAAAGAAAATGGTTAATAGATTTCAAAAATACCTTTACTTTAAAAAATAGCATCCATGAAGTAAAAAAAGGAATTATCTTCTTAAAATATTCTTTTGAAAATTTTACCACTGAGGAGGAAATGTATGATTTGGGTAACTAATTTTTCAGTAACATTTCTTTCTTTACTTCATATTTTCTATACCCTTCTTTGATCTGAGATCAACATTGATTTACAGTTTGTGGGCTTGTTATTTTAGAGCTTATCCTCCTTGTGCTTTAATTTGTTTTTTAAATAACTATGAAGTAACAAGAGGAGCCACACAGGAAAAGTACATGCAGGTCTGTGTCTGAGGCACATTTCACATAGAAGATGCCTTGAAGGACAGCATTTCATCTCTACTACTGATCTTAGTGGTTGTTATTTTTCTTAGTACCCAAAGGACTCAACTACTCTACTCTGATTCCTTCTTCTGTGGGCTTATTACCTTGCTGAAATATTCCTGGTGGGACAGAGAGAGGTTTGGAGAAAGAAAGAAGGCCGTGGAACCAAAGGTACATAGTTTTGCTGCTGAAGATTACTTGATATTTTTACTTCAGAATAAAACCACACCTGTTAAGAAAACTGAGACTTAATGAAAAAAATCTTGACCTGATAAACCACCCCAATGGAATTTTTTATTAGTGTCTTGCTATATTGTTCTCTCTCACCACCATCATCTACCATGTGGACACTGAGTTTTAAAAGAATGAATATCAGGTTTCACATTCTAAACCAAGTTAGGTGTGCTTTGGAAATTTCAAAATAAAGACTTAAAACTGATGCCAAATCAACCAGGGACATGGAATGTATTTGGTTACATTTAGTTATATTAGATCATCTTGCACACACCCCAAATATCACTTACAGCCTGTTTCCTTATTCTGTCATATTTCCTAGCAACCATTTGCTCCAAAACCATGTGCAAAAAGCCACCCTCCATGATAAAAAGCCCAACTTTAAAAAAATTATATTTTTGCTCCTTTTACAGGACCAATTATGTATGCCATGCAGGAATGACTTGTGAGTTTCCTTTCTCTTGGCTCATTAAGTCTAGAAATGAAAGTTTGTACATTCTTACCTTGTTAACTTTCCCCCTTCCCAATGCCCCTCATGAGACTTTTGTCTCACATCCTGTGTTCCTTTCTCAAACCAGATTTGCCCCGCCTTCTGGGGCTCTCAGAAGGCCTTTCTATCAAGCTAGCTTAGCTTATGTAACAGATGTGTGTGAGCTGGTGAATTATGCAGTTATGAATCAACCCAGTTTTTCCACCAATAGCTCATTTGACCTATCGCCAGTCATCCTCCTGGTGTGCTGGCTCCATGTGAGGGACTGAGACAAGGGATGGAGACAAGCTGCGAAGTGAAGGCACCAGAACCACAGGGAACCAGGTCCTACTCTATATTGCAACCAAATCACCATGATCATCTGAGAAGAGACTCATCCAAGTTACCTTCTCCTACTAATGGTTCTTTTCAGGGTGTCCTTAGCTGAAAATTTCCTCCTGTACATTAGCCAGATGTACTTTTCTGTCTGATATGCCCAGGAGCTGTGTTCTGTGTTTGCTTCAAATTCCTCAGAAAGCTTTTTTAAAATAAAAGTATCAGAAAATAATTTAGTTTGATCTTTATCCCAGGTAATTAAGGCACTTAGTGTATGGAAACTGCTGACGCCAAGTGTATCTGCTTTAATAGAGGCTTGTGCTATTACTGTGCCTCACAATTCTGCAAGATCATTGTCTTTGCCTCTTTTTTAAAATGACAAAGCTGTGATTGGTGACCAGTCACCTTTCTTTATACAACACTATAGGCCCAGTGCACAAATTCATGCATGGGTGGGCCTAACTCCAATAGGGGCAGATCAGGGCCTGGCATGTCAGGAGGAGGAGACAGTGGGGGTTGGTATGCCCACCAGCCCCAATCAGGGTCTGATCAGGGCTGGGCTGCCTGAGGGGAAGGGCCATGGGTAATTGGCAGGTGGGCCCCTGTCCCGATTAGGGTTGAGGGGGTGATTGGGGGTGGGGCCAGCTATACAGAGGGGCTGTGGGCAGTAGGCTGGCCGCCCTGTGCCTCAAAGAGGGTGGGAGAGGCTGATCAGGGGCAGAGCTGGCTGAGGAGAGGAGCCATGGGAGGTTGGCCAGCTAGCCCCACCCCCCAACTGGGCTGATTCGCTAGCTTCAGTGGGTATCATAGTGACCAGTTGTTCTGATGTTCTAAACACTGGCTTTTTATATACATAGATGTTAATACTTTTTATAAGTTAATTTCTTGTAATACTAGTTCCTCATGATCCTTAGAGGAATTATATTGAATACTAGAGGCCTGGTGCACAAAATTCATGCATTGGAGGGGCTGTTTTTCAGCCTAGCCTGCAACCGTTCCAATCTGGGACACCTCGGGGGATGTCCAACTGCCAGTCTGGGACACCTTGGGGGATGTTAAACTGGCAGTTGGACATCCCTCATACAATCCTGGACTGCTGGCTCCTAACCACTGGCCAGGCTGCCTGCCTGATAACCCCCTAACCACTCTCTTGTGAGCCAGATTGATGCTAACTGCTCCCCTGCTGACCCGATTGCCCCCAACTGTCCTCCCTTGCCAGCCATCTTGTGACCAGATGGGGGTGGCCATCATGTGACCACATGGGCACTGCCATCTTATGACCAACATGAAGGTGGCCATCTTGTGGGAGGGCGTGATGGTAAATTTGCATATTACCTCTTTATTATATAGGATTGACTCTTTGGTCACATAAGGTTGGAAAACACATTTTGAAATAAATTACACAAGTGGTTTTTTTTTTTTAAATATCTTAAATACTGACATTCTTTGGATGGTGGTGGTTGGTGTATGTGTGGGAGTACTGGGGAGACTAGGTAGGAGTTCTCAATGTCCTTCACCTTTTTTTTGCACAGAGCCTTCCAAGGTGATCAGTATGCCCTGGAACATACTTTGGGAAACACTGTCTTGCACTATGCTCCTGAGTACCACAAATACGAGAATGAATATGCTTAAGTAAGTGAGAATTACTACATCTTAACGAGATGAGAGCATTTCTGAACATCCCTGATGTTAACTTTTTTACATTGTACATTTTTCCCCAAGAATTCAGATTTCAAGATCTTTATCACTATTTTCCTCTACATGTTCTGGTGTGCAGAGATGTTCCCTTTAAAGCACAGAGCAGGTAAACAGCTTTATTTCCCAGAGACAGGCTCTGTGCTCCTCTGCCTGGAATGAAGCCACTCCCAAACCCTCAGGAGCTCTGTAAGCAGGAGTGGGCATCAGTGTCCCCCTGTCATTTAGCCGTCGTGGCTAGAAATTCTGATTCATTAGTTCTGGGGTGGGGCCTGGACATATGTATTTTATAAAACACCTATAGGTGTGTGTGTGTGTTTTTTTATGTGAGCTCCTACCTGTCTAGATATTTGACAAATTTTTATGTTAAATTAATTGGATATTAAATCCTAAGAAAGGTGCTGTTTACTTTTTCATGTAGCAAATAAATTTCCATCAAAATACAATACAAGGATATTTAAAAGTAGTTGTATTTCTTTTAGACACCTTTTCTTAGGAGAGTATAATTTTCTCTGTCTTCAGAATGCTTTCCCCCTCTCAATGTTTCTCTGACCCTTTTCATATCAGTCTGCCTCTGTTCACTTCTTTGACTGACTGACTGATGTGTTTGTGTGTGTGTGTGTGTGTGTGTGTGTGTGTGTTTATGTGTGCACGTCTGCTTTTGTCTCTCCATGTGACTTTGCCTCCTACAGCCGCATGCATGTGGTGTCTCCATCAGCTCAGCTGGGCTCCTCTCAGCTTCCTGCAGTTTACACAGGTGTCTGGCTCTTGGGGCCAGCGTGGTCTGTTTCCTCCCTTCTTCGCAGGCCTCTCTGGCATGCATCGCCTCCTCCAGCCCATGCATTCTGTCTGTCTTCCCTCTATCCCACAAGGACAGGAATGCCAAAGGCTGGGCCAGACAGATGGTTTGGAATCCTGATAATGGGTGTACTCATGGGGAGCAACCTCCCCAGAAGAATCCATGGCACTTTCCAGTAGTGAAAGGCAGAAGGGTTTGCACTATTCCAACCTTAGCTCACCTTCTCCTTCCCTCCCCTTGCATGCTTTTATGTTTTTCTCATTTCCAAACAAATTATTTCTTCTTCATTTTGTTGCATTTGGGCTTTTGCTCCCCTTTTATTCTTTCTTCTCTTTTTCTTCCTGTCCTCTCCTACATCTTCTCCTCCTTCACGTCTGTTCCTCTCTTTTGAATTTAAGTGTTTTTCTTCTATAACAGGGGTGGGGAATGTTTAGCCAGCAGGCCGTATAAGTCTCTCAAAACCATTTAGACTGGCCCTCCCAAGGCATTCAGGGTGAGTTAATTAAATGTTTGACCTAATATAGCAGGCTAACTTATAAGTTGATAATTTTGAATGGCTCATGAATGATGTTGTAAATATCCAATGGCTCTTGGCTATAAAAAGGTTCCCCACCCCCGCTCTGTGACAAAGAAGTTAAAATCATTCAACTGGAAAGGCATCTCTGGGATGGACCTGAGGATATGAAATTGACACTGAGATGATTTCTCTGTTATTATCCAATGAGAGTCTAGATGCAACCAGATTTGTGAGTTCTCCCTCATCTCAAATGTATCATTTGTGTACAAATAATATAAATCTCAGGAATTTACTCCAGACAAGAAACAAACATGAATGTGTGCTCTGGAGCACTGGGGTTCACAGTATGAAATTCAACACCCAGGGAAGAGAAAAAAAAAACTTTAAAAATATGTATAGACAAAGACGTTATTGGAACTCTAAAAAGACATTTATTTGGGGGGATTGCTGTATGGATGAGATGCTCCAACTCATGGGGGGAATGATTTGGGGCAATCGAGCTGTTTTTTGCTGTGCTTCTACATGCTGTCACACAAATTTAATAAAACTGCCTTCCATGAAGTCTGTATGTCCAAATTCGGACTATTTCTCAAAGCTCAGCTTAAATAACCCCCTTTCCTCAAAGCCTTTCCTGACCTCCACCCCCAACACTCAATTCTCATGGGGCCTTAATTTGCCTCTCATGCAGTAATCACCACTAACACCTCTATTCCATCCTAATAAATTTGGGCAACTTAGTTCTTCAACCAGACCACCCATAAGATTTTTAGAGACAGAATCCATGTTAAACTCATCTTTTCTTCCCCTAAAACATCTAATGTAGTATGCCATATGGAACAGGCACTTTAGAGTTTCCTATTGAATCAACTTGCATGAATTGAATAGGCAAAGCCTGAGTGACTTTGGAATCTTTCTGAAGTTCTTGGTGTAGAAGCAATTGAGAATTCTAGATCTGAGAAAAGAGAAATATAAAGTGAGCAGGTAAAATGTCATTGCATCAATGCTAAGAGCTTCATAGAAGCCCAAAATTGTTTAGGGAAGATCCCTGGATGGAAATGCTAAATCCCAAAGGAGAGACATAAGGAGAATGGCTCTACAACTCAACTCATCTAAGGAGTTTGTTAACATGTCTCCACCCCAGGTGAAATTTTTGTTTTCAACAGATTACTCCCACTGCCAGGATTTTGTCACATATGATTTGAGTGCCCATTAATCTGGGCTAAATAACTGCATTTTAGATATTTTTCAGGTAAAGCCTTCACCTTTGGGGAGCATTTAGTTTTCAAATTTGCAGTTTTGTGGTATTTCAACTCTTAGTGAAATAATATCTTCAAGGTTACAAAATATTGCTACTTGCCAAGTCTAAAATTTAATGTTCCACTCTCCTCACTTGCCTTTTATTTGCTTAGGATTTCAGATGAAGCCTTCTTTTGTGAGGTTCATGTCTACAGGGCAGCTCAAGGAAGACTTCCTAATTCTGTTAGGATGCTGGCAAGTGTTCTCTTAGGACAACAGGCCCTCAAACACTTTGCTTTGTGGAATTCTTGTGTGCATCAATAAAGGCATTTTCTTAGCAATTGCAGGTAATATTCTTATTGAACCCTTGCCTCTTTTTTTCTATTTTTAATATAATTTTACTAGAGTCCTGGTGCATGAAAATTCAAGCACTCAGGAGTGCAGGTCCCTCAGCCAGGAGCCATAGTGCAGTCCAGGAATCCCCAGGGGATCGGGCCTAAGCTACAGTCAGGCATCCTTAGTGCTGCCTCATAGGCACTGTTGCTACGCTTGCAGTGCCAGACTTGTGGCTGAGCAGAGGTCCCCATAGGAGTGCACTGACTACCAGGAGGTAGCGCTTATGTTGAGTAAGAGTAATAGTAACCAGTTGTTCTGCTGTAGGGTCAATTTGCATATAACCCTTTTATTATATAGGATTGATTTCAGAGAAGAAGGGAGAAGAAGAGAGCTGGGAACATCAGTGATGAGAAAGAATCATTGATTGATTGCCTCCTGCATGCCCCATACTGGGGATTGAGCCTGCAACCTGACATGTGACCAGAATTGAGCCTGGGACCCTTCAGTCTTCAGGCTGACACTCTATCCACTGAGTCAAGCCAGCTAGGGCTAACCTCTTTTTTAAAATTCTTTCTGAAACAGTATGGAGAGTGGCTTCCATGCATCTGCTTGTGCTCTGAGTGTTTCACCTGTGTAAACTTGCAGTTTCGAGAAATCATTTTGAGACTAAAATTTCCACCTAACATTTTTAATGTGTGAACTTCTAGAAAGAACCTTTAATGCAGAAAGCAGTTTTACCCTGGAAGAGAGTTCTTGAAGAGCAATGTATGAGGACAAACCATGGGAAGTTGAGAAGTTAGAGTAGGTCACACACTCAGAAGCCCAGCCAGCTGGACAGGGGTCAGAGTTTGGCTGGTCTACAGCTGGAAACTGATTCTCAGCATTCACCCCAGATCTACTAAATCAGAATATCTGGGGCTAAGGCCCAGCAATTACATTTTAATAAGCTCTCCTAGAGATTCCAGTGCATGTTCCAAATGGAGAACCACTGCTGTGGAAGATTGGTACACAGGTTTTGAAGGGTCTGTGTAACAAGCTGTGCAGGGACCAAAAGGCCAAGAAGCAATGCAGAGATCATTGTAATGAACTTTGAAGCCTGTTCCATAGCTCTGGTCTTTCCCTGAGATTGACCACTTTGTGGGAGTTGAAAAAGTTAGAAGTTTACATTTCAAGCACATAATAAGTGGAAAATGCTTATGTACACTCATGACAGAATGAGAGTAAAACACCATATGAAGATAGTGGTGAAGATGACCTTGAAGACCACTGGGAAAGGTACTGAGGATCCCTTCTTTGAGAATCACACTTGGACCATACTTTGAGAATCTCTGTTTTATACAAAGGTCCATTTGTATCAAGTTTTATTCATCAATTGTTTAGGTGGAATCATTTAGACAATTACTCCTAATATCTTTTCTAATGGTTTTATATATCTAGTAGAGGCCCGGTGCACAAAATTTGTGCACAGGGAGGGGGAGCAGTGTCCTTCAGCCCAGCCTGTACTCTCTCCAATCTGAGACCCTTGAGGGATGTCCAACTGCCCATTTAGGCCTGATCCTGTGCCTAAATGGGTATTCGGACATCCCTCTCACAATCCAGGACTGCTGGCTCCCAACCCCTCCTGATTGTCCCTCATCACTTCTGCCTGCCAGCCTGATCACCCCCTAACTACTCCCCTGCCGGCCTATTGATATCTAACTGCTCCCCTGCCAGCCTGTTTGCCCCCAACTTCTCTCCTCTCCTGGCCTGGTCACCCCTAACTGACCTCCCCTGCAGGCTTGATCACTCTCAACTGCCCCCCCTTGCAGGCCTGGTCCCTCCCAACTGCCTTCCCATGCTGGCCCACAAATGCCCTCCCTTATAGGCCTTGTCCCTCCCCTGTTGGCCATCTTGTGGTGTCCATCTTTTGTCCACATGGGGGCAGAATTTTTGACCACATGAGGGCAGCCATCTTGTGTGTTGGAATGATGGTCAATCTGCATATTACTCTTTCATTAGATAGAATAGAGGCCTGGTGCATGGGTGGGGGCCAGCTGGTTTGCCCTGAAGGGTGTCCCAGATCAAGGTGGGGGTTTCCTTGGAGCATGGGGAGGCCTGGGTGAGGGGCCTGTGGTAGTTTGCAGACCAGCCACACCTCCCAGTGACCCAAATGGAAGCTCTGGTATCTGGGATTTATTTATCTTCTACAATTGAAACTTTGTATCCTGGAGTGGACCCAAGCCTTCTGCTTGCTCCATGGCGACAGCCATTTCTGTTGGGATTTATTTACATTCTATAATTAAGGTACCGGAGCTGCAGCCGCCAAGTCCGGATCCTACATCGTGCACCACTGACGCCCGCCCCCTGTGCACTCCCGGTTCCTTTTGGTTCCAAGTCCAAAATGGCAACACTCAAGGATCAGCTGATTATGAATCTTCTAAAGGAAGAACACTGCCCCCAGAATAAGATTACAGTCATTGGGGTTGGTGCCGTTGGCATGGCTTGTGCCATCAGTATTTTAATGAAGGACTTGGCAGATGAACTTGCTCTTGTTGATGTCATGGAAGACAAGGGAGAAATGATGGATCTCCAACATGGCAGCCTTTTCCTTAGAACACCAAAAATTGTCTCTGGCAAAGACTATTGTGTGACTGCAAACTCCAAGCTAGTTATTATCACAGCTGAGGCTCGTCAACAAGAGGGAGAAAGCCACTTTAATTTGGTCCAGTGTAACGTAAACATCTTTAAGTTCATCATTCCTAATGTTGTAAAATACAGTCCCAACTGCAAATTGCTTGTTGTTTCCAATCCAGTGGATATCTTGACTTATGTGGCTTGGAAGTAAAGCGGCTTTCCCAAAAACCGTGTTATTGGAAGTGATTGCAATCTGGATTCAGCCCGGTTCTGATACCTGATGGGGAGAGGCTGGGAGTTCATCCATTAAGCTGTCATGGGTGGGTCCTTGGGGAGCATGGAGACTCTAGTGTGCCTGTGTGGAGTGGAGTGAATGTTGCTGGTGTCTCCCTAAAGGATCTGCATTCTGATTTAGGCACTGATGCAGATAAGGAACAGTGGAAAGAAGTTCATAAGCAGGTGGTTGACAGTGCTTATGAGGTAATCAAACTGAAAGGCTATACATCCTGGGCCATTGGCCTATCTGTGGCAGATTTAGCAGAAAGTATGATGAAGAATCTTAGGCGGGTGCATCCAATTTCCACCATGATTAAGGGTCTCTATGGAATAAAAGATGACGTCTTCCTTAGTGTTCCTTGCATCTTGGGACAGAATGGAATCTCAGATGTTGTGAAGGTGACTCTGACACCTGAGAAAGAGGCCCATTTGAAGAAGAGCGCTGATACATTGTGGGGGATCCAGAAAGAGCTGCAGTTTTAAAGTTTTCTAATGTCATACCATCTCACTGTCTAGGCTGCAGCAGGATTTTAGCTGGAGATTGCATATTGTCCTTTTTACCTGATTTGTGACTGAGAACACCAGTTTTTTTAAAGATCGAGTTAGTAATGGTCCATAAAACCCAGCATCTGCATCCTGATGCTGGATGGTCCTTATCTTGTGTAGTCCTAAATTGGTTAGTGTGAAATAGTTCCACCTCCTCAAAGGCACCACTGCCAATGTCGCTCACACTATAGTTGCCCTTCAGGTTAGATGTGTGTTCACTGTGTTACATAACTTGTGGTTTCTTTTTCTCCAATCAGTCACATCCTGGGATCCAATGTAAATCCAATATTGCATGTTTTGTGCATAACTGTTCTAATTCTGTGTACTGTATCTATCAGATTAGTATACATTGCCATATAATGTAAAAAGAAAAGTCTACATATAAATAATACAGCCAACTATCCAAGTGTCATACTAACTAAAATGCCAAATAAACCTTGAACAGTGACAAAAAAAATAAATAAATTCTATAATTGACACTTTGTAGCCTAGAGTGGAGGCCTAGGTGCTAGAGCTGCAGAAGCTTGGCTTCCTCCATCTCCAGGGCAAGCTTAGCCTCTGCTCTCTCCAGCTCCATGGCTGCCGCCATTTCTGTTGGGATATATGTATCTTCTATAATTGAAACTTTGTAGCATTGAGTGGAGGCCTAGGCTGGCAAGGGCAGGTGGAAAGCTTGGCTTCCTCCATTGCCAGGAAAACCCAAGCTTCCTTCCTGCTCTCAGTGGCCACAGCTATCTTGGTTGGGGTTTATTTGCATATTTGCTCCTTATTGGCTGGTGGGCATAGCAGAGTTACAGTCAGTTTGCATATTACTCTTTTATTAGATAGGACTAGAGGCCAGGTGCATGCATAAATTTGTGCACGGGGGAGGGGGGGTGAGGGGTGGTCCCCTCAGCCCACCCTGCACACTCTCCAATCCAGGACGCCTTGGGAGACATCCCTCTCACAATCCTGAACTGCTGGCTCCTAATTACTCACTTGCCTGCCTACCTGGTAGCCCCTAACTGCTGCCCTTCCCCCACCCCTACCAGCCTGATCACCTCTCACTGCCCCTGTTGCTGGCCAGGTTGCCTCCAACTGCTCCTCTCTGCCAGCCTGGTTACCCCTAACTACCCCTCCCCGCCCCCACACACACACAAAAGCCTGGTCACCTCTTACTGCCTCCTCTACTGGCCTGGTTGCTCCCAAATGCCCCCCTCTGCTAGGCTGGTTACCCTGGTCTGGTTGCCCTGAATTGTCCCCCTCTGCTTGCCTGGTTGCCCCTAATTGCCCCCCCCACCAGCCTAATCACCCCCAACTGACCCCCCTGCCAGCCTCGTTGCTCCAACTACCTCCCCTGCCGGCCTTGTCATCCCACACCGCCTGCTTGTTCAGTCGTTTGGTTGTTCCTCACTAACCTCCCCTGCTGGCCTGGTCCTAGGCAGACATCTTGTGAGGATGTGAGGGTTAATTTGCATATTACCTCTTTTTTTATATAGGATTAGTCTTCTTTCTTTAATTATAAACTACTGTAAGTGTATATATGGCCTCCAAAGTATCTGATTTTAGGTAGGTCTAAACACTATGTGTTTGATGGGTGCAGAAATGCAGACATAGTTACTTAATAATCATGGTTGAATTGGTATTTTTAAAGTATATCTCTTTGTAAAAAAGAGGAGAAGGATCACTAGGTCATTTTCTGGTCTTACTACATGCAGATTTAACTCAGAAAGATTATTATAGGCAGAGTTAACCCAGAAAGATTATTGACAGAACGTTTTTACATAAAAAGTTATTTTTGTTTAAAAATAATTTACAAATATAATTTTTATAATATATTCATTCAGATTTTTAAAATACTTATTCATTGAATAGTATAGCTCT